>CM040120.1:283380365-284606458 GCA_022559845.1 Amorphophallus konjac | reverse complement strand
ACTGGTCCCACCATGTCATGCATTGTATTGTATGATATTTACGCTACTAGAACATGTCAAGGACCTTACGATCTGAACGAATCTGGAATTTGAGTTCCCCTTCAACAAAAACAGTGATGATTTCAAAGGAAATTAGGTCGTACAGATAGGCCATTAAGTTGTGATCGCATGGGGATGATGGTTTCGTTCTATGAGCTGGTGCGTGGATAAATGGGCTCCGGTTCAGTATTAACTCACCGAATCAGTATCCTGACCCTTTCTTAACAACTTAACAATATTATCCTTGGCTATCTTCTATTTTAATTTTTCCTTTAAACCCAGCATGCATTCATGTAGGACTTTGATTTCGATCATACAAGTAATTCCATTGTGAGAGCCGCTATGCTTAAGTTCTTCTAATATGAGATATTCCATTCCGAATTGAGTACTAAGTTTCCTTGAGACTGCCTTGGGCTATTTTTCTGGAAGAGACCCTAGTTTAGATTGATCCTCAAATATTCCTTTTCTTTTACTTCATTTGACCCACCTTGATCGTAGCACTTCAACATTGGTTGGTAACCGCTCCCCAATGGTAAAACCTACAGGTTTACTACCCAGGTACTTCCGCACAGAGAAGTTGGTCCCTTTTTCTATTTGTGCCTGAGTGCACATCTCCTCCTTCCTTGTTTGATTTCCATCCAAACAATCGTCAATTCCGGAGGACCTTCTCCAAAGGTTACTTCGTTGAAACTCTGGAAAGATTCCAACCACGTAATGTCGAGAGCGTGTCCTATCACACCTTGGCATCTACTTTTCATTACATTCTCACTCCATTTCATTACTCTCCTATTCCATTCCACTACGTGCCACTCCCTTGCAAAGCAGACGCCAAGGTGGGGCAGCTGTAGACGCGCCGTTTTGACATTACCATGAGTAAATCTCATATTACACTATGATGCCCCAACGCGTCCCTCACATTTTCAATTACTTTGGTGATTTCTTATTTTTTTGTTTTTTTCAAATTTTTTATGAATTTTTCCAAAAATGCATTTTAAAGGTGGCGGATAGGGCTGTCAATGAGCCAGGCCGGCCCGACAAGCCAGCGGGCCTGGCCCGATTTCAGGCCGGGCTGCAAGGTCATTTTCGACCTGCGGGCTTTTAGTCGGGCCTAAAAGCCCAGCCCGATTAGACCCGCGGGCCAGGCTCGGGCTTTGAGTTTGGCCCGCGGGCCGGCTCGACACGTTCTCTTTTTTTATTCTCACTTCAAAATTTAAAAATTATTTAGTTAAAATTATATTATTTTACTTAATTAGAAAATTTAAAACTCTCTTTTCACACTAATTATGTAATTAATATCAAATTTTTAATTAATTTAATGAGATTATAAGTTTTATAATATTAAATCTATTAATTATTATTATTTTATTTAAGTTGTCGGTCGGGCCTTAGTCAGTCTTTACATTTTTTACATAATGTCGGGCCCGACCCGGCCCGATATAAGTCGGGCCCGGGCCGAGCACGGGCCTTAATTTTGATGAGTCGGGCCCGAGCCTGGCCGGGTCGACCTAAGCCTGGCCCGGGCCCGGCCCATTGACAGCCCTAGTGGCGGAGCACCATGACGCCTTCTTTAAAGGCGTCATGGGTCTAAGACGCCTTCATTAGAGCCTCGTGCAGCACGCGGGCGGCGCCGCTCCCGTCGCTCAGTTTGACATTTCAAATAAATCCAAACACAAAGACGACTTGCTGACCAGACGTGTCCTTCAAAAGTCATGGTTAGGCGTCGAAAACAATCACTTTCTCTGTTGTCGACGGCTTTCTGCGTCGCTTTGTTGGAAAATAGTTGACGCGTCTGGGTTCTGTGACGCGTTCATTGAACGCGTCCTGCCACTTAGACGCGTCCATTAATTTAAATATAATAAAATAATAACAGATAATATTTTTAAATTCATTGAGGCGTCTTTGAAAAGGGACGCATCAATATGAACGCATCCCAGAACCAAGACGCTTCAATCAAAAATTTCCCTATAAATAGAGAACCCCCTCCCTCGAAACCCGAGAGCTTCAGATCCGGCAGAGGAGGGGGAGACGCTGCCAGATCCATTTCGAGGTCCAAGGCCCTTCTAGGGGAGGTTCTGCCGGACTTCCGGGTGCCCAGGTAATCGCGAGAGGAAGGATGCTTCATCACATGAGCTCCCACGTCATCCTCACGCTGCCGAAGCTCCGCCGAATCTCACCATCGGCATCCCATACGCTCTTTCTTACCCTCTAGTCTTCCTTGTTCTTTCCATTTTTAGTCTGCATGCATCATTTGTCATTTTTACTCGCATCACGCTCCTCTCTTCGAGAGGGCGCCGCTCCGTGCATTTCTGCACGTGATTTCATTCAACATAGCATCCTACCACCCTTTGCACTAAAAGGGGTTTAACACAACACCAACCAGGTGTGTGCTCGCTCATAGTTTTATTCTTTTCGTCACAAGGGGCTGATACTATACTGCCGATGTTCTGACTCGGTTGTTTGCTTTGTTTGTTCTTTTACAAGGGTAACCAAAGAAGGCCCTCTTCTTCGGTCGGCCGAAGGAACAGGAAGAAAGGATCCATACCATCTCCCACGTCTGAGGTAAGCGATCATCCTTTTGGGGTCTTCAGCCCCTGGCAATCACACCACCACCACACACGCGCTCTCTTTTTCTTTGTTCCCATCCAGTATTAAAACCCGCTGAGAGTTGATACAAGAAATGTGAAGTGATCTAGAAGGGGAGGGGATGAATAGATCACTGCTTTCAACCGATTAAAAACTTACTGAAGAATGGTTCACTTAAAACAAGCAAACTCGGAATTGAACCCACAAACACGCAGTGCGGACAATAGCTCGAGTGGATAGAAGGCACACCACAAGAACCACCACAGACAATCACACAAGGGCACAGAGGTTTTTAAGGTGGTTCGGCCAGATCTTCAGTCTGCCTACGTCCACCCCTCACTTCAAATCGAAGTGAGGATTCCACTAGCACTTCTAGCAAAGCAGACTCAGTCTGCGACAACTGCTGATTCACAGCTTCACCAGGGGAACATTCTCCCCTCTTCCTCCACACCCGGAGGGAACCCTAAGGATGTCAAGTCCCTAGAAACCATAAAAACAATTTCCTCTTCCTCCAACCGGAGGGAACACCAGTGATCTACAGTCACTAGAACCAGAGACCAAGGTCTCTCTTCCTCTGAATCCCAGAGGGAACACCTCTTCTACGAGAGGGAACACTACTGCAACCTCTATTGCAAGTAAACCAGAGAGAACACGTCTCTCTCTTCCCCTGAACACCAGGAGGTAACACAGAGAACTCTCAATCAAGAATGGAAAACATATAAGAAATGAAAATAAGAAAGAAAAGAATCCAAAGTTCAGAAACTGGAAACAATGTAGCTCAAACTGAGCAGCAGACTTCGGATTTGATCCGTAAGTCAAAACCCATCTTCTGATCACTCTCCTGCTCTCTCTTCTCTCTCAACTGGAACACTCTAGTTTCTCAGGGAGGCTCTTTCTCTTCTGCTCTCACTTCAACTTTCTTTTCTGTAACCTCAGAGCTCCACTTTTTGTAGATGATGAGGGAATGCTTTTATAAGCGATCAGGACGGTGCATGCAAGGCGTGTGCTTCCCGCGCTCGATCCAGAACCTTCTTGCCACGTGCCCTTATAGCATTGGTTCCTTTAGTATCGGATCACGTGCAACCCAGACACCGGTGAATGTTCTTCCTCGGACCTGCAAGGAGATAAAAACCATTAACACTGAGGGCCACAAGAACTAAAATTGCATGAGGTATGTGATAGCAATACGAGATGCACTTTACTGAGAACGACACGAGATACACAAGATTATTACAGTACGAGACAAGGAGAGAATGACACGAGGTCAGATGAAAACAGCACGAGGTAAAAAGAGAACGACACGAGATACATACTAAAAAGGCTAACACTACAAAGAGAACGACATGAAGTATCACTGTAACAAAATAAACACTACGAAGAGAACGACACGAGATACACAATAATAAAGCTTAACACTACAAAGAAAAATGACACGAAGTCAGAAGAGAACAGCACGAGGTGAGAAGGACGTCTCACGGAGTGAAACGGTAGACAAACACGCGATCAGAGGGAACCTGGACGAAGATAGAAAGAAACAACACGAGGACATAAACACAAGAATAACACGAAGACATGAATACAAAAGTAACACGAAGACACGAATACAAAAACAACACGACATAACAAACAGCAAAGAGAACGGCACGAGGTGAAACGACACTTTGCTAAAAAGACTTGAATACACATGAAAAACAACTCGAGTACTAAGTTGCTCGAACGTACGAACGACTCAAAGATGAAAACGACACGAAAACAACATGGACTGAAACCAACTCGAAGACGAAAGCAAAAACTGACACGAGGTGTGGTTACAAAAACAAGAAGGACACTTGCAGCGTACAGCCTTCATATGATGAGGCGATGTGAAGACTTTACGTTCAACAGGATGTATAGACTTGGAACGGCTTCAAGGCAACGCAATCGAATGTATGGACTTTCACAAGGTATAGACTTGCCAAAGAACTGGACGATGTATAGACTTGAACAAGGCAAAGTCTGTACAGACTTGAGGGTTCACAACGTATATACTTTGGCAAGACAATGGCTGTACATACTTGAAGTGAAGACCAATGTATAGACTTCAAAGTTCAGCTGCCAATGAATAGACTTGGAAAGCTTGAAGGCCAATGTACAGACTTGGAAGCTTAAACCAATGTATGGACTTAGCTTCGAACATGCTACAGTGCATTGTATGGACTTTGAAGACTGATGCATGACGCTAAGCCAATGTGTAGACTTTGGCTTGGAACGAAGGTAAAGATGAGGCTGTATAGACTTGGCCAGAACAAGAGACTCGAAGACAAAGGGGTGACACAGATGGAGCGACACGAGGTGGCACAGAAAGTAGCACGAGGTACTGCAGTGTACAGCACGCGATGGAACAAATAACGACACGAAGACAACCAACAAACATAATTGGAACAACACGACGTACAAAAGGATAACATGGAGTGTAATGAACACAAACAACACGAAGTATGAAGGGAACATTATAGACATGCAAGGTATTATCTCATGGCAGTTTTTCTGTTAATCATGAAATTTCAAATGCATAACATTACTCAAGATATCTGATTAAAATGACAATATTTAACATAGTGATGCTCATCATCAAAACACTAGGGAAGTCATAAAAGTCCAACAATCTCCCCCTTTTTGATGATGGCAACACTATATTAAATAACAGAGATGAAGTGCATGAAGATAAGCTGTGAAAATAAGCAATGCAGGCACACAACACACTTGCCTCCTCTGACAACTCCCAAGAGCTCCCCCTGAACACAACATCTACTTTCCTCTGACTAGATAACTCAGGGCACTTATCTTTCGCTCCCCCTCAGCAAAGCACAAAAGCACAAGCAAGACACTAGCAAGACACTCTCCCCCTTTGACATCATCAAAAACTAGGGGCAGGTCTGAAAATATCACGAAAAGAAAATTGCTGACAGTGGAGAGAAAACAATAGAGAGTATGGCTGATAAAGGAGAGTTATTGAGATGTTTAAGCAATTAAGAAAGCCATTAATTATATGTGAGGATTTTGAGGATCAGTTAGTCAGACTGCGTGCAAAATGGTGAATGAAGATTTGCTCCATACACAGAACCCGATTCTAAGCAAGTAAGGTACAAGATACCAGTATGGTCAGAGTAAGTCTTTACTCAGAGAGTATAAAGCAAGGAAGTCAGGAAAAACAAAGACCTGTGGTATTGAAAACAAACAAACCAAGACCTAAATGCCAAGTGAACAGAATCTGGATACCAAGAGGGAGAAAATTGTTCAAAGATGGTCAAGATCAAAGATAAATCTGTCAAGTACACCTTTGACATTAGGGAGACACCTTGTTTAGAGGCAGGAATCCCCAGTTACTTGGTGGCAAGACCACATTACCCCTTCTGACAAGAGGACAGAGATAGTATTCTAACTGGTGTTGACATTAAGGTGACACCTTTACCAGAGGCCAGACACCCCAGTTACTAACCAGATATATACCATAGCTCTGTATGATCAAGACAGCTAATTAAGCCTGATTTACTGCCATCTCATGACATGGAATTCTTTCACTTCATTGATGAAAGTCCCAGTTTCTCAATGAACAGATAACAAGATTTGTAAAACTTCTTTCATGAATTTTTCATTAAACTGCACTTGAAGCCTTGTATATTAGTCTTAATTCAGTTTGAGAACAATACACCAGCTCCAAAGTTTTTCAGACAAAAACACTATATACCTCATTTCGGACTCAACTTAGACTAAGTAGGTATGCTGTACTGGCTAGATCAGAAGTCAGTTACAGTGTAGGAAGATAGTCTTGAATTCAGATTTTGATCTCAGTGGGACTAACAGCTGAAATTCCAACAAGAAATTAGATGAACAGTCTTAACGGATAAAATATTCAAAAATTTCTTTTATCCACCTACTCAAACTGATTCTCTTATAAGGTCAGCAAAAGTCCGTTCAAAGTATGTTCAGATTTAGCCAAAAGAGCATGACACCAATTATTAATCTAGCTCCCCCTGAGACCTTGACTCCAACTCAGACTTAACCAAGACAAACCTCAAAACACCTCAAAGAAAACAAAGTGGTATTAATCAGTACGAGTGAATCAGCAAACACCCATAATGAGGTTATTTTCAGCAACAGATAATGAGCAAAGATAAGCATAAGAGCACATGACAGATTATTTAGAGATCAATTATTCAATCATGAAATTCTGTAAATACCTAATTCTCTGCGCAATGTGCTAAATTTTTCAGTATCCAGTGGCTTAGTGAAAATATCTGTAATTTGTGAGTTAGTGCCAACATGGATCAATTCAAAGGTCTTCCTAGCTACTTCATCACGAATAAAATGATGCCTGATTTCGATGTGTTTAGTTCGAGAATGAAGTACAGGATTCTTTGCAATATTTATTGCACTAGTATTGTCACAAAAGATGGAAGTGCAACCTAGCTCAACTGAGTAATCCAGAAGCTGGTGTTTTATCCATATAACCTGCGTGCCACAGCTCCCTACTGCCACATACTCAGCTTCAGCAGTAGAAAGAGCCACAGAGTGTTACTTCTTGGATCTCCAAGAGACTAGGCACCCTCCTAAAAATTCGCAGTGACCACTAGTACTCTTCCTGTCCAATTTACATCCTGCATAATCTGCATCTGTATATGCAATGAGATCTAAACTACATGATGCAGGATACCAAAGACCTAGATCATGGGTAGCAGATAAGTATCTAAAGATTCTTTTTACAGCTGCCAAATGTAATTCAGTAGGCCTAGACTGGTATCTGGCACACATCCCTACACTAAATTGAATGTCAGGCCTGGATGCTGTTAAGTAGAGGAGTGAACCGATCATACCTCTATATAATTTAGCATCCACCTCTTTACCTTTTTCATCTGAATCCAGTGAGGAGTTGGTGCCCATGGGTGTTGAGATAGTCTTGAGGTTGGTCATTCCAAACCTTTTCAGCATCTCCAGAGTATACTTGGTTTGATTTATGAAACAACCATCCTCCATTTGTTTGACCTGCAGCCCAAGAAAATACTTTAGTTTGCCAACTAAACTCATTTCAAATTCATGAGACATAGATTCAGAAAATTCTTTACACAATTTTGAATTGTTAGATCCGAAGATGATGTCATCAACATATACCTGGACCACTATTAAATCCTTTCCGAGATTTTTGGTGAAGAGGGTTTGGTCAACCTTACCTCGAGTGTAGCCCTTGCTCAAGAGGAATTCAGAAAGTCTCTCATACCAGGCTCGGGGAGCCTGCTTCAATCCATAGAGGGCTTTATTCAACCTAAAAATCATGTTAGGCTGAACAGAGAAATTAAAACCTGGAGGTTGTTCAACATATACCTCTTCCTTCAATACCCCATTTAAGAATGCGCTTTTGACATCCATCTGTTGCAGCCGAATGTTCCTAGAGCATGCAAATGCAAGTAGAATTCGTATAGCTTCCATCCTAGCCACTGGGGCATAGGATTCATCAAAATCCACACCAAATTCCTGACTGTAGCCTTGAGCTACAAGTCTTGCTTTGTTTCTAGAAATAGCTCCATTCTCATCAACTTTATTCTTGAAAATCCATTTAGTGCCAATGACATGAGTGTTATCAGGTCTGGGAACTAGTTCCCATACAATATTTTTCTCAAATTGATTTAATTCCTCACACATGGCGGATACCCAAGAATCATGTTTTAAGGCTTCTTCCACAGATTTGGGTTCCACCTGAGATACCAATGCAGCTAAGTCCTGTTCTTGGACAATTCTAAAATGAGACCTAGTCCTAGGAGGATCATGCAAATTGCCTATGACATTTTCACTAGGGTGGTCTTTGTGAAATATTATCTCACCTGAGGGTTCACCTACCTCAGCTGCTCCTTCTTGCTGTGAGTTTTCTGGTTGAGCAGCTGGCTGCATTTCTTCTTCTTCAATTCTCTCCAAGAAATCTCTCTCATTAGATGGCTCCATGTCATCATCCATCACTTTGTTAGAGAAATCATTTTCATCAAACACTACATGCGGTGTTTCTTCAACAGTTTGGTCAGCTTTATTGAAAACTCTGTAAGCCCTTGAGGTTTCTAAATATCCGAGAAAAATTCCAGGAGAGCTCCTAGCTTCAAATTTGTCCAAACCATTCTTACCATTATTGTGGATAAAACATTTGGAGCCAAAAACTTTAAAGTAAGAAATGTTTGGCTGCTTACCCTTGAGAAGTTCATACGGAGTTTTCCTATGAGTAGGTCTTACCAAGGCTCGGTTTAGAATGTAGCATGCAGTATTCGCAGCTTCAGCCCAAAATCTCCTTGGAAGTCCACTCTCAATCAGCATAGTCCTGGCCATTTCAATTATTGACCTGTTTCTTCTCTCAACAATTCCGTTCTGCTCCGGTGTCCTGGGAGAAGAGAATTTGTGAGTCACTCCCTCTCTTGAGCAAAATTCAGAAAATGAAGAGTTCTCAAACTCTCCTCCATGGTCAGACTGAATTGTAATGATGTTATGTTCACCTTGCAATTTGATTTTATTGAAAAGTTCTTCAAAGTGAACAAAGGCATCATTTTTATTTGCTAAACAAAACAACCAAGAAAATCTAGTGAAGTCATCAACTATGACTAATCCATATCTCTTACCTGACAAACTTTGTATGCGGGTAGGACCAAAGAGATCCATGTGCAAGTGCTGCAGCGGTTTAGATGAAAGATTCTCAGTTCTCAACTTAAAAACTGCACGAGTCTGTTTACCTAGTGCACAAGCATCACATAGCTTGGACCCTAACTGAAATCTTATTCGGGGCAAACCTCTAACTAGGTTATGCTTAGACAGTTTATTCATTGTAGACAAACTAGCATGGCCTCGACGCCTATGCCAGTCAAACGCAACCTGTTCAAAATTAGCAGACATACACAAGTGAGTTTCAGGATTATCATCCAGGTCTACGATGTATACATTGTTTACTCTATGACCTTTGAACATGACGTTATCAGAATTCAGCTCAAAACAGTACAGGATTTGTGGTCAAAGAGTACCTTGTGTCCTTTGTCGTAGAGTTGACTTATACTTATCAAGTTGTGCTGAAGTCCTTCTACAAGATACACATCTTCAATGGAGTTAGTAGAGGACTTACCAATTGTACCAATTCCAATTATTCTTCCTCTGTTATTTCCACCGAATTTGACCAAGCCCCCAAACTTCATTTTCAGTTTGCTAAATTTGGACCGGTCTCCTGTCATGTGCCTGCTACAGCCGCTGTCAAGATACCACTTGTTATGCTCGGCTGCCAGGCTAACCTGCGAAAGTTCAGACAAAGTAATGTGGGACCCAATTCAAATTGGGTCCAAAGATAGTTTTCAATTTATCCAAATCACACTTAGGAACCCACATTTGTTTTACTGTTCTTTTCAGTGATTTCATGTCGATTGATTCTTCCTTCTTTACATTTCTCAGTGGGTGTTGAATGAGCCTATTCCTATTAAAATTATGCTGTTTCCGAGCAGAGAAATTGTTGTTTGGCCTCTTAGAGGAAACACGTGTGTGCTGAGCATAATTCATGTAACCATTTTTATTCAAATGAAAATTGTGCTGAAGGTGATGCATGTTCGCATGCTTTCCTTGATAACTATCATGCTAAATTTTCTTAGCGAAACTGTTCACCTTTGTAGTGATATCAATAGGAATGGTCGTGTGAAAACCTTTGTTCCACAACTGTTGCACAGGAACAGTTCTAGTCTCAGGATTTCCTGACTTAGCTTGCTGACTAGTGGATTGAATAGATTTGCTGGTCGAAACCTTCAATGTAGAGACAGATTTGGAACTGGATGGGGTTTCCAGTTTTTCTTTGCCCTTGGCGGGGCAGAACGTGACAGTTTTGAATTCAAAGGGTTTTTTACTTGTGGGATTGTATCCTAATCCCTCCCTGTTGAAGTTTACCCTCGACCCCAGAAGGGCATCCAGATTGTTTCTCCCCTCTGTAAATTTTTCTAGTATTTTTCCTTTGTCCACAATCTCCTTCTGAAGTTCATTACATTGGTCCTGGAGTTCCTGATTAACTTTTCTAACCGCCTCATATTTTTCTGCAATCAGTCTAAACTCCTTTTTACTCTCTTCAGTTTTACTCTTCAGCTCATTCATCCTAGCTAGATTTTCCTCTCTTTCTATTCTAAACTTCTCGATCTCACTTCTAGCCTGATCTAGCTCAATGGCCATCTCCTTGTTTTTCATGTTGTCTGTAACAGCAATAGAGTATTCCTCAGAAACTGAGTGAAACTTTCGTTTAAGCATTCTGTGCTCCTTGGTTAGAAAATTATATTTAGCTAACAGGTCGCCATAGGCGTCCTCCCAATCATCCAAAGTAAAATTCTCAAATAAGTTCGTTACCTCTTCCTCATGGTTGGCCATGAGGCAAGTCTTTTCTTCACCTTCACTAGACGAGGTGGCTTCTGGATCCTCCTCCTCGTCGCTCCATGTGCACAGCATGACTTTCTTCTTCTTGTGCACCATCTTCTTCTGGTATCCGGGAGCCTTAGCTTGCAGCTCTGGACATTCACTTTTCATGTGACCAGGTTTCTGACAATGGTAGCATGTAACTTTCTTAACAAACCGGTTCTTCTCAAGTTCTCGTTCAGGAGACTTCCTTGCAGCATTAAATCTCTTTCTCCTGTAGAATTTCCCTTTAGTTCTCAAGAACTTTCTGAATTGCCTGGTGAGCATGGCCTGCTCGCCCTTGTCCAGGTCTGAGAATCCATCAGAGTCTTCACTGCTACCACCACTGTTGCTGCTGCTGCTGCTCTTCTTAGTATGTCGTGCGACTTTCAGAGCAACATTCTTTCCCTTTCTGTCATGTCCATCATTCCCTTGTCTGAAGTTGATTTCGTGGGTCATGAGAGACCCAATCAGCTGGGTTACTTTCATGGTGGATAAATCTCTTGATTCCTCTATGACGGTCACCTTAGTATCCCAGATGGGAGTTAGGGACCTGAGGATCTTCCTGACAATGTCTTCTTGCTGAATCTCCTTTCCAAATCCTCTCAGACTATTGATGATCACAGACAATCTAACATACATTTCTGTGATCGACTCCTCTGGCTTCATCTTAAACAACTCATACTGAGTTGTAAGCATATTGATCTTGGTAGCTTTCACTTGAGATGTGCCCTCATAAATTAACTGCAATTCATCCCACATTTTCTTTGTAGTCTTGCACGCTGAAATCCTCAAGTACTCTTCCGGGTGGACGGCGCACTGTATGATGCTAAGAGCCGTCCAATTCAGTGCGGAGAGTTTAACCTGTTCCTCTGTCCATATGTCTTCGTTCGGTGGAAGTTGGTACGGACCATCCGTAATTACTCTCCAGAGCTTGTGGCTTTGAGCCCTGATGAAGTCTTCCATCCTCTTCTTCCAAAAGAAATAGTTATTACCATCGAAGAAAGGGGAACGGGTGATTGATTGCCCTTCAGCAATGTAGCTGCGAGGACCAGCAGATCCGTTTCCCTGGCCGTTGGACCACATATTGGGAAATACCCGCTCTGATACCAAGTGATACAAGAAATGTGAAGTGATCTAGAAGGGGAGGGGATGAATAGATCACTGTTTTCAATCGATTAAAAACTTACTGAAGAATGGTTCACTTAAAACAAGCAAACTTGGAATTGAACCCACAAACACGCAGTGCGGACAATAGTTCGAGTGGATAGAAGGCACACCACAAGAACCACCACAGACAATCACACAAGGGCACAGAGGTTTTTAAGGTGGTTCGGCCAGATCTTCAGTCTGCCTACGTCCACCCCTCACTTCAAATCGAAGTGAGGATTCCACTAGCACTGCTAGCAAAGCAGACTCAGTCTGCGACAACTGCTGATTCACAGCTTCACCAGGGGAACATTCTCCCCTCTTCCTCCACACCCGGAGGGAACCCTAAGGACGTAAAGTCCCTAGAAACCAGGAAAACAATTTCCTCTTCCTCCAACCGGAGGGAACACCAGTGATCTACAGTCACTAGAACCAGAGACCAAGGTCTCTCTTCCTCTGAATCCCAGAGGGAACACCTCTTCTACGAGAGGGAACACTACTGCAACCTCTATTGCAAGTAAACCAGAGAGAACACGTCTCTCTCTTCCCCTGAACACCAGGAGGTAACACAGAGAACTCTCAATCAAGAATGGAAAACATATAAGAAACGAAAACCAGAAAGAAAAGAATCCAAAGTTCAGAAACTGGAAACAATGTAGCTCAAACTGAGCAGCAGACTTCGGATTTGATCCGTAAGTCAAAACCCATCTTCTGATCATTCTCCTGCTCTCGCTTCTCTCTCAACTGGAACACTCTAGTTTCTCAGGGAGGCTCTTTCTCTTCTGCTCTCACTTCAACTTTCTTTTCTATAACCTCAGAGCTCCACTTTTCGTAGATGATGAGGGAATGCTTTTATAAGTGATCAGGACGGTGCATGCAAGGCGTGTGCTTCCCGCGCTCGATCCAGAACCTTCTTGTCACGTGCCCTCATAGCATTGGTTCCTTTAGTATTGGATCACGTGCAGCCCAGACACCGGTGGATGTTCTTCCTCGGACCTGCAAGGAGATAAAAACCATTAACACTGAGGGCCACAAGAACTAAAACTGCATGAGGTATGTGATAGCAATACGAGATGCACTTTACTGAGAACGACACGAGATACACAAGATTATTACAGTACGAGACAAGGAGAGAATGACACGAGGTCAGATGAAAATAGCACGAGGTAAAAAGAGAACGACACGAGATACATACTAAAAAGGCTAACACTACAAAGAGAACGACATGAAGTATCACTGTAACAAAACAAACACTACGAAGAGAACGACACGAGATACACAATAACACTACAAAGAAAAACGACACGAAGTCAGAAGAGAACAGCACGAGGTGAGAAGGAAGTCTCACGGAGTGAAACGGTAGACAAACACGCGATCAGAGGGAACCTGGACGAAGATAGAAAGAAACAACACGAGGACATAAACACAAGAATAACACGAAGACATGAATACAAAAGCAACACGAAGACACGAATACAAAAACAACACGACATAACAAACAGCAAAGTGAACGGCACGAGGTGAAACGACACTTTACTAAAAAGACTTGAATACACATGAAAAACAACTCGAGTACTAAGTTGCTCGAACGTACGAACGACTGGAAAATGAAAACGACACGAAAACAACATGGACTGAAACCAACTCGAAGACGAAAGCAAAAACTGACACGAGGTGTGGTTACAAAAACAAGAAGGACACTTGCAGCGTACAGCCTTCATATGATGAGGCGATGTGAAGACTTTACGTTCAACAGGATGTATAGACTTGGAACGGCTTCAAGGCAACGCAATCGAATGTATGGACTTTCACAAGGTATAGACTTGCCAAAGAACTGGATGATGTATAGACTTGAACAAGGCAAAGTCTGTACAGACTTGAGGGTTCACAACGTATATACTTTGGCAAGACAATGGCTGTACATACTTGAAGTGAAGACCAATGTATAGACTTCAAAGTTCAGCTGCCAATGAATAGACTTGGAAAGCTTGAGAGTCATTTCCCCATTTCAAAGTTCAGTTCCCCATTTCATCTCTGTCATTTTTGTTCTAACCTGCGTAGAGAGTCGCTTCCCGCGGCGATTCCCGTATTGTTCTAACCCACGCGGAGAGTCATTTCCCGCGGCGGATCCCGTGTTACTCTAACCCGCGCGGGGAGTCATTTCCCGCGGTGGTATTCCGGCGTAAACCCGTGCAGAGAGTCATTTCCCGCGACGGTTCATTTAAATTCTGTACCATTCCCATCCCCTCGAGGCCCGCGACGAGTCACTTCTCGCCATGGTTGTTTAATTTTCATAATTTTATATCTGCCATTTAAATTATGCACCATTCCCATCCCTCTAAGGCCCGCGACGAGTCACTTCCCGCCACGGTCGTTTAATTTCCATAATTTTATTTCTACAATTTAAATTATGTACCATTCCCATCCCCCCGAGACCCACGGGGAGTCACTTCCCGTAATGGCCGTTTAATTTTCCCATTTTATTTTTGTAATTTAAATTCTGCACCATTCCCATCCCCCCGAGGCCCGCGGCGAGTCACTTCCCGCCATGGCTGTTTAATTTCTACCTTTTAATTTTAGCAAGCGCGTGTGTCATTATCCCCATTCTACCAACGCAAAAAGCCTCCCTTTCAGTTGGCCGCTTCTTCCCTCTGTGTGACATCATTCACAGGCACATGATAGAATGTTGCTTCTAATTCCAAGATTTTTTCTATGATCTACATGAAAGGTAGCATATAGACTGGGATAAAATGCATAAGGTTATCACCCAAATCAAAGAGAAGAGAAGGTAAGCGCCGAGGTAGCAAGTGCAGTAGTAGGCACCGTAGCCGCATCCACAACCACAGCAGCGGCAGCCTGCGTAGGATCTAGGGATCCATCAAAACCCCATGTCGAATCATCCCGCTCCCCAACCACCAGCACCGGCTCAGGTCAACCTTGCTCAACGCCCGGCTCCCGACGCTGGGTGGTCTTATGATGATGAGTCTTCTGTCCAATGGCTCATGTCCCTCCACCATACCTACCGCAACTCTGATAATGACAGCTAGAACACAAAATCTCCAGCCGACTTGGGTTTATTCGTTAGCGGGAAGATAATGCTAACGCAAGGAAGGGCTTTCGTGCCAATCCGAACGCAAGGCTCGTAATGGCGGCGTGGCGTATTCTTTTGGAAGCTTGACCGGGGCGGAATACCACTAGACCAAGGAGAGGGTAGCTTGGTTAGGGCGGAGTGCCACTAAACCAAGGAGAAGCAGCTTGACTATGGTGAAATGCCACTAACCAAGGGAAGGGTAGCTTGGTTAGGGCGGAGTGCCACTAAACCAAGGAAAAGGTAGCTCGATTAGGGCGGAGTGCCACTAAACAAGGGAAAGGTAGCTTGGTTGGGGCGGAGTGCCACTAAACCAAGGAAAGGGTAGCTCGGTTAGGGCGGAGTGCCACTAAACCAAGGAGAAGGTAGCTTGGTTAGGGCGCAGTGCCACTAAACCAAGAAAAGATAGCTCAGTTAGGGCGGAGTGCCACTAAACCAAGGGGAAGGTAGCTCGGTTAGAGCGGAGTGCCACTAAACAAGGGAAAGGTAGCTTGGTTGGGGCGGAGTGCCACTAAACCAAGGAGACGGTAGCTCGGTTAGGGCGGAGTGCCACTAGACCAAGGGAAGGGTAGCTTGGTTAGGGCGGAGTGCCACTAAACCAAGGAAAGGGTAGCTCGGTTAGGACGGAGTGCCACTAAACCAAGAAAAAGGTAGCTTGGTTAGGGCGGAGTGCCACTAAACCAAGGAAAAGGTAGCTCGGTTAGGGCGGAGTGCCACTAACCAAAGAAAAGATTAGCTCGGTTAGGGCGGAGTGCCACTAAACCAAGGGAAAGGTAGCTTGGTCAGGGCGGAGTGTCACTAACCAAGGGAAAAGTAGCTTGGTTAGGGCAGAGTGCCACTAAACCAAGGAAAAGGTAGCTCGGTTAGGGCGGAGTGCCACTAAACAAGGGAAAGGTAGCTTGGTTGGGGCGGAGTGCCACTAAACCAAGGAGACGGTAGCTCGGTTAGGGCGGAGTGCCACTAAACCAAGGAAAAGGTAGCTCGGTTAGGGCGGAGTGCCACTAAACCAAGAAAAGATAGCTCAGTTCGGGCGGAGTGCCACTAAACCAAGGGGAAGGTAGCTCGGTTAGGGCGGAGTGCCACTAAACCAAGGAAAGGGTAGCTCGGTTAGGGCGGAGTGCCACTAACCAAGGGAAAAGTAGCTCGGTTAGGGCGGAGTGCCACTAAACCAAGAAAAGATAGCTCAGTTAGGGCGGAGTGCCACTAAACCAAGGGGAAGGTAGCTCGGTTAGGGCGGAGTGCCACTAAACCAAGGAAAGGGTAGCTCGGTTAGGGCGGAGTGCCACTAACCAAGGGAAAAGTAGCTTGGTTAGGGCGGAGTGCCACTAAACCAAGCAGAAGGTAGCTTGGTTAGGGCGGGGTGCCACTAAACTAAGAAAAGGTAGCTTGGTTAGGGCGAAGTGCCACTAAACCAAGGAAATGGTAGCTCGGTTAGGGCGGAGTGCCACTAAACCAAGGAGAAGGTAGCTTGGTCAGGGCGGAGTGCCACTAACCAAAGGAAGGGTAGCTTGGTTAGGGCGGAGTGCCACTAAACCAAGGGAAAGGTAGCTTCGACCGATCACTCGGGACATGTCGGCTGCGCTGCATGATACAGCTTAATATGCTTTCCGTTGAGGGGAGAGAACTTGATAACCCCTTTGTGGTCTACCAGGACGTAGGCACCCCCTTCATATACTCGGCGGACGATATACGACCCGACCCAGTTTTTGACCAGCTTCCCTTTGGGGTTGGAGGCCATCACTTCTTTTCTTTTGACCATTACCAGGTCTCCTTTCTTGAATTCTCGACCCTTGACTAGCTTGTCAAAAGCGCGAGCCATGCGAACTTGGTAGAGCTCGATGTTTTGCTGCGCCCGGAGGCGTTTTCCTTCGAGCTCAATGAGCTCTTCCAATCTTCTTTCTGCATTGGTCTGCTCACCATTGACTAATCCGTGCTGGATGGCAACTCGCAATGAAGGAACCTCAAGCTCAATTGGCACCACAGCTTCTGACCCGTAGACAAGGGAGAAGGGGGAACAGCCAGTTGGGGTCTTGTAGACAGTACGATAGGCCCAAAGTGCTTCGTACATCCTTTCCTCCCAATCTTTTTTATTAGACTTGACAGTCTTTGCCAGCAACGTGCACAGTGTCTTGTTAAAGGCTTCTGCGAGTCCGTTGGCCTGAGGGTTGTAGGGGGAAGATGTCATCCAGTCGATTTTATATTTGTCGGCTAGCCGATAAATCTTCTAATTTCTAAAATGGCTGCCATTGTCAGAGATGATTCGGCTGGGGATCCCGAACCGAAATATTACATTCTGCCGGAAGAATCTTGCAACTAGTTCTCCCGTCACATCTCTTAGTGCTACTGCTTCTGCCCATCTGGAGAAGTAGTCTGTAGCTACTAAGATGTATTTGCACCCTGATGAAGATGCTGGCAGCGGCCCTACCACGTCCGTGCCCCACTGAGCAAATGGCCAGCTCGGCAGGGTGGGATGCAGTGGCACCGGAGGTCTCCTTGCCACATTAGCATGTTCTTGACATTTCTGACAAGCCTTGGCAAACTTGCAGCAATCATCAAATATAGTGGGCCAATAGTGACCCAGCTTCTTTATCTCGATTTTCATTTTCGGGCCAGCCTGGTGTGCTCCAGCTGATCCTGCATGGACTTCCTGCATCACCTGTCCTGCTTCTGCTGAAGACAAGCAACGGAGTAGGACTTTCCTTCGGGCGTCTTCCATAATTCGGAACAGGGTCCCGCTTCTCATCTCGTAAGAATCTTTGATCCTTAGTAGCTTCATCCTCTGTTCCTTTTCTTTTGAAAGTTGCTGGTGTTGAAACCAGCGCAGGAGATGCTCTCGCCAATCGGGCTGCTGAACCCCTTCGATGACTGCTACTTCCATCTCTTGTTCGTCGGTCAGAACCTCTGTTACGCTGGGGACCTGTCGACGGTTGATCACTGTTATATTCAGGCTTGTGTCTGGCAGGACCGCCAATGAACTGGCCAGCTTAGCGAGGGCATCCGCCTGAGCATTCTGGCCTCGGTTGATGTGCTTGATGCTGATGAAGTAAAATCTTCCAGCTATTTTATAACTAGCATGGAGTCTCCGAATGCTTCCAGCATCTGAATTCCCATGGACAGAGCAACCTGCAACCCGATTATCAGGGCTTCATATTCTGCTTCATTGTTTGTGCATTGCTTGTTTATGGAATAGGATGTATATACCACTTCTCCTTCTGGAGATTTCAGGACTATGCCTGCTCCTGCTCTGACCCTAGCTAACCCGGTGACAGAGGTGTCAATTCTGGAAGCGCCATCAAAGTATAGTTGCCATAAGGAGGGCTGTACTTGCACGGCTTCTAGGGTTTCATCTTCAGGAAGCTCCGGCTCCAACGGGCAATCCCCGGGCACTGGGTGCTCAACGAAGAAGTCTGCAATAGCTTGGCCCTTGACGGCCTTGCGCGGCACGTAGGAGATATCAAATTCCATAAGGATTACCGCCCATTTGCCCAGGCAGCCTTTGAGGGCCGGTTGAGACATAATGTACTTCAGGGGATCCTCTTTTGATACCAAGCTGATTTCATGCGACAACATGTAGTGTCGGAGCTTTTTAACTGTGAAGACCAGCGCTAGACAGATCTTCTCAATATAAGTATATTTCTCTTCAGTTCTGACCAGTCTCCGACTGAGGTAATAGAGGGCTTGTTCTTTCCCTTCTTCATTATTCTGGGCCAGCATTGCCCCCAGAGAATTATGTGTAGCTACTATATACAGTATCAATGGTCGTCCTTTCACCGGTGCGCCCAACACTGGAGGAGTTTTCAGGTAGTCTTTTAGCTTGTCGAAGGCTGCCTGGCAATCTTCATCCCAATAAAAGGGGACATCTTTCATCATCAACTTGTGAAAAGGCTGGCACCGCCCTGACAAATTGGAAATGAAACGCCGGATATAAGCCAAACGGCCCTGTAGTGATCTCAACTCGGAGATGTTCCTTGGCAGAGGTAACCCCTGAATCGCCTTGATCTTTGCGGGGTCTATCTCGATTCCCCGATATCGGACGATGAAACCCAAGAATTTTCCGCTCGACACTCCGAACGCACATTTCATAGGATTCATTTTTAGCTCGTGCTACCTCAGCCTCTGAAAAATAATCTGGAGGTCTTGCAGATGATCTTCTTTTCTTCTGGTTTTGACCACCAGGTCATCTATGTAGCACTCGACCTTGTGGTAGAGCAATTCATCAAAGATTTTGGTCATTGCGCTCTGATAGGTTGCACCAGCGTTCTTTAGTCCGAACGGCATTCTCTTGTAATGATAAATACCTTTAGGAGTTCGGAAATCAGTATGGACTCGGTCATGCTCCGTAATCCAAATCTGATTGTAGCCGGAAGACCCATCCATGAATGACAGGGCTTCATGGCCGGTTGTAGCATCGATCATGACCTCGGTTATTGGCACCGGGAAGTCATCTTTGGGGCAGGCTTTATTTAGATCTCGGAAGTCGACACATATCCGGATCTGCCCATTCTTCTTTTTCACGGGGATGATATTCGCCAGCCATGTGGTGTACTGGTTTTCTTCAACAAATCCCACGTCAATGAGCTTGTCAACTTCAGCACAAATTTGGGTGATGAGCTCTGGCCTCATGCGCCGCAGTGGTTGCTTCACCGGCTCGGCTTCAGGGTTGATTGCCAGCTCATGTTGTGAGACAGCGGGGCTTAGACCTGGCATCTCTTTATAAGTCCAGGCGAAGCAATCCCGGTATTCTAGCAGTAGTTGAATGTACAGCTCCCGTTCTTCTGAGGACAGTTGGGCACTGAGGAAGGTAGGCCTAGGGTCCTTCTCATTTCCCAGGTTGACTTCTATCAGTTCATCGACTGTGGCTTGTCCTCCGTCTTCTATCTCCGGAGGTGCCGGTTGGAGGTCAACGAAGTCTGGAATGCCATCTTGAGGGTCGAGTACTTCGACTTCCTCGTCAGACACCGCCAGAGCTTCCTGAGGTTTCTTGATCTCTTGTGCTAGCGGCTGGGTGGATTGTTCTATTAGCAGATCCATTGCCGTTGCAGCTTCCAAGGGTGAAAGAACAGCCTTGGTGTTTGCAGATGAGATTACAGCCATGACGGGCTGGTAACCGTTCACTGCCAGGCCCAGACAGCATGCTGATTTTGCAGCAGAAGTTGAGGAAGTTTCACCTTCTGGGACAGTTGTATCTTCCGCAAAAGTGGCCTTTTCTTCTCTGGTAGCTGGCTCCCCTTGATTGGAGCTGACCAAGGCCTCCCTGATTGGCAGAAAGGGCGTTGAAGTTGTCATTAGTAGGACCCCTGTAGAGGGGGAGACTCCTACTTCTTGAATGTCTTTGGCTTTGCTGCTGCTAGCCGTATCAAATTCGGCTTGAAAGGCCGCTTCTTCAGGATGAACTTGCTCCCAGCATCGGCAAGGGGTCGAGGTTTCTGCTTCTTGATTTCGGGACTGAGCGAGTTCAAGATATTCGGCTTCCGCCGGATATTCATCAAAGGTTGCCCTCAGAGGGCTATCTTCAGTAGGATAGAAGGCGGAGATAGTATCCACCTCGTACCGCCCACTGTAATAATATTCTTCCAGGGTGAAGCCCAACCCTGGATGTTGAGAGACACATCTCATTTCCTTATCCAGATTTGTAGGATACCACATCTTCTGGAAAGCTTCCTTGCGTTTTTGAGACTGATCGGGAGGGATGTGTTGCTTTTGAAACATCATGGCCGTTCGATCAGTTGTAAATGCCAGGCCCTGAACAGGAACCCGCGGGTTGGCTAGATCCTCAGGGAGGCTACAGTCTGTGTCTTCCTGAGTGGGATGCTCCTCAGTTGTATAGAACAAGCTGCTGGGCCCATCTTCCTGTGTCACCTCCCAAGCTTTGAAAGGTTCGACAGTGGGATCATTGAGGCCGGAGACTAGCTTGGTGAGGCCGGCCGGGACTCCGATGCGGTCGTGCTGTCGATCGACATGTACTTCCTTAGCTTCGGGGTATAATGCTGGGGGTGTCACCCTGCCAACATTTCCAGAAGTTGTGATGTCGGAGACCACCTTCGGCTTGACATATCCGCGCGGCGGTGGTGGATACCAACCGTCACCCGATCTATTCTTCGATGCCCTTACGGGGGCTTCATCTTCAGAAACCTTCCGGGGAGACCCCGTATATAGGTTGGCATCCGCCAAGTGACATTCAAACACCTCGAATGGGTGGATATCAGCAAATATCCTCTCCTCCTTCCCCTGGAGGCTGTATTTGATGCATTGGTGGAGCGTGGAGGGCAACACCATATTTTCATGCAGCCATGGGCGGCCGAGCAGTGCTTTGTAGGAGGTGCGAGAGTCAATGACATGAAACTGCACCGTTGTAGTGAAATCTGCCAGGGTCAGTGTGAACTCTGCCACTCCCATAGATACTTCACATTTTTGGTTGAAGCCAGCGATACACATATCCCCGACTTTCTCGAGATGCACATTAAAGTGGTACCTCTCGTATATTCTATATGACAGGATGTTGACTGCTGCACCAGGATCAACCAGAATCCAGTTCAGTTCTCTTCCGTTCAGGTGCCCTTTCATATATAGCGGCCTGTTGTGGCTGGCAGTAGGTAGTAGCATGTCTTCTGGAGAGAAGGTCATACTGGCTTCTGGTATAGCCTCAGCTACGCAGGCTTCAAAATGAGCAGGCGTCTGCAGAGCAGTGATGATCGCCTGTCGAGTCTCTTCACTCAAAGAGAGAATTTCCCAGATCGTAAATCGAGCGGGGAGCTTCTTGAGCAACTTCATTATTCGGCTCCCAGCCCGGACATTGGAGAGCTTCATCTCTTCAGCCCATCTGGGCTTGGGGAGGTTTTGATTTGTGGGTCCAGACGGACCTGCTTCATCTTCCTCGGACTCGGCACCCTCTTGGCTGACATTGGCTGTCGGGTCTTCTTTATTAGCTGCTGTAAGGCAAGCTCCATCTGCATTTGCATCCTCAGTAGATTGCGCTGGCTGCGGGTGAATGACCCCGGGTGTAGGGTTAGCATCTTGGCAGGGCTGCTTCCCTTTTGACATCTTCATAAACTCAAGGAATGAAGGGACTGCCTTGCCCCCACTCTTGTTGTATAGGCCTGACGGAGGAGGGATTTGGGCTCCCTTAACTTCCGGCGGAGGCGCCTTGTAGGGTTGCTCCCCTCTGAACATAATGTTGTGATTGGGTGGTGGCTGGCGCCCCCATTTTCGGCCTGATCGAGTGGCATGCGCAGCGGTTGCGGCCTCGGCCTTGCCCCCCCCAGCATGGGGTGTGAAGCAAATTTCTTCTTCTTCCTCTTCTCCGGGTAGGTTGAAGAGTGCTGACAGGGTATTGCAGGAGACGACCTGTGTTTTATGGGCCCCAGCGGCCCTTCTTTTCTTCTTCTTTTACTTTTTCTTCTTTTTGGTTTCTGCGGGTGCCTGCCCCCAGAACAAGTTGCTCTCTTGAGGTGGTGCTGCTTCAGCTTCCTCCCCTTGTTTGAGTGAGAGTTGCTCCAGCTCTTACCATGGGACATGGTCCCGTACCAGCAGAGGTTTCAGTTCGGGCTGCACATATTCATCTAGCCCTTCAATTAAGTGTTGCAGTCGAAGGACTCCAGGATTGGTTTCCTTGATTACTGGCAGCGGAGTTTGTCTCCTCCTGTTAGGTGTATGTATTCTGACAGCTGTAGGTGGAGTGACCCATACGGGTGCTACCACTGGCGGAGCAGGCCGGGGCGTAATGCCACGGATATGTGCCCCCTCTTTTGGGCGGGATGCCCTCTTCTTCTTGTGCTTCACAGGGATTTGCTGCCACCCATGTTGTTCTTTCACGGGCTCCAAGAAATGGATTTCGTAGGTGCTCCATGTGCTTGCTTCAGAGATCTCCTCAGGTAATGCCTGGTAGAGGGAGACCATGTTGATTGATGCCCTCCTGAAAGGGGCTTCATGTGGCTGAGGAGGGTCTACTTTGTACTCTCCCAGCTCTATCTCATTCTTCTTCACCATCCCTTCGATGACGTCTTTGAAAACATAGCAGTCTTCGATTGGATGTCCCAACATCTGGTGGTAGGGGCAGAATCTCGGACTGTCTTTTCTTTTCAGGTCCTCCGGCCTCCTTGGCTCGGGCAGAGTGACC
Organism: Amorphophallus konjac; assembly: GCA_022559845.1. NCBI lineage: Eukaryota > Viridiplantae > Streptophyta > Magnoliopsida > Alismatales > Araceae > Amorphophallus > Amorphophallus konjac. The sequence continues at coordinate 284,583,062 of CM040120.1, read as the reverse complement.
ATGCTGTATTCTGTTACCCAGTTGAACAGGACTCGGGTCTTGTCTCTTGGAAAGGAATAAGCTTTCTTCATTTTGTCCCTCAACGAAGGACCTTCTTTATCATCTGGAGCTTTTGCAGGTTGCGGGGGAGCCTCTTTCTTGCCTTTCTCCTTCTGTTGTTCGAACGCCTTGATATCAAGCGCATTCGCTTCTTTAGGTGTGGGGCGCCGTTCCACAGCCTTGCCTTTCTGGGCTGTGCTGGCAGTTGACGTCGGGACAGGCTTGGCTAGAAAAGCCTCCACCTCAGCCACCACATTATTCAGCCGGTCGAACGATCGAATTTCCATACCAATCATCTTTTCCAGGACCTCCCTCCTGAGGTTTTGTTTACATATTTGCACAGCGTCCTCCTGATGCGGGGGCCGCTTGCACCTCCTTCCGAGGTTCCTCCACCTCTTGATGTAATCAAGGGCTGTCTCATCTGCCCTTTGTTTTGTTGAGTAGAGTTCGGCCACTGTGACCTCCCTCTCTGTGACATGGAATCTTTCTCTGAATTTTCTCTGCATATCCGACCAATCATTAATTGATCCGGCCGAGAGGCTAGAGTACCATTCAAATGCGAGCCCCGTCAACGAGGACCCGAAGAACTTCAGCAGATATGACTTGTCGGTGGCCAGATCACCCATAACGGTCATATAATATGCAATATGCTCTTTAGGGGACCCCTTCCTGTTGAATTTGTCAAATTTGGGCGACTTGTTGACCCCTGGGGGGAGCCGTTTAGCCGCATGGTGTTACGGGTAGGGCACCCGATAGGCATCGAATGCGACGTAGTCACCTTCACTTTTCTCTGCGAGCTTTAGCTCGATCATCCTTTCCACCATCATCCGGCTCACGACCGTGGGGTCGACTGGCTCCGGATAGAAGTGTGCTGGCTGCAGGTACGGGGTGACCAGGGTGGTCGCCTGTGGAGGATGTAGCAGCGGGGGTGTCGGATGCGCCTGGGGGAGCACCGGAGGTAGCAGCGGCTGAGGCTGTGGCGGCCGCTGTTGCGCTATCGCCATGCTTGGCTCTGATGGCTGGGACAGTGTATAGAGCGGTGGAGGGTCGTCACGGGATGATTCACCCTGGACTTCGGGTGGTTTAGAAGCTGATGAATGCTCAGTCTTTTCTATCAGCTGTTTCATCAGAGAATCTATCACCCGTTGATATTTTTGCAGCAGCATCAGAACTGATGGATCTATAGTGGTGGGGATACCCTCTGTCGTTTCCCCGGACTTACCCTCAAGCAGGATGTCGAGGAGGACGTCATCTTCTTCTTCCGTCGTCACCATATTAGCGGTCAAGACGGGGGCCTTATCATCCCAGCGGGGATAGACTTGGGGTTGTTTCCCTCTCATGATCGCCAGAAGCTCTCTTGCCGCTTCTGTTCTGCAGGTAGCTGGCCCGGGCCGTACGGCCAATTGAGCCAGTTCTTCGGAGTCTTCAGGGAGCTCCCCATATCGGCTGGATATACCAGCCATGTTGTAAGCAAAGACCTGCATCCTTCTTCTCTGTCGATGGACCCTCCGTCTGGCTTGTTGCGTAAAGGTCAGCCTCTCGAACACAGAAACTCTTCTTTCTTCTTCCCGCTCGGGGAAGGCTTCATCGGCTTCGTTCTCGAAACCGTCGTTGTACCCATTATCGTCGACTGACGACACCATCATTCTATCTCCCATGTCTTCTTCATCCGCCACTAACGGGAAGTAGTCCTCGTCAGTGGCGACTGTCTGCATTAGTCACTGCTGACCCAGCGAGGGGTTGCCCAGCACTCGAAAGTGGTTCCTGATCAGACAGGTTACCTCCTCTTGACCCCGCTCTTGATAGAGTACGGGGGATAGTTGTCGACCTCCAGCAGGAGGGATATAGGCCAGCCGAGCTTTGTCGGCCGGATGTTGGAATCTTCGTCCCGTGACTGGGATGTTGGCTTGGCGGGCAACAGCCCGGAAACTTCTGCGGCGCGGAGGATCCGCAACGACTTCTTCTTCATTCTTCGGGGACAAGCCCCTTTCTCTTCTCACTCCCGCCTCGTCATTCATAGGACGACGGTGGATGGGTGTCAGATGGTAGGCAGGTCGGGTCCGCTTGGGAACCCACACCTGTTTGAACTTTTTCGGCTTGAGTGCCGAGCTTCTTTGGCCATAGGGGCCGGCTTCTTCTCTTTCTGCTCTCCTTCCAGCGAGAGCCTGATAGGTATTGCGGACAGGGATGTTGGGGATGACTCGGTCTGGGGTCACCCGGGCCGTGCGTCCCTCGAGGAAGACGCGCATGCCTCCAACAAGCATAGATTTCCCGGACTGCGATAGGGTTCTGGTGATTGCAGCAGCATTCTGGCGGACCTGGCGACGCTGGCGTCCTCCAGGGTGCTTGTTGATGACACTGGGGTGGGTCCCACGTATGACGTGGTGCACCAAGCAGCTAGCGGCCGGGGCCGAGCTTTCAAGCAAGTCTTCGCAGCAGGGAACCTTCAGAGGCTCCATCTTCTCTGCGACTTCTTTGGTAGGCTCTGGGGCTTCAACCTCCAGGATATCGACGAAGGCTAACCCCAAAAAGTTGGGGAAGCCTACAGTGGCAGGGAAGCTGCCGAATTCCATGGGTACTGCTAGGTACCCTTGCGCGTGTCCAGCAATGATCGAATGATCGAAATCGACGCCAGTTATCCCGTGGATCGTCATTAATCTGCCTACAAAGGCAAACAGGGAAATAGTCAGTAGCCTTTGAGAGGGCTTCGAAGCCCGGATATCTCGGCAAAGAGATGAAAGGTGACACTGGTCCCACCGGGTGTGCCAGACTTGTTTGACGCGGAATCTTTTTCCTTCCTTTTTTCTTGGGTTTCGCGGGTCGATCAGTCAATTGGCTAACTTGGTAGTTAACTGGCTGATTAACGACGCGAGCGTGCCAGTCACATGAGTGACGAGTTATTATGCGCTCATTCTGACCCATGTCGGGCGAATGTGAGGTTCGGTCGGGACCAGCAGTCCGTCATACCATAAAGGCTATGGCGTTAATTACATCCCCCACGAGGAGAGAACACCTTTGATTAATTGCCGAGATAGCGGGCTGTCGAAGCAGAAATAAAAAGAACTACATGATGACTATGACAAAAGCCTACGGAAGGCGTTTGTTTATCACGCAAGGGATGCATAGCTCATAGAATAATGGACCCTTGGTACATGGCAGAGGACGTAGGTCCGAAGACCACCATCGCGCATAGCAAAGACTTCCGATCGAGTGTGACTCGACCTTTTGTCAACGTCATTTGATATACGTAAGGGTTGATGCGGATATGCATGGGAAATCGTGCTGCGTGGGGCATGATGACGATGCTACAGCGTAAATCCGATAGCATGCCCTCTTCCTTCGGATTATACCCAAAAAAGGGAGATAGGACATCCATCCATGGAGAGCCGGAATGGAGACCCATAAGAAAATCAGGCACAAGCCTGGATCCAAAAAGGATCCAAATATGACGGGACCGTCTGTGCCATTCATTAATATTCCCCTCGAGGGGCCATTGGAAAGCATGCGGTGGCAGAACTCCGAGGGCCAGTGGGGAGACGGGAGAGTTATCGTGTTCGGTGTAATGTAGGGGTGGAACCCCCATTAATATATCTCCGTGGGCCCAGGTGAATGACGATAATCCCCTCGGAAGATGCTGAAGACTGGCTTAAGGGTTGATGGGAGTAGGACCTCTGGGTTTGGGATGATTATTCTGGGGTTTAATGGGATGTTGAGATATCAAGATTTGAATAAGAGCACCCACTAGTAAGGTGAAATGACACAGATATTAGTCGGCGCTGGAGATCCTGGCACGAAGGGCAGACGGCACGAGGGGAGGGGGTTCAAAGGGGCATCGGCCCAGCCTAGTCCCGGCGTGAAGGAATACGGCGTGAAAAAGGGGCTCAAGGGGGTCTCGGCCCAGCCTGGTCCCGGCGCGCCCTGGCCTTCGGCGTGCCCTGGTCCCGGCGCGCCACCCACCCGGCGTGGGTTTGGCGCCGGGAGGCAGTGGCGCCGAGGGCTGTTCTATGAGGTTTAAAGAAAGGGTATTTGGGAGGGTTTTATGGGCGTTCAGTGGAGATTTCATGAAGTCAGGTGGGGGTTATAGGAAATGAGGGTGGATGCACTCCTGGAGGGGGGTGTTCAAAGAGATCATTAGCAGGGAGATGTATTCCCTATGAGGGCAAGATGCCGTGAGATATCATAACTCAGGCTCTCACCAGATTCAGGGGTTAGCTATGCCATCCTGATGAAACATCATGCCGTATGACAGAGTGAAGCCCTGGGTGAATTTTGACAGCATCTCCCCTTATTTTGGGAGTGTGCCAAAAGAATATCATGGGATATCTACTCACGAATGCAGGAGTAGAAACCAAAATAAGTGCCGGGCGTAGCCCGTGATTCAAGTGTGTCGGTCATAAGAGACCTTATCCCCACTGTTGTAATATTCCCAATGCAATCCATCAGAGAGCCTGCAAGGGCAGGGCGCCGTGGTTTATTGGGTTGCAAAATGTAGAGGGACAATTAACCCCTTTGATATAGCTCCCATGAGGTCAGAGGGAAGGGCAATGCACACCCATGGGGCAGGATATGATGGACAAAGGCTGTATGGGTTATCGGCACGTGCCTGAAGGCACCAGGGTGGCCAACAAACGCATAGGTGTCAATGCAGAGAAGAGGGGTGGTTTTCGGCACGAAGGCCAGGTAGGTTCGGCGCGATATGGGGGATGCAGCCGGCGTGGCAAGCCCTCGGCGTGAAATCCACGCCGGGAGACACCGGCGTCGGGGGGTTTTGCACAGGAGGTTTCATAACCCAGCAGGGCTTCGGGAGCTTGAAGGAAAGGGGTTTTACCTCGACTGTCTTAGATGATGGAGGGGGAAGAAACCCTTGGGGGAAACACCTTGCCTCCGGGAGCCTCACTGAGAGCAAAAAATGTGCGGGCGGAAACCCCTAAACATATCCCTTTCAGTCCGCATACGAGGAGCCATGAGATAGACTGTCTCAGGCCCTCGAAATGTGGCACAGGAGGGGGATAGAGCGATGGCGAAGAATCTTCGACAGATAGAGGAATTCAAACATAAAAAAAAACTCATTCAAGGCTACCTGTAGCCCGTGCATAGATTAGAACCTTAGATGCAGGGGAAAATGGAGGAGAATGATCAGAGGTAGCAGATATCAGCCCATTCTTTCATTAATAACTTCATCCAAATGGCTTACACGCATACTATTTAGAAAAAGAAATCCGACTCAATCAGAAAGAGAAATCCAGGCTTAATCCCTGCAAAGCAGGGTTACATTGGCATCTGATGCTATTGAAGCAAAGATGCTAGAAATCAGAAATATAGAGGGAAAAGTTGAGACAGATAGGGAGGAGAAGCAGAGGAAGCTGTAGCTGCCCGACATTCCCACCTGGATCCTTCTTCGAACCTCTGACTCTCTCCTCTTCTTTTCTTCTCTTTTTTTCTTTCAAGGGCTCTCGAACTCCCTCTTGCTCTTCGGTGGCTAAGCACTCTCTTTCTCTTCTTCTTTCTCCCTTTTTTTTATGCTCTGCCCGTCCTCTCTTTGTTTCGTTCGAAGGGCAGGCCTCTTATAGACGTGAGACCCTTCATTCATTCGGCATGAGCTCCCCGGCGCGCCAGAACCGCTCCTCCCGGCGTGACAGCCATCGGCGCGTCCGGTCTCTTGTTTGGGCTTGGCCCATCTTCTTGTCATTCGGCCCATCCGTCCAGGATCCACTCAGTGAACTCCTCTCGACGGTGGGGTTCTTGACATATGCATATTACGACCCCACCGAGCCCGTCTACACCTTGCATTCACACATACGTGCGGGGCACCGTGCATCCTGGTTCTTGGAGCGTCAGAGATGTCTGAACATCAGTTTCAGCAGGCAATGGTTGCCTGAATGTTGTTGTAGTTTAATCAGCATGACTATCTGAATGATAGCAGTACTGGACAGTGACTTAGCCAGAGACGGCTATAGTCGAACAGAATGATAGGGGTAGTGGGTCTATTCTATTCAGACTCTCAGATCTCCCAGGAATAGCACGTGAACTGTGCCCTCGACTGATCTTCAAAGCTGTGAATAATTTATAGTTTCTTCTGGTATATTTTAGGTGTCAACAGTCCCCAGCCCATCATCCGGACCGTCCTCTCACGACCCGCAGCGTGATCCTCAGATCGTACGCCTGGAGCCGAGCCTCTCTCACCTCGATCCTATAAAGCTCCAAATCTGCCGCTTCTGTGCTCAGTCGCTCCACCTCTGCACGAAGATGGGCTACCTTGGCTACCTTGGTTCGGAGATGCTCCGCCTCAGCTCGGGCGCGCTCTACCTCACCCAGCGCTACAGTCAACTCCCTCATCTGCATAAGCATTCATCATGTTAGTTGAGTTGCATTTTCGTATAGCATTAAAAAAAAGTTGGTCAGTTGCTTACCCTCTCCGTGACAGTGGCCTCAGCCTCCTCAGCCCGAGCAACTGCCCGAGCGAAATCAGCATCCCGCTCTCCTCAGCCCGCTAGCTGGGAAGACGAGGACGGAGCGTCAGGTCCCTGTCGTCCTGCTCCCTTGGCTCGCTGCATTTAGAAGTCTCAGTTAGTCGCATGCATAAGTATTAGCATTTAAGTCTAAGGATCAGAACTTACCAGGAGATCCAGAGAGCATTGGAGGTCGTCCCTCTGCTGAACTGTGGAATGAAGGAGTCCCTGGAGTTCCGCTATCCGGCCTTAGGGGTCTAGCTGCATGTAGAAAGTCAGATGGTTAGTGCATCATTATAGGTGTCAAAGCATTAGAAGTTTGAGTTTAGAGAGTCATACCGGTCGTCAGGTGCCGCGGAAGACCTGATCACCGTACCTCCAGGCATAGGCCTTCAGGTAGGCCTCATCGCTGCTAGCTCGGGCTCTCACTGCTCTGCCTCTCCTCGTCCAGTAGTGTACCTGGTCGATCGCCCGAGTCACCCAGTCGATATCCCTGCTCAAGCCCTTCGAGGACCATCTGACCCGCTCGTCGTCGCACGTCGGGAACTCCACGTCCGGCTGGTGCACGCCTCGAGTACTCATGACTAGGCGGTGGTGTAGTGGCTTGATGATGTTCATACAATGCAGCCATATCTCTCGTGCGCGTACGCCTGGGCCGCCTCCACCCAGGGTTGTCCCTCGTGCCCCTCGTCACGGTACGGTGTCCAACGCACCTGAAAGGTCATGCATTCAAATCATAGTCAGCATTTTATAAGAGCATGTAAGTGCATTTAGAAGGTTTAGAGTCTAGAAGCTTACCGATGCATAGTGGAACGCATCCATGTCTTCCTGGATCGCCCGCGCTAAGCGTCACAGTGACCCCGTGTCTCTAACCGCCATCCACCGCCTCGTGATGGGTACCCGGTCTGGTTGTACCTCCTTTCCCCGCCCTAAGCCGGGGAGGTACATGTAGCTCCATACCTACATTGGTCAAATGTCAGCATATCATAATCATAAGCATTTAGAGTCAAGCATTTTTACCTGAAGTAAGGGTGAGAAGTCGCCCAGCATCGTCTGCCGGTCGGTGGTGCTCAGTGAGTCAAAGAGGAACGCCAGCACTACGGCACCCCATGCATATCCTCCAGCTCCGTCCAAGTCCCTCAACAGTGGGAGGAGCCTGACGCTCACTCAGTCCGCCCTCGTCGCGAACAGAAGCTTCCCGAATAGTAGCATTAAGAAGCGGCGAAGGGTGATGTCTCCCTCTGGTCCCGGTCCGGCAGTCACTCTCTCTCGGGCTCTATCCATCAATCGCCCGAGATGCTCCTCTGGTAGCTCCCCTACGGCTATCCCCGCTCCCCTCAGTCCCAAGCTCTCCTGCAGGGTCGCCCGTCCCAGCATCGATGAGTGGCACCCTGGTCTCAGCAGCTCCAGCCCGAGTAGCTCTTGTGCCAGCTCTCGATAGTTGGCGTATGTGGTTTCCGTCATCGGTGCTCCGTGTACTCTCAATCCCATGATCCTCGCGACATCCTCGAGCATCGGGATCATCTGTCCCCATGGGAATAGGAAAGCACTGCTGATAGGATCCCATCTCTCGTGCAACGTGTAGAGCAGTGCCGTGTCTATCCTCATCACCTCAATGTTGAGTAGGTCGTCGAATCCCATCGCTGCTAGTCGCTCTCTCTTGTAGTCCGGTAGTGCTAGGTAGACTGCCCGGACCTACAGCCAAGAGATCCTGGTCCATCTCTTTCCCTGCATACATTTAAAAACATCTAGCATCAGTCATGCATATAGTTTGTAATTCATGCAATGCATTGCATTTTTAAAAAAAACACAAAAAAACACTCTGGGTCCCAAACGGTCACCTTTGGACCGTTTCTTCTTCCCAAGCGGTCACCCATTGGACCGTCTGGTTTCCTAGCAGTCACTGGAACGACCGCTAGGCACTCAGCGACTGGGCATTGTTTGCCTCGTTTCCCCAAGCTTTGAAAATGGCCTCAGAGGCCTACACAATAAGTTAATGGGTCCCCAGACCCATTCCCATCTCATTCCCCATACATGCATGCATCTAAACTGATCAAAAATGGGTTTTTGGGCTTCGGCCTACCTCCGATGACCGGCATCCCGCTGCCCCCCCCCCCCCGTGGCCTCCTCGGCTGTGGGTTCTCCTTCCTCATCCCCAGGGGCTTCTTCAGCGCCTTCTTCAGCCGTGGGAACCTCCTCCATCGCCATTTGGGCGGACGGCCCTTCTTCTCCCTCCGGTGGATTCGCTGCCGCCGGAGGCGTTTCTTCCTCCTCTATCCGCCGCCGAAAGCGCTTTATCGCCTTTCTCTTCACCATTTTGGGGATGGGGTGTGGTGGTCCACGGTGGTCGCCGGTGGGTTTGATCGTCGGAGTGGCCAGAATGGCCGGAGTTCAATTGGATGGATTGAGACAAGGTTAAGAATGGGAGAATGAAACGCCGTTCTGTTTTTGAATTCGCTCAGAGCTATGCGGTCTATCGACAGACCATTTATTCCCTCTTGGCGGTCTTCTTCTAGACCGTTTGCAATCTGGGTCACCCTCCTTGAAGAATGTGAACCACCCTTGCCCAAGCGATCTATCTATAGACCGTCAGGGGTCCTTTGCGGTTCTTGCCTAGACCGTTTGTGTCACGCCCCGACGGGGAATATCGGGACGCGGCAGTAGAAAAAGTAATAATAATATGTTGACTTCCAGACATGATGTGCCAAGGCTAACAATCTAGATACATCCAACATACGCCATATCAGAGCAAAATAGAAGGAGTAATTATATTACCATAGACATTTAATTCCACTCATTGAAACATAATAAGAGTCATCATCCACCCAAACCATAAATACCAACAAAACTCCCATGTCCACCAATTTAACATAATTACATAAAAACTAAGTTAAACAAATTACAATTCTTAAACACACTACATCTCTCTGACTCAAACTATCTAGAAATGACTCCATGAGGCCATCTATCTGGTTTGCTCCAAGGTCTTTACTCTTGCCCATCCCCGTCAGTTTGAGTCCTCACCTGAACTACCTGAAAAGAGGGGGAAACAACTGGGTGAGCGAACGCTCAATAGGTAATAATAGGCAATGTTTAAGTAATTAACCAATTATAATAATGTGATGCGTTAACGAAAAGATAATCAATAACGAACTACTTAAACAAAAGAACAAGAATATAGCATATCCAATAATTGGCAGATCAAGCATGTAACAAGCAAGTCATGTAGATATTTCTATGAAGGAAAAAGTTCAAGAGAAGAACCATGTGAATGGAACGCCATACACATCAGGGTAGTCATGCACTCGGTGCAATGCCTCATCATGTCACTACAAACTCCCTTGGGCACAAGTACTTTTCGGGCGCTCTCCCCAGGACCAAACCAGGCCCTTATGATGCGTTGACATTGATTTGGTGGATCCAAGATCCCAAGTTATGTCTAGACATTCACAGGAGTTCGGACAGAAAGTTTCAAGGTGTAATGAGAACAATCAAGGGATATAAAGAGTATAAGCCACTCCTGGCCCGACTATTGAGGCACACACAAGAAACCACGAAAAATCACAAGCTGGAGGGTACGCGGTCATATCTGGGCCGCTTAACATTTAAAATGGTCGACACTGGACCGTGGAAGATGAACTAGGCCAGAGACAACCCAACTCAGTGCCAAGGAAATAAACGGTCCTATCATGGCCGTGCATTAACTGAACGGTCTAAAAAGGGCCACTGAAAGCAATTTCGAGTAAGAAAGAGCAAGGCCCGGAGTCAGGGGTGTACACGATCCAAGATTGGCCGTTCAATTGATAGAACGGTCATTATGGGGCTGTGTACCAACTGAGGTCGGTGCACACTCCAGGTCAGTGCAGGCAAGGTAGGTCGACGCACATCCAGACATTAAACGGTCATGGATGGGCCGCTCACAAATAGAACGGCCCATATATGGCCGTGTACAAACTGGAATCGACCCATCAAAGGTCGGTGCACAACCCAAACAGGTTGATGCACCTGGCATGGTACACGGTCGAATTCGGGCCGTTCAACATAGTAAACGGTCCTAGTCTGACCGCGAATGGCTCAGACGATCCAATTTGGTCCGTGCCACGGAACAGAGCCAAAACAAGTGGTCCGAGCGAGATAATTGGTGTAGGATTTTTGGTACAACCTGCCCGGCATCCGAGTGGGAATCCCAGGCTCGCGGGGGCTTACGGAGGTCCCATAATGGAGGTCCTAGCCCGACGGAAGGAGTATTCGGTGGAGAGTTCCAACCATTACAAGAAATGAGTGCTAGTAAGACATCAGAAAATAGTACGTTTCAGTCAGTCAAATCCACCGGAGTGGAGTGACTGTCAAAACACTCCTAATAAGAATTTCATAACGTGATTAAGGTTATACATTTATGAATTAATAACAATAAGAAGAACAAGATTGATAACAAGGATCCAAAGTACGTAGACAAGATTGAGTATTAAAATCTTTCATTTATTTCCAATAATTTCTCGGGTTGCTACCTTAATTATAGACTAGATCAAAGAGAACTTGACATTGCTTAAAAATCAGTGATAATCCATCATGCGTGACAGAACGGTCTGCCCATAACCGTTCAATAGGCATCTGCGGTCTATCGATAGGCCGTTTAGGTCCTGCATCACCGTAGGTTATACAGGCCCTGAGCGGTCTATCGAGGGGCCGCTGAGGTCACTGCACGGTCTAGTTGGAACCGTCACCCAAGACCACACAGTCTATCGAGGGGTCGTTCAACACAGAGCGGTTATTGTAAGACCGTTAATGAAACAGCAAGGCAGAACGATAACGATCATGATAACCACCATTTAGAAAGTCAAATTCGTGAGATATAGAACATGAAATTTGGGCAAAATCTACCAATAGAAAGAGTACGAATAACTACATAAGATGGATGGATTAATTGAGTCGTTAAGCCTGTTAAACCCAACATTAATCGATGATAACAAGGTAAACCCTAATTCTAACATGCTCCAACTAAAATGATGATTTCTCTCATGATACTAAATAACTTTTAGAGCTTTTTATACCAATGGAAAGAGGACTGAGAGACAAATCTAACAATGTATAATACTTAGGGTTTGGTCTGCTAAAACCTACCTTAAACGATGGAAGAAGAGGGACGATGGTCGCGCGAAGAACACCCAAGAATACTCCTAATATCTCCCACGATTGAACACCTCGTCGGCCGCCATAACATCCAAGCATCTCTAGGTCGGTCTAGGGTCGGTTTAAATAGAGGGAATGATTTCTAGGGCGTCGATTAAAGGGGATAGAGTCCACGAATCTCCTATCGCGCGTGAATCGCGTAAGACTCGGTCAAGCCGCCGTTCTTTCCCCAAATTCAAAGTCTATGGTTAAGGGTTTCGGTTGGAAACAGAGGGGAAACGATCTCCTCATCGAGGCCGTTCATTAGGGTCCGATCTGAGCTCAAACGGTCGGGTATTGGGATCAAATTTGACGATCCAAGGTCCGATAAGCTAAAACGTGGATTTTGACCTAATTCCCTTAATTCAGCTGACTTAAAATTTTAATTGGGGTTAGACCCAGAAGAACAAAAGTCTTAACTATTCGCCCTCTACGTGATTATAATTTTTATAGATTTTTATAAATTGGTTGAAATTTGTCCTATCGTAATTTCCGCAAAAATTCTATATAAATTTTCATAAATAAATTTATAAATTCTTTTGTTTTTATTTAATAATGCACCAGGGTGCTACACCCTCCCCCACTTTAAGGAATTTGGTCCTCTAAATTCACTGCTCTTGATAAAATGGGGAGTGAGATAACTGGCCTTAAAACAGATCGGGATATTGCTTCCAAATAGCATCTTCAGATTCCCAAGTAGCTTCCTCAGTTCCACGTCGACTCCACTGAACCTTGACCATAGGTATGGAACGTTTCTTGAGTTGCTGCTGCTTTCGATGCAAAATCTTGATTGGTCTTTCTTCATAAGTTAGATCTTCCTTCAATTCTAGATCCACATGTTGAATGATGTGCGTGGGGTCATAAACATACTTCTGTAATATAGACACATGGAAAATATTGTGTACTCCAGATAACTGGGGTGGTAAAGCCAATCTGTAAGCAACTTCTCCCACTCTCTCCAAAATCTCGAAAGGGCCACCGTATCTTGGACTCAGTTTGCCACGGATGCCAAACCTTCGAATTCCTCTCATGGGTGACACCTTCAGGAATACATGCTCGCCAACTTGAAATTCTAAAGCTCTCCTTCTACAGTCGGCATAACTCTTCTGTCTTGATTGTGCCACTTGCAGATGGTCTCGAATAATACAGATGTTCTTGGTTGATTCTGAAATGAGATCTGGTCCCAACCATTGTTTTTCTCCTACCTCATCCCAACACAGAGGTGATCTACAGCTTCTTCCATAGAGAGCTTCAAACAGAGCCATCTGGATACTAGATTGGTAACTATTATTGTAGGCGAACTCAATTAAAGCCAAATGTTCATACCAACTGCCTCCAAAATCAATCACGCAAGCTCTTAACATATCTTCTATAATCTGATTTGTTCTCTCTGTCTGTCTGTTTGTCTGAGGATGAAAGGCAGTGCTGAAATTCAGACGGGTTCCCAAGGACTCTTGTAGTCCTTTCCAGAAATGCGAAGTGAATCTTGGGTCTCTATCTGACACAATGCTTACTGGTACTCCATGAAGTCTCACAAGTTCCTTGATATACAGAGCAGCCAAAACATCAACGGTCCATTTGGACTCAATGGACAAGAAATGAGCAGACTTCGTCAATCTATTTACAATGACCCATATTGCATCGAATCCACCGCGAGTCCTAGGTAGACCCATGATAAAATCCATACCAATGCTATCCCATTTTCATTGGGGTATGTCAAGTGGCTTCAACTTCCCATCAGTTCTAAAGTGCTCAGCCTTTACTTGTTGACATATTAAGCATTTGCTCGCAAATTCTGCAACTTCCTTTTTCATGTTTGGCCACCAAAAGGATCTTTTCAAATCCCGGTACATCTTAGTACCTCCAGGATGAATAGTATACTTGGACCGATGGGCCTCCTCAAGGATCTTGCTTTTTACTTCGGCTACATCAGGCACACAGGTCCTTCCTCGAAATAACAATCTGTCGTCATCGGCTAAGATGAAATCTGGTCTATGGCTCAGGCTTCCCTTGATCTCAACTAACATCGGATCATTTTCTTGCATAGACTTGATTTCCATTAATAGTTCAGGATGAAGCTGTATTTGTGAAATCATGACCCGATCTTTACTAACATTGAGGTCTAAGCTAGCCAACTGCTCCAACAACCTCCATTCTTGCAACATGAGGCTCGATAATTTAGCTATCGGCTTGCGGCTTAAGGCATCTGCCACCACATTACCTTTTCCAGGATGGTACTCTATAGAAAAATCAAAGTCCTTTAAATACTCAAGCCATCTCCTCTATCGCATATTAAGCTCTTTCTGAGAAAATAAATACTTCAAACTCTTATGATCTGAAAACACCGTGAATGTCTCTCCGTACAAGTAGTGCCACCAAATCTTCAAGGCAAATACTACCGCTGCTAATTCCAAATCATGGACATGATAATTCTCCTCATGCTTCCTTAACTGCCTAGAGGAATAAGCTATCACTTTCCATGCTGCATCAGCACACAACCTAGGCCAATACCAGAAGCATCAGTGTAAACTATAAAACCTCCTTCTCCAGATGGTAAGGCCAAAACAGGGGCAGTAGTCAAACACTCTTTCAAAGTCTGGAAACTCTGTTCACAATCTTCTGACCATTCAAATCGGTTTTCGTTACGGGTCAATCTGGTCAGAGGTACTGCAATCCTGGAAAAATCTTTGATAAACCTCCTATAATAGCCTGCCAAGCCTAGGAAATGACGCGGAACGGGACTAAAAAGGGACTGGACCTACTATGAAGACCAAGTGCGGCCAGCACTCACACGTGACAAGGCAAGCCGAGTGAACGACTTCCGTACTATTCCTCCGGGGAGAGGCGTCTCTCAACAAGAAACCCAAGTCCACGGCCGTCCCTATGAGGGAAGCGAGTGGATCAAAGCGGCAAAGGAGCCGACGCGCAACTATAGGAGTCCAGTCCGAGCTCGGTGCTCGACTGGGGCCACGGAATGGGAATACTCTCGCTCACGATCTCGCGGTGTTTAATGCTAGCTAGGATCCCTACTCTCTCACGCGGCATGCAATAATCACATACTAGTAAAGCAGAATGCCGAAGGGGGAGCGTCGCACGTACCTCCACGCCTAGGCGTGGGGAAGGAACCCCGGCCGAGACCGACAACCCCGATACACACAATGAAAGAAAAGTACAAGCCAGCAATGGTGCCCACTCCTCGCAGGGAGATAACAGGCTACAACAACTCCATTCGGGGTGGCCGATACACGGGCTGACGGGCGGCACTCGGTGGAGGGGTTGATCGCGAGGAAGGCCCGGACGCCGACCGGCAGAATCGTAGCAACGCGCGACTCGGCGAAAAGGGCTCTCACGGTCCGCTCTGGGGTCCGATTGGGGTGCCGTCAGCGACGACGCGTAGTTAGGTCGCAGGAGGAAGCCTCGGCCAAAGGGCTCCCTCAGAATCAGATCGTGGAAGCCGTGGTCGCACCTGCAAGTGGGGACAAGAAAGCTGCCTCCAGAACCGCGCTGTCGAGCGGGGAAAATGGTAACTCGCTGTTCTGGAAGGCGAACGAGGCTCCGCTTGAGGGAGGACGCTGGGGACGCAGAGCAGCAGGTCCGGACCAAAGGGCTCGACCAGATCTGGTCGAGGTTGGATGCCGTGAACTCGGGAAGTCGCCGGGTCTTCTGGCGCCGGGTGGACTGGACAGATCCGCGCGACCTCACGGGAACGGACGCCACGAACAGCTCGGGCGTCGGAAGGAGACGAGGTTGGCGGCGTTGGAAAGAGGACGACGAGAGGTACCAACCCTAAAAAAATCAGCTCCAAACTCGGCGTCGTGCGTCCTGTGGGATTTTCGCAAGGAGGAGGTAGGATCTGGGCGCGCAGAGATGGAGGCTCCTGCGCTAGCTCACGAGGAAATCCGCCACGGGTGGTGCCGACCTCGGATCGAGGCGAAACCAAGGCCCACGCGTCGCTGACTTGTAGACGTATCCACAGAAAAAGGAGGGGGCCCAGATTCGATCAGCACCAGACGGGGCGCCGCTGCAACTCGGGGCTGAATCTGGAACTCACGAATTGAACCGGAGACGACGTAGAAGAGGGAGGGAACCTCGGCGTCGCACCGAGGGGATGGGGCATCGCACCCCGGGGTTGCTCCCGTCGCAGGAGCTGTGGAGGAGGAGAGGGTCACCCTCTCCAAGAGGTGGATGCGCAAAAGGCTCCTCAAGAAATTGTTTGATTGTTCATTAATTTGAAAAAAGAGGAAAATACAAGGGTTATATACCCGGGGGGGGGAAACTAGGGTTTCAACCTAGCCACATGGGGGGTGGGGGCGCAAATGGGAGGAGGGGTGGGCCCCAACTCCCTCCATTCAAGGGGGGTTGCGACCAGCCCTCCCTCCAATCAAGGAGGGTGCGCTCAAGTGAGGCAAGGGGGGGAGAGTGGAAAGGGGAAAGGGGGGGGCGCCCAAAAAGGAAGGCGGCTGCTACCTCCTCCACTTGGAGGAGGTGGGATGCGCCCAAAACCCTAACCCTAGGGGTGGGTGCGCAAATCCCCACATGGGCCAAGGAGGAGTGGAGCACAAGATGGCCCACTAACCCTTTGCCCTCTAAATAAGCCTACAAAGCATAAAAATGTCCAATTGGCCTACAAGGGCCCACAACTAGAAAGCAGTGTCCACGCAGGGACTAATCCAAGGCCCAACATGGCCTAAAGCATAAAAAAAATAAATAGGGATAACTCTGCTAATCTGCTAGATGATCACCGAGCCAAAGGGATGCCGGCATGCTCCGTGTGCTCCGTCGAGTGATGCGGCGTGTGTCCTCACCAGGAAACTTCTTATTTCAGTTACATTTGCAGGTCTATCCTGTAGACACGTCATTCCTGACGTCTCCTGAGAAAGTCTCATATTACTATACGACGCCCCGCGACGGCTTACGCATTTCGAATCTCTTAAGTGCTTCCTTTTCTTGGGTCTTCTTCTGCCTTTTCGGCATCCGGAATCATCTCGTTGCAGCATTCGGACGGCATCAACACCAATCGGACGCACCGGAAGGTTCCGAAACCAGGAAGGGTGCCTGTCGGGGAGTTGCCGACGAATTTTCAGCGGACCCGGGGGGTCTTAATGGAGGCGTCCAGGCCCCTGGACGCCTCCATTACTTTAATTTATTTTTTTTAAGACCAAAA
Source organism: Amorphophallus konjac (assembly GCA_022559845.1). Lineage (NCBI taxonomy): Eukaryota > Viridiplantae > Streptophyta > Magnoliopsida > Alismatales > Araceae > Amorphophallus > Amorphophallus konjac. Next base: position 284,566,241 of record CM040120.1, on the reverse strand, counting down.
TACATAAAAATGATATATTAATGGAGGCGTCCAGGCCCCTGGACGCCTCCATGAAAACAAAAATAAAAAAATATAAAATGCCAGTTGGCATAAAAAATAAAACAAAAATAATAAAATATATATTTTCTTAGAGGCGTCCAGGCCCCTGGACGCCTCCATCAACTCACTTACGGGGCACCGCCCACCGAACGACGGTTTGTCGTGTGTGAAAAAATCCAAATTGTCGAGACGTCCAGCTGGCTGGACGCGCCCATTTCCAAATCACGGGTCGCCGCTCCAAAACCACGCGTTGTGCCAAACCGCGTGCGTCTTTCGGTGGAGTTCGGTGGATGTTATAGAGGCGTCCGGGACCTTGGACGCCCCCAAGAAAATATTCAAAAAAAATGAATAAAAATAGAATAAAATATTAGTTCGGCCCTGATGGAGGTGTCCAGGGTCCTGGACACCTCCACCCTCCGGAGCCCTATAAATAGAGGCCCACCCCCTCAGTTCTGGAGGAGCTTCTAAGAGATCCGATAGGCTGCCGGAGCCCAGAGGCTACGGAGTCATTTCTAACCCGTGGGGTCTTTTGTAGGTGGAGGTTCTGCCGGCTTCTCGGGTGCCCACGCTCGCGAGAGGAAGGTCATCTTCATCCACCGCGCTTCCACGTCGTCCCTACGCTGCCGGAGCTCCGCCGGATTTCACCATTGGCACATCCAATAAGCCAATCCTTTCCTTTTCTTCGTAGTTCTTTTGCATTCATCATCTCGCATCCTCTATCCCCCTTCATAAGGGTGCCTCTTCTTATATACTTCTTGCATCCATCATCTCATTTTCCTCCTACTCGAGTCCGAGAGGGGTTTAAAAGATAACACCAACCAGGTGTGTGTCTTGCCATCCTTTTGTTATTTTTATCGCAAGGATTTGAATACTACACCTTCATCTTTCTAATCCACTCGTTACTTGTTTGTCGTTATTTTGCAAGGGTACCCAAGGAAAGCCCTCTCCGTCGGCCGGCCGAAGGGGGAGGAAGAAGCAACCCGCCATCTCCCGCTCTTGAGGTAGGCACGATCACTTTCTTTATTTTGGGGTCTTTTGGCCCCTGGCGATCACATCTTGTTCTCGAGGCCGCGGCGAGTCACTTCCCCAATGGCCGTTTAAATTCCCGTTCTTATATTCTCTTTATATTCTCTTATATTCTGCTCATATTCTCGAGGCCGCGGCGAGTCACTTCCCCAATGGCCGTTTAAATTCCCGTTCTTATATGTTATACTCTTATCTATTCATATTCTCGAGGCCGCGGCGAGTCACTTCCCCAATGGCCGTTTAAATTCCCGTTCTTATATTCTCTTTATATTCCGTTATATTCTTATCTATTCATATTCTTGAGGCCAGGGCGAGTCACTTCCCCAATGGCCGTTTAAATTCCCGCTCTTTATATTCTCCTTATATTCTGTTATATTCTTATCTGCTCATATTCTCGAGGCCGCGGCGAGTCACTTCCCCAATGGCCGTTTCAATTCTTGCTATTTAATTTCTGCACCATTCCCGTCCCCCCGAGGCCGCGGCGAGTCACTTCCCGCTATGGCCGTTTAACCCCCATATCATGCTATATTACATTTGTCCCGCTCGCCCCGCCGGAGCAATCTCCCGTGGTGGCCCCTACTCTTTTCTTTTATTTCTGTGTTGCAGCAAACAAAAGAGGAGCTCGCGCGCTCCGCGTCTTCTTCGCTCCCCGAACCGCGTGACGTCGCTCACAGATTGGCGATCACGGTGGGACTTCTACTGCTTCCTTTTGGCTACCCTTGCAAGTTCGGCACCGTCCGTGCCTCTCCACCTTGGCACCCTCGCGCGCCCCCGTTGTGCTCACGACAGCACTGTCAGTTGTGATTGGTTGGGTGTTCATTATATGTTTGTTATTTCTGTTGTTTTCTTACTCTATATCTCTGTCAGCATTCCATTGCATACATTCATCCCTCTTTTATATCCTTTTTTCATTTTTTCTTAGGATCACCCTTTCCCGGTGAAGGAAGGACTCTCCGTTTGAGAATTCCTCTCAACGGACTAGAATCTCCTCCACTGGGACCTCCGTAAGTCCCCGACATCGAAGAATCTCCTCTTCGTTCACTGGGCTGGTTGTACCATTGTAGTTCCCCGGAGTTAGTCATCCCATTCGTGGTGAGACGAGAGACCCTAGCTGACACGGCGGTGAAACAAAAATAAACTAGGGTCCCTATTTTGTGTGAACTTCGGATCTCGCTAAAAACACAAAAAAAAATCATCAAAATCAAAACACAAAAAAAAGGCGTAAAGGCATCCACTTGTTTGATAATCTATGCTACCTGTTTGCTAGTGTATGTTTTTACGTTCTGGGAAAATTGTAAGCATGGCTCACGAGTCTTTTGAGGAGAACCACCCTAGTCGTGGTTTGTCAGCCGACCCGCGAGTCTATGCTATGGACTCGGGCCCTTCTCATGAGCCCTCGCATGAGGTGCAGGTTATTACCGGGGACACATCCCCACCACAGGATATCTCTTCCTTACTGGGCGTCCTCGCCAACACGGAGCTTATCTCTGAACAGCTCCGGGCCTTCCAGGCCATTCTGAAGGGGAAATCTATTTCCCCCACGCCCCAGGAATCAACTCCGGCCATCGCACCTCTCCAAGAGTCCGTGCAGGCCATTCCATCTCCTTCATTGGCGCAAGCCATCCGGTCTCCCTCGCTTCAAGGACAAGTGAGCCAACAACCACCCTCATTCCAGTTCCCGTCACAATCTCAAACTCCCGTTGTTCCCCACATACCGCTTCAGCCGGGGCCGACTGTCGGTGGTCCGACAGCTCCCTCTCATTCGGGGTTCCCCCCTCAAGTCTCCAGGAGACAATTTCTCCCCCAGTGGCAAGTACCACCTTCACCTCCAGAGGAGCTCGCCCAATCGCTCCTCAATAGGTTCAATCGCATGGACGAGCAGTTTTAAAATCTGAGAAGAATGGTGGACGTGAAAGCCACCCCGGAGGTTGCTTTGCCAATCCTTCCCGTCATTCATCTTCCTCCCTCCGAAATACCCACGTACCGCAGATACAATGGTACCGGCAACCCCTTCATTCACCTCAATGATTTCATGTATGAGTCCTCCTATTGGCAAAACGATCAGAGGTCCATGGCATACCTCTTTCGGAGATCATTGGATGGTCCCGCGCTTGAGTGGTTCTATTCTTTGGAGCCCCGCGAGGCCGAGAATTTTGAAATAGTCCAGAGAAGGTTCTTGCAGAAATATAGGGATAGGGTCGGTCCCTCACTCTCCATTACCGACCTAGTGGCCGAAAAGATGAAGCCCGACGAAGATTTTGTCCGCTATGCTGATAGATGGAGGTCTCTGGCGGAAAGAATAAGGGATACCCTCTCCGAGCCTGAACAAGTGAAGATGATTGTGTCTAATGCAACCCCACAGTTCAGACACGTCCTGGCCATGAATAAACTTACTACAATGGAGGAACTCTATGAAAGGGCCCGGTACATCCAAACCCAGTTAAAAGACTCCCCCATTATGAACATGTTTGAGTCACCGAAGCCCAAAGTGGTCAGAAAGACAGGCGCTGGTGTCCCGGGCGGAGCCACAGAAGGGGTCGTGACAAATGAGCAAGTGGGTGCGGTCAACAATGCCAACTATGCAGTCAACCCAAGGCCTCCACAAATGCCCCGACTTCCCCTCCAACTAGGTCCTTTCCCTCTTCGTCCTCCACCCCAAAATAATCCACCCCAGGATAATATGCCTCCATTACCACAACCTCAGCAACAACAACCACAACCTCAGCAACAACAACCATCGCTTCAGTACAACCAAGTTCCACCCCCGGGGAACTATGGTCCCCAACAGTAACAAAGGAGGCCGGTCGGTCCCAAGAGAGCCTACTATCCACCATTACCAGAAACCTTAGCAGACATTTTTAATGCCCTCATGGCATCAAACCAACTCGCCCTACCCAGAGAAAGGCCCGTGTGGCCCCCGAATGTTGATACCTCCAAATACTACGTCTACCACAGGCAGCCAGGACACACAGTAGATTACTGCTTCCATTTCAAAGATTACATCCACGATATGAATGATGAACATCAAATAGATTGGGATGAAATGAGACGATACGTCGCCGCTCTCAAGGCTAGGAGACCTCCTCATAGGCCACAGCAGCAGTTACAACAGCAACAGTTACAACAACAGTCGCAGCAGCAACCACAACAGCAACAACAGCCTCAGTAGGCCCCACAACAACAGCCCAACATGGGCATAATCCAGAATCCATTACCGGAGCACCAACAGCCCAATCATCAGGTTAACCCCATCTCCTCCTTCCCGGAAGTCAGGAGAGAGCAGGTGTGGCACCCGGAAAGTACCTCCATTCTTTCTACCGCCAATCTTATCATCACGCAACACCCTTGCCTTGCCCGGGTAGCACCTCTCTCTCTCATCAACCCGCGTCAGTATCACCTTCACCATTTCCACTACCATTACGCCCTCTCATCCGCACCCCGATCTCCTATCAACCGACACTCCCCAATACGCCTTCACACCCTCTCATCTTCTCTCACTCCCCCACTTTACCATCCACCTCTACCACATTTACCCCTACGCCTTCTAAATCCCTTATCATCCGTCAACCATACATAACCCCGTCTTTCTCCACCATATCACCACTAATGCCTTCAAAACCACTCATTACCCATCACCCACCTCAAAATCATTGCCCGCTTCAAGCCCTACCCACTTCTACTTCGTCTCCACCTCCACCTTCCAGACCCCTTATCCTTCATAATCCGCGCGATATCCCCTCTACCTCCACCATGCCTCCACCTAACAAACCCCTCATCAGAATCCCTGCTCCCATCATCACCCATGCTTCATCAACCATTCCTCCACCACTACCCCTCAAATCCCTGTTAAAACCCACTGCTACCCCCACAGAGGTACAAAAGACGCAGGCAATGGTGCTCCGGAGTGGAAGGATTTTCCACAGGGTTTTCCCCCACAATAGTCAGAATCCTGAGCAATCTCAGCCAGAGAAGGATGATGGAGAACAACCAGAAAGGGCTATCCCTGGAACACAGTATGATCTATTGAAACACTTGGATAAGACGCCTGCTCGGATCTCCATCCTGGAGCTACTTCAAAGATCCACATCCCACCAGGCGGCCTTGATGGAATATCTTCAAAAAGTCATGGTTAATGAGGACCTCCCCGTGGAGAAGATTTCGACCGTCCTGACCCTAACAGACACACAACCGGCCATCATGTTCCACAACTACGAGCTCGCTCCCAAGGAAGCTCGGAAATATACATTGTGCATTTCAATAAAAATTAATGGGGTATCTATAAACCCGTGTCTTGTGGATACGGGTGCGTCCATAAATGTGATCTCCATGGACACCCTTCAGTTGTGTGGGGTCAACGAGGAACAAATAAGACCTTCCTCGATCACGGTCATGGCTTATGACAATAGCAAAAGGCCGCCGCAGGGGATGATTATTCTGAAGGCAGAACTAGGCCCCATGTCAATTCCCACGGAATTCCATGTCCTCGACATGGACCCCACATTCAAGGCTATACTGGGTCGCCCTTACATCGAAGCCATGGACGCTGTGCCTTCCACCAACCATCAGTGCCTGAAGTTTCCTTACAATGGGAGGATTATTAAAGTGGTCAGTACACCTGTCCTTCACACAGTGGATGCTATCAACACCTCTCTGCCCTCTGTGTGGCCATCTCATCGGCCCATATTGTCATTATTGGACGTGCGTGATCCATCTCACGTTCCACTAGCACCAAAGGAGCCGGTCAGGGCAACCGCAACATCATGTCTCCCTTTTCACTCCAAAGGGTGGGAGATTATGAGGAACATCGGCTACCAACAGGGTAAAGGTCTGGGCGCACAGTTACAGGGTAGGCTCAAACCGCCAAAGGAAATTAGGCCGAACCGCAGGTTTGGCCTAGGCTTCAAAGGACCGTTCAAGGTGGATTGGAAGCCCCTCACATGGACTCTATCAAACCACTTCAACAGAGGGCCCGTTGTTCAGATGGGAGATCACCCACGAGAAGCATATGGGGGATCACATGCTGTATATTTGGCTGAAAAATGTCTGAGGATCACCAAAAGAGGCAAGATCAAAGATCCGGAATGCGAGTGGAACAAATGGTTCGACATACGGGACATTTCTGCTGCACTGGAAAGGATGTTCTCGTCTCCACAGCTTGAAGGACCGCCATTGATCTCTAGAATACCAGAGAATATTACTACTCTTGCCAAGGTTCCAAACTATCCTCGTCCTCGCCAGAAGGACCCTGTCATCGACGGATCTTCATCCGTCCTCAACATTGCCGTCGACGGCTCATTAGCCGCCATCTTCTCCATCCACTCGTCTCAACCTTTGCTGATATCTTCTTCCTGGGCCAGACAATTGTCTGATGATCTTCCCAGATCCCCTTCTCTGCTTACATACCTACGCGGGCTTCTCAACCCGTGCCAGGTCTTCAACCATGATCTGCTCTATGAGCCTCACAATCCTCTAGCCATAACCACTTTTCTCTCTCCTCCAATCTCTTTTCACTGCTTTGTCATTAAAACTGAAAACGAAAAAAAAAACGTCAATTTTCAAACTCCTCAACAACACATCTTCGTTGAGGAAATCTCTTATATCTCCCACGGGTGCGTCCCGCCCTGCGGACCACCCGTCCAAGGTCCGATGAGCGACCTTTTCTACCCCTACTCTAAGGGGTCTTCTCCTGTACATTCTACACCATCCTCTTCGTCTTCCTCTTCTTCTGTAAATATTGTCAGTCAATCTAGGAATGATAGGTCAAGGGTAGCACCTAGGAATAAATCAAGGGTAGGCAGATCCCTCGTCGATTCCTTCTGGATTTAGCCGCCAGATGTCAGGCCCTTCTTGTCATCCCCCAGTTGTTAGAAAATCCCATCCGGCTACCGAAAATAGAATGTGAGGGCGACAGTGCATTTGATGAAGGGTATGGAGTCTACGAGATCATGGATGAAGAATTCCCCACTGAAGATGAGGGTGAAGAATATGAGGATGCGGCGGGCGCATACGCTAGTGGAATGAGGAGATTGGACGAGCCGTCAACCGCCGTAGAAGAACCCACCAAAGAAGTCAACTTGGGAACTGAGGAAGACCCTAGGATCATCCTCATAAGTGAAAATCTACCACCCTTTGAAGAAAAGGCATTAATTGAAGTTCTCAAGGAATATAAGGACACGTTTGCATGGAGCTACGAGGATATGCCGGGTCTAGATCCAACCTTGGTCGAACACCGTTTAACCCTAAAACCAGGGTCCGTCTCGGTAAAACAAAGGTTAAGGCGTTTCCACCCTCAGATGGCTTTGAAAATGAAAGAAGAGGTCGATAAGCTCCACAAAGCCAGGTTCATTAGAGTCGTTCTTTATCCTCAATGGGTGGCGAACATTGTCCCGGTCATGAAGAAAGATGGGAAAGTCAGGATTTGCATCGACTTCCGGGACCTTAACCGCGCGTGTCCAAAAGATGATTTTCCCTTACCTCACATTGATGTGTTGATTGATAAAACGGCAGGCTACGAAACCCTCTCATTCATGGATGGATTTTCAGGATACAATCAAATTCGTTTGGCAGAAGAGGATCAGGAAAAGACGTCATTCACTACCCCTTGGGGAACATATTGTTACGTGGTCATGCCGTTCGGATTAAAGAATGCTGGAGCTACTTACCAAAGAGCGATGATGGCCATATTTCATGACATGATGCACATATATCTGGAAGTGTATGTGGATGACTTGTTGGTGAAATCAAGGACCAGGATGGAACATCCAGAAGTTTTGGCTAAGGTCTTGCAGAGGTCAAGGGAGTTCCAATTGAAAATGAACCCGAAGAAGTGTGTGTTTGGTGTGTCGTCGGGTAAATTGCTGGGGTTCATTGTGAGTAAGAGAGGGATCGAGATAGATCCCGACAAAGCTAAGGCCATCAGGGATATGCCGCCTTCCAAGAATTTGAGGGAAGTCCGAGGTTTAATCGGGAGGTTGCAGTTTATTCATCGGTTTGTGTCCCAACATTCACAAAGGTGTAGACCTCTCTACGAGTTGACCAAGCCAGGAGTAGAATTCCACTGGAATTCTAAATGTCAGAAAGCTTTTGAAGGGTTGAAGGAATATCTAGCTAGTCCACCCGTCCTCATTCCACCCAAACTAGAAAAACCTCTGATCCTTTACGTCTCAGTCTTGGATGACTCCGTGGGAGCCGTCCTCGCACAAGCTGATGAAGAAGGCAAGGAACGGGCAACCTATTACTTGTCCAAACTTCTCAATCCCTGTGAGCAGAAGTACACCGTCATGGAGAAAACCTGTGCTGCCCTCGTTTGGGTAGTGCAGAAATTGAAGCACTACTTCTTGGCTCATGAAGTCCACTTGATTGCTCGAATGAATCCTATCAAATTCCTTCTGGAGAAATCCATCCTTACGGATAGGCTAGCACGCTGGCAAAGTTTTCTCTCTCAGTTCGACATCACCTACATCCAGCAAAAGGTGATTATGGGCTATGCCATAGCCGAGCATCTAGCTCACCATCCTCTTCCCAAGTTCGATCCCGTCCAATCAGAGTTTCCACATGAGGAATTAATGTCCTTCAACCAATCAGATGAGCCAATGTGGACGCTATATTTTGATGGGGCTCTGAATTCTCAAGGGAGAGGAATCGGCGTCGCCCTCCTATCGCCTGAAGGCCTCACATTCCCATTGGCATACCAGCTCAAATTTTCAGTTACCAACAATATAGCCGAATATGAAGCTCTTCTAGCTGGCCTAGAACTCGCTCATTCCTTTCGTATCACTGAGTTGCGAGTCGTAGGTGATAGTCAACTCATCCTTCGCCAGGTGCTCACTAAATATCGCACTCGCGATCCCAAACTCAAGCCATACCAAGAACTCACTGCTACCTTTGCCAAACTGTTCACCAAACTGATCTTTGTTCATGTCCCTCGTCATCAGAATATTTTCGCTGATGCCCTCGCCTCGTTGGCATCATCCATAAGGTTCCCTCTAGGAAGATGGTTTGAGTCCATTTCCATCTACAAACTTCACACCCCTGCAATCGATGATGCTTCCTACGTAAATATCAAAGACAGGATAGCAAGGAAGATCCTGCAGGAAGATATCCTTGAGAAGAGGGAGATCATGTTGGCAGAGGTTGAAGAAGAACTGGCTGATGAAGAGAAACCATGGTTCTATGAAATTATCAAATACTGCCAAGATCAGTCTTATCCTGAAGGGGCCACCATAGAGGACAAGAAAGTCATAAGAAGGGTGGCTCAAAAATATACATTGGTTGGAGGTCTACTCTATAGGAGGAGCCTTACTGGTATTCTGTTAAGATGTCTTGGTGACGATGAGGTTTGGAAATGTGTAGAGGAGATGCACTCGAGTGTGTGCGGTGGCCACGTGAATAGTCAGATGCTCGCCAAGAAGATCATTCGGCAAGGCTTTTACTGGCCCACTATGGAAGAGGATTGCGCTGTCTATGTCCGTAGGTGTGTCAAGTGTCAACTTCACGCCGATAAAATCCATTCACCATCTTCCTCACTTCATCCAATATCCTCCCCGTGGCCTTTCTCCATGTGGGCATTCGACATCATTGGTCCCCTAGGTGATCCCAATTCCCTCACCAAGCAGAAATCTTTCATCATTACTGCGACAGAATACTTCGCCAAATGGGCCGAAGCCGAAGCTTACGCGGAAATCAAGGCATCAACAGTCTGCAAGTTCATCATGAAGAACATCCTCGCCAGATTCGGCGTCCCAAGCACAATCGTCACCAACAATGGGTCACAGTTCATTTCTCAGGACCTACAGGACCTCTGCAAAAGGTACGCAATTGCATTGCATCATTCATCGCCTTATTACCCACAAGGTAACGGCCAAGCGGAGGCCACCAATAAAACATTGCTCAAAATCATCAAAAAAACCTGCGAGTCTAGTATGTTTTCAGACTGACCAGAAAAACTTATCGAAGCCCTATGGGCCTATCGCACTTTAATCCGTACCCCCACCGGGCAGACTCCGTTTACCCTTACTTATGGTATGGAAGCGGTAGTCCCGTACGAGACTCTGATCCCTTCTCTCAGGGTACAATTGGACGAGGAATTTCCCCTCGACGATCGTCGTAATTCACTCTTGCCCAGTTGGAACTCTTGGATGAGAAGCGGCTGGCCGCTGCCGAACACGCGCGTGTGTATCAAAATAGACTCGCTCGCTTTTACCAAAAGAAAGTCATTGAGAGAAAATTCAAAGTCGGTGAGATGGTCGTAAAAAGAATTTTTGTCAAACCTGGAGGGCCGCGTTCTAAGCTCCAACCCAATTGGGAAGGACCATTTGTAATTCAAGCCGTGTACCCTGGCAATGCCTACAAGCTAGTCAACACCGAAGGGACCGAGTTATCCCACCCTTAGAATGGGCTTTATCTTAAGAAATACTACCCTTAGCACAAAACAAAAAAAATGATGAAAAGATAGAAAACATCAAAAATAAGAAATATTGAAAACCACCAAAAATATGGAAAATTCAAAATGCCAATGCCTGGTAGTCACCATGTAGTCAAGTCACTGCATCTAACCTTCATGTTAGGATAGGTCCCATTAAGGCTTGGTAGGCACCGGGTCTTGGTTTGCCAGAACCGTGGAGATCCCTGTCCGGCCATGTCGGCCTATGCTCGCTCGAAGGAAGCTAACATGTTCTCACTTATGTATTTTATTCAAAAAAGTCGGTAGCATCATCTACGGTGGGGCCCCACCCAGAAGATCTCCGGAAGCTGTAATCTTTATTCTTTTCTCTTCGACCAAATGAGACAGTCGGCGCCCTTAAAATGCTGAGCATGAGAAACCGAAACTCAAACCCCAAGGGCAAGAGTAGGATCCATTTCCTCGAGGATCGATCAGAGCACGAGAAGAGGGCAGTGTCCCCGCAGGCATACGAAAGGGAGCCCACAAACGTCAAATGACTATATCTCCCTCACAAAAGAAATATAAAATCAAAATCAAGAGCCTGGTCGTGACCGTGCCTGATGCGATAAATGGAACCCCTCAAAGTAAAAGTTCGAATCCACAAAAGGGGGGGGGCTATGGAATGTAAATGCTCGAGATTTGGTCCAAAGTTGTCCGAAAAGAAAGAGTTAATGGGCCCTTATTCGCTCGCCGGGTTAACGGCTTTGCCGATCCTCTCAGGAGGTTTATCCCCTACACTCTTCCTTCTCCCTCTAAAGATGAAGGTTCGATGGAGTTTCTAAAGGATGAAAACTGCCCAGGGTCTGCGACCTTATTTTAATATACATGTTTGGTTGCCTACTTTGAAAAGCAAAAGCTATCGCTGCGAAGGAGTCTCCGTGTTTCTGGCTGGTCAAGACCCCTGTTTACCACCTTGATGTCTCTTGCTTAACCTTGAGCTTAGGCCAATGCAAGCGCGTCACCTATGGGTGCGACGGCGTCTGATTCTGGGTCAGCGTCGCGCGGTTGGTCGTTAGGGTTCCAGGGTGTTCCATCATATACCATCTAGAGTTGTGAGGAAACAGACCCAGGTCGGGCAAATCATTTACCTCAAACATCTTTTGGGTGAATCCCTGTGGTCGGAAGCGACTGAGAGCCTAAGCATGGCATGACGGTATTGTCATCAGGGTAAGTCTTAGCCGGCGGGATCATCATTCGAGGGGTCTAGAGGCCCAAATCAATCTAGATGTGCACTTAGGATACTTGTGAGGTTAGTAAGAAACCCCTGTTCTCACGTAGGTTAGGTGCCATTTGGGTGCTTGCCGGGCGTTAGCAACAAAAAAAATTAAAATAATAAAAACAACAAAAAAATGGAAAAGAGAAAATGTACATATTTGCAAACAAAAAAATATTTTTTATGATTAAACAAAAAAAAATGCCAAAAAAAAAACAAATCAATTTTGCATGATTGCATTTGCGTGCAGCATCTCACTTTTAATACCGCTTGCATTCGTATGCTTGCCTGTCGCATTTATCATCACCGTATCTTTCCCTTGCCTTCGCTAAATAAAGGCTTGGCCCCTTGACCAGTTATCAAGGACAGTCACAGTGACCATTTGCTTATTGAGCAAGGGGCCAAGTCAGAACAGAAGTTCTGATTTGTTTGTTTCAGTGATGTGTGCAGGGATTCGGGCAACAGAAGCAAAGGTGAAAACCAAACAAACCGAACCTTGTATTTTATTCCAAAAAACCAAAAAAATTACATCAAGTTCCGCCCTCTCTCTCTGCATTACTCGTCCCACTACTCTCCGGGCAAAATGCTCTCAAAGGTGCTACCCAACTACGAAAAGCGGTACTCCTACCGCTCTGTACTCCCCTTCCTATTCCCACACCCCGGCATTGATCCACAGAAGCAGCAGAGAAGCTACCAACACGAAAGCCACGCTCTCGTGCTCTTCGGTAGCGCTCCTCACCATCTCTCAGCCAGTGTTCAGCAAGACCAAGGCTGATTCGGAGTTCGAATAGTTGGGCCTCCATGGCCCTTCGTTCCTCCCTTTCAGTCAATCTGTTGGCTGTTTCTCTCTCTGCGTCTCTTTCTCTCTCTACACGTTCTCTCTCACGGTCTTCCCTCTTCAACTGGAGAGTGATCCTCAGTTCCACGGCATCCCTAGAGGAGTCGTCATCAGGGTGATGCCGCAGTTCCCTCTCCAGTTCTCCTATCCTAGCCTCCCTCTGCGCAGCTTGGGCAAGCGCTTCTTCCGTCTCCTTTTCCTGCCGAGTGTACCATCTCAGATACGCGATAAGGCGTTGTTGACACCTGAAATGTAACTGAGAACAAGATGAGACCAAAAAAAGAAGATTGAACGAGACATGAAGCTCTCAGGAATTCCTGCAAAGTCAGAATGGCAGAAGAGTCGTCACTAAAGTTATCACCCAGTTGAGACCCTTCCCGGTCAAACTGATGTCCGGTATTGTCGTCGCTCAGACGGCAGTACTGATGAAGAATTGCAGTCTACTGACTGATGAAAATCCCCAGAGATATTCTGATAAGATTGTGTCAACCCATCAACTAAGGGACCTCCACCTGTTCTGACAGATTCGAGGGACTGATAAATGAAAGGGCAGGTTAGGCAGCTTTGACAGCTCAAACCTACTAAATGAGGAAGGGTAAAATATTAAAAAAACCTAAATGGGCTCGCTAGTGTGACGCCGGGAGTTCCTCACCAGGGCCCAAAGCCCATGTGGGGCAGCGCCGGGAAGCCCCATCCTTTGGCGCCGAGAGGCCTCCCGCTTTCGATTAGGGCGCACCGGGAGCTCGTGGTCTGCGCGTCGAGGTGAGCATGCCGACAGGGGAAGGGTTTGTGCTATAAAAACCCCTTTTCTCTCGAGAAAAAGGGGGGACGGACGACAAAAAAAAAAGAGGAGAACAGAAGAGAAGATAGCCACAAAAGAAACCAAAGAAAGGAAGAGAGAAGTCCATACCCATCTCCAGGAAACCGGCGGCTGCTGAGAGATCATGGGAAGAAGAAGAAGGTCTGCTGAAGGGGGAGGGAGAGGAGTCAATGCTCCGCCCTCCCCTGTCTCTCTTGTATTTCTTCCCCCGATGCATACTGTTTTCGTCTGTGTTCTCTTTGAACATGCTATCTCCCATCTTTCTGCTGTTTTGAATGGGCTTCATTTCGCTATGTCATGTGTACTCCTTCTACCATGTTTATGTGGGATCTGTATTGATGCTAAAGGTTCCTTATTCGTTGTCATTTGAGGTGTACCTCTGTAGCCGATGATGTATAAGCAGTAGAACCGATTGAATGGATGGAAGTTTGGGTTTCCCTCTTCTCACCCCTCTCTGATGACAGTGGTGGTCACCTTTCCGATTGCGAGTTTCGATCGATGAATGTGTGGTTCTGGGTGTTTGTCGTTAGCCCAGGTTCCTGTGGGTTTTAGGAAGCTGGTACAGAGCCCCAATCCTTGCCTCCATGGATTCTTGGGTTCTGTCCCTTCTCTCTTCCGCGACAACATCGATGATTTAAACGTTGCTAAGTCCATAGTCCTCTCGAGTTTCCGAAGCCATTGGGGCCATTACAGGGATCAGAGACAGTCATCTCTTGATCTCCTGGATGGCTGGCAATATAGACGGCATAAAGCCTGTTCCAGAGGGTTCTAACGCCTGTGACTTCAATCCCTCGAAATCTCTTCTATTCATGTGACTCCTTGATGTTAATCTGGCAACTTGACAGGGCCCTCAGTCCCTTCCTCGTTTGCATCCTAAAACCCCCTAGCCGTTATCTGAATGCCAGGAAAAATCCCCAAAACAGAGCATCGTAGAACCCCCACGAACCTCCACTAGCCTTCCCGGCGCCAGAAGAGCTCTCGACACGGCCCGCGCCGGGAACCCCACGCCGAGAGCTGCCTCTTCCTTCTAAAGCCATGCCGAGAACCCATTCCCCCGCGTCGGGAACCCCACGCCGAGAGCTGCCTCTTCCTTCTAAGGCCATGCCGAGAACCCATTCCCCCGCGCCGGGAAGCCTGCCTATGCTCGTTATTGCTGCGCCGAGAGCCTCTCCTCCTCTGCCCCATCTTTGAGCACTCTGCCATACTAACCCGAGGGATATCTACAAGTCACAGGGTACACCCCATGGAATAAATAAACGGGGAACCATCCCCAACATCACACCGTGCCAGGGTCCGGTGCCTTTCTCTTTCGGTTTTCATCCCGGCACTCCGTGGATGATCACCTATTTCCCCTTGGGCATGTTCCGAGTCGAGGGGAGATGCTGCCGAAATCTAGTCCAATGTCATCAACCCCGATGAGTCGAGGGAGTGTCTCCGATACACTTCCCACCCGACTCCATCTTCGGGGGAAACGAACCCATTTGGAGCGACCGGTCAAGTGAAAGTGTCAAAAGGGGGAATACCCCAATGATTAACCGAATTACGTCCCGCCACTGCGTGGATGGTCTTCTATCCTTACCCGGTACGGCTCAAAGTTAAGGGTTGTGCCGCCCGATTCAGTCCGCTGAACTAAATAAATCCGCCCACCATTCATAAGCATGAAGCCTTTATTTCGCACATCAGTATTTTGACTGCCTTCTGAGGCCTCCTATTTCGGCGTTTAATCAAGGGTTGTCCTTCTTAGGAAGGGCGTAATTAACGTCATAGCCTTTATGGTATGGCGGACTTTTGGTCCCGACTCGGACTTCACAATCGACTGACCAAGTCAAGTCGAGCGCACGATGAAATCGTCACACATGTGACTGGCACGCCTAACAAACCAAATAAAAAATAATAATAATAAAATAAATAAATAAATAAATAACAATAAGATAAAAAGATGATTAAGAAGAAAAAAAATCCCCGCGTCCACAAGTCTGGCACGCCCGGTGGGACCTAGTCTCCCTTCATCTCTATGCCGAAATAGGAGGCCCAGTGGGCCCCCCCTCAAATTTCTGATTCCGTGCTTTCTCTATTTTCAGGAAACTACAATGACGGCTGGAATCATCTCTGTACACTTTGACCAACAAGTGGTCGATGCACATGTGCGAGAGGGCTACCTGGCGGTACCTCTTGCGTTCGGATCGATGCCGCCTACTGTCGGGACGCCCAACTGCTTGGGCCTCGTCTTCACCGACTTGCTCGAGATCGACAACCAGGAACAAAAGACTGTTGTCGATACATTGCCACAAGCTACCATCCCCAAAATGAGCCGGGGGATGCAGGATACTCCTAAGGTCGTGGCCTGCTTCGTCCATCACGAGGCGAAAAGGGGCGCACCCTCTGCTGCTGGAAGGAGGAGGAGATCCGACAGGAAAGCCCGATCCACTGTTGCGGGACGCCGGATATCCAACTCTGGAAAGACAATGATGATCGGAGGAATCCGGACGAACCTCAACGGTCGCCCGAGGGGGGTCAACCCATATGTGGTCGTCCCGAGAGTACCCACCTCCAACAGATTCCAAACTCTGGCTACTAGGAGGGCCGACGTCGAGAAAGAGGACCGAAGGCCGTTGGCACCAAAGCCGCCCAAGTTCAGGCAGATCTGGCGGCCGAAGAAGATCCAGAGCTGGGCCCCAGCTCGAGAAGAAGAAAACATTGTTGATACCACTGTTGCCCGCTTCAGGGCGGGAAGCAGAAGAGAAGAAGGAAGAGACATAAGAAATGCTGCTGCTGTTCACCCCAAGGCTCGGGGTAGGAGAGATGAGGAAGAGAACGAAGGAAGAAATCTAACTACTATTCGCCCCAGGATGAGGGGCAGAGGATATGAGCAGAAGGAAGACCTAATGGTAACTCACCCCATGGCTGGGGGCAAAAGATGGGAAGGAAAGAACTACGCTGCTGCTGTCAACTACTGCCAGGATGGGAGTAGAAGGTTCAGGGAGATAAAGGAAATGAGAATAAGCGAACCAGTCGCTGTTGCCACTCCAAGAAGACCAAGAGCCTGTGCCAGATAGGCCGATATATTCAAATACTGCAGAGCCGAGCATTTGAATGCTCAGGTGGCAAGACTGGCTTATCAGCAGAAGAGCAAGGAAAGATTGATGCTCCAACCAAAGCCACGAAGGCACAATCAAGAAGAGATGAAGCAAGTGGCTCAAGACTACTTCCACTACCTGGGGAATTCTGCCCTCGGTCAGCAAAGATTATCCTATGCCGTGGGCACCATGGATGAAGAAAAAGAAGAAACCCTTCAAGAAATGATGATCGGAGTCTCCTCCTCCGACTCCAATGATTATGAAGAAGGTCACAGAGCCTGGTATGGGAAAGAAGACCTGCACAGGGAAGAAGCCAGAGAAAGAATATCAGTCTTTGACCGGCTCAAATACCCCGATCAGATGAAAAGGAAAGTCTACCGGCAGAGGGAAAAGACGCAGATCTTTGCCTGCAATATGGTCGGGCTTGTCAAAGGGCAGGATGTGTTACCGACACAGCCAGATGAACTGCTCAGACTAGCAACCAGACCAAGCCCCGTCACAAGAAGAGGCCAAGCGGCAAAAGATAAGATGAAGACTAATGATGAAGTCTGCAAGATCACCACTATGACAGTTAATGTGGTAACAACGGAAGAGGAAGACAATCCCTTCGTTGATGATGCTGAAGGGACTTCAGAAGATCTACAGATCTCGTCAACCCTGGATCCCATGATCCAGATGATCTTTAGAAGATATCAGCAAGAGATCAATGCTCTCAGAAGACAGTTAAATGAGAGGCATGAAGCTACACCGGTCTCCAAGCAAGCCGAGCCTGTGGGGCAGACTGCCAGTTCAATAGAAATGGCTATTCCAGCTAATCCTCTCCCGGCTGATAAGGGCAAAGCACCGAGCCAACCCGTTCTGCAGCAGACGGTAGCTCAGCCCTCTGTATCTCAGACGTAGCCTGCCGCGCCTGCCTTGCGCGCAACTGTGATGACAACTCCTTATGGTCAGCAACAAGCTCACTTCTTCCCGGAAAACATAGATCCGGCCATAGCCCAGAAGTTGATGATTGAAAAGATTGTGGAGATGAAGCTGTCTGAAAAGACTGGTGATGATGCTAGTACCTACGATGTATACAAGGTACCATATCCTCCCCAGTATGCTGCTAAGAGACTACCTCCAGGCGTCAGTAAGCCGCCAAAGTTTGAAAAGTTTAATGGCCAGGGCTCTCCCAGGGAGCACGTAGCTTACTACACCACAATCATGGGTGACTTGGCAGCTGATGAAGCTTATCTGCTTAAGTTCTTCGGCTCATCCCTCACCGGGATAGCCTTTGAATGGTATTCAAGCCTGCCGGCTCGGTCAGTGACCGATTGGCCTTATATGCAAAGAAAGTTTCGCGACAGATTTCACGTCACGAAAAGAGAAATTACAATAGCCGAACTATATGCAACCAGGCAAAAGCAAGATGAAACAGCACTGGACTACATCAAAAGGTGGAGGAACTTAGCTATGAGATGCAGAAGACCTCCTCATCAAGAAGATGCAGTGCAAATATGTAAGCAGAGCCTCAGGAGAGAGGTACTGGAAAAGATGATTGGTGCAGATGTCAGAACATTTGACCGATTGAACAATATAGTAGCGGAGGTCGAGACGTTCCTGTCTAAGCGTCCGATCGCCAATGCTTCAACTGTGCCGAAAGGGAAATCTAATGATCGACGACCAACGCACTCTGAGGCCAACACCGTCGATTTCAGAACCTTCGAGCAACAGAAAGGGAAGAAGGGGGCAGATGAAGCTCCCCCACCAGCAGACACAGCAGAAAGAAAAGATAAGGTCTCTCTGAGAAACAAATTGAGAAAGCCGTACTCTTTCCCGAAAGATAAGACAGCCGCACTATTCAACTGGGCATACAAGTTCAACAATGTAACATTGCCTGAGCCGAAGAGACCCGATGACGCGGCGAAGAAAGGTGATCCACTGTTCTGTCCATATCACCGTGCGCTGGGGCACGCAATTGAAGATTGCTACGTCTTCAAAGATATTATGGAAGGCATGGTCAAAAGGGGCGAGCTACAGCTGGGAGATTACCAGGTAGAGCCACCTCGTCCACATGAGCCTCCGGCATTAAAAATGGCCGCCAATATGATTTCAATCTACCAACAGCTGCCTAAAGAGGCCGTTGAAGAATGTACCAGGCATACTTATGAAGCTTGCTTCCTCACCCCACTGAAGGATCAGGAAGGATGGTAGATGAAACCCATAAAGAACAGAAAGAAGACTCCCGCAATCAATACCAATGGAGCAGTTATCCGCGATGTCACACCAAGACCCGAACCACCTCCAGTAAAGCCAGTGTGGCGCACAGCTGAAACAGGGCCGGTCATCCGAATCCCCACTCATAACCGAAGAAGACAAGTCCCCCTACCTGCGCATAAGGAAGTAAGTCCTGCAGCCAGGCGTCTACAACAGTATATTAATGGGCTCGATGAATATGAACAGAAAAAGCCCGGGCACCTGCTGGTGAAAGACTGTATACTCTGGGAACAGCTCGAAGAATTGAAAATTAAAGAGCAGTCAGAGGCAGAACAAGAAAAAGCTGAGACTGAACCCTTCTGGGGGCAGGGGCCAATAAAGCCAAATTCCCAGAAAAAGAAGAGACGGCCAAGTCCAAGAAGGGAAAGAGGGTCGTGACAGTACAATGCAACACCCTATCAGCACTCTTTACCTCGCCCGGGGAGGATGATGAGGATGAAACATCAAATGCCCCGCTAGAAGCCAACCATGCCGAGGCCTCAACCTCGGCACATGCAACACGTTCCGGAAGAAGGTGGGGGCGCCCACCACCAGCTAATCATAACATTATGTTCAGAGGGGAACAGCCCTACCAGATTCCCGAACTGGAGGTACGAGGTGTCCAGGTTCCTCCCCCTACCGGCTTGTACCAAGAGAAGAAGAAAGGAAGTCAAACTCCAACATTTCTGGAATTTCTGTCTAGTCTAGAAGATGGGCAATCGATACAGGCTGGGCCAGATAAAGGCAAGGGACCCCAGCAATCGGCGTATGTAGCCTACAAGCAGAATGAGAAAGAAGGGGATAACCCTCTAACGGCACCAGGGGCCATTGCTATAGAAGAATCCTCCCAGGAAGTCAGTCTAGAGGTTGAGGCCAGCACTGGTCAGCAGAGGCCACGGGCACCACATGAACCTCCAAAGCCCCGATGGGTAGAGGAAATGAGACTGTCTAATGTCAGGGTGGGCAGTCGGATCATGAAAATGCTAAAAAAGCTCCCTACCAGATTCTCCATCTGGGAGATTCTCTCTCTGAGTGAAGAGGCTCGCCAGGCAATTGTTGATGCCTTGCAGTCGCCGGCACAATATGAAGCACTCTTGACAGAAGTGAATTCTAGGCCGTCGGTTACATTCTCAGAGGATGACATGCAGATTTCGAATACCGGCCATAACAGACCACTGTATATGAGGGGCTCCCTGAACTGTCAGCCACTAAACAGGATACTGATAGATCCCGGGGCTGCCGTGAACATTCTCCCATACCGCATCTACCAAAAACATTACTTTGATCTGCAGCTTACCAAGGTCAGAGACATGAAAATTGCGGGATTCAACCAGAAATGTGAGACACCCCTTGGGGTGGCTGATTTTAACCTCACATTGGGGGATCTCACTACCGTGGTACGATTCTATGTAATCGACTCCAACACCACATATAAGGCCCTCCTGGGGAGACCGTGGCTGCATGAATATCAGATAGTGCCGTCCACGCTACATCAGTGCATTAAATACTGCCATGAAGGAAAAGAAGAGAGGGTGTTTGCGGATCTGCATCCCTTCGAAGTATTCGAGTGCCATATGCTCGATGCATCCTACTACACAGAGGTGTCACAAAAGGGTGAAGAAAAAGAGGCTGGGGTCGATCAGAAAAAGTCGGCGACGAAGGCAAGAAACTGGTCTCCACCGCCACCAAAGGGCTATATTAAAAAGCATGAGGTATCGCACATCTCTTATGCCGGTGACTTTGCTCGGATCACTCCTCCTAGCATTCACCCGGATGATATCAATGAAGAAATGAAAGAAAAGTACACACAAGTGGAGGTGCCGCAGGGTTTATTTAAACCCATCGTCAGCCTTGAGTACCAGACGGTGCTACCACTAAAGACTATGGAAGTCCCTCGCTTCTGTGAGCCTCCTACCATGTTCTACACTGGGGAGTCAATCGAGGAAGATGATCAAGACTGCATGGTCCCTGAAGAGGCTGCAAACCAGATGGTGCCAATTACAGGCTTAGATTATACTACCCGACGGGTTTCGCAGATGTTCTCTAAGATGCAGATGCCATCACTACAACCTGCTGCCCAAAAGAAAGCGTTCCCGGAGCTATGGGATCCGCCTCGGGATAATAAAGAACTGAGGAAGATCACTCATCACCCAGGATTGGGTTATACCCTTCAAGAATACTATGAAGCTGAGGTGGATGTCATATCTGTCTCCTACCAGCATGAAGACCCTCCCGAGGTGGGATATGACAAGTACCCCTCGGAAGATGAAGAAATCATTTATCAATCCATAATGAACAATGAATCCCCAGACAGTCATCCGGAGACGGGGACGTCTGATGAAGCAAAGAAAGATTGGTGCTGTGAAGACCTACCTTGCAAAGAAGATCTGTTCCATGCTGAAGCAAAGTTCGACACGGGAATCCCGGATGAGGATCAAGCAGCCAAAGAGCTGAGGGAATGCCTGGAGTTTGAGCGCATCCTAGAAGAAGTCCGGGCTCTATAGAATGATGATCTCTCAAGGGAGTCTGCATCAGAAGAGCCTCTAAGGGTGGAAGACTCCGTCTTCGAGTTTCCTACTGATCCAGTTATGTCCTCGGGGCATACTGAACAGAATACAGCAATATTGGCCGTATATGATGAGCCAGCAACCGCTGATGACCAGTATGATGAAACAGAAAATCATGAAACTGAAGAAGATTATATCCCGGGAGGCTTCATTGACTTGCAAGAAGCCCCGCCCGAGGTCGAAGATGGAGGTCAGGCCACCGTCGATGAGCTTGTAGAAATAAATCTGGGAACCGCAGATGAGCCAAGGCCGACATTCCTCAGTGCACTGCTGGAGCCAACTACCAGGGAACAGTATATACTGTTTTTGAAGGAATTCCGAGACTGCTTTGCATAGACATATGATGAAATGCCGGGACTGAGTTCTGATGTGGCACAGCACCGATTGGCAATAAACCCAGAGGCTAGCCCTGTAAAGCAGCCTTCCAGGAGAATGCGCCCTGAATTAATAAATCAGATTAACAAAGAGGTTGACAAGCTAATTGATGTAGGCTTTGTTGAAGAAAATAAATACACTACATGGCTAGCCAATATAGTGCCCGTAAAGAAGAAGAATGGGCAGATCAGAATATGTGTTGATTTCCGGGACCTTAATAAGGCTTGCCCGAAAGATGACTTCCCAGTACCAATCACTGAAGTGATGATCGATGCGACTACTGGTCATGAGGCCCTATCATTTATGGATGGGTCATCCGGATACAACCAAATCTGGATTGCTGAGGAAGACAGAGTGCACACTGCATTCCGTACCCCGAAGGGGATATTCCACTACAAAAGGATGCTGTTTGGCCTCAAGAATGCCGGCGCTACCTACCAAAGAGTTATGACCAAGATCTTTGATGATTTGCTCTTCAAGAAAGTAGAGTGCTACATTGATGATTTGGTAGTAAAAACTAAAAGAAGAGAAGACCATTTGCAAGACCTGAGGGTAGTATTCCAGAGGCTGCGCAAATATGAACTCAAGATGAATCCCATGAAATGCGCCTTCGGCGTGTCCAGTGGAAAATTCCTCGGGTTTATTGTCCGTCATAGGGGCATTGAAATTGACCCATCCAAGATTAAGGCTATCCAGGAGCTCCATCCACCAAGGAATCTGTCCGAGCTGAGATCTCTACAAGGGCGTCTGGCCTATATCCGACGATTTATATCAAATCTATCGGGAAGATGTCACCCCTTTCACAAGCTCATGATGAAAGATGTGCCGTTCCTCTGGGACGATGGCTGTCAGGAAGCCTTTGAGAAGCTGAAAGAATATCTCAAGACCCCTCTAATACTAGGGGCACCAATTAAGGGCAAGCCCTTGATACTGTATATCGCAGCCACATACTGTTCCCTGGGGGCAATGCTGGCACAGATAAATGAAGAAGGCAAAGAACAAGCCTTGTACTACCTAAGTAGGAGGCTGATTAGAACTGAAGAAAGCTACAGCTACATAGAGAAGACCTGCTTGGCACTAGTCTTTGCTGTCAAAAAGCTCCGACACTATATGTTGTCACATGAAGTCAGATTGATATCTGCAGCAGACCCGCTCAAATACATATTGACTCAGCCAGTACTGAAGGGCCGGTTGGGCAAGTGGGCAGTGATCTTGATGGAATTCGATATTACCTATACAACCCAGAGGGCAATAAAAGGACAGGCCGTGGCTGATTTCTTCGCAGAGCATCCTGTGCCGAAAAATAATATGCTAGGGACTGAGTTACCCGATGATGTAACACTCGAGGCCTGCCAGGCTCAGTCAGTTATGTGGCAACTATTCTTTGATGGAGCATCTAGAACAGAGACAGACTCCGATGGAAAGACCAGAATACGGGCCGGGGCCGGTATTGTGCTGAAGTCACCAGAAGGGGAGGTCGTGCATACTTCCTGTTCTATAAACAAGCCCTGCACCAATAATGAGGCCGAGTATGAAGCTCTGATAATCGGGCTATATATAAGCCTCAACATGGGTATCCAAATGCTCCAAGTATTCGGCGATTCGATGTTGATAATAAAACAGATCCAAGGGGAGTTCGAAGTGCGGAAGCCAGAACTGAGTCCCTACCACCAAAAAGCTGTGCGCCTCATGGCGAAATTCTACCATATTGAGCTCAAGCATGTGGGCCGTGGACACAACGCCCAGGCTGATGCACTGGCAAAGCTGGCCAGCTCACTAGCAGTTCCGCCAAATAAGACACTGAACATTGTCGTCATGAACCGGCGGCAAATCCCCAGTATGCAAGAAGGGTGCCCCGAAGAAGATGAAGTTACCACCATCAGCACAGAACAAGCGTCTGATTGGAGACAGCACCTGCTGCAGTGGTTTTTACACCAACAACTGTCGTAGATAAGAGAAGAAAAGATGAAACTCCTAAGAATCAAAGATTCTTATGAACTCAGGAATGGAATTTTGTTCCGAATAATGGCAGATGCACGCAAGAAGATTCTACTCCGCTGTCTGTCCACTGAGGAAGCCTGGCAAGCGATGAAAGAGATACATGCTGGGACAGCAGGTGCCCACCAGGCTGGTCCCAAGATGAAGATAGAAATCAAGAAACTGGGCTACTATTGGCCCACCATGTTTGAAGACTGCTGTAAATTTGCAAAATCATGCCAGAAATGCCAGGAGCATGCTACTGTGCCTAGAAGGCCTCCTACAACTCTACACCCTACAATTCCCAGCTGGCCATTTGCACAATGGGGAACTGATGTAGTCGGGCCACTGCCGACTTCCTCGGCCGGACATAAGTACATACTGGCCATAACAGATTACTTCTCTAGATGGGCGGAGGCTATAGCATTAAGAGAAGTGACTGGTGAACTGGTCGCCAGATTCATCAAGCAGAACATTATCTTCCGGTTCGGGATCCCCAGCCGAATAATATCTGACAATGGAAGTCATTTCAGAAATCAGAAGGTCTATCGGCTTGCTGAGAAGTATAAGATCGAATGGAGGACCTCCACTCCTTACAATCCACAGGCAAACGGATTGGCAGAAGCTTTTAACAAGACTCTCTGCACCTTGCTGGCCAAGGTCGTCGGTTCCAATAAGAAGGACTGGGAAGAGAAAATGTATGAAGCTCTGTGGGCATACCGCACCGTCTTCAAGACACCTACAGGGTGCTCACCGTACTCGCTGGTATACGGCTCGGAGGTAGTGGTTCCGCTAGAGCTGGAAGTCCCGTCACTCAGAGTGGCAGTCCAATATGGCCTGGCCCGTGGCGAACAGACCAATGCAGAAAGAAGACTAGAAGAACTGGCTGAATTGGAAGGGAAGCGCCTCCAAGCCCAGAAGAGTATCCAAATGTATCAGGCCCGCATGGCCGCTGCATTCAACAAACTCGTAAGAGCACGAGAATTCAAGAAAGGTGACCTCGTCATGGTCAAGAAAAAAGAAGTCATGGCGTCCAACCCAAAAGGAAAGCTGAATGCTAACTGGGAAGGTCCTTATTTAATACAGAGGGTCTACGAAGGAGGGGCCTACGTGGTTGTTAACCATCGAGGGGAAATCCAATTCTCACCACTCAACGGAAGACATCTAAAGCTGTATCATGCGGCACAACCGGCATTCCCCGAGTGATCAAGCAAAGCTACCCCTTTCTTCATCTAGCGGCACTCCGCCCTAGCCGAGCTACCCATTTCCTTGGTCTAGCGGCACTCCGCCCTAGCCAAGCTACACCCATTTCTTGGTATAGCGGCACTCCGCCCTAGCCAAGCTACCCTTTCTTCATCTAGCGGCACTCCGCCCTAGCCGAGCTACCCATTTCCTTGGTCTAGCGGCACTCCGCCCTAGCCAAGCTACACCCATTTCTTGGTATAGCGGCACTCCGCCCTAGCCAAGCTACCCTTTCTTCGTCTAGCGGCACTCCGCCCTAGCCAAGCTACCCTTTCTTCGTCTAGCGGCACTCCGCCCTAGCCGAGCTACCCATTTCTTGGTCTAGCGGCACTCCGCCCTAGCCAAGCTGCACCCTTTTCTTGGTATAACGGCACTCCGCCCTAGCCAAGCTACACCCATTTCCCGATCTAGCGGCACTCCGCCCTAGCCAAGCTGCCCTCATCTAAGCTTGTGGCATTCCCACCTGTCACCTTCTAAAAAGGGAGGGAAAGAAAAAGAAAGTAAAAAAAAAATGGGGTTAAAAATAGAGATACCCTGCCAGACTTGCTCCTATATTAGGGACAAGTGCAAAAATGGCCTAAAACCCAGCTGTGGTGAAAACCCGAAAGGGCACTACAGGCAAAATCGGGTACCCCGCCACGTGAAAACCCGAAAGGGCGCGTGGGCAAAAGCAAGAGGGGGCTAACTCCGGCGAAAACCCGAAAGGGCGCTTGGGTCGGTAATGTGGTGATTCCAAAGAAAGCCTCACCTCCCACCATAAAATTCCTCGTCGATCGACCGGCGCCTTGCCCGATCAACGATTAAACCCATCCAGAATAGACCTTACGTCTATTCTGTTGAAGCCGTCATGCATTACTCGAGAAAAATTCCCTCGATAATAAGCCCACCTCGGGATAGACCTTCCGTCTGTTCTGATAAAACACTTCCACTTGTTTATGTCTAAGACCCACCACGATGAAACCTGCCCGGTTTAGACCTTACGTCTATCCCAATGAAACCTATCCTACGTCTCACCGCGATGAAACCTGCTGTTGACCGATTGGCACACTGCCCGATCAACAATGAAACCCTGTCGGTTTAGACCTTACGTCTATCCCGATGAAACCTATGAAATCCTTGCATTGGTATAAACCCAATACTAATGATGAAACCTGATACTGATCGACCGGCACTTTGCCTGATCAGCGATGAAACCTTGTCCGGTTTAGACCTTGCGTCTATTCCGACTAGATCTACAGGTCTCTTTACGTCCCGCCGTGATGAAACCTGTTGTCGATCGATTGGCACACTGCCCAATCTATGATGAAACCTATCCAGTTTAGACCTTCCGTCTATCCTGATGAAATCCATGAACTCCTTGCATTGGTATAAATCCAATACCGATGATGAAACCCACCATTGATCGATCGGCATCTCGCCCAGTATCAATGATAAAACCTTATCCAGTTTAGACCCTACATCTATCCTGATGAAACATATGAAATCTTTGCATTGGGATGAGCCAATACCAATGATGAAACATGTTATCGATCGATTGGCACGATGCCTGATCGACGCTAAAATCCATCCAGGGTGGACCTTCCGCCCGCTCTGACATAGCACAACACTGCTCTTTGAATCTATTCAGACCCTCCGTCTAGATAGATCATGAAACTCTATTCCCTTGCGTTAATGTTAAACCCCACATTAACGATGAAACTCATATTCTCAGCAAACGGCCTCGTGCCCGAGCTGCTACTTATATCCTCTGAATCGATTCGGACCTTTCGTCTGGATAGATCATGAAACCCTACTTCCCTTTGCATTGATGTTGGCACCCACATCAATGATCGTGTGTCCACAATAAACATATGGCGCCATGGTCCATAGGATGAAAGTTCTGGTCCCAAAAAAGATAATGAAAATGAAAAAGAGAAAGAAAATGATAAAAAGTATATATATATATAAAAAATGGGGTTGAAAATAGAGATACCCCGCCAGACTTGTTCAGGCATTCTGGACAAGGGCAAAAATGGCTAAAACCCAGCTATGGTGAAAACCCGAAAGGGCACTGCAGGCAAAATCGGGTACCCCGCCACGTGAAAATCTGAAAGGACTCGTGGGCAAAAGCAAGAGGGGGCTGGCTCCGGTGAAAACCTGAAAGGGCGCTTGGGTCGGTAATGTGGTAATTCAGAAGTTCCATGCCAACCGTCACGTTGCCTTTACGTCCCCTTCACTGATGAGGCCTTCCGTCGGTCATCTGGCTATATGCCCCGCCGATGATAAAGCCTTTCCGGGGTAGATCTTACGTCTACCCTGATGAAATCTACATACCCTCTTTTCACATGTCCCACCGATAATAAAACCGGTCACCAGTCTGATAAAGCCTGGCCAGTTCAGACCTTACGTCTGTCCTGATCAAACTCCTAAACCATCCCTTGACCGATCGGCTCCTTGCCCGGTCAACGACAAAACCCTACCAGGATAGACCCTACGCCTATCCCGGTGAAACCTACGTATTTCTTGGCAAAGTCCCACCCGTAATAGAACCTGTTGGTTTAGACCTTACGTCTATCCTGATGAAACTTATGAAATTCCTTTGCATCGATATAAACCCAATATCGATGATGAAACCAGCTATTGATCGACCGGCACCTTGCCCAATCAATGATGAAACCTTATCCAGTTTAGACCTTACGTCTATCCTGATGAAACTTATGATATTCCTTCGCATCGATATAAACCCAATATCGATGATGAAACCAGCCATTGATCGATCGGCACCTTGCCCGATCAATGATGAAACCCTATCCAGTTTAGACCTTACGTCTATCCTGATGAAACTTATGAAATCCCTTTGCATCGATATAAACGCCATATCGATGATGAAACCAACCATTGGTCGATCGGTGCCTTGCCCGATCAATGATGAAACCCTGTCCAGTTTAGACCTTACGTCTATCCTGATGAAACTTATGAAATTCCTTTGCATCGATATGAACCCAATATCGATGATGAAACCAGCTATTGATCGACCGGCACCTTGCCCGATCAATGATGAAACCTTATCCAGTTTAGACCTTACGTCTATCCTGATGAAACTTATGAGATTCCTTCGCGTTGATATAAACCCAATATCGATGATGAAACCAGCTATTGATCGACCAGCACCTTGCCCGATCAATGATGAAACCCTGTCCAGTTTAGACCTTACGTCTATCCTGATGAAACTTATGAAATCCCTTTGCATCGATATAAACCCCATATCGATGATGAAACCAACCATTGGTCGATCGGTGCATTGCCCGATCAATGATGAAAACTTGTCCAGTTCAGATTTTGCGTCTGTCCTGATGAAAACCACATACCCTTTTCACGTCCCACCTGTGATCAAGTCTACCCAGTTTAGACCTTACGTCTATCCTGATGAAACTTATGAAATTCCTTTGCATCGATATAAACCTAATATCGATGATAAAATCTGTCACTGGTCGTTTGATACATTGCCCCGACCAGCTTTGAAACCTGTCCGAGATGAACCATCCGTTTGTTCCAAATGATGTTCTAAACCTCTTTTATTCAGCTACCCCCAGGATTGGGTTTAGGCACCCTCCGGATACCGTCGCACGGTGGAGCGAGTTCCCCATCTTTTCTCTGAAATGGTGGACGCTCTCCTGCTAGGTACGGGCTATTCCCATAGGGACCACTGAAACCACTGCCCAATCGCCGTGAAATATTGATGGTGCGATAAGTAAAGGACAAACCACATATGAGACTGGTATAAAGATTCCTTTTCATTGAATAAAAAAAAAGGGAATACAAAAAGGGCCCCTGAGGGGGAATTGTATTACAAAAGGGGGAAAACAGATATTCACGGGCGCCGGAATATGTCTTCGAAGGCCAGAAGCCCTACATGCGGGGCAGCCCCCAGCTCATGAAGTCGAGCCTCCTCCGCCTGCAGCCGAGCAGACTCGTCCTGAAAGGACACCACCTGCCCCTCCAGCAGGGCTACTTCCTCCGCAAGCTGCGGCCGAGAAGTTGCTATCTGCGACAGCTCAGCCCGGAGGTCAAACAGTTCAGCCTCCAGGATGGCTATCCGGCTGCGCACGAACTACTCCCGCTGCGCCAGAGATTGCAGTTGGCATTGGCGCTCCTGGAGAATAGAGCCCACCTTCTCCAGCTCAGATTTGCACTCCTTCCTTTGTAACTTCAAAGCTGCCAGTCTGTCAGACATAATATGTGCCAAGAAGTCCTGGCGATGTATAAACTTTAACAACAATATAACCCGCTGGGTCCATATTTCCATGGGACAGCCCATCGCCTGTAGACCAGCGGTGAAACGCTCGGCTATCTCCTTCAGCCGCAGATAAGTCAGTCCAGGCTGGGACTACACCAACTGGCGCAGCATGTCAAGATTTTGCCAGACAAAACTCTCAGAGGAAGCGAAGCCAGGAGAAGGAACTGGAGCTACTTCGAAAGTCACCTCACTGTCAATGTCCACCCATGGCGTAACATCAGGTTGGGAAGAGGAAGACGGGAGGTCTGCGGAAGGTGCCAGCTGAGCTCTCTCTGCAACCCCTGACGAGACCAAGAGGCCTTCCACCTCCTTCTCCTTGGGAGTTACTATTTGAATGCTCGTAGGGGCAACTTTAATAAGTGCTGGAGCGGCTGCTTCCTGGGTCCCCAATATGATACCCGCATCTTCAGCATCCTCTTCTCGGGGCACCTCCTCCTCAGATTCCGAGAGCAAGGAGATCGATTCTGGGTCGGTTATGGACAATACTCCGGTCTCTTTGGCAATTACCTCCCCTTCTTCCATCTCTGCTTCAGCAGCCAGTTCCTTCAATGACAAGGCGGCAGGGGCTACGGACCGTAAAGGCAAAAGTTCAGTTTCCATAATTACTGTTACGGGAATTGCTAACTCCGGCGCAATGGTCATCACTGCGGCCGGTATAAAGGCAGAACCCCTAACGGGGTCCGTCTCAGCTCTGAAATCCAAGACCCTGATGAGGGCCGAACTCTCCCCCGAAGTCCTCAAGTCCAGCAATGCTAAGTCTGTAGAAGACTGTACCCTCACCGGCACAGGGCGAATTATCTTAGAAACGCCTGCGCAGGTGGCTGACGAAGCAGGAACAACAGCCAGCGTGTCAGATAGAATGGCTTCAAGGGCTGTAGTCGCTACCGGGCTAGCAACAGGGGATTCCTGTGAACAGATCAATGCAACATCAAGCAGCAGATACGAAAAATGACAATGAGGAAAAGGAGAGAGACCCACTTCTAATGTGATGGCGATATCCTCAAAGGAGTGCAAGGAAGAGGAAAGCTCCGCTGTTGAAGCAGTAAAGGGAGGAGTTATATCTGCCTCGGTATCCAAGCCAGCAAATTCTTCCGGTAGTTCCTCCTCAGAAGATGGCACCACCAGTTTGGGGGGGGTGAACAGTGGGACAATGGCAGTACATACGAATGCGGCCTCTGATTGGGAGATATTCTCTGGCTCGCTCCCGCTGAAATCTGCTCCTTCTCCCTCTGCCTCGGAAGCGATCGCGGAACTGCTAGAAGAGATTTCCACACTATCCACGGGCGGGACTTGCGTCCCTAACGTCTGCCTGGAGGAAGACCGGGTAACTATGTGCCTCACAGGGACAAGGCCCCGTTTCGTCTAGGTCTTATGACCTTCTTGTGACTGAGTCATACCGCCAGCTGATCCCATAACTGCAGCCCCCTTGCCAGCCGTCACTGCAGGGAAAAGCTTGTGAGCAAGACAATGAAAAAACAATTGAAATGTGTAAGAAAAGATGGGAAAACACACATACCCTCCGCCTCGCTAGCCGGCGTAGGAGAAGGCAATCTAGTCTCCACCAAAGAAGGTGTCACAACTGGCTCTTGGGCTGTGCAAAAAGGGGGGGTCAGATTCGAAGACTTCTATGAAATTCAGCAAAAGCCGATGAAAGATACAATTACGGGCTGTTAATGTTACCCTCGACTGACGTCTGGGCGCCCTCCCTTTGAGATTCAAACTCATCAAAGGAGGGGATATCAGGAAGAGGGGTCCCAGGGTCCGTCACTGCTGAAGCCGACTGCCGAGCATGGGCCTTCTTGGCCTTCCTGGCCTTCCCAACTGCAGTCTTCACTGCAGAAATCTTTCTCTTGTTGCCCGGAGGCAGGGGAGTGGTCGTCGGTGCTGCTCCAGGGACTTCGAAATAAGCAGGCTTCTCAGCTTGCGCAATAATTTTTCTGTAAAGCCCCTGTCGCTTTATATCTGGCCTGTCTGTCGAAGACATCAAAGAAGCAATGAGATCAGTGGATGCAGAGTTTAAATACTAAACAAAAAGCACTACAGTCAGAAAGAAAAGATCATACCTGCTGGGCCATCATAAAAGGCAGAAAGTGGCCAGTACAGATAAGCTACCTCTTTGGAGCAGAAAGTAGCCTCCTTGACAAGCCAGCAGACATCACCAAATGTCTGGCACTTCTCCACTAAAGATGCCAGATCGCTATGACCATGAAAATCAAGGCATCGAAATAAGTCGAGGTGGTCCATGCCCCAGCCGTCGACATAATGAAAAGAAACGAACAATGGCTTATTCAGTATGCTGGCTATCGGACTCTCTGCAGATAGCCCATGTACATTTAGCAGAACAAACAGCCAGGCCGTGTGCTTGTAGTATGTCTGAGTCCTATCTTCCCTGCGCACAAACGTCCTGTAGGGATGAAATCTATCTGTCGGACCCTTCCAAGGGACGACCGTCAGGAGCGGCTCTTCAACAGGGAAAGGGTACTGCTGCGCCTCCAGACGAGCGTCTCCTACATGACACAGATGTTTCAAGCTCCTCATAAAAGTATCTTCATTAATGGCAGCAAAGACAGGCACGGGCGGCTCGGAGCCTCCTTCTTTCAAAACCCGACGCTGAGTCAGATAGTTCTCGGCCTCCCTCGGATGTTGTGAATAAATCCTTTTCAGGTGGGCCTCGGGGATGTCAAATACTGGCCCGGGCTGTTGTTTCATGAAAAAATGCTCAGCCACGTCCCAGAATGCACCCCTGCCATCCCTGTAAAAGCTGGTCCGAATGTTCCACCATTTGATATACTCGGATGTGACACGGGGAACACGGTTGGAAACAGTGGGAACTCTGAAAACTGCACCATCCTGGCGATGATAGAAATCCCACCACAACCGGCCATCACCAACAATGGTGGACCCATGCTTGGCTCGGCTATCCAGGGGAAACTGAGCAACTGAGGTAGGGATGTGCTGATCATAGCCAAAATTTTGCCCAAAGCGGAATGGGTAGTATGGTTCCAGGAGAAGCAGACCACCCTTCCTGAAGACTAAAACACTGGGTCGAATGGCCATGGCCCATCTAACCAGCTCCGGCTCCAGAATAGACCGAACAACATTAGCCCCTGAAACGGGGTGAACATAGGTCTCTACCTCTTCCATCTTGCATTCTCTTTGAGAATGAACCAAAGGAGCTGAACCTGCTGCCAAGCTCCAGAAATGAATGCTGCCAGGGGCATCCACTGGTATCCTTGTAAGTCGGCCCCTTATTTTAAACAACAGGTCAGAAAAAGAGCCAGGTTCGGCACTGGCAAATTCAATCATTCTGGGCAACACTGTATCTGCCTGCAGAGTTCTAGGGGCCAATTCAGGAAATAGACTGCAGACCCAGGCATTGAAGAAATGAAAGGGGCCCACGGTCCTCAAAGAGCGGGGAGTCCGATGCTTGTACAGATCCCCCAAAGATTTATAGATTAAACACAAGGCCACTGGGCAAAGTGACAGCCTCATCCCCCAGGCCATCTGGCATGCCGGGTATATGGCTTCGGGCCGAATGATTGTCTCGTCCCCTTGAGGGAGAGCGAAAGTGCACAACCAGAACGTGAAATAAGCCGCACAATGTGTGATAGGGTCCACCCCTGCTGGATTTGGACCACCTTTACCTACACGATGCAGTGAAGATGGCAACGCTGACTTATAGCGAGGAGCCCTTATCTGCTTGCTGGCCGTCGGACCCATGGAAGGGAAGTCTGCATATTTCAAGGGGCCGTCAAAGAAATACTGAATCCACTACCCTATCCGGACCCTCAGCTTGCTGCCTTTCTCTCTAGGATGGTAACCCTTGGAGGATCCTCTGCTATACGCCAGACAAATGGAGCGATACACCTTCATTAAATACCGGTAGGAATAGCCAAGTGAATACTTGCCTTCGCCATCTGAGCTATCCTTCTCGGAATCTGCCAAGCAGACCTCTTCATACGGCTCGCCGTCAATAGGCAGACCAGAAAGCTGTGACAAACTCCAGAGGTCGAGAGATGTTTCACCCTCTGCTGTATAAAATATGTTGAATAGAGGGCAGAATACTTCAAACATTCCACAGCATAACCCTTGGGATATGGGGTAGCGGAATCTAGAAGCAAAGACACTGTGATATACCCCGGCTCTGATCAGCAGAGGGGCATATTCCTTTAAAACAAACTCGGTGAACTCCACCGCTCCCACCCGGAATAAGTGGGCGTCAGTGATCTTGGTATCTCCAAACCAACCGGCAGCTAGGTGATACTTGAACTGGACGGCCGAACAATTCAATACAAAGGGCTCTTCACAGTATCCCCACTTTATCGGTGCCAGGAATAAACCATAGCCAGGCTTTTCCCTATGAACCCGGCCGCTAGCATTATCCCACCGGGCAGGTGTGAATTCCGGGGCCCGGGTCAACATTTTCTTCTCCGGTTCCAACTCTGAGATGCCGAGGACTGCACCCCAGTCGCCCTTCTCCCCGGAAAGATAGATGGCTTTGCCACGATACACTGAGTCCTTCAGACTGTCCCTCTTAGCTAATATAGCAGCTTCAACTACGCGAGCTATCCGATAGTCTCGCATGCCACCTACGGTAAAGGTTCGGATGAATGGCATCAAGTGGCGATCCTTCGGAAGATCCGGCCGATAGTCGTTGCCCCGTTTGAAGCATGTCTCCATTGTAGTGGAGTATACCCTCGATGTTGATACTGTATCCGTCTCAGAATCAGACGATTCGTCAACGGCAGCAACTTTGTCATACCCGAAGTCCAGGCTATGCACGTTCAGCCAATTTACTACAGCCCGTGATATATCTGGCTGCGCTGACGAACTCGCCCCAACAGCTCTTGAAGATGTAGCAGCAGAGCTGGAAGCCATTGTAGTGTCTGCAGCCGAAGAAAAGATGTGAATGAAAGTCCTAAAAAAGAAACAGTCTTATAAGGATTGCAACGTGAAGCTCTGTGACAATTTCGGCAGCATCTCCCCTTACTCGGGGTCTGTCCAAAAGAGAATAGGGAGTCACCTACCAAGAGGGGGTGATCCCGTAAAAAGTAGGGGTTTAACCCCCAGATGATGCCCTATCTGGGTGCGAAATCCACCGAGACTGGAAGCGGGACGGCCGGGAGGAGGAAGAAGCTAGCGCCGAGATGAGAAGCGGGTGAAGAGAGAGAAGAGACAGGAAGAAATGAGCAAGGAAGATGCGCTCGGCGCCTTAAAAAGGGGCCACTGGAGGAGGGGTTCCCGGCGCGATAAGAGGCGCGCCAAGAACCCCCCTATTTCAAAAATCCCGCCGAAAATAGGCGGGCCGAGAGCCCCCTTCAACCAAGAGGCGCGCCGAGAAGTATGGCGCCGAGAAGCCCCGTGCCGGGAAGCCAGGCACGCCGAGAACCCCCCATATTTCAAAAAGCCCGCCGAAAATGGGCAGGCCGAGAGCCCCTTTCGGCCAAGTGGCGCACCGAGAAGTCCCCGTCGAGAACCTGTTGACTTCACACCGAGAGGGTTGCACCGAGAAGCCCGCACCGACAGGCCGCGCCGAGAAGCACCCGCGCCGAGAAGGGTCTTACCTCGCGCCGAAAAGCCCAAGGCAAGGCCAATAAGGCTCCAAAGTGCTGACAATAAAATCAGAGGATATGGGGATGAAAAACATGAGAATGAAAGATACATGTGCATAATATTGCTACAGCAACATGATTAAACCGAAGGGCAACGTCAAAGAGAGACTGAGGAAGATATCCTCAAATGATGAAGTGCACCTACGGACGCCGTGCCGCTTGTTCTGTGCTTACGCCGTCCACAGGTGGGGGGCATTTGTTGACACCTGAAATGTAACTGAGAACAAGATGAGACCCAAAAAAGAAGATTGAACCAGACATGAAGCTCTCAGGAATTCCTGCAAAGTCAGAATGGCAGAAGAGTCGTCACTAAAGTTATCACCCAGCTGAGACCCTTCCCGATCAAGCTGATGTCCGGTATTATCGTCGCTCAGATGGTAGTATTGATGAAGAATTGCAGTCTACTGACTGATGAAAATCCCCAGAGATATTCTGATAAGACTGTGTCAACCCATCAACTAAGGGACCTCCACTTGTTCTGACAGATTCGAGGGACTGATAAATGAAAGGGCAGGTTAGGCAGCTTTGACAGCTCAAACCTACTGATGAGGAAGGGTAAAATATTAAAAAAACCTAAATGGGCTCACTAGTGTGACGCCGGGAGTTCCTCACCAGGGCCCAAAGCCCATGTGGGGCGGCGCCGGGAAGCCCCATCCTTTGGCGCCGAGAGGCCTCCCGCTTTCGATTAGGGCGCGCCGGGAGCTCGTGGTCTACGCGCCGAGGTGAGCATGCCGAGAGGGGAAGGGTTTGTGCTATAAAAACCCCTTTTCTCTCGAGAAAAAGGGGGGACGGATGACAAAACAAGAAGAGGAGAACAGAAGAGAAGATAGCCACAAAAGAAACCAAAGAAAGGAAGAGAGAAGTCCATACCCAGCTCCAGGAAATCGGCGGCTGCTGAGAGATCGTGGGAAGAAGAAGAAGGTCTGCTGAAGGGGGAGGGAGAGGAGTCAATGCTCCGCCCTCCCCTGTCTCTCTTGTATTTCTTCCCCCGATGCATACTATTTTCGTCTGTGTTCTCTTTGAACATGCTATCTCCCATCTTTCTGCTGTTTTGAATGGGCTTCATTTCGCTATGTCATGTGTACTCCTTCTACCACGTTTATGTGGGATCTGTATTGATGCTAAAGGTTCCTTATTCGTTGTCATTTGAGGTGTACCTCTGTAGCCGATGATGTATAAGCAGTAGAACCGATTGAATGGATGGAAGTTTTGGTTTCCCTCTTCTCACCCCTCTCTGATGACAGTGGTGGTCACCTTTCCGATTGCGAGTTTCGATCGATGAATGTGTGGTTCTGGGTGTTTGTCGTTAGCCCAGGTTCCTGTGGGTTTTAGGAAGCTGGTACAGAGCCCCAATCCTTGCCTCCATGGATTCTTGGGTTCTGTCCCTTCTCTCTTCCGCGACAACATCGATGATTTAAACGTTGCTAAGTCCATAGTCCTCTCGAGTTTCCCAAGCCATTGGGGCCATTACAGGGATCAGAGACAGTCATCTCTTGATCTCCTGGATGGCTGGCAATATAGACGGCATAAAGCCTGTTCCAGAGGGTTCTAACGCCTGTGACTTCAATCCCTTGAAATCTCTTCTATTCATGTGACTCCTTGATGTTAATCTAGCAGCTTGACAGGGCCCTCAGTCCCTTCCTCGTTTGCATCCTAAAACCCCCTAGCCGTTATCTGAATCCCAGGAAAAATCCCCAAAACAGAGCATCGTAGAACCCCCACGAACCTCCACTAGCCTTCCCGGCGCCAGAAGAGCTCTCGGCACGGCCCGCGCCAGGAACCCCACGCCGAGAGCTGCCTCTTCCTTCTAAAGCCATGCCGAGAACCCATTCCCCAGCGCCGGGAACCCCACGCCGAGAGCTGCCTCTTCCTTCTAAGGCCATGCCGAGAACCCATTCCCCCACGTCGGGAAGCCTGCCTATGCTCGTTATTGCTGCGCCGAGAGCCTCTCCTCCTCTGCCCCATCTTTGAGCACTCTGCCATACTAACCCGAGGGATATCTACAAGTCACAGGGTACACCCCATGGAATAAATAAACGGGGAACCATCCCCAACATCACACCGTGCCAGGGTCCGGTGCCTTTCTCTTTCGATTTTCATCCCAGCACTCCGTGGATGATCTCCTATTTCCCCTTGGGCATGTTCCGAGTCGAGGGGAGATGCTGCCGAAATCTAGTCCAATGTCATCAACCCCGATGAGTCGAGGGAGTGTCTCCGATACACTTCCCACCCGACTCCATCTTCGGGGGAAACGAACCCATTTGGAGCGACCGGTCAAGTGAAAGTGTCAAAAGGGGGAATACCCCAATGATTAACCGAATTCCGTCCCGCCACTGCGTGGATGGTCTTCTATCCTTACCCGGTACGGCTCAAAGTTAAGGGTTGTGCCGCCCGATTCAGTCCGCTGAACTAAATAAATCCGCCCTCCATTCATAAGCATGAAGCCTTTATTTCGCACATCAGTACTTTGACTGCCTTCTGAGGCCTCCTATTTCGGCGTTTAATCAAGGGTTGTCCTTCTTAGGAAGGGCGTAATTAACGTCATAGCCTTTATGGTATGGCGGACTTTTGGTCCCGACTCGGACTTCACAATCGACTGACCAAGTCAAGTCGAGCGCACGATGAAATCGTCACACATGTGACTGGCACGCCTAACAAATCAAATAAAAAATAAAATAAGTAAATAAATAAATAACAATAAGATAAAAAGATGCTTAAGAAGAAAAAAATCCCTGCGTCCACAGGCGTAAACAAAGAGAACTCAACACTGAAACTTTTACATGTATACAGAGCATCCCTTCTGCCTCCGTAGCACGCTGCGTGGCGTGAGCAAGTTGCTCATGAAGCAAGTCAAGTTCTAAGGTGGGAATCCACAAGCTGGAAGAGGCACCACCTACTCCCATCGCTGGGGAAGCCGCGCCAATCTGGGCAAGCTACGACCGTGTGAATTAGCAGCCAACATCTGGAATCTGTGATTTTAATTAGGAACGCATTGTACACCTACCAAGGCGCTCGTAGCTCCGCGGGCATCGCCCAACCGTTGCTCCATCTCTGCCAAGCGAGTTTGTAAAGTCGCTATCATCGTATCACAGACATCCTACAGCCATACAAGTCGGCATTTCCACCAAAAAACCAAAAAAAAAAGGGAGAAAGAAGAAAAGAGAAAAAGGGGAGACCTACCTCCGCAAGTCCATGGGGTTGGAACCGCTCTGCGTACCTTGTCTTGTATAGACGCAGGTAATCCTCACTATCCTGTGCCTGCGATTCCACGATTATGCCACCCCGTTGTCAGTCTTCGTACTGTTCAGGGAATCACACACGCCAGTCAATGCAGGTCACCGGTCCTCGCGTCTCTCTCCCAACGCGAGGTGGCGCAGCTGAATCCACCCACTCTTGATCCAGTCCCAAAGTCCTCATAACCAATCGTAGCCGAAGCGGCTCGATTTCATTCAGGCAGTGCATCTACAGTTCCCGTCCGAACCGGGCACGACTTGCTAGAACCCACGGCTGGTCGGCATCGACCATGTCTGAGTAGGGTCTCCAGTTTACCATCGCTGCAGGGAACTCCTGTAGCTCCCACCTTAGCACCATCAG
This sequence comes from Amorphophallus konjac, assembly GCA_022559845.1. Taxonomy (NCBI): domain Eukaryota; kingdom Viridiplantae; phylum Streptophyta; class Magnoliopsida; order Alismatales; family Araceae; genus Amorphophallus; species Amorphophallus konjac. The sequence continues at coordinate 284,527,908 of CM040120.1, read as the reverse complement.
TTGGTAGGTTAGGGGTGTCGCACTCATGATGGGTTCCCACCGCCTGGCTAGCGGCACCATCGCAGGTCGCCAATGTCGAGCTCTCCCCATGGGGAGGTAATAATAGCTCCACAGCTGCTCGGCGCAGGTCATCAGTACCTTGCAAAAATAAGAAAAAAAAATGCAAAACAAGCAAAACCAAAAATACCTGGATGAATAGTGTGAAACCACTCACAGCCATCTCACGATCCGCTTCTTGGAACAGGCCTGCAAACAAGTGTGCCAGCATGGCAGCTCCCCAGGCATAGTTCCCTACTCTTTTAAGGTCTGACAGTAGCTCCAGGAAGCGACATTGGATACCGTCCCCTTTCGAGCTCAGTACCAATCTCCCCAAAAGGAAGAGGAGAAATCTCCTCAAATCTATGTTGCATCTTTCCCAGTTGCCGAAATCTGTGCAGTACACGGCACGGCTTCCTATTTCCATCCTTTCCATGAACTCTTCTGAGGATTCGTCGTCCCGCCGACGAGTGTCGGTGAGCCCTAATGCATCCATGAGGGACGCCCTAGCTACCGACCTATTTTTTCGACCATCTAGGTCCAAACCCAGTAGCTTCGAGCACCTTCTCGGTAATCCGCATAAGTGACCCCGGTCACTGCCTCTCCCTCCACCTTCAGGCTTGTGATCCGGACCACATCCTCCAAGCTGGGCACCATGTGCCCCCAGGGCATCAGGAATGCCCGACTCACTGGGTCCCATCTCTCACACAAGGCTTGGATCAGGACCAGGTCGAGCTCGAGAGGCTCGATCCGAAGAAAGGTGCCAAATCCCATCACGTCTAGCCTCGCCTTCTGAAAATCCGGGAGACCCCTGTATGCGGCCACTGCTAACTCCCATGAAATGTGTGATTTCATCACACTCTACGCATGCAAGAAATGGAGAAGGGTGTTGTCAAGAGGAAGGAAGAAAGATGAGAAAAGGGCAGGAAAGCTCAGCTTACGAGTTGTGATTGGGCCCTTTCGCTGAAGTGCCCTTCGAGGTCCGAAAGCCTCCTGGAACTACTACCACTGGACCTGCTTCTCTTCGAGGAGTGGAAGATTCGCCCTCCATCCAACTCTCAGAATTTTGAACTCCTCCTCTCCCGTGAGAACTTGTGCTCCTCGAGTTAGCTCTCGATATACCTGGGAGGATAAAAGGGACAAGAATTTATAGAAATGGAAGGAGTGCAGGCCAAGATTGCCTCCATCACCTTAATGATAGCCCTCACGATGAGGCACCTACCATGCGGTCCCGTGAGTCACTTCACCGCTCGCACAGGGTGATTGATTGGACGAAGATATGACGACTAGCCCCCTATGTTGTCTAGGGATACCCTATCATGTTTTGGAGGACGTCCGTAAAATTTGACACAACATCCGGGAAAAGGGACTAGGGCCGTCATTATTGACTTCGACGGCAGATTCCCATGGAAAATGGTCACAATAAGACGCGATTCTCCGCTTGGGGTGGAGTCTCGGTAGACCCATCACATGGGAACAGTGCAAAGGAGAAGAAGTGTAGGGAAGAGGAACGCACAAGAGAACAAACAAGCAGCATAAAATCAAATCGCTCCATTCATAATTCTACATAGCTGTCATAAACACTACAATCATAGAGAGGAGGCGGGTCCACTAGCTCGCCAACTCTTGCCATTATCTTCATGCTCGTCCCTCTAGGCGTCCCTCTCCTCTCCCCTGAGGTGAGGGTCCCTCAGAAGCCTCCTGGATCCCCATGCAGTAGCACCCGCCTCACCTCGTGGCGCCGGCTCCACAGCAATGACTCGCTGCTCCTCCCCTGGCGTGGCAAAGAAGCCACTAGCGGCAAAGCGACCAGACTGGCGCAGTCGCTCCCCGAACTCTCGCGCTCTCTCATAGCGCGTCTCCATCCCTCCTAGTCTCTGCACGACGGCCTGAAGGCCCAGCTGGAGCTCCCTCACTTGGGCCTCCAAGGCCCTCCTCTCGGTCTGATCCCGCTGTCGCTCGGACCTTCTCTCGGCTTTCTCTCTCTCTGCCTCTCTCCTCATCATCTGCAGAAGAACCCTTAACTCCAGGATGTCTGGAGAAGGTCTCTCCTCACCGTGATGTCACAGCTCTGCTACAGTCGCCACCCAGGCATCACGCTCCTCTTCAGCCCGGGCAGCCCGAGCCATCGCACCAGCAAGTTGCTCCCGAAGGGAGGCAATCTCGAGAAAAGGGGCCGAGGAACTGGAAGATGCGCCGCCAGTCACTCCCACCATCGCTATCTGCTGGGCACACTGGAACGAACAAACAACAGCCGTCAGCTAAGCTCCACATTTAAAAATAGAAAATGGAGCACTTAGCTTACCAAGAGCGACAGTTCCTGTTGAGTGGCGGCCAGCTGCCGCCTGACCTCGGCTAATTGGGCACGAGACCCGTCGACGTCGCGCGTATCCCCGGCTCAGGGAAGACCCACGTAACTCTCTCTATGTTGCCGCAGGAAGTCGACACTATCCTGCACTAGTACGCCCCCTTGCTGTCCAGGGAGACGTATGCGCCAGTCTTCAAGCTTCACCTTGCCGCGACTCTTCTTCCTGACGCGGCTCGGCTCGTCTGCACTCGCCCACTCATCGGCCAGGCCCAGGGTCCTCGCCATGTCCTGCACCAAGAAAGAAGGGCCTCGCATCATAACAAAGAACGCGTCCCCTATCTAGGACGCGTCCATCATTTGAGTGCAACACTCGCCGAACCCTTTCCCCCCTCGCACGCCTCGCTTCAAAACTCAAAATAGATCAAAGAAGGGGAAACCGAAGCACTCACCGAGTCGTCTTCACTTCCTTCCGCGCCATTGGGCCCCTCGGGTCCCTCGGGGGCCCGAAGCGGCCCTTCCTCCTCCATAGACGCCGTTCCGTGCTCTGGCGCGTCCCTCCTTGGGCGAGGGGTCCCACGTCCCTCTCCACCTTCGCCGTGGTCCAGACCGCCGAACTCCATCGATCGAGGGGAAGAAGACAAAGACGGGCAAGTGAGTTTCGGCAGAAGGCAGGCTCGTTTGCGGGTAAGGCACGGTAGAAGAAAGGCCACCCGTCGCTTTAAATTTGAATTCGAGGATTAAGACGCGTCCTCGCGCCTGGACGCACCCAAAAAAAAAGGGAGAAAGGAAACAAAATCCCCCCGTGCAAAGCGTAGTTCCCCGCTGTTCAGGGCAAGGTCTCGTGGAGCGTGCTTTGAAGGACAAGTGCAAAGAAGAAAGTGTGGGAGAGAGAAAAGTACACACAACACAATGAAACCATTTCATTTCATATAATAGTCGAAAGTACATCATGCAGTAAGGAGGGTGGAGTGTACAAGCAACTCTCTAACTCTCACCATCACCCTCCTGGTCATCTCTCTCCTCCCCCTCTGATGAGGATTCCTAGGGGGCCTCTGCGACCTCTGTGAACCCTGAGAAGCCGTGCTCGCCTCCCCAGGTGGCACCATGCCAGCCTCCAAGGTGCGGCGACGATCCTCGGCCGAAGAAACTAGAAAGCTGCCCATGGAAAAGGAACCAGACTGACGAAGTCGCGCCCCGCGCTCCTTCGCCCTCTGATACTGCTCCTCACTCTCCCGAAGTCTCCCCTCCGCCGTGCCAAGACTCAGTCGGAGCTCCGACACCAGGGCCACCAGAGCCCTCCTCTCGTCCCAATCTCGATGTCGCTCTGCCCTCCTGTACTCCCTCTCTTTCTCTATGATCTCCCTATCCCTCTCCCTCTCTCTCTAGGATCTCCCTCTCCCTCTCCTCTCTCTCTCATCGCCTCTCTCCTCGATAGCTCGAGGGCGATCCGCAGATCCAACACGTTACGAGGGAGCTCCTTAGCCTCCCGTCGCCGCTCCTCCTCCAGCTCCATAATCCGGGCATCACGCTCCGCCACCCGAGCATCGCGCTCCTGCTCGGCACGAACAGCACGGGCCAGGGCCTCTCGAATCTCGGCCACCTGTCGAAGCACGCATACACCATGAGAGAGCAGTGATAGAAGGAAAGCAGCTAGAAAGAGGGTCAGGGCCAAGTAGGCACTCACTCGAGCCTCGCGGTCACGCTCGGCCTCCTCGGCCCGAGACACCGCATACTCCAGCTGCTCCTGAAGGGCAGAGATCTCCGAGGGAGGGCCCCACGAACTAGAACCCACTCCACCAGCCGTCCCGGCTGCTGCTGCCTAGTGGGCCCGCTGAAACACAGGGCAAACGACAGTCAGGGGCTAAGCATCGAAATCCAGGTCACAAGAAATGCATTGCATAGACTCACCAGGATCTCCAACTCCTGTCGGATGGCCACCAACTGCCGCCTGGCGTCCGCCAACTGGGCCCTCAGCTCGGCGATCATGTTGTCACGAGCATCCTGCATTACACATAAGTTAGTGCCACAAGCATATACATATAGAAGGGTGAAGCATTTTCATTTCACTTACCCCTGCCATACCACCAAGGAAGAGGCGGTCCCCGTACGTAGCTCGGTACCGTCTCAGGTAATCAGTACTGTCCTGTACATGGGACACCACCGGGGCCCCGCCCTGCTGCCAGTCCTGGTACTGTGCTGGGAAGCGCGTACGCCAGTCCACAATCTTCGCCTTCCCCTTGGTCTTCCGCCCGATGCGGGCCGGCTCATCTACATCAACCCACTCCTGGGCTAGCCCCAACGTCCTCATAACCAGCCTCAGCCGAAGCGACTCGATCTCGTTCAGGCAACGGACCCACACGTCCCACCCGAAATGAGGAAGACCCGCTACAACCCAAGGCTGGCCAGCGTCGCCCATGCCCAGGTAGGGTCTCCACACCACCTGCATCACCATACATACATCATGTTAGTTACCATTCAGTCACATGCATAAAAATACAAATTAATCATACGCATCATACCATGGCCTCAGGATACTCGCTCAGCTCCCGACGAAGTGACGCCAGCTGGTAGCTGTGTGGTGCCACTACCACGACCGGCCTCCACTGTCGCGCTAGAGGAATGGCTCTCCTGTTCCCCTGCCTGGCCCTCCCCATCGGGAAGTAGTAATAACTCCACACCTGCATCCATCATACATCATTAGCACGAGTGATTGCATATTTAACTACGATAAAATGCATAAATAAATTGTGTACCTGGAGAAAAGATGCGAAGCCGCTGACTATCATCTCCCCCTCTGAAGTCTGGGAAAGATCAGCAATCAAATGGGCAAGCAGAGCCGCTCCCCACGCGTAGTGCCCCACTCTGTCAAGGTCCGCCAGGATCCCGAGGAAGCGGCAGTGGATGCCATCCCCCTTCGTCCCCAGCAGAAGGCGGCCCAGGAAGAAGAAGAGGAACCTCCGGAGGTCTAGATCCACCAGCTCCCGCTCGCTCAGGTCCTGGGTGAAAGCTGCACGGGCATCTCCCTCCAGTCGTGCCAGAAACTCCGCTCCAGTCTCGCTAACCCTATAGCGCGGGTCCCCGAATCCGAGCGCCTCCATGATCTCCACTCGGCCGACTACCCTGTTGTCTCTGTCGGTCACGCTCGTCTCTAACCACAGCAGGTCCAGGGCACTCTCTCGGTAGTCGGGGTAGGTGACCCCGCTGACCGCCTCTCCGTCAACTCGTAGCCCGGTGATCCGAGCTACGTCTTCAAGCGTTGGCACCATGTGCCCCCAGGGCATCAGAAACGCCCGACTCGGCGCATGCCACCGCTCCCTCAATGCCTGGATAAGAGGAAGGTCGAGCCGGAAGGGCTCGATCCTGAGGAAGGCTTCAAAGCCCATGGCGTCCACACGCGCCCTCTGGAAGTCTGGCAGCCCACGGTACGCTGCCACCACTAGAGACCAGCTGATCCGGCCCTTCATCACACCCTGCACACCACAAAACCAACAGGGCAACACATCAGCAGCATGGATAGTAATAAACAATAACACTGTATATGCTACTTATTTATTTAATTTTATTTTATTTTTTAAAAAAAAAAATAAAAAAATATTTATGTTTTCTTAGAGGCGTCCAACCCCTTGGACGCCTCCTCTTTATTTTCTTTATTTTATTTTTATAAAAACCCAAAAACAAAAATAAAATAAATAAAATATATATATATTATCATGGAGGCGTCCTAAGTCCTGGACGCCTCCTTATTTTTAATCCTATTTTATTATTTACGTGAATAAATAAATAAATAAAAAGAAAAAAAGAAAATGTGGAGGCGTCCAGGCCCCTGGACGCCCCCTTCCCTCACTCACCGGCCCTCACCACACGGCCTCTCGTCCGCCTATCTAGCCTATTAAACCAACAGATTGAAGTTCCGAAGGGCTTACCGGGTCGTGATCGTCCTCTCCCGCGTCGCCAGCATCTACTGTAGCCTCTACGGCCAAAGGAGGAGCCTCCTCCTCCACGGAAATCTCCTCCGCCGCAGTAGCCTCCTCGGTATCATCCCTCAGCCTCCTCGGACGACGAGCCCGTCGTTTTCGCTTCTCTCCACCCTGGCTCGGGCCTCCTTGCTCCATTGGGACTAAGAATGGGTCGTCTGGTATGACTGGGTCGTCTGAATGAACAGCAAATGAGCAAGGGGGGGGGGCCATATATATAGAATCCACCTTCTTTGGGGAGTCCAGGCGCCTGGACGCCCCCACGTTTTTTTATTTTTTTTCAAAATTCAAAAAAATTAGGGGCGTCCAGGCGCCTGGACGCCCCCAAAACAAAACTAAAAAAAAATTAAAAAATAAAAAATTAAGGGCGTCGGGACCCCGGACGCTTCAAAATAAAAATAAAAATTTCAAAACAAAAAATAAAAACGTAGGCCTGGACGCCCCCATAATAAAAATTTCAAAAAAAAATAATAAAAGAGAAATAAGACAAGAGTATGTATATAATCCAATCAAAAGCACAAAATAAAAACACAAAGAAAACGAAAAATCACCAAAAAAATAATAATTAAGGGGACAAGGGCCCAAAACATCCAAATGCCAGATTTTATTCCATCAGAAAAGCAGAATGAGCTACATCAGGGGCTTAGGCGCCTTAGGCCTTAACTTCCCCAGTTCGGTTACATAAGCCCTCCACAGCTCGCACTCTTCCCCCACATGCGCTAAGGCCTTTCCCGCAACACTTATCTTCCAGGGTGCTTTGACGGCCTTCGCTTCCTTCGCGTCCGCTTCAGTGCCCAACTCCCTCTTCTTCAAAGGAACGATGCCAGTCGGTAGCGGGAACGAATGGCGTGGGATGCCAATCTGGAGGCAGCACCGATGCGCATTATAAAGGACGAACTCGGTCGCGCCGATCAGTTAAAGATCAACTTCGGGAGAAGGCCTCATGAGGAGATCAAGTGAAAGCAAACATTCCGGTGCGCAAGTGAAGAAGCTTTGTGTCACGGTGCGGAAGTGAGACCGCCAGTCTTCACATTTCTTCAGCCACGGAACGCGGTTCACTACAGTACCACCGAAGCCTAACACATCGGCTATGTGATGAAGAGGGCTTTGTTGGAAAAGCTTCGAAGCAGTTGGCATTCCCTCACGGTGGTCGAATTTGAAATGCAAATCCAGCCAGCAATTCAGGACAAGTGCGCAACCAAAAGGAGGCTTACCCATGCTCGAGGCAGTAAGGCCACTATATAGGTAGGCAAGGACAGCGGGTCCCACCCTCTTTCCACGTCAGATCCCGCAGATAGCACTCAGTTGGTCTTCCTCCACCATGTTGTCGGTATAAGGAAACAAGAGAGCACCCGCCAGACAAATGGTGAACCCTTTCATGATTCCCTCCAAATAGTCATCGTCTGGTAACCCTCTCAGGGCCTCCATGACCCATTCCGCGAGCTTTTGCAAATCAATTCCCTTTTGAGTACGAACCTTTCGGCTGCGTCGGGCGGCATGAAGCTTCCAAGGACGCTTTCGGAAGTCCCCCGTGTCAGCATCCGCATAGCCTTCACCTTCCCGTCACTCTTGAATTTCTTCAATCCGAGCAGAAGCTCCACCTCCTCGAGGAGGATGGTCGCCTCGAAGGTCGGGAAGATAAAAGTGTGGGTCTGGGATGCCAGATCTCCACTAGTGCGCCCATAGCCGCCCAGTCCATACGAATCTTCTCGTAGTGTTTGGCGTGAATAAGGAGCCCCTGCAGATGCCACTTCGAGAGTATGGCCCTCATGCCGATGGAGATGTTGGAAGTTAGCTTTGAAAGCCATGGCAGTTTGGAAAACTTCCTCGGGCCTGGGAAGAGTGGATATGGCTGGAAGAGAAAAGAAAGAAGAAGAAAGGAAGGAAGTAAGAAGAAGGTTCACGTGGAGAAATTTGAAAAGAATCAGCTTACCATAGGCGACATGATCGTCCCACTCAGATGACCCTCGAGGTCGGAGAGTCGCCTGATCTCGCTGCTAGGCCTGCTCCTCTTCATAACGCGGGAAGACTCTCCTTCCATCCTGAAATCTGTAGATTCTCCTCTCTTTCCTCTCCTGAGCTTCCAAAACCCACCTTGATGCTTTTGAATGAACTAGCCTAAGGGGAGTTCTTATAGGAAGGGTAGGGCGCTACAGGATGGAACATGTCACATCAGCGGTCAATGTCAGGATTTTGGCTAGATCTCCTTTCCATTATGGTGTGATTCTGTTATGATTCTGTTACTTTCTGATGTTATTAATCCATGCTGGCCTGTGCAAGTTTTACTAACGGACGTCTTTATCCTATCTCCTGTCCCACCTTTCAATGGTTGGTCCCACCATGTCATGCATCGTAGTATATGATACCTACGCTACTAGAACATGTCAAGAACCTTGCGGCCCAAACGAATCTGGGATTTGAGTTCCCCTTCAACAAAAATAGTGATGATCCCGGAAGAATTTGGGTTGTACGGATAGGCCGTTAACTTGTGATAGCATGGGGATGATGGTTCCATTCAGTGAGTTGGTGCGCGGATAAACGGGCCCCAGCCCAGTGTTGGCTCACCGGATCGGTATCCTGACCCATTCTTAACGAGTTGATAATATTATCCTTGGCTAGTTTTTATTTTAGTTTGTTTTAAATTTTTCTTTAAACCCAGCATGCATTCATATAGGACTTTGATTTATTGCGGAAGATCATTCAAGTGATTCGATTGCGAAAGCCGCTGTGTTTCGATTCCTACAAATATGAGATATTCCATTCCGAATGAAATACTGAGTTTCCTTGAAGCGGCCCTACGCTGCTCTTCCAAAGGAGACCCTTGTTTGGACAGACCCTCAGATATTCCTTTGCTTTGTTTGACCCACCTTGGCCGCAGCACTTCCACATTGGCTGGTAACAGCTCCCCAAAGGTGAAACCTGCAGGTTTATGACCCAGGTACTTCCACACCGAGAAGTTGGTCTCCTTTATTTTCGTGCCTGAGTGCACATCTCACCCTCCCTTATTTGATCTCCGTCCAAGCAATCGTCAATATTTGAAAGACCTTCTTCAAAGGTTGCCTGATGAGGGCATCTCCCGACACCCCTCTAGCTTTGATCGCCTACACACTCTTGATATGGATTGATCATGGTCTACACTTGTTATCTTCATTTCCAAAGTTTCATTTTATGTATTTTCTTTTTATTGAGTCCTATCTTATGTATTTTCCTTTATTGAGTCATATGGTTTTAGTCCATTTCCCTTGTTATGTTTAATTGGGCCTTATTACTTTAGTTATGGGCCCATAGGATTGAGTCTAGGATATGCTCGGTCTTTTATCTTATTGTCAAGGGTATTTTGGTCATGTAAAGAATGGTTGCCTATATATAGGCCCCATCTCTCCTCTTGTATTCAACTTTTGATGAATATTGAAGAAAACCCTTTCAAACTCTATCAATATCTCTCTCTCTCTCATTATCTCTCCATTCTCTCTCCTCCTCTCTCTAAATTTCGAAATTCACTCTCTCTCCTCCCCCTCTCAACCACTTCCAACCCCCACCTACCTCCATTAACTCCCCACAACTTCCCACAACCCCTCTTTAATCCTCACCTAGTCCCAAGGAAGTTCCACCACTCAAAACCCCACCCTCCAACCACCACCTACCCCTTTCACTTCCCTAAGCATATCTCCACCTTCCCAAGGCTGAATTAACTCATTCCAAAGCCCAAATTCGAATCTCCCCTTCCCTCCTTGCTCCCTAGGTCGCACCCCTCCTCTCCCCTCAAGCCAAGTTCGCCCCCTCCTCTCTTCTCCACTCCAGCTTTGTGTGCAGGCCGACCTGCAGTTTAGCACTCTGTTGCAGCGACGTCCACGACTGCATCCTGGTTCTGCTGGTGGCATGGCCTAACTTTCTGGAAAGGCCTCCCTGTGCTCTTCGCAGGCGAGGTGGAATCACTCCATTCCGAGTTCGTGGCCGTCCGTGAAGGCTGTTCTTCCCCGACTGCGCAGAACCTCTCAGACCAGGAGCCAGAGCGGCAGAGAAGACTCTCCCACGACAAACCTTGAAGGAACCAGTCTTCGAGGTCTTCTACAAAGTTCTTCCTCCCCCTATCAGCGTCCAGGAACAGAAGTCGGAACCCCGTTCGGCATCCGACAACCAGAGATACCAATTTTCTACCACACCCACGCCGGTCTGCCTCCTCACAGTCTGCACCGACCACCGTCCACTTCTCTGGACACCCAGCTCATCTCCAACATCAGAAGACTTCCCCGTTTATTTTGCTGCAAAGTAGACTCGTCCACGATTCCAACAAGTCTAGCGGTGCCAAATTTGGAGCTCAGGAGCGATCGTGGCAGCTTCTGCAACCTGCTGTTTCAGACTGAGCTCGGCCAGAGACCAGAGCTGCATCCATCTTCCAGTCGCTGGAGCAGTCAGCCCCCAGATCAGAACGTCGTCCAAAAATTCAAGCCACACCCCTCTCCGGTTAGCAAGCTTTTGGCGCAAGTTTCATGAGATTCCAAGCTCGGTGGAATTATTGGCAGCATCGACATCGGCCCTCTGTCCAGAATTACAGAAGCTAGGCAGAATCGGCAAAGCTCGGAAAGTCGACTCTATCTCGCTCGTCCCCTCCCCGCTTGGCCGGCTGAAGGCCCCTCCCTGCGTGGAGGTAATTTTTGGTTGTAATACATTAACCCCCACCCCAAGATCCCCCCCTTGCAAGGGGCGTAGTGCTGTACCTCTTCACATTTTCAGGTCAAGCTCCATCGCCGCGGCGATCGGGTGTATACCCTCGCCTCCCGGCGCGCCCTCGTCTCCGAACGGGATCGGTGTCTTCACACCGATCAGGTGAGCTTCTGATCACACCCTTGTAGCTTCATTTCTGCAAATGTAGTATTGCCTTGAATGCCCGTCGGACGGTAAGAGAGTGCTCGGAATTCATTTTAAGCAATATCGTGCCCACCGCGGCCCGTGAGTGAGTGCCACCCCACACCCCGCCTTGCGGGCCAGCCACCCACAAAGTTGGGACTCCCAGGCCCATTGGAGGTCAGCCTTAGCATTGTAAGTCCATTAGGACAATTGGGTCCCGCCTCGGACCCTCACCATCATCTCCCGGACCCACCGGGTGAACGTGTGAACCGAGTGAGCAGAAATCGTCGTTGTGAGAATCATTGAGCGCTTGTATGCTTGCGGGTCTAAGTCCTAGGGTCACCTTATCATATTTAGTGGTCTTTGGGCTGTGCCACATCAAGTGGTATCAGAGCGGTCATAGGCTTGTCCTTACAAGTCTAGTCTTGGGTCACACTAAGTCTTTCATAGGTGCATCCGCACACCCTTGCATAGCCCACCCAACCTTGCATGACCACTCGTAGTGGTACTCGCTTTCAACCCAATACTACATCTTCCAATCCCACAATGAATCCAAAACCCCAAGGGATGCCTACCACTAACACTCATGACTTCAACTACTTCATGAAAGCCTTGACCTATGCCAATGAGCGGCTTGATAACATATCGGGCCGACTCAACCAACTTGGAAAAAATAGGCCCGCCCTAAGGACGGACGATAGGATGGCCCCTTTCCCACTTCCCACCTTTGATGGGACCTCTCCTAGCAAATATTTAGATTGGGAAGCTACAATGGACCAATACTTCAATTGGTATCATATTTCCGAGGATGAAAAGGCATGGGTTGCCAAAATACAACTAACCAAAAGGGCTCAAACTCATTGGTGTAAAATTGAGGGCTTAAGGATAATTAGACGGGAAGCTCCCCTCACCACATGGGAGGACATGAAGGATCAACTAAGGGCTAGGTATGTGTCCCCTTCCCACTCGGATCACCAAAACCCAAGGAGCACTCCCACTCCTCCCACCCCACCCGTCCAAACCCTTATCACTAAAACCCAAGTACCTAAGACCTCCACCTCCCCACCTAACCCCATGAGGTCCCCCACATCCCAACCAAAACCCCCTTCCCTAACCTACACTAGTCAAGCCCCTTTAGCCCCCACTTCCACCCCAAGTGATCCCAAGGGTAAGAGACCCCTAACCAACCCAATTCCCTCCATGGTGACCACCACTCATCCAACCCTCACCATTAAAAACCATGTGGACACCATGTCCACCCCTCCACCAAGGCCCATAATGGCCACCACCCCAAAACCCAAAACCCCTCACCCAACCCACCTCCCGCTTCCTACACCAATCTTACCCCAAATTAGGCCTCCACTACTTCCACTCCCAAGTCCAACCCATGTCCGACCTTGCTCACCTCCTCGAGTGCGCCATGCCTCGACTAACACCAACCCACCCACCATAGACCTTCCTACCCCATTGTCCTTAGGAGTTGCAACCCACACACCTACCCAAGTGGAGAGGGATACCAATTCGGATCCACCTCCCAAAATCAAGGAAATCCAAGGGCCATACAACTCACCCACCCCTCCTAACCTAGTTCCTCAAGAGCTATACACCCTTCCCCATGACACCATCACCATAGATAAGTCCATATTCCTATGGCTCAAGCGAGGCCTCACCATTCCTAGTTTACAACCAAGCCACCTACTCATGGGACATCAATCCCAACTCATTCCCACTCAGCCTCATGTCACTTATCAAACCTCCTATTGTGTAGAAGATTTGGGAGACTTAGTGGCCTACCTACATTGGCAAGTCCACTTGACCGATATGCTAGCCATGAGGCCATCAGAGTCTAGCACCATTAGCCTAGCTTACCCCACCATTGGCTCCATCACTTCCATCTACACCAATGGCCAATTTACAAGTGAGATCATACTCCTTCTTCCCATGGAGGAGGAACCCATCCTAGTCTACTCCCCAACCATTGAGATCCCAAGTACTTTGATTGGCCAACCCATTAGCAACCTTGGCCCAATTATCTTAGAGAGAGATGATTCGCCATTTGAGGACCTTGAGAACATGGAGTACCCCTACCTAGGTGACCCTTACCATAATCCCTTTGACCCTTTTCTATGGGAGCCTAAATCTCCATGTGACCCACTTTCCCTACTCACCACCCACCTCACCTTACCCACATCGCCCATGTCGACCCAAACTCCTCCCTTCCTAGAATCGGGTTACAACATGAGAGCCTTGACCTTAGGCAACAAACACCTTGGGATTGATGAAGTGCCCCACCCCATAACCACGTTCGTAGATCCCTTCGACCCATTCACGTGGACGTTCAAAAGTCATCCCACATCTATGCACATGGAAGTCACCTTTGGGATAAACATGCATGTGTCCAGGCCTACCACACCATTTGACATGATTCATAAGTCGGATACATTCATCCACATCACCCACATGTCAAGTAGGCAGCATAAGTGGACCATATTCGGATGTATTGGCCCACCTTCATTCATCATGAGTCTTAAGCATGATAGGAGCATACATGGATGTCCGGGTCCCCCGACATTTATCACACCCATGCATAAAAGGTTCATCTATGGATGTCCCGGCCCTCCTAAGACTACCACAGTCTTCATAGCATCAAAGTGTGATCGGTCTACATTTGGCTGCCCAGGTCCACCTTAGCATACGCATTCTCGCAAGCATATAGGAAGGATCAATGAGACTTACAAAAGGCGGGCAGATGCTCATCGGCGCCACTACGAGTTCCAAGTGGGAGACTCGGTGATGGTGAGGACGGAGCAGCTCCTTCCGGGACCTGCCTCCAAGTTGAGGGCACGGGGTTCGGGACCCTTTCGAGTTCTACGACGACTTGGCAGCAATGCTTATGAGCTTGACCTACCAGAAAGCTATGGGGTGCACCCTACCTTCAGTGTGGTGGACCTGGTACCCCACAAAGGCCCCGCGGTGGAACCCAGTGAGGAGCTTGAGCCTTTACCCCCCCTTATGAGAGACACTCCCGGAGGGACTCCACTTTCTAGCTTGAGAGACCGACGAGAGCAGGTAGAGGCAATACTGGATGAGCAGAGTATCATTACGAGGCACAGGGTGTATCAGCGCTATCTGGTTAGGTGGAAGAGCCGTCCCCCGATCGAGGATACATGGGTGAGTCAGGGAGGATTTGATATGCTTGGATCCCGACATGATGGAGCAGTACGACAGCCAGGCAGACCCATACTCGACAGGGTCGAGCTCTCCCCACCCCGGGGGATTTGATGAGGGCATCTCCCGACACCCCTCTAGCTTTGATCGCCTACACACTCTTGATATGGATTGATCATGGTCTACACTTGTTATCTTCATTTCCAAAGTTTCATTTTATGTATTTTCTTTTTATTGAGTCCTATCTTATGTATTTTCCTTTATTGAGTCATATGGTTTTAGTCCATTTCCCTTGTTATGTTTAATTGGGCCTTATTACTTTAGTTATGGGCCCATAGGATTGAGTCTAGGATATGCTCGGTCTTTTATCTTATTGTCAAGGGTATTTTGGTCATGTAAAGAATGGTTGCCTATATATAGGCCCCATCTCTCCTCTTGTATTCAACTTTTGATGAATATTGAAGAAAACCCTTTCAAACTCTATCAATATCTCTCTCTCTCTCATTATCTCTCCATTCTCTCTCCTCCTCTCTCTAAATTTCGAAATTCACTCTCTCTCCTCCCCCTCTCAACCACTTCCAACCCCCACCTACCTCCATTAACTCCCCACAACTTCCCACAACCCCTCTTTAATCCTCACCTAGTCCCAAGGAAGTTCCACCACTCAAAACCCCACCCTCCAACCACCACCTACCCCTTTCACTTCCCTAAGCATATCTCCACCTTCCCAAGGCTGAATTAACTCATTCCAAAGCCCAAATTCGAATCTCCCCTTCCCTCCTTGCTCCCTAGGTCGCACCCCTCCTCTCCCCTCAAGCCAAGTTCGCCCCCTCCTCTCTTCTCCACTCCAGCTTTGTGTGCAGGCCGACCTGCAGTTTAGCACTCTGTTGCAGCGACGTCCACGACTGCATCCTGGTTCTGCTGGTGGCATGGCCTAACTTTCTGGAAAGGCCTCCCTGTGCTCTTCGCAGGCGAGGTGGAATCACTCCATTCCGAGTTCGTGGCCGTCCGTGAAGGCTGTTCTTCCCCGACTGCGCAGAACCTCTCAGACCAGGAGCCAGAGCGGCAGAGAAGACTCTCCCACGACAAACCTTAAAGGAACCAGTCTTCGAGGTCTTCTACAAAGTTCTTCCTCCCCCTATCAGCATCCAGGAACAGAAGTCGGAACCCCGTTCGGCATCCGACAACCAGAGATACCAATTTTCTACCACACCCACGCCGGTCTGCCTCCTCACAGTCTGCACCGACCACCGTCCACTTCTCTGGACACCCAGCTCATCTCCAACATCAGAAGACTTCGCCGTTTATTTTGCTGCAAAGTAGACTCGTCCACGATTCCAACAAGTCTAGCGGTGCCAAATTTGGAGCTCAGGAGCGATCGTGGCAGCTTCTGCAACCTGCTGTTTCAGACTGAGCTCGGCCAGAGACCAGAGCTGCATCCATCTTCCAGTCGCTGGAGCAGTCAGCCCCCAGATCAGAACGTCGTCCAAAAAATTCAAGCCACACCCCTCTCCGGTTAGCAAGCTTTTGGCGCAAGTTTCATGAGATTCCAAGTTCGGTGGAATTATTGGCAGCATCGACATCGGCCCTCTGTCCAGAATTACAGAAGCTAGGCAGAATCGGCAAAGCTCGGAAAGTCGACTCTATCTCGCTCGTCCCCTCCCCGCTTGGCCGGCTGAAGGCCCCTCCCTGCGTGGAGGTAATTTTTGGTTGTAATACATTAACCCCCACCCCAAGATCCCCCCCCTTGCAAGGGGCGTAGTGCTGTACCTCTTCACATTTTCAGGTCAAGCTCCATCGCCGCGGCGATCGGGTGTATACCCTCGCCTCCCGGCGCGCCCTCGTCTCCGAACGGGATCGGTGTCTTCACACCGATCAGGTGAGCTTCTGATCACACCCTTGTAGCTTCATTTCTGCAAATGTAGTATTGCCTTGAATGCCCGTCGGACGGTAAGAGAGTGCTCGGAATTCATTTTAAGCAATATCGTGCCCACCGCGGCCCGTGAGTGAGTGCCACCCCACACCCCGCCTTGCGGGCCAGCCACCCACAAAGTTGGGACTCCCAGGCCCATTGGAGGTCAGCCTTAGCATTGTAAGTCCATTAGGACAATTGGGTCCCGCCTCGGACCCTCACCATCATCTCCCGGACCCACCGGGTGAACGTGTGAACCGAGTGAGCAGAAATCGTCGTTGTGAGAATCATTGAGCGCTTGTATGCTTGCGGGTCTAAGTCCTAGGGTCACCTTATCATATTTAGTGGTCTTTGGGCTGTGCCACATCATTGCCTCATTGAAACTCCAGGAAAAATTCCAGACAGTAACATCAAAAGCGTGTCTCATCACACCTTGGCATCAACTTATCAGTCCGCTCCCACTTCATTTCACTCCACTTCGATACCATTCCACTACGTGTCACTCCCTTGCAAAGCAGACGCCAAGGCGGGACAGCTGTAGACACGCCATTCCTGACGTCTCTTGAGAAAGTCTCATATTACTATATGACGCCCCGCGACGGCTTACGCATTTCGAATCTCTTAAGTGCTTCCTTTTCTTGGGTCTTCTTCTACCTTTTTCGGCATCCGGAATCATCTCGTTGCAGCATTCGGACGGCATCAACACCAATCGGACGCACCGGAAGGTTCCGAAACCAGGAAGGGTGCCTGTCGGGGAGTTGCCGACGAATTTTCAGCGGACCCGGGGGGTCTTAATGGAGGCGTCCAGGCCCCTGGACCCCTCCATTACTTTAATTTATTTTTTTAAGACCAAAATACATAAAAAATGATATATTAATGGAGGCGTCCAGGCCCCTGGACGCCTCCATGAAAACAAAAATATAAAATATAAAATGCCAGTTGGCATAAAAAATAAATAAAAATAATAAAAAATATATTTTCTTAAAAGCGTCCAGGCCCCTGGACGCCTCCATCAACTCACTCACGGGGCGCCGCCCACCGAACGACGGTTTGTCGTGTGTGAAAAAATCCAAATTGTGGAGACGTCCAGCTGGCTGGACGCGCCCATTTCCAAATCACGGGTCGCCGCTCCAAAACCACGCGTTGTGCCAAACCGCGTGCGTCTTTCGGTGGAGTTCGGTGGATGTTATAGAGGCGTCCGGGACCCTGGACGCCCCCAAGAAAATATTCAAAAAAAAAGAATAAAAATAAAATAAAATATTAGTTCGGCCCTGATGGAGGTGTCCAGGGTCCTGGACACCTCCACCCTCCGGAGCCCTATAAATAGAGGCCCACCCCCTCAGTTCTGGAGGAGCTTCTAAGAGATCCGATAGGCTGCCGGAGCCCAGAGGCTACGGAGTCATTTCTAACCCGTGGGGTCTTTTGTAGGTGGAGGTTATGCCGGCTTCTCGGGTGCCCACGCTCGCGAGAGGAAGGTCATCTTCATCCACCGCGCTTCCACGTCGTCCCTACGCTGCCGGAGCTCCGCCGGATTTCACCATCGGCACATCCAATAAGCCAATCCTTTCCTTTTCTTCGTAGTTCTTTTGCATTCATCATCTCGCATCCTCTATCCCCCTTCATAAGGGTGCCTCTTCTTATATACTTCTTGCATCCATCATCTCATTTTCCTCCTACATGAGTCCGAGAGGGGGTTAAAAGATAACACCAACCAGGTGTGTGTCTTGCCATCATTTCGTTATTTTTATCGCAAGGATTTGAATACTACACCTTCATCTTTCTAATCCACTCGTTACTTGTTTGTCTTTGTTTTGCAAGGGTACCCAAGGAAAGCCCTCTCCGTCGGCCGGCCGAAGGGGGAGGAAGAAGCAACCCGCCATCTCCCGCTCTTGAGGTAGGCACGATCACTTTCTTTATTTTGGGGTCTTTTGGCCCCTGGCGATCACATCTTGTTCTCGAGGCCGCGGCGAGTCACTTCCCCAATGGCCGTTTAAATTCCCGTTCTTATATTCTCTTTATATTCTCTTATATTCTGCTCATATTCTCGAGGCCGCGGCGAGTCACTTCCCCAATGGCCGTTTAAATTCCCGTTCTTATATGTTATATTCTCATCTATTCATATTCTCGAGGCCGCGGCGAGTCACTTCCCCAATGGCCGTTTAAATTCCCGTTCTTATATTCTCTTTATATTCTGTTATATTCTTATCTATTCATATTCTCGAGGCCGCGGCGAGTCACTTCCCCAATGGCCGTTTAAATTCCCGCTCTTTATATTCTCCTTATATTCTGTTATATTCTTATCTGCTCATATTCTCGAGGCCGCGGCGAGTCACTTCCCAATGGCCGTTTCAATTCTTGCTATTTAATTTCTGCACCATTCCCGTCCCCCCGAGGCCGCGGCGAGTCACTTCCCGCTATGGCCGTTTAACCCCCATATCTTGCTATATTACATTTGTCCCGCTCGCCCCGCCGGAGCAATCTCCCGTGGTGGCCCCTTCTCTTTTCTTTTATTTCTGTGTTGCAGCAAACAAAAGAGGAGCCCGCGCGCTCCGTGTCTTCTTCGCTCCCCGAACCGCGTGACGTCGCTCACATATCCCAGTTCTTTACTGCCTCCACCTTCGAAGGATCAACAGCGATACCTTCCTTAGTGATAATGTGTCCTAGAAAAGACACTTCTTATAACCAGAAATCACATTTACTAAATTTGGCGTACAACTGATGATCTCTTAATAATTGCAACGCCATCCTTAAATGCTCAACATGCTCCTCTTCATTTTTAGAGTATATCAAGATGTCATCAATAAATACCACGACCCACTGATCAAGGTAGGGCCGGAACACGCTGTTCATCAACTGCATGAAAGTTGCAAGGGCATTCGTTAGTCCAAAAGGCATCACTATAAATTCAAAATGCCCGTACCTGCTATGGAAGGCTGTTTTAAAGATATTTTCATCCGATGATATCCTGATCGAAGATCGATCTTAGAAAAATATCGAGCTCCTGCTATCTAATCAAATAGCTCATCAATCCTCGGCAATGGGTACTTGTTCTTAATAGTGAGTAGGTTCAATTGTCGATAGTCAATGCACAATCTCATGGAACCATCCTTCTTCCAGACGAACAACACAGGGGCTCCCCACGGGGAAGTACTTGGACGAATAAACCCCTTCTCGAGTAACTCCATCAATTGTCGCTTCAATTCTCTCAACTCCGCAGGAGACATACGATACGGAGCCTTTGAAACAAGGGACGCGCCAGGAATTAGATCAATAGAAAAGACTACCTCTCTCTCCGGTAGAAGTCCTGGCAACTCCTTAGGGAAAACATCTGGGAATTCTTGAACAACAGAAATGTCATTAATCTCAATCTCCTTCTCAGTGGTTAAAGAAACCATGGCTAGGTAAGCCTGGCATCCTTTCTTCAATAACTTCTCAGCTCGAAGAGCCGAAATAAGTGGCACAGACTTAGAATGCTTAACCCCAACAAAAGAAAGCTCGGGGTGCCCCAAAAAAGACACAGAGCTAGCGCTACAGTGGACATTGGCTTCATATCTAACCAACCAATTTGCTCCTATGATTACATCGTAATCCTTCATGTCCATACAAACCAAATCAGCCAGCATATTATGCCCACCAATCATAACCTTACTAGAAGGGTAAAGATATTTAATCGCTGAAGCTGACCCAATAGGGGTCGAAATTTCCAGAGGAGAAATCATTAACACCGGTTTCACAGCTAAAGATTTAGCAAAATTCTGAGAAATAAAAGAGTGTGTTGCTCCAGTATCAAATAGAACAAAAGCTGGCTTATCACAAATAGCAAGAGTACCTTCAACAAGTCCACCCTCCTCGACGGTTTCTATCTCATCTTCCTGTAGGGCTTGAAACTTGCCCTGGCGCTTATGACCTCCTTGTGGTTTAGTCGGTGTAGCTTGGTCTGATAGGAGGGGACATTCTGGAATACGGTGGTCCCGACTACCACAGCGTAGACAAGCGCCCAACTTGCGCCAACATTCCTCCATCTTGTGACCTGGGCGGTCACGGTACTTGCAAAGGGCCTTAGATGGTACAGTAGGACCAGGCTTCTTCTCATTATTTTTTGGCATCTTTCCTTTCCACGAGCTAGACCCGCCGTTGGGTCTCTTCTTGTCATTGCCGAGTTTAAAGCTCCCGGAACTAGTAGTCGATTCTTTCTTGGAGCTCTTCCCACAGATCTTTTCCGTCATCTCCAGAGTATCTTCCAGGACTTGGGCTTTTCTCACCATCTCGGCGTAAGTCTGGATCTCCATAGGTGCCAATTGGTTAATATAATGCTACTTCAAACCGTTAAGAAATCTCTTGGCTTTCATTTTCTCCGTGGATATTAGATGAGTCGCATAACGAGACAACCGAGAAAACTGAGATTCATACTCAGTGATAGAAAGATTCCTCTGCTTCAAAGTAGCAAACTCCGCCGCCTTCTTCTCTTGCACTCTGTCAGAAAAATACTTGTTATTAAAGAGTTCCTCGAACTCCTTCCATGTTACTTGATGGTCTCCTAAGGTGGCTTTCACAGCATCCCACCATGTTCTGGCATCACGTTCCAATTGGAAAGTAGTCAGGAGGAAACGCTCATGATCGCTACACTGCATAACTTCAAAATTTTGCTCCATTTCTTTTAACCAGTGCTCGGCTTCATCTGGATCTGTCGAACCACTGAATCGCGGGGGATTCATTCCACGAAAATTCTGGTGAAGATCACCGGCTCCTTGGTGCGCCGCTCCTCCCTGGTCCACTTGTTGCAGGGCCCGGTTAAACATTGTACTATTCGCTGCATATCTCTCCATTGTGCACGTTCCGCCGCCATGGAAATAGTCCTATATGAAGAAAATTAGATTAGAACAACCTAGCGGGAATTTTATAGAGAAACTTCTAGAGTTAAATAATAACTTAACCCGAGTCTCTACCCAACCTCACTGGGGGGAATTCTTAACTTATAACTAGTCATAGATCTATAACACCACTAGGGAACCTAGGAACCTTAGAAAACCTAGGCTCTAATACCACCAAACTGTCACGCCCCGACGCGGAATATCGAGATGCGGCAGCACAAAAAGTAATAATAATATGTTGACTTCCAGACATGATGTGCCAAGGCTAACAATCTAGATACATCCAACATACACCATATCAGAGCAAAATAGAAGGAGTAATTATATTACCATAGACATTTAATTCCACTCATTGAAACATAATAAAAGTCATCATCCACCCAAACCACAAATACCAACAAAACTCTCATGTCCACCAATTTAACATAATTACATAAAAACTAAGTGGAGAGGGGGATTTCTATAGCCCACCCAAAGAGCAGCCCAACAAGACCCAACAGGGTCCAACGAGGCAAGCTCACCCGAGTGATAGCCCATGGGGCCCACTCAGGAAAGAAAAGCCCAATGAACAAACACTCGAGGAACCAACTCTCCCCGGCGGCCCTTAGGCTCAGAGGGCCCGAGTGATGGTCAGGTCACAAGGTAGGTCCGGTCCAAGCCGTTTCCCCGCCCGGGAAAGACAGGCGTTAGCCGACCTACCCGACCCTTCTTTCACCGAGCTATGCTCATCGCTCGGAAAGGGCTGGCGTTTCAGGAGCTCGGCCAGACCAGACATTATCCGTTCATGCTGCCGTTAAGAGTCCCCAACGGGCAGGGGAATCAAGAAGCCGCCGGACTTCAAGGCGATAACGCTCCCACAATAAAGGCCATGAAAGCCCACATTGAGGACGTAACTCCTGCCGGAGACCCCTCAGCTCACAGGACTCCTGACGGCGACATACTATTTAAACCAGGGCTACCCTCCGGTGGAAGGGAAGAAGAAGAGAAAAGGGGGCCATTAAGGCACTCACACTCGAAACTCCTGAGCAATCCGCTTCACCCCTTTGGTGGAGAGGAATCTCGCGCACCTGTTTTTCTCCTCCCCATCATTGCTTCCACCGCAGCTCTACTGACTTAGCCATCGGAGGGTTTTGCTCCAGGGAAACCCCCTGGGCCTTCTGATACGTTTCCCTGTCTTGCAGTTCATCTTCTGGTGATCCACAGCCCGCTCAGGACTCAGCGCGAGATTTCGCCTCTTCATCTGGCGCCGTCTGTGGGAAACGCACGAAGAGCCAAGATGGTGAGAAGAAGCTCAGGGAGGAGATCCGCCGTCGAGAAGGGTAAGGCCATGGTGGCGGCAGGAGATGGCCCCTCTAGGGCCTCACAGAACCCTCCCTCCAACGCCAGCGTCCCCACTAATGGGCCGCCGCCCCCTCCGACGGCGACAGGGGTACCCCCCAACGGTGGCGACGAGGTCTTCCAGGCCCTCAATAAGAAGCTTGACGTCCTCGTGGAACTCATGAGGGCCCAGGCGGCAAGGGATGCCAGGTCTCGCGCCCCATTCGGGAGCCCCCCCCGTCGAAGTGCGTCCCAGCATACCGCTGGGGGCCGCTTCACCCTCCGCGGTCAACAGCTCATCCGCAACAACGTGGGAGGACTCTCGCAAGCTCCGCCCCCAGAGCAAGAGGCTTCCTCCACGCCCAGAAAAGAGAAACTGGGGGCGAGGCCTCCACGCCCGAGCGCCGGCGGTCCTGAGGATCGCCACGACGCTCCCCCCAGTCCCACGGCGCGACCGCAGCCGAAACTATCCCTCCAGCTGAGGGATTTCGAAAGACGTTTTGCAGAGCAAGAGCGCACCCTCCGCACCCTGCAGAAGACCTATCTCCCGGAGGATGAGGAGAAATCCCCTTTCTCCGAATACATCTTGAAGGCGGAGGTGTCTCCCAGAACCTCCATTCCGACCTTCAAGCTCTATGATGGCCAGGGTGACCCAGCCGACCACTACGACAGTTTCGACGCCCTGGTGACTCTGCATGGAACACCGGATCCTATTAAATGCCGAGCCTTTGCGGCCACCCTGGTCCAAGGTGCTCAGGCATGGTTCCGGGCCCTCGCCCCTGGGTCCATCCGGGACTTCAGGCAATTCGGGCGAGTCTTCAAGGAGAGCTTCGCTGGAAGCGCCCCCCCAAGGTCAGTAGCGGGGCTCCTGGCCCTCAAACAGGCACAAGGGGAAAGGCTCCGGGCTTATGTCCACCGATTTAAATCGGAAGCCCTCAGAATTCCCCGTCTGGATGTGGCCTCGGCCACGACCCCTCTGACCAGGGGCACCCGGGACGAGAATCTCCGCCGCGAACTGGTCCTCCACCCTCCCTCGACCCTTGCCGAGCTAGTGACTCTGGCACTGCGCCACGCCGAGTGCGAAGAAGTACTCAGCTCCTGCCGAGACACAACCGGCTCGAGTCGGGAGGGGGACAAGAAGCGGGTCTCAGAGCCAAACGGAAGTATGAGCGGTACACCCCGTTGACCGTGCTAGTCTACGAGATCTATGAAGACATCAAAGACTCGGGACTCCTCCACCAGCCCGAACCAATGAGATCGAAGAACCGCAAGCGCGACAGGCATTGCCTGTTCCACGGCGACCACAGGCACCATACCGGCGACTGTCACCAGCTCCAGGACGAGATCGAACGTCTCATCTCTCAGGGGCACCTAGCCCGGTTTGCAGCTGGGTGCAAAGAAGACCGAGACGCCGCCGAGGAGATCGACAACACCCCCCGAGGGGTCCACATCAACGTCATCTCCGGAGGAACGGCATCGGGCGGCGACACCAGCCGAGGAAGGAAGAGTCATGCCGAGCGGGCCAGCCGAGTCTCAGAGCCCTCAGGGGGCCCGCTTAGGGAGTCTCAGGTCATAGTCTTCTCTGACCAAGACCTGGAAGGGCTAAGCACCCCGCATGATGATGCCCTCGTTATCTCGGCCACAATAAACCATTGTAACGTAGATAGAATTCTGGTTGACAATGGGAGCGCCCCCGATGTATTATCTTATGACTATTTCCTCAAGATGGGGGAAGACCCATCCAAGCTCCGCCCGATCCGAACACCCCTTTACGGGTTTAACGGCCTGGCCACCTACCCCGAGGGAGCCCTAAGCCTGCCGGTCACCATCGGCACCCCACCCAAAACCGTTACAGTCATGGTGGACTTCATAGTGATCAAGGGTACGATAGCGTACAACGCCATTTTCGGCCTGAAAATTCTCAGCCGAATAAAGGCCGTACCATCTACCTATCACCAGAAAATGAAGTTTCCCACCAAAAACGGGTTGGGGGAAGTCCGAGGTAACCAGGCCACGGCTAGAAGGTGCTACAACATCTCGGTGGAAGCCTCAAGGCCGGACGGGGGGGATAAGGGCCCCAAGGGAATCGAAGGGAAGACCGTAACCGCCGAGCCCAGTGGCGAATTGCTAACGGTATTCCTAAACGATGACCCGGCCCTCGGAGTAAGGATCGGAGCCGACCTACCACCCAAGGAACAGTAGCAATACAAGAAATTTCTTTCTGAGTACGTCCAGGCCTTTGCTTGGTCCGATGATCAACTCCTGACATACCAGAGAAGACCGTGATGCACAAGCTCAGCCTCGACCCCACCGTCAGGCCCGTACAGCAACGGAGGAGGAAGCATGCGCCCGAGAAGCAGCGGTCATCAAGGCGCAGGTCACCAAGGGACAAGAGACAGGCCTCTTCAGACCAGTCCTGTACCCTATGTGGCTAGCCAATGTCGTCCTAGTGCCAAAAACCACAGGCAAGTGGCGAATGTGCGTGGACTTCACCGATCTGAATAAGGCTACCCCCAAGGAATGCTATCTGCTACCGAGCATCGACCAATTGGTTGACTCAACCTCGGGCAACGAGATACTCAGTTTCCTGGATGCCTATTCGGGTTATCACCAGATCAGAATGAATCCAGAAGACATCGAGAAGACCGCCTTCATCACCGACTGCGGCGTGTACTGCTACACTCGGATGCCCTTCGGGTTAAAGAACGCCGGAGCCACATATCAGCGACTGGTAAATCACATGTTCGAGGGACAGCTAAGTCGGAACGTCGAGGCTTACATTGACGACATGCTCGTCAAGACCCCAAGGCCCAAGACCACTTCACCGACCTCGCCGAAACCTTCGGCACCCTCCTGAAGTACAACATGAAGCTCAACCCCGCCAAGTGCACCTTTGGAGTAAAATCCGGGAAATTCCTGGGTTTCCTGGTCACTCAGCGCGGGATCGAAGCCAACCCCGACAAAGTCCAGGCCATCCTAGACATGCGCCCGCCCACGTGCATTAAAGACGTCCAGCGTCTGACAAGGCGTGTCGCCGCTCTCAGCCGTTTCCTGTCCCGTGCGGCCGAACGATGCTTGCCCTTCTTCAAACTGATGAGGGGACCCAAGCTAGCATCTGCTACGTTCGCATGGGATGAGGAGTGCCAGACAGCATTCGCTGAGCTTAAGGAGCTCCTGGCTTCGCCACCGGTGCTCTCCAAGCCCGTCCCCGGTGAAGTCTTGCTGCTCTACCTCTCGGCGACGCCATCCACGGTCAGCTCGGTCCTAGTCAGAAATGACTCCGGAGTCGATAGACCGATTTACTACACCAGCAAGGTGCTCAATGAGGCCGAACGGAGGTACCCCGCAACCGAGAAACTCGTGCTAGCGTTGGTCACCTCCGCGAGGCGTCTCCGCCCCTACTTCCAGGGGCACCCCATCACCGTGCTAACCGACGAGCCGTTGAAGAAGATTCTGGCCCACCCCGAGGCCTCAGGGCGACTCGTCAAATGGGCCATTATGCTCGGGGCCTACGACATCTCGTACCGGCCGCGATCAGCAATCAAAGGCCAAGCGCTCGCCGACTTCATGGCCGAAAGCACCATCCTCGCCGAGGACAGGCCTCCGACCATGACCGGGCCAACCTGGGAACTATTCGTCGATGGATCGTCCAATTCGGCAGGCAGCGGTGCGGGGATCCTCCTGAGATCCCCCGAAGGGATAGAGCTACAGTACGCCTTAAAATTCAACTTTCAGGCATCCAACAATGCTTCCGAATACGAGGCCCTTATCTCGGGAGCACGCATGGCCCGACGGCTGGGGGTCGAGCGAGTCAGGATCCACACCGACTCTCAACTAGTCGCAGGTCAGGTCAACGGCGAGTATGAAGCTCAGGAGGCACCCATGATCAAATACCTTCAGTTGGTCCGGAGCCTGGCCCAACAGTTCGAGGGATTTGAGGTAGTCCGGATAGCTCGGGAGCAAAACTCTCGGGCGGACGCCCTCTCTCGATTGGCCTCCTCCCAAGACCCGTAAGGTACACGATCGGTCCTCCTAGAAGAGCTAGAGCACCCGAGCATCGACACGGAGCTCCTCGCTGTTGACTTGGCCACTCCAAGTGACTGGCGCTCCCCCTACCTGTCCTGGCTACATGACTCCCAAGAGCCCTCTGACCCTCGAGAAGCCCGCCGAATGAAGTATCAAGCTCGGCGCTTCGTCGTCCTCGACAACACCCTCTACCGAAGATCATTCTCCGGTCCCCTCCTAAAGTGCCTCGGTCCCGACGAGGCAGGCTGAGCCATCCAAGAGATTCATGAAGGCCTGTGCGGAGCGCACTCAGGGGCAAGGTCGCTGGCCAGAATCCTGTTACGACAGGGGTACTGGTGGCCCACCCTGCAGCGCGACTGCTCGGCCTATGTTCAATAGTGCGACCGGTGCCAGCGGTTCGACCATTTGGTCCATCAGCCGGCCACGGAACTTGTCACCCTAGCCGAGCCTTACCCTTTCGCTCGATGGGGAATCGATATCCTTGGGCCATTCCCAACGGCCCAGTCCCAGAAGAAGTTCATCGTCGTCGCCATCGACTACTTCACCAAGTGGATCGAGGCCGAGGCTACGGTCAGGATCACCGAGACAGTCGTTTGGGGCTTTGTCTGGAAATCGATCATTTGTCGCTTTGGCATCCCCCGAGTGATAGTAAGCGATAACGGTCGGCAGTTCGACTCTCGGTACTTCCGAGACAGATGCGCCGACCTAAATATCTGCAACCACTTCACTTCGGTCGCCCACCCTCAGGCCAACGGGCTGGTTAAAAATGCCAACAAGACTATCTTGAAAGGCATAAAAACCAAACTCGGCAAGGCTAAGGGTAGCTGGCTTGAGGAATTGCCTAGCGTACTGTGGTCACACCGAACAACCCCCAGGACGACAACCGGTGAAAGCCCTTTTCAGTTGGTATACGGCACCGAAGCCGTCGTTCCATTGGAGATCGCCAATCCGTCTCTCCGAGTGATCAGCTCCTCACTCGAGGCAAACGGGCAAAGGTTGCTCGAGAACCTCGACCTGGCAAGCGAACTCCGAGAGATCGCGAACGTCCGGGCAACGGAGTACCAGCGCCGCCTCACTCGGTACTACAACGCCAAAGTCCGAGACAGACGTTTTCAACCGGGGGACTTCATCCTCAGGAAGGCCGAAGCTCTCGACCACTAGAGGCGGCGGGCAAGCTATCCCCCAACTGGGAAAGCCCCTACCGAGTGGTCGAGACGCTCGGGAAAGGTGCGTACAGGTTAGCGACAATAGAAGGGGAACCTATTCCTCGGACATGGAACGCAGCCGCACTACGCAGATTCTACTTATGAAATTGTACAGCAAAATGGATGGAATAAATCCCTATTCTTTTTATTCCAAACCATTGGTACATCAGGTAGGCAAATGCCAGTACACCACATAGCAAAAACAAAATAAAAAATCCGTCTAACATCGCTTCAAAGGGTCATCGCTCGACTGACTCGGTCTTGATCTCCTCGCGTCCAGCCACTGACTCTGCCTCGTGCGGAAACTGGCTCGGACAAAAGGTGGTCGAGCCAGTTGGCTCGGATGGCCCGTGACAAAGGTGACAGAGGGACTTCAGGAGGAAGGCCACCTTTAAATGTTGAGGAAGGCTACCTCCCAAGTTGGCAACAACCAGGAAAAAGGAGCGCCGTGAAGGCCTCCCCTCTTCCAATCTGCCAACTCCTTGGAAGGAAGGAGAGAGCAAGCAGCCCCCGAAGAGCGAAAGAAATGAAGAGCAGTAGAGGGAGAAAGAGGCTGCAGACGGAGGAAGGCCTCGGTGAGGAGGGAGCTTGATACGCCTCCTCCCCTCACACGGAGGGAAGTGATGGCAGACTCCCCTGATGCCCCCATCCGTCCTCCGCCTCGGCATCCACCCGGAAGCCTCGTCGGAGCTAAGGAGAGGCCAACGGCGTGCTTCCGCACGCCGAAGTCCTCCCCAGATCCGCACGGTGACCGTCGGACCCGTCTCGTGCACGCGCGGCGACCGTGGGATCCGTTCAACATTACAAGACAGCGGGAGCCCGCCGCTCCCCGTCGTCGGCGGCATCGCCCTCCGAAGGATCCTCCATGCTCCGAATGCAAAGGCACAACGCAGAGTGAAAAGGAAGGAGTGAGGAAAGACTGTTAGAGAAAATCCCAAGCAATGGAGAGGAAAGGGCGCCTTTCGGTCCTTCTTATAGGCCAAAGGAGGCTACACGCCTTAAATGACCCCCCCTCGGAAACACGCCAAAGGATTTCTCCCCTGAACAGTCACCTCCAATTCCTCGTTTCCCGCCCTAGCGGGATTCACGAAGCGGCCTGACATTCAAAGCATGAGGGAACGGAAGGACGCCCCGTCAGAAGCCTACCAAAACAGCGTGCGAAAACCGTGCAGGACATATCGGCACCTCCCAACTACTCAAGATCCGCCAACCAAATCACGGCAAGGATAGTACTCAAACAGAGCAAGTCATTTATTATCACACCAAAAACCCTCTAAAAAGAGGAAAGAGTGACAAAAAGGGAAAGAGGCAAAATACATCAGGTCTCGGGCCCACTTTGACGTTCGAGACCGGCGGAAGGAGACGCGTCACCCCCGACGCCTTCGGTGACGGCCGGCTCGGACACTGACCTCGCCTGTGCGAGAACTGTCCCGGTCGTGAACCCTCCCGAGACGCCCGGAGCCGGTGACCCCGACGGAGGCGACCCCTCCGAACCTTCCCCAACCGACGAAGAAGAGCTGGAAACTGACTCATCTGAGTCATAACACTGGCCAAAGGGGAACTCGATCGTGGAGTTTTGTTCATTGGCGCAGTCTACCGCCCGGTGATAGCCCTGCTTGAACCCCTTTCGAGCACCCCGGCGTAGTGCTACCTCGTAATAGGGTAGGGCGGCTTCCACCAGGTCGGTCGAGTAAGCATCCGAGCTCCTGTAACGCTTGATTGCCTCCGCCTCGATCTGCCCCGCCCTTCCGACGAGCTCGACCCGAGCCCTCTCCGCCTCGGCCGCACGCTCCTCTGCCCGGGCCCGGTCCACCTCAGCCTCAGCTCGGAGACGCTCCGCCATCTCTGCCCGATCTAGCAGCTCGACGCGTTCGAGCTCCCAGCGATTGTCTAGCTCGAGGCGATGCAGACGCTCCTCCTCCAGGGATCGGCTTGCCCTCTCAAGAGACTCTCGGGTCTAGGCGAGCTGTTTGGTCAGCACCCCGGCTTCCAGTCGGCTCGCCCGCGCCGCCTCCTGGAATGCGGAGAACTCCTGCCGGAGCCCCTCATGCTCCCCCTTGAGTCGGGCCAGTTTCCTCTCGCATCCCCCAAGGGTCCAGGCAAGGTTCGACCGCTCCGCCTCCGTCCGTGCGTGCGCCTCCACCATCAAAGCCGCCGACCGGGCTATGACCAGGCCACCCTCCATCAGAACATCAAGGAGCCCGGGGGGGGGGGGGGGGGGGTATTGCGCCTTTCTCCCCCCATCGTCCTTGCGGCAATCGACCGGTAGACCCGATACAGGTCGCCCGTAATGTCGAGCCTTTCCAAGGGCTCCGGCAGAGGGGACCGCTCCGCCCGGGGCACCCTGCCAGAAGGCTCTGCTCGAGCGACGGGACCGGCCGCCTCGCGCGCCACGGTCGGTTGGGGTTGCGACACCTCCCCGGGTGAACCCCCAACCTCGACCGGTGCCGCGGGACCGACCGCACCGGGAGCTCCAAGCACCTGGGGCTGCAACGCCCTAGCAGGCGAACCCCCAGCCCTTCCTGTCTCGGCCCGCACCTCGCCGACCGGGACGTCGCCGCCTCCGGCCGACCCTCGGGCCTCAGCGTCAGCTACTTCAGCATCGGCCCCCTCTACCCCCGTGGGGGGAGAGCCGACCTATCGCCGCCCTCTGAAGGGCCCCCAGTCTCCTCGGCCCCCTCTCGCCTGGCAAGTGGGGGAGCTGGCCCCGAGGGGTCGGCCCCATCTTACCCCCGAGAGGGGAGCGCCGCCGAGCCGGAGTCACCCCCGGCAGTAGGAGGGAGACCTGCCTTCTTGGCCCGTTTCTTGGCCTTCACGGCCTCCTGCAACTTTCTCACCATGGGATCCTTGCGCTTCGTACCAGCTGGCCGTGAAGACCCCCCGGGGGCCACCCCCTTGCCCTTATCCCGGGCTTGGGCGCGACCTGCAGGAGCCTCTGGTTCATCGGCCATCGAGTCATCTTCTCCCAGATCGATGACCTCAGCAGTTTCCTCCAGAGGTTCCTGCCTCACGTCTGCAACAAAGAAAGAAGACCCGGTCAGGAGAAGAAAGGTAACTACCACCCCAAGAGAAGAACCTCGAGAGCGGTACATGTCGACGTCAACCGCGTAAGCAAACACCATTCGATGTTCTCCGGCGTCACCAGCTCCTCGGTCGATTGGCGGTTATCCAGCAGACGGGCGGCCTGCCGCTCCACGTGGGGAGGGAACTCCTCCTGGCGAGGAGGAAGATTCAGGTGAAAGTTGGGCGAGACCAGGCATCTCCAAAACTCATCCGTCGCCTCCGCCTTCACCCAGAAGAATTGGGTCTTCCACCCCTTGTGCGAAGAATCTTTCGCAGCGAGAGAGATGCAACTCCTGTTCCTCCTCGCCTGGATGAAGTAGAAGCCCTTCCCCGCCGACGGGTGCACCTTCAACTCGAAAAAATAATGAAAGAGGTCCAAGGAAGGAAAAATGTCGTGCTGACGACAGAGAATCCGAAAGGCAGAGAGGAGGAGATACGAGTTGGCCACCAACTGAATAGGCGCCAACCGGAAAAACTCGAGAAGCTGGAGTACAAGAGGCTCGAAGGAGAGGCGGAACCCGCTCTTCCAAGCCAAAAGGAAAGTGCAAATGTGCCCCGTACGGCTGTCTAGACTCGTCTCATACGGGGCGGCGACAGCGAAGCTATACCTGAGAGGCAAGCAAAAGTGATGCTCCAGCTTCCTCACCTCGGCCTCCCCCAACTCACTGCAGTTGGGGACGGGCTCCCGCCTCACCTGCCCGATTTCTAAAGGTAGACCAGCCATCGAGCCGGAAGATGATCCCTCGCACGAACTCGAAGACTCCGGAGGGGAAGGAAGTTGCCGGACCGCCTCCGCGGTTATCCTCGCCAACTCCTCAAACGCCGCCGCAAGACTTCGCGCCTCCTCTGTGCCCTCACGGCGCATCAAGGAGCCCCAAAAGCAAAGAAACTAAGGAAAGCCCAAAACCCTGGAAAGCCTAGAACGACGAATAGCACCCAACGCCTATAAAACTCTGTAGGGAGGTGGCGCGTCGTTCTGTGCTCCGAGAAAAGGGGGGCCCCTTCGTTTCAAATCCATCAGGATCATCATTACGGGCCCAGGCGACCACTACACGTGGCTCCACAACGCCAACAGAATTCCACCCACCTGAGCCACGCCGGTCCAAAGCCTCAAAAACTACTCGACCGAGCCTCGATGGCTCGGGAGTAGGAGGGGGACAAGTGGAGAGGGGGATTTCTGTAGCCCACCCAAAGAGCAGCCCAACAAGACCCAACAGGGTCCAACGAGGCAAGCTCACCCGAGTGATAGCCCACGGGGCCCACTCAGGAAAGAAAAGCCCAATGAACAAACACTCGAGGAACCAACTCTCCCCGGCGGCCCCTAGGCTCGGAGGGCCCGAGTGATGGTCAGGTCACAAGGTAGGTCCGGTCCAAGCCGTTTCCCCGCCCGGGAAAGACAGGCGTTAGCCGACCTACCCGACCCTTCTTTCACCGAGCTATGCTCATCGCCCGGACAGGGCTGGCGTTTCAGGAGCTCGGCCAGACCAGATATTATCCGTTCATGCTGCCGTTAAGAGTCCCCAACGGGCAGGGGAATCAAGAAGCCGCCGGACTTCAAGGCGATAACGCTCCCACGATAAAGGCCATGAAAGCGCACGTTGAGGACGTAACTCCCACCGGAGACCCCTCAGCTCACAGGACTCCTGACGGCGGCATACTATTTAAACCAGGGCTACCCTCCGGTGGAAGGGAAGAAGAAGAGAAAAGGGGGCCATTAAGGCACTCACACTCGAAACTCCTGAGCAATCCGCTTCACCCCTTTGGTGGAGAGGAATCTCGCGCACCTGCTTTTCTCCTCCCCATCATTGCTTCCACCGCAGCTCTACTGACTTAGCCATCGGAGGGTTTTGCTCCAGGGAAACCCCCTGGGCCCTCTGATACGTTTCCATGTCTTGCAGTTCATCTTCTGGTGATCCACAGCCCGCTCAGGACTCAGCGCGAGATTTTGCCTCTTCACTAAGTTAAACAAATTACAATTCTTAAACACACTACATCTCTCCGACTCAAACAATCTAGAAATGACTCCACGAGGCCATCTATCTGGTTCGCTCCATGGTCTTTACTCTTGCCCATCCCTGTCAGTTTGAGAGTCCTCACCTGAACTACCTGAAAAGAGGGGGAAACAACTGGGTGAGCGAACGCTCAGTAGGTAATAACAGGCAATGTTTAAGTAATTAACCAATTACAATAATCTGATGCGGTAACGAAAAGATAATCAATAACGAACTACTTAAACAAGAGAACAAGAATATAGCATATCCAAGAATTGGCCGATCAAGCATGTAACAAGCAAGTCATGTAGATATTTCCATGAAGGAAAAAGTTCAAGAGAAGAACCATGTGAATGGAACGTCATAGACATCACGCTAGTCATGCACTTGGTGCAATGCCTCACCATGTCATTACAAACTCCCATGGGCACAAGTACTTTTCGGGCGCTCTCCCCAGGACCAGACCGGGCCCTTATGATGCGTTGGCATTAATTTGGTGTATCCAAGATCCCAAGTTATGTCTAGACAATCACAGGAGTTCAGCCAGAAAGTTTCAAGGTGTAATGAGAACAATCAAGGGATATAAAGAGTACAAGCCACTCCTGGCCCGACTATTGAGGCACACACAAGAAACAACGAAAAATCACAAGCTGGAGGGTACGCGGTAACATATGGGCCGCTTAACATTTAAAACGGTCGACACTGGACCGTGGAAGATGGACTGGGCCAGGGACAACCCAACTCGGTGCCAAGGAAATAAACGGTCCTATCATGGCCGTGCATTAACTGAACGGTCTAAAAAGGGCCGTTGAAAGCAATTCCGGGCAAGAAAGAGCAAGGCCCGGAGTCAGGGGTGTACACGGTCCAAGATTGGCCATTCAAACGATAGAACGGTCATTATGGGGCCGTGTACCAACTGAGGTCGGTGCACACTCCAGGTCGGTGCACAACCAGGTCGGTGCAGGCAAGGTAGGTTGTTGAACCCCCAGCGTGAATGTTCTATTTGTTGGATTTTGATGATGACCAAACACTATATTAGACTAGAACTTTTGTTGAATGAATAAATTTAATCAAACTCATTTTGAACTGCTTTACTATGTAATTACATTTTGCTTCTTAGTTCATGATCCACTAATGATGTCGGAGGAGGTATTTTTGCAGAATCAAGATCATCTCTCTTTAAGTAAGTGTTTTGAATTATGTTTGTCAAAGGTTCAATCTAACTCCAATTTTGTGTTTTTACAGAAATATGGAATGAAGCTAACTTCCTAAATCATTGAAGGATGATTGGTGAGATCCAAACAAAACCTTACCCTTTAATAAGTTGATTTCTTTCATAATTGTCTTGGGTTGACCCCAAGGGTTAATCCTTGTTTATAACCAGCTCATAGAAATGTCTAACATGTTAGAGTTCATGGGGTTGACCCCAAGGGTCGACCCCTTGATGGCTGATAGCTCATTTCCTTCTTGGTGTTGAGAAGTAGTTCATGGGTCGACCCCATGGGTCGACCCCTAGGTGTTCCCGAACCCTCGGGTCTTCAGTTTTTAGCAAATACTTGCGTGGGTCCACCCCATGGGTCGACCCTTTTTGGCACCCGAGCCCCTAGGGTCAATTTTTGTCGGTTGGCGCAATGGGTCGACCCATGGGGTCGACCCTTGGAAATTTCCCTTGTCGGGCATCATGTCCCGCGTTTCGTGGGTCGACCCAATGGGTCGACCCCTGGAATTACGGACCGCCAGTCCGGTTCGAGATCCGTTTCGTGGCCGCCATTTTTATTCCTTGTTTGCACTAATGTTGGGAGATCCGAGGCTCCCATCTTGCTACACGTGTCCCCTCTCCTTGGGACTATAAAACCAATGATTAGGGCGACCATAGA
Source organism: Amorphophallus konjac (assembly GCA_022559845.1). Taxonomy (NCBI): domain Eukaryota; kingdom Viridiplantae; phylum Streptophyta; class Magnoliopsida; order Alismatales; family Araceae; genus Amorphophallus; species Amorphophallus konjac. The sequence goes on along the minus strand of CM040120.1, from coordinate 284,493,312 downwards.
AGCAAGAGAAAAAGTGGCATATTCGAACTGATCAGCTTTTGGTCTTGTAGGAGAAGAAAGCTCGTGGGGAGCCTCTCAAAGCGCAAATAGAAGCTATCTACTTCGAAGATAGGCTGATCCCCTTGCTGATTAGATGCATCCTGAGCATGAACAGGAGCTTTCCTTCCTCATTTGAAGCTGGGCAACTTGGATCTCGAGCTGCACATCAACATCCGGGCTTCATCTTGAAGATCTGTCTACATCTTGCATCATCGACCAAGAAATGAAGAACCTCAGCTGGGTCATCGTTTGAAAGGGGGATTTCTGGCGACCTCAAGATCTTTATTGCATATACCATGTTCATTCTATTTCAGTTTTAAAGGATCATTGTATATCTGATTACTTTTCTGTTGAACGAAGTACTATGTGTGTGTATGTGTTTGCTGGTCGCAGCGCACATGTGTGTGTGTGTGTGGCTGTGTGCTTCACAGCGTATGTGTGTGGGTTTTCATTCTTTAGTGGAAGCAATCCTCACTCTGTGAGGGGTGGACGTAGGGGACACTGTTGTGAACCCGAACCACCTAAAATCCTCTTGTTCATTGTGGTTTACTTCTACGTTCTTTCACGAGTGGGCTTCTTGTTGAGCGGAGTGTCGTTCATATCTCGACTATTCAGATTTCTATATATTTCCGATGTTCGTGTGCTATCATCAACGGGTGAGAAGAGTGTGCTTCATTTATTATCCTTCCATTACATCTATTGCAAAAGTTTGTAGTTGAAATTTTTTATTGCCAATCAATTCACCCCTCCCCTCTTGATTGCCATCTACCGGGGACAACAATTGGTATCAGAGCCCGGTCTCTGATTTTTTACTGATCTCACGATCTTAGAGTAAGATCCAGTAAATGGCAAACAAGGGGCTGATGCCCGAAGTGCACTCTATACATAGACCTCCATTCTTCGATGGGTCGAATTACTCATATTGGAAGAATCGGATGTATGTATTTCTGAGGGCTCAGGAATTTGAAATTTGGCATGTTATTAGTAGTGGTCCATATCAACTGCCTCCTAAAGAGGAAGAGTGGAGAGAAGAACATATCAAGAAGTGCATAGCTAATTTCAAAGCTATGAATATAATTCAATGTGCAATTCATCCAAACGAGTACTCAAGAATTTCGATGTGTGCTTTCGCGCAGGAAATGTGGAACAAACTTCGTTTAATGTTTGAAGGAACATCGGAAGTGAAGGAGACTAAAGCGAATTTGCTCGTCCGGGACTACGAATTATTCATGATGAAGCCGGATGAAAACATTTCAGAAATGTTTGCTAGATTGTTGGAGATCACCAACGGGCTGAAGGCACTTGGGAAGGAATACTCCAACCAAGATCTTGTGAGGAAGGTATTAATGTCCCTCTCACCACAGTGGCATACTAAGGCCACGGTCATTAAAGACTCAAAGCACCTTAGTACTCTGATGCTTGATGAGCTAATTGGGTCATTAATGACCTATGAGATGAACATAAAAAGGAATGAGGAAGATGTCAAGAAAAAGAAGCCGATCTCAAGCATGGCTTTGAAGACCAACCTCCAAAGATCGGATGACAGTGAAGATGGATCTGGTTCAAACAGTGAGGATGAAGAGCTGGTGGATATGATAACACAAAGGGCCAGAAAATTCATTAGAAGGTCCAGAAGAGCAGGAGCTCCATTCAGAAGAGCGCCAAGGAAGATGATTCCAAGGAAGGGAGAAAGCAGCAAGAAAGAAGAGATCATTTGTTATGAATGTAAAAAACCAGGGCACATGCGTGGAGAGTGTCCCGAACTTCAGAAAAAACTCAAGAAAGGGAAGTTCAAGAAGCCTAAGGCAATGGTGGCGACTTGGAGCGATGAGGATGACACCGAAGACAAATCGGAAGATGAATTGGACGAGCTTGTCCAAACATTGTGTCTAATGGCAGATGATGAAGACTCCAATGAGGTACATTCTGAAACTGAAGATCTCTCATGTGAACAATGAAAAATTGCTTATGAAGCCTTATATGAAAAATGTAAAAAGCTAAAGTCTGAAAATAGAATGTTAAAGAAAAAGATTGACCAAAGCATATCAAATGAATCTCCATGTCTGAAATGTGCTGAATTATCATCCAAGCTTGAAACACTATCTTACGACAATGAAATGCTCAATTCCAAAGTCATTTTGTTTGAAGAAGAACTAACATGTTTAAAAGAAGAACAACTAAATGATGAAAAATCCATGAAAGCCATTGAAGAAGTGAATGCTAAAGTGCAAGCCTTGGAAAAGGATAAAATGGAACTTGAAGAAGCAAAAGAGGTGTTAATGGGTGAGGTGAAAGATCTGAAAGAATCACTAGCTAGGTTTGTCAAAGGAAAGCAGAATCTAGACACCATGCTAGGAATGAGAGTGAATTTTAGAAAGGAAGGACTAGGTTATGAGCCATGCAACCAGAAAGCTTTTGAAAACAAAACTCAAACTTCCTTTGTGAATGCTAATGCTTCATCTTCATCATGTTCTTCATATAAAAAGAGTGAGAAATACATTCCGGTTCACAAACCATTCGTGAATGATTACAAGAAAAGAAATCTTAACAAAAAGGTTGTTTCATGTTTCTACTGTGGAATGTATGGTCACACCATGTATACATGTAGGTTAATGTTGGCTGATGAGAAACAATTTGCAAGAAAATCAATGTGGGTGAATAGATCAAGAGCTTCTAACCGATATGGACCCAAGCAAGCTTGGGTACCAAAATCATAGAAGTCTTCTTGTTTTGATGATTTGTAGGTCTACATGAAGGCTCAAAGAAACAAATGGTACCTCATAGTGGATGCTCGCGACACATGTCCGAGAACAAAGAAATCTTTGCAGACCTCAAGGAAAAGGATGGTGGACTTGTTGCCTTCGGGGCCAAGGACAAAGGAAAAATCGTTGGAGAAGGTAAGATTGGTAAGGGATCTCCTCATAGTGTGGAAAATGTTTTGTTGGTTAAAGGTCTCAATCATAACTTACTTAGTATAAGTCAACTTTGTGAAAAAGGGTGCAATGTGATTTTTGACTCCACGCACTGCACTGTTGTAAATAAAACTACACAGGAAATAATGTTTATAGGCGTTAGACAAAATAATGTATATATGATAGACTTAGATGACACATCACACAATAATCTTTGCTTAGTTGCAAATAACTCTGACAATGCTTGGTTGTGGCATCGCCGTCTTGGGCATGCCAGTTTTTATGTTCTTTCAAAGTTGTCCAGAAATGACTTAGTTGTTGGGATGCCAAAGCTGAAGTTTGAACCAGATAAAGTATGTGAGGCATGCAGCAAAGGTAAGCAAACAAGAGCCTCTTTCAAAAGCAAGAATGATGTGACTACCACTAGGCCCCTTGAAGTTCTTCATATTGATTTGTTTGGACCTAGTAGAACTCACAGTCTAGGTGGCAAGTTATATGGGTTTGTTATTGTAGATGACTTCTCACGATTTTGTTGGGTGTACTTTTTGTCACATAAAAATGATGCTTTGAAGGAGTTTGAAGGTTTCTGCAGGAAAGTGGAGATTGAGAAAGGATGTTCCATCAAGAGAATTCAAAGTGATCATGGTAAGGAGTGCGAGAACACTGATTTTGATGAATTTTGTAGGAAGCACGGATACTCGCATACATTTTCAGCACCAAAAACTCCAGAACAAAACGGCATCGTGGAGAGAAAGAACAGAACCCTCATTGAGATTGCTCGGACAATGCTAAGCGAGAACAACCTTCCTAGGTATTTTTGGGCGGAAGCCGTTAGCACGGCATGCTACATCATAAACCGAGCTATGGTAAGACCAATCTTGAGAAAAACCCCATATGAACTCTTCAAAGGTAAGAATCCCAATATCTCTCACTTGAAACCATTTGGATCAATTTGCTATATTCTTAATAATGGAAAATCTGATTTGGGCAAATTCGATGCAAAAAGTGATCGTGGAATTTTTCTTGGGTACTCTCTTGCTTCTAGAGCATATCGGGTTTATAACCTGAGAACTCTTGTAGTAGAGGAGAGCCCTCATGTTATTGTAGATGAGTCATGCAATGTGAATGTTGATAAAAACACAAAATTGTAGGATGAAGAAGAAGAAACCAGTGAAGAGATCCCACCAAAGGCAGCGCAAGGTCAAGCAACTCTAGGAGAAGGATCAGAAAGCAAGGATGATGAAAATCAACAAGGACAGCAGCTTCCTCGGCAGTGGACTTTCCACAAAAGCCATCCTCCCGAGAATGTGATTGGTAATGTAGAAGATAAAGTGAAAACTTGATCTTCATCAAGGGAAGTTGACAATTTGGATTATCTTGTATTGTTCTCTCAATTTGAACCGCACTCTATTGATGAAGCCTTAAAGGACAATTCCTAGATCTTAGCTATGCAGGATGAACTACACCAGTTCCAAAGGAACAAAGTGTGGTTCCTTGTGCCTCGTCCTAAAAGCCACTCCGTGATCGAAACCAAATGGATTTTCTGAAACAAGTTAAATGATCAAGGAGTGGTAATTAGGAATAAGGCCAGGCTAGTAGCCAAAGGCTATAGCCAAGAGATAGGAATTGACTTTGATGAGTCTTTTGCCCCTGTGGCAAGACTTGAGGCAGTGAGAATTCTTTTAGCATTTGCATGCCATCATGATATTAAACTTTTTCAAATGGATGTGAAAAGTGCATTTTTGAATGGTTTCATACAGGATGATGTGTATGTGGAGCAGCCTCCCGGATTTGAAGATCACGCATATCCAGATTATGTTTACAAATTGGACAAGGTGCTTTACAGTTTGAAACAAGCTCCCCGCGCTTGGTACGAGAGGTTGAGTTCTTTCCTTATCGACAATGGGTTCAAACGTGGTAACATTGATCAAACCTTGTTTACCAAAGTAAATGGTAAGAAAGTTTTAATTGTTCAAGTATATGTCGACGACATCATTTTTGGTTCTACTGATATCACCTTGAGTGAAACATTTGCCAAACTTATGCAAGGTGAGTTTGAAATGAGTATGATGGGAGAATTGACCTTCTTCTTGGGCTTGCAGGTCAAACAAATGGTGGATGGCATTTTCATATGCCAAAGGAAGTATGCTCGAGACTTGCTCACAAAGTACAATTTCATCAAGGTGAAACCTCAGCCCACACCCATGTCAACCTCAATCAAACTCGATCAAGATGAGAAAGGTAAATCTGTGGACCAAAAACTTTTTAGAAGCATGATAGGATCATTGTTGTATTTAACTGCCAGCAGGCCCGATATTCAGTTTGCAGTTTGCTTATGTGCGAGATTTCAGTCCAATCCGAAAGAAACACACATGTCGGCTGTGAAACGTATTTTTTGGTATATTGCTGGTTCAGTACATTTGGACTTATGGTTTCTGCGTAATTCGAGCTTTGAACTGATTGCTTATTCTGACGCCGATTATGCGGGTTGTAAAGTGGACCGGAAAAGCACCAGCGGGTATTGCCAGTTTCTTGGGGGATGCATGGTCTCATGGGCCTCCAAGAAACAAAATTCAGTGGTTTTGTCAACCACCGAAGCCGAATATGTGGCTCTTGGTAGTTGCATTGCCCAGGTGCTTTGGATCCAACAACAAATGATTGACTATAGCATCTCCTTCAAAAACACCCTAATTTTGTGTGATAGCACTTCTGCTATAAACTTGTCAAAAAATCCAGTCCATCACTATAGAACGAAGCATATCGAAATTAGACATCATTTCATTCGAGATCATGTTAGTAAGGGTGATGTTGAAATAAATTTCATTGAAATAAATAATCAAATTTCCGACATCTTTACCAAATCGCTAAATGAAGAAAAATTTACATCTTTTAGGAGAGAGTTAGGGGTGTGTAGAATAGAGGAGTCTGATTCATGAGTCTCTGCATTTTGCATCATACTTAGTGTTGCTAGCATGCATATTTTGCATTTGTGTCATTCATTCTGTTGCATTAGATGGGTCTCCTTTTTCATGCATATGCACCATGTTGCTTGAATTGCAATAAATTGAATTGTGTGAAATTTCCACCTTTGTATGAATTGCATTTCTTCTATTAAATATGTATGAACCCTTTCATTGCACTCTTCTATTGCCACACTATTTTGAGTTCAATAAGTGCATCTCAATGGAGCTGATCAATCGAAATCTGAATTGTGGAGAGCATGGTAAATAAACTTCTAAGGCAATCTATCATTTCCTTGAAATATCCTCCCCAAATGATTCAAACCTTAAATATATCTTTTTTCCTCGACCTTCATATGTTTTAATCATTGGGGAATTGAGCCTATCCTTCTTGGTACTCCAAATCTTCAAATTAAAGAAAATCTCCATCTGAACAGGGACCCATGGGGTCGACCCCTGTCATTTCGCTCAAAACCGGGGCTCGGGCTACTCGTGGGTCGACCCATCGGGTTGACCCGTTACGGGCGGTCGCGGTAAAACGTGAACCATTCCTTTTCGGAAAGGGCGTAAACGCCCTATTCTTCAACCCTAACACTATAATACAGCCCCAGCTCCCTAGTTCGACCAGCCACCACCTCTTGGAAGCCCTAAAACACTTTATTGCAACACAACACCGCTCCAGCCCTAAGGCGAGCTCCAACCGGTGGCTACTCGCGGGTTTCTCCTTGCTGCGTCCATAAGCATCTTTCTTCCTCCCAGATCCACTGAGGTAAGGCCATGGTGTTTGGAGAGTCTTTATTTCTGCGTGAGGGGCTCCTCTTTTCGAACCAACAAGATCTAGGAAGCCTCTATAGATTTTGATCTGTCTGGTGGTTCAGATGGCACCCAAACGGCGGTCTTCTCGTTAGGGGGAGGAATCCAGCCGCTCTGCTTGTCAGCGAGAGGGGTTCCATCGCACAAGAGAGATATGATCCAAAGAAAAAGAGTTAGAAGCAATGAAATCACAAGCCTTGGCCTCCGGTAACAAAGCTGCTCACAGAAAAATTCTCCGCCCTCGTGCTGTAGATTTTATGAATTTGGTTGAATATTTGCCAGGCTTAGTGGATATTATCTGTAGTCAACCAAACCTTGATCATTTCATGTCTGCACACCCTCGTGTTTATTACAAGTTAGTGAACCAGTTCTATGGCAATATGTCAATCAAAGCTAACAAGCAGTTTACTGTGGTAAATGGAGAAGTGATTACTTTGACGCCCGAATTTCTGGGTAATGCTCTTGGCTTACCATATCATGAAGGTTACACTTTTGGTGATCTTGATTTTGATGAAGAAGAGGTCTATCAAATGATGACCTCTGAGGAAATGGGAGAAAGGTCCACCACCGGTCTGAATGCAAATCGGTTTCCCTCCATGCAGTGCATTCTACATCACATGATGACAACCATTATGATACCAAAGGGTGGTGGAAGAGACAAAGTTACTGAATTCCATATGTTGTTTTTCTGTCTGATGAAGGGTATCCCTATCAATTTTCCTTCCACTATACTGCTTCACATATCCGCATGCATGCAGCATACCAACCGCACACTACCATATGCAGCAGCCTTGACAGCAGTCTTTGAATCAGTCGGTATTGATTTGTCCAAAGAACGATATCACACAGTGTGTGAGAATGACATTTACTCCATCCCTACAATTTGCAAGAACATGAACTATGAGTTAAAAAATGGTGTACTTGTTCGTAAGATCAAATCTGCACAAGTTCAACAACAAGCCATCTCAGAAGAAGAAGAGGACAGTGAAGAAGATGAGGCTGATCAACCACTACAAGACCTTCCTAGTGAGGCTCTGCCTGATGGGTTTTCTCAGATGATCACTGATAGATTGGCTTCCATAGATGGCCGACTAGACAAGCATGGGGAGAGAATGGATGCCCTTATCAATGAAGTAACTGACTTGAGGATTTCCCATGTTGCCTACACTCAGTCCTTCCAAAGGGTCACCTCCTTTCTTGAAGCGAACACTACTGCTCTGGATGCCCAATCCATGATGTTTGAAAAAATGATGAATTTACTTAGAGGGTCACATGCTCCACACTCTCCACCCTCAGACTAAATTATGAAGCTCCTATGATAAAGCACAATTATTAACCTGTTCTCCCTCTTCTTTTTGATGATGCCAAAGGGGGAGAAATTCAGATATGTGTGTGGTTAAAACTATTATATTACAGTATGTGTGGTGTGTGCTTGCTTGCTTGCATGTTTGCTTTCATTAGTCTATCTGTTAGAAATGTTGCATCTCATGGCATTGCTCATGTATGCATTTTTGTAATTCGTGAACTCAGACTTTGTAAGTCTTAAAAACTATGTTGTCGGCTAAAACGATGGATGATGCCTTTGACTGGTCAATCTTAGAGTGCTTGGATGAGGCCCTGTGTTCTATGTTGTGATGCTTCTTAAATTTGTCAGCTTGGTGCATGGAAAGAATGTGTATTCAACATCGTGGCTGTGGTTTGATATTATGTTGGGGTTCTCCTACCTTTGGTCTGTGGCCTTGATTTAATTCAGCTTGTTAAATCCTTTTGAGCTCCCATGGTTATGTATATGTAGGTTTTCGTGTTAAATTTTTGTTGAGGTGTTGATTCAGAAATTTTGTAAATAAAAGTTTTCTTGTCAATCCTAAATTCTAGCATAGTATTTTGTCATCATCAAAAAGGGGGAGACTGTTGAACACCCTGCGTGAATATTCTATTTGTTGGATTTTGATGATGACCAAACACTATATTAGACTAGAACTTTTGTTGAATGAATAAATTTAATCAAACTCATTTTGAACTGCTTTACTATGTAATTACATTTTGCTTCTTAGTTCATGATCCACTAATGATGTCGGAGGAGGTATTTTTGCAGAATCAAGATCATCTCTCTTTAAGTAAGTGTTTTGAATTATGTTTGTCAAAGGTTCAATCTAACTCCAATTTTGTATTTTTATAGAAATATGGAATGAAGCTAACTTCCTAAATCATTGAAGGATGATTGGTGAGATCCAAACAAAACCTTACCCTTTAATAAGTTGATTTCTTTCATAATTGTCTTGGGGTGACCCCAAGGGTTAATCCTTGTTTATAACCAGGTCATAGAAATGTCTAACATGTTAGAGTTCATGGGGTTGACCCTAAGGGTCGACCCCTTGATGGCTGATAGCTCATTTCCTTCTTGGTGTTGAGAAGTAGTTCATGGGTCGACCCCATGGGTCGACCCCTAGGTGTTCCCGAACCCTCGGGTCTTCAGTTTTTAGCAAATACTTGCGTGGGTCGACCCCATGGGTCGACCCTTTTTGGCACCCGAGCCCCTCGGGTCACACAATTTTTGTCGGTTGGCGTAATGGGTCGACCCATGGGGTCGACCCCTAGAAATTTCCCTTGTCGGGCATCATGTCTCGTGTTCCATGGGTCGACCCCTGGAATTACGGACCGCCAGTCCGGTTCGAGATCTGTTTCATGGCCGCCATTTTTGTTCCTCGTTTGCCCTAATGTTGGGAGATCTGAGGCTCCCATCTTGCTACACGTGTCCCCTCCCCTTGGGACTATAAAACCAATGATTAGGGCGACCATAGAAGCAAGAGAAAAAGAGGCATATTCGAACTGATCAGCTTTTGGTCTTGTAAAAGAAGAAAGCTCGTGGGGAGCCTCTCAAAGCGTGAATAGAAGCTATCTACTTCGAAGATAGGCCGATCCCCTTGCTGATTAGATGCATCCTGAGCAAGAAAAGGAGCTTTCCTTCCTCATTTGAAGCTGGGCAACTTGGATCTCGAGCTGCACATCAACATCCGGGCTTCATCTTGAAGATCTGTCTACATCTTGCATCATCGACCAAGAAATGAAGAACCTCAGCTGGGTCATCGTTTGAAAGGGGGATTTCTGGCGACCTCAAGATCTTTATTGCATATACCTTGTTCATCTATTTCAGTTTTGAAGGATCATTGTATATCTGATTACTTTTCTGTTGAACGAAGTACTGTGTGTGTGCGTTTGCTGGTCGCAGCGCACGTGTGTGTGTGTGTGGCTGTGTGCTTCACAGCATATGTGTGTGGGTTTTCACTCTTTAGTGGAAGCAATCCTCACTCTGTGAGGGGTGGACATAGGGGACACTGTTGTGAACCCGAACCACATAAAATCCTCTTGTTCATTGTGGTTTGCTTCTATGTTCTTTCACGAGTGGGCTTCTTGTCGAGCGGAGTGTCGTTCATATCTCGACTATTCAGATTTCTATATATTTCCGTTGTTCGTGTGCTATCATCAACGGGTGAGAAGAGTGTGCTTCATTTATTATCCTTCCATTACATCTATTGCAAAAGTTTGTAGTTGAAATTTTTTATTGCCAATCAATTCACCCCTCCCCTCTTGATTGCCATCTACCGGGGACAACATAGGTCGACGCACATCCAGACATAAAACGGTCATGGATGGGCCGCTCACAAATAGAACGGTCCATATATGGCCGTGTACAAACTGGAATCGACCCATCAAAGGTCGGTGCACAACCCAAACAGGTCGATGCACCTGGCATGGTACACGGTCGAATTTGGGCCGTTCAACATAGTAAACGGTCCTAGTCTGACCGCGAATGGCTCAGACGGTCCAATTCAGTCGGTGCCACGGAACAGAGCCAAAATAAGTGGTCCGAGCGAGATAATTGGTGCAGGATTTTTGGTACAACCTGCCCGGCATCCTAGTGAGAATCCCAGGCTCGCGGGGGCTTACGAAGGTCCCATAATGGAGGTCCTAGCCCGACAAAAGGAGTATTCGGCGGAGAGTTCCAACCATTACAAGAAATGAGTCTAGTAAGACATCAGAAAATAGTATGTTTCGATCAGTCAAATCCACAGGAGTGGAGTGACTGTCAAAACACTCCTAATAAGAATTTCATAACGTGATTAAGCTTATACATTCATGAGTTAATAACAATAAGAAGGACAAGATTGATAACAAGGAGCCAAAGTACGTAGACAACATTGAGTATTAAAATCTTTCATTTATTTCCAATAATTTCGTGGGTTGCTACCTTAATTATAGACTAGATCAAAGAGAACTCGACATTGCTTAAAAATCAGTGATAATCCATCCTGCGTGACAGAACGGTCCGCCCATAACCGTTCAATAGGCGTCAGCGGTCTATCGATAGGCCGTTCAGGTCCTGCAGCCCCGTAGGTTATACAGGCCCTGAGCGGTCTATCGAGGGGCCGCTGAGGTCACTGCACGGTCTAGTTGGAACCGTCGCCCAAGACCACACGGTCTATCGAGGGGCCGTTCAACACAGAGCGGTTACTGTAAGACCGTTAATGAAACAGCAAGGCAGAACGATAACGATCATGATAACCACCATTTAGAAAGTCAAATTCACGAGATATAGAACATGAAATTTGGGCAAAATCTACCAATAGAAAGAGTACGAAAAACTACATAAGATGGCTGGATTAATTGAGTCGTTAAGCCTGTTAAACCGAACATTAATCAATGATAACAAGGTAAACCCTGATTCTAACATGCTCCAACTAAAATGACGATTTCTCTCATGATACTAAATAACTTTTAGAGATTTTTATACCAATGGAAAGAGGACTGAGAGACAAATCTAACAATGTATAATACTTACGGTTTGGTCTGCTAAAACCTACCTTAAACGAGGGAAGAAGGGGGACAATGGTCACCGGCCGGTCACGCGAAGAACACCCAAGAATACTCCTAATATATCCCACGATTGAACACCTCGTCGGCCGCCACGGCATCCAAGCATCTCTAGGTCGGTCTAGGGTCGGTTTAAATAGAGGGAATGATTTCTAGTGCATCGATTAATGGGGATAGAGTCCACGAATCTCCTATCGCGCGTGAATCGTGCAAGATTCGGTCAAGCCGTCGTTCTTTCCCCAAATTCGAAGTCTAGGGTTAAGGGTTTCGGCTGAAAACAGAGGGGAAATGATCTCCTCATCGAGGCCGTTCAATAGGGTCTGATCTGAGCTCAAACAGTCGGGTATTGGGTTCTAATTTGACGATCCAAGGTCCGATAAGCTAAAATGTGGATTTCTACCTAATTCCCTTAATTCGGCTGACTTAAAATTTTAATTAGGGTCAGACCCAGAAGAGCAAAAGTCTTAACTATTCGCCCTCTACGTGATTATAATTTTTCTGGATTTTTATAAATTGGTTGAAATTTATCGTATCGTAATTTCCGTAAAAATTCTATATAAATTTTCATAAATAAATTTATAAATTCTTTTATTTTTATTTAATAATGCACCGGGGTGCTACAGTTTGTCATGTTGTGCCCCTGTGGTTTTGATGTCAGCAAGCACTATTAGTATGAATGATTGATTGTCATGCATAAAGAGTCATATGGGTTCTGGTATATAGAGTGTATTGTTAGCTCTCCTGCACATTGCATCAGTGCAATATCTGCCATATGCATACACTGCATTGGTGCATTCATCAGTTGCTTCAATACAAAGTCGATGCGTGTTCATTATGCATACAAAGTTAGCGCATAGTTCATTGCAAAGTATGTACATTCTTCGATGGCATATCTGTGCACCACTTACACATTGCACACATAAGTCTGTACATTCTTTGACGGCATGTCTGTACATCTTTTGTACCATGCACTCCAAGTCTGTACATTCTTTGGTGGCTAGTCTGTACAACCTCCATTGTTTCATTCGACCAAGTCAGTTCAGCCAGTGGTCTTCATGCATATGCATAGTTCGTGCATCATTCCACAAGTCTATACATCGCCGCATGCTATCAAGTCTATACCTTCATGAGCATAGTCAGTGCATTCGGTTGTTTCATGCATACACAAAGTTTGCACATTCTCTACTGATATGTCCGTGCATTCACTTTCAATGTGCATACTGCATTTTATTGTCTCGCACATACACTAAGTCTGCACACGACTGCCTTGATGTCTTAGCAAGTCTATACATGATGCATTCAGGCTTAAGCGTTACGCACAGAAAGTCTGTACATCGTTTGTACATTGCACGCAAAGTCTGTACACTTGTTGATGGCATGTCTGTACATTCACTTTCAATGTGCATACTTCTCCATATGCAAAATGCATTACATGCATTCAAAGTCTGTACACTCGTGGATGACATGTCCGTGCATTCATTCTCGTTGTACATACTTTCTTATATGCACACTGCATTTTATGCATCAAGTCTGTACAGGCTCAGTTCAAATATCAAACTTACTCGATGCATCCTTTCTTTCCTTTCAGATTAATTCACACGGATAACAAGCCTAATCTGACAGGACTGCTGCTCGAGGAGCTTAATAAGGGCACGTGATCCAAGAATGGAGATGGCTCAGGATCGTGACACGTGTAATGCAGTAAGCTGAAATGCTGCCACATGGTCTAGGCTCTTGGGCGAGAATCGTGGAGAGCACACGCCCTATCTGTTCACTGCTCTATAAATAAGAAGCTTCTTCCAGAGGAGCAGGGCGATCGTGAGCAGAGTGATCGAAGCAGAAAATGATTTAGAACTAGCACGATCCATAGAATAGAAGAAAAGAGAAAGAGATCAGCAGAGAGGAAAAGAGAAGTTGCAGAAGAAAAGGAGAGAGAGAGAGCTCGTGAGGATCGAGAGAAAAAGAGAGAGAAGGAAAGAGAAAGAGAGATAGAGAGTTCGTGAAGAAGAAGAAGAGAAGCTCCATCCGAAGATCTGTCTTCACTGGAATCTGGATCAAATCCAATCCAGTCAGCTCCATGGGAGCCACATTTGCATTTCATTGATTACAGCTTTTAGTCGCTGTTCTTTCTTGTTTCCTGCTTTCATTTTTAACCTTTCTTCAAGCTGTTTGTCAGCGGGCGAGGTGGATACCTCGGACAACAAGCTGTGTTGCTCAGCGGGCAGAGGAGGATTCCTCTGGACGGGTTAAGTTGTAGTCCCCAGCGGTTGGCAAAGCTGTAATGCCCAGCGGTCAAGCTGTTAGTCAGCGGTTTGTAGGCAAGTTGTGTCACCCAGCGATTTTCAAGCTGTTTGGCAGCGGAATCCACACTCTGGTTTGAGTGTGGGGTGGACATAGGTCTGGAGGACCGAACCACCTTAAAAATCTTCTGTGTAGTGGTTTGATTGTCTATTGTGCTTTGCTAGATGCATGCTTAGGCTCGATGTGTTTCTCTCTATCTAGTAAGGTTGTTGATTGCACATTATCTGTTCGATAACTGTTTTGAGAGTCCCTTGACATTGATCCTAAGTCACTAATCCGTTCATCTGTAAGCATTTTAGTTGACCTAGTGAATCTGTTAATTCCGCAACTGTTCATTGGCTTTCAGTTTGTATTAGGAAGTTTTAATTGGGTAAGAGTTTTGTAAGGGGATTCATTCACCCCCCCTCTGAATCCATCGCACCAGTCCCAACATGTCCCAGCTACATGTTGTTCATTTGAAACGAAATATCTGCTTGATTCTTGGCTCTATTTTGGTGTGGTTCGTATCTTATTGCTGCATCATGCTTATTCTATGTATGTGATTGTTGATGGCTAATCTCTTAATTGTCAAAACTATGAATGCCATCATGCCATCATTGCTCGCCAGGCAGGTAAGTCAGGTAAGTATCCCGATTCCTTGGTCCCTTAATGCATTACTATATGGTACTTATGATATATTACCTCGAGAACCGGCTGGTCATTCATGTGTTCTGGGATCTAATGTTCCCCTTTAACAAAAATGATGATAATCTAGGTGCACATGTTTAATCGTTGGATAGGCCATTAGGTTGGAAGAGTTGGGGAACGACCGTGGTTGCAGATAGTGTCTTGACCCTAATTCGTCCGGTCTAGCAATACTATTCTCGAGTATCTTGCTATTTTATCCTTTCTTTGCATTTGATTAGATGATTTCTTTATTTTAGCCCAGCATGCATCATATACATCTTTGAGCATTCATGTGCCCTCATCTGTCTAAAGTGTCTCAATAATGGTGGATAACTATGTATCTATGGTCTCGAGTAATAGAAATCATTCCACTCTAAGTTGGAAGGTTTTATTTAGTCTATTGCTCGGTTTAGTTATCTGGAGATTCTTGTCTGGAGTTTAGTTGCTCGTCTCTTTACTTTTCTATTTGCTCCGACCGCCTATCAGCTGTGCATTCCAGTGAGGAGGTTGGTCGTGACTTTAGTTCCTTTAGTTGTTAGCTCCTCTAGACATGCGTCATTCGGTTTGGCCATTCCTTATGATTGGTTCGAAATTTTTCGAAAGATTCCTATCACTCGTTGGTTGAGGACGGGTGTCGGGTTACCTTAACGCCCACTTTTCAGTCCACTTCGCTCCATTTCCGCATCATCTCCATGTTCCATTTTACTTTCGCTTCAACTCCACTCGTTCCCCTGCAAAGAGGACGTTAAGATGGGCATCTGTTGACACTCGTTTTATGACCAATGAGTTGGGTCATCTCCTTATCTATTTTTATGATGTCCTGAGTTGTTCACCGCTTATTGGGTCATTGTTGGTCAATTTTGGGCCTATTTTATGGGTTAATCTCCCTGGTTGGGCCTAGCTCCTTTGGTTTCTCGTCATTCTCAGCTTATTGGGCCTAGATAAGGGCTAATAAGGATTTTATTGTGGATTAACTCGGAGATTTATCGGTCTTTATCTCTTTTGCCATGTCTACTAGCCTAGTGGTTTATCGTGCGACCGTTTGGAGGGCTTTGGCGGTCTTTTGCTAGACCGTTTTGAAGCAGAGAGTCCTGGTTGGTCTCTTTGATCTTATCTTTTCTGGACGATTGAGCCATGCGGTCTATCGCTAGACCGTTTCTTGTCTCTTGCGGTCTATCGCAAGACCGTTTGGGAAGACAGAGAGTCCTGCTCTGTCTGATCTTCCTCTGCTTCACCGTGGTCAAACTAGAGTCCTTGCTTTGTCGATTTCTCTCTAGATAGAGGCTCTTAGAACCTTCTATTTGTTTCTATGGACTCTTGGGAGTATTATCTTTGAGGTTTATCCAGTTTCAGGCCTATTATCGTGTCATTATCCCTCCAACTCGAACCTAGGGTTTGGGGGTCTATAAATAGAGCCCTTGACTTCATGGCTTGAGGAGGAGATTTCTAGAGCTTGCCACGAAGTGCTGCTACGTTTTGGAGTGAGTCCTAGCCAGGGAGAAGCTGTTTCCACGTCCATAAGGCTTCTAGTCCAGGGAGTATTAAGTTTCAATAGTTGTCTTTGAGTCTCTTCTTGCTTAGTTTTCCCCCTTCCCTTTGCATCATCATAGCATATTCCCTCTTCTTCTTTCCACATTCTCTGCACTCACATCATGTTTTTAAAACATCTTCCTATCTTTTCCACGCCCCACAGGGGTTAAAAAACCACCAACCCCCAGGTATTCACCCTTCCTTTTATGCACTTTAGTTTAATTGCATTATAGATACTACATTAGTCCAAGGGCTTATTGAGTTATTTTTCTTTGTGTCTACACTCTTCTGCAGGTTTACAGGGTTCATTGCACGAGGCCCAGCTCTTCTGGCCGACCAAGAGGGGTGCAGATTCAAAGTTCCACGTTACTGTTCTGGGTGCCCTTGTAGTCGTTTGGAAGATCGTTTGTAGATCTCAGGCGGTCTATCGTGAGACCGTTCGCCATCATCTAGCGGTCGTCTGGAAGACCGTTTTCCTTCTGCAGCACCTAGTTTTCTCACTCCCGCGGGCGGGTGACTTCACTCGACTCTCTCCAAGGTACATATTGTAGTTTTACTATGTTATTTGCCTTGTTGGCGATCACATCGTTCCTTATTTAAACATTGTTCATCATCTTACTTGTCTTCTTTTATTTTAGTTGCTCCACGCCCCCGGTGTGTGTCTTCTCTTACTTTAGTTGCTCCACGCTCACGGCGTGTGTTTTTATTTCTCCTTTTTCATTACTGCAATATTTGAGATGACATGCCCACATGCTTCAATTTCATGTTGATTGCTTGAGTTAGTGCACCACTTGCTCACATCATATCATTCACCACACATCCATTACCATTACACACACAAAGAAGAAATATCAACAACTGGCACCCGTCCGAGGATAGGATGTCTGTCACTGCTGCCAACATCACTGCTTGCCTTCACTTCTGCCACCATCGTGCTGTCGACTTGGGGTGTAAACAGCTCTGTGATCCTTAAATGGTTATGGGACAGGCATTGAATGACATGTTCTTCTTCTCTATATTACTTCGCATGAGATTCATCAGGAAACAGAGTGTCGGAATGTGGATGTGAAGGCCTCCTTTGGTTAAAACGATGCGGGCGAGGGCGCGCCAGTTTAGATGGGCATGAGATTGTATGCGCGTCGATTTAGCAGCCAAGGGGCGCGCCAATTTAGCAGCCAGGGGGCGTGCTGGTTTAGCAGAACGGGACCACTCGGGTTTAGGAGCCAGGGGGACATGCATGTTTTAGCATAAGAGGACCACGCCGGTTTAGAAGTAAAAATGGGGGGGGGGGGGCGCCGGTTTAACATGAAAGGGGTAGGCCGCACTGGTTTAGAAGCAAAGGGGGTTTTGCCCCGGCTCTGAAGCAGCTCAGACAAATGCTTGGCCTCCAGTACTGCCTTAGCTTTGACGCACCGCCTCCGGGGTGTCCATTTTGAGGCCTCTAGGCCTCGATTTGCGATTCCAAGTGATTTTTGGCACGTGTCGAACCCGTGTCAGATTGCTCGGGTTCCTCCCTGATTCGTCCTTCGGCACTGTGAGTCGTGCCCTTAACCCTTCTCCCTGCCTGTGGGGAGTGTCTACATCGAGTGAGCAACCCCCCTGAAGTATTTTCACCTTCATTAGGAAGCTCTTCGGCCTTCTACGGACCTTTCTGGCATAATGTATGCCCCGACCAGGTCACTTGGGTTTTATGTTGATTCGGCCTTAGGCACTGTGAATTGAGGGGCCAGGGCCATTTCTTCAGCTCGAGAAGCTTTCTTATTAGGTAGCAGACCACCAGGAATGTTTCCACCCTGATCGGATGAGATATGGGGTTCATTCGGCCTCTCCATCCTCGACTTGCTCTCTGGTGCCGGGACGTGCATGTAGTATGATCGTCATTTTTTTTGACGCCCACAAATGCCCCCCACCCGCGGGTGGCGCAAGCGAGGGATGAGTGCGTGGGTCCCGCTGGTGTAGAGTTATTTAGCAGGGTATCTTCTCTTCCGAGCCAGTAGACTATTGGTCTAGTGTGAATTCGCGAGAAAGCGCTCACTCCTTCAGTGAAGGGATGAGGGGGTCGCTTCACCGCGTAGGCACGTGGATTGAGATGTCTAGTCCGAATGGGGGGTTTATTCATCGGTATGGGGTTAATACCGAAGCAAAAGGATAGGATTTATGCGTCGACCTAGGCGAAAGGCCTGAGCCGACTGGATGAGGCCAATCCTTAAGGGGGCTAGTGACTCATGATGGGTTAAGGAAAGTTGTTTATTCATCGACTCGGATGGGGAAGTCAGAGCCGAAGGCTTTGTAAGGGGTCCGATGGAACGGGCGGAGTTTATGTGTTCATTGATTTGGAATGAGAAGTTCGAGTCAAGGGTTTATTCATCAGTGTCGATAAAGCGCCGTAGATTGATGTGGTTTACTCATTGACATGGGGTGAGTGCCAAAATGAAAGGGGTCTTTTATTCATCGACTTGGAAGGAAGGTCCGAGCCGAGCAAATAGGGTTCTTTTTGTTCATCGACTTGGACGGAAGGTCCGAGCCAAGCAAAGAGGGTCTTTTTGTTCATCGACTTGGGCGGAAGGTCCGAGCCGAGCAAGGGGTCTTTTTGTTCATTAACTTGGATGGAAGATCTGAGCCAAGCAAAGAGGGTCTTTTTGTTCATCGACTTGGACGGAAGGTCCGAGCCAAGCAAAGAGGGTGGACGGAAGGTCCGAGCCGAGCAAAGAGGCTTCTTTTTGTTCATCGACTTGGACGAAAGGTCCGAGCCGAGCAAAGAGGGTTCTTTTTATTCTTTACTACGTCGGGGTTGCCGACTGTATGAGGGGGTCTTTTCGTTCTCTAGTCGGACGAAAGGTCCGATCCAGAGTGGAAGGGTCTTTTTGTTCATGGCTTCGGATGGGAGGTCCGAGCCGCACGTTTATTCATCGGTGGGACTGGTGATTGTAATATTGAGGTGGTTTATTCATTGACATGGGGTTAGTGCCAAAGCAAGAAAGGGGGTCTTTTTGTTCACCGAATCCAGATGGAGGACCTGGGTCGAAGGAAGGGGGTCTTTTTATTCATTGACAAGGATGGAAGGTCCGAGTCAAAGCAAGGGTCTTTGCTTACCGGCCTGGGTGGAAGATCCAAGCCAGAGGGTTTATGCGTCGATGGGACATGATAAAGTAGTGTCGAGCTACATATGAGGTTTTTTGCCACTGCATGGGACGCAGCTGTTTGGTTATTCGGTCGAGACGATCGAGATGGTTTGAGTCGGAGGATAGAATTCTGAATTCTGGTAGGACTTGATGAATCGACATCCCCCGGTGACTTTGACGAGTTTCTCTTTCTCTTTTTATTTCTCTTTTTTATCTTTCTCTTCTTTTTTATCTTTCTTTTCTTTTTTTATCTTTATTTTCTTTTTTTTGAATGGATACTGCATAGCCTCACGGGAGATCTAAGAGACATTCTTATTCCGCGTGAGGCGTGGGGTTTAATTATTCATCGAACTAGGGAAGTGATGCGTGATATAGTTTCAAATACTTGCCATTAAGAGGTGAGAATTGAGTCTCCCCCCTATGATTGACAACTACGTACACACCTCCTTCGTAGACTCTTTGGACAACATATGGCCCGTGGTGAGGACACGCGCCGCATCACTCGACGGAGCACACGGAGCATGCCGGCATCCCTTTGGCTCGGCGACCACTTGGCAGACTAGTAGAGCTATCTTTAGTTATTTTTATGCTTTAGGCCATGTTGGGCCTTGGATTAGTCCCTGCGTGGACACTTTTATTAGTTGTGTGGACCTTTGTAGGCCATTTGGAGCAAATTAGGCTTTAGTTGGACCATTTTATGCTTATTAGATAGGAGTTAGGGCTATTGGGCCATTTTTTTGGTTCAATCTCTGGCCCATATGGGCTGGCCACCCACTCCCTTGCTTAGCCCACCTAGGGTTAGGGTTTTGGGCGCCCAACTCTTTTCCCTCCTCTTGGAAGGTGGCAGCCGCCCCTCTCCTAGATTATAGGAAGAGGGGTGCGGCCCTCCCCCCCCCTTGCCTTGTTGCGCCCCCCCTTTTCCCCATGCCATGTGGCGCATCCCCCTCCCCTCCCTCTTGGCTAGGGTTTCAACCCTAGCACCTCCCCTCCCCATATATAAACCTTGTATTTTTTCCTTTGAAAGATAATGAAGAATTAATTTGTGAGAAACCTTGTGCGCAGCCACCACCAAGGAGAGGGCGACCTTCTCCATCCTTCCCCAAGGGGTGCGACGCCCCTCTCTTCCCCTATTCCCCATCTTCTTCTTCCTCCATCTCCAACTCCTGGGTGCGACTCCCTTGAGAAGGAGGTCCTGGTGAGGTGAGGATCGTGCTGTGAAGCGAGTCTCTTCATCCCATGTCGGAGAGAGATCCAAGCGGCGAGACGACGTCAAGCTCGGTGGCGTTCAATCCAATCTCGGATGCACCTGCTCTGCCTGCAAGCTAGGGGTCCAAAGATCACGTCGGTACGAACCCTTTGTGTGGGCAAACCGTCTGGCTTTCTTCTAGACTTTTCTTCCCCTACAAGTCCCCCTTCCAACCCCACCGGCCTTGTCCCAAAACTCGAATCACAGAGGAAGTTGTCTTTGTAGACACTTTCGTCGCGCAGGCTGCTCCCTGGACAGACTCGCCTGTGATCAGAGTCGCCTTGGACACCCGTGTGCACCCCCGTTCCTTCTCCGATCGACCACAACCTCTTCACATAAGTTGTTCCCCTCCCTGTCCCCGAACCATTCGTGGTGGTTTCATCCCAAAACTCCATTGGGTCTGAAACTTCCCTTTGTGGCTACTTTCGGTCCTCCTCTGGGCGCTACAGTAACCCGGCGGGACAGATCTGCAGTACCCTCCAAAGGGACCACCACCTCCCCTTACTGGAATGGCCTGAAAATTGGAGGGCTATCTCCACACACACCACTCCATCTCCAGTGGCCGCCCCTGGTCAGAATTCCATCCGCACCCCTACGCCCTCATATCCCATCTCGGGTTCACAGACCTGACTGCCCTGAAGTGCAGGCTGCGACCCCCACTTTCCACCCCGCCCACGCCCAAATCCTCCAAGGCACCGCCCCCGCTACCTTGGTCATCTGTTATCCCTACCTGTAAGCTACCCACCAGAGAAAACCCCATCCCTAAATCTGTCCGGAAGCCTGCGTACCGACTGTTCTCCTGGTCTCTACCGGTGTGGGCAGACAGGCAGTCCGACTGCACGCCAGGTGTTTGACGAATTGCCACGGTCACCATCGGCCTCGACTGCAGTTCTCCTTCCACGGGCGCCTGTGGGACATCCCCACCAGCGCCCTCGCTGAATTTCGCAGGTCCAGGACGTGATTAAGGGCGCTTACCGGAGTAGCCCCCGGGCTGTTTGGCGGGCTTGTGCAGGTTGGCCAGCAACCTGTCCCCTCCTTCCGAACGCACTCCAGAGGCTTCCCCGAGGATCGGCGACATCCTTATTCTTCCCGGAGGAGCGACCCCACGACAGCAAGGTACCGGGGACTCCTGCCACCTCAGCCCCTCCAGAGGTGGACGTTCTTTCAGCAGTTCGCAGAGCTACCCGGGACCTCCTCGCGGCCCACCCCTTCACTGAGTGCTGCCCGTCAGCCCGTGCATCGGCAGCCCCGACTCCTCTGTTTGTAGCCTGTTACCTCCCTGCGAGGAGTGGGCATTTTGGGTCAATTGTGTATTATTACTTCTACGTGTATCGGGGTTGTTGGTCTCGGCCGGGGTTCCTTCCCCACGCCTAGGCGTGGAGGTACGTGCGACGTTCCTTCCCTTGGCATTTGCTTTGCTAGTATGCTCTCGATTATGCAGCGTGCGAGTGTAGGATCCTAGCTACATATTCAATTCACCGTGGGTTTTGCGAGTTGAGAGCACCATTCCGTGGCCCTAGTCGAGCACCGAGCTCGGACTATACTCCCATAGTTGCGCGTCGGCTCCCTTTGCCGCTTTGATCCACTCGTTTCCCTCATAGGGACGGCCGTGGACTTGGGTTTCTTGTTGAGAGACGCCTCTCTTCGGAGGAATAGTACGGAGGTCGATCTCTCGGCTTGCCTTGTCACGTGTGAGTGCTGGCCGCACTTGGTCTTCATAGTAGGTCCAGTCCTTTTTAGTCCCGTTCCGCATCAGCCCGAGCCAGTTTTCGTACAGCTTGCCTTTAGGGTTGGTAGCCATGACCTCTCTTCTTTTGACCATCACAAGGTCATCTTTCTTGAATTCACGCCTATTGACAAGCTTGTCGAAGGCGCAGTCTATGCGGGCCTGGTAGACCTGTATGTTCTGCTGGGCCTGGAGTCGCTTTCCTTCTAAGTCGGAGAGCTCTTCCAATCTCTGTTCTGCATTTGTTCGGTCATCTTTGACCAATCCATGTTGGATTGCGACCCGGAGTGAGGGTACCTCTAGTTCAATGGGGACAACTGCTTCCGAGCCGTACACCAAAGAGAAGGGTGAACAGCCCGTTGGGGTTTTATAGATAGTACGGTATGCCCACAACGCCACATACATCTTGTCTTCCCAGTCCTTTTTATTAGAACTGATAGTCTTCGCCAGGAGGGCACAAAGTGTTTTATTGAATGCTTCAGCCAACCCGTTTGCCTGCGGGTTGTATGGAGTGGATGTCCTCCAGTCAATCTTGTATTTTTTGGCCAATCTGTAGATCTTTTGATTCCGAAAATGGCTTCCATTGTCTGAGACGATCTGGTTAGGGACGCCGAATCAGAATATTACATTTTTCCAAATAAATCGGGCCACAATTTCTCATGTCACTTCTTTCAGGGATACAGCCTCCGCCCAGCGGGAGAAATAGTATGTTATTTCCAGAATGTACTTGCATCTTGCAGAGGATGGGGGCAATAGGCCCACGACAACTATTCCCCATTGGGCAAATGGCCAGCTGGGTGTTGTTGGATGTAGCTGTGTTAGAGGTCGCCTGGGGACCGTTGCCTGCTCTTGGCACTTTTGACATGACTTGGCGTACTTGTAGTAGTTGTCGAACATTGTCAGCCAGTAGTAGCCCAACTTTTTATTTTCAATTTTCATCTTCGGCCCGGCCTGGTGTGCTCCAGCCGACCCGGCATGGATTTCTTTCATGACTCTCTAGGCTTCTTCCATAGAGAGGCATCGAAGGAGTATTTTCTTCTTGGCATCCACCATAATTTAGAATAGAATTCCATTTCTGATTTCATAAGAGTCTTTTATTCGATCAACCTGATCTTTTCTTCCCTTTACTTGGGCAGCTGTTGGTGTTTAAACCATTGCATGAGGGGCTCCCGCCAGTCGGACGAGACGAGCACTTCCACAGTTGCTACTTAAGGTTCTTCTCGACCTGGCCCTTCTTCTATCATGCTGGGGACCTGCCATCGGTTGATCACCCGTATGTTGAGTGATTCATCAGGCGAGATTGCCAGTGAGCTTGCCAGCTTTGCTAATGCATCGACCTATGCATTTGGACCTCAGCCGACATGGTTTATTTCAATAAAGTGAAACTTCTTCATGAGTTGCTTTGCCTTAGCGTGGTAGGGGACTAAGTCAGCTTTTCAGACTTCAAATTGTCCTTGGATTTGTTTGACGATCAGCATTGAATCCTCAAACACTTGTAGCATGAAGATATCAAACTGGAGAGCCACCTGGAGACCAATAATTAGGGCTTCATATTCTGCTTCATTATTTGTGCAGGCTTTGTTGATTGAGCAAGAGGTATGCAGCACCTCTCATTCAGGGGATTTGAGGATGACGCTCGCCCCTACTCTTATTCTTGTTTGTCACGAGGGGGATGTTTCTATTCTTGAAGCACCGTCGAAGTGTAGCTGCCAGGTGGTTTGTTGAACTTGGCCCACTTCCAAGGTCTCATCTTCGGGGAGCTCCGTGTTCAAAGGAGAATCTTCATGCATGGGGTGTGCTACAAAGAAATCAGCAATGGCCTGGTCTTTGATGGCCTTTTGCGGCACATAGGTGATGTCAAATTCCATGAGAATGACAGCCCATTTGCCCAGTCACCCTTTCAGGACTGGCTGAGAGAGTATATGTTTGACCGGGTTGGCCCTGGATATTAGCTTGACTTCATGCGACAACATGTAATGCCTCATCTTCTTGGCTGTGAACACAAGAGCGAGGCAGACCTTTTCAATAGGCATATATTTTGCTTCAACCCCGACCAGTCTTCGGCTGAGGTAGTAGAGGGCTTGTTCTTTTCCTTCTTCATTGCTTTGGGCCAGCATTGCCCCCGGAGAGTATTCAGTGGCAGCTATGTACAGGATCAACGGCTGCCCTTTGATAGGTGCCCCCAGGACTGGCGGGGTATTCAGGTATTCTTTCAATTGACTGAAAGCACTTTGACATTCTTCGCTCCAGTGGAACGAAGTATCCTTCATCATTAATTTATGGAACGGCTGGCATCGCCCAGACAAGTTGGAGATAAACCTGCGAGTGTAGGCTAGCCGGCCTTGCAATGACCATAATTTTGTCAGGCTTCTAGGAGGAGGTAGCTCCTGAAGAGCTTTAATTTTTGCGGGGTCTATCTCAATCCCCCAGTATCTGACGATGAAGCCCAGGAATTTTCCGCCGGAGATGCCAAAAGCACACTTCATCGGATTCATTTTCAGTTCATGCACCCGCAGCCTTTCAAATATAATTCTGAGGTCAGCAAGGTGGTCCTTCCTCTTCTTTGTTTTGACGACCAAGTCGTAAATATAGCACTCGACTTTGCTGTAGATCAACTCGTCGAATATTTTTGTCATCGCCCTTTGGTATGTGGCGCCAGCATTCTTGAGGCCGAAGGGCATCCGTTTGTAATTGAATATCCCCTTTGGCAACTAGAAAGCTGTGTGGATTCAATCATGCTCCGCTATCTAGATTTGATTGTAGCCGGAGGATCCGTCTATGAACGACAAGGCCTCATGGCCGGTAGTGGCGTCGATCATTACTTCGGTGATTGGCACCGAAAAATCATCCTTCAGACATGATTTATTCAGGTCCCAGAAATCCACGCAAATTCGGATATGGCCATTTTTCTTATTGACAGGCACAATGTTGGCCAGCCATGTAGTGTATTGATTTTCAGCCACGAAGTCAACATCTATTAACTTGTCGACCTCCTTGTAGACTTGACTTATTAGTTCGGGCCTCATTCGTCGGGGTGATTGCTTCACCGACTTGACTTTAGGGTCAATGGCCAGGATATGCTGGGCAATTGCAGGGCTAAGGTCTGGCATCTCTTTGTAATTTCAAGCAAAACAGTCTCAAAATTCTTGAAGCAGCTTTATGTATTCCCCCCTTTCTTCTTGTAGTAGGAGGGCACTGAGGAAGGTCGGCATGGGATCATCTTCCCTGCCAAGGTTTATTTCGACTAATTCGTCAACAGTGGCTTGGCCGCCATCTTCTATTTCCGAAGGAGCCGGATATAGGTCTACAAAGCCTTGATCATCTTCTTCAACTTTGAGGGTCTCATAGATGTATTCTTGTCTTATTTCACCTAACGGCGGGACTTCGGCTTTTCCTTGTTCTGAGCCAGTTGGCTGCTGATCGGGCTGGATGAGCAGCCCTGGTGTTGGTAGTATATGTTCTGTGCAGCTTGGATGTCAGCTTATGAGTGGAGCGCCCTCAAGGGCGGGATGACTTTCTTTAGTTTTTGACTATTGTGAGTCGTTGTTCGGAATTGCAATTGCTTCCATAGAGATGGACTCCCAGCATTTGCACGGAATAGCAGCTCCATGATCATTATGCATTCGTGGCCGAGGCGGGCCCGAGTCTTTCAATTCAGCCGATGGCTTGGTTGGTTCATAGTCCCCTATGTATTCATCATAAATCACCTCCAGGGAGTCTTCACTTATTACAGTGCAGATGGAAATCATGTCGATTTCTTGGTAGTCTTCAACAGAGAAACCCAGCCCCGGGTGCTGAGTAATCTGTAGTACTCTTCTATCCATGTTCCGTGGATACCATAGTTCTTTGAACATCTTCTTTTGGCTGGAAAGTTGACAAAAGGAGATCTGCTACTTTCTGGCCAACTTGATTACGTGGCCAGTTATGTACGGGAGCCCCATGATTAGGATAGGTGGATCATGCATCTCTTTGGAGAATCTATAATCATCATCCCCTTTTGCAAGCTGCTCCTTGACCACATAGATCATGGTAGAATGACCATCGGGATTAGGGACCTCCAGAGTCTTCAGTACTTCAACTGTCTGACAGTCTGCATCAACTATGGGCTTGATGATCCCTGGCGGGACCACGTCATTCCTAAGTAGCTCTTCGAGTTTTAGTGTCCCCGGGTTAGGGTAAATGTTGAGTTGAAATGTTATGAGATCTCCTTCTTCCTCAAATATGAGTGACACCTCTGGGGAAGCCACGTAGTCAGGCGGCGACAGAGGGAACCAGTTGCTGGGTTCTATTTTCTTCTTCCCCTTGTCTTGGGCTGGAGGGGCAGGCTTCTTCGGCTTCTCTAGATACAGGGAAGCATCTAATAAGTGACATTCGAACACCTCGAAAGGGTGTAAGTCGGTGAACACTCTTTATTCTTTCCCGTTCTGAGGGTATTTTATGCATTGGTGGAGGGTGGAGGCCACCACCTGATTTTGATGCAGCCATGGCCGGCCCAATAGCGCCTTGTATGACGTGTCAGAATTTATCACGTGGAACTGCACTTTGGTAGTGAAGTCGCCGAATGAGAGTTCAAACTCTGCCACGCCCATGGGGACTTCAGATTTCTGGTTAAAGCTAGAAATTCTCATATCCCTGACCTCAATCAGGTGCACATCAAAGTAGTACTTCTGATATACCTGATAGGGGAGTATGTTTACCGCTGCCCCTGGGTCAACTAGAATTCTACCTATTGGCTGGCCATTCAGTTGCCCCTCATGTAGAGCGGTCTATTGTGGTTGACAGAAGGTAGAAGCATGTCTTCCTCTGTGAATGTCATAGCCACCCCTGACTATACCTCGGCAAAACAACTCTCAAAGTATGTCGGGTTTTGTAGGGCCGTGATAATGGCTTGTCTTGTTTCTTCGTCGAGGGAGAGTATGTCCTAGACAGAAAAACTTGCGGGGATTCTCTTCTATTGCCTCACTATTCTGCTGGTGGTTCTGACGTTGGTCAACCTCAGTTCTTCGGACCTTTTATGCCTGCCCTCAGGGTATTCTTGAGGGGCTGGTTCGGAAGACAGTTCATCTTTTTCTTCAGGTGCTGCCCAAATTTGTTGTGCCGGTCCGACTGGCTTCTTCCCTTGCATTAATTTGGTGAGGCTTGAAGGGGCCTGCGTAGTCTTTATTTGCTGGAGGAGAGACTATTGAGGGTAAAGTAGGAGCACCCTTGGCCCTCCACTGTGGCTGCGGGCATGGCCGCTTGTCCTTCCGAGAGGACAGAAATTTAGAAAAAGAGGGGACCTCCTGATTGCTTGCATGTTTAGGGTAAAGCCCTAGTGGAGGAGGAATTTCTACACCTTTGACTTCGGGCTGGGGAACCTGGTATGGTTGCTCACCACGTAACATGATGTTATGGTTAGCCTTGGGGGAATGCCCCTGTTTTCTTCCAGACCTAGTAGCATGTTGGGAGGTGGAAGCTTCAGCTTGATTTGCCTCCACTGGCGCAAGGCATATCTCTTCACCATCTTCTTCGGAGATTTGGACTGTGTCGAACAAGGCCGCAAGGGTATTACAAGATACGGAGAGGCATTTTCTTTTGTTCTTGGACTTCTTCTTCTTTTTCTTCACAGTCGACGGCTGCTCCTTTGGAGGTTCATCCCATATGTCGGGCTCTCCAGCTTCAGCTTCAACCTCTTCTGTAAATTCCAGGGACTCAAAATGTTTTCAAGGGACATATTCCTTCAGCTGGACGGGCTGAATTTCGGGCTGTTCATATTCATCTAGCCCATTAATGATTTCTTGAAGCTGTTTCACTACCGGATTGGCTTCTTTGTGCACCCGCATGGGGATGTGTTTCTTCTTATTGTTGGTGAACCTCCTGATGACCTACTGAGGAGCTGTCTCATGCCAAACGGGGGTCACAACCGGGGGCTCCGACTGAGGTGTGAGACCTCGTATATGAATTCCTGGGCCACGATGAGGCGTTGCCCTTCTTCTTGCTTTTGACGGCACGATGTGTCAATTCCCTTGATCTTCTGCTGGCGCTAGGATATAGGCCTCATAGGTATGTTGAGTGCAGGCTTCCGCCACTTCTTCAGGTAGTTGCTAATATAGAGATATCATATTGATTGTTACCTCTAATGTGGGCATTTCATGCGGGCGCGGAGGATCGACTTTGTGCTCCCCCTTTTGCAATTCTCCCTTCTTGATTAAAGACTCAATAGTGTCTTTAAAGATATATCAGTCCTCGATAGGATGCCCGATCATTTGATGATACAGGCAGAAATGAGGATCATCTTTTCTTCTGAGATCACCCGGCCTCTTTGGCTCTGGGAGAGTGATCTTATTGAATTTCGTAGCCCATTCAAATAAGACTCGAGTCTTATCCAGAGGGAACGAGTATAGCTTCTTCATTTTGTCCCATAGGGATGGACCCTCTCGCCGATTGGCGGACTTGGACGGGGAAGACTCAGCTACCCCTTTGTCTTTTTCTTTTTGTTGTTCAAAGGTCTTGAAGTCGACCGCATGCACTTCTTAAGGTGCCAGCCGTTTGTCAGCTGACCTGGCCTTCTGGCTTGAAGTGGAGGGAGTGACGGAGTACTTCGAGAGGAATGCCTCGACTTCTACCACAACATTATTCAGTCGGTCAAACGACTTAATTTCGGTGCCTATCATTCTTTCTAGCACCTCTCTTTTCAAGTTTTGCTTGCATATTTGGATGGCGTCCTCCTGATGCGGTGGGCGTCTGCACCACATGCTAAGGTTCCTCCATCTTTTGATGTATTCTAGGGCGGACTCGTCATTCCTTTGCCTGGTTTCATATAATTCAGCCACCGTCACCTCCCTTTTGGCGATGTGGAACCTTTCTTTGAATTTTCTCTGCATGTCGGGCCAATCAATGATAGACCCAGGCTGTAGGCTTGAGTACCACTCGAAGGCAATCCCCATTAACGTGGACCCGAAGAATTTTAACATGTACGACTCATCTGTAGCTAAGTCGCCGATTACATTAGTGTAGTAGGCAATATGCTCGCGCAGAGACCCTTGCCCGTTGAACTTCTCGAACTTTGGAGGCTTAGTGATGCCAGGAGGCAGCCTCTTTGCAGCATGATGGGACAGGTATGGTACCCTATATACGTCAAATGAGGCGGAGTCGCCATAGCTCCTTCCGCCAACTTCATTTATATCATCTGCTCGACCATGAGCTTATTCATTACCGCTGGGTCAACCGAACTTGGGTAGAAGTGGGCTTATTGCATATGCGGCATTGTTAACACGGCCGCATGGGGCGTAGAAGGGGCCCCTTGGGATTGGAAGATTGAAGGTTGCGGCGCAGCCGTAAGTTGTTGTTGTAGAGGAGGAATGCCCCCAGCATAGTTGGGAGTCGGCTGCACAGCCATGACCTATGGCAAAGCCTCAAATGTTTGGCTACTACCCCCTGATGTCCCAGGGGAGACTTCGAGTTGTCTGGGCATGGAGGTGTGAGTGTCCCTCTCGCTCAGTTGCTTCTTTAATGCTTTGATTTCCTGCTAATATCTTTGCAGTAACATCAGCAAGGCTGGATCGTTGATAGAAGGGCTGGGGAGGCTTCCCCGGTCCTCAGATGGTGTTTCTTCAGACAAGGTGGATGGCATCCCACTGCCATCTTCAGTCGTAATTACATTGGCAGTTAAAGTTGCCATAGTCTCCTCCGGATTTGATGTTCCGGCAAGAGTTTGCAATGCCTCACTGGCGGCCTTTCCTCTTCTTTTGAGAGGGCCCGACCTCTCAACAATCTTGGCAACTTCTTCAGGCTCAATAGGCAGAGTCCCATAGTGACCGGCCACTCCATCCATGTGATAGGTGTAGACCTGTATATTTTCATTTCTTCTCCTTCCACGTCTGGTCAGCTGACCAGGGAAGGTCAATCTCTCAAACACCGAGACTCTCGGTGGATCTTCTTCATGGCAGGGAAGCTCATAGCATCCTGATTCCATATCTTCTATCTCAGCTGGGTCGGTTGGGTATTCTTGGCCCCCTTCAGTAGTGGTGATGGCTTGTACTAGTCGTTGCCTCCCTAGGGAGGTGTTCCCGACCCCACGGAGGTATCCGTGCATGGCCCGGGTGATGTCTTCTTGTTCCTAGTCAGTGTAAGCCGTGGGTGACGGTACCCTTGCTGGCCTCTTCTCCTTCCTCATTCTTTTCTTCTCTCCCATCCTAGGCCTATTGACTTCAACCCATCCTGGCCGAGTCATCACTGGGACCCGAGATGATTTGGGCACCCAAACTTGCTTGGTCCTGCATGGCCTTGGGGCCGGTTCATTATTCGGCCGACGGGCCATTCCACCATTCTTCTTCTCTATTCTCCTTAGCACTTGGAAAGAGTAACGCACAGGGATGTTTGGAACGATCCATTCATGGATCACTTCGGCTCTTCGGCCATTAAGGTGAACTCTGATGCCCCCGATCAGAACCAATTTGTCGGTGTTGGAGATCCGGCCCCTGGGGGTAGCAGCAACAGCATTTCTTCAGCTCCTTCTTTGACGAGATGCCATCTTCTTGGTGGTCGAGCCCGTGTCGAAACGGATATGGTGGACAAAACATCCCACTGTCTTGATCGACGTGCTATCGTCAGTAGTTGTTAGCAACCCGACAGCAGCGGGCCGGGTGGTGGAAATCCCTGTGGCAGGTATGTGGACTTCAACGTGATTGGGCCCCTCAATCTCCAACAGGTTTATTAAGGCCACCCCCAAGAAGTTGGGGAAGCCCACCACCGGAGGAAAGTCACCGAACTTTATCGGCACTGCGAGGTAGCCATGGTTGGCATGGCTCA
Organism: Amorphophallus konjac; assembly: GCA_022559845.1. NCBI lineage: Eukaryota > Viridiplantae > Streptophyta > Magnoliopsida > Alismatales > Araceae > Amorphophallus > Amorphophallus konjac. The sequence goes on along the minus strand of CM040120.1, from coordinate 284,462,335 downwards.
TGACGACTAACGATCTGAAGCTGACGGCCATTGTGATCGTCAGAGTACAATCCTACAATTGTAAACAAGATAGTTTAGAATTTCAAGAGGAGGCCATAGGGCCCCTAATCCTGGCTAGGAGATGAAGGGAGGTCAAGTCCCACCGGGAGTGCCAGACTTGTGGACGCACTTTTGGAACACTTCTTTTTTATCTTTTGTTCGTTTGTTTATTCGTTTATTCGGTTTATTGAGTGCGAGGGCGTGCCAGTCACAGAAGTGATGATTTATTCGGACTTCAATGAAGCCCTTGGTGCGCTTGATCTGACTAGTCAGATGATTGTGTGTGTCGTGTCAGGACAAAGAACCCGCCGTGCCGTAAAGGTCACGACGTTAATTACATCCCCTCGGAGAGCGAAAAACCCTTGATTAGTTGCCAGGAAAAGGGGCCCTACGGCCTTAAATTCATATTAACGAAATGAGAGAATGATGAAATCTCAAACTGCGTTTAAGCAAACCCCGCATTGGGGTGCAAACGTTCAAAGATGTGTTGGTCGCTCGCGGACCATTTCATGTTCGGACGGAGTCCATGCTTGGAGCATAAAAGATGGCGATAAAATCGTGCAAATGTATGCCGCGTATATGGCAAGTTTAATAAGAATGCGGGATTAGATCCCAACAGTGGGACGGGTCAAGTTCGATGAACTATCGGCCCAAGGCAATGTCGGGTCATGACCATATCGAGATGGTTCCCAAGGTCCAACTCTGACTTAATGGGGCGTCATTGATATTCTCTTCACATCGAGTCTGGGGGAGCGGAAGTTCTGAACAGACGGTGTTAGGCTATTTTTTGTTATTATATTTTAAGCTGTTGAATTTCATTGCTTATTTATTTGCATGGACGAGTTTTGATTATTTGTTTTCACCTCTCTCCTTTTGTCTATTTGATTGTTTGTTTGTTATTTGTGGAGGGCACGCCGGTTTAAGGGGTGGCATGGGAGCGTGTGGCTAAAACGGCGTGGGATATGAAGCAGACATCTAGGTATAGGAGGGGTTAAAATGGCATGGAGAGGGGGCATGCAAGTTTAGGAGGATAGAGGAGGTTAAAGCGGCGTGAGGATGGCGCGCCGGTTTAGGGCTAAAACGGCATGGCAAAGGGGCGCACCTATTTGGGGATCTAAGAGGTTAAAACGGTGTGGCGAGGGGCGTGCCGGTTTAGGCAGCGTCGGTTTAGGAGGAGGGTGTGATGGTGCCAGTTTAGGGTGAGGCTCAATAGAACCTGCACTTGGAAGGGTTTAGGCTTTATTTCTGGTTCGTCTGGTAGAATATGTTAGCAAGAAAATTTAAATGTAGATTGTAGAGGTTTATTGTGCATATGTTTGATAATGTAGGGGTTGTGTTATGTCAAGTTCATGGAAGTTCAGACACGCACAGTTTCTTGTCCGCAGAGAGTTCTTTTAGTTCGTTCATTCATTCATGTGTTTGTGATATTCAATCTTCTTGCCATTCGCGTTCCTGGAGAAAAATTGGCAGCACCTCCCCCAGACTGGGGTTTGCGAGGTGTGAAATAGAGGATCGTCAAACAGAATGCTCCGGGATGACCCCCAAAATTAGGGTGAGCTAAAGACAGCTACCCAATGACCGAGAGGTGAGCGTAGAAGCTTGAGGACAAGCCTTCGAGGGGTTCTAGTGGCTCACGGGCCGTAGCTCCATAGGAGTTTGTAGGGACGGGTATTCGCCATGCTGCCGAGCAGAAAGGCTATCCATGTTCACCCTTCAGACGGATCCCCCCGAAAGCCATGCCACAAAGAGGCATGCTTCTAAGGGCCCTGGGTGATTAGAAGATAAAGAGAGGGAGGGGCATTGGCAAGGTTGGACAGAATGCATAATCTCATAGCATCTTTTCTTTCTTTTTCACTTGTAAGAGCAAAGGAGAACATACGGGGGAGCCAATACAAGAGGGGATCTACCCCATAACAAAACGAAAGGGAAACAATAAGAAAAAGAGAAAGGTAGATACATGGGCGACGGGGGGGAACAGAGCACAAAGCCCTCCCCCACCTTTCACTCTCACCTCTCTTCTCTTCTCCCCTTTTTTTTGTAGATGGAAGCTCCCTGCTTGTTGGCCCTTCTCTCTCTAGACTTCGCCTCTTCATCTCCAACCACCTCTTCCTCTCTCTATCTATCTCCCTTTTCTTTCCGTCATGAGCCTCTTTTATAGAATGGGCGGCCTTCTCTTTGAAGAAAAACTCCCGCCATCTTCTCTTTGTTTGCAAGATGAGTGGAGTTGACCTGCTACGCTGGCATCCGTTGATTTGCGCAGTACACTGGCACCCGTCCGAGGATAGAATGTATGTCGCTGCTGCCACCATCGTGCTGTCAACTTGGGGTGTAAACAGCTCTGCGATCCTTAAATGGTTATGGGACGGGCATTGAATGCCCTATTCTTCTTCTCTCTATTACTTCGTGTTGTGCCCCTATGGTTTTGATGTCAGCAAGCACTATGAGTGTGAATTATTTTGATGTCAGCAAGCACTATGAGCATGATTGATTGATTGATTTGAGAGTGGGCACATTCATCTCATTGCATTGTCTGTCTACGCATTGGTGCAACTCTAGTTCCTGCATAACAAGTGTAGTTTGCATCGGTACATTAACTGTTGTTGCACGTCATATAGTTGATGCATGATCTGGTAAATAGACTGCACTGTTAGTTCTCCTGCATACATTGCATCGGTTCAATATCTACCATATGCATACACTGCATCGGTGCATTTATCAGTTGCTTTAATTCGAAGTCGATGCATGTTCATTATGCATACATAGTCAGTGTAGGGTTAACCGTCTAGGCCTGTGCATTTCATAACTGTGTTTTTTTGGTGGCTATAAGTCAGTGAATGCCTAGACTCATGCATGTTCAAGGGATAAAGTCTGTACAGAGTTTTGCCTAGACTGCATCAACTCAAGTCTGTACATTACTTGGTGGCTAGTCTGTACAACCTCCGGCATTTCACTCGACTAGTCAGTACAGCCAGTGCTCTTCATGCATATACATAGTCAATGCATTGATTTGTCTTGCACATACACTAAGTCTGCACACGGTTGCTTTGATGACTTAGCAAGTCTATACATTCACGAGCATAGTCAGTGCATTCGGTTGCTTCATGCATGATGTAACACGACCTCGGACCTAATGCAAGCAAGCACAATCGCATTCAAAACGGGCCAAATTGGGCCACCGCTCTATCGTCACTCACCCAAGCCCGGGGTGACTTGGCAATGCCAAGGGGAGGATGTGGGGTTGGACCCTTGCTGGTAGAGGGCCAGCAAGGCCAAGACATGATTCCCAATGGGTGGGAATGCCCAAATCAAGGGGGCCGACAAAGTGCCAAAGGCACCAGTTGCAATATTCCCACGGTGATCACTCAAGTTTATGGGGCTTGAGGATCGGGCTCTCACTCGCATAACCAGCTGAATTAAGATCTAATATTGAAAGACAAGCACTAATTGGAGTGAAGGTTTGAGCACTTACTCGACCGGTTTGAAGAAACCGGTCCCGGTTGGAGACGAGGGCGAGCGGGGAGGCGAGTGGATCCCCACACGCCGCGGCGGTGTCGCTTGACCTGCCCCAAACAAATTACACCACTACACCTCTCGCAGGAGGGGGAACTTGGGGTGGGGGTTAATAATATTACATCAATACTACCTCCACGCAGGGAGGGGCCTTCAGCCGGCCAAGCGGGGTGGGGAAACCAAAGCAAAGAACGAGGAACAAGGGTGGACGCCGAATTTGCCTGCTGTCAGTGAACCAGGATAGAGGGTCGGTGTTGCTGTTGTAGATCTTGGTCAGGAATTGTGCTGATGGCGAGACTAGCGGAGAAATCTTCGTAACAGGAAGGGAAATGCCTAAGCATTTTTGTAATTTCTTCTGGAGTCGCTGCTGGACGGGGCAGGAGCTTGAACAGGGCCTCTGTTTCTCGGACTAGCAGGGGCAGGTCACCAACAGTAGGATGCAGAGGCTGTCCTGACCACTCCCGAACTTCAAATTTGATGCTGTCAGCGCCGTTAGAACCGTGGGTGAGTCCTCTTTGCAGCAAAAGAAATGGGGATGCCAGAAGAGAACGGAGACGATCTGTGGAGCCAGAAGAGTGAGGAGGTGTCGATACAGACTGGGGAAGGCAGAGCCGCGCGACCGTGGAAGAAAATTGGTAACTTCTGTTCCCAAATGCTGAATGGGCTTCCGCTTCTTGATTCTGAAAGTAGACAGGCCGATGAAGAACTTTGAAGAAGGACTTGAAGACTGATTCCTTTGGGGCTGGTCGTGGCAGAGCTTCTAAGCCGGCTCAGGTCCTCAGCCGAGGCAGAACCGTGCAGCTGTGGGAGAATGGACCTCCTGGACGACTCGGAGATCATAAGAAGACTAAACCACTTTGGTTGCGAAGGCGACTGGCAGACGCTTCCGACGATGGCTCTTGGGTCTTCAAACTTATCCGGAAGAGGTCGTGGTGGCCACTGCAAGTTGCTGGTCTGCTGTAGATCTTCAGTTGAGAGCTGTAGGTTGATGATGATGGGGGGGAATGGGGTATATGGGAGGGGAAATGGGGGTGGATTAGTGTGGGGAAAGCCCGGGCTGTGAGGGGGTCTAGGAGGGGGTGTTCTAAGGTGGGGGAAGGGAAGAATGGGGTCTGGAAGGGGGTCTAACAGGTGGTGGGAGGAGGAGCTATGAATTTGGGAAGGTGGGTGAGAGGAGAAAGTGAGGGGGGGGGGGGCACAAGTGAGTGGAGGGAATGGTGGATTTCAAATTTGAAATGGCCTTGGAAGTTGTGGGGTTGTGTGGGGAAGGGGTTGATTGTGTTGGAATGGGGAAAGTGGTGTTGGAATGTGGAAGATGGTGTTGGAATGGTGAGTGATCTTCTTGGGACTAGGGGGGTGGAGTAATGGAGGCCATGGGGAAGTGGAGGGCTTTAATGATGGTAGGTGGGGGTTGAGGTGGTTGGGAAGGGAGGAGAGAGAAGAAAATTCAAAATTGGTTGTTGAGGAGAGAGAAAGTGGAGTGAAAAAGAGAGATTAAGAGAGGGAAGGGTGGGGAATCTCTCCCCTAGGGTTTCTTACCCAAAAATTGTTGGAATCACTCCACTAAACTATGCTTTGGACTCTCAAATGGTATTTTTTTCATTGATTGATTCCTTACCTCCAAATGAAGGAAATGGGGCCCTATATATAGGAAACCCACATTTTACAATAAGACCCTGACAAAAGACTCATTGACAAATAACCGAAGGGGTAGGGGAGCTCATTGGGCCAAGCCCGAAGAAATGGGCCCAATTAGCACATTACACATTATAATGACACTCAAACATAGGAAAATAAATGCAAGACCTAGGGACATGACTCAAATAAAATACAAATTACATCAAATGACTCAAGTAAAATTACATAGGACTCAAAATTAAATGACTAAACCATGCCGGATGCAACCGGGGCGAGGAGACGAGCTATGAATGTGGGCATGGAAGGTGATGTCTACATCATACTCCTGGGGTGCGGAGAACTCGACTCCGTCGAGTAAGTATCCTTCCCTCCTTGAAAGGTGTAGAAGTGGTACTGCCTTCAAGTCTTCCGAACGAGACCGATCCATCCACCTGCCGAGATAGCACTCATATACCTTGCTCCGAGTGGTAGTGACTTGTTCATCCAATATTTGTTCAATTTGTTCACGCTGGACTCTCTTGGCTGGTGGTTTATCATCATGGGTGGGTGCTCTCTCAAGGGAAGAAGTAGGCTCAATCTCCTCACTAGGTACCACCGTGGGTCCCTTATATGGCACTAGGTCGGCAACAATGAATGTGGGACTTATTCCATACTCCTCAGGGAGATCTAACACGTAGGCAATTGCACCATGCGCCTCAAGACCTGGAAGGGACCAGCCCCACGTGGCCTCAGTTTAGAGTTGGCTCCCGGGGAGAGCCTCTCCGTCCTTACCATCACAAAGTCACCCTCATGGAATTCTTGGTGACGCCGATGAGAGTCGGCCCGCCTCTTATAAGCCTCATTCTTTTTGCTTATGTGCTTGCAAAGGCTTTCATGCAATTTTGTGAATGTTGACATTCTAGGGGTGATGGGTGGACCTGGGCAACCAAAAGTAGACCACTCATGCTTTGATGCCAAGAAGACTTTGATGGATTTTGGAGGGCCGGGGCAACCATATGTGGACTTATCATGCAATGTTGTCACGTAGACTTTGGTGGGCCTAGTTGGGCCGGGGCACCCGTAGGTGAACCTATCATGCAAAGTGGTGATGAATGTAGGGGGACCTGGACATCCGTAGATGCTTTTGACATGCTTAAGACCCATGATGCATGAAGGTGGACCATGACATCTAAATATGGACCACTCATACTTTCTACTTGACATGTGGGTGATATGAATGAATGGACCCAATATAGTGTTCATGCCAAGGGGTATGGTAAGTCTAGACACATGCATGCTTTTCCCAAAGGTGACTTCCATGTGTATAGGTGTGGGACAATGATGAGGACATCTCCCAGTATTCACTATGGCACGAGGCGTCCCCGACTTCGTGACCCATTGGAGAAGTGGTTCTCATATCTATCTTTATTTTCTTGCTTATGTATTTTCTTTTATTTGAGTCATATCAGGTGTAATTGTCTTTTATTTGAGTCCACTATCTAGGTTTAAGGATTAATTAGCCATAGTGAGTCACTTGGGCCCTTAGTTGAGGGTGTTAGGCCCACTTAGTGGGCTTGGGCCCAGGGGCGCCCCCTTCTTGACTCATAGTTTTCTGTAGTTGTGTTAAATGTCAGGGGGTTTTGTGTAAAGGTCCTAGCTCTATATAAGGACCCCCCCTCCCTCCTTTGTAGCAGCTTTGATGAATTAAGAAATTTGCCACCCAATATTGTCTCTAGCTCTCTCTCTCTCTCTCTCTCTCACTCTCACTCTCTCTCACTATAGGGGCCGGCCCCTTTCTCTCTCTTCCCTCCCCCCCTTCTCTCTCTCTCCCAAGGGCGAACCTGCCCCTTCACCTCCCCTCTCCCTCCTCCACCTCATCAGTCACCTCACCATTCAACCCTTCACCTCCCCTAGGCCCATAACTACCATCAATACCCACCACTTCCCTAGTAACCCTTCCTATTCCCCATACACCATCTCCACACCCAATACACCCCTCCCTCTTCCCCAAGCAACTCTCCCTCTTCCCCACACCCTCATTAACAGCCCTCACCCAGCCATTACCCACCCCCCTAGCTGGTTGCGCAACACTTCCCTGGCCATTCCCCCTCTCCCATTGCCTTGGCCGAAATCACCACTCCCCCTACCTGCTGCGGTTCCCCCTTCCTCCCCCCTCCACACACCCCTTCCCCACCTATTCTTCCCCCCCTCCACAGCCCTAGATCCCCTCCTCATCCAACCCTCCACCCCACAGGCCCCTCCATTACCACCTCCTACCCATACTCCCTTGTTCTTCCCCATCTTCACATAAGAGTCTGCAGGTGACAGTTCAGGTCTCGACTTGCAGAAGTTTTTCCCGGAGTCATACGGCGACATCCTGGTGTGTGGCCTACATCGACGGAAAGGTCTGCGGAACCTCTTCGCAGGCGAGGTGGAATCGTCCGGTTTCGACTTCGTGGCCATTCAAGACGGCGATTCTCCCACGACTGGTCCAGTTGTCCCCTGCAGAGGACCTGAGCTCGGTAGAAAGCTGCTCCACGACCAACGGTGCCGGAATCAGACCCAAGTCTCTTCTACGAAAATACTCCTCCCCCTGTCTGCGACCAGGATCAAGAAACAGAAGTGCGTTTGGTCCCCGGGAGCGTGATTTCTGATTTTTCCCCTCCAGTCACTCGGGGCAGTTTGCTCAGGTCTGCTTCGACCCACAGTCAGTCAACAACGGCCCCCGGATCACTCCGACCCCGGAAGACATCCCCGCCAGTTTTGCTGCAAGGGGGATTCGACCACGGTTCCAGATCTTCAAGCGGTTCGAGAATCGGAGTTCGGGAGTCCCAGGTACCGTTCCTGCAAGCTACTGCAACAATTCTGTGGGTACCGGCTCTCAGATCCTACCTCCAGTTCGCACTTCTACCACGGCCAGAGACTGCGTCCGATTAAATCAGTAAAATTCAGAGGTGTCCCTGGCCCAGTCACGAAGACTACGCAGGTGGTCTCGCCATCGGAAAAATTCCTGAGGGTGAGATACGACTGCTGCACCGCCTCCTGCCCCTGTCCACAGCAAGCGAGCAGAATCGACGGAGACATCCGCTCCACCGTCGGGGACACATTTCCCCCACCCGCCTGGCCGGCTTAACGCCCCTCCCTGCGTGGAGGTACATTTTGGTTGTAATAAGTTAATCCCCACCCCGAGATCACCCCTCCTGCGAGAGGCGTAGTGGTGTAACGGTTAACCCGCAGGTTGAAGCTACCCCGCCGCGGCGTCCGGGTACATACCCACGCCTCCCGGCGCGCCCGTCGTCTCCGGCCGGGATCGGTGTTTTCACACCGATCAGGTGAGCAGCTGGTCCCTCTCCTGGTCCTTTCAATTGCTTTGCTCGTTTAGTATCGTTTCCTTAGTTCGCCGGCGGTGAGTGAGAGCTTGAGCATGAATGTTTGATTTCGCCGTGAGTATCCACCGTGGTAAGTGAGGGAGAGCCACCCTAAACCCACGCCCCAGCGTGCTGGCCCGCCCATAAAGGGGGCATCCCAGGCCCATTAGGGGTCAACCATAAGCCCACCAACCGGTGGAAACCTTGGGGTCCCACCCCGGACCCTCGCCGTCATCATTCGGGCCCACCCGGGTGCACGTGTGCGTCGTGTGAGCTCGGCCACTCGGTGAGCCATTTGAGTGCTTGTATGCTTGTGGATTGGAAGGTCCAAGGGTCAAACATCTCATTAGTGGGCTGTGCCACATCAAGTGGTATCAGAGCCAGGTTGTAGGTTTGTCCCATCAAGCCTAGTCTTGGGTCATTTGCATCCTAGGTCTTAGGTGCATATTGTTCGCCGTTGCATAGCCCAACCTTGCATGACCACCCGGAGTGGTACCCCTTACCAACATCATTCAGCATCATCTTCCCAAACTACAATGGAGCCCAATCCCCATGAGGAGCCCGACCACAATGGAGCAAGACACCCCGATCCCATGGGCTTTGTAATGGAGGGTATGGCCGACATCATGGTTCGGCTTGATGACATCACTCGGCGCCTTGGCCAACTTGAGACCCACATGCCAAGATTGAATGAGAGAGTAGCCCCTCCCCCACGTGAGGAGCCCGTCAATAGGGAACCACACCATGAACTTCCTCCCGAACCACATAGGGGTCCCATACCTAGAGGAAATGAACGGCCACCCCGGGACAACCCGGATGACCACCTTATGAGGCTTGTCAAAGTGGATGCTCCCACTTTTGACGGATCACACCACCCTAGTATCTACCTTGATTGGGAGGCAGCCATGGACCAATATTTTGATTGGTACCCAATGACCGAGGATAGGCGGGTTCGGCTTGCAAGAATGCAACTAATCAAGCTAGCCAAGACCCATTGGCTAAATGTGGAAGCCCTTAGAATTGTTAGGAGGGAGGCACCCATTACCACATGGGGAGCCATGAAAGAACAACTTAGGATCAAATATGTCCCACCCTCCTACCACCAAAATCTATTAGATGAATGGCAAGCCCTGACACAAGAAGGAAAACCCGTCATGGATTATATCGAAAAATTCGATTACTACCTTCTCAAGTGTGGAGTCCAAGAGGACCCCGCCGTCACCCTCTCACGCTTCAGGAATGGCCTCCAATTCCATATCAAAAAGGAACTTTTCATGAGGCAAGTGACTACCCTAGAGCAAGCTTACCAAGTGGCTAGGGATGCGGAGAAGTTTACCAGGTTCACGCGTTTCACTCCCCCACGGGGAGTTGACCCCAAAGCCATGGCACCTCGGCCTAACCCACTCCCTCCCCAAAGGGGCCTCCTTCCCATACCCCCGGGAACCCAACCCACTAGGGTAGCCCCTCCCAACCACACTCCATTCCCTCGCCCTACTAATGGGCCCCAAAACCCCACCCCCACTAGGCTCAATCCTACGCCCACCAAAGGTGCCCAAAATCCCCCTAGTGGGCCACAATGCTTTAGATGTTCGGGGTATGGCCACATTGCCACTCAATGCCCTACTAAAAGTGCATCCAACCTCTACATAGAGGAGGCCACACCCCAAACCCAAGTTGAGTACGAGGGTGAATTAGAGGTTTATGAACCCTCCCAAGAATGGGAGGAGGAATATGAGAGTCATCTTCTAGGGGCCCACCAAGAACAACCTTCCCCATCCGCCGACCCCCCCCTCGGAGTTGTGAGGTGCACCCTTACCCAAACCCAAGAGCATGATTGGAGGAGGACAACCATCTTCCATACTTACATCCGGGTAGGGAACCATGTTAGGAAAGTCATCTTGGACAATGGGAGTAGTGTGAACGTAGTGTCACCCGACACCGTCAAACTCCTAGGCCTTACCATTACCCCACACCCCCAACCATACCGGGTAGCTTGGATAGATGCCACATCCGCACCCGTTAGCACCCGATGCCTTGTCCCCATCACCTTCCAGTCATATCAAGGGCAAGTTTGGTGTGACATCCTCCCAATGGAGGTGGGTAGCATTCTTTTAGGGCGACCGTGGATCTACGATGTAGATGCCACTTTCTATGGGAGGGTCAACACTTGTGTCTTCACCCATGAGGGGAAGAAGATCCTTCTCAACCCCACACCCCCACGCCCAAGTCCCAAGAAAACACCCCCTTCCCTTGAAGGGACTCCTACCCCCCCAATCCCTCAAAACCCCACCCCAAGTCCACCAAACCTAACCCCAAGTCTCCCTTCCCCCTCACCTAGCCTTAGTGTAGTCCAAGAGCCCACTAGGAGCCTCCATCTCGTCACTAGGCAGGAATTTGAGGAAGAAGTTAGCCAAGGGGGTCAAGTGTGTGCCATTGTCATTTGTCTTGGGGACTCCACCCCAACCAACCCCCATCCCATAGAGATCCAACAAGTCCTTGAAGAATTTCAAGATGTATTCCCCGAAGAGCTTCCGGATAAGCTACCTCCCATGCGCGATGTGCAACATGCCATCGATCTTGTACCCGGGGCTACCTTACCCAACCTTCCCCATTACCGCCTCAACCCCACCGAGCACGCGGAACTTAGGAGGCAAATCGAGGAGCTCATCAAGAAGGGATTCCTCCGCCTAAGCAAGAGTCCATGTGCCGTCCCGGCCCTCTTAACACCCAAGAAAGATGGGACATGGCGCATGTGCGTGGATAGCCGAGCAATCAACAAAATCACGGTCAAGTACCGATTTCCCATCCCTCGGCTAGATGATATGCTCGACATGCTTGCAGGAGCCACTATCTTTTCCAAGATAGACCTCAAGAGTGGCTACCACCAGGTCCGCATTAGGCCCGGGGATGAATGGAAAACCGCCTTTAAGACCAAGGATGGTCTTTATGAATGGCTTGTCATGCCTTTCGGGCTCTCAAATGCCCCAAGCACCTTCATGAGGCTAATGACCGAGGTCCTTAGGCCCTTCATAGGCAAATTCTTGGTCGTCTACTTTGACGACATCCTCATCTATAGCCAAAGCAAGAAGGCCCACCTCGATCATCTTAGGCAAGTTTGCATCACCCTTAGGAAGGAGAGCCTCTTTGCCAACCCCGGGAAGTGCCACTTCATGACCAACCAATTGGCCTTCCTAGGTTACATAGTCTCTTCCCAAGGAGTGTCCATGGACCCCGAGAAGGTCCAAGCTATCATTGAGTGGCCCGAGCCCAAGAACATCCATGAGGCCCGTAGCTTTCATGGACTAGCCACCTTCTATAGGAGGTTCATCCGTGGGTTTAGCACCATCACCTCCCCCATCACGGATTGCCTCAAAAAGGGGAATTTTGTTTGGACCAAGGCGGCCTCCAAGGCCCTCTTAGAGCTGAAAGACAGGATGACTCAAGCCCCGGTCCTTTGCCTACCCGACTTCTCCAAGGTCTTTGAAGTCACATGTGATGCCTCGGGGGTCGGGATTGGAGGAGTCCTTAGCCAAGAAGGTCACCCTGTGGCCTACTTTAGTGAGAAGCTTTGTGAGGCTAAGACTAGATACTCCACCTATGACAAAGAGCTCTACGCCGTGGTCCAATCCCTTCGGCATTGGAGACACTATCTCCTCCCCAGTGAGTTTGTGATTTTCTCCGACCATGAGGCATTAAAATATCTCAACACCCAACAAAAGCTCAATGCCCGCCATGCCCGCTGGGTGGAGTACATTCAGTCCTATACCTTTGTCCTCAAGTACAAAATGGGTAGTGAGAACCGGGCCGCCGATGCCCTTAGCCGGAGGGTGACTTTGCTATCCACTATCCAAGCAGAAGTCACCGGGTTTGAGAGAGTGAGAGAAGAGTACCCCACTTGTCCCGACTTTGGGACCATCCATAACACTCTCTCCACCCAACCCCGTAAGGAACATGAGGGGTTCATTCTCCAAGATGGGTACCTCTTCAAGGGTACTAGGCTGTGCATACCCCGGACATCCCTTAGAGATTTCTTGGTGAGGGAGTTACATGGGGGTGGCTTGGCTGGCCACTTTGGGGTCCAAAAGACCATTGAGCTGGTAGAGAGACAATTCTATTGGCCTAGCCTTAAGAGAGAGGTGGCCAACATTGTTGGTCAATGCCGTACTTGTGCCTCCGCCAAACAGGTGAAGCAAAACACCGGGCTCTACACACCCCTCCCCATCCCAGACCGCCCATGGGAAGACTTGAGCATGGACTTCATCCTGGGCCTCCCCAAGACCCTACGCAAGCATGATTCTATCTTTGTGGTGGTGGATAGGTTCTCTAGGATGGCCCACTTTATTCCCTGCTCCAAAACCTCCGATGCCTCAAGGGTAGCCCGGCTATTCTTTGATGAGGTGGTCCGCCTCCATGGACTACCCAAGACCATTGTCTCTGACCGGGATGTCAAGTTCACTAGTTATTTTTGGAAAACCTTGTGGCACCTTTTGGGCACTCTTCTCAAGTTCTCTACCGCCTACCACCCCCAGACTGACGGCCAAACTGAGGTTGTCAATCGTAGTCTCGGAAACTTGCTCCGTTGTCTAGTTGGGGACCATCCTGGGAATTGGGACCTCCTCTTGCCCCAAGCTGAATTTGCATATAATGATTCTGTCAATAGGTCCATAGGAAAGAGTCCATTTGAGGTAGTGCATGGATATAGTCCTAGAAAGCCTTCGGATCTCATACCCCTCCCCCCTCATGCTAGAGTGTCAGTCTCAGCTGAGTCATTTGCACAACACATCAAAGAATTGCATGAAGATATCCGCAAGCATATAGGCAAAAGCAATGAGGCTTACAAAAAGCGGGCTGATGCTCATCGGCGACACTGTGAGTTCCAGGAGGGAGACCAGGTGATGGTGAGAACGGAGCGGCTCCTCCCAGGGCCCGCCTCCAAACTGAGGGCACGGGGTTCGGGACCCTTTCGGGTTCTACGACGGATTGGTACCAATGCTTATGAGTTAGACTTACCTGAGGGCTTTGGGGTTCACCCCACTTTTAATGTGGCGGACCTAGTGTGCTACAAGGGCCCCACGGTGGAACCCAGTCAGGATCTTGAACCTCTACCCCCCCTTGTGAGTGACCCTCCCGGAGCGAAATTACCACCCCAATTGAGAGGCCGGCTTGAGCAAGTGGAGGCAATACTGGATGAACAAAGTACACTTACCAGGAACAGGGTCTACCAGCGCTACCTCGTGAGGTGGAAGGGCCGTCCCCCGACCGAGGATGCATGGGTAAGCCGAGAGGACTTGATGCGCCTGGACCCGAGCCTGCTGGAGCAGTATGAGAGGCGATTGGACCCCTACTCGACGGGGTCGAGTTCTCCCCACCCCGGGGGATTTGATGAGGACATCTCCCAGTATTCACTATGGCACGAGGCGTCCCCGACTTCGTGACCCATTGGAGAAGTGGTTCTCATATCTATCTTTATTTTCTTGCTTATGTATTTTCTTTTATTTGAGTCATATCAGGTGTAATTGTCTTTTATTTGAGTCCACTATCTAGGTTTAAGGATTAATTAGCCATAGTGAGTCACTTGGGCCCTTAGTTGAGGGTGTTAGGCCCACTTAGTGGGCTTGGGCCCAGGGGCGCCCCCTTCTTGACTCATAGTTTTCTGTAGTTGTGTTAAATGTCAGGGGGTTTTGTGTAAAGGTCCTAGCTCTATATAAGGACCCCCCCTCCCTCCTTTGTAGCAGCTTTGATGAATTAAGAAATTTGCCACCCAATATTGTCTCTAGCTCTCTCTCTCTCTCTCTCTCTCACTCTCACTCTCTCTCACTATAGGGGCCGGCCCCTTTCTCTCTCTTCCCTCCCCCCCTTCTCTCTCTCTCCCAAGGGCGAACCTGCCCCTTCACCTCCCCTCTCCCTCCTCCACCTCATCAGTCACCTCACCATTCAACCCTTCACCTCCCCTAGGCCCATAACTACCATCAATACCCACCACTTCCCTAGTAACCCTTCCTATTCCCCATACACCATCTCCACACCCAATACACCCCTCCCTCTTCCCCAAGCAACTCTCCCTCTTCCCCACACCCTCATTAACAGCCCTCACCCAGCCATTACCCACCCCCCTAGCTGGTTGCGCAACACTTCCCTGGCCATTCCCCCTCTCCCATTGCCTTGGCCGAAATCACCACTCCCCCTACCTGCTGCGGTTCCCCCTTCCTCCCCCCTCCACACACCCCTTCCCCACCTATTCTTCCCCCCCTCCACAGCCCTAGATCCCCTCCTCATCCAACCCTCCACCCCACAGGCCCCTCCATTACCACCTCCTACCCATACTCCCTTGTTCTTCCCCATCTTCACATAAGAGTCTGCAGGTGACAGTTCAGGTCTCGACTTGCAGAAGTTTTTCCCGGAGTCATACGGCGACATCCTGGTGCGTGGCCTACATCGACGGAAAGGTCTGCGGAACCTCTTCGCAGGCGAGGTGGAATCGTCCGGTTTCGACTTCGTGGCCATTCAAGACGGCGATTCTCCCACGACTGGTCCAGTTGTCCCCTGCAGAGGACCTGAGCTCGGTAGAAAGCTGCTCCACGACCAACGGTGCCGGAATCAGACCCAAGTCTCTTCTACGAAAATACTCCTCCCCCTGTCTGCGACCAAGATCAAGAAACAGAAGTGCGTTTGGTCCCCGGGAGCGTGATTTCTGATTTTTCCCCTCCAGTCACTCGGGGCAGTCTGCTCAGGTCTGCTTCGACCCACAGTCAGTCAACAACGGCCCCCGGATCACTCCGACCCCGGAAGACATCCCCGCCAGTTTTGCTGCAAGGGGGATTCGACCACGGTTCCAGATCTTCAAGCGGTTCGAGAATCGGAGTTCGGGAGTCCCAGGTACCGTTCCTGCAAGCTACTGCAACAATTCTGTGGGTACCGGCTCTCAGATCCTACCTCCAGTTCGCACTTCTACCACGGCCAGAGACTGCGTCCGATTAAATCAGTAAAATTCAGAGGTGTCCCTGGCCCAGTCACGAAGACTACGCAGGTGGTCTCGCCATCGGCAAAATTCCTGAGGGTGAGATACGACTGCTGCACCGCCTCCTGCCCCTGTCCACAGCAAGCGAGCAGAATCGACGGAGACATCCGCTCCACCGTCGGGGACACATTTCCCCCACCCGCCTGGCCGGCTTAACGCCCCTCCCTGCGTGGAGGTACATTTTGGTTGTAATAAGTTAATCCCCACCCCGAGATCACCCCTCCTGCGAGAGGTGTAGTGGTGTAACGGTTAACCCGCAGGTTGAAGCTACCCCGCCGCGGCGTCCGGGTACATACCCACGCCTCCCGGCGCGCCCGTCGTCTCCGGCCGGGATCGGTGTTTTCACACCGATCAGGTGAGCAGCTGGTCCCTCTCCTGGTCCTTTCAATTGCTTTGCTCGTTTAGTATCGTTTCCTTAGTTCGCCGGCGGTGAGTGAGAGCTTGAGTATGAATGTTTGATTTCGCCGTGAGTATCCACCGTGGTAAGTGAGGGAGAGCCACCCTAAACCCACGCCCCAGCGTGCTGGCCCGCCCATAAAGGGGGCATCCCAGGCCCATTAGGGGTCAACCATAAGCCCACCAACCGGTGGAAACCTTGGGGTCCCACCCCGGACCCTCGCCGTCATCATTCGGGCCCACCCGGGTGCACGTGTGCGTCGTGTGAGCTCGGCCACTCGGTGAGCCATTTGAGTGCTTGTATGCTTGTGGATTGGAAGGTCCAAGGGTCAAACATCTCATTAGTGGGCTGTGCCACATCAGACAACCCTTGAACTCCCATTGGAAAGGATCGAATGGATCTAAGAAGGTGATCATCATGGGGTGGGGCAAAACTTTATTACCTAGGGATATGTGGCCCAAGGTCATGGCTCCCAAGGAGTAACCCGGGTCTAAGATGGAGTGAATTGGGTCAAACATTGTGAGTTGGTTTAGGGAAAGGTGGGTGGTGGATAAAATGTTTGGGTCACACGAGTCTCTTGACTCCCATTGGAATGGATCATATTGATCATAAAATGGGTTACCTAGGGGGAGGAACTCCATGTCCTCAAGATCCTCAAAAGGTGCTAAGTCATCCTTCTCCATGATAGTTGGGCCAATGTTCTTGGCAAGTGGGTCAGCCATGAGTGGAGGGCTTGACTTTCTACCCGAGATAAGAAGCTCTAAATCGAGGAGAAGGTTGGGCTCATCGGGTGTAGGTAGGAATAGAAGGAGGTCGCTAGTGTAGCAACCAATGATGCAAATCGAGGTGATAGACCCTATGCATAGGTGTAGGAGGCTAAGGCTCCTAGGTTGTTCTACCATAGGGGTCAACATGCTAGTCATCTCTAATTGCCAAGCTAAGCCCTTGAGAAGGTCCTCTAAGGTTTCCACTTGGTAGGATGTTTGGATTATGGTGTGATAGGAGGAGATGTGCACTATGGGAAGGTTTTCCTTTATGGGAAGGCAATCGTGGGCCGTGATCTCTCTTATTGGGCTCTTCTTTAGCCAACTAATAAGGGGTTCCTCTAAGATGAGTTTGGCCCTAACTAGAGAGGGTGGTGTAACGTGAAGGTCACCATGTGATGCTTCTTTTTCTTCTTGGTCATGGGTTTCCTCCAAGGTAGGGAGTGGGTTTGGGGTGTTCACCACTATTAGATCGGGTATGGGTTCTTCTTCCAAGGAGGTGAGAGGGGCTTTTGAGGGTGTAGTGATGATTGGGGCATGGTGTATCCGGGGTGGTAGGTAGTGGGAAACTTGGGTTAGGATAGGTAAGGGTAGTAGTGGAGGCTTTGGTGGGAGTTGGATTGGGGTAGGGAGAGGAAGATGGGTGGGTTGAAGGGGTTTGGGTTGATTGGTTTTGGGAGGAGTGTCCCCTTTTGGGGGTGATGGAGAGGTAGGGGTGAGAGTTACCATGGGCCTAGGTGGAGGGTTGGCCATGGGGCCCAATTGGGTATGGGGACCTATGGTTGTGGTGTGGACTTGGAGGTGGGGTGTAAATGTAGTGGTTGGGGTGGGAGAGATGGGAAGTGGTAGGGAATGGGTGATTGGGGTCTTGGATTGACCGGGTGGGGATGAAGGAGTTGAAGTGCTCCTTGGGCTTTTATGATTTGAGTAGGAGGGAGAGGGTTGGAGAGTGTAGGTTTTCCTAAGCTCGACCTTCATCTCATCCCAAGTGCTAATGGGGGCCTCCCTGCGGATCCTTCTTAAACCTTCCACAACTAACCAACGAGTTTTAGCTTGTTTGGAGAGGTGTGCCTTGGCTAGCCTCATTCTCCTTTCTTCGTTCAAGGGGCAACTTTTAAAGAATTGGTCTAGGGAAATCTCCCAATCTAGGTAAAGGCTTGGGCTGTTGGATCCATCAAAGGCGGGGGCTTTGATTTTCAAGTGTTCTAAAAATATGGTTTCTAGATCTCCCCAAAGGTCACTCTCATTCACTCTTGGTGTACGGCTATTTCCTTCAAGTCGGTCGAGTCGAGACATGATATCTTCAAGACGATTAAGGACATTAGGTAGGGCTTCTATGATAGAGTTGTTGCTACCCACTTTGTTGGCAATGGAGCTTCCATGAGGATTTGGGCTTCTTGGGAAAGTTGATGGGGATGGATATGACGGGTATGAAGTGGCCATTCTAATGGACATGGGAGATGCAACCGAGCACTCTAAATGCATAAACATGCCCTAGGACCAACTTGTGGAGAGACAAGTTGTGAACTTGCTCTGATACCACTTGATGTGACACGACCTCGGACCTAATGCAAGCAAGCACAATCGCATTCAAAACGGGCCAAATTGGGCCACCGCTCTATCGTCACTCACCCAAGCCCGGGGTGACTTGGCAATGCCAAGGGGAGGATGTGGGGTTGGGCCCTTACTGGTAGAGGGTCAGCAAGGCCAAGACTTGATTCCCAAAGGGTGGGGATGCCCAAATCAAGGGGGCCGACAAAGTGCCAAAGGCACCGGTTGCAATATTCCCACGGTGATCACTCAAGTTTATGGGGCTTGAGGATCGGGCTCTCACTCGCATAACCAGCGGAATTAAGAACTAATATTGAAAGACAAGCACTAATTGGAGTGAAGGTTTGAGCACTTACTCGACCGGTTTGAAGAAACCGGTCCCGGTCGGAGACGAGGGCGAGCGGGGAGGCGAGTGGATCCCCACACGCCGCGGCGGTGTCGCTTGACCTACCCCAAATAAATTACACCACTACACCTCTCGCAGGAGGGGGAACTTGGGGTGGGGGTTAATGATATTACATCAATACTACCTCCACGCAGGGAGGGGCCTTCAGCCGGCCAAGCGGGGTGGGGAAACCAAAGCAAAGAACGAGGAACAAGGGCGGACGCCGAATCTGCCTGCTGTCAGCGAACCAGGATAGAGGGTCGGTGTTGTTGTTGTAGATCTTGCTCAGGAATTGTGCTGATGGCGAGACTGGCGGCGAAATCTTCGTAACAGGAAGGGAAATGCCTAACAGATTTTGTAATTTCTTCTGGAGTCTCTGCTGGATGGGGCAGGAGCTTGAACAGGGCCTCTGTTTCTCGGACTAGCAGGAGCAGGTCACCAACAGTATGATGTAGAGGCTGTCCTAACCGCTCCTGAACTTCAAATTTGATGCCGTCAGCGCCGTTAGAACTTTGGGTGAGTCATCTTTGCAGAAAAAGAAACGGGGATGCCAGAAGAGAACGGAGACGATCTGTGGAGCCAGAAGAGTGAGGAGGTGTCGATGCAGACTGGGGAAGGCAGAGCCGCGTGACCGTGGAAGAAAATTAGTAACTTCTGTTTTCGGATGCTGAATGGGCTTCCGCTTCTTGATTCTGAAAGTAGACAGGCTGATGAAGAACTTTGAAGAAGGACTTGAAGACTGATTCCTTCGGGGCTGGTCGTGACAGAGCTTCTAAGCCGGCTCAGGTCCTTAGCCGAGGCAGAACCGCGCAGCTGTGGGAGAATGGACCTCCTGGACGACTCGGAGATCGGAAGAAGACGAAACCACGTCGGTTGCGAAGGCGACTGGCAGACGCTTCCGACGATGGCTCTTGGGTCTTCAAACTTATCTGGAGGAGGTCGTGGTGGCTGCTGCAAGTTGCTGGTCTGCTGTAGATCTTCAGTTGAGAGCTGTAGGTTGATGATGATGGGGGGAATGGGGTATATGGGAGGGGAAATGGGGGTGGATTAGTGTGGGGAAAGCCCGGGCTGTGAGGGGGTCTAGGAGGGGGTGTTCTAAGGTGGGGGAAGGGAAGAATGGGGTCTGGAAGGGGGTCTAACAGGTGGTGGGAGGAGGAGCTACGAATTTGGGAAGGTGGGTGAGAAGAGAAAGTGAGGGGGGGGGCACAAGTGAGTGGAGGGAAGGGTGGATTTCAAATTTGAAATGGCCTTGGAAGTTGTGGGGTTGTGTGGGGAAGGGGTTGATTGTGTTGGAATGGGGAAAGTGGTGTTGGAATGTGGAAGATGGTGTTGGAATGGTGAGTGATCTTCTTGGGACTAGGGGGGTGGAGTAATGGAGGCCATGGGGAAGTGGAGGGCTTTAATGATGGTAGGTGGGGGTTGAGGTGGTTGGGAAGGGAGGAGAGAGAAGAAAATTCAAAATTGGTTGTTGAGGAGAGAGAAAGTGGAGTGAAAAAGAGAGATTAAGAGAGGGAAGGGTGGGGAATCTCTCCCCTAGGGTTTCTCACCCAAAAATTGTTGGAATCACTCCACTAAACTAAGCTTTGGACTCTCAAATGGTATTTTTTTCATTGATTGATTCCTTACCTCCAAATGAAGGAAATGGGGCCCTATATATAGGAAACCCACATTTTACAATAAGACCCTGACAAAAGACTCATTGACAAATAACCGAAGGGGTAGGGGAGCTCATTGGGCCAAGCCCGAAGAAATGGGTCCAATTAGCACATTACACATTCTAATGACACTCAAACATAGGAAAATAAATGCAAGACCTAGGGACATGACTCAAATAAAATGCAAATTACATCAAATGACTCAAGTAAAATTACATAGGACTCAAAATTAAATGACTAAACCATGCCGGATGCAACCGGGGCGAGGAGACGAGCTATGAATGTGGGCATGGAAGGTGATGTCTACATCAATGCATATACAAAGTCTGCACATTCTCTGATGATATGTCTATGCATCATTTTAGCAAGTCTGTACATTTGTTGACAGCATGCCTGAGCATTCATCTTTGTTGTGCATACTTTGATAGATGCAAACTGCATTTCACACGTTCAACATCTGTACATTCTTCAGTGGCATTTGTGCAATCTTTCAAAACAAAGTCTATACACTCTTTACCATGCATTCAAAGTCTATACATTCCATTGCTGGTACGAGTGGTTAAGTTCATGCATCATCACTCTAGCAAGTCTATACATGATGCATTCAGGCTTAAGCGTTAGGCACAGAAAGTCTGTACATCGTTTGTACATTGCACGCAAAGTCTGTACACTCGTTGATGGCATGTCTGTACATTCACTTTCAATGTGCATACTTCTCCATATGCAAAATGCATTACATGCATTCAAAGTCTGTACACTCATGGATGATATGTCCGTGCATTCATTCTTTTTTTTTATCAAGAAACCTTACCTAGTGCTGGATGGGAGAGTGCACCCGTTTACCAGAGGTAAAGAGCAAGCCACTCCACCATTCAGACATTAGGAGGTGAATTTTATTTAATGAAGGAAAGAATACAATTATATTAAGCGGATACTGGGCATACCCAGTTTATCCAGGCGAGCTACTCCCTTTATAGAATTAGGAAGCTCATCGTAAGAGAAAAAATCAGTACAATGAGTGGAGCAAGCCAAAGAGGCTAGAGAGTCAGCAACCTTATTTCCTTCTCTGTAAATGTGAACTATTGAATCTTGTATGGTGAGGAGTCTCCAAATCTCCCTTATATAATGAAGAATGGACCATGGGCATGGAGTTTCTTTTTTGATGATTTGGACTAAGATTTTGGAATCAACATCAATCTGGATTGGCTTGACATCAGTTGTACGGTAGTATTTGATGCCATCGAGGAGAGCTCGAGCCTCAGCTACGAGACTGTTTGCTTTACCATAGTAATGTGAGAAAGTAAGTAAGATAGTGCCATTATGATCCCTTATGGCCCCACCGCCTCCTGAGTCTCCATTTGCTTTGCAGGCACCATCGGTGTTTAACTTGAGTGAGTGAGGGGTCGGGTGGACCCAGGTGACTATCTTCATCTACAGTTTATAATGTTTTTGGCTGTCGATGCCAAAGTCCCGCAAGATGATTCTTTTGACATTGTCAAGCTCCTTGAGGTTTGCAGTGTCACACGTGTGCTTTACTTGAGCTTTTATGAGGTGGAGCAGTCTGATCTTGGAGATGCTCTTTCCTTCATACTTCGATGCATTCCTCGCTTTCCAGATTTCCCAAATTCCATAGCCAATGACTGCAAGAAGGAATAGTCCGTGGGCAGATTTCAACTGGATATTTCCTGCATTATGATGCATGAAATAGCTCACTGAGTTAGTGTTGATCTTTAGTCCATAGCTCCTGAAGTATGACCAAATATGTTTGGCCAGATCGCTATGAATAAATAGGTGACTAGTTGTTTCCTCACACTGAGTTTTACAGCAATGACATTTCGAGCACATTTGTACACCCATCCTTTGAATATTTCTATCAGTGGGGAGTGCATTGCGGGCAGTCTTCCAGAGATGGATAGAAATTTTTATTGGTAGCCAACTAGACCAAAGACGGGTCCAAGGAAAAGAATGGTGATTGGCATTATTTGTAGACAGTTCACAGTAGGAGGAGGCCAGAGTGCAAGTGCCTGAGTGGGAGAGACTCCAGACCTGGCAGTCAGGATACTGGTTGAGCTGAAAGCTGTGAATAGCTGATTTGATTGAATCTGGGATTCTTCCATCTAGCATATTGGTATTTGCATTGGATCGGAGAGTGTAGAAATCATTGACAGTAATGTTGGTATTCTGTATGGTCAATCTAGGAACATACTCTGCCAAACTTCTGCTTCCAATCCAGTTGTCCGGCCAGAAATGTGTGTTGCTGCCATTCCCAACTACAACTTTTGTGTGTTTGGAGATAAGGTCTCTGGCCTTCAGCCAGCTCCTCCTGGTGAAGCCATTTATATTCTTGAATTGGACCTCACTGATATGCTGTTGTTCGATGTATTTTGCCCTGAAGAAAGTGGCCCACAGAGAATTGGTAAATAAGCCCTTCCACAGCATCTTTACCCGTAAAGCAGTGTCCATAACTCTTAATGACATGATGCCAAGACCTCCTTGAGAAATAGGTTTGCAGATAGCTTGCCATGTAGTCCAGTGCTTTTTTTTTCCATGTATAGAAGAGCCCCAAAAGAAGTTGGCAAATGACTTGTCCAGAAGATCATGGGTGCCTACATGCAGTGGGGAAGAGGATAGAGAGTATAGGGGTATAGAGGATAAGACATACTTGATGAGAATCAGTTTTGCTCCCTGGGAAAGTAGGCTTGATTTCCAACCTTCAACTCTGTTCTGGATTGAACTTATTATTCTTTATGCACACTGCATTTTGTGCATCAAGTCTGTACAGGCTCAGTTCAAATATCAAACTTACTCGACGCATCTTTTCTTTCCTTTCAGATTAATTCACATTGATAACAAGTCTATTCTAACAGGACTACTGCTCGAGGAGTCTAATAAGGACACGTGATCCAAGAATGGAGATGGCTCAGGATCGTGACACGTGTAATCCAGCAGGCTGAAATGCTGCCACGCGGTCAAGGTGCTAGGGCGGGAATTCGTGGAAGACACACGCCCACCTACCTAGTGCTGCTATAAAAAGGAAGCGTCTCCTTCGAGTGAAATGTGTGGAGATCGTGAGCAGAGTGATCGAAGTAGGGGAGCCCATCTGAAAGAGAAGAGAAACAGAAAGAGAGAGTAGCAGAGAAGAAAAGAAACGATCAGGAGAGAATAGAAAGAGAGAGAAGAGAAATAGAGAAAAAGATAGAAGGAGAGTGAAAAGAGAGATAGAGAGTTCATGAAGAAGAAGAGAGAAGACTCCATCAGAAGATCTATCTTCACTGGAATCTGGATCAAATCCAATCCAGTCAGCTCCATGGGAGCCACATTTGCATTTCATTGATTACAGCTTTCAGTCGCTGTTATTTCTTGTTTCATGCTTTCATTTTTAACCTTTCTTCAAGCTATTTGTCAGCGGGCGAGGTGGATACCTCGGACAGTAAGCTGTGAAGCTCAGCGGGCAGAGGAGGATTCCTCTGGACGGGTTAAGCTGTAGTCCCCAGCAGTTGCAGAGGTGTGGTATCCTCTGGACGGCCAAGCTGTATTGCCCAGCGGATGGCTAAGCTGTATTGCCCAGCGGAAGCAAGCTGTGATGCTCAGCTGATGTAGGCAAGCTGTGAGGCCCAACTGTTAAGTTGTGTATCAGCGGAATCCACACTCTGGTTGGAGTGTGGGGTGGACGTAGGTCTGCGGACCGAACCACCTAAAAATCCTTCATCTACTGTGGTTTGATTGTCATATCTGATTCCGCTAGATGAATGTTTAGGCTCGATCTGTCTTCATATGTCCATTGAGCTCATTGATTGCACGTCTACTGTTTGATTGAACACATCACAGTACTTAAGATTCGGTAGAACTGAATCTATCTTTAGCTTCGCATCTCTGAGTGTTCTAATTTTTTAAATTAGGCAAAAATATTGAAGGACAGATTCATTCACCCCCCTCTGAATCCATCGCACCAGTCCCAACAATTGGTATCAGAGCGGGTCTCTGTGCTACCAGATCCAACGATCTGTAGAGGATCCTGCTGTCTTCGGTGCTATCCTTATTTTGGTGCATTTCTTATCGATTGCTTTGTGTGCTGAATCAGTTTGCTATTTGTCTTAATGGCTCGTCCTTTTGCGTTTGATGGTTCTAACTTCAGTAAGTGGTTAGGCGGCCTATGTTTTTATATGAATTCCATTGACCCTAATCTATGGAGTTTGGTTTCAAAAGGCCCTCACCAATTACCTCATGATGAGACCAAGTGGTCTAGAGAGGACAGAGTAAAGAACCGTGATAATGTCACAGTTCTCAATATTTTGAAAGCTGTAGTTAATACTGATTGATTTCCTTTTGTTCTCAGGTGCGCTTCTGGAAAGGAAATATTGGATAGAATAACTGCTATAAATGGGGAGCAAGAGGATCAATGCTTGATGGCCAACCGGGGTGATCACAATTCTGATCAACAGGAGGAAACTTCATCCAAGGTAAGCTCTGGATCCGAAGAGATTTCGCTTGATGATTTATGGAATATAAATGAAGAACTTACTGATAGATGTAGGAAATTAAAATCTGAAAATAAAAAGTTGAAAAAGAAATGTGATCAGATTAATTCGAATGCTCCTTGTGAAAACTGTCAAGAACTGAGAAAATCTCATGAAATCTGCTTAGCCGATGTTGATAAGAGTAAGGAACAGATTTCTGTTTTGGAAAATAAAAATCAGGAACTCACAGATAAGATCTCTGAACTGGAAGAAAAACTGAGTTCAATTAATAGTGATCAAATCTTACTAAATAAGCGAGTTCAGAATGAAGAACTAATAAAAGAAAATGTCTTCTTAAAAGATCAAAACAAGAAACTGATGGTTTTGAACATTGTGCTTTCTGAAAGACTAATGAACTTTGAAAAAGGTAAATCAATTTTGAATGACAAATAAGCTAATGATAATCAGAAGATGATACAAGAAAATGAAACTCTGAAAAGGCTGAATGATGGTTTGCATAACCAAATAATTTCATGTGAAGATGACATTGTGTTATTGCAAACTGAGATTGATGATCTAAAAGCTTCTTTGTCAAAATTCGTTAAAGGAAAAGACAATCTGAATAAGCTGCTTGGTTCTAAAGTGAATTTTCAGAAACAAGGGATTGGATTTGTGCCTGTGAATGAAAACGACAATGATAAGAGGAAATCAACTGTTTTTGTGAAAAGCTCAGAACAGGACAACTCATCTAGTTCTTCAATCTTTCAATTCACTGCTAAGAAGATTGAAAATTCAGATAAGAAATAGAAAAAGATTTAAAAACAAAAGAAAAGTGTTGATTTGAATAAGTCCAAATCTATCATTGATTCGCATGTGCATGTTGCTAACTGCTCTCACACACATTCACACTCTCATGCGAATGTCAATTTTGTCAAACAAATGAATGTAAATAAAAAGGTGATAACATGTCACTATTGTGGGAAGCTTGGACATATTATGCATGACTGTGTAACATTGATAAATGATGAAAGAAATATTGTTATGATGTATCCTAGAAATCATCTTCCTAGGAAACCTTCTACTGATCAGAAAAAGAAAATTCAATGTTATTGTTGTGAGAATTTTGGTCACATTGCTGCCTTCTGCTAGTATGCTCAGGGAAATCATGTTAACTCCAAATCTGCTAAGTTCCCTAAAACAAGACCTGTAAATGTTTCGTGTTTCAATTGTGATAAACCAGTTCATAAATCTTCTGAATGTTGGACGAATAAGAATAAGAAACAAAATATCCATGTAAACAACAGAACTTTTTATGCTCAATTTCATAGGTCTCATGCTACTGTTGATATGCATCATAGGACCAAAAATTCTGATGTCTCATGTAGATATTGTGGTAAATTCGGTCACTTCATGGCCAATTGTTATCAGATGGATTTTGATGACATTGTCGCTAAGAAACTGTTCATAACTCCTGTTAAGGCTAATACAGGACCCAAGGTGGCTTGGTTTCCTGCAGGATCAAAATGATTACTTTGCTGCAGGTGTGCCTTGGAATGAATAAAGAGGGGTCAATAAACCAAGGCACTCAAAGATTGAAAGACCCCATGATCCTGCTCTTCATGTCAGTTCTGAACACTCTAAATTTCATCATCCGAAAATTAAGAATTTGAAATGACTGTATATCATGTTGCTCTGATGGTGCTAAATTAAAATTTTCTGAAATGGAATTGCTCAATCATGTTCATGGTAGCTCACTTCTGTCTGAAGTGCATGGATTATAATTGAATGTCAAACTTGAAATCATGTGATGTGCTTTCATCATATATCATGCACTTAGTCAGGGGGAGTTCAACCATTCTTGATTAACCATACTGTTGCTCATGCCTTGTTGTATATATGATGCATCTAGACAGAGGGAGCTTTTTTGATCATCTTATTCACTCTCATCTGAAATCCTCCTGTCTAGTTTATTGGATCTTCTAATGCTCTCAATTTGTTTCAATTGAATTCTCTGCTGTCTCTACTTACATAGCTGATCTGTCTGTACTCTAGACTCAGCCACTGAAATTGATTCTGCTCCTCATACATCTGATGATTTTCTCTATTGTTGCTGACTCTTCCGCCAGCTTATACTCATCCTTCACATTCTTCTTAGCTGGTATGGTTTAGTTGTGTCTATTGTTGATTAGTTGGTCGGCTGTATGGTTGATCTGATCTGAGGAACTGAAGCTGCATGCCATACAATTCAGTCTGAATCATGTAGAAACTCCTTTCATATAGGTTTAAGAATGACAACTTAATCAGACTGATATAAGGTTAATGTATTCTCAGATTTGCACTTAAATGACTTGAAAATATTTGAATGATAAGTTATAATAGACTTTAACCATTTGTGTCATCAAAATCTTAGATTCACTCATCTGAAATCTGAAAATTTGAAATCATGGCTACTTTGGTTGAGATACATAGAGTGAGTATTGTTTTAAACACTTGCCTGGAAAATGTTGACTAAAAAGAAAAATTGAATTCAGAGCAATAACTTGGTCACTGAGAAACTGGGTTCAATGAAATAAAGTAAACCTATGTCATGAAGTGCCATAGTTATCTCTGGTGAAAATTTATTGAAAACCCTGACAGAGCAATGGCATATTTGTGTTGAGTAATTGGGGAGTCTAGCCTCTAATCAAGGTGTCTCCTCACGTAAAAAGACATTTCTATTGCTAACTCTGGTCTCAATGTTGAGAGGCAATGACAGTTATCACACTGAGTAACTGGGTCACTTCACCTGAGACGTGTTGTGCCTCACGTAAAAAGGTGTTGAATGACTTAAATTGCTCAAGAAAAGTATAAAGTGCTTCAAATGAAAATATCTTGCAAATTCTGTCAACTCATGCTCTTGTAAAAGTGTTTAATCTCAATACTAATATGCGTAACTCTCAAAGGAGTTATTGAGATCATGCATGAAAGATAAAGATGATTGGTCCTGAGTGTTATCAGACTATTTGGTTCACCTTTATTAAAACTTGAATTCAGATATAAGTACTGATTTTGATTGATAAATTTGGTATACATCATAATTAAATCAGGTTGGTCAAGTTGCCAATTCATAACCCTCTATGATGGGAGAGTTTATTCATGTTACGACTTATTGTAGTGGTGCACGCCTTAAAATTCCTCATGATTTGTTTCACCCCTGACAACTTGATCAACATGCACTTAGTTCTCTTATCGATTGATTGATTGTTCCTTGAGATGTACTGTGCTTTGACTGTTTCTCACCCCTACTCTTGTCCACACTGTTGGAATCTTCCATCTTGTTTCTATAACCAGTTCTGGTTCTGTGGACTTTCCACCTGCTTTATTCTGTCCATGCATATGTGAGGTGCCACAACCATTATTGTTTTGGATTCCTTGTGGTGGCAGATTTCATATTGCTTTTGGTTAACCAGAATTCATTCATGCACTTCAGGGGGAGTTCTGGGTCATCTGCATTTAAGGGGAGAGTAGTCATTCATTCATATTGATAGGGGGAGCTCTTATATTTTATTCTTCTAGTGCTCATCCTGCATACTTTATTTTGGGGGAGAATAGCTCTTATGTGCCTTCATTTGTCAAAGGGGGAGATATTATCTCAATCTTTTTATACCTGCTTATTCTTTCTCTCTCTAACTTTTTCTCTTTTTGATGAAGTCAAAGGGGGAGATAGCTTGGATTTGTGTGTCTCATAGTGACTCATAGTGTTGCCATCATCAAAAAGGGGGAGATTGTTGTGCCCCTATGGTTTTGATGTCAGCAAGCACTATGAGTATGAATTGTTTTGATGTCAGCAAGCACTATGAGCATGATTTATTGATTGATTTGAGAGTGGGAACATTCATCTCATTGCATTGTCTCTCTACGCATTAGTGCAACTCTAGTTCCTGCATAACAAGTGTAGTTTACATCGGTATATTAACTGTTGTTGCACGTCATATAGTCGATGCATGATCTGGTAAATAGACTGCACTGTTAGTTCTCCTGCATACATTGCATCGGTTCAATATCTGCCATATGCATACACTGCATCGGTGCATTTATCAGTTGCTTTAATTCAAAGTCGATGCGTGTTCATTATGCATACATAGTCAGTGCAGGGTTAACCGTCTAGGCCTGTGCATTTCATAACTGTGTTTTTTTGGTGGCTATAAGTCAGTGAATGCCTAGACTCATGCATGTTCAAGGGATAAAGTATGTACATAGTTTTGCCTAGACTGCATCAACTCAAGTCTGTACATTACTTGGTGTCTAGTCTGTACAACCTCCGGTGTTTCACTTGACTAGTCAGTACAGCCAGTGCTCTTCATGCATATACATAGTCAATGCATTGATTTGTCTCGCACATACACTAAGTCTGCACACGGTTGCTTTGATGACTTAGCAAGTCTATACATTCACGAGCATAGTCAGTGCATACGGTTGCTTCATGCATATACAAAGTCTGCACATTCTCTGCTGATATGTCCGTGCATCATTTTAGCAAGTCTGTACATTCGTTGACAGCATGCCTGAGCATTCATCTTTGCTGTGCATACTTTGATAGATGCAAACTGCATTTCACACGTTCAACGTCTGTACATTCTTCAGTGGCATTTGTGCAATCTTTCAAAACAAAGTCTATACACTCTTTACCATGCATTCAAAGTCTATACATTCCATTACTGGTATGAGTGGTTAAGTTCATGCATCATCACTCTAGCAAGTCTATACATGATGTATTCAGGCTTAAGCGTTAGGCACAGAAAGTCTGTACATCGTTTGTACATTGCACGCAAAGTCTATACATTCGTTGATGGCATGTCTGTACATTCACTTTCAATGTGCATACTTCTCCATATGCAAAATGCATTACATGCATTCAAAGTCTGTACACTCATGGATGACATGTCCGTGCATTCATTCTCGTTGTACATACTTTCTTATATGCACACTGCATTTTGTGCATCAAGTCTGTGCAGGCTCAATTCAAATGTCAAACTTACTCGACGCATCTTTTCTTTCCTTTCAGATTAATTCACACTGATAACAAGTCTGTTCTAACAGGACTGCTGCTCGAGGAGATTAATAAGGACACGTGATCCAAGAATGGAGATGGCTCAGGATCGTGACACGTGTAATCCAGCAGGCTGAAATGCTGCCACGCGGTCAAGCTGCTAGGGCGGGAATTCGTGGAAGACACACGCCCACCTACCTATTGCTGCTATAAAAAGGAAGCGTCTCCTTCGAGTGAAATGTGTGGAGATCGTGAGCAGAGTGATCGAAGTAGGGGAGCCCATCTGAAAGAGAAGATAAATAGAAAGAGAGAGAGTAGCAGAGAAGAAAAGAAACGATCAGGAGAGAAGAGAAAGAGAGAGAAGAGAAAGAGGGAAAAAGATAGAAGGAGAGTGAAAAGAGAGATAGAGAGTTCGTGAAGAAGAAGAGAGAAGACTCCATCAGAAGATCTGTCTTCACTGGAATCTGGATCAAATCCAATCCAGTCAGCTCCATGGGAGCCACATTTGCATTTCATTGATTACAACTTTCAGTCGCTGTTATTTCTTGTTTCCTGCTTTCATTTTTAACCTTTCTTCAAGTTGTTTGTCAGCGGGTGAGGTGGATACCTCGGACAGCAAGCTGTGAAGCTCAGCGGGCAGAGGAGGATTCCTCTGGACGGGTTAAGCTGTAGTCCCCAACAGTTGCAGAGGTGTGGTATCCTCTGGACGGCCAGGCTAAGCTGTATTGCCCAGCGGAAGCAAGCTCTGATGCTCAGCTGATGTAGGCAAGCTGTAAGGCCCAGCTGTTAAGCTGTGTATCAGCAGAATCCACACTCTGGTTGGAGTGTGGGGTGGACGTAGGTCTACGGACCGAATCACCTAAAAATCCTTCATCTACTGTGGTTTGATTGTCATATCTGATTCCGCTAGATGAATGCTTAGGCTCGATCTGTTTTCATATGTCCATTGAGCTCATTGATTGCACGTCTACTGTTTGATTGAACACATCACAGTACTTAAGATTCGGTAGAACTGAATCTATCTTTAGCTTCGCATCTTTGAGTGTTCTAATTTTTTAAATTAGGCAAAAATATTGAAGGACAGATTCATTCACCCCCCTCTGAATCCATCACACCAGTCCCAACACTTCGCGTGAGATTCATCAGGAAATAGAGTGTCAGAATATGGATGGGACGGCCTCCTTTGGTTAAAACGGCGCGGGTGAGGGCGCGCCGGTTTAGTGCGCGTCGGTTTAGATGGGCATGAGATTATCTACGTGCCGGCTTAGTAGCTAGGGGGGCGCGTCGGTTTAGCAGCCAGGGGGCGCGCCGGTTTAGCAGAAGGGGACCCCGCCGGTTTGGAAGCCAGGGGGTGCACAGGTTTTAGCAGAAGGGGACCACGCCAGTTTAGAAGCAAAAAGTGGGGGCGCGCCGGTTTAACATGAAAGGGGCATGCCATGCCAGTTTAGAAGCAGAGGGGATTTTGCCCCAGCTCTGAAGAAGCTCAGACAAACTCTTGGCCTCCAGTACTATCTTAGCTTTGATGCACCGCCTCTGGGGTGTCCATTTCGAGGCCTCTGCGCCTCGGTTTGTGATTCTGAGTGATTTTCGGCACGTGTCGAACCCATGTCAAATTGCTCGGGTTCCTCCCTGATTTGGCCTTTGGCACTGTGAGTCGTGCCCTTAACCTTGCTCCCTGCTTGTGGGGAGTGTCTTCATCGAGTGAGCAACCCCCCTGAAGTATTTTCGCCTTCATTAGGCAACTCTTCGGCCTTCTACAGACCTTTCTGGCATAATGTATGCCCCGACCGTGTCACTCGGGTTTTATGCTGATTCGGCCTTCGACACTGCGAATTGAGGGGCCAGGGCCATTTCTTCAGCTCGAGAAGCTTTCTTATTAGGTAGCATGTCACGCCCTGAGATATAAGTACAACGGAAGACATTCAAAAATGTGAATAGCCAGCTATTATGCCGCAAGTGAGCAATATAATCAGAGGGCCATAAACATCCACATAAAGATGGAGTACATAATATTTGACCAAAGTTCTAACTTTTATTGATAATAATGATCCAAGGTACATGAACATCTGACTCTTTGACATAAAGTCAACTAGACTCAATAAAAATGAAAAATTACATAGACTCAACTTGACTCATGACTCTACTAGGTCTTCTCTCAATCTTTAATCACTCTCGAACTCGCCACTTGAGTAGTCTGAATCCCCGCTAGACTATCCTGAAAAGATTGAAAAAGTAGGGTATGAGCACACTTGCCCAGTTGGTATCTTCGCATCAACATGGAGGCAATGTTTAAGTAATTTACATTTTAGCTCTAGAAAACAAGATAAAAAGGAATGCGGTAAAACATGCGTATAAAACCAAAGTATTCTACAAGTAGCAAGACGTAGATCATAGATATAGGAATGTTCATGAATGATAATATGATCAAGCAAGAGAGAATGTGGCCTTTCACGAATGAGAATGTACAAGCACTTAACGAGAACGCACTTTTCGTAACTAGAAAGTCATGTATCAAGCAAAAATGTAATTTCACTAGATGACCTCATGGATTTCACTCATTTATAAAAGAAAGTACTCCCAGCGCAATGTGATGCCAGTGTTCTTCATACCCCATGGTTTATAGCATGTTTCCGGCAATCAGCCAAGGGGGATAGAGTCGAGCCCTTGGACACAATCAGTGCCCAATCTGCATCTTCACGTTATAAATCTAGCTACTTCCACGAGTATAACAATAAAGCTCGGCCAATAACGTAACAATTCAAATAATAAGCTCATGGCAACAATGTCAAGGTAAGAATGCTTCAATTAAGAATATGAGAATTCAAAGATTGATTTAAAATAAGGTCATGCCATGAAAAGATTTCGGCAGCATAATGGCATATTCCTTAACTTCTATAATTCATTAATAGCTTATTGAACAAGGTATTAGGTTCTAGATAATCAATAGACCATCTAGGAACTTAGGAAAATCAACCCTTAGGTCAAACCTTGGGTTAAGGACAACAGACAGAAACGATCATGCTAGGGCCTTCTCTTGAATTAGCGGTCAAATCTGGGCCGCTTCTATGATATAGCGGTCAAGTCAAGACCGTTTAATGCAGAAATAGCGATCAAGGGAAGAACTGTCACCTAACAGTGGCGGTCTACTGGATGGCCGCTAATTGACATTGGCGGTCTCCTGAGTGCCGCTACTATCCAGGACACAGAAAAACACCGGTAGTGTAAGTGCTTTCTAGACAATTGGGCTTTGAGGGTACAACCAGCTCGGCGTCCTAGTGGGAATCCCAGGGTCGCGGAGGCTTACGGAGGCCTGGAAACAAGATCACCTAGTCCAGAGGAAGGAATATCCAACGGAGAGGATCACAAGTCCAAGAGGTGTGCTTATAAGTGTAAAAGTGTATCTAATGGCCACGCACTTGGGTACGCACCATGTACTTAAGAAAAGACTCTAGATGAGAAGGAATTGAGATAAACAGCGATCAATATCATCAACGAAACATGAATTTTTAGCTTTAATACAAGAGTATATGGTTTTGGCATGAAATTAACATAAGTTAAAATAGGCATCTTAATCCATATAAGACATGCAACTTATTAAGGATAATGCACAATATAACCAATATTATGAATATGAGGTCAAAACTAGGAATAAGACCTCATTAACTAGGCTTAACATATATACAACAGGGTCAATCTGCCATATGTTTGGAATTAACAAAGTGTAGATAACGGAAACCAAATAGCGGTCAGGTGAGGACCGCATGTTGGGATTAGCGGTCTATCGCAGGGCCGCTATATAAATATGGTGGTCTTAAAGGAGACCGTTTCTTCCCTGTAGCAGACAGAGTTAGAAACCAAAGTACCCGCTAATCTTAGGGCAATAAAGCATATAAAACATGCTAGACATGGAGATAAAACGTTACTACAATGGAGATAACTCATGGGGATGCATAGGTTGTCATGAATTAAGCTAAAATTATCCATTTCTTATTAAGGGTAGGATTCATGCATGATGTGATAACCTAGATGCGTAGTGCCAATAAAACCTTAAATACTCCTGTAGAAAGTATGAAAATTCATGAAATCAAAGGGCTTTTATTCCTAACTTGGTATTTTAGCCATCCACGAGATAACATACCTCTGTGACAAGCTTTAGACTTCGAATTTCTAACTGGAAGATCACTCAGGTTCCTGCACGTCCTATGCCAAATCAGCAACTTCCTGTCCATCTATCTTCCGATTCTCTTGACTTATATTCGTGAAAATTGGAGGGTAGGTAGAAGATAGAAAGGGGAACAATAAGTTCTAAAGGATAAACTTCTAAATACCTCGATTAGGGCTTCTAATCTTCTGATCTTCACTAGACTGGCGTACTTGTTCCTGTGTAACCTGTAGCGAACCAGCGACTTGTAGACGCCCTAATTCTTCAACGGATGGGTCTTCTAGCATGAAAATTGGAGGGGAGTTAGACAAAACTAAGGAGAACAAATTATTCTAAAGGATTAACCTAAGAAGATGTCTCCTTACCTTCGAAATACGTGAGCCAACATTAGGGTTCGCATGGGTCGAAGTTAGGGTCTATTTATAGGGTTTTGAGTTAGGGCTGAGGATTTGATCGAGTTGGGAGTCCTAATTAGGGGAGGATCGCTCCCCAAGAGTCCTAGACATGTTTACATGTCTACCCACTTCGATCCAAGGTGATTTGGTTGTCAAAAATCTAAGCTTTTCATGTTTATCCCATTCACGTAATCAGATGGAATTAGCGGTCATGGTGGGACCGCTAGGATGAAGTGGTGGTCTCGCGATAGACCGCCAATTGACGTTAAATCCAAAACATTCATATTTTCCTATTATTTCTTATTTATCTCCTAATTGATGTATATATCTGATTTTAAATCTGTAAATTACCCAATTTACGTTTCTATTAATGGGCTTGGGTCTAAAGGTCTTGGATATGGGCCTTGTGGGCCTATTTAGTGTGCCTAATTAATTGGTTATTATTTGGGCTTTTCATAAGAATTTATTTAACCTAAAATTCATTTAATACCCCATTAGTCTTTCTTAAGTGCTTAATAATACATTTTAATTTGAGAAAAAATTCTAGATAAATCCCAGAAAATTCTTAGAAAATCTGGGGTGTTACATAGCAGACCACCATGTATGTTTTCGCCCTGAACGGATGAGATATGGGGTTCATTCAGTCTCTCCGTCCTTGACTTGCTCTCGGGTGCCGGGACGTGCATGCCATATGATCGTCATTTTTTTTGACGTCCACAAGCAGACGACGTCACCATCGGACCCCCGGACGTGAAGTTACAGTGAAAATATTTCAGCTCTGTCCTGCAGGTTCAGTCTGGACAGAACTGGTTCCCCTCACATTCCCCGCCCTACGCCTGGCCGGCTGAAAGCCCCTCCCTGCGTGGAGGTAGATTTTGGTTGTATCAACTTATTTCCCCACCCCTGAGCCAACCCTCCTGCGTGAGGTGTAGTGTTGTAACAGCGGTTTCAGGTCAAGCAACATCGATGCAGTGTGCGGGTTACGGGCCCATGCTTCCCCGCTCGCCCACGTCTCTGACTGGGGTCGATTTCTTCAAACCAGCCTGGTAAGCACTCAACCCTTGCTCCATATACGGTTGTTCATCCCATATTCACCGCTTGCTCCATCGCCAAAGGGAGAGAGTGCCTAGCCCCGAGGTTCCACCCTCGTCGCGTGGCCACTGCGGAAAGTGAGTGGAGTGTTACCCATGCCCACTCGGCACGAGGTCTGCCCCCTTGAATTAGGCTACCGTACCTAGGGGGGTTGATCTAAGCCCTGCTGACCCTCTACCATCAAGGGACCAATCCCACATCCTCGACTCGGTATCCCCGAGTCACCCTGGGTTGGGTTGTGCCACGTGAGTCTGCCTGCCAATTTTAGTTTCTAAATCCAATTGTTGTGCTTGTTTCCATAGGTCCTCGGTGCATTAGGACGGTCACCACGGTCCTCCTCCACTGTGTCACATCATTTGTCCTTTTTGAAAATCGTACTAAGAGCATTAATAGCATTCACAAAACCTCCAAGATCACCTCCTTTGAGGTCTGGAAGAGGATCCCAAGTCAAAGCTTCTGCCATTACATAACGAGGATTCAGAACATCTTCTTGGAAAAGACTTGGTCAGTCACCAAACCTGGAAATGACCTTTTCTCTACTGTCCTATCTTCTGGAGTCAGCCAGCAAGACTTGTGTCAGAAGGAAAATTTTCCCTGGATAAAAGGACCACCGTCTCTGCAAGCCAGCCCATGAAAATTAAGATGATGCAGGCTCCCTTGGTCAAACCTCTTTGTTTATTACCAGCCATTCAAATTGCAGAAGAATTGGAGGGAAAGTTTCTGGCCTTTGAAGCCTATAAATTGGATGCCCCTCCTTCACATGAAGCAGCTGCTGCCCTTGAAAAAAGTCACGCCCTTGAGCATTCAAGCAAATTGGTGAGAAAAGAAGAGAAGGGAATGTGAGCAGCCCAGCAT
This sequence comes from Amorphophallus konjac, assembly GCA_022559845.1. Lineage (NCBI taxonomy): Eukaryota > Viridiplantae > Streptophyta > Magnoliopsida > Alismatales > Araceae > Amorphophallus > Amorphophallus konjac. Next base: position 284,426,041 of record CM040120.1, on the reverse strand, counting down.
CTGGCCGACCCTAACCAGTGCTGTAAGAGAGAAGAGAAAAGAGACAAGAGACAAGAGAGAAGAAGGAAGGAGAGAAGCCTTGAGAGAGAGTAGCCCTACAGAAAGCTTAAAGAGAAGATCCGTTGGATCTCTATCTGAAACTCCACACTAGCTTCCATATCTGTAAATGAAGCCACAGCTACTGTTCTTATTGTTGCAATTTCTTTTCCTTTGAATCTGCATTTCAGTGTGTGTTCGGTGCTCTGCTTGAGAGACCGGAAGTGTTTTTGTTGCACTTGCAGCTTGTCCTTTTTATGTGTTTGTGTGTGTGTGTGTGTGTGTGTGTGTGTGTGTGTGTGTGTGTGTGTGTGTGTGTGTGTGTGTGTGTGTGTGTGTGTGTGTCTCATCGGTTTGGTGAGGGGTGAACGTAGGTTGCGGGTCTATAATTGAACCACCTTAAAAACATCTAGTGCAGTGGGTGTGTTTTTGTGCGATTAATCCATCTCCTCTATCCCCATTCACAGATGTTTGCTTGTTTTAGATCTTCACTATTTGTGCCGTACTTGTGAACACTAAGCATATACTCTAGCCAACTCGGTGGCCATACACTTATATTATGTTCACACTTTCATCAGGAGCTTGCTGTGAAGTAGTTCAGTCAATCTGCTGTAAACACAAGAATGCTGCGTCGACGCCAGTAGTCTACTGCGTCAACTCCATCTTGCTTTCAGAACCCAACAGCCTATGAAATGTGTACTTTGTAGTTATCTTGAATTGCCATAGTTAAATCCGTTGTGCATCATGTTTTAAGGGCTCTTCTTGCGTTATAGCAGTAGCTTGTACTCTTATGAGTTAAGTTTTAAATTGGGCAAAGTTTGTATCGGATCTATTAAACCCCCCTTCTAGATCCTGTTGCACCCAAGGGACCTAACAAAACGGTCAGGCGGCCAGACCCAGCCCCCATTGTAACACCAGTTTTAATCTTGGTCCCAGTCTCCGACTGCATCACCATGGCGGTTAGCCTGCCAGTCCCAACTACAGCTCCTCAGACCAAAAAATTCCAACAACACAGATCGAAACACCTTAACATGTTGGCCTCCAGTCGCCAGTCTTCAGCTATACAGGCCATCACACCCAGACAGGTCGGCTCCCAGCCCTAGTCCCCAGCAATATAGGCTAACATCCCATTCGGGGTTAGCCTCCGGCAGCCAGCCCCCAGTACCCTGTGCCCAGACCCTCCAGTGCACCCAGTACACAATAACCACTAACTAATACTCAGTCTACGACCTAGTACCCGAATTCGGGTACCCTATTCCCTGTCATCGGTACCATCGCACAGTAGAAGAATCAACCATGACTAATAGTACGTGGTCGCCAGTGCCTGCGCCCAGCATTATTCCACATGAAAGAAAAGGATGGGACAACATAAGAAATGACAAAAGAAATCCAGAAGTTTGTCATTCATACTATATAAAAGGAACCCAAGACATGCCCTTGGGGCAACAAGAGATTCGTATAAACGGACATACAACATGACAAAAGAGGGGGGGGACACAGTCGAATCATGGCTCGCTCCTCTCCAACGTCGACACGTGAGATCGAGCAGCCGCGAGTTCCACCTCAAGAGTGGACAAAAGCTGAGCGCTAACCTCGACCGTGCTCCCGGCCACTCGCCACTCAGCTCTGGCATGCTCTGTGGCTGACTGCTGCTCCTCCAAGGCCTTTCTCAAGGCCTTCATCCTGCTCTTGGCCTTCTCCAGCCGAACAGCTCGAACCCGGAAGAGTGTCTGAGCTGCCTTGGCGTGGCTCCTCTGTTCCGCTACAGCCACTACAAGTCGACTCAGTCGTTCCCGCTCCACTTGGAGGACAGCCAGCCTCTGAACCCTCTGCTCCTACGCCTGACGAAGTCGCAGGTACTCCGCCCATATCCCTGTTGTGTTCTGATTTTGACATAAATGTAGATCCAGAGGGGGGTGAATGGATCTTTTTAAAACAAGGATTGTTCAGTCTAGAGTTAAGATGGATTGTTCAGTGGACAATTTCTCGAACACTTGAGATGCACTCCTAATCAGCTACTAGGAGACATACAAACGGAAGCTATCTAGACAACTATGAACAATCAATCTCACACGAAAAGCATTCAACCACACGACACAGGATATTTTAGGTGGTTCGGTCTGCTGACCTACATCCACCCCACACTCAAACCAGACTGTGGATTCCCGCTGATACACAGCTTAACTGTTGGGCCTCACAGCTTTCCTACAATAGCTGATTCACAGCTTCAATCGCTGGGCATTACAGCTTGAGCCAGTCGCTGACGAACAGCTTGACCGCTGGGCAATGCAGCTTAGCCGACCAGAGGAACTGATCCTCTGCAATCGCTGAGCGACACAGCTTGCTCTACTGACTTACAACTTGAAACAAAGATATAAAAGAAAACAAAAGATGAGGAATCACAGCGACTGAAAGTTGGACAAAATTGAAGAACAATTGTGGCTCTCGCAAGAGCTGATTGGATTGGATCTGATCCGAATTCCAGTTGAGCAGGTCTTCAAGCAGCTTCACTGTCTTTTCTTCGAGCTCCCTCACTCTTTCTCCTCCTTCTTCCTCTTTTCCTCTATGCTTCTATTTCTGTCTCTGATCCTTTCAATCTGCCTCACTTCTTCTTGGTTTCCTTCAACTTCACTCTCTCATTTTCTTTCATAGATCTTCACTCTTAGTCTAGCTTGATCGTTGTAAGGCCCGTGCCTTAATGGATCCTTGATGGTTTTTGTTTTATTATTTGTTCTGGAATTTCTGACTATTTTCCTGTATTTTTAGGAATTTATCTGATATTTTTCCGGATTTATTTGGAGTTATTTGAGGGTTATTAGAATTAATGAGATTTTAATATATATAAGAATTATACTATATATATTTTAATTTCTTTTTTTTTCTTTTAATCCCTCTCTCACCCTCTCTCCCCCGTCGATCTCTCATTCTCACCCTCTCTCTCTCTCTCCTCCGTGCGATCGCCCCTCTCTCCTCTTTAGGGAACACGGGCGAGACGAGGTCGGATTGAGGCGTGGTTGGCGCCGTTGGATTCCTCGCGTCGAGAGGAGCGCGTAGGTGTCCACTTCGGTGTGGTTCGGTGAACGTGGGAGCGAGGTGGAGCGTGAAGGCTTCGTGGCTCTTCCTCCTTGCATGCGGCCTTTCCCTTGGATTCGGCTTGCAAAAGGTAGGGGGATGGAATCCCGATCTTGCTAGGATCGTTTCCCCTTAGCCCGTTTGTTGATTAGCACCCCGTAGCATGCATGATGTCCATGTTTCCATAATTGGGGTTTTAGCTTAAATCTTTGAGTTTAATGCGTTTTAGGCCTTGCATGTGCTAGATTTAGTTGTTAAACTGTTGTATAAACTATATGGTTTGGCAGGATATCAGGTTTTTCGACGATAACCGATGATTTCTGTCGTCCGGGAGGGCTTCGGTTTACAAACCGTACCCGCCCGTAACCCGGGTGAAGTGACGGTCCTACCAGGAACCGTCACTTGCCCGACGGTCCATAGTGGACGCGTCGCTTCCAAATAACGGCCCATCGGGGGTGCGTCATTTGGAGAGTAACGGTGGGAATCCCATCCGTTACTCGCTCGTTGTTTTCGGTTAGCTAGGTGAGGCGGTGAGTCCGGCGGTCTATTGGCCGACCGTCGTTCACTTCTGACGCGCTTAGACCGGAGCCTCGCTTTGCCTGCTGTTGTTTTTAAACGCTGTTTGTTGGTTTGAGCCTCGGGTGGAAGTAACGGCGGAGCTCCCGCGCGTCGCTTCGAAGCAACGCATAGGACCCCCACCGTCACTCTCCCCTTGAAGGCCTTTGAGCTGGAACTCAGGTGGAAGTAACGGCTGGAGACCAGCGCGTCGTTTGTGATGTAACGGGCCAGTCCTCGACCGTCACTTTCAAATAGCGCGTGGGTCTTCGACCGCCGCTTCCCTGATGGTTTTAATATGTTCCCAGCCCTTTCGTTATGCGTTCTTTTATATACTCATGCCATATTCGTATTGTTTTAATGTATAGTGGCGTGTTTTATTACCATTAGAGTAGCCTTTCTTTCCAAGCAATGGAGCCACTGTTGTTGCCCTAAGGTCTGTTGAGTGCCGACCCGCTTGAGGATGGCGGAGGGGTATATTTCCTATGCACGGTTTGTAAGCTAGTTCCGTGGGCTCCCAACCAATGGTAGCGTCCTACCAAGGGAGAAAACTAGCTAGAGGGCCTAGCTCAGGCTAGAGTCAGTGTGTGCACACGTGGTCGGAGACTGTGGACTGACACCAACGGGTGCCACTCCGACTGGTCACTTGGTTTGGTACTGTTTACGCGCTTAGCTTGTCGCTTCGTCGATCGCGAGTGCTTGAGACGCAGTGTAAGTCGTCAGTGGACGCTTCTGATTTCTGCCTCAGTGGTTGTCCTTCCTTGTTGTTTGGATTAGTTAAGACTTATTCTATTTGGTAGCTTTAGCTTTGATCGCTTGCATTTAGTTAGCTGTGGCATGTTTTAGCTGATACACTTGCTTAGTTAGAGTTTACAGCTTTACTTGAGTAGTTATTCATGCCATTGTCTGTTAGCTTATTTAAATGCATGCTCTACTTGCTTTATTTATGCTTGTATGCTTGTTTAGTGTGAGGTAGGGATCCGCGTGACCCCTACTGAGTCTGGCTGTGACTCACCCTTTCTCCTTTCAGGTGAGCCGCGCCCGTCGTCTCCCGGTGCCTTGTGAGTCGGTTCGGAGACCGTGTTAGCTGCCAGCGTTAGTCGAGCTGCCTTTTGGGCTTGGGTTGTACTTTTGCCGGGGTATGCCCCGCGTAGTTGTACCTTGTGGACTAGTACTCTTGCTTCTCTGGACTAGTGTATATATATATATATCACTCCGTTTATTTTGAATTGCTTCCGCACCTGTGTTAATTTTTTTACTTAATTGTAAACTGCGCGTTCCAAATTCCAATTCGTTATGCATATCCCTCAGCACTTTTCTTCTAACCCTTCAGGGGCCTCATCAGCCTCTTGGGTGGCTTCCCCAGTTCTTGGTATCGGTGTATCGATGTTATCGGTATATCGGTATCCTGAACTCTGGGTCGTTACAGTTGGTATCAGAGCATCTGTTGAGGATTTGTGTAAGGAAATGAAATTTGCGCTTTGTCCAGAGCTAGTCCATTGTGTCGTCTATTGCTGGCATAGGATGTTTTCCGTGTGATTGATTAATTGCGATTGATTTGTGTTTTGGCAGCGTAATTATGCCTCCCCGTCGAGGAAGACCCCCTCGAGCTCCTCGTGTTCCACGAGATGCGCCCAGGGAAGACAGTGGTTCTGCACCTCCTCCTGCAGTTCCTGTCGTTCCAGTTGTTCCTCCTCCAGTGCCGATTGTTGCTCCTCTTGTTGAAGCGCCTGGCAGTCGAGGCAAGGCATTGAAAGAATTTCTTATGTTCAATCCGCCTGCTTTCGATGGTCAAGCTGATCCAGAGGTGGCAAGGCAATGGTTGGATGCGATCGAGCGTGTGTTTGTCTCGATGGAGTGTGCTGAAGATGAAAAAGTTATGCTTGCTGCTTTTCAACTCCAGGGTACATCCATCACGTGGTGGAAAGCCGAGTGGCAGATTGCCTTTCGTTCTAGACCTCTTCGGCAGATCACTTGGGCAGAGTTTGTTGCTGCTTTTGAGCGTGCCTATACTCCTGCTTGTCTTCAGATGGACAAGATGTATCAATTTATGGAGCTGACTCAGGGCGGTATGACTGTGCTTCAGTATCGGAATAGGTTTATGGAGTTGGGTCAGTATGCGCCCCATGTGCTGGCCAGTGAAGCTTTGAAAACTCAGCAATTGTTGCGAGGTTTGAGGCCTGAATTGAAGATGCCTCTCATTGCCAGTCGTGTCACAGATTTGGACAGTGCGTGCCAGACAGCTGTGGCACTTGAGCTGGAGATGACGAGACCAGGTGGATATCCTCAGGCAGGATCAGTGCAGCCGGTAGTTCAGTCGCAGCAGACTTACCGACCGCCAGTGCCAGGTATTCCCTCGGTCCAGTCAGAGATTTATAGTGCTTCCTCTCCTTCCAAACCCAAGTTCAAGCGGTTCAAGAAGAAGAAGAAGTTTTTCCAGTAGTCGTCCGGTACAGATTCTGTTCAGCAGCCGACAGCACCTTCTTCTCAGACTCGTCAGAGCTCAGCTGTTAGTCAGCCATGGACATGTAGGAGATGCGGTGGTCATCATAAGGGCCAGCCGTGTTCTCTTCCTGTTGTTTGCTTTAGGTGTGATCAGCCGGGTCATGTAGTTCGTGATTGCCCGCTGAGGCCGAAACAATTGCAAGTTCCTCCATTTTCTCAACCTCAGCAGCAGCCGCAATTCAGACCTCCGACTGCACCTCAAGCTCAGCAATTTTACTCTCAAGCGTCGGCGTCTTCTCAGCAATCTTCAGCTGGTTCTAAGAAGCAGAAAGGCAAGGTTTCTCATTTGACTAGAGCTGATGCTGTTGCGTCCCATCTTATGGAAGGTACGATTATGCTTTATGGTCATTCAGCTCGTGTCTTATTTGATTCTGGTGCTTCTCACTCTTTTATTTCTGAGGATTTCATGACCTGTATTGAGGAACCGACTTCCGAGGTATCTTGTGAGATGTTTGTTGAATTGCCTTCTGGAGATTTCATGGTTACGCCTTTGTGCCTGGAAGAATCTCCTGTGATGATTGATGATCACCAGTTGCCGGCAAGATTGTATGCGTTGCAGCTGGCAGATTATGATGTTATTCTAGGAATGGATTGGTTGGAGCATTATGGAGCTGTGGTTGACTGCAGATCGAAGAAAGTCTATTTTCAGCCACAGGGAAAATCAGCCTTTTATTTCCAAGGTATTCGATCCCAATCTTCTCGTGTGATTATTTCTGATATTCGAGCCTATAGGTTGCTTAGTGCAGGTTGCCAGGGATTCCTTGCTTCAGTGGTTGTTGTTGAAAAACCACGACGGGATGTTTGTGATATTCCGGTTGTCTGTGAGTTCCCTGATGTGTTTCCTGACGAGTTGCCAGGCTTGCCCCCAGAACGAGAGATAGAGATGGTGATTGAACTGATTCCAGGTACCGGCCCCTTAGCAAAGCCGCCGTACCGAATGGCTCCAGCTGAATTGAAAGTACTGCGTGCACAGCTACTAGAGTTACTGGAGAAAGGTTATATTCGTCCCAGTTTTTCTCCGTGGAGTGCCCCAGTGCTGTTTGTGAAAAAGAAAGATGGAAGCCTGAGGCTTTGTATTGATTACAGGCAGCTGAATCAGGTGACTATCAAGAATAGGTATTCGCTTCCCAGGATTGATGATTTGTTTGACCAGTTACAGTCTGCTACCGTCTTTTCACGGATAGATCTCAGATCTGGCTATTTTCAGTTACGGATCCGGGAATCCGATGTGGAGAAGACTGCTTTCAGTACTCGATATGGTCATTTTGAATTCTTAGTCATGCCGTTTGGTTTGACTAATGCCCCAGCAGCTTTTATGGACCTAATGCAGCGTATCTTTCGTCCATTTCTTGATCAGTTCGTGGTGATCTTTGTGGATGATATTCTGATCTATTCTGCCTCTGTTAATGATCATGTGCAGCACTTGAGGATCGTTCTGCAGACTCTAAGGGATCACGAGCTTTATGCGAAGCTCAGTAAATGTGAATTCTGGCTTCGAGAAATTCATTTTCTTGGTCATGTGATTTCTGGTAATGGAGTGGCAGTGGACCCTGCAAAGATTGATGCTGTTTTGAGTTGGCAGAGACCGAGAACTGTAACAGAGATTCGAAGTTTTCTAGGCTTGGCTGGGTATTACCGCAGATTCATTCAAGACTTTGCGAAGATTGCAGCCCCGATGACTAGATTGACTCGTAAAGATGTGTCTTTTGTCTGGTCGGATCAGTGTGAGGCTAGCTTTGTTGAATTGAAAAGGCTATTGACTTCTTCTCCTGTGTTGACTTTACCTTCCGGCTCGGGTGGATTTATGGTCTGTACAGATGCTTCTCAAGTAGGTTTGGGTGCAGTGCTGATGCAACATGGTAAGGTTATCGCATACGCATCCCGGCAGTTGAAACAGCATGAAGGAAATTACCCCACTCATGATCTGGAGCTAGCTGCAGTTGTTTTTGCCTTAAAGATCTGGAGACATTATCTGTATGGTGAGAAATTTTAGATTTTTACTGATCATCAGAGTTTACGGTATATTTTCTCCCAGAAAGATCTGAATCTTAGGCAGAGGCGATGGATGGAATTCATGAAAGATTATGACCTTACACTCTCCTATCAGCCAGGTAAAATGAATGTCGTGGCCGATGCTCTGAGCAGGAAAGTACAGGTCAGTCATTTGTTGCTTCATGAATGGAAATTGTGGGAACAGCTTCCAAATGAGGCATTCAGTGTAGAGTTTCCTGTTGATCCGAAGATGGCAGTTTGTGCTAGCTTGGTTTTGGGTTCAGCCTTATATCATCAGATTAAAGATGCTCAGTGAGCTGATTCTGATTTGGCTCGTGTTATATCAAGTTATGATGTGGATGTTGACACGGAGCTAGTTGTCAGTTTTCAAGGCAGATTTTATGTTCCCGTTGATGATGATTTGAGACTTGAGATTCTGAGTGAAGCCCATGGTTCTCATTTTGCTATTCATCCGGGTGTCACTAAGATGTATCAAAATTTGAAGAAGCAGTTCTGGTGGCCAGGTATGAAGAAAGACGTGGCTATGTTTGTTTCTAAGTACTTGACTTGTCAGTTAGTTAAAGCCGAACATCAAAAGCCAAGTGGTTTGCTTCAGCCATTAGAGATTCCGATGTGGAAATGGGACCATGTTACTACAGATTTTATGGTGGGTTTGCCTCGGACTTCTCAAGGTTTTGATGGTATCTGGTTGCTTGTCGACAGATTGACTAAAACCGCCAGATTATTGCCTATTAAGATTGCCTGGAATGTGCAGAGGTTGGCCGAGCTGTATGTGCAGAAGATCGTGCCATTGCATGGAATTCCTGTTTCACTTGTGTCAGATCGTGACCCACGTTTTACCTCCGGCTTCTGGCATAGTTTTCAGAAAGCATTGGGCACTGAGTTAGCTTTCAGTTCAGCGTATCACCCTCAGTCAGATGGACAGTCAGAGAGGACTATTCAGACTTTGGAGGACATGCTGAGATTATGTTGCCTTGATTGGCAGGGTTCGTGGAGTCAACATTTGCCACTTGTTGAATTTGCTTATAATAACAGTTTTCATACCAGTATTGGAATGGCTCCTTATGAAGCACTATATGGTCATCCTTGTCGTACTCCTCTGAATTGGTTTGATGTTGGTGACAGATTGTTGACAGGACCTGACATGGTGCAGCAATGTTCTGATGTGGTTCGTCAGATCAGGCAGAGATTGTTGACGGCTCAGAGTCGACAGAAAAGCTATACAGATCAGCACAGACGTCCACTACAATTTGAGCCTGGAGATATGGTGTTTGTTAAAATATCTCTGATGAAGGGTGTTTCCAGATTTGGGAAGCGTGGAAAGCTTAGTCTGCGGTATGTTGGCCCTTTTCCGATTGTTGAAGTTATTGGTCAGGTGGCTTATCGTTTGCAACTTCCTGCGGCTATGCAAGCTGTTCATGATGTATTCCACGTGTCTCAATTGAGGAAATATGTGCCAGATGCTTCTCATGTTCTCGATGATTCAGTATGGCCTGAGGTGACTGCTGATTTGTCCGCGCCAGAGTTTCCTATCAGAATTGAAGACCATCGTGAGCAGCGGTTGAGAAATAAGGTTATTCCTCTGGTAAGGGTTGCTTGGCAGCGTCACTCTGGTAATGAGTCTACTTGGGAGCGTGAAGATGAGATGCGCCTGCTTTTTCCTTTCTTATTCCAGCGAGGTATATGTCCTTTCTCAGTTTCCTCCTTTTCGGTTGTTGTAAATTTCGAGGGCAAAATTTCTGTAAGGAGGGAGGGACTGTAAGGCCCGTGCCTTAATGGATCCTTGATGGTTTTTGTTTTATTATTTGTTCTGGAATTTTCGGCTATTTTCCTGGATTTTTAGGAATTTATCTGATATTTTTCTGGATTTATTTGGAGTTATTTGAGGGTTATTAGAATTAATGAGATTTTAATATATATAATAATTATATTATATATATTTTAATTTCTTTTTTTTCTTTTAATCCCTCTCTCACCCTCTCTCCCCCGTCGATCTCTCATTCTCACCCTCTCTCTCTCTCTCCTCCGTGCGATCGCCCCTCTCTCCTCTTTAGGGAACACGGGCGAGACGAGGTCGGATTGAGGCGTGGTTGGCGCCGTTGGATTCCTCGCGTCGAGAGGAGCGCGTAGGTGTCCACTTCGGTGTGGTTCAGTGAACGTGGGAGCGAGGTGGAGCGTGAAGGCTTCGTGGCTCTTCCTCCTTGCATGCGGCCTTTCCCTTGGATTCGGCTTGCAAAAGGTAGGGGGATGGAATCCCGATCTTGCTAGGATCGTTTCCCCTTAGCCTGTTTGTTGATTAGCACCCCGTAGCATGCATGATGTCCATGTTTCCATAATTGGGGTTTTAGCTTAAATCTTTGAGTTTAATGCGTTTTAGGCCTTGCATGTGCTAGATTTAGTTGTTAAACTGTTGTATAAACTGTATGGTTTGGCAGGATATCAGGTTTTTCGACGATAACCGGCGATTTCTGTCGTCCGGGAGGGCTTCGGTTTACAAACCGTACCCGCCCGTAACCCGGGTGAAGTGACGGTCCTGCCAGGAACCGTCACTTGCCCGACGGTCCATAGTGGACGCGTCGCTTCCAAATAACGGCCCATCGGGGGTGCGTCATTTGGAGAGTAACGGTGGGAATCCCATCCGTTACTCGCTCGTTGTTTTCGGTTAGCCAGGTGAGGCGGTGAGTCCGACGGTCTATTGGCCGACCGTCGTTCACTTCTGACGCGCTTAGACCGGAGCGTCGCTTCGCCTGCTGTTGTTTTTAAACGCTGTTTGTTGGTTTGAGCCTCGGGTGGAAGTAACGGCGGAGCTCCCGCGCGTCGCTTCGAAGCAATGCATAGGACCCCCACCGTCACTCTCCCCTTGAAGGCCTTTGAGCTGGAACTCAGGTGGAAGTAACGGCTGGAGACCAGCGCGTCGTTTGTGATGTAACGCGCCAGTCCCCGATCGTCACTTTCAAATAGCGCGTGGGTCTTCGACCGCCGCTTCCCTGATGGTTTTAATATGTTCCCAGCCCTTTCGTTATGCGTTCTTTTATATACTCATGCCATATTCGTATTGTTTTAATGTATAGTGGCGTGTTTTATTACCATTAGAGTAGCCTTTCTTTCCAAGCAATGGAGCCACTGTTGTTGCCCTAAGGTCTGTTGAGTGCCGACCCGCTTGAGGATGGCGGAGGGGTATATTTCCCATGCATTGTTTGTAAGCTAGTTCCGTGGGCTCCCAGCCAATGGTAGCGTCCTACCAAGGGAGAAAACTAGCTAGAGGGCCTGGCTCAGGCTAGAGTCAGTGTGTGCACACGTGGTCGGAGACTGTGGACTGACACCGACGGGTGCCACTCCGACTGGTCACTTGGTTTGGTACTGTTTACGCGCTTAGCTTGTCGCTTCGTCGACCGCGAGTGCTTGAGACGCAGTGTAAGTCGTCAGTGGACGCTTCTGGTTTCTGCCCCAGTGGTTGTCCTTCCTTGTTGTTTGGATTAGTTAAGACTTATTCTATTTGGTAGCTTCAGCTTTGATCGCTTGCATTTAGTTAGCTGTGGCATGTTTTAGCTGATACACTTGCTTAGTTAGAGTTTACAGCTTTACTTGAGTAGTTATTCATGCCATTGTCTGTTAGCTTATTTAAATGCATGCTCTACTTGCTTTATTTATGCTTGTATGCTTGTTTAGTGCGAGGTAGGGATCCGCGTGACCCCTACTGAGTCTGGCTGTGACTCACCCTTTCTCCTTTCAGGTGAGCCGCGCCCGTCGTCTCCCGGTGCGTTGTGAGTCGGTTCGGAGACCGTGTTAGCTGCCAGCGTTAGTCAAGCTGCCTTTTGGGCTTGGGTTGTACTTTTGCCGGGGTATGCCCCGCGTAGTTGTACCTTGTGGACTAGTACTCTTGCTTCTCTGGACTAGTGTATATATATATATATCACTCCGTTTATTTTGAATTGCTTCCGCACCTGTGTTAATTTTTTTACTTAATTGTAAACTGCGCATTCCAAATTCCAATTCGTTATGCATATCCCTCAGCACTTTTCTTCTAACCCTTCAGGGGCCTCATCAGCCTCTTGGGTGGCTTCCCCAGTTCTTGGTATCGGTGTATCGATGTTATCGGTATATCGGTATCTTGAACTCTGGGTCGTTACAATCGTACTTGCTCTTCTTCTCTCTTCTATTTTTTGTCTGTCTTCTACAACTATATCAACTCACTCTCAATTCCTTTTTGAGCAACAGGAAGAAGACGTGTGGAAATCACGTTTCCCGCCCAAGCTTTTCGTCCAGATCTGAGGACCAAGGCCACGTGTGTCACGCCCCGACGCAGAAAATCGAGGGTGCGAGTAGTTATGAGGCACTCGTGTCGATCAGAGCATGTACCAATTTAATTCTAAGGCAAAGAGATAAAAAGGAATTGATAATTTTATTCCATCAAAATAGAGATTTACATCACTAATTTATAAGCCATAAAGGCATGATACAATCTTCTAATTTTCATAATTCTAGTAAGAGTAACTATTGATCTACATAAACCTAGGTAAATCACTCTTTCACTCTTGTCCATTCCCTTGTTCATTTTCCCTTCCTGCAATAATTAACCAAAACATAGGGTAAGCAAAAAGTTCAGTAGGATTTTATATCTCTAAAACTATGCAATCTTTAAGTATTTAACAATTTAAACAATTTGTGTCAAGAAGTAGTTGATCATGAATTTTAAGTATGAAATTTTGTATAAGGAATTTCCAAGTAATTTCAAGATAACAAGATAATTTCAAGATCATGATAGTAGACAAGATGATGGTCATTTCCAGAAATATATCAAGAACTTTCATGATGAGACGATGGGTACTATCATTAAGATAATTCAAGAACTTTCATGATGAACTTTTAAGCAATATCGAAGTAGAGCAATCACCTGAACTTTAAACAGTATAGAAGTAGAACAATCACTTCTACAAGGATATTTATGATGAACCTTTAAGCAATAACAATATAGAAGTAGAGCAATCACTTCTACCAACACTCAGTAGGATTGGCCAAAGCACTAGGGGGATATTAAGATGATATGACAGCCCCTCATGGAATATCACTATTTGGCTACACACTTAGGGGTTCTCACGACAGTATGATTGCCCCTAACTGTAATAGATCATGTATTGGTGAATGTCAGCACCTGATCATTATAATACCGGTTTATATTTGGACTTTGCCTCGCCCGTGGGATCAGATCAGAACCCCTTTATACACTAGCATTTAAATGTCATTTCATTGGGACCTATAACCCCTGATATTTTTTTATATAATTCCACAATATGGCCAAAGAATTTCAAGAACAAGCTCATTTGTAAACAAGTACAGATCTGGCAAAAATTATGATAATTACAATGGAGAGTGGAAAACTTATTTTAGGCATCATGTTTAAAGACATTAAGTCGTGGAATTCAAGGATGACGGTAAACTAGGAAGGAAGTCAAGTAAATAGAATTATTTTAAATTTCATAGTGTAATCTGATGTGTATTTTTCATAATTAAGTGTTTAAGGTAGGAAGTATAATTTCCAAATTTTAAAATCCTGATTTTTGGTATTTACTATTTTTTCTTCAATGTACTAATTATTTGATAAGAAAATAGAGCTTATGTACTAAAAATAAGTTTTACTTGTTGGAAATAATTTTCATGTGTCACTTTACTGCTGAAATGATGAGATAGACTTTCCATGTTGGAATTAACTTTTTATCATGCTGAAAATTTTTATTTAACATATTAATATGAATACTTAACATGCTAAATAATCATCGTACACTAACTTACTGATGAGGTAATAAACATAAGTTTACCATGTTGTTTTCCTAAATTTTCGGATAACAAAATAAATTTTTCATGCTGAAAAATAATTTTTCTACATTTATTTGCTAATTATTTGTTGAGAAAATAGGTTTATCATGCTGAAAATAGTTTTTAAATAGTTTTAGCATGCTGAAATTCATTCTAATATGCTAAGATAATCCTGACATGCTGTAAATAATTTTATCTTACTGAAAGTAATTTTTAGCATGCTGAAATAAATTTTCATACATTTAGTTACTAATTTCTTGTAGGAAAATATGCAAACAAAATAGTTTTAAATAAACTTATCATGCTGAAAAATAATTTCCTACCTCAATATGCAGTAGGTAAATTTATCATACTAGAAATATTTTTTAACATGCTGAAACTAATTTTTATACATTACTTTACTAATAACATGATAAAAATAGATTTTTACATGCTGAAAAATAGTTTTAAATAACTTTAATATGCTAAAAAATAGTCCTAACAAGATAAAAATAATTCTAACATGTTGTAATTAATTTTATCATGCTGGAAGTAATTTTAACATGCTGAAAATATTTTTCATACATTAATTTCCTACTTATTCGATAAGAAAATAGATTTAATCATGCTAAAAGTAATTTTCATAACTCAATTTCTGATAATATGACAGAAATAAATGTTATCATGTTGATAATACTTTTTGAAACATCAATTTACTTATAAGCATACTTTTACATGCTTCAAATGAGTTTTATATCTAAATTTTCTAGTAATATAGACTTATCATGTTGTAAATAGTATATAACACACTAAAAATACTTTTATTCTGTAAAAATAAATTTAACATGATAAATTTAATATTTTAGATGCTTAAAGTAATTTTAACATGCTAATGCATTACAATTAAGGTGGATTCTAAGTACTATAATCCCAATATATTGTGGCTAAAGTTTAGTCCCATATTGGAAGTTACAAAAAACTTCTATGGCTTTATATGTTGGAGAGCTCACCCTTGGGTCAGGACCCAAGGGGCATAGGATGTGGGCTCGAGTTGTGTGTGGATATAGTACAGAACTAGTAATATATTTATTTATTTGTTTGTGCCGTGCCGAGGTGAGACGAGGTGAGGTTGGCTGGCGCTATAGATATATATTTTCAAAATCTTTAATTTGACCCCCGGTATTCCGGGTAAACAATTTATGAACGCGCTAGCTTATGCTAGCGTGATCTTCAAGGCCGCGCTACCCTCGGGTAGCGCGTTCTGGAAAATAGATATATATTTTGAAACTATGTATTTTATGATCGCGCTACCCTAGGGTAGCGCGTTCTGGTAAGTATATATATATTTTAAAATTATATTTTTGACTCACTAAGGGCGGGAAAATACTCTGTATGAACGCGCTATGTCGGGCTAGCGCGTTCAGAACGCGCTCCTGAGGTATAGCACGTTCTGGTTCTGACGAAAAACGGGAATACCCCTCCAATAAAATGACTATAACTTGCTTATTTCGTAACGGAACTTAGAGAAACATGTATCAATGGAAAGAGCACTGAAAAACGAACAGGATAGCATGCTTTAATTGAGATTTAGCCTGAGAGATACCTACCTTTGAGCAGATCTAATGAGAGGTAAGAAAAATGCCCAAATAATATGAAACCCTTTGATTTCTCTCAATCTTCCCTTCAATTCGCCTTCAATCTTCAGAGTAGCATAGCCTAGGCCTCCAGAGATGATTTGAGGGTCGAATGGGGTTCTATTTATAGCCAAAACTTGGCCAAATTTGTCAAGATTCCTTGCCTAGCCATGCCAAACTTTCCAACTCCGAATTAGAAGAAAATTCCTACTTTTCTTCTTAATCTAGCCTCCATTTAGTGTGAAACCAATGTAAAAACGGCTGGTCCAAGGTGGGCTGTTAGGTAAGGGTCGATTTTTGGAGTCAATCTTCTAGAAATTACTTATTATAATCCTTTTCAAAAGACATTTAACATGTGTTACGAATTTAAGGTTAAATATCCTTTAATAAATCATTTAATTTATTAATCCAGCCCATTATAGATTATCCAATGGGCCAATTGTAATCCTAATCCATCATATGGACTTTTATTGGGCTTGCAATGATTTATCTAAGGGTTAAAGCATTTAATTTCAATTTACCTTAAGTAAATTCAAGTAAATTCACTATTCTAGTTTAGAAAATTAAGATTTAATTATTTTATGAAAATTTTAATTGTATAATTTATTTGAAAAAACTTATTTCTCATTTTAAAATATCGGGTTTCTACATCATCCCTCACTTAAAAGAATATGGTCCCCAAATTCACATGATTTTCTTTCCGTAATAGTAGGGTAAAATCACCATATCTAAACTATGCATTCTAACTAGATCATCCTTATAATATGCTAACTGCTAAGATCACCATATCAAATTTATGCTATCATGAACGAGATAGGTTTATAAGGTTACCTTCCAATGCTTGCGGCGCTCCTTTCTTTAAGAGTGGACAACGAGCAATTTTATGATCCATGCTTCCGCAACGGATGCACTTCCCAAGTTTATATCAATACTCATCTGGGTTGTGCCTTCCTTTCTTACAATGCTCGCATTTTTCCTTGACCGGAATAATTTGTTGGTCATCATTCCGAGACTTCTTGTTCTTACGAAAATCGTTACCTCCGTTGAACCTCTTCTTGTCATTCACGAGTTCCTCGCTCTTGGACCCATAGACTAACTCCTGCTTGGCGACTTTCCCTTTGATTCGCTCCACCATATCCATAGCATCTTCTAGAATTTGTGCTTTCCTAACCATTTCCGTATAAGTTTGAATCTCAAATAGAGCCAATCGAGGAATGAGTTCCACCTTTAATCCGTTCATAAATCTTCTTGCTCTCATTTTCTCCGTACAAACTAGGTGTGGGGCATACCGAGCTAATCTAGAAAATGTCGCTTCATAATCTGCTACAGATAAGCTACGTTGTTTTAATGTCACGAACTCCATGGCCTTCTTCTCGCGGATTCTTTCCGAGAAATACTTCTCATTAAAATGTTCTAAGAACTCATCCCATGTAATTTGTCCATTAGGTAAGATTGCTTCGACGGATACCCACTGTGGCGACCCGGATCCAGGATACCAGGTATACCCGGTAGGACTACCGAATACACGTGATACCACTTGGAACCCGCGAGGCCTCCCAAGAGCGGTAAAGCTTTAAAGGGAAAAAGGCATGTGTAGAGTACATTGAAGCCACAGAGATAGAACAGTAAGCAATTAAATTTCATTAGATCGGTTTGCTAAAGTAGCAGAAATAAAATTACTTTTTAATTAACAGTTTCAATTTAACAATTATACCAGAGTCCAGTCCAAGAAATTAAAGACAAGTACAGGCCACAGGAAAAGAACGTACACTGAGGTCGGGGGAAACCCGACGCAGGTACCGCTGGCAGCTACGAACACGCCACGCCAGGAACCACGAATAGAGACGACGCCCACCTGAAAAGTAGGGGTGAGTCTCCAAATAGAGGCTCAGCAGGGGTCACACGAATCCCCACTGAAAAACACGCAGAACACGGAAACAGGAAGCAACAGCAGAAACAGCAGGTGTAGCAAAGTAGGAAAAGCTACACTACAAGGCTGTAAAACTACTCTAGAAGCAGTAAAGAACAGACGGGAAGTAGGAGTAGGGAACAAGCAGGAAAGGGGGAGAATCTGCGCCAGACAAGCGGCTGCCGAACTAACCTCGACACCCCAAACTACTCTAGGCAGCGACGGAAGGGCGACTCTGAACTGACAAAGTCAGGAGTTACCGATCTGCCGACACGACGCCAGGTCTAAGACAAAGACCTGCAAGGACAAACAAAAGTCTAGAAAAGATCTAGACAGACGACGGACAAACACGACTAGAACGTCGTGCACACAACGACACACAGACCTCGAGTAGGGCCACGAGAGGGCTAACTCGGAAAGGTCACGACGCACAAGAAATGCCGAGAGTCACGTGTCACGTGATGGAAGTACCTCCTCACACGAAGAACAGGCAACTGCGTCCACTGACGTCTTATGCTGCGCCACAAGTGTCTCGCCTACGGTACCGCTGAAACCACGGCAGAGTCGCAGACACGCGATGAACCAAAGCAGGAACAACAGCAACGACAAAACAAGAGGACAAGTAACTAGTCAGGGTCACGCCCGTCGGCGTAAGTCCTCAGTCCCTGACAACGTGTGCACACACTGGCTCTAGCCTAAGCCAGATTCTCTAGCTAGTTTTCTCCCTGGGTAGGATGCTACCGCCGGCTGGGAGCCCACGGAACTAGCTTACAAACCGTATCACGGGAACACCCCTCCGCCATCCGCTAGCGGGTCGGCAACTCAAAGGCCTTAGGGCTACAATAAGCGGAGGCTCACATGACACATAGACTCAAAACACGAGTGCTGAAGTACAGGCAGGCAAGAATGCCCCACGCCACGTACTTCGAGGCACCAATGGCAGCACAACCACTGCCGACAAACTCAGGACAAGGCAACTAGACCTACCACGTAACGATCCTTGAGTCGAATGACTCAAAGGCAAGATCGTCACAGACAGCGGGACAAGCCGCCAATCAGTCTAACCCTAAGCCAGAGGAAACGACACTCCGCAGGAAACGACTCACGGAGACCTGAGGGAACACCAAGAACCCTCAGCACACCTGGACACACGAACCAAGGTAACACAGTACCTCGAGACATCCAGAACCAAAGTCTCGAACAGGACAGAACCGTCGAGACACACACACGGTTACCCGTCAACCACTGGGCCACACCGGGTTGACCGGAACCAGACAACAACAACTCATAAAGTAGGAAAAGAATCCTACCTCAAGCCAGAAAACTCCTGGCTACCTTACAACGTAGTCTTAGCCCTCATAGGATGTCAGGAGACATCCACGGGAAAACGGGCAGGCCACAAGGTCAAGCCAAGACAAGCAGAATCTGAAACGACAGAAATCGGAGCACAAGGAATGTAACGCACCACCCTTAGATCGTTACACGAATGTGACGGTCTAACTCTAGCCGTTACACTCCAACAGTGGCGGTCTAATGCAGACGCGCTACAGAAACGTGACGGTCGGAGAAAGAGCCGTCACACACACACCGCCCTAACCAACATCTAAAACACACAAGGCACGTAACGGCCTACACCAGGCGCGTTACACCGCTCTGACGCGCCCCACCCGGGCTGTCAGGGCCAACAAACCTCAAACTTAAAACGACAACTCGAACCACGTAACGCACTAGACCAGGCGCGTTACACAGCCTAACGCAGCAAAGTAGGCGCGTCAGGGCCAACTGGCTCAAGTCAAGAAACCACTGGCCGAAAGGCACGCAACGGTCCATCACGGACGCGTTACACAAGCCTAACGCATGGGGGCGTGGCCGTTAGAGCCAACGACACAACCACCCAACTCGGCCAAAATAGCACGTAACGGCCTGGGGCAGGCACGTTATAATGCTGTGACGCACGGGGACACAACCGTTATACGAACCGACTCAAACGGTCAAAATCGGTCAAACTGAACGTAACGGCCTGTGGCAGGCGCGTTACACAAGCCTGACGCACAAGGGCAGGCGCGTCATGGGAACCGACTTACCCAAAACATAAAACGACAAAATAAGCGTGACGCATCAACCCGGACGAGTCAGAGAGCTGTGACGTGCCTCCCTTGGGCCGTCACACTCCCACAGCCACGAAAACTAAAAATGCCCAGACGCTGTGACGGTCTGTCGTAGGGCCGCCAGGGACTGTGACGGTCCCTGGAACGACCGCTACACTGGTCACGGCGGGAAGACAGTGGAAACGCCAAATTGGGTCGTTCCACGCCCAATTCACGCCGAAGCGTAGGGGAAACAAAGGCACACGATGGAAAACAACACTAGGAGGCTAAAAAGCCCACATGCAAGCACTAAAACGAGAGATCGGGGCGATTCCAACGAATCGACCCTAAACGAGTCAACGAGGTTCCCGGACTCCTACCAGCCTCGAATGACCACCGATCAACACGAAATTAACATGAATGGGATCCAGACATCCCAGCGGTCAAATTGATACTAACTACGCAGCAAATGGTTGCCATTTTCCGGCGAACCCTACTAAACCCAAAAATCACGGTTTAGGCAAAACAAGCCCAAACTCAGTCATTTCTACACCGAACAACGTGTAATGGCAGGGTAAACGAGCAGGAAGAAGTGAGGATCCGTCATCCTACCTCCACCGAAGAAACCGCGCCCCGAGGGGACTAAACCACACCGAAATCTCCAAAACCACGAACGACGCCATCTCGGAATCCACCGAGGGATCGCGCCATCCCACGCTCCATTCGCCGCCCTAGACCGCATCCCGATCACTCCATCGCGTCCCCGCCTTGGCCAGCTCCTCAACGGTGCTCGCCCCCCGCCGAATGGCCCACATACGAGAGAGAACGAGAGAGGGAAAGAGAGGGTGAGAAAGGGAGGAGAGAGGGAGATCGTGCGAGAGTGGGGGAGAGAGAGAGGGATATAAAAAAAGAAATTAGAAATTTTTCTAATTTCCGAAAATCTCATAATTGAGCCAAAAATATAATAATTCAAAAAAAATACGTAAAAATAGTCAAAACGACCGGCTTGGAGAGTACATCGCAGCTGTAGCGTTCACGAGTCGATGAATTGAGAAATAAACTCACCGTAGGGTTCCGCAACTAGTACGATAGAAAAACCCACACGACTCGTAAAACTCAACTCGAAAGCCACCAAAGCGATCCGAAACTCACCAAAATAAATTCGAAAGACCCAATAAAGATCTAACAAAGATCCACTAAGGATCTGGGGTATTACACCCACCATGCTCGAGCATCCTTTTCTAGTTGATATATCTCTAGTAATACCTTCTCTTCGTCGGTGCATTGCATTACCTTAAATGTTCTCTATACTTCTTGCACCCAATTCTCCGCTTCATCCGGGTCAGTAGATCCACTAAACTTTGGGGGATTCATCTTTTGAAATTTCCGATGCAAATCCCCGGCTCCATGCCGTGCTCCACCTTGTGCAACTTGTTGCAAGACTTGTGTTAATCCTTGGATAGTGCGTTGCATCTCGCGCCATTGAGCTCTCTCGGCGGTCATTTGCGAGATTTAGCCTGAAACCATAGTTACAGGGTTTAATTATTTTTCCTTGGTATTTATTTCTTGATAATTCATTCTTTTCAAAACATAACCCGTGTTTCTACCAAATCTTACCGGGAAGGTTTTAAGATCTTAACCAAATTTCTAGATGTTGATCTAGAACCTATACCAAGGGAAACCTAATCTAAGTTTAAGAATCCTAGGTTTTATGTAACCTAGGCTCTTATACCACTAAAACGGTCACGCCCCGACGCGGAAAATCGAGGGCGCGAGCAGTTATGAGGCACTCGTGTCTATCAGAGCATGTACCAATTTAATTCTAAGGCAAAGAGATAAGAAGGAATTGATAATTTTATTCCATCAAAATAGAGGTTTACATCACTAATTTATAAGCCATAAAGGCATGATACAATCTTCCAATTTTCATAATTCTAGTAAGAGTAACTATTGATCTACATAAACCTAGGTAAATCACTCTTTCACTCTTGTCCATTCCCTTGTTCATTTTGTTGTGCCCCTGTGGTTTTGATGATTGGTTGACTGGTTTTGATGTGAGTTAATTACTTGATGATTGGTTTTGTTGTGAGTTAATCACTGTGAGTTATCCTGATGTGTGAGTCATCTTCATATGTTCAGTCATTCTGATGTTCAGTCTGTTTATCAAAGCATTGCATTGCTGTTCAGTTAGTTTATTCTGATTCAGTTAGTTTATTCTGATGTGTGAGTCATCTTCATATGTTCAGTCATTCTGATGTTCAGTCTGTTTATTAAAGCATTGCATTTGATGTTCAGTCATGTTATCTGCTGCATAAAGCACTCATATACACTTACATAAGTCTGCACATCAGCATCACGCAGCAAGTATGTACATCGCCTTCAGTAGGCATGTCAAGTCCACACATTGCATAGCATGCATCGTTCTTCAACAGAAGTCTATACATCAGCTTGCATGAATTCAAAGTGTGTACATTGAATAGCATGCATTTCAAGAAGTCTGTACATCCTCTGTCTCTGTTAAGCTTCAAAGTCTGCACATGGCTCACCGTCTCATGCATAGTCTGGACAGTTGTGGGTCGACGCCCCCTTCTGATGGGTCGACGCCCCCTTTGTTTTCCAAGTCCATACATTGATCTTCATATTCAAAGTCTGTACATTGGTCTTCACCTGAAGTCCATACATGGGTCTTCATATTCAAAGTATGTACATTGGTCTTCACCTGAAGTCCATACATTGGTTTTCATATTCCAAGTCTATACATCCTCCGCCAAAGCCTTCAAAGTCTGTACAGCCATTCCTTGAAGATCAAGTCCATACAACGGCACTGTAGCTTGCTCAACTGAAGTCTATACATCCTTCAAGGCGCCAAGTCTGCACATCACCTCATTTCTTCAGAATCTATACATCCACAGTGGAACCCCATGTCTGTACATCGCTTGCATCTTCAAAGTCCATACAGAGTCTTCTGTTGAATTTGAAGTCTATACATCCTGTGAACCTTCAAGTCTATACATCAGCCTTTGCCAATCGGTTTCCAAGTCGGTACATCGACTTCAAGCCTTCCGAGTATGTACAGCCCAAGTCTATACATCCGATTGCCTTTGCATTGCTCAAGCCTGTACAGCCCTCTCGTTGGCAAGTCTATACATTGGCTTAGGCATCCAAGTCTAGACATTGATTCACTATTCATGCCTTGATTCGAAATCTGTACAGCGAGCGGCGTTCATCAAAGTCTGTACATTGCTTGGGCTCACCAAGTCTGTACATCGCTTCAAGCGTTCCATTGTCTATACAAGGCCTGCTTCATTAAGTCTAGACATAGCACTGTAGCTTCCCTAGTTGAAGTCTATACATTGCTGATCGAACGTAAGTCTATACATTCCAACCTTTTCCTACGTTCGCTGCTTTAGCTACACCATAAGTCTACACACTGGCAAAGTGTAAACATAGCTTAAGCAAGTCTGTACAGCCAACGCTTTCATTGATTCCAAGTCTGTACACTGGTCCATAGGCGTCCCAAGTCTGTACATTGGTTCAGGTTTACCAAGTCTATACATTGCTTCAATATTCTCAAAGTCTATACAGCCTGCCTTATCGTTCAGAGTCTCTACATCATTCCTCAAAGGCCAAGTGTATACATTGTCCATGTGTTCAAATGTTTCAAGTCTATACATTGGATAGGCTCGTTCATGCTTCGTTCATCTCAAGTCTGTACACTGCCTTTCACATGCACTCATTAATCAAGTCTGTACAGTCCCTTGTTTGCAAGACTATACACTCGGCTGCCTTGCTTTGCTTAAAGTCTGTACAGCCCTTCCCTCAGCAACTCTATACACTGGAGTCGTCAGCTGCAGGGACAGCATGTCTGTACATTGGGTTCTCATGCATGTTAACAGCAAGTCTATACACTGCATTCATGCATTGTTCTTCACAGCAAAGTCTGTACACTGCGTTCTCTTGCACGCAATCAAAGTGTGTACAGCCTGTGCTCGCATTGGTAAGTCTATACATGCTTGGCTGTTCATCGTCTGCTACATGCCACTTCAAGTCTGTACATCCATTTGTGTAGTGTGCATTGATCAAGCCAAAGTCTGTACATCGATATGTTGCTTTGATGCCGTTGCATAGTCTATACATTGTTGAGCTTCACACACATATCTTCATAGTCTATACATTGCATCATTGTGCATGCATTGCATTCATTGAAGTCTATACACTGCATACAGTTATGCTTCACAAGTCTACACATTGCTGTTCTTCACAGCAAGTATATACACTCTCTCACGTTGTACACACTTGCCTAATGGATGTCCCTAAGTCTATACACTCAATGGCTTCATACATTTCACAGAAGTCCACACATTCCCCTTGTTATGATAATGCATTCTTCAGCTAGTATATACACTGAGGTCGCATGAAGACCTACAAGTCTATACACTCTCTCAGTGTACACACTTACTCATTTACTGCTTCTAAAGTATATACACTCGTTGTTAAAAGCCTGAACTAACTAATTCGTTTCATTATTGTTTTGTCTCTGTCTGCAGATGACTCAGGTTAATGACTGGGTGCGTGAACCGAGGATGATGCCTGGCACGTGATCCGAGGTGCTCTCTGGGCGGGAACCTGAAGGACACATGCCCTAGCACCTGCTGAAGCTGATATAAATAGAAGCATTGGTCCACTTAAGAGAGATGATGATAATAGAAGAGGGATGATCGAGACTGTGAGAAAAGAAGCAGAGAAGTAGAAGAAGAAGAAGAGTGAAGATAGAGAGTGAGAGCAGCAGAAGAAAAAGAGAAAGAGAGAGCTCGTGAGGATTGAAAGAAAAGAGAAAGACAGTAAGAGTGAAAAGGAGAGCAGAGAAGAGAAAGATTGTGTGAGCTGAGAAGAAGAAAGAAGAGGAAGAAAGGAAGAGAGGAGAGAGTTCTATTGAAGATCTGTTCAGTCTGTTCGTGGATCAAATCCAGAACGACTATGCTCATTGAGAGCTATATTTCTTGTGTTTCATTTCTGGCTTCTGTCGATGTGCTTTTTATGTTTTCTTATTTTTCCTTTTGTTACTCAGGTTACTATTGTTCATCCGATTCTCAGTAGTGAGGTCGGGTTCCTCCTGTGGACTCAGGAGAAGGGAGATCTGATCTCCGGTTCTGGGCTTGTGGGTTGCAAGTCCATGGGTCCCTCCTGGTCTGGAGAAAGAGAGGTCTGCGACCTCTGGTTTTTTGGTAACGGGGAGTCACTGGTGTGTTCCCTCCTTGTCTGGAGGAAGAGAGACTGTGTGTCTCTGGTTTCCAAGTGACTGGGAGTCACTTGGGGTGTCCCTCCGGTTGGGAGGAAGAGGGGAGGTTGTTCCCCTGGTCAAGCTGTGTGGCAGCAACTTGTTTACAGACTGAGTCTGCTTTCTAGCTTGTGCTAGTGGAAGCCTCACTCCGGTTGGGAGTGAGGGGTGGACGTAGGTCTTGGTGACCGAACCACCTAAAAATCTCTTGAGCAGTGGTTTGTCTGTGTGTTTGCTTCTGCTAGATGATTGCTTAGGCGCGCTCCATGTGTTTGCTCATGAGTTTAATTGAATTAGTTTTATTATGTGATTGTGTCTAGCATCTGTGTTTTAATTTGGGCATTATTTCTGAAGGGGATACATTCACCCCCCTCTGTATCCGGGCATAGCACCCTATCAATTGGTATCAGAGCCATGTTTGCATAGAAGGTCCAGCGACCTGCAGATCCGATCCTACAGTCTTAGGTGCTTATTTGCTTTTCGTGCATCAATATTCCTGTTGCATTATTTCTGATCTGTTTCCATGGGTGAGCCACCAGTTTTCAACGGTTCCAATTTTAGTGTATGGTTTGCTAGTGTAATGCCCTGGATCCTTGGTGGATCTTTGCTGGATCCTTTGCAGGTCTTGTGGGATCTTTGTTGGATCTTTTGGATCTGTTTTGGATTGGTTTCGTTGAGTTTTGGTTCGCTTTTGTGGCTTCCGAGTTGAGTTTGACGAGCCGTGGGTTTTTCTCACGTACTAGTTACGGAACCCTACGGTGAGTTTGTTTGTCAATTCTCGAACTCGTGGATGCTGCAGCGACGATGTACTCTTCGAGCCGGTCGTTTCGACTATTTTTGCGTATTTTTCTGAATTTGTGCATTTTCGGCGCATTTTCGAAATTTTTAGAAATTAGGAAGATTACCTAATTTCTTTTCTTGTTATTTCTTTTCCTCTCTCTCTCTCCTCACTCTCGCGATCTCCTCTCTCTCTCCCGTTCTCTCTCGTTCTCTCTCCCTTCCAGCTCCGGCTGCAGACGGAGGCGCTCGTGGGTGAGGTGGCGACGTGGTGGAGCTGTCGAGGTGCGCGATGGGGCGAGGATCGGATCGATTCTGGCGCGATCCCGAACGGTGGATTCAAAGCCGGTGAAATCGGTTCGCGAGTGGTTTTCGGCGTGGTTTAGTCCCTTCGGGGCGCAGTTTCTTCAGTGGAGGTAGGGTGACTGATCCTTACTTCGTCCTCTTCGTTTTCCCTACCATTGCACGGCGTTCGGCAAGGAAACGGCCGAGTTTGGGCTTGGTTTGCCTAAACCGTGATTTTCGTGGTTTTTAGGGTCGGCCGGTAAACGGCGACCATTTGCGGCGTAGTTAGTTTCTAACTGACCGCTGGGATGTTAGGATCCCATCCACGTTGATTTCGTGTGATTTGGTGTTCATTCGAGGCCGGTAGAAGCCCGGGAACCTCGGTGACCCACTTAGGGTCGATTTGTCTAAATCGCCCGGATCTTGCATTTTTGAGCTTGCATGTGGGGTTTGGAGTCCCATGATGTTGTTATTTGTCGTTTAGGTGTGTTTCCCCTGCGTTTCGGCGTGAATGGGGCGTGGAACGGGCCGGTTTGGCCGTTCCTCTGTTTTCCCGCCGTATGGGAAGTAGCGGTCGTTCCAGTGGCCGTTACTTGCTTTTGATGGTCCTACGACAGACCGTTACTTCGTTTAGTGTTTTTGAGCTTTCTGGCTTTTGGGTGAGTGACGGCCCTAGGGTGGCGCGTCGCTTCCTTGTAATGCGCCTAGGCTAGCGCGTTACTTCCTTTTTATCGTTTTGTTTTGGGGTTGAGTCGGTTGATATAACGCGCTTGACCCAGCGCGTTAGATGAATGTGACACGCCTGGTCCTGGCCGTTACTTGCTGTTTGACCGACGTTTGACCTGTTGAGGCGGTGCCTCTAGCGGTCGTGCCCCCGTGCATTGTTTGAGTGTAACGCGCCTGCCCCCGGTCGTTACATTCTGTTTGGCCGATCTTGGGTGGTTGTGCCCGTTGGATATAACGGATATGCCCCCATGCGTCGTTGTGTTATAATGCGCCTGTCTCTGGCCGTCATTTGTTGTTTTGTGCTGGGTTGAGGGTGGCTGGGCACGTTGATAGTAACGGGCCTTCCCCCGTGCGTCGTTTGGCTCTGACGTGTTTCCTTTGCCGCGTTGTTTGTTTGTAACGCGCCTGGCGTTGCGTGTTACTTCGCTTTGGTTGTGGGTGGTTGTGCACGTTGTGAATAACGCGCCTGCTCCCGTGCGTCGTTTGGCTGTAACGCGCTTAGTCTAGTGCGTTACTTGGCTCGTGCGTGTTTTGAGTCTTAGAGTTGGTTAGGGTGGTGTGAGCGACGGCTTGTCGTCCGACCGTCGTTTGGTGAGTAACGGCCCTGGTCTAGACCGTCACATGCTAGTAGCGGTCTAGGGGTGGCGCGTTACATGCCTTGTGCTCCGTTTTCCGTTATTTCGGTTTTAGCTTGTCTTGGCTTGTCCTAGTGGTTTGCCCGTTATCCCTTGGATGTTTCTTGACGTCCTATGAGGGCTAAGACTACGTTGTAAGGTGGCCAGGAGTCTTCTTACTTGCGGTAGGATTGTCTATCCTACTTTTTGCTTGTGCGTTGCTGGGTTCAGGTCAACCCGGTGTGACCCAGTGGTTGACGTGTGACCTTGTGTGTGTGTGTCTCGGTGGTTGTGTCCGGCTTGAGACACTGCTTCTGGATGCCCTGAGGTGTTGTTCTACCTCGGTTTGTGTGTCCAGACATGTCTGAGGGTTCTTGGTGTTTCCCTCAGGTCTCCGTGTGTCGTTTTCTGCGGAACATTGTTTTGCTGGCTTAGGATTAGACCGATTAGCGGCTTGTTTCGCTGTTTGTGACGATCTTGCCTTTGAGTCGTCCGACTCAGGGATCGTTACATTGTAGGTCTAGTTGCCTAGTCCTGAGTCTGTTGGCGGTTGTTTGACTGCCTTGGTGCTTTGTTGTGCATGAGACAGGGCTTTTCTTAGCTGTCTGTGCTGTAGCCCCTGTGTTTCAGAGTTCGTGCCTTGTGAGCCTCCCCTAGTTGTAGCCTAGGCTTTTGCCGACCCACCGGGAGTGGTGGAGGGGTTTCTCCTGTTGCGTTTGGTACGTACGGTTCTTAAGCTAGTTCCGTAGGCCCCGGCCAGCGGTAGCGTCCTACCGAGGGGAATACTAGCTAGAGGCATGGCCTAGGTTATGCACACGTGGTCAGGGACTGGGGACTTGCGCCGATGGGCGTGGCCCTGACTAGTCACTCGCAGTTGGTGCTGTAGTCTTGTGCTGTGGTACCATGTTTCCTTGGAACTGTTGGTCCTCGGACCTGGTTCTTGGTGTGTCTTGTTCTTGAATGGACATGACACTTGTGGCGCAGTGTAAGTCGTCAGTGGACGCTTCTGGCTGTTCTTCTGGGAGGAGGGTGCTCCTGTCACTCGGTGCTATGACTCTCGCATTTTCTTGTGCGCGGTGACCTTTGCGAGTTGCCCTCTCGTGGCCGTACTCGAGGTCAGTGTTCCGTCGTTGGCATGACATTCTCGTCATGCGTGAGGCTGCGTGCACGACGTCTCCTGTCGTGTTTTGTCTATGTTTTCGGCGTCCGCCTTCGCCTTTCTTTTGGCTGACGGATTGGGTTACCCTACTGCGCGAGTTTGGGGTTGACCGTCTGTTGCCGTTTGGAGTAGCTTAGGGTGCCGAGTTCTCCTCGGTGGCCGTGTTCCGTGTTTTACGGCCTTGCTCTTCTTTGTTGTTGAGCTCCCCTCTCCTGCCTGTTCCCTACTCCTGCTGTACCTGTTCTGTTTACATCTTTGTAGTGTAGCTTTTTCCTGCTTTGTTGCACTCGTTGTTTCTGTTGCTTCCGTTGCTCTGTGCGTTTTCCAGTGGGGATCTGCGTGACCCCTACTGAGTTTCTGTTGAGACTCACCCCTACTTTTCAGGTGGGTTTCGCTGTCTACCTCTGCTGTCCTTGGTGGAGCGCGTTCGCTGTAGCTGCTAGCTGTACCTGCGTCGGGCTTCCCCCGACTTCTGTGTACGTTTCTTTTCTGTCAGACTGTACTGTGATAGACTTGTTGTCTTTCCTTTGGGCTGGACTCTGGTGTATGATTGTAAAATTTGAATTATGAAAAAGTAATTTTATTTCTGCTACTTTAGCAATCCAATGTAATGAAATTTAATTGCTTACTGTTATATCTGCTGGCTTCAATGTATTCCACACACTCCTTTTTCCCTTCGGCGCTTTCCCGCTCTTGGGAGGCCTCGCGGGTCCCATGTGGTATCACG
The DNA here is from genome assembly GCA_022559845.1 of Amorphophallus konjac. Classification (NCBI taxonomy): domain Eukaryota; kingdom Viridiplantae; phylum Streptophyta; class Magnoliopsida; order Alismatales; family Araceae; genus Amorphophallus; species Amorphophallus konjac. The sequence continues at coordinate 284,396,871 of CM040120.1, read as the reverse complement.
TGTATTCGGTATTTATACCGGGTGCACTGGGTATCCGGAATCCGGGTCGCTACAGGTGGTATCAGAGCCATGTTCTGAGATGTTCGGAGTTTCTTTTCTGAGCTATCAGAGCATTGTCGTGTGAAATACATGGAAATCCAGATGTACAGTTACCAGAGTCCTTAAGGTCCAGTACAGTCTCTTGCTGGCGTAGGTGTTGCGATGGTTTATCGCGGTTGTGCGTGGTCTTGTACGTGCTTGGTTGGCACTGTGCGAGATGGTTTTTGCTCTCGTCTAGGTGTGACGAGGTGCTTTGTTCGATTTTGAAGTTGTCTTGATCATGTTGCACTTGGCAGTGTTTGTCGGTTGGCATGAACCTGCAGTGCCTTGTTCGAGCTGTTTTCTATGCTTTTGCTCAGGTGGCTTATGACTTTCAGCGTTGGTGTGATGGCCATGCACGTTCTTACGTTGCTTTGGTTGTCCCAGCTTGAGTCTGTGTAGCTCCTGATGCATCGTTGTTTCAGTTGTCTCGATTATCATGTTGCCTCGATTGAGAAGTTGCTCGAGCGAACCTAGGATTTTACCTTCCTGGTGAGCTATTGTTGTCGGGCTTGTTGCTTCTCGTTCTTCTTGGTGAAGCTTTTTCGATGTTAACCTTGGAATTGCTGTCTTAGTGTTGCTTTTGTCCTGTGTCTGCTTAAGTGTGGACAGCCTTGTTTTGAGCCTGATCTGCTCCTTGTTGTACGGTTGCTTGGCTTTGGACTCCGTAATGGTGTTAAGAGCTGTCGTGTACCGTATTTGTCGTGCTGTGTCTGACGGTCGATGTATTGTGAAGGCTCATTTGTTGTTCCAGGACATGACGGTAAACTGAGATTAGCTCTTTCCGCGTGCTTTGTGCTGAAGCTGGTGCTCTTCCTTTGTTGCACTTAGGCCCCTTGTTATCGGTTGTTCGCGAGATCGGTGCTCGTGGCGTGTTAATTGCGATCTTTGTTGATTGCGATGGCATCTGGCATGTGCTAAGGTGTGATTACCGGTGTTGTTCTATTGCCTGTGTGCATTGTTGAGGGTGCAGCGGAAGTGTGTGGGTTGGCTACCCACTCGTCGAGAGGTTCGTTCTTTCTCGATGTGACTTCATCTTGGCTTCTCGTGCCTTGACTTTGTATGTTGCCGTGCCATTGTTTGTGGTTTTCTGGTGTTGGCATTGGCATTTGCGAGTGTTGGGGAATTTGTCGACATTCTTTGCTGATTGAGTACCCTTTGCTCTGCATTTTCTTTCTTGGGTGTTGTGCTCTCAAGGCATGTTTTGTAGTCCTTGAGATGTGTTCCCCGAGAGTATTGTTGTTTCTCGTTGTTGTGGGTCTTCTCTTGGTGAGCAGTCTGATGCGTGACCTGTCTCTTGTGGTCGTGTGCTCAGCTGTTCCTGTGCCTTGATGTGACCCTGCTTGCAGTTGTGTTCCTTGGTTCTGTGTGTTGTGCGGAGCCGGAATTCTGCAGGTGTTGCCGTTTTTGTGAGCGTTGTTTCTTTATGATTTTGTGTCTCTGTCTTGGACCATGGTCTTGTCTTGTCAGTTGGCTTGTTGTGCTCTCTTTTCCTGGTGGAGTTAGCTTGTGACTCGATCAGATGTGATAGCTGGCTGAGTGCTAACTTGATTGTGGTTGTGGTCCAGTGTTGTTGTTGTCGTTGGTGTCCTGTGTGCCAGGTGTTCCCTGTTGCCTTTGGCACTGGAACCGATGATGTTGCGAGCTGTCAGCTGTGAGGACTGTGTCTCCTTGTGTAAGCTGCTGCTTGCCGTGTTGTCATTGTGTTTCTCGGTTGTCTGTTGTTGTGGCAGTCGTGTCTCCGTTCCTGGTGAGACGTAAGCGACGTTGCCTTTGCTTCAGAGGTGTCAGATGTGTTCACTTTGGTGCCATACTCGTGCTGTGGACTTGCTGTCTTGGAAGCTAGAGTGTCTACCTGTAATTATGATCTGACAGTGTTCCTCTGAGCTGTGTTTCTCGAGATTTGTGTTGTTTATCGTGGTTGTATTGTTGGGTTGTTCTTCCCTGCTTCTCCTTTGTTAGTCCTTAATTTCGAGGGTGAAATTTCTTAAAGGAGGGCAGGATGTAATGCCCTGGATCCTTGGTGGATCTTTGCTAGATCCTTTGCAGGTCTTGTGGGATCTTTGTTGGATCTTTCGGATCTGTTTTGAATTGGTTTCGTTGAGTTTCGGTTCGCTTTTGTGGCTTCCGAGTTGAGTTTGACGAGCCGTGTGGGTTTTTCTCACGTACTAGTTACGGAACCCTACGGTGAGTTTGTTTGTCAATTCTTGAACTCGTGGATGCTGCAGCGACGATGTACTCTTCGAGCCGGTCGTTTCGACTATTTTTAGGTATTTTTCTGAATTTGTGCATTTTCGGCGCATTTTCGGAATTTTCGAAAATTAGGAAAATTTCCTAATTTCTTTTCTTTTTATTTCTTTTCCTCTCTCTCTCTCTCCTCACTCTCACGATCTCCTCTCTCTCTCTCCCGTTCTCTCTCATTCTCTCTCCCTTCCGGCTCCGGCTGTAGACGGAGGCGCTCGTGGGTGAGGTGGCGACGAGGTGGAGCTGTCGAGGTTCGCGATGGGGCGAGGATCGGATCGATTCTGGCGCGATCCCGAATGGTGGATTCAAAGCCGGTGAAATCGGTTCGCGAGTGGTTTTCGACGTGGTTTAGTCCCTTCGGGGCGCAGTTTCTTCGGTGGAGGTAGGGTGACTGATCCTTACTTCGTCCTCTTCGTTTTCCCTGCCATTGCAGGGCGTTCGGCAAGGAAATGGTCGAGTTTGGGCTTGGTTTGCCTAAACCGTGATTTTCGTGGTTTTTAGGGTCGGCCGGTAAACGGCGACCATTTGCGGCGTAGTTAGTTTCTAACTGACCGTTGGGATGTTAGGATCCCATCCACGTTGATTTCGTGTGATTTGGTGTTCATTCGAGGCCGGTAGAAGCCCGGGAACCTCGGTGACCCACTTAGGGTCGATTTGTCTAAATCGCCCGGATCTTGCGTTTTTGAGCTTGCATGTGGGGTTTGGAGTCCCCTGATGTTGTTATTTGTCGTTTAGGTGTGTTTCCCCTGCGTTTCGGCGTGAATGGGGCATGGAACGGGCCGGTTTGGCCGTTTCTCTATTTTCCCGCCGTATGGGAAGTAGCGGTCGTTCCAGTGGCCGTTACTTGCTTCTGACAGTCCTACGACAGACCGTTACTTCGTTTAGCATTTTTGAGCTTTCTGGCTTTCTGGTGAGTGATGGCCCTAGGGTCGCGCGTCGCTTCCTTGTAACGCGCCTAGGCTAGCGCGTTACTTCCTTTTTGTTGTTTTGTTTTGGGTTTGAGTCAGTTGATCTAACGCGCTTGACCCAGCGCGTTAGATGAATGTGACACGCCTGGTCCTGGCCGTTACTTGCTGTTTGACCGACGTTTAACCTGTTGAGGAGGTGCCTCCAGCGGTCGTGCCCCCGTGCGTTGTTTGAGTGTAACGCGCCTGCCCCCGGCCGTTACATTCTGTTTGGCCGTGCTTGGGTGGCTGTGCCCGTTGGATATAACGGATATGCCCCCATGCGTCGTTGTGTTATAACGCGCCTGTTTCTGACCGTCGTTTGTTGTTTTGTGCTGGGTTGAAGGTGGCTGGGCACGTTGATAGTAACGCGCCTTCCCCCGTGCGTCGTTTGGCTCTGATGCGTTTCCCTTGCCGCGTTGTTTGTTTGTAACGCGCCTGGCGTTGCGCGTTACTTCGCTTTGGTTGTGGGTGGCTGTGCACGTTGTGAATAACGCGCCTGCTCCCGTGCGTCGTTTGGCTGTAACGCGCTTAGTCTAGTGCGTTACTTGGCTCGTGCGTGTTTTGAGTCTTAGAGTTGGTTGGGGTGGTGTGAGCAACAGCCTGTCGTCCGACCGTCGTTTGGTGAGTAACGGCCCTGGTCTAGACCGTCACATGCTAGTAGCGGTCTAGGGGTGGCGCATTACATGCCTTGTGCTCCGTTTTCCGTGATTTCGGTTTTAGCTTGTCTTGGCTTGTCCTAGTGGTTTGCCCGTTATCTCGTGGATGTTTCTTGACGTCCTATGAGGGCTAAGACTACGTTGTAAGGTGGCCAGGAGTCTTCTTACTTGCGGTAGGATTGTCTATCCTACTTTTTGCTTGTGCGTTGCTGGGTTCAGGTCAACCCGGTGTGACCCAGTGGTTGACGTGTGACCTTGTGTGTGTGTGTCTCGGTGGTTGTGTCCGGCTCGAGACACTGCTTCTGGATGCCCTGAGGTGTTGTTCTACCTCGGTTTGTGTGTCCAGATATGTCTGAGGGTTCTTGGTGTTTCCCTCAGGTCTCTGTGTGTCATTTTCTGCGGAACATTGTTTTGCTAGCTTAGGATTAGACCGATTGGCGGCTTGTTTCGCTGTTTGTGACGATCTTGCCTTTGAGTCGTCCGACTCAGGGATCGTTACGTTGTAGGTCTAGTTGCCTGGTCCTGAGTCTGTTGGCGGTTGTTTGACTACCTTGGTGCTTTGTTGTGCACGAGATAGGGCTTTTCTTAGCTGTCTGTGCTGTAGCACCTGTGTTTCAGAGTTCGTGCCTTGTGAGCCTCCCCTAGTTGTAGCCCTAGGCTTTTGCCGACCCACCGGGAGTGGTGGAGGGGTTTCTCCTGTTGCGTTTGGTACGTACGGTTCTTAAGCTAGTTCCGTAGGCCCCGGCCGGCGGTAGCGTCCTACCGAGGGGAATACTAGCTAGAGGCCTAGCCTAGGTAGTGGTCAGTGTGTGCACACGTGGTCAGGGACTGGGGACTTGCGCCGATGGGCGTGGCCCTGACTAGTCACTCGCAGTTGGTGCTGTAGTCTTGTGCTGTGGTACCATGTTTCCTTGGAACTGTTGTTCCTCGGACCTGGTTCTTGGTGTGTCTTGTTCTTGAATGGACATGACACTTGTGGCGCAGTGTAAGTCGTTAGTGGACGCTTCTGGCTGTTCTTCTGGGAGGAGGGTGCTCCTGTCACTCGGTGCTGTGACTCTCGCGTTTTCTTGTGCGCGGTGACCTTTGCGAGTTGCCCTCTCGTGGCCGTACTCGAGGTTAGTGTTCCGTCGTTGGCATGACATTCTCGTCATGCGTGGGGCTACGTGCACGACGTCTCCTGTCGTGTTTTGTCTGTGTTTTCGGCGTCGGCGTCCGCCTTCGCCTTTCTTTAGGCTGACAGATTGGGTTACCCTACTGCGCGAGTTTGGGGTTGACCGTCTGTTGCCGTTTGGAGTAGCTTAGGGTGCCGAGTTCTCCTCGGTGGCCGTGTTCCGTGTTTTACGGCCGTGCTCTTCTTTGTTGTTGAGCTCCCCTCTCCTGCCTGTTCCCTACTCCTGCTGTACCTGTTCTGTTTACATCTTTGTAGCGTAGCTTTTTCCTGCTTTGCTGCACTCGTTGTTTCTGTTGCTTCCGTTGCTCTGTGCGTTTTCCAGTGGGGATCTGCGTGACCCCTACTGAGTTTCTATTGAGACTCACCCCTGCTTTTCAGGTGGGTTTCGCCGTCTACCTCTGCTGTCCTTGGTGGAGCGCGTTCGCTGTAGCTGCCAGCTGTACCTACGTCGGGCTTCCCCCGACTTCTGTGTTCGTTTCTTTTCTGTCGGACTGTACTGTGATAGACTTGTTGTCTTTCCTTTGGGCTGGACTCTGGTGTATGATTGTAAAATTTGAATTATGAAAAAGTAATTTTATTTCTGCTACTTTAGCAATCCAATGTAATGAAATTTAATTGCTTACTGTTATATCTACTGGCTTCAATGTATTCCACACACTCCTTTTTCCCTTCGGTGCTTTCCCGCGCTTGGGAGGCCTCGCGGGTCCCATGTGGTATCACGTGTATTCGGTATTTATACCGGGTGCACCGGGTATCCGGAATCCGGGTCGCTACAGCTAGTCTGAAAAATTATGCTAAATCTGTTAATCCAGACCTGTGGAAAGTGATTTCACATGGTCCTCATGAACTACCAAAGAAAAAATCCAAATGGACTGACATTCATAAATCAATGCATGAAGAGAATCAGATAGCTATAAATCTAATGAAGGCAGCTACTGATAGAGCTTTTCATTCATGTTTCTTAGATTGCAGCTCTGCTAATGATATTCTGGACATGCTGAAGCGAACTCAGAAGAGAAATGAGGACAGCTGTATGATGGCTGACAGAAGCAATCAAAGTGGCAGCCAAAATGAAGAAGATGATGATGATGAGGTAAATCTCTTTGAGAACTATACCTTAGATGACTGGGAGAATTCATATACTGAATTATTAGAGTCTCATGAACAGTTAAGAAAACAATACAAAAAATTGAAGAAGAATAGTAGGTCAGACAGTTTCAATTCTCCATGTAAAAACTGTGCTGAACTGAAAAAATGTTCATGATGCTTTTGTGTCTGATATTCAAATGTTGAAAAAGTAAATTTCGATACTGAAGATTGAGAATCAAGATCATGTAAAAGAGATCTCTGAACTTGAGAAGAAGCTTAGCCTAACTTGTAATGATTCTATTCAGAGTAAGAATTTGCTGGAAAAATTTGAATGTGTTAAGTCTGAACTAAGTAGGCTAGAATCTGAAAATGACTCTCTGAAATAATCTTTTAAAGATAATGAAGAAAAATTTTGGAAACTTGAGCTAGAGAAGAATTTGGTTGCTGAAAAATTGAATGCCATAAAATCTGTAAACATAGAATTACAGAAAGATTTTGAAAAGCAACAAAGAGAAATGAAGGAAATTGAAAATGGAAGAATGTATGAAGTCAATTCAGAAGACCAGTTTCTAATAAATGAATTGGTTCAGAATGATAAGCTTAAAGAAGAAATTGAAAAATTGAAGTTGTTAAACAGCGGCATGTCTGAAAGACTTCTTACATTGGAGAAAGGAAAATGCATCTGTACAAATGAAACTGAAAAAGAAGAGGATCTGAGAAAGGAGATCGAAGAATACAAAATTGCCAACAAGGTTTTGAGTGAGGTTGTCAATTGCATGAACAAGAGACTGCAAGCTATGAGTTACATATTGCCTCTCTAGAATATGAAATCCTAGACTTAAGGAAATGTCTATCTAAATTTGTTGATGGACAAGAAAATCTGGACATGTTGTTAGGTGTTAAGGTCAATACTCAAAAAGAAGGGTTAGGCTACAACAATGTCAATAAAAAGGCTTTCAAAAATAAGCTAATGACATCTTTTATCAAAGCATCAGATGTTGCCACCACCTCAGAAAATAAACAACCAAATGTTCAGAAGAATCAGAAACAAACTGGAAAAATGGAAAAGGTCAGTCATGTGAAGAAGGGATTGAATCAAAGTGAAAATGTGCATGCTGTAAAACACACTGATACACCTAGACATGCACATAAAAGAGAAATCATGAAATGTCATTACTGTCACAAGATTGGCCACTTGATGCATGGATGTAACTTAATGAAATCAGATGATCTGAAAGCTAGAGAAAAGCATGGTAGGGATTCGCAGGTCAAGTTTCATGTCCCTAAGAAAAAGAGTGTCACATGTTCTAATTGTGATAAAGTAGGACACACTACTGCTCATTGCTGGTTTGCAAGTGGTAAGGAAAAATCATGTTCATATCATACAAAATACTTTGCAAATCAGCATGTTTTTAATATGAACAAATCTGTTTCAAAGAACCAGCACATCATCTATTTTAACTGCAACAAAATAGGCCACAGGGCCTCTGAATGATGGTCAGGTTCTTATAGAAGAAATTCTCTCAATTGCTCTCAATGTGGAAAGCATGGCCACACAGTCAAGGACTGTTGGCATGCTCAAGGGAACAATTTCATCTCTGAAAGGTTTAAATTCCCTGCAAGTACAAATGCTCTCAGAAAGAACAAAGTTGTTTTTAAAAGGAAAAACTTTGAATATTTTGATTATGGAAAATAGTTTGGTGATGCAAATAACAGAAATTTCCATGCCAATGCACATAAAATTCATATTCATAAGAATGTGCATAAATCAGATCTGAAAATTGCTGCTTCTTGCCATCATTTTGGCAAATCTGGACATTTGATGGATGGTCATCCTCTGATGAAATTTAATGATCATCAAGTTAAAAATGTGCTGAGAAAACCTGCTAGGAGTGATATTGTCAATTCAGGACCCAAGACCTCTTGGGTATCTGTTTGTGCAAAATAAGCTTTGTGTTACAGGTATGCCTTGGAAGCTGAAGAATAAAGAGGGGTAACAATCCAAGGCACTCAAGAAGAAAATCCCTCCTGAATCTTTCAGGTAAATTTCTTACACTTCCTGTTCTTAGTCTTATTGCATAGCACATTAGATATGATTTTGCATTTTCATTCATCATCTGCCATTTGCATCATTTTCTGATCATACACTTGCTGAGTGTTATGTGCAAATATCAGATTAAAAAGGGTTGTCTACATCTGATGCATACATATGCCAATTGCAATTGTTTGATAATTGTGGTTATGCATAATCTCTGAAAACAAATTGCATTCTGAAATTTTTGAAAAAATCTAAACTGCATATGAATGTGGTTTGAAATTTTTCTGTTGCATAGCTCACTGAAAATCTGGATTGCATATAGGACTGCATGTTGAATTATCATGATTGACCTCTATGGTATATAAATGGTAAGTTACTAAAAGGCAGGGAAATCTGTCTGGAGGTTCTTGCTATGTGTGAGGTGGTCTTTTAGACCAAGTGCTCCGCCTGGTACCATGGGTCACTTTGCTTAATAGGGCAGTCTGATTGAGCATAAGTCACATTGTCATATGTTCAGTCTTCAGTGCAAAACATTGCATGTTTTCAGAGGGAATTAATTGTATGTCTTTGCATAGCATTCAATGTTGAGTCTTTGCATGTATTTGCATACATGGAGTTAATTGCATTGTATTTCATTGAAAAATACCAAAAAGAGTGACTGAATACATATTGTCAGGGGGAGTCAATGCATTGCTTGTAGGTTGTCAAATGCATACTCTTGTGAGAATTCATTGCATATCCTTTCTTATTGACTTTGTTGACAAACCTTGATCATAATTTGAAAATAATGGGTTTCAAAATCTCCTCTATCATTTGATTTCTGAATTCTATCAATCTCTCATGAAGATTTCAATGGGACTATCTCAATCATAAATCTGAAAACTTTTGAACTAGGAATCTTCTATTATACGATTTTATGAATGACTGAAATAACTCAGCTGGTTTAAGTTTAATGTATTCATTGAGGTTGACTTTAAAATTTCTTAAAAAATATCTGAATCATTTTTAATAAACTTTAACCAACTGTTTCATGATGTGTCTTGTAAAAACTTCTGAAATCTGCACTATTGAATACATGGCTTTAGTTGATTAAGTACATGAAGTTAGTATTGTTTTGAAGCAAATGAATTTCTCTGAAATGTCTAAAGGGTAATATCTGTCAGAGCAATGACTTTAGTCACTGAGAAACACATGTCCAAAGGACTGTGTCATGAGGTGCCATAGTTAACTCTGCTTAAGATGAGTGTTAATCAGGCATAGCAATGGCATGCACACTGAGAAATACAACTCACTCATCAAGAAATGATTTGTAGTGTGTCATGATGTGTAAATGCTACCTCAGTTTATATAAAGCATGACTGTGAGTCACACTAAGTGCTTAGGGATATTGGCCTCTGATCAAGGTATATCCTCTAGTTACAAGGTGTGCACTGAACTAGAGTGCTCGTAAAATTTGTAGCATGAAAACTGTTGAACAAATTGAAATATCTGAATATTGATGCTAAAATCAAATTGCTACAACCCTAAACAAATTCACATGACTTCATAAATGCTTGATCTCAATTCTAGTGCATGTAATTCCGATTGAAGTCAATAAATTTAATTGTGTAAGAGAAAGGGAGGTTAATCAAGATAAAAATGAGGGCTTGGTTCATTTTTATTAAACCATGGTTTTAGATATCAATACAGAATTTTATTGATAAACTCTGCATACATCATGTTTAAACCATGCTGATCAATAAACTTCATTCATAAGCCCTTATAATGGAAGACCTTGAAAAATTATATTTTGGATTTATGAGATTGATATCTCCTTGAAAATCTTGTTGAACTTCTTGTGCTTAGAGCTTCTTTGAAGATCTGTAATTTGAAACTCTTCTGCTCACTGTCCTTGATTCATTGACCTGAACTTATCCTTGAATGCCTCTATGGTCTCCCTCTCACCCATATCAATTGGGAGAAATGCAACAGATGCATATCAATTGGCATCTACTCAGGGGGAGCTTCCTTGTAATATCGAATCATATTCATCTCAATTGGTAACAATTGTGTCTTTGCATTCATATATTTAGGGGGAGGTATTGCACTTCTTCTTGCATCTGCATTTCTGCATTCATACCTCTCCATGGTTCATCTTGTTTATTGCAAGGAGGAGAAATTGACTGTATTTTTAAACATGCTTTAACTTCTGAAACTATTTTCTTTTTGATGAAGTCAAAGGGGGAGAATAATTTGTGTCATCAGAATTATCATCAGAATCACTCACAGTGTAGTGTTGCCATCATCAAAAAGGGGGAGATTGTTGTGCCCCTGTGGTTTTGATGATTGGTTGACTGGTTTTGATGTGAGTTAATCACTTGATGATTGGTTTTGTTGTGAGTTAATCACTGTGAGTTATCCTGATGTGTGAGCCAGCTTCATATGTTCAGTCATTCTGATGTTCAGTCTGTTTATCAAAGCATTGCACTGCTGTTCAGTTAGTTTATTCTGATTCAGTTAGTTTATTCTGATGTGTGAGTCATCTTCATATGTTCAGTCATTCTGATGTTCAGTCTGTTTATTAAAGCATTGCATTTGATGTTCAGTCATGTTATCTGCTGCATAAAGCATTCATATACACTTACATAAGTCTGCACATCAGCATCATGCAGCAAGTATGTACATCGCCTTCAGTAGGCTTGTCAAGTCCACACATTGCATAGCATGCATCATTCTTCAACTGAGGTCTATACATCAGCTTGCATGAATTCAAAGTATGTACATTGAATAGCATGCATTTCATGAAGTCTGTACATCATGTGTCTCTGTTAAGCTTCAAAGTCTGCACATGGCTCACCGTCTCATGCATAGTCTGGACAGTTGTGGGTCGACGCCCCCTTCTGATGGGTCGATGCCCCCTTTGTTTTCCAAGTCCATACATTGATCTTCATATTCAAAGTCTGTACATTGGTCTTCACCTGAAGTCCATACATGGGTCTTCATATTCAAAGTATGTACATTGGTCTTCACCTGAAGTCCATACATTGGTTTTCATATTCCAAGTCTGTACATCCTCCGCCAAAGCCTTCAAAGTCTGTACAGCCATTCCTTGAAGATCAAGTCCATACAACGGCACTGTAGCTTGCTCAACTGAAGTCTATACATCCTTCAAGGCGCCAAGTCTGCACATCGCCTCATTTCTTCAGAATCTATACATCCACAGTGGAACCCCAAGTCTGTACATCGCTTGCATCTTCAAAGTCCATACAGAGTCTTCTGTTGAATTTGAAGTCTATACATCCTGTGAACCTTCAAGTCTATACATCAGCCTTTGCCAATCGGTTTCCAAGTCTGTACATCGACTTCAAGCCTTCCGAGTATGTACAGCCCAAGTCTATACATCCGATTGCCTTTGTATTGCTCAAGCATGTACAGCCCTCTCGTTGGCAAGTCTATACATTGGCTTGGGCATCTAAGTCTAGACATTGATTCACTATTCATGCCTTGATTCGAAGTCTGTACAGCGTGCGGCGTTCATCAAAGTCTGTATAATGCTTGGCGCTCACCAAGTCTGTACATCGCTTCAAGCGTTCCATTGTCTATACAAGGCCTGCTTCATTAAGTCTAGACATAGCACTGTAGCTTCCCTAGTTGAAGTCTATACATTGCTGATCGAACGTAAGTCTATACATTCCAACCTTTTCCTACGTTCGCTACTTTAGCTACACCCTAAGTCTACACACTGGCAAAGTGTATACATCGCTTAAGCAAGTCTGTACAGCCAACGCTTTCATTGATTCCAAGTCTGTACACTGGTCCACAGGCGTCCCAAGTCTGTACATTGGTTCAGGTTTACCAAGTCTATACATTGCTTCAATATTCTCAAAGTCTGTACAGCCTGCCTTATCATTCAGAGTCTCTACATCATTCCTCAAAGGCCAAGTGTATACATTATCCATGTGTTCAAATGTTTCAAGTCTATACATTGGATAGGCTCGTTCATGCTTCGTTCATCTCAAGTCTGTACACTGCCTTTCACATGCACTCATTAATCAAGTCTGTACAGTCCCTTGTTTGCAAGACTATACACTCGACTGCCTTGCTTTGCTTAAAGTCTATACAGCCCTTCCCTCAGCAAGTCTATACACTGGAGTCGTCAACTGCAGGGACAGCATGTCTGTACATTGGGTTCTCATGCATGTTAACAGCAAGTCTATACACTGCATTCATGCATTGTTCTTCACAGTAAAGTCTGTACACTGCGTTCTCTTGCACCCAATCAAAGTGTGTACAGCCTGTGCTCGCATTGGTAAGTCTATACATGCTTGGCTATTCATCGTTTGCTACATGCCACTTCAAGTCTGTACATCCATTTGTGCAGTGTGCATTGATCAAGCCAAAGCATGTACATCGATATGTTACTTTGATGCCGTTGCATAGTCTATACATTGTTGAGCTTCACACACATATCTTCATAGTCTATACATTGCATCATTGTGCATGCATAGCATTCATTGAAGTCTATACACTGCATACAGTTATGCTTCACAAGTCTAGACATTGCTGTTCTTCACAACAAGTATATACACTCTCTCACGTTGTACACACTTACCTAATTGATGTCCCTAAGTCTATACACTCGATGGCTTCATACATTTCACAGAAGTTCACACATTCCCCTTGTTATGATAATGCATTATTCAGCAAGTATATACACTGAGGTCGCATGAAGACCTACAAGTCTATACACTCTCTCAGTGTACACACTTACTCATTTACTGCTTCTAAAGTATATACACTCGTTGTTAAAAGCTTGAACTAACTAATTCGTTTCATTATTGTTTTGTCTCTGTCTGCAGATGACTCAGGTTAATGACTAGGCGCGTGAACCGAGGATGATGCCTGGCACGTGATCCGAGGTGCTCTCTGGGCGGGAACCTGAAGGACACACGCCCTAGCACCTACTGAAGCTGATATAAATAGAAGCCTCCGTCCACTGAAGAGAGATGATGAGAATAGAAGAGGGCTGATCGAGACTGTGAGAAAAGAAGCAGAGAAGCATAAGAAGAAGAAAGAAGAATAAGAAGAGTGAAGATAGAGAGTGAGAGCAGCAGAAGAAAAAGAGAAAGAGAGAGCTCGTGAGGATTGAAAGAAAAGAGAAAGACAGTAAGAGTGAAAAGGAGAGCAGAGAAGAGAAAGATTGCGTGAGCTGAGAAGAAGAAAGAAGAGGAAGAAAGGAAGAGAGGAGAGAGTTCTATTGAAGATCTGTTCAGTCTGTTCGTGGATCAAATCCAGAACGACTATGCTCATTGAGAGCTATATTTCTTGTGTTTCATTTCCAGCTTCTATCGCTGTGCTTTTTATGTTTTCTTATTTTTCCTTTTGTTACTCAGGTTACTATTGTTCTTCCGATTCTCAGTAGTGAGGTCGGGTTCCTCCTGTGGACTCAGGAGAAGGGAGATCTGATCTCCGGTTCTGGGCTTGTGGGTTGCAAGTCCAGGGGTCCCTCCTGGTCTGGAGGAAGAGAGGTCTGCGACCTCTGGTTTGTTGGTGACGGGGAGTCATTGGTGTGTTCCCTCCTGGTCTGGAGGAAGAGAGACTGTGTGTCTCTGGTTTCCAAGTGGCTGGGAGTCACTTGGGGTGTCCCTCCGGTTGGGAGGAAGAGGGGAGGTTGTTCCCCTGGTCAAGCTGTGTGGCAGCAACTTGTTTGCAGACTGAGTCTGCTTTCTAGCTTGTGCTAGTGGAAGCCTCACTCCGGTTGGGAGTGAGGGGTGGACGTAGGTCTTGGTGACCGAACCACCTAAAAATCTCTTGAGCAGTGATTTGTCTGTGTGTTTGCTTCCGCTAGATGATTGCTTAGGCGCGCTCCATGTGTTTGCTCATGAGTTTAATTGAATTAGTTTTATTCTGTGATTGCATCTAGCATCTGTGTTTTAATTTGGGCATTATTTCTGAAGGGGATACATTCACCCCCCTCTGTATCCGGGCATAGCACCCTATCACATTTTCCCTTCCTGCAACAATTAACCAAAACGTAGGCTGAGCAAAAAGTTCAGTAGGATTTTATATCTATAAAACCAGGTAATCTTTAAGTATTTAACAATTTAAACAATTTGTGTAAGGAAGTAGTTGATCATGAATTTCAAGTATGAAATTTTGTATAAGGAATTTCTAAGTAATTTTAAGATAACAAGATAATTTCAAGATCATGATAGTAGACAAGACGATGGTCATTTCCAGAAATATATCAAGAACTTTCATGATGAGACGATGGGTACTATCATTAAGATAATTCAAGAACTTTCATGATGAACTTTTAAGCAATATCGAAATAGAGCAATCACTTGAACTTTAAACAGTATAGAAGTAGAACAATCACTTCTACAAGGATATTTATGATGAACCTTTAAGCAATAACAATATAGAAGTAGAGCAATCACTTCTACCAACACTCAGTAGGATTGGCCAAAGCACTAAGGGGAAATCACGACGATATGACAGCCCCTCATAGAATATCACTATTTGGCTACACACTTAGGGGTTCTCACGACAGTATGATTGCCCCTAACTGTAATAGACCATGTATTGGTGAATGCCAGCACCTGATCATTATAATAACGGTTTATATTTGGACTTTGCCTCGCCCGTGGGATCAGATCAGAACCCCTTTATACACTAGCATTTAAATGTCATTTCATTGGGACCCATGGCCCCTGACATTTTTCTATATAATTCCACAATATGGCCAAAGAATTTTAAAAACAAGCTCATTTGTAAACAAGTACAGATCTAGTAAAAATTATGATAATTGCAAAGGAGAGTGGAAAACTTATTTTAGGCATCATGTTTAACGACATTAAGTCGTGGAATTCAAGGATGACGGTAAACTAGGAAGGAAGTCAAGTAAATAGAATTATTTTAAATTTCATAGTGTAATCTGATGTGTATTTTTCATAATTAAGTGTTTAAGGTAGGAAGTATAATTTCTAAATTTTAAAATCCTATTTTTTGGTATTTATTATTTATTCATCAATGTACTAATTATTTGATAAGAAAATAGTGCTTATGTACTAAAAATAAGTTTTACTTGCTGGAAAAAATTTTCATGTGTCACTTTACTGCTGAAATGATAAGATGGACTTTCCATGCTGGAATTAACTTTTTATCATGCTGAAAATTTTTATTTAACATATTAATATGAATACTTAACATGCTAAATAATCCTCGTACACTAACTTACTGATGAGGTGATAAACATAAGTTTACCATGCTGTTTTCCTAAATTTTATGATAACAAAATAAATTTTTCATGCTGAAAAATATTTTTTCTACATTTATTTGCTAATTATTTGTTGAGAAAATAGGTTTATCATGTTGAAAATAGTTTTTAAATAGCTTTAGAATGCTGAAATTCATTATAATATGCTAAGATAATCTTGACATACTGTACATAATTTTATCTTACTGAAAGTAATTTTTAGCATGCTAAAAATAATTTTTATACATTTAGTTACTAATTTCTTGTAGGAAATTATGCAAAACATTAGTTTTAAATAAACTTATTATGCTGAAAAATAATTTCCTATCTCAATATGCAGGAGGTAAATTTATCATACTATAAATAATTTTTAACATGCTGAAACTAATTTTTATACATTACTTTACTAATAACATGATAAAAATAGATTTTTACATGCTGAAAAATAGTTTTAAATAACTGTAATATGCTAAAAAATAGTCCTAACAGGATAAAAATAATTCTAACATGTTGTAATTAATTTTATCATGATGGAAGTAATTTTAACATGTTGAAAATATTTTTCATGCATTAATTTCCTACTTATTCGATAAGAAAATAGGTTTAATCATGCTAAAAGTAATTTTCATAACTCAATTTCAGATAATATGATGGAAATAAATGTTATCATGTTGATAATACTTTTTGAAACATCAATTTACTTATAAGGATACTTTTACATGCTTCAAATGAGTTTTATACCTAAATTTTCTAGTAATATAGACTTATCATGTTGTAAATAGTATTTAACACACTAAAAATACTTTTATTCTATAAAAATAAATTTAACACGATGAATTTAATATTTAAGATGCTGAAAGTAATTTTAACATGCTAATGCTTTACAATTAAGGTGGATTCTAAGTACTATAATCCCAACATATTGTGGCTGAAGTTTAGTCTCATATTGGAAGTTACAAAAAACTTCTATGGCTTTATATGTTGGAGAGCTCACCCTTGGGTCAGGACCCAAGGGGCATTGTGACGACCCAGAGCTCCGAATACTGATATACCGATAACATCGATATACTGATACCAGGAACTGGGGAAGCCACCCAAGGGGCTGATGAGGCCCCTGAAGGGTTAGTGAAGTTTGTCGAGGGGATGTATAATGAATCGCAATCACAAGCGCGCATAATAGATTTTAGCAATAAAATTTAGCAGGAGAGCGGAAGCAATTTCAAAATAAATAGAGTGCTAAATATATAAACTAGTCCAAAGGCACAAGAGTGCTAGTCCAAAAGTACAACTACTCGGGGCATACCCCGGCAAAAGTATAAAAGAAAGCCAAAAAGGCGACCCGTCTACTGCTGGCAGCTAAGAACGGTCTCCGAGGACACGGGAAACACCGGGAGACGACGGGCGCGGCTCACCTGAAAAGAGAAGGGTGAGTCACAGCCAGACTCAGTAGGGGTCAGGCGGATCCCTACCTCATGCTAAACATGCAATCAAGCACAATTAAAGCAATTAGAGCATGCATTTAAATAAATGAACAGGCAATGGCATGATAAGACTGAAAGCTGTAAATCTACTGAACATGTATAACAGCTAATACATGCCAATAACACATAAGTCTAAACGACGAAAACTAAATCTACCGATAGAATGTGCCTCAACTAACCAAGCCACAGGGAACAGGACAACCACAGGGAGTAGAATCCAGATGCGTCCACTGACGACTTACATTGCGTCTCAAGCACTCGCAGTCTGTAACACGACAAGCTGAGCGCGTAAACAGTACCAAACCAAGTGACTAGTCAGAGTAACACTCGTCAGTGTCAGTCCAAAGTCTCCGACCACGTGTGCACACACTGACTCTCGCCTGAGCCAGGCCCTCTAGCTAGTTTTCTCCCTCGGCAGGATGCTACCACTGGCCGGGAGCCCACGGAACTAGCTTACAAACCGTGTGACGGGAACACCCCTCCACCATCCCCAGGCGGGTCAGCAACTCAAAGGCCTTAGGGCTACCACAATGGCTCCATCGCAAGGAAAGAAAAGTTACTCTATTGGGGTCTAAAAACATGCCATTAGTTCATAAAATAACTTAAACATGGCGTAGAAATATTGTGGAAAGCATTAAAGAATGAACATGCGGCCTTTAGAAACTAGCAGGAGTGTGACGGTGCACTACCACCATGTCACAGAGTGTGACGGTCGGGGGTCGGTGCGTTACATCGACTGTGACGCGCCCGCCCCTGGCCGTTAGAGCCACCCGACGCCAAAACAAAACCCACAGGTTTTAACGCCCTAGCAGGACGTAACACGCACCCAGAGGCGCGTTACGGCGCCCTGACGGCCGCCCGACAGGCCGCCAGGCCAACCTCCAAACCAGGTCAATGGTAGTCAAAGGAAATGTAACGGCCTAGGGCTAGGCTGTTACACTCCCTGTGACGCACCCCCTTGGGTCCGTAACAAGACTGTAACGCGTCCCTTATGGACCGTTACGGGTGTGACGGTTCCTGGTCGGACCGTGACGACGCACTTTTTATTTATTAATTAGGATCTATGGTTATTTGTTTATTGGGTTTATTAAGGGCGTGCCAGTCACAAAGTGACGATCTATTGTGCGCTTGATCTGACTAATCAGACGATTGTGTGATTCGTGTTGGGACCAAGATCCGCCGCGCCATAAAGGCCACGGCATTATTTACCTCCCCTCAGAGAGGGGAACACCCTTGATTAATCGCCGGGAATCAGGGCCTCATGGCCAGAAAATTAATTGCACAAAATCTATTAAGAAATACTGAAGTCCTCGTACGAGGGTGTGAAGAAAGTATTTGAGCTCATGTCGGTCATGTGTTGACCATTTACTATTCGGGCGAGTGTCCGGCTTGAGAATAGCGTAATCGTCACGGGAAAACTGGAACACGTGTATGTCGGCATACGGAAAATTTATTGTCCAGAGGAATGGGAAGCGTTCAGTTAAATCCCGGCTAGAGCGGTCGGAAACCAATAAGTTTGTCAGCCCGGTGCAAGATCAAGCTGCGACCATGCTGTGGTGGGCCCCCCGCGGTCGAAGTCGGGCTCACGTGGGCATCGTTAGTATTTTCGGTGCCAAGGGGCAACGGGAGGATGTCCCGGGATCAGGTCCCAGAACCAA
The DNA here is from genome assembly GCA_022559845.1 of Amorphophallus konjac. NCBI lineage: Eukaryota > Viridiplantae > Streptophyta > Magnoliopsida > Alismatales > Araceae > Amorphophallus > Amorphophallus konjac. The sequence goes on along the minus strand of CM040120.1, from coordinate 284,378,272 downwards.
TATGTGTTCAAAGAGGGGCGGGCTATAGGCCGAGGATGTGGGTCAGACAATGACCATGGTTAGGGCGAACCCGAGGTCGAGCGTGACTCACGACGGCCTTATCGATGTTCCCATGCGTAGGGTTCGGGGAGGACGAGAGCCACCTCATTCCATTCTGATTTTGTCGGTCATACACGGACCATTTTATGTTCGGACAAAGGTCCGTATAGAAAACAAGATGGTGACGGGAGTGAATCCGTGTAAATGTCTGCCATGAGTACGGCAAGTTTAATGCAAGCGCGGGATTAGATCCCGGTATATATGTCGGTCGCTAACGGACCATTCGTCGTTCGGACAAGAGTCCGCATTTGAAGCGTCGAAGACAACGACAAAACCACACTGATGTCTGCCGTAGGTACGACAAGTTTAATGTGGGTGCGGGATTAGATCCCGGCATATATGTCGGCCATTAACGGACCATTCATTATTCGGATGGAAGTCCGTATTAGTAGCGTCGAGGATGATGATAAAATCGTACGGATGTCTGCCGTAGGTACGGCAAGTTTAATGTAGGTGCGGGATCGGATCCCGATAAAGATGGGTCGAGCTAACGAACTATCGGCCCGGGATAAGATCGGATCATGGTCACGTTCGGGCGAGGGCTCCCGAGATCCAAGTCCGATCTAGTGGGGGCATCATTGCTTTTCCCTTCAACACAGTCCGGGGAAGCGGATTGTTAAGTGTGAAGCCCGAACTTGCCAACGTGCGCCCTCGCACGCGGATCGACTTGCGCTGTCAGGTCGGGGGGTTCGACCTGCCTGGTCAGGTCGCGGGGGTCAAGGGGGCAGCGCCCCTTGCGGGGGTCTCCGGAGGCGGAGCCCCCGGAACAAAAATTTTAGTTATACCATGGGCAACTTTTGATTATTGGTTTCACATCCCTTTTATTTGTTTGGTTAATTAGGTTTCTTTTTATGGAAGGCACGCCGTATTAAGGAAGCAAAGGGGCGCGCCGGAATAAGAGGTGAAAGAGGGGGCGCGCCGGATTAGTATCAAGAGGAGGGCGTGCCGGTTTAAGTGTGTTAAGAGGGGCGCGCCGGTTTAGAAAGGCATGGGGGCGCGCCGGAATAGGTGGAGCAATGGGCACGCCGGAATAGGCTCAATGATGAATGGCGCGCCGGATTAGGGCACTATTCATTCCAATACTTGGAAAGTGGATTTGAGTGTGGGGCTAAATCGGCGTGGGGGGGTAGCGCGCCGGATTAGCCCGCGCCGGATGAGGACCGCACCAGATTAGCTCCAAAGAGGCTTTCTTTTATTCTATTGGCTCTGTTTCTTCTTTCTTTCAACTGCAAGTTAATCTGTTGATTGGTTTGTTCATCGAATTGGTGGATTAAGTTGATAGAAAGTGTCTGATTATTTGTTAAGCTGAATTGGCATGAAAGTTTGGATATTTTATTAGAAGTGTTTGTGCAGGAACTCAAAGGTTCAGGGTTTCAGACATGAAGGAGCCCGGCTTGTTCATAGGTTCAGTTTGATCACAGGCTTCAAGCACATGCAGCTCTGGCCCTCAGAGAGTTTAGTTTGATTCGTTTGTTCTTATGTGTTCTTCGCCTGGCAAAATTTGGGCAGTATCTCCCCCGGACTAAGGTTGCCAGAGAAAAATGGGGAACACCAAGCGGATTGCTCCGGGGTGAACCTCAAAACTCGGAGTAAGGCCTCCGTTAACCCATAAGTGCATGTGGAGACTCGAGGACAAGCCTTCAAGAGTTCCAGCAGCTTACTGGTGGTGATTCCCCAAAGTGGGACAAATGTGTGCCTCAAGAGGGACATGAATGTTCATCCCTCATGTGGGTTCCTTCGAAGGCCATGCCACGTAGAGGCAGGCTTCAAAGACCCTGGATGCATGGAAGATAGGGAGAAAACGGGGGATGGGAGCTAAAGCCAAGAACCGTGCTTGCCAACAGACCTCCTTTTATTCATCCACAAGAAGGGGAAGGTCGAAATACAGAAGGGGGATCTACCCTAGGGCAGAGAGAAATACATTTAGGGGGCAAGAGGAGGAGATACATCAATGGGAGAGGGGGAACAGAGCACAAGCTCCCCCCCCCCTCCGAGCTCACCTCTCACTCTCACTCTCCTCTCTTCTCTTATCTTCTCTTCTCCGGCACGGGGACGAAGCTTCTTCTTCTCTTCGGGTGGCCCTCTCTTCTCTTTTCAATCGCCCTTCGGGGGGGTGGTTCAAGCCTCTCTCTCTCTTCTTCTCCAGTGGAGCATGCCTTTTATAGAACGAACAGTGGGGGAGAGGATTCCCGCCACCCCTACCTTGTTCGCAACAACGTTGTTGTTGTGTTGGATGCTGCTGATTCACGCCGTACACTGGCGCTCATCCTAGGATGGGATGTTCGCAGGTCTACTGGGAGATCTGCTGCCGCTTCTCCACCGTGGATGCATCACTTCGCCGTTGATGCCGATGCGCTGTCGAACGGAGACGGAGACAGAGCTTCAAGCATTAAATGTCATGCCCGTTTGCGTCTGCGCCCAAAGTTGATGGGAGAACAGAGTACCGGAGCTCGGACGAGACAACTTTTGAGTTAAACCGGCGCGGTGTTGTGCGCGCTGGATTAACAACACACAAATAGGCGCGCCGGATTACAGCCAATATGGGGCGCGTTGGTTTAATGGCCACAGGAGGGGCGCGCCAGTTTAAGGCCCAAGAAAGGGCGCGCCGATTTAAGTGCAGGCCGCGTCGGATTAGACTTCATCTTGGCTTCGCGGCTATTCAGACAGACGCTTGTCCTCCCGTGTTGCTTTAGTTGTAATACACCACCTTCGGGGTGTTTAGTCCAGGGTCTCTGAATCTCGATTCGGAACTTTGAGTGATCTCCGGCGCGTGCCGAACATGTGTCCGAATTCCTGAGTTTCTTTTGATTCATCCTTCGGCAATGCCGACTGGAGAGCCGGGGCCATTTCTTCAGCCCGAGGGGCTTCTTTGTTGGGTGGCGGTGCACCGGGTAGGTATTTGTCCTGCTTGGAGGAGGCATAGGGTTTATTCGGCCCTTCCGTCTTTGACTTGCTCTCGAGTGCTGAGGCGTGCATGCCGCATGATCATTATCATTTTTTTTGACGTCCACTGACCGTCACACCGTCTGGGTTGCGGACGGGTTATATTTAAAAACGGGTTCCCTCCTGGGTGACTGGAATCGCCGGGTAATGACGAAAAAACATGTTTCCTGCCAAACCACACATCCACAACAATGATATACCACTAAAACATCCACATGCAACACTCACAATGGATTAAACGTGAAGAACGAAGCTTATACCCCCAAAAATGAAAAATAGCCATTATGCATGCCATAGGAGTTTAGCCAAGAAAACATGCTATAGGGAAGGCTCCTAGCGAGCTCAGGATTTCATCCCCCTACCTCGTTCAAGCCGAAACGGCCGATTAGGCCACATGCACGGGAAGGGAACCACCGAGCCTCCACGCTCTGTCTCGCTCCCACGAGCCGCAAACCACGTCAAGGTTGGCGTCAACGCGCTCCACTCGACACGAGATTCCAACGGCGAGCTCCACGCCTCAAACCGCCGCCGTTTCGCCTGGATCCCCAAGGAGAGAGGGAGAGGCGATCGGAGGGGGAAAGAGAGGACGAGAGGGAGATCGACGTGGGGGGAGAGAGAGGGAGTGGAGAAAATGGGAAAAGAAAAAAAAGGTTAATATATATATATATAATATATATAAAAACCTCATTTTCCCCTTTTAAAACTCAAATAATTCCAATTAAATCCTAAAAAATACCAGAAAAATTCTCTAAAAATCCAAGAAAATAGCCAAAAATTCCAGAATAGATTCTAGGTCCGAACCACCAAAGATCTGCTAAGGCACGGGCCTCACAGTCCCTCCCTCCTAACAAAAATTTTGCCCTCGAAATTTACAATAATGGATAAGAAGGAAACTGAGAAACATAATTATACCTTACTGGAATAAGAAAGGAAAAAGCTGACGCATCTCATCTTCACGCTCCCAAGTAGACTCATTGCCGGAGTGGCGCTGCCAAGCGACTCTTACCAGAGGGATAACCTTGTTTCTCAACCGTTGCTCACGACGGTCTTCAATTCTAATAGGAAACTCTGGCGTAGACAAATCAGCAGTCACTTCGGGCCAAACAGAGTCATCTAGGACATGGGATGCATCAGATACATATTTCCTCAGCTGAGAGACGTGGAACACATCATGAATAGCTTGCATAGCCGCTGGTAGTTGCAATCGATAAGCTACCTGACCCACAGCTTCAACAATAGGAAACGGGCCGACATAACGCGGACTAAGCTTTCCACGTTTCCCAAATCTGGAAACACCTTTCATCGGAGATACCTTGGCAAAAACCATGTCTCCAGGCTCAAACTGCAGTGGACGTCTGTGCTGATCTGCATAGCTTTTCTGTCGACTCTGAGCCATCAACAATCTCTGCCTGATCAGATGAACCACATCAGAACATTGCTGCACCATGTCAGGTCCCGTTAAAAGTCTGTCCCCAACATCATACCAGTTCAAGGGAGTACGACAAGGACGACCATATAGTGCCTCATAAGGAGCCATACCAATGCTGGAATGAAAACTGTTATTATAAGCAAATTCAACAAGTGGCAAATGTTGACTCCACGAACCTTGCCAATCTAGGCAACACGACCACAACATATCTTCCAGAGTCTGAATAGTTCTTTCCGACTGTCCATCTGACTGCGGGTGATACGCTGAACTGAAGGCTAACTCCGTGCCCAAAGCTTTCTGAAAACTACGCCAGAAGTCGGAGGTAAACCGTGGATCACGATCTGACACAAGTGAAATAGGAATTCCATGCAGTGGCACAATCTTCTGAACATAAAGCTCGGCCAACTTCTGCACATTCCAGGAGACTTTTATCGGCAATAATCTGGCAGTCTTAGTTAATCTGTCAACAAGCAACCAGATACCATCAAAACCTTGTGAAGTCCGAGGCAAACCTACCACAAAATCTGTAGTGACATGATCCCATTTTCACATTGGAATCTCTAATGGTTGAAGCAATCCACCTGGCTTTTGATGTTCGGCTTTAACCTGCTGACAAGTTAAGCACTTAGAAACAAACACAGCCACATCTTTCTTCATACCTGGCCACCAGAACTACTTTTTCAAATTCTGATACTGTCAGGTTTCGCACAGCACCTACAGGCGACGCAGCGGATAACAAAAATTCATTTGCCCGATCCCGGTGTTATGGAAAGCTTAATCTGTGCTCTAATCGGTGTTTCTAAGACCCTAATTACGGGTTGCGTGTTTCACCTTGCGCGGAACGACGCTGTCCGCGATGCCCGATGTAGAATATCGAGCCGCACAGCTGTACGGCCTCTAGAGCAGATCCACACGGACCCTTGCGCAGCGACGGTACCTCCCCGGCATGACCTTCCCCGGCCCTTTTTCACCTTCTGTAGAAAGAGAGCAAGAGGGAGGAAAGGGGAGGAGCTAATCCTCCTCTTAAGCCTTAATGCTTGCTTAGCCTAAGAGTTGGAAGAAGAAGCTCGAATGAGCTTCACGTAGGTTGCCATATATATAGAGTTTTGGACCCTTTTCTAAAGACCTCCAAAGGACCAAAATTGTATATATGACCTTTCCATTATTATACATATATATTAAGCCCCATTTACACTTCTTTCCAAAAGGAATTAAAGGGAATTAATACATACACTTGTACAATAATATTCCGTCACCCAAGAATCCATTGTGTGTGATCCTCTAGGCCCTTAGTCACTCTAGTTTAAGGCCCATTAACTTCTAATTCCCAATTAGAAGTAAATTAAACGTATTCTTCGCTTCTACCAGAGCCGAAGAATAGTTTAATTTATCCCGAACCTTTGATCACGTTGGGTCAAGCAAATCCGCGTGATCCTAGAGGACGCCGGGTTTAAACCAGCCTGTCTGGTACTTGTAAGTCCACAGTTACCGCATCGATATAATCCCTCGCTCATTCTATGAGTCTGGTACGATCGAGGGTACGGTTTCTGTCAAACCCCATGATCGTGCCATTTGACTATGACCTCCTTAAAGTGTATGACGTCCGTCCTAAACGAACTCATACGACCCTGGCCAGGGATTTAACGGAGCGTCAATGTCATGACCCATTAACTGTCTGATATATACCCGACAGTGAGCGATCCCTTCTTGACCATTGATGATCTTCACACGTATCCTGGAGTGGTTAATGACTCGGCAACTCATAACTTATGGTTAAAGTCACTTAGCCAAGTAATTAAACCATTCCAGTCCTCGTATAAGATCCGATCAATGGCTCGGGTCAAAGGACCAACGATGCTACTGAGACAGTTGGATCTTCAGTTGACATTAGGTACAATCAACCATCTAAAGATCCAATAGCGGATCAGTTCAGTGTACATCCTCCAAGGACATACACCTACACATATGTGTTGGTGCCCCGCACCAATGACTATGAGACTGGTCACTGACACATTATGTGTACTGGTTTAATAGGTAATCAAAGTCCCCGAGTGATTACTCTCCAACCATGAACAGTTTAAGGTATGTGTACATGTAAAGTCAATCTCATGTTCGAGATCCCATCTCGAGCTGACTTTACAACCACATATCCTAGGGACAACGTAAAGTAACACAATCGCATATTTACGCTCAAATACCACTTTATTAATAATGAACAAGATCGTACAACTATTGGGCCTACCCGACCCGAAATTGGCCTGTAGCACACCAACTGTAGCAACCCGTATAAAATTAAAAGAAATAAATTTATAATAAACTAAAAGATTAAGCGAACAAATGAAAAAGGTTAAAACAAGAAGAACAAAGCCCTGATGAAATTAACGCCTTGGAGCAAGGCGCTACTTGACAAGAAACGCCCTCACCTAAGGCGTGTTTTTAGAAGGGACGCCCACATGTCAAGGCGTCAAATCTTAAAACAACCAAAATTACATAAAAAGGCAAGTATTTGAAACACCCTTTGCTTGGACGTGTTTCCACAAGGAACGACGCATGCCAAGGCGTCAATTTAAAATTCGACGCCCTAGCGTAAGGCGTTAATTCCATTCCAGTTTCGTTCGAACCGGGAACTTATCGAGGGTAAGTTGATAACTATGAGAAAGAGTTCGAATGTAGTAATAACTCTATCATGGAAGTGTTACTTCCAATCAAACACTAACCTTATTAGGATTTCCAGAATCCTATAAAAACCCTTGACTATCAAACCCTAAAGCTATTTGGTCGATCTGCTGCTGCTACGGTACGTAAAGAACAACAGTTCTTCTTATCTCTTTTTATCATTACTTTCGGTTGCATGAAGAATTAATGATTCTTCATCTCTCCTTACAGGTTAAGAAGCCCTGATGTTCTGAAGAACAAGAGTTCTTCATCCGGGTAAAGTTATTCTCTTTACCTTTAGTTCTAGATGTGTAAGGTGAAGAAACTAATATCAGTTTCTTTTTTCTGTAGGACTTACAGCAAGTTGATCAGTGAAGAACAAGGATTCTTCATCAAACGATCTCTTCATCTGCATCATCTTTGCTTGGTGCTGCTGTTAAGTTCGTAGAGGTTCAGAACCCGTCACGTTCATCTTCAGATTATTATTATTAAGGTAGGTTTTCTCAAGCACTATAGCCCAAATCACCATAATAACTATGTTAAACCATATATATTAGTTCATGCATATAGTTTTCGCGAGTTTTAAATGTTTCTATTATTGGAAAGAAACGCCCTTTCCAAGGGCGCTATGTTAATACGCGACCTAGACAAGGGCGCTACTTTGAAAGAAACGACCATGACCAGGTCGTCAATTCCAGATTCGATGCCCTGTACACGGACGTCAATTTTTTCAATTGTTAATTACCCATGTTAATTATCCAATATTCACTTAAACATGATTCTAAATCAGTGCACGATCATATTTACTTGAATCCCGATATTTTTCCTGTCATGACCATGTCTCTTGTTTCTGAAAATTATAATATTTGAAATCTGAAAATTCTTTAATTCACGACCCTGTAGAGGTCGTCTCTCACTTGACTAACGCCCCTGTTCAGGGCGTGAATTGAACAGTAACGCCCCTGTCCAGGGCGTGTTTTTGATAAATTTCTGAATATTTATATGCTGTAAAAATAGAAGTAAAGAATGGACGACCACTGTATACGTCGTCAACTTGTAAATAAACGCCCCTCACCAGGGCGTGTTTTTGGTAAAATACTGAAATATTGAAATTTTGCAAAAAAAGAAAATAGATAAACGCCCTTACTGAAGGCGTTAATTACTTGAGTAGTGACTTTACTTAAGTCGTTATTTTCCTGTAAAAATATTTTTACCGGTTTCTGATAAACGATGGTATCAGTATATCTATATATATGTATATCGGCACTATATCTCCACTCCGTGAGTATAGTCCCACGTTTTCATGATGTTTTATCGATCACCCTCAACTCTCATTGACATACGAGCTCTCCATTGAACATTTCGTTCCTTTGGACTAGCGAGTTAGTCATAGAGACCTCCGTAAGACTCCTCGCCGCCTTGGATTCCCTCAAGGCCGACTGAGCTGGTTGTACCCTAAAAACCCATTACACTATTGAATGTCATGTCACTCTAAAGAAACATGGTATACCGGCCCTTATGATATGCAAAGAGTATATCATGAGAATTCTTAATGGGATGATGATATCATGCAATTTGTTGATGTTCTTGTGGACCTCAATTCTATAATAAGAATGAGGGTATCTTGCCTATGATATATTGTTCATGTGGACCTCAATTCTATAAAAAGAATGTCCATACTTGTTTGTCATGGTGCCCGAGTTAAGGGAACCTAATTCCACCTAGTTTCATCGATAAATCGTGTTTATACCATTATTATCACCTCTCTATGTCCAATGTTATATTTTTGGACTCCATTCTCTCATCCTACGTATCTACAAGCTTAAAATGTTGAAATTCCATATTGGCTACATATATATACAAGAGTGGATGTCCAAAATACATGATAAATGCCTGCGCATATAGGGCCCGATCTGGTCCTGGGAGGAGCACCCGAAAGTACTTGTGCCCATGGGAGTTGAATGATAAGGTATCTGGCATTATATCGAGTGCATGACTAGCTTGATTGGACATTCCACACAAATCTTGTACTTGACTTGTGCTTGACTTGACATGACTTGCGTGACCCGAAAAAAAAGGGTAATTACTTGCTTGCTTGCTACATGATAGCCAAAGTTCTTGACATGACTTGCTAAAAAGTACTTGCTTGAATATCTGTTATCTTTTCTTGAAAGCTCATGACTAGTTCATCTTGCTATCTTATTGATATACTCTCTTTCTACCTTGTCGTTTTATACAAGCATGCATAGCTATAGTACATACATGAAAGATGTAATTATTTAAACCCCTTGCTAAGCGCTTGAGATATAATTTCCTACTGAGCGTTCGCTCACTCCGTGTGTTCCCTACTTTTCAGGTAATTCCGACGACGAGGGAAGTCAATCGGATGGGAATGGTCAAGAGTGAAAGAGATAGAACTTCTCCAAGTGTCATCTAGTCTTTTTCCTATTTTCTTGAGTCAACTATGTACTTTTCCTTTTTAATTGAATAGAGTATTGGATTTGTAATAGTCTATCCATTATGAAATAAAGGATTGGGTTATCTTTCTATTTTGCGCATCTCTGTTTTGGTGTCGAATACACTACTACTCTGATTGACATGATTGATATAAACTCGTCGCGCATATCCGAGTATCTTCCGCGCTCGGGGCGTGACACCAACACTAACAATCTCCCACTTGAACTACAGCCAATTGCCTACAACTTTGAGGCCCATCTTATCCCGATGGCGCTCAAATATAGTTTGTGTCACAGGCTTAGTCAGTGGATCTGCTATGTTGTCTTCTGACGGTACACGCTCTACCGCCACATCTCCACGATCAACAATCTCCCGAATAAGGTGAAAGTGCCTGAGAACATGCTTTGACCTTTGGTGAGATCTCGGTTCCTTCGCCTGAGCGATGACCCCATTATTATCACAAAATAATGGGATGGGAGCTGATATCTCGGGAACTATGCCAAGTTCCAAGATGAATTTCTTCATGCAGACGGCTTCTCCAACTGACTTCCCCTCCATTCAACAAGAATATAAATCCAAACATGGATTTACAGTCATCTGGATCTGACTGAAAACTGGAATCTGTGTAAGCTCTAAGCTGTACGTCCTCTCCTCCATAAAGCAGAAAAAGATCCTTAGCCCTTCGCAGGTACGTAAGGATACCCTTTACTGCCTTCCAGTGCTCTTCGCCTAGATTTGCCTGATATCTTCTGACAATGCTTAAAACATTGACAACATCAGGCCGTGTACATAGCATGGCATACATGATTGACCCTATCGCCGAAGCATAGGGTACCTTATTCATGTGTGCCACCTCCTCAGAAGTTTTAGGACTCATCCCCTTAGATAGATAAATTCCATGTCTCATCGGAATGAGACCTCTCTTGGAATTTTCCATCCTAAACCTTTTGAGGATAGTGTCTATGTACATGGATTGGGATAATGCTAGCATCCTTTTAGATCTATCTCGATAGATCCTTATGCTCAGCACATAGGATGCTTGTAAGGCCCGTGCCTTAATGGATCCTTCGTGGTATTTGTTCTATTAATTGTTCTGGAAATTCCGGCTTTTTCCTGGATTTTTAGGAATTTGTCTGGCATTTTTCCGGATTTGTTCGGAGCTGTTTGAGGGTTATTGAATATTAATAAGATTTTTATATATATAATGATTATATTATATATATATTAATTTTATTTATTTTTTTTATATCTCTCACCCTCACTCTCTCTCCCCCGTCGATCTCTCATTTCACCCTCTCCCTCTCTCTCTCCTCCGTGCGGCCACCTCCTCTCCTCTCTTAGGGATCGGGGTCGAGACGGCGTCGGATTGAGACGAGGTTGGCACCGTTGGATTCCTCGCGTCGAGTAGAGCGCGTGGGTGTCCACTTCGGCGTGGATCGGTGATCGTGGGAGCGAGGTGGAGCGTGGAAGCTCCGTGGCTATTCCTCCTTGCATGCGGCCCGTTCGACGGTTTCGGCTTGCGAAAGGTAGGGGGATGGAACCTCGATCTTGCTAGGATCGTTTCCTTTAGCTCGCTTGTTGATTAGCACCCCGTAGCATGCATGATGTTCATATTTCCATTTTTGGGGTTTTAGCCTAAATCTTGAGTTTAATGCGTTTTAGGCCTTGCATGTGCTAGATTTAGATGTTAGATTGTTGTCTAGCATGCGTGGTTTGACAGGTTATTAGGTTTCTCGTCGATACCCGGCGTTTTCAGCCGTCCGGGAGGGCTTCGGTTTACAAACCGTACCCGCCCGTAACCCAGGTGCAGTGACGGTCCTGCCAGGAACCGTCACTTGCCCGACGGTCCAAGGTGGACGCGTCACTACCAAATAGCGGCCCAATGGGGGTGCGTTACTTGGAGAGTAACGGTGGGGCTCCCATCCGTTACTCATCAACTGTTTTCCGTGATTTTGGTCAGGCGGTGCGCCCGGCGGCCAGTCGGCCGACCGTCGTTTCGGTCCGGCGCGCCTAGACCGGGGCGTTACTTCGCCTGCTACCATTTAGAACGCTGATAGGTGGTTTGAGCCTCGGGTGGATGTGACGGCGGTGACCCCACGCGTCGCTTCGAAGTAACGCGCAGGGCCCCCACCGTTACATGCCCTTTGGTGCCTCTTGAGCTGGAATCCTGAAGGGAGTGACGGATGGGGACTGGAGCGTCATTCTTGAAGTAACGCGCCGACCCCCGACCGTCGTTTGCATGTGGCGCGTGGGTCCTTGACCGCCACTTCCCTGATGGCTGCAATATATTCCCAGCCCATTGCTTATGCGTTCCGTTCTATATTCATGCCATAGTTGTATTGTTTTACTATATTGTGGCGTGTTTTATGTGCCAATAGAGTAGCTTTTCTTTCCAGGCAATGGAGCCACTGTTGTTGCCCTAAGGTCTGTTGAGTACCGACCCGCTTGAGGATGGCGGAGGGGTATATTTCCCATTCACGGTTTGTAAGCTAGTTCCGTGGGCTCCCAGCCAATGGTAGCGTCCTGCCAAGGGAGAAAACTAGTTAGAGGGCCTGGCTCAGGCTAGAGTCAGTGTGTGCACACGTGGTCGGAGACTGTGGACTGACGCCGACGGGTGTCACTCCGACTGGTCACTTGGTCTGGTACTGTTTGCGCGCTTAGCTTGTCGCTTGTCGACTGCGAGTGCTTGAGACGCAGTGTAAGCCGTCAGTGGACGCTTCTGGTTTCTGCTCCAGTGGTTGTCCTTCCTTGTTGCTTGGACTAGTTGCAGCTCATTCTAATTGGTAGTTTTAGCTTTAATCGCTTGCATTTAATTAGTAGCGGCATGTGTTAGCTGTTATACTTGCTTAGATAGAGTTTACAGCTTTCTTGTGATTAGATATTCATGCCATTGCCTGTGTATTTATTTGAATGCATGCTTTAATTGCTGTTAATTATGCATGTTCGCTTGTTTAGTGCGAGGTAGGGATCCGCGTGACCCCTACTGAGTCTGGCTGTGACTCACCCTTCTCCTTTCAGGTGAGCCGCGCCCGACATCTCCCGGAGTTTAGCGTGCTGTTTCGGGACCGTTCCTTAGCTGCCAGCTGAGCACGAGCTGCCTTTTTGAGGCTTGTGTTGTACTTTTGCCGGGGTATGCCCCGCGTAGTTGTACCTGTGGACTAGTGTTTGTGACTCTGGACTAGTTATATATATCACTCTGGTTATTTTAAATTGCTTCCGCACTTGTGTTTAAATCTTAAATACTTATTTGTATTGCGCGCCCCAATTCGCAATTAATTATGCATATTCCTCAGCTAACCCCCCACTAACCCTTCAGGGGCCTCATCAGCCTCTTGGGTGGCCTCCCCAGTTCTTGGTGTCGGTATACTGATGTTATCGGTATATCGGTATCCTGAACTCTGGGTCGTCACAGATGGTATCAGAGCTGAAGTTGAGGATTTGCGTAAAGAATTGGAATTGACGCTTGGTCCAGAGCTAGTCCTGTTGTCGTCTCTTGCTGGCATAGGATGTTTTCCGTATGATTGATGGATTTCATTGTTGATTGTGTTTTTGGCAGCATAATTATGCCGCCTCGTCGAGGAAGACCTCCTCGAGCTCCTCGTGTTCCTCGAGATGCGCCCAGGGAAGATAGCGGTTCTGCACCTCCTCCTGCAGTTCCCGCTGTTCCTGTCGTTCCAGTTGCTCCTCCAGTGCCGATCGTTCAAGCTGAAGTGCCTGGCAGTCGAGGCAAGGCTTTGAAGGAATTTCTGATGTTCAATCCGCCTGCTTTCGATGGCCAAGCTGATCCAGAAGTCGCGAGGCAATGGATGGATGCGATAGAGCGTGTTTTTGTCTCGATGGAGTGTGCTGAAGATGAGAAAGTCATGCTCGCTGCCTTTCAACTCCAGGGTACGTCCATTGCGTGGTGGAAAGCCGAGTGGCAGATTTCCTTTCGATCCAGACCTCTTCGGCAAATCACTTGGGCAGAGTTCGTTGCTGCTTTTGAGCGTGCCTATACTCCTGCCTGCTTGCAGATGGATAAGATGTATCGGTTTATGGAATTGACCCAGGGCAGTATGACCGTGCTTCAGTACAGGAATAAGTTCTTGGAATTGGGTCAGTATGCGCCCCATGTGCTGGCCAGCGAAGCTTTGAAGACCCAGCAATTCTTGCGTGGGTTGAGGCCAGAGTTGAAGATGCCGTTGATAGCGAGTCGTGTTGCGGATCTCGATACTGCGTGCCAGACAGCTGTAGCTTTAGAGCTGGAGATGGCGAGACCGGGTGGATATCCCCAGGCAGGGTCAGTGCAGCCGGTGGCTCAGGTTCAGCAGGCTTACCGACAGCCCGTGCCTAGTGTTCCTTCGGTCCAGTCAGAGGTTTCCAGTGCTTCCTCTCCTTCTAAGCCCAAGTTCAAAAGGTTCAAGAAGAAGAAGAAGTTTGTTCAGCAGCCGTCCGGTGCAGATTCTGTTCAGCAGCCGACAGCACCTTCTTCTCAGACTCGACAGAGCTCAGCTGCTAGTCAGCCGTGGACGTGTCGGAGATGCGGTGGTCATCATAAGGGCCAACCGTGTTCTCTTCCTGTTGTTTGCTTTAGGTGTGACCAGCCAGGTCATGTGGTTCGAGATTGCCCGCTGAGGCCGAATCCATTGCAAGCTCCTCAGTTTTCTCAACCTCAGCCGCAGTTTAGACCTCCTGCACCTCAAGCTCCACAGCAATTTTTCTCTCAGGCGTCGGCGTCTTCTCAGCAATCTTCAGTTGGTTCTAAGAAGCAGAAAGGCAAAGTTTCTCATTTGACAAGAGCTGATGCTGCTGCGTCCCATCTTGTGGAAGGTACGATTATGCTTTATGGTCATTCAGCTCATGTCTTATTTGATTCTGGTGCTTCTCACTCTTTTATTTCTGAGGATTTTATGGCTTGTATTGAGGAACCAACTTCTGAGCTGTCTTGTGAGTTGTTTGTGGAATTGCCTTCTGGAGATTTCATGGTTACTCCCTTGTGTTTGGATGAGTCTCCTGTGATGATTGATGATCACCAGTTGCCGGCGAGATTGTATGCGTTGCAGCTGGCAGATTATGATGTTATTCTGGGAATGGATTGGTTGGAGCATTATGGAGCTGTGGTTGACTGCAGATCGAAGAAAGTCTATTTTCAGCCCCAGGGAAAATCAGCCTTTTATTTTCAAGGTATTCGATCCCGTTCTTCTCGTATGATTATTTCTGCTATTCGAGCCTATAGGTTGCTTAGCACAGGTTGTCAGGGATTCCTTGCTTCAGTGGTGGCTGTTGAAAAACCACGACGGGATGTTTGTGATATTCGGTTGTCTGTGAGTTCCCTGATGTGTTTCCTGACGAGTTGCCAGGCTTGCCCCCAGAGCGAGAGATTGAGATGGTGATTGAACTGATTCCAGGTACTGGCCCCTTAGCAAAGCCGCCGTACCGAATGGCTCCAGCTGAATTGAAAGTACTGCGTGCACAGCTACTAGAGTTACTGGAGAAGGGTTATATTCGTCCCAGTTTTTCTCCGTGGAGTGCCCCAGTACTGTTTGTGAAAAAGAAAGATGGAAACCTGAGGCTTTGTATTGATTACAGGCAGCTGAATCAGGCGACTATCAAGAATAAGTATCCGCTCCCCAGGATTGATGATTTGTTTGACCAGTTACAGTCTGCTGCTGTCTTTTCACGGATTGATCTCCGGTCTGGCTATTTTCAGTTACGGATCCGGGAATCTGATGTGGAGAAGACTGCTTTCAGTACTCGATATGGTCACTTTGAATTTTTAGTCATGCCGTTTGGTTTGACTAATGCCCCAGCAGCCTTCATGGATCTAATGCAGCGTATCTTTCGTCCATTTCTGGACCATTTTGTGGTGATCTTTGTTGATGATATCTTGATATATTCTGCCTCTGTTGATGATCATGTGCAGCATTTGAGGATCGTTCTGCAGACTCTAAGAGATCACGAGCTTTATGCGAAGCTCAGTAAATGTGAATTCTGGCTTCGGGAGATTCATTTTCTTGGCCATGTGATTTCTAGTGATGGAGTAGCAGTAGACCCTGCAAAGATTGATGCCGTTTTGAGTTGGCAGAGACCGAGGACCATCACGGAGATACGAAGTTTTTTAGGATTGGCTGGGTATTACCGCAGATTCATTCAGGATTTTGCGAAGATTGCAGCACCGATGACTAATTTGACACGGAAGGGTGTGCCATTTGTCTGGTCGGATCAGTGTGAGGCTAGCTTTGTTGAATTGAAAAGGCTGTTGACTTCTTCTCCAGTGTTGACTTTGCCTTCCGACTCGGGTGGTTTTCTTGTTTGTACAGATGCGTCTCGAGTAGGTTTGGGTGCAGTGCTGATGCAACATGGTAAGGTTATCGCATATGCATCTCGGCAATTGAAACAGCATGAAGGAAATTATCCCACTCATGATCTAGAGCTAGCTGCAGTTATTTTTGCCTTGAAGATCTGGAGACATTATCTGTATGGTGAGAAATTTCAGATTCTTACTGATCATCAGAGTTTACAGTATATTTTCTCCCAGAAAGATCTGAATCTCAGGCAGAGGCGATGGATGGAATACATGAAAGATTATGACTTTACACTCTCCTATCAGCCAGGTAAAATGAATGTTGTGGCTGATGCTCTGAGCAGGAAAGTACAAGTCAGTCATTTGTTGCTTCATGAATGGAAATTGTGGGAACAGCTTCCGAGCGAGGCATTGTGTGTAGAGATTCCTGCCGATCCGAGGATGGCAGTTTGTGCTAGCTTGGTTTTGGGTTCAGCTTTGTATCAGCAGATTCTAGAAGCCCAACAAGCTGATTCTGATTTGGCCCGTGTTATATCAAGATATGATGTGGAATTTGATGACGAGCTGGTCGTCAGTTTCCAGGGCAGATTGTATATTCCTGTTGATGATGATTTGAGGAATGAGATTTTGAGTGAAGCCCATGGTTCCCGTTTTGCTATTCACCCTGGTGTCACCAAGATGTATCAGAATTTGAAGAAGCAGTTCTGGTGGCCCGGCATAAAGAAGGACGTGGCTATTTTTGTTTCTAAGTGCTTGACTTGTCAGTTAGTTAAAGCCGAACATCAAAAGCCAGGTGGTCTGCTTCAGCCATTAGAAATTCCGATGTGGAAATGGGACCATGTTACTACAGATTTTGTGGTGGGTTTGCCTCGAACTTCTCAAGGTTTTGATGGAATCTGGCTGCTTGTCGACAGATTGACGAAAACCGCCAGATTGTTGCCAATTAAAGTTACTTGGAGTGTGCAGAGATTGGCCGAGCTCTATGTGCAGAAGATCGTGCCATTGCATGGAATTCCTGTTTCACTTGTGTCAGATCGTGACCCGCGTTTTACCTCTGGCTTCTGGCGTAGTTTCCAGAAAGCTTTGGGCACTGAGTTAGCTTTCAGTTCAGCGTATCATCCACAGTCAGATGGACAGTCAGAGAGAACTATTCAGACTTTGGAGACATGCTGAGATCGTGTTGCCTTGATTGGCAAGGTTCGTGGGGTCAGCATTTGCCACTTGTTGAGTTTGCTTATAATAATAGTTTTCACTCCAGTATTGGCATGGCTCCTTATGAAGCGCTGTATGGTCGTCCTTGTCGTACTCCTCTGAACTGGTTTGATGTTGGGGACCGACTGTTGACAGGACCGGACATGGTACAGCAGTGTTCTGATGTGGTTCGTCTGATCAGACAGAGATTGTTGACGGCTCAGAGTCGACAGAAAAGTTATGCAGATCGACGCAGACGTCCACTACAATTTGAGCCAGGAGATATGGTGTTTGTTAAAATATCTCCAATGAAGGGTGTTTCCAGGTTTGGGAAGCGTGGAAAGCTTAGTCCGCGGTATGTTGGCCCTTTTCCGATTGTTGAAGCTATTGGTTCAGTGGCTTATCGTTTGCAACTGCCGGCGGCCATGCAAGCTATTCATAATGTGTTCCACGTGTCTCAGTTGAGGAAATATGTGTCTGATGCTTCTCATGTTCTCGATGATTCAGTGTGGCCCGAGGTGACTGCTGATTTGTCCACGCCAGAGTTTCCTATCCGAATTGAAGACCGTCGTGAGCAGCGGTTGAGAAATAAGGTTATTCCTCTGGTAAGGGTTGCTTGGCAGCGTCACTCTGGTAACGAGTCTACTTGGGAGCGTGAAGATGAGATGCGTCAGCTTTTTCCTTTCTTGTTCCAGTGAGGTATAAGTCCTTTCTCAGTTTCCTCCTTTTCGGTTATTGTAAATTTCGAGGGCGAAATTTCTGTAAGGAGGGAGGGACTGTAAGGCCCGTGCCTTAATGGATCCTTCGTGTTATTTGTTCTATTAATTGTTCTGGAATTTCCGGCTTTTTCCTGGATTTTTAGGAATTTGTCTGGCATTTTTCCGGATTTGTTCGGAGCTGTTTGAGGGTTATTGAATATTAATAAGATTTTTATATATATAATGATTGTATTATATATATATATTAATTTTATTTATTTTTTTTATATCTCTCACCCTCACTCTCTCTCCCCCGTCGATCTCTCATTTCACCCTCTCCCTCTCTCTCTCCTCCGTGCGGCCACCTCCTCTCCTCTCTTAGGGATCGGGGTCGAGACGGCGTCGGATTGAGACGAGGTTGGCACCGTTGGATTCCTCGCGTCGAGTAGAGCGCGTGGGTGTCCACTTCGGCGTGGATCGGTGATCGTGGGAGCGAGGTGGAGCGTGGAAGCTCCGTGGCTATTCCTCCTTGCATGCGGCCCGTTCGACGGTTTCGGCTTGCGAAAGGTAGGGGGATGGAACCTCGATCTTGCTAGGATCGTTTCCTTTAGCTCGCTTGTTGATTAGCACCCCGTAGCATGCATGATGTTCATATTTCCATTTTTGGGGTTTTAGCCTAAATCTTGAGTTTAATGCGTTTTAGGCCTTGCATGTGCTAGATTTAGATGTTAGATTGTTGTCTAGCATGCGTGGTTTGACAGGTTATTAGGTTTCTCGTCGATACCCGGCGTTTTCAGCCGTCCGGGAGGGCTTCGGTTTACAAACCGTACCCGCCCGTAACCCAGGTGCAGTGACGGTCCTGCCAGGAACCGTCACTTGCCCGACGGTCCAAGGTGGACGCGTCACTACCAAATAGCGGCCCATTGGGGGTGCGTTACTTGGAGAGTAACGGTGGGGCTCCCATCCGTTACTCATCAACTGTTTCCGTGATTTTGGTCAGGCGGTGCGCCCGGCGGCCAGTCGGCCGACCGTCGTTTCGGTCCGGCGCGCCTAGACCGGGGCGTTACTTCGCCTGCTACCATTTAGAACGCTGATAGGTGGTTTGAGCCTCGGGTGGATGTGACGGCGGTGACCCCACGCGTCGCTTCGAAGTAACGCGCAGGGCCCCCACCGTTACATGCCTTTGGTGCCTCTTGAGCTGGAATCCTGAAGGGAGTGACGGATGGGGACTGGAGCGTCATTCTTGAAGTAACGCGCCGACCCCCGACCGTCGTTTGCATGTGGCGCGTGGGTCCTTGACCGCCACTTCCCTGATGGCTGCAATATATTCCCAGCCCATTGCTTATGCGTTCCGTTCTATATTCATGCCATAGTTGTATTGTTTTACTATATTGTGGCGTGTTTTATGTGCCAATAGAGTAGCTTTTCTTTCCAGGCAATGGAGCCACTGTTGTTGCCCTAAGGTCTGTTGAGTACCGACCCGCTTGAGGATGGCGGAGGGGTATATTTCCCATTCACGGTTTGTAAGCTAGTTCCGTGGGCTCCCAGCCAATGGTAGCGTCCTGCCAAGGGAGAAAACTAGTTAGAGGGCCTGGCTCAGGCTAGAGTCAGTGTGTGCACACGTGGTCGGAGACTGTGGACTGACGCCGACGGGTGTCACTCCGACTGGTCACTTGGTCTGGTACTGTTTGCGCGCTTAGCTTGTCGCTTGTCGACTGCGAGTGCTTGAGACGCAGTGTAAGCCGTCAGTGGACGCATCTGGTTTCTGCTCCAGTGGTTGTCCTTCCTTGTTGCTTGGACTAGTTGCAGCTCATTCTAATTGGTAGTTTTAGCTTCAATCGCTTGCATTTAATTAGTAGCGGCATGTGTTAGCTGTTATACTTGCTTAGATAGAGTTTACAGCTTTCTTGTGATTAGATATTCATGCCATTGCCTGTGTATTTATTTGAATGCATGCTTTAATTGCTGTTAATTATGCATGTTCGCCTGTTTAGTGCGAGGTAGGGATCCGCATGACCCCTACTGAGTCTGGCTGTGACTCACCCTTCTCCTTTCAGGTGAGCCGCGCCCGACATCTCCCGGAGTTTAGCGTGCTGGTTCGGGACCGTTCCTTAGCTGCCAGCTGAGCACGAGCTGCCTTTTTGAGGCTTGTGTTGTACTTTTGCCGGGGTATGCCCCGCGTTGTTGTGCCCTGTGGACTAGTGTTTGTGACTCTGGACTAGTTATATATATCACTCTGGTTATTTTAAATTGCTTCCGCACTTGTGTTTAAATCTTAAATACTTATTTGTATTGCGCGCCCCAATTCGCAATTAATTATGCATATTCCTCAGCTAACCCCCCACTAACCCTTCAGGGGCCTCATCAGCCTCTTGGGTGGCCTCCCCAGTTCTTGGTGTCGGTATACTGATGTTATCGGTATATCGGTATCCTGAACTCTGGGTCGTCACAATGCTTCTCCCAAATCCTTCATGGAGAAAGTCTTAGACAACCAAGACTTGGTTGATGTCAACATCTCTACACCATTCCCAATGAGTAAGATGTCATCAACATAAAGGACCAAGAAGGTTACAGAGCTCCCACTGACCTTCTTGTAAACACAGGGTTCATCTTCATTCCGAATGAAGTTGAAAGATTTGACAGCCTCGTCAAATCTTAAGTTCCAGCTTCTAGATGCCTGCTTTAATCCATAAATGGACCTTTGAAGTTTGCATACCTTATTAGGATGTAGCTTGGAGGTGAATCCTTTAGGCTGTACCATGTACACCTCTTCTGACAGATTTCCATTAAGAAAAGCTGTCCTCACATCCATTTGCCAGATCTCATAATCCAGGTATGCAGCAATGGCAAGGAGGATTCTGATTGACTTAACCATGGCTACCGGTAAAAAAGTCTCGTCATAGTCAATGCCTTGCCTTTGACGATATCCTTTCGCCACTAGTCTAGCCTTATATGTGTCAACCTGTCCATCTGCACCGATTTTCCTTTTGAAAATCCATTTGCAGCCGATAGGGACCTTCCCTTCGGGTACATCAACTAAGTTCCAAACTTTGTTGATGTACATGGACTGGATTTCTGAATCCATTGCCTCTTGCCATTTCTCGGAGTCTACACTACGGATCGCCTCCTGGTACGACTGAGGATCATCATCCTCATCGATACATACCTTAGAGGACCCTTCTGAGACATGTCCAACATATCTCTCATGTTCTCTCAGTAGTCTACCAGATCTCCACAGTGTCAGTGTTTCACTTTGAATATGATCAACCGATACAGTCTCATCTAATGAGCTTGTGTCTATGGGTTGTGATTTTTGGACCTCATCCAATTCTATCTGGCTCCCACTATTTTTCTGGAGTAGATATTCTCTTTCCAGAAACACAGCTCTCTTGGCCACCAAGACCCTTTGCTCAGAAGGGTGATAGAAATAATATCCAAACGTCTCCTTTGGATATCCCACAAACTTACACTTATCAGTCCTCGACTCAAGCTTATCACACTCGTTCTTCTTTACATGAGCAGGACACCCCCAAATTTTAATGTGATTAAAATTTGGTTTCCTGCCCTTCCATATCTCATATGGTATAGAAGGAACTGATTTAGTTGAGATCCTATTCAATAAATATGCTACAGTCTCTAATGCATAGCCCCAAAGAGACAAGGGTAGTCCTGACATAGACATCATGGATCGGACCATGTCTAACAAGGTCCTATTTCTCCTCTCGGATACACCATTGTGTTGTGGTGTATATGGTAGAGTCCACTGAGAAACTATTCCATGGTCTTTAAGATAAGAAGTGAATTCATGGCTTAAGTATTCACCTCCTCGACCCGATCGAAGAGCCTTAATACTTTTGCCTGTCTGTTTCTCTACTTCATTCTTATATTCCTTAAACTTCTCAAAGGCTTGTGACTTATGTCTCATTAAATACACATAGCCATATCTAGAGAAGTCATCAATAAAAGAAATGAAATAGAGATAACCTCCTTTTGCTTCTATGGACATAGGTCCGCACACATCCGAGTGTATGAGCTCGAGAAGGTCAACAGCCCTCTCACCATGTCCACCAAAGGGAGCCTTGATCATTTTCCCCATGAGACACGACTCACAGGTATCAAATGGCTTGTATTCGAATGAATTCAAATACCCATTTGAGTGTAATTGAGAGACTCTTTTCTCACCTACATGACCAAGTCTGTAATGCCATAGATATGCAGAATTCACTTCATCAGCATTGGAAATTTACATAACATCAGAACGTGTATCTAATACATATAGACCATTGACTAATGAACCATTGGCTACCATCAAACCATTATTCATTATAGAGCACCCAGTGCTATTAAAAGCCAATGTATATCTAATGTTATACAAATCAGAGATTGAAATAATGTTCTTAATAATATTAGGAACATAATAACAGTCATTCAGCTCCAGAATGACTCCTGAAGGTAAACTGAGGCGTGCAGTCCCGACAGCTTTGGCAGAAACTAAAGCTCCATTGCCCATCCTCAGTTCAATCTCTTTTTTACCTAGTCACCTTCTATTTGCCAGCACCTGCACAGAATTGCAGATATGAGATGCACATCCACTATCCAATACCCATGATGTGGATTCCATATATGACAAATTAAGGTCTATGACAAAAATACCTTCATTTAGAATTGCCTTACAATTCCTTTTCCAATGCCCAGTTTCCCCGCATCGAAAACATTTGTCTTCCTTTTCATTCTTCTTGCCCTTCCCTTTGTCAACTTTGGCGAGTTACTTACCTGTGGCCTTTTTCTTTCCCTTCCCTTTGTTACTCGTGGTGGATATTTGAGAGCCTTTTCTTGTTGGCCCGGCCAACAATCATTACAGACGAAGATGGTTTATCTTTCTGCATTGTTCCTTCAGCACTCTTTAACATATTGAGCAACTCTGGGAGAGTTGCTTCAATCTTGTTCATGTTAAAGTTCATGATGAAGGAAGAAAAGGAATCGGGCAATGACTGGAGTATAAGATCAATGCATAGTTCAAGATCTAACTTGAACCCCAATGCATTGAGTCTTTCAATCTACTCCATCATTTTCAGTACATGGGCCTGTACTGATGAACCCTCAGACATCCGTGTCCTGAAAAGCCTTTTGGAGATGTCATACCTCTCAATCCTACCCTACTCCCTGAAGAGCTGGCATAGATTGAGAAGTATACTTCTACAATCAGTCTTTTTGAATTGCCTCTGCAGCTCGGGAGCCATAGAGGCCAACATGTAACATTGGGCAAGGAAGGAGTCCTCAGACCACTTGGCATAAGCCAGTAACTCGCCCTCGTCAGCATCAGGAGTTGGCTCAGAATGAACCGTGTCCAACACGTACGCAATCTTTTCGGCGGTAAGGACTATGCATAGATTACGCAGCCAATCCGAGTAGTTCGGTCCAGTTAAGCGATTTGCATCCAAGATGCCGCGGAGGGGGTTGGACGACGACATTGTAATCTGGATAAGAAATAAAAGATAACTTAGCATGTGTTCAAATTCTAACTTAGATGTGGTTTTCTATCTTAGTTAGTCCCACTATTTTTTGATCGAACTATATAACCCTCAGTATATAGAACGGGAGATCAGCGAGGTCAACCTAGTGGGTCAGAATCCCAATGAGACTAATGTACGACCTTGTGGAAAGCACAACAAGCCATACACCATCTCAAGGGCAGTCAACAGGCACTTGCATCCAATGCAATATCCGATATTCGGCCCCCGAGAAATCATCCCCTTGTGGAAAGCACAACAAAGGATATTCTCGGTTAGATCTAACCATCATTACTACATAGCAATGAGTTCATGACCCGACCCTTGTGGAAAGCACAACAAGGCCGAGTTCAATTCCTCACCCCATTGAGGCCGAGCCTTGGAGTTTAATCCCGCCCCCAAACTCATGGACCTTGTGGAAAGCACAACAAATCCATAAAATGAAGACGTTCATTCACTCCATAATGATGGAGGGCCACGACGACTCCTAGAGCCACGCTTACCAGATCTAAAATTTAAGCGCGAGGGAATTTAATTTTATCTTGATCTCACCCTAGGTGGTAATATAAATGTATCCAATATATTTATCGTACCTAGTAGTTTGCACAAAATAAATGCATCAAATGCACAAATAAAACGCAAGTGATCATGGACTTTAACCCTAATGTAACTAAGACATCCCGCCCGCTTCCAAAGCAGCTGGATCGTCCTCGTCGGATGTGCTCCACGCTTTCAAACTCCGACGCCGCATTAATTATAACTTTTACACGGCACGCAGGTCGGAAAAACTAAATTACATGTGACTCAAATTCCAGCAGCCCTTAGGGCGAGTACAACAATGGAGGAAGATAGAAGTACATTGGAATTTTAACAGAGAGAGAAAGGAGGTTCGCAGACCCCAATTAATTACATTAATCCAAGTCCATGATCACTTGCCAACCCATTCAAATAAAATCAATCAAGGGTTATTTTCTGAAAATAATCCTTACTTTTTGAATTTAAAAATGGGATGTGCAAACAAAAATAGGCTAGCTTTGTTTAATTTTAAAAATCAAAGCATGATTAACTAAAATTAAACACACAAGCAGGACATTCCAAGGTAAATAAAGTAAAGCACGTAAAGAACCATCATTTTCTACAGGGGCATGTAATTAAGATAATTAATTGAATTTAAATTTAAATTTAATTATCCAAAAATCAAATTTAAATTCAAAATTGAAACAGGCCAATAATTTAAATTTAAATTCAAACTAATTATCTAATAATTTTGTTTGAAAGTAAATTTAAAATAACGTAATTATCCTCAATTAGTAATTTTTTAAAATTCAAATTTTGAATTTAACAATTATCTAATAATTAAAATTCAAATAATTGAATTTTCCAAATTTAACTTCAATAAAATTTAAAATTTGAATTTTCTAATTATCTAATAATTAAAATTTTAAAAATTAAAATTTACTGAAGTAACTTCAATTATTATCATTTTATCTCAAGGTAAATAGTAATTATCTCACCTCGGTAAATTCAAATCGGTTAAATAAAATTTACCATTCGACATTTACTATTGAGATAACACTATTTAACTTATGAAATAAGATCCGATTTAATTTAGAGTGCATTTCTATATATATATCCTATATATATATATAATTATCTTAGCACTTATAAATTAAAAAAATAAAAAGCAAAGTTTTTTTTAATTAAAAAAAAATTATTTAAGCTGGTCAACCCCGCGCGCGTGGGCTGCGCCCGCGCGAGCGGGAGTTGACCCCCGCGTTGCGGGCGCCCGCAACGCAGGCGCCCGCAGGCGGGCAGTGCGGGCGCCCGCCACGCGGGCGTCCCGCGTGGGCGGCGCCCGCCACGCTGTGCCCCGCGTGGGCGGCGCCCGCCGGCTCGCTGCGCTCGGCGACGATAATATATTTTTTTTTACAAAAAAATCTGCTGCCCTGATGCCCAGCATCCAAGAAGAACAGAAATACCCAGCACTCCTGTCTTTAAATAATAATTGAAGATTTAGATTACCCCTAAAACATGGTTCTAAACGGCGATAAAACACCGACCAGAGCGCGAACCTGGCTCTGATACCACTGTAAGGTTTCGCACAGTACCTACGGGCGACGCAGCGGATAACAAAAATTCATTTGCCCGATCCCGGTGTTATGGAAAGCTTAATCTGTGCTCTAATCGGTGTTTCTAAGACCCTAATTACATGTTGCGTGTTTCACCTTACGCGGAACGACGCTGTCCGCGATGCCCGATGCAGAATATCGAGCCGCACAGCTGTACGGCCTCTAGAGCATATCCACACGGACCCTTGCGCAGCGACGGTACCACCCCGGCACGACCTTCCCCGGCCCTTTTTCACCTTCTGTAGAAAGAGGGCAAGAGGGAGGAAAGGGGAGGAGCTAATCCTCCTCTTAAGCCTTAATGCTTGCTTAGCCTAAGAGTTGGAAGAAGAAGCTCGAATGAGCTTCACGTAGGTTGCCATATATATAGAGTTTTGGACCCTTTTCTAAAGACCTCCAAAGGACCAAAATTGTATGTATGACATTTCCATTATTATACATATGTATTAAGCCCCATTTACACTCCTTTCCAAAAGGAATTAAAGGGAATTAATACATACACTTGTACAATAATATTCCGTCACCCAAGAATCTATTGTGTGTGATCCTCTAGGTCCTTAGTCACTCTAGTTTAAGGCCCATTAACTTCTAATTCCCAATTAGAAGTAAATTAAACGTATTCTTCGCTTCTACCAGAGCCGAAGAATATTTTAATTTATCCCGAACATTTGATCACGTTGGGTCAAGCAAATCCACGTGATCCTAGAGGACGCCGGGTTTAAACCAGCCTGTCTGGTACCTATAAGTCCACAGTTACCGCATCGATATAATCCCTCGCTCATTCTATGAGTCTGGTACGATCGAGGGTACGGTTTCTGTCAAACCCCATGATCGTGCCATTTGATTATGACCTCCTTAAAGTGTATGACGTCCGTCCTAAACGAACTCATACGACCCATTAACTGTCTGATATATACCCGACAGTGAGCGATCCCTTCTTGACCATTGACGATCTTCACACGTATCCTGGAGTGGTTAACGACTCGGCAACTCATGACTTATGGTTAAAGTCACTTAGCCAAGTAATTAAACCATTCCAGTCCTCGTGTAAGATTTGATCAATGCCTCAGGTCAAAGGACCAACGATGCTACTGAGACAGTTGGATCTTTAGTTGACATTAGGTATAATCAACCATCTGAAGATCCAATAGCGGATCAGTTCAGTGTACATCCTCCAAGGACATACACCTACACATATGTGTTGGTGCCCCGCACCAATGACCATGAGACTGGTCACTGACACATTATGTGTACTGGTTTAATAGGTAATCAAAGTCCCCGAGTGATTACCCTCCAACCATGAACAGTTTAAGGTATGTGTACATGTAAAGTCAATCTCATGTTCGAGATCCCATCTCGAGCTGACTTTACAACCACATATCCTAGGGACAACGTAAAGTAACACAATCGCATTTTTACGCTCAAATACCACTTTATTAATAATGAACAAGATCGTACAACTATTGGACCTACCCGACCCGAAATTGGCCTGTAGCACACCAACACTAATAGATACATCTTAGTGGTGCCTGGGTGAATAGCAAAGTGGGATCCATGGGCTTCACTCAGAACCACCTGTCTCAATGAATCATCAGCGGGAACATATAATCTGCCCTGGAAACTGATAACCAGCTCGTCATCAAATTCAACATCGAACCTTGATATAACACGAGCCAAATCAGGATCAGCTTGTTGAGCTTCTTTAATCTGCTGATATAAAGCTGAACCCAAAACCAAACTAGCATAAACTGCTGACCTCGGATGGGCAGGAATATCCACGCTAAACGCCTCACTCAGAAGTTTTTCCCACAATTTCCATTCATGAAGCAACAGATGACTGACTTGTACTTTCCTGCTCAGAGCATCAGCCACAACATTCATTTTTCCTGGCTGATAGGAGAGTGTGAAGTCATAATCTTTCATGCACTCCATCCAGCGACGCTGTCTGAGATTCAGATCTTTCTGGGAGAATATATACTGTAAACTCTGATGATCAGTAAAAATTTGAAACTTCTCACCATACAGGTAGTGTCTCCAGATCTTTAAGGTAAAAATAACTGCAGCTAACTCCAGATCATGCGTGGGGTAATTTTCTTCATGATGTTTCAATTGCCGTGATGCATAAGTGATAACCTTTCCATGTTGCATCAGCACTGCACCTAAACCCACTCGAGAAGCGTCTGTGCAAACCACAAATCCACCCGAGCCGGACGGCAAAATCAACACTGGAGAAGAAGTCAAGAGCCTTTTCAATTCAACAAAGCTATCCTCACACTGACCCGACTAGACAAAAGGTACATCCTTACGAGTCAGTCTAGTCATTGGTGCTGCAATCTTTGCAAAATCCTGGATGAATCTTCGATAATACCCAGCCAAACCTAAGAAGCTTCTGATCTCTGTCACAGTTCTTGGTCTCTGCCAATTTTGAACTGCTTCAATCTTTGCAGGGTCTACTGCTACTCCGTCACCAGAAATCACGTGGCCAAGAAAATAAATCTCCCGAAGCCAAAATTCACATTTACTGAACTTCGCATAGAGCTCGTGATCTCTTAGAGTCTGCAGAACGATCCTCAAGTGCTGCACATGATCTTCCTCAGAAGCAGAGTAAATCAAAATATCATCAACAAAGATCACCATGAACTGATCCAGATATGGACGGAAAACACGCTGCATTAGGTCCATGAAGGCTGCTAGAGCATTAGTCCAGCCAAACGGCATAACCAAAAATTCATAATGACCATAACGAGTGTTGAAAGTTGTCTTCTCCACATCAGATTCCCGGATCCGCAATTGAAAATAGCCAGACCGAAGATCAATCCGTGAAAAGACAATAGCAGACTGTAACTGGTCAAACAAATCATCAATCCTGGGAAGCGGATATTTATTCTTGATAGTCACCTGATTCAGCTGTCTATAATCAATATAAAGCCTCATGCTTCCATCTTTCTTCTTCACATATAATACTGGAGCACTCCACGAAGAAAACCTGGGGCGTATATAGCCTTTTTCCAGCAATTCAAGCAATTGTGCTCCCTCTTTGAGTTCAGCTGGAGCCATTCGGTACGATGCCTTTGCTAACGGGGCTGTACCTGGAATCGGATCAATCACCATTTCTATTTTTCGCTCTGGAGGCAAGCCTGGCAACTCGTCAGGAAACACATCAGGGAACTCACAAACAACAGGAATATCACAGACGTCCTGTCGTGGTTTTTCAACGGCAACCACAGAAGCTAAAAATCCCTAACAACCTGCACTAAGCAATCTACAGGCTCTAATAGCAGAAATAATCAAGCGAGAAGAGCGGGATCGAATACCTTGGAAATAAAATGCTGATTTCCCCTATGGCTGAGAATAGACCTTCTTCGATCTGCAGTCAACCACAGCTCCATAATGCTCCAACCAATCCATACCCAGAATGACATCATAATCTGTCAGCTGTAATGCATACAATCTCGCCGGCAACTGGTGATTATTAATCATAATAGGAGATTCTTCCAAACACAAAGGCGTGATCATAAAATCTCCAGAAGGCATTTCAACATACAACTCACAGGTCATTTCGGATGTCGGCTCCTCAATGCATGTAATGAAATCCTCAGAGATAAAAGAGTGAGAAGCACCAGAATCAAATAAGACACGAGCAGAATGACCATAAAGCATAATTGTACCTTCAACTAGATGGGATGCAATTGCTTCAGCTCGAGAAATGTGAGAAACCTTGCCCTTTTGCTTCTTGGATCCGGCTGAAGACTGCTGGGAAGACGCTGGAGCTTGAGAATAAAATTGCTGCTGAGGTTGAGGTACAGGAGGAGGTCTAAATTGCGACTGCTGAGGCTGCGAAAACTGAGGAGTCTGCACCGGTATTGAACAACGTGACCAGGCTGGTCACAACGAAAATAGACAATAGGAAGAGAACACGGCTGACCCTTATGGTTGCCACCACATCTCCTACAAGTCCACAGCTGGCTAACAGTAGAACTTTGACGACCTTGGGAAGAAGGCGCCGACTGCTACTGAATAGCATCAGTACCAGATGATGGCTGCTGAAAGAACTTCTTCTTCTTCTTGAACCTTTTGAACTTGGGCTTGGAAGAGGAAGAAACACTGCTAACATCTGGCGGAACAGAGGGAACTCCTGACACTGGCGGTCGGTAGGTCTACGGAAACTGAACCGTCGGCTGAACCGACCCAGCTTGAGAATATCCTCCTGGTCTCGCCATCTCTAGCTCGAGTGCCACAGCTGCCTGGCACGCATCGTCAAGATCAGCCACTCGACTCGCAATCAACGGCAACTTAAGTTCAGGCCTGAGTCCTCGCAAAAACTGCTGAGTCTTCAACGCCTCATTAACAAGCACATGGGGCGCATACTGACCTAATTCCATAAATTTGTTCCGATATTGAAGCACGGTCATATCGCCCTGAATCAATTCCATGAACTCGTACATCTTCGCCATTTGCAAACAGGCAGGGGTATAGGCACGCTCGAAGGCTGCCACAAACTCTGCCCAAGTGATCTGCCGAAGGGGCCTGGAACGAAAAGCAATCTGCCACTCTGCTTTCCACCATGTAATAGCTATACCTTGGAGTTGAAACGCTGCTAACATAACATTTTCATCCTCCGCGCACTCCATAGATAGGAACACGCGTTCGATCACATCTAGCCACTGCCTCGCTACCTCTGGGTCTGCTTGTCCATCAAAAGCGGGCGGATTGAACAATAGAAACTCTTTCAAAGCCTTGCCGCGACTACCAGGCACTTCAACTTGAGGAGCAACAACTGGCGCTGGGGCAGGAACTGCAGGAACTGCAGGAGGCTGAGCAGAACCACTCTCTTCTCTAGGCCCATGTCTAGGGACTCGAGGAAGTCTTCCTCGACGAGGCGGCATCATTACACTGCCGAACACATAAAACAACAGCAAATCCATCAATCATATGGAAAACATCCTAAGCCAGCAAAAGACGACACAATAGGACTAACTCTGGACAAGTGTAAATTCCAATTCCTTATACAAATCCTCAACTCCGCTCTGATACCAACTGTGACGACCCAGAGCTCCGGATACCGATATACCGATAACATCGATATACCGATACCAGGAACTGGGGAAGCCACCCAAAAGGCTGATGAGGCCCCTGAAGGGTTAGTGAAGTTTGTCGAGGGGATGTATAATGAATCGCAATCACAAGCGCGCATAATAGATTTTAGCATTAAAATTTAGCAGGAGAGCGGAAGCAATTTCAAAATAAACAGAGTGCTAAATATATAAACTAGTCCAGAGGCACAAGAGTGCTAGTCCAAAAGTACAACTACTCGGGGCATACCCCGGCAAAAGTACAAAAGAAAGCCAAAAAGGTGACCCGTCTACTGCTGGCAGCTAAGAACGGTCTCCGAGGACACGGGAAACACCGGGAGACGACGGGCGCGGCTCACCTGAAAGGAGAAGGGTGAGTCACAGCCAGACTCAGTAGGGGTCACGCGGATCCCTACCTCGTGCTAAACATGCAATCAAGCACAATTAAGGCAATTAGAGCATGCATTTAAATAAATGAACAGGCAATGGCATGATAAGACTGAAAGCTGTAAATCTACTGAACAGGTATAACAGCTAATACATGCCAATAACACATAAGTCTAAACGACGAAAACTAAATCTACCAATAGAATGTGCCTCAACTAACCAAGCCACAGGGAACAGGACAACCACAGGGAGTAGAAACCAGATGCGTCCACTGACGACTTACACTGCATCTCAAGCACTCGCAGTCTATAACACGACAAGCTGAGCGCGTAAACAGTACCAAACCAAGTGACTAGTTAGAGTAACACTCGTCAGTTTCAGTCCAAAGTCTCCGACCACGTGTGCACACACTGACTCTCGCCTGAGCCAGGCCCTCTAGATAGTTTTATCCCTCGGCAGGATGCTACCGCTGGCCGGGAGCCCGCGGAACTAGCTTACAAACCGTGTGACGGGAACACCCCTCCACCATCCCCAGGCGAGTCGGCAACTCAAAGGCCTTAGGGCTACCACAGTGGCTCCATCGCAAGGAAAGAAAAGTTACTTTATTGGGGTCTAAAAACATGCCATTAGTTCATAAAATAACTTAAACATGGCGTAGAAATATTGTGGAAAGCATTAAAGAATGAACATGCGGCCTTTAGAAACTAGCAGGAGTGTGACGGTCCACTGCCACCGCGTTACAGAGTGTGACAGTCGGGGGTCGGTGCGTTACATCGACTGTGACGCGCCCGCCCCTGGCCGTTAGAGCCACCCGACGCCAAAACAAAACCCACATATTTTAATGCCCTAGCAGGACGTAACACGCACCCGGAGGAGCGTTACGGCGCCTTGACGGCCGACCGACAGGCCATCAGGCCAACCGCCCAACCAGGTCAACGGTAGTCAAACGAAATGTAACGGCCTAGGGCTAGGCCGTTACACTCCCTGTGACGCACCCCCTTGGGTCCGTCACAAGACTATAACGCGTCCCCTATGGACCGTTACGGGTGTGACGGTTCCTGGTAGGACCGTCACACCGTCTGGGTTGCGGACGGGTTATATTTAAAAACGGGTTCCCTCCCAGGTGACCGGAATCACCGGGTAACGACGAAAAAACATGTATCCTGCCAAACCACACATCCACAACAACGATATACCACTAAAACATCCACATGCAACACTCATAATGGATTAAACGTGAAGAACGAAGCTTAAACCCCAAAAATGAAAAATAGCCTTTATGCATTCCATAGGAGTTTAGCCAAGAAAACATGCTATAGGGAAGGCTCCTAGCGAGCTCAGGATTCCATCCCCCTACCTCGTTCAAGCCGAAACGGCCGATTAGGCCACATGCACGGGAAGGGAACCACCGAGCCTCCACGCTCCGTCTCGCTCCCACGAGCCGCAAACCACGTCAAGGTTGGCGTCAACACGCTCCACTCGACGCGAGGATTCCAACGGTGAGCTCCACGCCTCGAACCGCCGCCGTTTCGCCTGGATCCCCAAGGAGAGAGGGAGAGGCGATCGGAGGGGGGAAAGAGAGGACGAGAGGGAGATCGACGTGGGGGGAGAGAGAGGGAGTGGGGAAAATGGGAAAAGAAAAAAAGGGTTAATATATATATATATAATATATATAAAAACCTTATTTTCCCCTTTTAAAACTCAAATAATTCCAATTAAATCCTGAAAAATACCAGAAAAATTCCTAAAAATCCAGGAAAATAGCCGAAAATTCCAGAATAGATTCTAGGTCCGAACCACCAAAGATCCGCTAAGGCACGGGCCTCACAGGCATAGGATGTGGGCTCGAGTTGTGTTTCGATATAGTACAGAACTAGTAATATAACTACCCTAGGGTAGCGTGTTCTGGTAAGTATATATATATTTTGAAATTATGTTTTTGACCCACTAAGGGTGGGAAAATACTCTGTGTGAACGCGCTATGTCAGGCTAGCACGTTCAGAACGCGCTCCTGAAGTATAGCACGTTCTGGTTCTGACGAAAAACAGGAATACCCCTCCAATAAAATGACCATAACTTGCTTATTTCTTAACGGAATTTAGGGAAACAGGTATCAATGGAAAGAGCACTGAAAAACGAACAGGATAGCATGCTTTAATTGATATTTAGCATGAGAGATACCTACCTTTGAGTAGATCTAATGAGAGGTAAGAAAAATACCCAAATAATCTGAAAAACTTTGATTTCTCCCAATCTTCCCATCAATTCGCCTTCAATCTTTAGAGTAGCATAGCCTAGGCCTCCAGGGATGATTTGAGGGTCGAATACGGCTCTATTTATAGCCAAAACTTGGCCAAATTTGTCAAGATTCCTTGCCTAACAATGCCAAACTTTCCAACTCCGAATTAGAAGAAAATTCCTACTCTTCTTCTTAATCTAGCCTCCATTTGGTGTGAAACCAATGTAAAAACGGCTGGTCCAAGGTGGGATGTTAGGTAATGGTCGATTTTTGGAGTCAATCTTCTAGAAATTAGATTATTATAATCCTTTTCAAAAGGCATTTAACATGTGTTACGAATTTAAGGTTAAATATCCTTTAATAAATCCTTTAATCCATTAATCCAGCCCATTATGGATTATCCAATGGGCCAATTGTAATCCTAATCCATCATATGGACTTTTATTGGGCTTGCAATGATTTATCTAAGGGTTAAAGCATTAAATTTCAATTTACCTTAAGTAAATTCAAGTAAATTCACTATTCTAGTTTAGAAAATTATAATTTCATTATTTTATGGAAAATTTAATTGTATAATTTGTTTGAAAAAACTAATTTCTCATTTTAAAATATCGGGTTTCTACATCCTCCCTCACTTAAAAGAATTTGGTCCCCAAATTCACATGATTTTCTTTCCGTAATAGTAGAGTAAAATCACCATATCTAAATTATGCATTCTAACTAGATCATCCTTATAATATGCTAAGTGCTAAGATCACCATATCAAATTTATGTTATCATGGATGAGATAGGTTTATAAGGTTACCTTCCAATGCTTACGGCGCTCCTTTTTTTAAGAGTGGATAACGATCAATTTTATGATCCATGCTTCCGCAACGGATGCACTTCCCAAGTTTATACAAACACTCATCTGGGTTGTGCCTTCCTTTC
The DNA here is from genome assembly GCA_022559845.1 of Amorphophallus konjac. NCBI lineage: Eukaryota > Viridiplantae > Streptophyta > Magnoliopsida > Alismatales > Araceae > Amorphophallus > Amorphophallus konjac. The sequence goes on along the minus strand of CM040120.1, from coordinate 284,344,253 downwards.
TTACAATGCTCACATTTTTCCTTGACCGGAACAATTTGTTGGTCATCATTCTGGGACTTCTTGTTCTTACAGAAATCGTTACCTCCGTTGAACCTCTTCTTGTCATTCACGGGTTCCTCGCTCTTGGACCCATAGACTAACTCATCCTTGGCGACTTTCCCTTTGATTCGCTCCACCATATCCATAGCATCTTCTAGAATTTGTGCTTTCCTAACTATTTCCATATAAGTTTAAATCTCCAATGGAGCCAATCGAGGAATGAGTTCCACCTTTAATCCGTTCATAAATCTTTTTGCTCTCGTTTTCTCCGTGCAAACTAGGTGTGGGGTATACCGAGCTAATCTAGAAAATGTCGCTTCATAATCTGCTACGAATAAGCTACGTTGTTTTAATGTCGCGAACTCCATGGCCTCCTTCTCGCAGATTCTTTCCGAGAAAGACTTCTCATTAAAATGTTCTAAGAACTCATCCCATGTAATTTGTCCATTAGGTAAGATTGCTTCGACGGATACCCACCATGCTCGAGCATCCTTTTCTAGTTGATAGATCCCTAGTAATACCTTCTATTCGTCGGTGCATTGCATTACCTTAAAGGTTCTCTCTACTTCTTGCACCCAATTCTCCGTTTCATCCGGGTCAGTAGATCCACTAAACTTTGGGGGATTCATCTTTTAGAATTTTCGATGCAAATCCCTGGCTCCATGTCGTGCTCCACCTTGTACAACTTGTTACAAGGCTTGTGTTAATCCTTGGACAGTGCGTTGCATCTCGCGCCATTGAGCTCTCTCGGCGACCATTTGCGAGATTTAGCCTGAAACCATAGTTACAGGGTTTAATTATTTTTCCTTAGTATTTATTTCTTGATAATTCATTCTTTTTAAAACTTAACCCGAGTTTCTACCCAATCTTACCGGGAAGGTTTTAAGATCTTAACCAAATTTCTAGATGTTGATCTAGAACCTATACCAAGGGAAACCTGTTGGGTTCGGTGCTCGTATTCAGAGGGGGGGGTGAATGAATATGGCCTATAAAAAATTTCACCCAATTGACAAATTAGGCTCACTAACTATTTAGAAAGCTAACTAGACAGATTTATCAAATCTGGAAGACTAATTAGCAGATGCGGAATTAAACAAACAGATAGTGAGCTCTCTAACAAGACAAGTTAGACAAGCTATAGCTCAATTAGAATTTCGCTCACTCAACAGATTAAACACTTAGAACAAAATCTGATCAAGTTATCTAATGAACCTGTGATCAACCACTTGGAGCGCCCCTATGCAAACATCTAACGGAAGCAAACCATAAGCAATCAAACCACAATGCAAGAGGGGTTTTTAGGTGGTTCGGTCCTCCAGACCTACATCCACCCCACACTCAACCCGAGTGTGGATTCCGCTGACTCACAGCTTGAACAGCTGGGCATCACAGCTTGCCTACAACCGCTGGGCCTCACAGCTTGCCGTCCAGTGGAATCCACCACTGCAACCGCTGGGGATTACAGCTTACCCATCCAGTGGAAACCTCCACTGCCCGCTGAGCAACACAGCTTGCTGTCCATAGGAGTCCTCCTCTACAAACCGCTGACTAACAGCTTGAAAGAAAATGTAAAATAGAAAACAAAAGACAAGATAATAGCAGTCGGAAAGCTGTAAACGTAAAGCACAATGTGGCTTTTAAAGAGCTGACTGGCCTGGATTTGATCCACGGTCCAGTGAAGACAGATCTTCAAACAACCTCTCTCAGTCTCTTCTTCTCACAATCTCTTTCTTTCTTTTTCTTTCTCTCTGCACTTCTCTTCTTCTTTCGCTAATCTCTCACTCTCTGCTCTTCTCTTTAGCAGGCTCTCTCTCTGTCTCTTCTCTTTCTTCTTCTTCTTCTTCTGCTTCCTTCTTCCTTCTTCTTCTTCGCTCTGCTGCTTCTCTTTTCTTCTTTTGCTCACACTCTCAGATTTCTTCGCTGGAGAGCTTCCTCTTCTTCCGTGGAGAGTTAACCCTTTTCGAGAGGATGATGGGGTGCTTTTATATCAGAAACAGAGCCTCCGAAGGTTGAGTAGAAAATGCCCTAGTGACCACTGATTGGTCCACTTGGCGGGGTAGCACCCCTTATCTAACACGTGTCAGCATCCTGCCCCTTACTCCCATCGGATCACGTGCCCCCTCATCAGTACGCTCAGCAACTGGAGCGAGGTGGCGTTAACGCACTTGCTTCAAGGGGTTGACGCAGCCTTCAGAGATCTTCAACCTATGAAACTCAAGTCTGCTGCGTTGACGCTTCCAACCCGCAGCGTTGACGCATCAGAGTAATCCAGTAAGCTTCTTTCTTGATTGTTTGAACTACAGCGTCCACGCCACTTGATCAAGGCGTTGACGCATTGGTGTCCAGCAGCTAATACTTTAGCTTGTTTGCTTGCTGCGTGGACGCTACCAGGCCGTGGCGTTGACGCAGTGATGTGTTCCAGCAGCTAATACTTCTACTAGTATACTTGCTGCGTGGACGCTGTGGTCATTCTGCATTAACCCTGCACACACAAAAATCTTATAATCATATCATAGAACAAGTGGTTATTTAAATCATATAACACTGAGTGTATATATTCTGAAACAGCAAATGGGCAAGTATGTACACTGAGAGAGTGTAGAGACTTGGAAGTCTTCTTGTGAGCTCAGTGTATATACTTCCCAATGACTAGACTTCAGGAGATGAAGACCAAAGTGCAGACATCACGCTAGTACAGACTTGATCAAGAAACTGGCTGTACAGACTTCAACATAGCTGCGATGTACAGGCTTTGACAAAGCAGCATTGTACATACTTGAAAGTTCAAGGCCACGATGTATAGACTTTCAAAGAGGAAGCATTGTGTAGACTTGGGAAGTCTAAGCCAGTGTACAAACTGTGCCTCAACAATGAAAGGGCAACACGGATGTACAGAGTTGGCCAAACACTTGAAGATAGGCTGTACAGACTTGAAACTTAATGCAAAGGCCAATGTACAGACTTCTAAATGTTGATGCGTTGTATAGACGTTCATGAGACGCTAACAGAGACAGACGGATGCATATACTTGAACTTGAATGCATGAACAGTCTGTATAGACTTCACCCAGACACTGCATAACACTATGATGCAATGTACAGACTTAACTGAACAGGATGTGCAGACTTTGGCTGTACAGACTTTGAAAGCTTGGCGGAGGATGTACAGACTTGAAGTGTGAAGACCATTGTTTAGAGTTGGTGAAATGAAGTCCAGTGTACAGACTTGCAGATACGAAGTCAATGTACAGACTTACACAAGCGAGCTACAGTGCCAATGTGTAGACTTCACGCTGTACAGACTTGAGGCTTTGAACGTTGAAGACACAAGATGATGTACAGACTCAGATACTAGACCAATGTATGAAGCAAAGCAAGAGCTCTTTCAAAGCGATTCCAATGCGTCAACGCATTGAGTCCACTGCGTCGACGCACCAGTTGACACATTTTATAGACCAGCTCTGGGACAGACCAGTGAGTTGACGTAATGATCCCATGCGTCAACGCATCATGCAATACTCATGCAAACTCATGCATTCAATGCTGTATATCAGACACAGTCCTATGCAATCATATCAGCAGCCATATTCAAAACACAATATCATAATGCACTGACTGTGTTGCAATCATCAAAACAAATCAGCATGCTATCATCAAAACACAATGCACATGCTTGTGCCTAAGAGGCACAACATTCTCCCCCTTTTTGATGATGGTAACACAATGTGACAGTGAGTCACACACAAGATTTTCTCCCCCTTTGACATGATCAAAAAGAAAAAAATAGTAAAAGCAAGAGTGCAAGGTGCATTATGCATGCAAATTCCTCTAGAACATTCTCCCCCTGAATTATTTCTCCCCCTAAATAAATGCTCCCCTTTTGAGAAGGAATATGAACAGATAAACAAGGTAGAGAAGGTAGGAGGGTCACTTGACAACAGCTGAATCATAGGTTCAGAAGGGAAGCATGATTATAAACAACTGTTAAAGTATAAGAATCAGCAGCATACAATTTTGACAAAAAATTCAGGTTTAATAGTGATAAATCTTAGAGTAAAACATTTGACCCCTGAACAAGAGTTTATAGATTCCATTTATAGCAATGAATCTAGGGCACATGGTATTAATAGATAAGTCAGAAATAATACCCTTTTGTGATTAAACAAGGAAATTCAAGAGAGGCAACTTGAACATGTATTGATAAAAACAATTTTCACTCATTGACTTTTGATTTTTCGAAAGGTTACAGCAGTTTGATTTTCACTTTTGAATTTTTCAGAACCTGAACTAAGTAAATAGATCAGTGGCATTTATGCTGTTGACATTAGGTGTACACCTTGATCAGAGGCAGATACCCCCAGTTACTAGGCATAAACTACTAGACCTATTTCAGATCAGAACCCACAAAGGATAGTCTTCACTTTTGACATTAAGGGTACACCTTGATTAGAGGCCAGTACCCTCAGTTACTTGGTGAGGACTCCCCCTATAGATTTGACCCTATGAACAGAGATATTCTGAAGCACCTCATGACATGTGAATTCTCCTGCTTCTTTGGGGGAGTTCACAGTTTCTCAGTGCAATCAGCCATTGCTCTGTCACTATGTTCAGCTCATAGCATTTATGATCTTATTTACTGCTGCCTTTATCTCTTTTAGAGTGATTGTTTGAAAAACAGTACACACTCTTATTCACCTTTTCTAGAAATTTTCAGATCAACACATTAGGCATTACAAAAAATTTTTCTATTTTAGCCATGAGACAAAGATTAAGAGCTATAAAAGTTTTCTTTTATCTCAAATTCTGAAGTGCAGACACTTAACTCTCCAATTTATAAAGGTTAAACCTTTAGTTCCTTTCAATTTGTAAGTGTGATTCTTATAAGTGAACAATTGCAATAATCACCATTCAATGTACTAAACCAGATGCAAAGCTGTTGTTTAGTGAAAATGATGGGGAAAAGATAGCAATTGGCAATATGGTTCAATGAGCAACTGATGTCAAAGAATATGAATCATTTGAATGAGAACACTGAGAGGTGAATAGGATTCAATGAATTGAATAGAACTCTCAGCTCCTCCTGACATCATGATGCAAGAGATATGCTATGCAACATACTGTCCTACATGCAGACTATGCACCATGGATACATGAGACAAGTATGCAATCAATTCAGCTTTATGCATCCAAGTTATAAGCATTTTCATCCTTTTTCAGATTTTTCAACATATGATGCAGTGCACTGTTCTACATGAAGACAGGACCCATGGTACTTGGCGGAGAACCTGGTCTCAAAGACCATCTCACACATGGTAGAAACCTCCGGGCAGATTTCCTTGCCCTTTAGTAACATACCATTTTATATACCAGGGTTAAGCAAATGATAATGCAGTGCAAAGCAGCCCTATTATTCATTGAAAAACATGCAGTCTACGACAATAGGCAAATGACAGTCATGCAAATCAGTCCTATATGCATTGATCAATTTCATTGGCAGTCATGCATATGATGTATGCAAACACTAGACACATGCATTGACTGTATGCACTAACTGACCCATTCAAGCTCAGTCCAAGTTATGCATTCAACAACAAGCATGCAGTCCATTGACATAAAGTTCATATAAAGCATCGACTGTAAAAATGATTGTGCAGAGCATCTAACAGCCCATTTATTCAGTGCAATAATCAGTGAGAGAAGAGCATCAGATAAATGCAAAGTAAAATTCAGTAGCTGAGTCTGGAATGCAGACTGATCAGCTAGACATGAAGAGATCATCAACAATCAATCAAGCAAATCAATATGAAACTCATAATTTTCATGCTCACAATTTCAGATAATGGAATTTAAAGCAAAGTTCAGAACTGACCTGAAATGTAGAATCCTGGGGCTTCCCTTTTAAGTGCCTTGGCTAAATTACCCCTTTTATTTCTCTCACCAAGGCACACCTGCAACATATCAATCAATATGATCTTGCAGGAACCCAAGCTGCCTTGGGTCCTGTATGAGCCCTAACAGGTGTTCTGACTGGTCTCTTAACAGAATTATCATCATAGCCCATCAACTTATAGCTGGACAAGGAATAGCCAAATTGACCAGACTTACCATGATAACTAACAGAATTTAAGTTCCTTTTATGCACTTTATTGTAAGCATTAAGTTCATGTGCATGAATATTAAAATTTCTGTTATATGCATGGGCATGAGATTGGTGTAAGTGAACAAGATTGGTTCTGTTATTCACATGGGAATTTTTCTTTTCATAACCAGACAGCCAACAGTTACCAGCTCTGTGGCCTGGCTTTCCACAGTTGAAGCATGCAGAATTTTTCTTTTTATCAATTGAATTATTTCTAACAGAATCATTGAGAGCAGGGAATTTTACAAATTTAGAATTCAATCTATTTCCCTGAGCATGCCAGCAATTTTCAACCATGTGGCCTAATTTGCCACAATGAAAACATTGAGTGTTCTTTTCATGAGATGCATGATTTTTGACATGGAACAGTTTATCATGCATTTTAACAGCAGATAGATCATCTAATTTCATTTATCTACAATCATGCATGAGATGACCTATTTTATGATAGTAAAAACATTTGACATTCTTTCTTTTAGCATGAGACTGTTTGGCCTGAGACGTTTCAGCATACAGCTTTTTATTCTGTTTTGTTTTCTCGCTCTCAGTTTTCTTTTGCTTTTCTATCTGATTAGCAGGCAAACATGAAGGAGAAGCTGAAGTGCTAGCTAACTCAGAGCTACGCACAAAGGTTGTGTACAGTCTTTTTCTCTCTTCCTGTTTACTGCCTTCATCAGAGACTTTCTTCTTAGATGTAGCCTTCAGATTTTCTTTATTCTTAAAAGATTCAGACAACGATTTGTTCAGTTCAGTGATTTCATTTTTGAGAGAAGAAATGAGCATTTCAGAATCTGTGATCTTTTCATTAAGTAAGACATTAATGGCTTTGTAGCTATCAATCTCTTCTATTAATGCAGTCACTCTCTCACGTTCATTTTCAATTGAACTTTTCCCTCTTTCAAGCATTAAGAGTCTCTCAGACATAGCAAAATTAAGCAGCTTCAGTTCTTCATTCTCCTTTCTAGTTTGTTCATTCTGAATTAATTCATTAGTTAAGATTTGATCATTTCCTAATGAATTCAGCTTATCTTCAAGTTCAGAAATCTTGGCAGTGAGTTCATGATTTTTGTTTTCCAAAAAGGAACTTTGTTCCTTACTCACATTCAGATTAGCTAAGCACATTTCATGAGATTTTCTCAGATCTTGACATTTTTTACAATGAGCATTTGAATTAATCTGATCACATTTCTTTTTCAGCTTTCTATTTTTAGATTTCAAATATTTACATATCTCAGAACGTTCCTCATACATATCCCATAATTCATCAATTGAAATCTCTTCAGATTCAGATTCAGAATTTACCTTGGATGAGGAATCTTCATTATCCCTGTTGGCCATCAAACAACTATCACTCTGTTGGTTATGCGCAGAGATAACTTTGTCATATATCTCTTTTCCAGAATTACACCTGAGAGCAAAAGAATATACATCGGTATTAACAGCAGCTCTCAAGATATTAAGAATTATGACATTATCACGGTTCTTAAAGGTGTCCTCACTAGACCACTTGGTCTGATCTTTGGGTAATCGATGTGGGCCTTTGGATAGCAAACTCCATAATTTGGGATCTATGGAATCTACATACACAGCTAGGCCTCCTAGCCAACTTTCAAAGTTAGAACCATCATAAATTGGAGGACGATCCATTTGGACAGATGGCAGACAGATTCAACTCACTAAAACAAATGACAGGAAATGCAGCAAAACCAGATGGGCAAGGTAAAGCACTAAACTGGTGAAACAAAACAACGAGCACAATACACCCACTCTGAAATGCACTAAACAGTTAGCAGGATCCTCTACAGATTGTTAGATCTGTTAAGTCAGAGACCGCTCTGATACCAATTGTTGGGTTCGGTGCTCGTATTCAGAGGGGGGGGTGAATGAATATGGCCTATAAAAAATTTCACCCAATTGACATATTAGGCTCACTAACTATTTAGAAAGCTAACTAGACAGATTTATCAAATCTGGAAGACTAATTAGCAGATGCGGAATTAAACAAACAGATAGTGAGCACTCTAACAAGACAAGTTAGACAAGCTATAGCTCAATTAGAATTTCGCTCACTCAACAGATTAAACACTTAGAACAAACTCTGATCAAGTTATCTAATGAACCTGTGATCAACCACTTGGAGCACCCCTATGCAAACATCTAACGGAAGCAAACCATAAGCAATCAAACCACAATGCAAGAGGGGTTTTTAGGTGGTTCGGTCCTCCAGACCTACATCCACCCCACACTCAACCCGAGTGTGGATTCCGCTGACTCACAGCTTGAACAGCTGGGCATCACAGCTTGCCTACAACCGCTGGGCCTTACAGCTTGCCGTCCAGTGAAATCCACCACTGCAACCGCTGGGGATTACAGCTAACCCGTCCAGTGGAAACCTCCACTGCCTGCTGAGCAACACAGCTTGCTGTCCAGAGGAGTCCTCCTCTGCAAACCGCTGACTAACAACTTGAAAGAAAATGTAAAATAGAAAACAAAAGACAAGATAACAGCAGTCGGAAAGCTGTAAACGTAAAGCACAATGTGGCTCTTAAAGAGCTGACTGGCCTGGATTTGATCCACGGTCCAGTGAAGACAGATCTTCAAACAACCTCTCTCAGTCTCTTCTTCTCACGATCTCTTTCTTTCTTTTTCTTTCTCTCTGCACTTCTCTTCTTCTTTCGCTAATCTCTCACTCTCTGCTCTTCTCTTTAGCAGGCTCTCTCTCTGTCTCTTCTCTTTCTTCTTCTTCTTCTTCTGCTTCCTTCTTCCTTCTTCTTCTTCGCTCTGCTGCTTCTCTTTTCTTCTTTTGCTCACACTCTCAGATTTCTTCGCTGGAGAGCTTCCTCTTCTTCCGTGGAGAGTTAACCCTTTTCGAGAGGATGATGGGGTGCTTTTATATCAGAAACAGAGCCTCCGAAGGTTGAGTAGAAAATACCCTAGTGACCACTGATTGGTCCACTTGGCGGGGTAGCACCCCTTATCTAACACGTGTCAGCATCCTGCCCCTTACTCCCATCGGATCACGTGCCCCCTCATCAGTACGCTCAGCAACTAGAGTGAGGTGGCGTTAACGCACTTGCTTCAAGGGGTTGACGCAGCCTTCAGAGATCTTCAACCTATGAAACTCAAGTCTGCTGCGTTGACGCTTCCAACCCGCAGCGTTGACGCATCAGAGTAATCCAGTAAGCTTCTTTCTTGATTGTTTGAACTACAGCGTCCACGCCACTTGATCAAGGCGTTGACGCATTGGTGTCCAGCAGCTAATACTTTAGCTTGTTTGCTTGCTGCGTGGACGCTACCAGGCCGTGGCGTTGACGCAGTGATGTGTTCCAGCAGCTAATACTTCTACTAGTATACTTGCTGCGTGGACGCTGTGGTCATTCTGCGTTAACCCTGCACACACAAAAATCTTATAATCATATCATAGAACAAGTGGTTATTTAAATCATATAACACTGAGTGTATATATTCTGAAACAGCAAATGGGCAAGTATGTACACTGAGAGAGTGTAGAGACTTGGAAGTCTTCTTGTGAGCTCAGTGTATATACTTCCCAATGACTAGACTTCAGGAGATGAAGACCAAAGTGCAGACATCACGCTAGTACAGACTTGATCAAGAAACTGGCTGTATAGACTTCAACATAGCTGCGATGTACAGGCTTTGACAAAGTAGCATTGTACATACTTGAAAGTTCAAGGCCACGATGTGTAGACTTTCAATGAGGAAGCATTGTGTAGACTTGGGAAGTCTAAGCCAGTGTACAGACTCTGCCTCAACAATGAAAGGGCAACACGGATGTACATAGTTGGCCAAACACTTGAAGATAGGCTGTACAGACTTGAAACTTAATGCAAAGGCCAATGTACAGACTTCTAAATGCTGATGCGTTGTATAGACGTGCATGAGACGCTAACAGAGACGGACGGATGCATATACTTGAACTTGAATGCATGAACAGTCTGTATAGACTTCACCCAGACACTGCATAACACTATGATGCAATGTACAGACTTAACTGAACAGGATGTGCAGACTTTGGCTGTACAGACTTTGAAAGCTTGGCGGAGGATATACAGACTTGAAGTGTGAAGACCATTGTTTAGAGTTGGTGAAATGAAGTCCAGTGTACAGACTTGCAGATACGAAGTCAATGTACAGACTTACACAAGCGAGCTACAGTGCCAATGTGTAGACTTCACGCTGTACAGACTTGAGGCTTTGAACGTTGAAGACACAAGACGATGTACAGACTCAGATACTAGACCAATGTATGAAGCAAAGCAAGAGCTCTTTCAAAGCGATTCCAATGCGTCAACGCATTGAGTCCACTACGTCGACGCACCAGTTGACACATTTTATAGACCAGCTCTGGGACAGACCAGTGAGTTGACGCAATGATCCCATGCGTCAATGCATCATGTAATACTCATGCAAACTCATGCATTCAATGCTGTATATCAGACACAGTCCTATGCAATCATATCAGCAGCCATATTCAAAACACAATATCATAATGCACTGACTGTGTTGCAATCATCAAAACAAATCAGCATGCTATCATCAAAACACAATGCACATGCTTGTGCCTAAGAGGCACAACAAAACCTAATCCAAGTTTAAGGATCCTAGGTTTTATGTAACCTAGGCTCTGATACCACTAAAACCGTCACGTCCCGACGTGGAAAATCTAGGGTGCGAGCAGTTATGAGGCACTCGTGTCGATCAGAGCATGTACCAATTTAATTCTAAGGTAAAGAGATATGAAGGAATTGATAATTTTATTCCATCAAAATAGAGATTTACATCACTAATTTATAAGCCACAAAGGCATGATACAATCTTCCAATTTTCATAATTCTAGTAAGAGTAACTATTGATCTACATAAACCTAGGTAAATCACTCTTTCACTCTTGTCTATTCCCTTATTCATTTTCCCTTCCTGCAACAATTAACCAAAACGTAGGGTGAGCAAAAAGCTCAATAAGATTTTATATCTCTAAAACCAGGCAATCTTTAGGTATTTAACAATTTAAACAATTTATGTCAGGAAGTATTTGATCATGAATTTCATGTATGAAATTTTGTATAAGGAATTTCCAAGTAATTTCAAGATAACAAGATAATTTCAAGATCATGATAGTAGACAAGACGATGGTCATTTCCAGAAATATATCAAGAACTTTCATGATGAGACGATGGGTACTATCATTAAGACAATTCAAGAACTTTCATGATGAACTTTTAAGCAATATCGAAGTTGAGCAATCACTTGAACTTTAAACAGTATAGAAGTAGAACAATCATGTCTACAAGGATATTTATGATGAACCTTTAAGCAATAACAATATAGAAGTAGAGCAATCACTTCTACCAACACTCAGTAGGATTGGCCAAAGCACTAAGGGGAGATCACGACGATATGACAGCCCCTCATGGAATATCACTATTTGGCTACACACTTAGGGGTTCTCACGACAGTATGATTGCCCCTAACTGTAATAGACCCTGTATTGGTGAATGCCAGCACCTGATCATTATAATACCGATTTATATTAAGACTTTGCCTCGCCCGTGGGATCAGATCAGAACCCCTTTATACATTAGCATTTAAATGTCATTTCATTGGGACCCATAGCCCCTGACATTTTTCTATATAATTCCACAATATGGCCAATGAATTTCAAGAACAAGCTCATTTGTAAACAAGTACAGATCTAGTAAAAATTATGATAATTGCAAAGGATAGTGGAAAATTTATTTTAGGCATCATGTTTAACGACATTAAGTCGTGGAATTCAAGGATGACGGTAAACTAGGAAGGAAGTCAAGTAAATAGAATTATTTTAAATTTCATAGTGTAATCTGGTGTGTATTTTTCATAATTAAGTGTTTAAGGTAGGAAGTATAATTTCTAAATTTTAAAATCTTGATTTTTGGTATTTACTAGTTATTCATCAATGTACTAATTATTTGATAAGAAAATAGAGTTTATGTACTAAAAATAAGTTTTACTTGCTTGAAATAATTTTTATGTGTCACTTTACTGCTGAAATGATAAGATAGACTTTCCATGCTGGAATTAACTTTTTATCATGCTGAAAATTTTTATTTAACATATTAATATGAATACTTAACATGCTAAATAATCCTCGTACACTACCTTACTGATCAGGTGATAAACATAAGTTTACCATGCTGTTTTCCTAAATTTTTTGATAACAAAATAAAGTTTTCATGTTGAAAAATAACTTTTCTACATTTATTTGCTAATTATTTGTTGAGAAAATAGTTTTATCATGCTGAAAATAATTTTTAAATAGGTTTAGCATGCTGAAATTAATTCTAATATGCTAAGATAATCCTGACATACTGTAAATACTTTTATTTTACTGAAAGTAATTTTTAGCATGCTGAAAATAATTTTTATACATTTAGTTACTAATTTCTTGATAGGAAAATATGTAAAAAATTAGTTTTAAATAAACTTATCATGCTGAAAAATAATTTCCTATATAAATATGTAGGAAGTAAATTTATCATACTAGAAATAATTTTTAACATGCTGAAACTAATTTTTATACATTACTTTACTAATAACATGATAAAAATAGATTTTTACATGCTGAAAAATAGTTTTAAATAATTTTAATATGCTGAAAAATAGTCCTAACAAGATAAAAATAATTCTAACATGTTGGAATTAATTTTTTCATGCTGAAGTAATTTTAACATGCTAGAAATATTTTTCATACATTAATTTCCTACTTATTCGATAAGAAAATAGGTTTAATCATGCTAAAAGTAATTTTCATAACTCAATTTCTGATAATATGACAGAAATAAATGTTATCATGTTGATAATACTTTTTGAAACATCAATTTACTTATAAGCATACTTTTACATGCTTCAAATGAGTTTTATACCTAATTTTTCTAGTAATATAGACTTATCATGTTGTAAATAGTATTCAACACACTAAAAATGCTTTTATTCTGTAAAAATAAATTTAACATGATGAATTTAATATTTAAGATGCTGAAAGTAATTTTAACATGCTAATGCTTTACAATTAAGGTGGATTCTAAGTACTATAATCCCAATATATTGTGGCTAAAGTTTAGTCCCATATTGGAAGTTACAAAAAACTTCTATGGCTTTATATGTTGGAGAGCTCACCCTTGGCATAAGATGTGGGCTCTAGTTGTGTGTGGATATAGTACAGAACTAGTAATATAACTACCCTAGGGTAGCGCGTTCTGGTAAGTATATATATATATATATTGAAATTATATTTTTGACCCCCTAAGGGCGATAAAATACTTTGTATGAACGCGCTATGTCGGGCTAGCGCGTTCAGAACGTGCTCCTGAGGTATAGCACGTTCTGGTTCTGACGAAAAATGGGAATACCCCTCTAATAAAATGACCATAACTTGCTTATTTCTTAACGGAATTTAGGGAAACAGGTATCAATGAAAAGAGCACTGAAAAACGAACAGGATAGCATGCTTTAATTGATATTTAGCATGAGAGATACCTACCTTTGAGAAAATCTAATGAGAGGTAAGAAAAACGCCCAAATAATATGAAAAACTTTGATTTCTCCCAATCTTCCCTTCAATTCACCTTCAATCTTTAGAGTAGCATAGCTTAGGCCTCCAGGGATGATTTGAGGGTCGAATGGGGTTCTATTTATAGCCAAAACTTGGCCAAATTTGTCAAGATTCCTTGCCTAACAATGCCAAACTTTCCAACTCCGAATTAGAAGAAAATTCCTACTTTTCTTCTTAATCTAGCCTCCATTTGGTGTGAAATCAATGTAAAAACGGCTGGTCCAAGGTGGGCTGTTAGGTAATGGTCGATTTTTGGAGTCAATCTTCTAGAAATTAGATTATTGTAATCCTTTTCAAAAGGCATTTAACATGTGTTACGAATTTAAGGTTAAATATCCTTTAATAAATCCTTTAATCCATTAATCCAGCCCATTATGGATTATCCAATGGGCCAATTGCAACCCTAATCCATCATATGGACTTTTATTGGGCTTGCAATGATTTATCTAAGGGTTAAAGCATTTAATTTCAATTTACCTTAAGTAAATTCAAGTAAATTCACTATTCTAGTTTAGAAAAATATAATTTAATTATTTTATGAAAAATTTAATTGTATAATTTATTTGAAAAAGCTTGATTCTCATTTTAAAATATCGGGTTTCTACAATGTGGCATCATCTGAGCGTAACTGCTCTCCACGTGTCATGAGCATAGCTCAGCCTTTAGCCTTGGATCACGTGCTTTCCTTACTCTCTGCGAACAAGTGTCCTGTCAAAGTGTTAGACACTCAGTCAACATAAGATTGTTAGACAATCATAGGAGTTGCACAGACTTAATATGGTATGAGAACAAACGATGCACTGACATGGTGTATACTAGCAAGGAATGCGCTGAGTATGTATAACCAAAGGAACGAACGTTGCACTGACCTTTTGTGCAGTGAGCAGCCTTGCACAATCTTTGTGCATGCAACAGATGAGAGTTGCACAGACTCAATTATGCACAAAGCTAATGTATACACTAGCAGGTTCTGCACAGGCCATCAGTGTGCACAAAGAAGTATGCACAGACTTTATTTTGGCTGTAGGGCTAGGAGATGCACAGACTATGTGTGTGCATACGGCAGACAATGCAAAGACCCTGTATCCCAAACCTCAAGTTGCACAGACTTTGCGTAGAGCAAAGAAATGCACAGACTCTGCGTGGCACAAAGAGTTGCACAGACTTTGCCTGGCGCAAAGAGTTGCACAGACTTTGCGTTCGCTCGCACGGAGTGTGCACCGACTATGTGTGCAAACGGTTTATGGAATACACCAATCCTATTTTATCCACACAACACAAGTTGCAACGACTTAGCATGAACTAAAGAAAAACATGCACCGACTATGAAGTATGGAATGAGCATGAACTTCACCAACTTAGCATGAACGAAGGAAAATCATGCACCGACTATGAATGTAAACGACTAAGACATATACCGACGTTTTTTGACAGATAACGTGGTATGCATGACCTAACTAAAAGGTGCACCAACTTTCTATATACAAGAAACATAACATGCACCGACTTTCAATGCACAAACAGAATATGCACGGACTATGTTTATGCTTGAGGTAACGCTGCACTGACTTTATCAGCATATGCATGGACTTCGTATGCAACAAATGTAAGGTACACAGACCTTGTATGCTGAATGACATAACTGTGCACAAACATACATCATATATGCAAAGATCAAATGCAAACATATTTGTATATTCCAGTCTCACATGACTCATAGATTGTCATCATTAAAATCAGGATTCCAATAATCTCCCCCTTTTTGATGATGACAACTATAAGTCATGTATGATTGAGATATGATTGAGACCACTAGTGAATTTATTTGCTAACATGCATAGCAAGGCAAGGGAAGCATTCAACATAGAGCATGCATTCAACACAAATATGCACTAAGTGGTAATTACATTTCTGTGTACAGTAAGAAAATACAAACTGAGTTTTTTTTTTAATAGAAAAACATAACCTAGAGATCAATCGGAGAGTGCACCCCTTACCAGCGGTAAGGAGGAAGCCACTCCACCATCAGACCGCTAGGAGGCAATTTATATTCCATTGATGAAGAAAAATGAATTACATCAATCTGATACTAGGCAAGCCTAGTGAGTCCAGCGAGCAGCACCTTTTTATAATGGAAGGGAGCTCACTGTAAGAATAAAAAGAATTACATTTCGTAGTGCAAGCTAATGAAGCAAGAAGATCTGCAACAGTATTGGCCTCTCTGAAAATGTGTGAGATAGAATCATGCTGAGATATGGTGCTCCAGATTTCCCTGACATAGCTGAGAATGGACCAGGGGCAATGAGTTTCCTTTTTGATAATCCTGACAAGGGTGAGAGAATCACATTCAATAAGGGTTGGATTAGAGTTCACAGTCTTCAAGTATTTGATGCCATCAAGTAAGGCACGGGCTTCAGCAATAAGACTATTAGAATGTCCATAAAAGTGAGAGAAAGCAAGGATGGCCTTGCCTCTGTAGTCCCTGATAATTCCGCCTCCTCCAGTGTCTCCAGATAGCTTTCTAGCACCATCAGTATTAAGTTTTATAGTGGGCCAAGGAGGGCAAATCCATCTCACAATCTTCATCTGTTGTCTGTAGGGAGCTTTATTTTTGATTCCCAATTGATCCAAGATTCTCCGGTTAAAGGACTTAGTTTCCTTGAGGGCAGCAGCCGAGCACACCATCTTAACTTGAAACATAATATGATGGATGAAATTGGTTTTTGAAAAAGATTTATCCTCATATTTGATATTGTTCCTAGCTTTCCAAATTTCCCACATACCATATCCAATGAAGGCAAGAGTGAAGAGAGCAAATGCCGAACCCGGCTGAGCGAGGCAGATGGAATTCAGAATGAATTCCCTGGTAGTTCGACCTTCAAAATGCAAGCCAGCAGCTGTAAAAGCTGTCCAAATAGAAACTGCTAATTCACTGTGCAGAAATAAGTGAATGGGGTCTTCCACCTGCGGAATCCTGCAGCATGAACATTTGGATCAGAGGACAACACCCACTCTTTGGACATTATCATCAGTCGGTAGACAGTTGTTCATAATCTTCCATAGATGGACTGATATTTTAGTAGGAACCCAATTAGACCACAGCCGAGTCCAGGGGATACTAGACAGAATATGACTGTTAGTCATTGATTTGTATGTTGAAGATACTGAACACTGTCCAGATGGGGAGAGACTCCAGATCCCCAAATCCATTTCCTGGTTCAGACAAACTGATCTGACAGCTTGCTGGATGACATTAGGAAATGCATTCAGCAGGGCATTTTCTTCAGAGGTAGGGTTCAAAATTACATCTCTAACTGAAGCTTCTGGATTTGGAATAAGACCTTCAGAAACATAGGTATTTAAGCATTGTTGGCCCAGCCAGTTATCATGCCAGAAATTAGTATTAATACCATTCCCAATAATGACTTTCTTGAACTGAAGAATATATACCTTTGCCTTCAGCCAGCTTCTTCTTGCAAAACCCTTCATGTTTCTGAAGTTTGCCTCTCGGATGTGGCCTTTGTACAGATACTTGGCTCTAAAATAAGAAGCCCAAAGAGAATCTGTGTGAATAGCATTCCACATCATTTTAACTCGAAGTGCATTTTCCATGATCCTAAGAGACATGATGCCAAGGCCCCCTTTAGACTGAGGCCTACATAAAGTCTTCCAGGATTTCCAATGTCTCTTTTTGCCAAGGGGTGAAGACCCCCAAAAGAAATTTGCAAAGGCCTGCTCAATCTGATTGTGAATACCAATATGCATAGGAGTAGAAGACAGAGAGTAAATTGGTAAGGAAGTAAGAACATGCCTAATAAGAACCAATCTGGCACCCTGTGATAAAAGGCTTGCCTTCCACCCAGAAATTCTCTTTTGTATAGTGCTGATAACCCCTGCAAAGTATATCTTTTTAATTCTACCAATCACCAGAGGAATGCCAAGATATTTATGAGGAAAAGAGAGTCTAGAGAATCCAGTGAGATTATGAATTCGCTGAGTAGCAGAATGGGGCTTCTTGGGGTGGATTAAATAGCCACTCTTGCTGACATTAGTTGGCCTGAAGCATGCTCATACGTGTGGAGAGGATTCAGTAAATTTCTAATAGAGGCTGAGGTGGCTTTACTAAAAATCAGAGTATCATCTGCAAACAGTAAGTGGGATATATTTGGGCATCTCTGGAGACCTGTAAACCATTCAACCCGGCCACTGCAGAAGGCTTCTCTAAGCGACCTGCTCAATGCTTCTTCAGCTATAACAAATAAAGAGGGAGCTATTGGATCACCTTGACGAATACCTCTAGTTGATTTGAAAAAACCAGCAGTGTCACCATTCAATAAAATTGAAAACCAGCAATTGTTAATCAGTCTATCAATAAGAGTAATGAAATTGTTGCTGAACCCAAATCTGAGCATAACTGCATAGAGAAAATCCCATTCTAGTTTGTCATAGGCTTTGGCCATATCAAGCTTAAACATAACATTTGAGCCTCTGGTTTTTCTACCCAATTCAAGAGAGAGCTCTTGAGCAAGAGCAATATTTTCAATGATCTGTCTCCCCTTTACAAAAGCAGACTACTCTGGTGAAATGATTCTGGGAAGGATGGTGGTCAATCTTCTATTGATGATTGAGGAAATGATCTTGTAGAAGAAATTACATAGACTAATCGGCCTGTAGTCTGTAATATCCACTGAGTTAGATTTTTTTGGTATGAGAGCAATCAGAGTGGAAGTCACACTTCTTGGCAAAGGATTCCTGGAAGAAAAGGCTTCTTGCACAACACTGATAACATTGGGGGCAATGATGTTCCAAGCTTTTTGGAAAAACACTCCAGAAAATCCATCAGGCCCAGGGGCACTATCAGCTGACAAACTGAAGACTGCTTCATAAATTTCAATTTCAGTCGGAATATCACAAAGCCTATCATTATCATCCTGATGAACTAAGTGGGGAATACAACTCAAGAAGTCATTGTCAATATGATGGTCGTGAGTGGAGAAAGCATTCTGAAAATACAAACTGAGTGACATATCTCTTTACACAGAAAATGAAATTTTCATTCAGCATTTGTTCAGCAGAAAACTGTCCACCACCATCAATAAGTTGTAAGCTTTCATACATGACCAAACTCATTCACCACAATTCTACAATTCTACCCCTTTGTCATTATCAAAAATTGGGGAACTCTTGGAAGTCAGTAGCCTCTGTAACTCCCCCTGTCTCTTGGATGTTGTGAAGAGCTTGAGCCTGGGGTAGAAAGTCTGTTCATCATAGAGGTCTGAAAATCTCTAATTGAGTTTGACAACTCATCTAGTCTGTGATGCACTGTGCTCCCCAGTCTGTCCACTAGGGAGGAGGTGGAATCTTTTTTTGTGAGAACATGCTTGATACTCTCTGTGACATTCTGCAATTGGGACTGAACAGCTTTAAACTTATTGATGATATCAGGCTAACTGGCTGCAATTTTGTTCAATGTAGACTTTATCATTTCAAATTCTATTTTCAGATCAAAGGTGTGGTCAAGAATTTGAGCTAGCTTGTTGAATGATGAAATTTGAGTATCTTGCAACTTGCTCACCATTTCACCAACTCTATTGCTGACTCCCATAAGAGATTCCAAAATCTCTCGAATTGCTGCATTAGTTCTTTGTTTATCTGACATAAACTGAATCCATTGAGCTTTCACAATATTTTCCAGATGTTGCATTCTAGCATTTACTCTGTTCAGGTGAAAGTTTGTAAACAGGAACTGAGCATTCATCACCTCATTTTGATTCATTACTATGTTTGTCAGATTAGCCAGCATGTCTGCAATATTGGGCTCAGCACTAGTTCCAGGTGAATTAAATGAAGATGCGCTAGAGTCTGGAAACTCAGTATGGTAGGCAGGTTGTTATTCAGGAGATGGAAGAGGTGGTGTACCAAGATTGATCATTCCCCCGAAATGAGGACCATATGAAGGAGCTTGAGCAAATGACATTCTTGGATACAATCTGTAGTGAGGGGCAGGACCCATAACATATTCTTGTAAGTCTTCCTCAGGTATCCCTGGAGCTGGAGCTTGTGGTTGCTTCTGTGGAACTTCTTCACCGGCCTCTTGAGCTCCCTGTGATTCATCCTCCTATTCATTGATAACAGATTCAGCAATTTCTTTATAGAGTTTGTCAGCCGCTTCCTTCATAATCTGTGTGACCATTTCATTTAGTAGATCATCATTTTGTTCCATTTCTTCTTCTTGAAGAACTTCAGTTCTTTCCACTTCCACATCATGTGAATCTGCCTTTTGCTCTTGTTGATTTAAATGTTGTTCTTGATCAGATTTCACTCCAAATTTATCAAATAACTGACTGATGTTCTGATCCAACTGTTGAACTAATTGATCATCAGTTAGGTTCAACTCATGGACTTCTTGTCCTAATTGAAGATCATTGAGCTTCTTTTGAGCAGGCTCAGCAGCAATTTCTTCTTCAATATCTCTTAAGATTTCTTTTTGTTGCTTAGCAATTTGTTCCTCAACTCGTTCCATTACTTGAGGCAATTCCTCCCCCTGACTAAATACATTCTTTTCAGCTTGATCTTCTTGATGTTCCATTATTGTTTGATCTCTTCCAGCTAACATCAGAAGGGTTTCTTCTTGAGGAACTAGAGGGTGTTGTTCTGACACTATCTCAACTTGAATTTTCCTCTTCTTCTTCAAAGGAGCATACTTTTCTGATTTAGCCTTTCTTTGAATTTCACCAGAATACCTCTCTGAGTCAGTATCTTTCATCTTACTAACTTTGGATGACTTAAACCTCAAGTATTTATTAATGAAGTCCATGTTATAAATGTTTACTTTGAGAATTTCTTTTGAGAACTCCTCTTCTAGTGGAATATTCATCTTTTTGAAGATTTTGGTCAAATGAGCTGCATAAGGTAAATTTCTTTTTGACTCCTTGAAAGTTCTCATAATCTGGATCATTATAGCTGGAAGGTAAACCTTGATACCCTTGAGTAAGCAAAAGAGAATAAATATCTGTGAATCGGTTACTCTCCCTCTACCTCCAACTTGTGGAGTTATCATGGTGGTAAGGATGATGTAGCAATCTCCTTAGAGGGGAAAATTTACATGCTTTGAACTGAGTTAGATATGTTTGACTCTTTGGGTCTCTGGGATCTCTGGGCAACTCTGTAATAAGGGAGTAGGCCTCATGCAAGTTTACATCAAACTCACCTTCTACTTCCCCTCCTTCTGGAATCCAAAACATTTTATGTAGAGAGTGCCTAGTTAAATCAATCTTGACCCCTTTAACTACAGACTGAACTTTTGACCTTTCAGAGTCACATCTCAGATTGCAGTAAAATTCGGCAACCAATCTAGGATAATAAGTCCTATGCTTACTCAAGAATTTTTTCCATTTCTGAAACTTAGCTATCTCCAATAATTCAGGGAATTCAGAAATCATAGGTTGATCAGTAAAATCAACGTACCGAGGAAGCATGATCTTTCCTGCTTCCAATATCATCTCAACCTGTGTAGAAGACTTAACAGAAACCGCTTCTTCTTCAGATTCATACTTAGCAGCTTTTGAAGCAGCCGTCTTGCGCCTCTTGGATGAGGTTTCTTCTACCTTTCTTTTCCCTTTTTCCTTCTTTTGTTGAGATACCTTTCTGGGCATATCTGCTGGCAGCTGCTCCCTCGAAGGATCCTCCGGTAGAACTTCCATTCCCTTCCTTTTTCCTTTCACTGACTTCTTCTGAGCCGATTCCAAAGTAGCTTCCTTTACATGTCCTTCCTTTGACCTGCGCTCATAGCATTGAGCCGCGTCGGTCTTCATGGCTTGAGGAAGCGACGGCTGTTGCTTTTCCGTGCCCTTCTTCTTCCCTTCACTCGTGATGGATAGAGAGGACATGGTGGAAGAAATGAGGAGAGAAGGAAGAAACGTAGAGAAGGAATGGATGAGATGAGAGGAGGGAAGGCTGAAGAGGCGAGCTTGCTTGCTGAACTTGAGAGAGGAAAACACGAGAGCGGGAGGTCCCTTCGGCTTCAAAAGAGAGGGTATGATGGGTAAGGCAAGTAGGGTTACGTATATACGAAGCACTGCCAACTTTACCAATATTCAACAGTTAATACCCAAATTACCCCTTACTTGAAAATAAAATGTCGTTCTACGCAGAAATGTGATTTTTGGCATATGAGATTATATCTTAAAATGTTATTCTCCACAATTTATCCTTATGAATCAATAGAAGTGAAACAACTTAATCAAGGAAATAACCCAGTCAAAGAAATCCTTAATCTTGCTAGCCCCTTTCATTAGCCAATTACAGTTGTAAAAACCCAATTTTTATATCGACTTTAAATCAGTATAAAGTTACTGAAGGAACCATAGGGTCAACCATATTTTTACTTGATCTTTTGCAAAAAGTTTGATAGAACATTTTAGTATAACTGCACCTTTTTACTCAAGGAAACATGTTGATCAAACACCAGAGTCCCTGATTACTCAGTGTAGTTTACCATTATGTTTCATAACATTTGAAAAGAGATAGCATTAATTATCATGACATGACCTCTGAATTTCTTTGAAACAGATGGTCAGTTTCTCAAATAAAATGCCATTGCTCTGTCACAATCAATTTTGTTTATTTAATGGCGTATTCCCTGGTCCTTTATCAGAGTTTTCTTTAGACATGACTTAAGGGCCATATAAATCTTAGATTTCCTATCAGATTGGCTGATTACAGAAGGCTTTCAGATTTTAGATGTCCTACTGAGCAATTTCCAATTTAGGCTATTTTAAGACCATTGAGGTATCATTCAAGGTTAATTGTGAGAGCATTTCATGTAAGATTTAATATTCATACACTGAGAATCACATTTCAGTTAAGATCATCAAGTTGTTCTTAGTTCAGGGTGATCTTAGTAGTTAATTATTGAAAATAAGTAAAGGTGACAATGATCAAATATTACTCCCCCTGACTAACACATTCTATGAACTTCTTTGAATAGAAATGTGGAGAAGAGAAGGAGACAATGAACAAAGAGATGTAGGTGAAGACCATTCATGAGCAGGGTTAAGAATAAAGGCCAGATAGCATAAGTCTAACAGCACAACCTTAAAGACCAACATCAGATAGCCACTCATCTCTTATAAACTATCAAACATTCAGCCTTGTGGAAAGATAGTGTTTCCAAAAATCTGATCCTCAACTAATTGACCTCTCATCTTATATCAGACTCAAGCAGACACCAAAGTCAATATCACAACAGCAGTACCTTACAGCTCAGCAAACATAATAGACTGACTGTCTAAGAAGCAAGACATTATTAACCCAAACATTCATCAATCTCTGATAAGTTCAGCTCCCCCTCAGAACGTGCAGAGATATCAAACAATCACTATTTGATTTTCTTAAAGTACACATATATGTATGTGTTTTATATGAACATGCACAGACCCATATATGTCATGACACACAAGATTGCACCGAGTTCATCTTGTAGATGTGGAAAATATGTAGTGTGGTGTCACAAGTCACATAGGCAAGCATATGTGCATAAGTGATAACATAATGTGCATATCAAGTGAACATCATGAACATGTGACTATGATCATACTGCAAGACAAAAGTGATAAAAGATGTAAAAGAATACTGTGATCGCCACCAAGGAATGACAACGCCAAAAGAATATAAAATACTAAGTGCGTTATGTACCTTGGAAAAAGAGGATGATCGCGCTCAATATCAAGATGCGGGGACTATGTGGATTACCTCTCCTTTCCTTCCAGCCGGCTAGAAGGTAAGGGCCTCACTTTCCATGCTTTCCTGCGAAACAAACACAAAACAAGAGGTAAAACCCATTAGAAAATGCTAAGTATAGAAATCTGCCCAAGTGCATAAAGTAGCATGAAAGATTGAGGGCAAACTTAGCGGGGGAGGGTTGTTAACCCCTATGGAAGGGTGCAAACAATAGGTGTGTATATTGTGATGAGATTAACATGAAGAAATTGATTTAATATGCCATGATGAACATAGATAAACAAGATGCAAAAGTGCATGCCACAAGAAAAACTGTGCAAACAGTGTAAAGTGGGTGCAAAGACTGATGCAAACAGTAGGGCAAACGATGTCCAAATGAAAAGAAATTTGAGATGACAGAAGACTTGAGTGTTTTAAAGAAGTAGGAACAAGAATCACTCAAAAATGAGGTCGGGAAAGAAAGTTATGACACCGGAGATTTGGGAAAAAATATGGACTGTGCAGAAAATTCAGAATAGTGCACAAAATGGGCTCAAAGAATGATGAATATCTCACAAGATAGAACACCAAAAGAGGAAAGAGTGGATGCTATGGAAATGTGGGAGTGTTGTGGTGAAACTATGGTAGAAAGGAGAGTTTAAAACGGGGAAGAGACCAGCGAAAAATGGGGTGGAAAACACAAGAAAATATAGGGGTGCAGAACATGGGAGGAAATTGACTAAGTATAAAAACGGAATGATCAAGCAAAACTGATGGACAAAATATGCATGAAGATGACAAGGTAATGAGCCCAAAACCAAGGAATACAAAGATTATACTTCTCTTAGAGCCTGGAGTTGAAAGGGAGGATAAAGAGTGCCCCACGGCCTCGCACCGGCGACGTAAACATGCCCCCGTCGCAAGAAATCTGAGTTTCAACAAAGTGCAGAACAGTGTGATGAAACCTCAAAAGTAGGGGCTTGGAAGAGGGGGAAAAGATATGAGAAATAAGGCAAACATAAAATAAAAATGAAGCTAATACTCCCCTCTTCAAGATGGAGTTGAGGGAGGACGAAAAGGATGAAGCATGACTCCGCACCGGCTTGATGAATAGGCCCCCGTCGCGAAGATGTAGCAGAAAATCAGCAAACTGTGATGATTTGCCAAAAGTAGGGGTGAAGTTAGGAGGGCAAACGATGATGAAATCGAGCAAATAAGGAACCAAAACGAAGCTTATACTTCCCTCTTCAGGCTAGGGTTGAAGGAGGATGAAGAAAATTCGGCATGGCTTCGCCGTCGCCTTGAAAACACGCCCCCATTGCACAGGAAATCTGGGCAGGTTTATATAGAAAAAGTGGTGAAACCCCCAACTTTCTCCCATGATTCCAGAAGATAGAATCCACCAAATCTCGAGATCTCTAGATCATTCTCGAGATAATAGTCAAGATAAGGCGTAGGAATAAACAGGACTCTTTTTGGTTGAAGATTGTGGAAGTTATGGCTCTTGGAAGAAGCCTCTGGAACCTAATCTGCAGGGTTTTTTGGTTGCACGAAAAGTAGAAAAACCTGATATTGCGGCCATGATTCCAGGAGATATAGCCCATCAAATTTTGATTTCTATGAACCAAAGTAAAGATAATACAAAGGGCTAGAAGTAGAAAAAAACGGGGATCAATTTGGATAAGTATTCTAGAAGTTATGGCCGCCGCAAGATAGCCACATCGCGTAGATTCGTGGAGATAGAGTCCAGAGCAGGCTGGACTCTTATTGGATAAACGGTCGGACGACTGACCGTTAAGGGTTAAACGGTCGTCAACCGACCGTTTACAACAATGAACGGCCATTAACACGACCGTTTAAGGTAGACTTTGCGTGACTTTGGAAATTGGATTATATCTCCCAAATGGTGCAGAATTAGCGAAAGTGGTAGAAGACACAATTACAGATAACTCAAAAATGAACAACTTTTATGAAGAAAGTAAGATGAGAAAATGATCGGAATAGATAGAAAGTGGGGCTAGAACAGAGAGAGAAAATACCGGGACATAGGTGAACAGTGCAGTCTGCCGAAAAAATGTAAATAACTTGAAATCGGTGCAGAACTGGCCAATGACATAGAAGAAGGAATTGTAGGGATTTAAAAGATGAACAACTTTGGTGAATGACACATTTTTAAAAGAGGAAAGGAAGGGGGTGAAAAAGGATAATTTTCAAGACTACGCAACGAAAGGGGGCTGAATGCTTGAGGGAAGCCGGCCTAAATGGGCCGTAAGGCGACTTTGAAGGCCGGAAGGTGACAAGATAGGCTCCAGGGCTCTATGAAATAATGATCTCCAAGGTTCAAAAGGAATGGAATAATGAAATGGGCTCGAAATCCATCCAAGAAAGACTCCAAAGAAATGGATAATTCGGGACATCAAAATGATGAATAAGAGAAATGACTCAACTTGCAGGCTAAAAACGGGTGTCAACAGATGCCCCTCCTTGATGTCTGCTTTGCAAGGGAGCAAGCGAAAGTGACGCGGAGGTGAAATGGAAAGGAGATGGAGCGAAAGTGACAGCGACGTGAAATGGAGATGAAGCGGAGATGAAGCGGAGAGAACTGATAAGCGGGCATCAAGGCAAAAGGCACCCGTTTCTACC
This sequence comes from Amorphophallus konjac, assembly GCA_022559845.1. NCBI lineage: Eukaryota > Viridiplantae > Streptophyta > Magnoliopsida > Alismatales > Araceae > Amorphophallus > Amorphophallus konjac. Next base: position 284,318,099 of record CM040120.1, on the reverse strand, counting down.
AACAAGGGACAGGAATTCTCCCGAAAACGCCGAACTACCCACCCGGAATGACTGACGTGGATGAAACATGTCTGGAGAACTAAACTAACAAAAGAAAATGGAAACACGACCAACCTCATCGGGGACACAATCCACAGACAATGAGGGGGTCGGAAAGAGCACAACGCAAAAAGCAGGAGAAATATAAATGAGATAAAATCCAGACAGGAATCACGCTGGCCAACCAGACCAAGCGGCAAGATCAGAGAAATCGTTCAAATTTAGAGTGGAATGAGGATCTCTTATCCAAGTGAATTGAAGTGGAATTAACCATTACTGAGGAACAACCTTGAATGGATCACGAGGCGTTAATGCTCAAAATATGACATGATGCATGCTGGGCTAAAATAAAGAAATCATCAAAACGAATGCAAAGAAATCATAAAATAGAAAGTACTCAAGAATAGTATTGCTAGATTGGAACGATCAGGGTCAAGACACTATCCGCAACCACGGCGTGCGTGATAGAACCATCATTCCTAATTTTCCCAACCTAACGGCCTATCCGATGATTAAACATGTGCACCTAGATCATCATCGTTTTTGTTAGAGGGGAACGTCAGATCCTGGAACACATGAATGACCAGCCGGTTCTCGAGATAATATAACAATATAGATACCATATAGTAATGCAACAATGAGTAGGGATAGAAGGCCATACCTGACTTACCTGTGCAGGCGAAATGGCATTTTTTTGATTTTTATTTTCTGATTTTTTTTATCTTTTCATATATAAGACAAATATGATAAACAAGCAAGTGTAAACATAGATAAAATAACATAACTATCAACTGAACGACAAACAACATGACATAACATAACGGTCAAATGAAATGGGAGACAATGCAACATAATATAACAAAGGCACACGAGCACATATGCAATGGTATGAACGAACAACATGCATGCATGAACACGGTGTAACAAGACAACAACGCGGTGGGACAACACACGGTTGGGACAAGAACATGGGACATAAAGGGGTGACTAACAACATGTGCAAGACAACTAACAACACTCGGTGAGAGATAAAACAACATGTGTGGGACAACACGATGGGACATAAACATGTGACAAGCATACGGCGGGATAAAAGACATAAACAGATACGCCCTTCAATCAAAACCCAAGATCAGAATGAAGTAGAACCGCCAGGTTCATAATCGTCACGCAAAGCCCTCTCATAAAGATATGATCATTACAAATAAAAACTGAGAAGGACATGAGCTTCAGAACAGATCGAGAGAGTGGATCGAAGAAGGAAAGAACAGATCAAAGATGTGGACAGGAGGCAGAGCACAAAGATATAGCAAGGAACACCTGAGTACTTGCAACCTGCACACTTAGCAAACAGATTACGTATCTGTCCTTAAAACAGATGCAAATATATGAAAAAGACACATTTTTTAATTTTTGTAATGTTTTTGATTTTTTTAGATTTTCAACAGTATTTCTTTTTTGAATTTTTTTGAAATATTTGATTTTTTTAGGTTTTTGAAATAATTGATTTTTTTTTGAAATTTTGAAGTATTTGATTTTTTGGATTTTTGACAATATTTAATTTTTTAGATTTTTTTGAAATATTTGATTTTTTTTAGACTTTTGGTAATATTTGATTTTTTTTTAGATTTTGACATAACAATCTGTAGCACCTAAAGACGGGCTCAAACTACTAGCCAGGGATCGACGTTCCTACCCCTTTCACTAAAGGCTTCCCTTAAGTAGGGTGTGCATGTGAGGGTGGGTTACCACAACCAACTGCTTCTAAAGAACGGTGCCCCTACTAAGGCCATACCCGGGATACAACCCAGCCTAAGAGGGAGAAGCAGAAGATAAATTGGAGACAAGCTTCGTGCAGGATGGGAGATATCAAGGCTCGAATTCCTTCCAGGGCACTACCCCTCAAAGAGATAACCTGTTGCGCCGGGGCTTTGTGTCTTTAATTTTTAGACCCATATTTATTAGGCACGCATGCGACCGGGCTCATGATGTCCCGCGGGGAACTGTACTGCCACTCTTGCCATGCCTTTGATTCATAATTTTGCATTGATTCATTTTCTCATTTTGGTAGCCCTTATTGGCCAGATATAGTATGAAAGCTCACTTTTGAGGGTCAAGACTGCCCCTATTTGAGACCTCTCTCATATTGGGGAGTGTCTAGGTTGGTCATCTTATCCATCCATCTCTTGCCCATGCACTTGGCCGAGCAGAGAAAAGAAAAGACCTTTGTGCATACCCAAAGTATGGCCAAAGCAGCAACGGTGCGCCTCAGAGAGATCGGCTATGGCTTGCCGTGTAATGTGTGAAAAACCCATGCCCAAAGGTCACCCTCAACAATCGGGGAAAGAAACTAGACTCCCAGCGCGGAGCTATTACCAGCCTAAGGATGCTGCAGAAAATAACCTTTTTTATTTGACACAAAGTTAAGATCTAATTAAACAAAGACTCCTAAAGCCACTCAATCATGTTAAGAAATTATGTGCAAAAATAATAGAAATAATGGAAATGAAAGCATGTTTCTTGCCCAAAATAAAGATACCTTTGCAAATCCATGGCGTGGAAACCAGCATCCTGAAGTGATCTCGATCATCAAGCTTTGAGGGGCGCGAACTTTGTTTTCCTTGCTTGTCAGGATAAAGGATGAAAGGATAGTAAAGGATTGGATTCCTCGACATAGAGGAGTGACAGACATCATACTGGACGAAGAAGGGATAAAAAGGAAGAGAGACGAGGGCTAGAACTCCCTCATTAAGGCACTGAGGCCCTGATAACAAGGAACCAGATACATAATAAACAAGGATTAACTGAGATCAAGGAGGGCTAAAGCCTCGAAAACAGCAAGAAAAAGGGTGGTGACCCTGAAAGGGTGAAGAGGAGTGAGAAGAAAGAGGAGGAGAAGAATCATCCAACATGGTCGGAGAAGGAGAGTAGCGATCACCCGCCAAAGGCGGGGAAGAAGAAGCATAAACACCCGACCAGGTTGGGGAGAAGAAATGAAAACCACCTGACAAAGTTGGGGAAGGATAAGAAAAACCACCCGACAAGGTCGGGGAACGAGCGCAAGGAATCCCAATAGGGTCGAGGGAAAAGGATGAGAAGCAGAATCCAGATGTATCCGGGGAGAAAAACTAGAAGATGCCCCCGGATCAGGGGAAGAGGAGGACATAGGCAGAGACCTAGAATGGTGAGGACATGAGAAGATGGTAGAAATATAGTCAGGTGGTGGAAGGTACACCACCCAAGGATAAGAACTGAGCAAAAGAAAAGATGAATGGACAGAGGAAGGAGAGGAGGAAGTGGACCCTCGAATGCACAACTGACGGCCTTTATACTTATGTCGCCACCACTTCTTGGCAGAAATCTTCTTGAAACAACTCCGCCTGGCGCGGACTCGGGCCTTCGGGCTTCTTGTCTTGCAATACTTTCTTAAATAACGGGCCCACCTGGCAGACGGCCTAGCCCGGTTATGAATATGCAGCTTCATCGGGGCGGTTGCCCCTAGACTCACGGTTCTAACATGCTGTGGACATTCTTGAGCAACTGACTCCTCAGGATGATGAGTATCATGGAACCATGAGTTTTATCTCTTGGCACTAGAACATGGAGATTCGGCAACTTTACTTGGCAATTGGGCACGAAGCATAACTCCCTTACCAGAAAAGCAGGACAGAACTGAGGGGGAGTAATGTGCGGCGTTGACATGGCCGACATACCAATAAATCGAGGGAGATTGCATAACAGATGCAGAATGTCCTTAGAGAATGTAGAAAACACGGCCAACTGCCCCTTGCATATAGAATTCATCAGGCTCTTGGCGGCCGCATGAGTGAGCACCATCTGGGTAGAGAACCCCTCTTGGCCAGTGAACTAAATAGCCATGGAGCGAGGAGAAATAACAACATCGATAGTGAATCCTCCGGTGAGCAGTGAGATTGCCACCGGCCTTGCTTGTGAAGCAACTGGCACTAGTGCAAGGGAACTCTTCTTTGCAAACATTTCTGAAAATGCAGGCTCTTTATACCCAAAATAACCAGGGACTAGGACCCGGATTGGCATGCGGCAAATGACATCTTGAATCTTGAAAAGCACAATCGAAACCTGGCTCGGCTCATTATCTCCCTGGGGACTAGACCCAAGGGGCACCAAAGATAACGCACTGCCGCTCCGTGGGGTGGAAGGGGATGGAGAAGTGGAGGTAATAGGCTTGGAAGGTGTGGGTAAAGGCTTGGAAGGCGTAAGTTGGGGTAAAAGCAAAGGTGGAGGCGTAGGAGGGGGTAAAGGCGAAGGTGGAGGTGTAGGTATAGCTTGCTCAGGCTCGAGCAATAATGGCGAAGGGGATGGCAAAAGCGGTGGAGATGGTGGAAGTGATGGAATAGGGGTCGCTAGGAGAGGAGGTAGTGAGGGCGGTGGTGATGGCTGTAGGGGTAGTGGAGATGATGGAGAGGGCGATGCGGGCAATGGAGGTAGTGAAGGTGGTGGAAATGGAGAGGGTGAGGAAGGAGATGAAGGGGAAATGGAAGGTTGTGGGACCCAACGTCGACGTATTGATACGACACGCCGAGCGGCGTTGGGGGTAGGAGTAGTGGCGGTGGAAGTGGAGGCACCAGCCTGGGGAAGAGATTGGGTAGGCAGAGGTTGCGGAGATGGGGTAGGAGATGGCGAAGGTGATGAGGTAGGTGGAGATGGAGGTGGTAACGGGGTAGGCGATGGCATAGGCAGGGAAGTAGATAAGGGGGTAGATAACGCGGGTGCTATGGTAAACGTAAAATCACAGGGGTGCCCCTGGCCTTGAGATGGAGACGGCTGCTTAGGCGACGCTTCCTGTTGTTGCTGCTTACTGCGGAGATATAGAATGACCTCATGAATAGCAGTCCTATCAATCCTCTTCTTCGCTTCTAGATCATAAAGATAATCCTGGAACTCGGGGCAATCCTCAACTAAATGCCCCTGCTGGCGGTGAAATTCACAGAACTGAAGTATATTCCCAACCGCTGGTCGACAAGGCACAACCAGAGGGAGCGATAACGCGTGAGTGGCCATTAAAGCCCTGAAAATGTCGGTAAAACACTCTGGCAATGGAGAGCGAGGAGGAGCCTGCTTCGGGCTAGGGGGATGCCGAGGGATATGGGAAGGTAATAGAGAAGGTTGCGGGGATGGAAGCAGAGGTTGCGTAGGCAATGGCGCATGGCTAAGGGAAGGATTTGGTGAAGGCATATGCGGAGCAGGATGAGGGGGTATATAGACGGCATCCACCTGCTCGGGGTGTGGTGTTTCCTTGACCGGAGGTGGGGGTTCATGCGGATATGAAGAGGCAGAAGGCTGACTCATGGAGGGTTGATATGTGGAGGTATATGGATATGTGGAGGTATATGGGTGTGGGGGAGCGGAAGGCCGACTCATGGAAGGATATGTGGTGGAGGGCTGACTCAGGGAAGGTGATGGATAGGAGGCGTATGTGGGCGTAGAAGGTGGAGAGGACTCGGGGTCAAGGGAACCTAAAAGTTGTTGGTGGATGAAGCGGGCTCGGCTATAAAGCTGTTGCCAGGAGGTGATGTCATTCAAGGCTAAGATGAACCGATACTCGGGCGTTGCATTAGAAATGATCATTTTGATTTGCTATCCCTCCGGAATATGTCCCGGGACTTGAGCGGCCAAGCGACGCCAGCAGTCGGCGAAGGTGGAGAACTCCTCACCAAACTTCATCTTCTCATGGGCCAGATCAACTATAGAATACTTGGGCCCAACCTGGTCTTGATACTACTGAACAAATTTCTGTTGAACGGCTTGAAAATTCACCACTTGGTCTTGCGGCAATGTAAAGAACCAATCCCGAGCCGAGCCCTCTAGAGATAGACCAAACAAATAAGCCATCAAGCATTGGTCATGTCGGAATTGGGCCGACTCGCAAAGAAACTCCTTCAAGTGCACATAAGGGTCACCGGCTCCACCATAGCAGCGATAAGTAGGAATTTGTGAACGCGGTGGAAGTTGAAGACCTTGGAATGCGAATGGGACACTCAAAGAAGTTTGGGGATCAATTCGGTGCTGAAGTTCATCAAGCCTGCGCTGAGTTTGAGCAATCATCTCCTCGATGGGGAGAGACTGAGAAGGATGCAAGCTAGCCTGAGCAAGAGAGTGTGAATTTGGACCAGCATTATGGTATTGGGCTAGATAAAGGGATCTGGATTGAGAAGAGGGGAAGCCCATTCCAGGAGTGGCATGATACATGGGCCTAGAAAAATCATGAACATGAGAATAAGGACCGATTGGGCCAGCAGCAACATGGGGCCCATTAAGAGAATAAGAGGGCCCATTAAAGGAAGGGGCCCCACTAAGAGTAGAAGAGGGAGGCCCGTTATCAGAATAAGGCCCATTAAGATTAGCAATGAACTTTTGGGCCTGGACTGGGGCCGTTTGGTAGGCGACAAATGATAAATGGGTCACATGATTTGCTTGCGGGTCGGAAGGGTCACGAGGAGATGGGCCCGCGTGGGAAGAGGAATCTACACGGGAATAAGAAGATGGGGAAGAAGAAGGGTAATATACAGGAGAAAAATGGCGCTCCATGAGGGCAAATGGAGACTTTATACAGGAAAATCAGGGAAATACAATGAGGGAAGTAAGGGCTCAAAGGAGGGGGACTGACTCAATAATGCAAAGAAAAAGAAAAGAAAAAGAAAAAGAAACCTAGGACAATGAGACTAGACAAATGGACATACAAAATGGACTACCCTAAATGGGCCTAACAATAAAACCTATATGGATGATGGGGGATGCAACACAAAATAACACAAGTGGGCTTGGACAAGCCCACACAACACAAACAATATGAATGATTTCACCCAAGTCAAACAAGTTAATATGATGGGAAGTATTTTATTGTCAAAGATTTGAGTGGGCCTTTAAATATTTTTAAATTAAGATTAATTCCCTCAAGATAGGTATCCTATAGAGAATAAGGTCCAAACTTTAGGTTGACTAGGGTTAACTCCTTCACAACGTATGTAAATGCAAGCCTATGGGGTGGAAAGGTACAACTGGCCCGGCGTCCGTGTGGGAATCCACGGCTCGCGGGGACTTATGGAGGTCCCGGATAAGATCACCTAGTCGAGCCCAAGGAATATGGGAGCGAGAGGATCACTTACCGAGAGGGAATGCAACTACAATATGGCAATATGTATTACCCTATGTGCACCGGAGTGCATGCAATTTCTAGCCTAAATCTAACAAATCAAGATATAATGAACATATGTGAACATAACAATATGGATGCAAACAAAGTGAACAATATGAGCATGAAACGCTATCTAAACATGGACATACAAACCAAAATCGCAGCAAAGCATGAGACAAGTGATGGGCACTAGATGTCCCACCGTGATCGCCAAAAAAGGGTGTAGATGTGGAAAATATGTAGCGTGGTGTCACAAGTCACATAGGCAAGCATATGTGCATAAGTGATAACATAATGTGCATATCAAGTGAACATCATGAACATGTGACTATGATCATACTGCAAGACAAAAGCGATAAAAGATGTAAAAGAATACTGTGATCGCCACCAAGGAATGACAACGCCAAAAGAATATAAAATACTAAGTGCGTTGTGTACCTTGGAAAAAGAGGATGATCGCGCTCAATATCAAGATGCGGGGACTATGTGGATTACCTCTCCTTTCCTTCCAGCCGGCTAGAAGGTAAGGGCCTCACTTTCCATGCTTTCCTACGAAACAAACACAAAACAAGAGGCAAAACCCATTAGAAAATGTTAAGTATAGAAATTTGCCCAAGTGCATAAAGTAGCATGAAAGATTGAGGGCAAACTTACCGGGGGAGGGTTTTTAACCCCTATGGAAGGGTGCAAACAATAGGTGTGTATATTGTGATGAGATTAACATGAAGAAATTGATTTAATATGCCATGATGAACATAGATAAACAAGATGCAAAAGTGCATGCCACAAGAAAAACTGTGCAAACAGTGTAAAGTGGGTGCAAAGACTGATGCAAACAGTAGGGCAAACGATGTCCAAATGAAAAGAATTTTGAGATGACAGAAGACTTGAGTGTTGTAAAGAAGTAGGAACAAGAATCACTCAAAAAGGAGGTCGGGACAGAAAGTTATGACACCGGAGATTTGGGAAAAAATATGGACTGCGCAGAAAATTCAGAACAGTGCACAAAATGGGCTCAAAGAATGATGAATATCTCACAAGATAGAACACCAAAAGAGGAAAGAGTGGATGCTATGGAAATGTGGGAGTGTTGTGGTGAAACTATGGTAGAAAGGAGAGTTTAAAACGGGGAAGAGACCAGCGAAAAATGGGGTGGAAAACACAAGAAAATATAGGGGTGCAGAACATGGGAGGAAATTGACTAAGTATAAAAACGGAATGATCAAGCAAAACTGATGGACAAAATATGCATGAAGATGACAAGGTAATGAGCCCAAAACCAAGGAATACAAAGATTATACTTCTCTTTAGAGCCTGGAGTTGAAAGGGAGGATAAAGAGTGCCCCACGGCCTCGCACCGGCGACGTAAACATGCCCCCGTCGCAAGAAATCTGAGTTTCAACAAAGTGCAGAACAGTGTGATGAAACCTCAAAAGTAGGGGCTTGGAAGAGGGGGAAAAGATATGAGAAATAAGGCAAACATAAAATAAAAATGAAGCTAATACTCCCCTCTTCAAGATGGAGTTGAGGGAGGACGAAAAGGATGAAGCATGACTCCGCACCGGCTTGATGAATAGGCCCCCGTCGCGAAGATGTAGCAGAAAATCAGCAAACTGTGATGATTTGCCAAAAGTAGGGGTGAAGTTAGGAGGGCAAACGATGATGAAATCGAGCAAATAAGGAACCAAAACGAAGCTTATACTTCCCTCTTCAGGCTAGGGTTGAAGGAGGATGAAGAAAATTCGGCATGGCTTCGCCGTCGCCTTGAAAACACGCCCCCATTGCACAGGAAATCTGGGCAGGTTTATATAGAAAAAGTGGTGAAACCCCCAACTTTCTCCCATGATTCCAGAAGATAGAATCCACCAAATCTCGAGATCTCTAGATCATTCTCGAGATAATAGTCAAGATAAGGCGTAGGAATAAACAGGACTCTTTTTGGTTGAAGATTGTGGAAGTTATGGCTCTTGGAAGAAGCCTCTGGAACCTAATCTGCAGGGTTTTTTGGTTGCACGAAAAGTAGAAAAACCTGATATTGCGGCCACGATTCCAGGAGATATAGCCCATCCAATTTTGATTTCTATGAACCAAAGTAAAGATAATACAAAGGGCTAGAAGTAGAAAAAAATGGGGATCAATTTGGATAAGTATTCTAGAAGTTATGGCCGCCGCAAGATAGCCACATCGCGCAGGTTCGTGGAGATAGAGTCCAGAGCAGGCTGGACTCTTATTGGATAAACGGTCGGACGACTGACCGTTAAGGGTTAAACGGTCGTCAACCGACCGTTTACAACAATGAACGGCCATTAACACGACCGTTTAAGGTAGACTTTGCGTGACTTTGGAAATTGGATTATATCTCCCAAACGGTGTAGAATTAGCGAAAGTGGTAGAAGACACAATTATAGATAACTCAAAAATGAACAACTTTTATGAAGAAAGTAAGATGAGAAAATGATCGGAAGAGATAGAAAGTGGGGCTAGAACAGAGAGAGAAAATACCGGGACATAGGTGAACAGTGCAGTCTGCCGAAAAAATGTAAATAACTTGAAATCGGTGCAGAACTGGCCAATGACATAGAAGAAGGAATTGTAGGGATTTAAAAGATGAACAACTTTGGTGAATGACACATTTTGAAAAGTGGAAAGGAAGGGGGTGAAAAAGGATAATTTTCAAGACTACGCAACGAAAGGGGGCTGAATGCTTGAGGGAAACCGTCCTAAATGGGCCGTAAGGCGACTTTGAAGGCCGGAAGGTGACAAGATAGGCTCCAGGGCTCTATGAAATAATGATCTCCAAGGTTTAAAAGGAATGGAATAATGAAATGGGCTCAAAATCCATCCAAGAAAGGCTCCAAAATAATGGGTAATTCGGGACATCAAAATGATAAATAAGAGAAATGACTCAACTTGCAGGCTAAAAACGGGTGTCAACACATCTGGCTCGAGGTAAAGAATGCACCGAGGTTATATGCAGCTAATAAGTGCACCGACCTTGTTACGCATATGGGAAAAGTCTGTACATACTTTGATCTACGTTTTATGCAACTATGCACGGATCTAGTGAATGTGCACCGACTTGCATACATGTAGCAATAATACTTGCACCGACGTTGTGAGCATACTAGCTAAGCATGCACTGATGTAATATGCAGACACGTCTAACTATGCACAGACTTGGTAATGCAATTTTCAAATGTATCTATTTGATAAACTAAGATGTAATGCAGATGGATGCATCTACTCATTATCATGAAAAACTAACTAAAGATCTCTCATGGAATTTGCATGAATCACATACATTAACATGTATTACTCATAAACAAATAACATCAATTATCAGGTTTGTCTAATCGATCATGCAACATTCCACAGAGAGTTTTATTCAGACAAATTTAACAAAAATGAAAGGTTGAGTTTGAGTAACCTTTGTGCCCTGAGTTTATTGAGCCCCACTTTTATTTTATCTTTAGGAGCACACCTGCAGTCAAAAGATTATTTGAACAATCTTGGACCCCAAGGATTCTTGGGTCCAACAGGATGAGTAGCACCCCACATTGATGCTCTCCAGTTATTCCAATAGTAGTCAAAATTAGTGTGACCTAACCTTCCACATTTGTTGCATATGGGAGGTTTATGCATGAAGACAGGATTATGAACTCTCCTTGATGCAAACTGATTCATGTGACCAGGATAAATCTTATTGTCTTTCAAGGACCAACATTCAGACATAGCATGCCCAAATTTTTCACAGTTAAAATAATTGACTCTCTGATTTTAAGATTTCTTCACATGCTTCTTTACATAGCTGTTTCTGTAATTTTGATCTTCTTATTTCTTTAAATAACAGTTATGCATGTAATGACCCTTTTTGCCACAATAGAAGCATTCATTGGAGATATCTCTATCAGATCTTTTCACATATTTGTTTTGAACTGCATTGACATGTTTGCATGCATCTAAGTCATCCCTTTTTAAAACTATGCAATCGTCCATAACATGCCCTTTTCTACCACAGTAGTGACATGAAACATTTCTTTTATTGGGAACATGCACTGTTGTGACAGGTTTATCATTTGCATGTGCATGTAAGTGTGTATGAAAATCATTAGCAATTTGCATAGAAGAATCAAATGCAGATTTGAATTTATTTGAAACAACATTCTTTTTCTATTTTTGAGTCTTTTTAAGATTTTTAGTTGGATTTTCTATTTTCTTGGCAGTGATTTGGAAGACAGATGAGCTAGATGGTTTTTCATGTTCAGAACTTTTTACAAAAATAGTAGAGTTTCTTTTCATATCAACCTTCTTATTAACAGGATCAAAACCTAAGTCTTCTTTCTGAAAATTCACATTTGACCCAAGCAATTTATTCAAGTTATCTTTCCCTTTAACGAATTTTGAAAGAGAGTTTCTTAGATCTTCAATTTCAGCTTGCAAGGTGGCAATTTCATTTTCACAGGAGATGACTTGTTGATGCAGACAGTCATTGAGACTTTTCAGAGATTCATTTTCTTGTTGAATCTTCATTTCATTGTTTGTTTCCTTTTCCTCCAAAATAGATTTTCCTTTTTCAAAGGTCAGCCATATTTCATATAAGACTGTATTAAGAACCATCAGCTTTTTATTCTATTCCTTCAAATTACTATTTTCTTCAATCAATTTATCTTGACATTCATCAGTTTCATTTTTCTGTTTAACCAATGATTCATTTTCTTATTTCAAGGATCTAATTAGATTCTTCTGCATATTGTCATCTGAATCAAGATCTTCAATTAGTTCCTTTAAGAATGCACATTCATTACATGAATTTTCATCTCTAGTAAGTTTGTTTCTTAAACTCTCATTTTCAGATTTCAAATTGTTCATCTCATCTTTTTCTTTGTTCATATCAGATTTCAAATTTCATTTTCAGCTCTTAAGCGTGTAACTTCATGAATCATTTCTTTTCTCAACTTATTCTTTTCTGATTTAACTCTATCATATTTATTCAATAAATGCTCATTCATGGAGACTAAATCATCATAGCTAAAATTTTTAGCTTCAGAATTTACCTGGGAGGATGAGTCCTCGGACTGATCTCTGGCCATAAAGCACATTTCCTCATCTCCACAATGTTGTGCCCCTGGTTTTGATGATGACAACCATGAGATATGAATGATGTATTCAATTCAATGATGAATTAAAGTTTGATTCAATAAATGCTTTCACTTGATTTCATCCTTGTGCTAGAAAGGAACAGGGTCGACGCTGGGAGCTTACAGCGTCCACGCTGCAGTCGAAGAAGCCTTCACCAATATCTTCACAAGTTGTTCCACTGCGTCAACGCCAAGATAGAGCTGCGTCGACGCAGCAGTCACAAAGGGAAAGCCAATGGCTTACCGGAACACTCTGATGCGTCAACGCTTTGATCAAGTAGCATGAACGCAGCAGTTCAAGCATTCTTTGTTGTAGCCTCTGGAGTACCTTGGCAGCGTCGACGCTGCAGTTCGATGAGTCGACGCTGCAGTACGATGGATTGCCACAACTGACTAAAGCGCAACTAATGAGTGGACGCAGCTGCATCCTGCATCAACGCACTCAGCATGAAACCTGAAGCTAGAAGAAGGGTGCGTTAACTCCTTGGGGCAAGAGGGTCGACGCCATCTAATCCAAGCTGCAGAGCACGATAAGTGGATCCCACCTTCAGTCATTATTTGCCACATCAGCCACAAGCGGATAAGGTTTCGTAACTTCTACCACTCCAGAAGGTTCCCCACGTGAGCAATCATAAGGATAACCAGAAAATCAGGGTGGTGGCCCACCTGGCTCACGTGAACTATTTTGTGCGCGGGAAGACCACAAAATAGGTTCACCCGAGAAGAAAAGAAAAACATATAGGAGAGGAAAAAGATGAGAAGAATAAGTGAGGCGAAGAGCAGAACGATAGAGGCGAACAGCAGAACGAGAGAGGCTGAGAGCAGAACTGGACGAAGGCTGCTAAAAAGTCAGATCAGAAGATCATCGCGCCACCAAGACTCTTCTACATTCCAGACGAAGGAGATTCAAGGATCGAAGCTCATGCGTATGGACATGGATCTCTCTGTTGGTGATCTAAATTCCGCTGCGTCCAAGTGCTAAAGTTTGATTTCTTATCTTTTAGTTTTCCTATTATTTTTTGAACATTGTATTCCTCTCCTTCACTGGATTTAGTGAAGAGAGGGTGATTCTGATTCAGCGGGCTGTGCTGAGATCAGGGGTGTTAAGGCTATGTGCCTTCAAGCTGTTTGACAGCGGATCTGAGGATTTGTTCCTCGTTGTCTTCTGTTGGGGTAGTCAACAGTATAGAGGAATTACTTCCTCGGTTTAGCAAAGTTGTGAAGCTCAGCAGGGTTCCTCACTGGTTGAGTGGGGAGGTGGACGTAGGTCTCCATTGGGTGACCAAACCATCTTAAAATTGCGGTCTCTTGTGTGGTTTGGTTTAATCTTCGCAATTGTTCCTCGCTAGATGCATGATAGGCACGCTCTCTGATTGGCTTGGTTCAGTGTTTCAATTAATCATCTAGGTGTGGTGCTTCTGTTGCAAATTGCTCTACTATAATTTTTATAAGGTCAACCTATTCACCCCCTCCCCCTCTAGCTTGACCGTCCTCTCGATCCAACACGTGGTATCAGAGCGCCAGGCTCTCTTGCAAAGGTTTCACAGCCTAGAGAGAACTAATGGAGAACAGAGGACTCATGCCTGAGGGGTATGCAGTGAATAGGCCACCATTTTTTGATGGGACTAATTATTCGTACTGGAAAAATCGGATGCAAGTATTTTTAAGAGCGCAGGATCATGAAATCTGGAGAGTAGTGAGCAAAGGGCCATACCAAATTGAAGGCGATGAAGAACTCTGGGTGAAGGAGCAAATTCGAAAGTCAAACGTAAATTGGCAAGCCATAAACATTATGCAGTGCTCACTCCATCCCAAGGAATTCTCGCGTGTATCCTCATGCTCCAGCGCAAAAGAAATGTGGGATAGACTCGAGGTAATCTACGAAGGTACCTCAGAGGTAAGAGAGACAAAAGCTAACATGTTAATTTCAGAATATGAATCTTTTCGGATGAAACCTGAGGAAAGTGTATCTGAAATGTATGCCAGACTAACTCTTCTTGTGAATGGTCTTAAAGGTTTGGGAAAGATCTACAGTGACTATGAGGTAGTTAGGAAGATTCTTAGATCCCTAACTCCAATCTGGCATACCAAAGCCACGGTCGTTGAGGAATCAAGGAACCTTCCCACCACCAAACCAGACGAGCTAATAGGTTCTCTTATGGTTTATGAACTGAACTTAAAAAGAACAGATGAGGACATGAAGAAGAAAAAACCCCTTGCATTGAAGGCTGGTTCCAGCAACAAGGAAAGCTCAGATGATAGTCAGTCACCTTCATCTGATGATGACTCAAGTGAAATAGCCATGCTTACTAGAAAATTCAGAAAATTCTTAAGAAAGGGAGGTAAGACTGATAGATATAAAGGATATCAGGTAAGAACTAGCTCAAAACTCAAGCCAGATAATCCTAAGAAATCTGATAAAGTTGTTTGCTACAAATGCAGGAAACAAGGACACATCAAGTCAGAGTGTCCTGAGAATGTGAAAAAGACACAGTCAAAGTGGAGAAATAAAAAGCCCAAGGCCATGGTAAGCACTTGGAGTGATGAAGAAAAAGATGAAGATGAAGAAAGCACCTCTGAAGAAGAAAGCGAGGTGAAAATGTGCTTCATGGCAAATGGTGATGATCAAGTCGAGGTAACCTCTCCCTTTGCAGACTTCTCCTGTGATGATTGGGAAGAAGCTTTTAACGAATTGCTGGATAAGTATGAAGATGTTAAAAAGGAAAATAAATATCTAAAGAAAAAGAAAACTCAAACCAGTCCAGAAGATGATTTGAATGAAAGAGTCAAAACACTAGATGCTGAAATCGTGTGTCTAAAAAGGGACTTGGAAGAAAAAGATGAGTATAAGAGACAGCTAATTGAAATAAAGAGAGAAAATGATTTTCTATTGAAGATGCATGATGAATTGAAATTAAGAATGCAGAAATTGGAAAAAGAAGTAAAAATTGCTAAAGAGAAATATGAGGCCATTTGTGGAGTCAATGCAAAACTTCAAGAAAATATGAAGAAATTAGAGGAAGAGAACCTAAGCAAACAAGCATCCCTCGAAAAAATGACACAGGGTAAAAACAACCTTGATGCTGTTATGGGAATTAAGTGCAACTTTAGAAAAGAAGGGCTTGGATTCAATCCTACTAAAAAGAAAGAACTGGGAACTAGATTGGTGACATTTGTCTCTGGGAAGGACACATCTGAAGAGAGGCAATTGGATGAAAACAAAAAGGATGAGAAGAATGAGAAAGGATCAAAACAATCTAATGAAATAAGAAAAGAAAAAGGAAATGAGAAAGGGAAGGCAACATTAAATTTTAACAAACAGAAGAGCACATTTATGTTCAAATATGCCTCTTCAGGTCAATATAGGAATCCTAGATTTGATTCATCAACCCAACAACAATCCTATAGAAGATCAGAAGGATTAAGGCGTGGTAGAAGTCAACCGCGTCAACGCACTGCTCACATGGCGTCAACGCACCTAGCCTTTCAGAAAGGGCATTCGGTCAGAAATACTCAGATGCGTCGACGCAGTCACTACCATGAGTCAACGCAGTACATGTACCAGAACCCCCATGATAGATATGGTAGGTGGATGAGTCAACGCAGCAACACGAAAGGGTCTACGCACTCAACTCTCAATCAACCAAGAAGCATGCATTCATCTAGAGTCCTTAAGTCAAATTTCCCTAATACTTCATGGAGTCATCACTATCAATGGCACAGGAATAATCACAAGTCTGTCAAATCATTGAACTTACCACATCAAAGACCCTCACAACAGCAACTATGGATCCCCAAGAGCTTGATATCCTACCTGAACACGTCCTATAGTTTGAAGGGACCCAAGTATATCTGGGTTCCAAAATCTCTTGTTTAATGTGTTTTGCAAGAGTGTCTTGCAGCTGTACATAATAGGTGGTATCTCGACAGCGGCTGCTCAAGGCACATGACGGGGGATAAAGCAAAATTTTGTGTCTTGATGGAGAAAGATGGGGTCATGTTACATTTGGTGGAAACAATAAAGGGAAAATTATTGGAAAAGGTAAGGTAGGTAAAAATCCTTCGAATTTCATTGATGATGTGTTACTTGTTGATGGTGTAGACACGCCAAAATTGACGCTATGTTGATCAAATCTCATGTCACTATGATGACACCCCAAAGTGTACTTCAATATATTCATAATATGAAGTTTTTCTATTTCTTGTGTGTGGTTTTGATTTGTTCTTGCATTTTTGTGATTCGCGACCTGAGGAGGGGCGTGTTTTAAATAGCGACCTAATATGGGGCGTGTTCAAAAGAAAGGACGACCAAATGTCAGGGCGTCAATTCCTGGTATTATCCGGTTTCAAAATAAATTAAAATTATTGATTAACGTCCTTCCTCAGGGCGTGGTTTCAATTAACTCCTTCATCGCAGGCGTGTTCTCATAATTTTCAAATGAAGTAAGTTTTATTGCCAAAAATTAAATCCAAGAAGTGACGCCCTTGATCGTGGTCGTGTTTTGAGTAGCGTCTTGATGTAGGTCGTCAATTGGTGATTTGACGCCCTTCTGAAGGTCGTGTTTTATCCTTCGGTGTCGTGTTTGAGTATGCCTTTCCTGAGTAGTTCCCTGCCTCCGATGGTCTCCTTGCTCGAATTGGAGTTAGAGTCTTGCCTTCTTTGATCATTGCCTATCCTTATCTTCCCAAATTTGAGCTTATCTTCGATTGAAATCCTATAAAAGGATGCTCTGGTCGATCTAGACAAGGGTTGACGGGTCAGAGAGTTCACAGGTTAGACAGAGTTAGAGAGGTTACAGAGTTTACGATGAGGTTACGATCAGAGGTTTACGGGTTACGAGATCAGAGTAATAGAGCTCCATCTTCCTCCTGTGCGATCGTTTAGAAAGGGCTCTGCTTCCTCTGCTTCCTCTGCTTCCGGTCAACCGCGTCCACCTTGGTTTCCCTTTACTGTCGTCAGGGACAATAGGGTTTTTCTTTTGTTCTGTTTGTGTTGCTTCGTCTTCATCAATCGTTCATCAATTCCACTGTGTTGTTTTCTTCTTTTTTTTACATTAGCTTCATCATCACTGTGTTTTTCTTCTTTTACGTTTGCATTAGCATCATATCTCCTCCTTCCCTATTTCTTTAGGGGTTTTAAAAAAAAAACAGAAGAAAGGTGCGCATGTTTTGTTCTTATTTCATCATCATATCATCTTTGGGAATTGATACTACATTCACTTGGCTGATCCACTTCTTTTGCTCGTTTGTTTTGTCTCTTTTGCAAGGTAATCAATAAAGGAAAACCCCCTTCATCGGCCGGCCGATTGAAGGAGGAGGAGGAATTCACAATCCAGCCCGCGTTCTATTTTCCACCAGGTATTCGCGATCTTCTTTGTTTCTTATTGAGGTAACCCCTCTGGCGATCACCCTCCTTAGTAGCACCACGTGCTTCTTCTTTTCCTATTATATCATCATCTTCCCCCTTATTTTTATTATGCTTTCTCATATTTAAACTACTTCTTCATGTGTGGATTTATCACAATCTACAAATTGGTGATCACGGTGGGACATCCACTGTTTTTCTTTTGATTACCATCTCCTATTGGCACCCACGTGTGCCCTTTCCTATTGGCACCCACGTGTGCCCTTTCCCCTTTGGCACCCACGTGTGCCCTTTCCCCTCGGTACCCTCGGTACCCCTCCTTTTGTGCCCCACGGGCACCCTCCATCGTGCACGCTGCACACTCCCAGGATCAGCCAGTTTGTGATTGTTTGATTATTTTCCTGAATTAACGCCTCACCCAGAGGCGCTTTTTCTTTTCACGCCTTCGTCTAGGGCGTCTATTTTCTGTGTTACGTCTTCCCATAAGGCGTCTTTTATCATATCTGCTATCTTCTTGTTCTGTTTGATAATTCACGCCCTACACTTTGGGCGTCTTTTTATTTGCCAGCGCCTCACACCAAGGCACGTGTTTCCTCGACCGTGTGCACCACTGATATTTGACGCCCTTTCGTAGAGGCGTCCTTTCATATTACGCGCCTCACACCAAGGCGCGTGTTTTGCACTACCTGTGGGCCACCATAGTGATTCACGACAGCGACCCTGTCATCTCTTTGGTTTATAGCGACCTGCCCCAGGTCGTCTCTTTCCTGCGTTTTTACAGAAACCTGCTTCCTGTTGATGTCTGTGATTGTTGGATTGATTATTGCATTGCTTGCCTATATTGCTGTGATCTGATCATATTATTTTACATCTTGCGGCATTTGGTTGAGAGACCTCCTCTCTCTACACTAGGATTCCACATACCTCTCTTGGAATCGGGACAACCCTCCATTGAGCACTCCGTCTCTTTGGACCGGAAATCCCTTTTCCAAGACCTCCGTAAGTCCCCGCACCCGTGGATTCCCTCACGGACGCCGGGCTGGTTGTACCCTTGAAGTACCCGGAGTATAGAGAACCTATCGTTGGTAAAGAGAGAGAAAGAATCTAGTTAACCCGGAGATCACACTTGGATAAATTAGGTTTCACTTTACAAAAGAGGGAAATTCTGCAATGTAATCCACTCTAATCTCAAGCGGAACACTAAAATCTTGCGTTCATCTCAACTTGGTTGCATGAACTTGCTTGGGTTGATTTGGCTTGTTTGGATTGAGTGGGTTTTGTTTGATAATTCCTTTATAAGGCCGTCTATCCTCTTAAACATGCAACTCCGTTCAGGTAAAATCATCAACATGGCAGGCTATGGATATTCTTATGATGATGATGACGAGAATGTTTTTGGTCAATATGAAACTCCCCTCCAAGATTCCATCTATCATGAGGGAAATTACCCTCCTCCTCAGTCTCATTACCCTCAAGTCCATGTGGTTGATACCACTCCTCAAGAGGTTGTGCCCTCTTCTCAGACTTTACCCTCCAACACTTCGGGGAACCCTTCCCCATCCTTCAATGTCACGGATTTAATTAATGCACTATCTCAGTTGGATGATTCCCAGCGGCAGGCAGTTCAGGCCGCCTTGAAAGGAAAGTATGTTCCTTCTTCGTCCTCCAATCCCCCTCCGGCCGAGAGTGGCCAGCACCCCGTTAATGACCAAGCGGTCCTACATAAACCTCCTTCCCGTCCACCAACGCCCGGTACGGCCATGCCGGCCCAACAGGCGAGCCACTCTGCGGTTAGGCACCAATTTCTCCAACCTCCCCGAATTCTACGGACGCCTATACCGCATTCTTTTATTCAAAATCCAGCCCCAGTCGAGTCCGACACTAATGTTCTACTGCTTCAGAAGTTGGCAAGCATGGAAGAGCAACTGAAGAAGGTCACTATGGCTAAGAATGCCCCGGAGATCTCGCTCCCTACATTGCCAGTCTTCCACTTACCACCATCTGAGATGCCGAACTTCCGGTGATATAATGGGACTGGTAACCCTTTTATTCATCTAAAGGATTTTATGTATGAAACCTCCTTTTGGCAAGACAACAAGGCCTCTTTGGCTTACTTATTCAGGAGATCTCTGGAGGGGCCAGCCCTTGAATGGTTCTATTCATTGGATCCTGCTGATGCCGGTGACTTTGACATCGTTCAGAGGAAGTTCTTGCAGAAGTACAGAGACCGGGTCGGACCCTCCCTCTCACTCACGGACCTGGTTGCGGAGAAAATGAAGCCCGAGGAGGACTTCATAATGTTTGCTGATAGATGGGGGTTGATGGCCGAAAAGCTGAAAGATACACTGTCAGAACAAGAACAAGTCAAGATGATAATTTCCAATGCAACTCCTCAGTTCCGGCATATCTTGGCCATGAATAGGTTAACCACCATGGAGGAGCTCTATGAAAGGGCTCGTTATATCCAGACGCAGATGAAGGATTCGCCCATTATGGGCATGTTTGAGCCGAAGCCACGGCTATTCAAGAAAACCACAACTGTCAACAACAGCGGGCCCACGACAGAGGGCACTATTGCAAATGAGCAGGTTGGTGTAGTTGGCCACCCCCACCACCAAGCTAACCCACGACCTAACCCACCTCCACCACAAAACCCCCATTTCAACTCCACTCCACAATGCCAATTCGCACCCCAACATTCCTTTGCTTCACCACCAAACCAAGCGCCCCGCGCTAACCCTCCAGCTCCGCAACAGTACCACCAGGTACCACCACCTACCAACTATGGCCAACAACAACAACGGAGACCACCACTTGGCCCCAAAAGGGACCACTACCCTCCACTACCAGAAAGTCTCCCGGATATTTTTAATGCTTTAATGGCCGCCAATTTGCTCATGTTACCAAGGGAAAGAACAGTGTGGCCCGCTAATGTTGACACATCCCGTTACTGCGCTTTCCATCGTGCACCTGGTCATAACCTTGATCGTTGCTTCCACTTCAAAGATTACATTTATGATCTAAATGACCAGGGTGACATCAATTGGGATGAGATGAGACAATTCATCGCCACCATGAAAGAAAGAAGGTCTCCTCGGCAGCAACAAGCTCAGCAGCCACAGCAACCAGCTCCACAGCAGCAACAACAAGCTCCAGCACCTCAGCACGATATGAGGATCGTCCACAATCCACTGCCGGAGCACCCGCCAAACCAGCACGTAAACCTTGTCACGTCTCTCTATGAGGTGGAGAGAGGGCAGGGATGGCATGAAGAAAACGCCTCTGTCGGGGCACTTCATCACAATCAAAATCAACCCCCGCGCCTCTTGCGCACCCTTTCTTCTTCTTCTACCCCTCAATTGGGCCGATCTCTTCTGCGCCCCGTTAATCCACCTACCTCCACCTATTCTCCGACCTTACCGGTTCGCCCCCTTCTTACACGCTTACCACCTCCACAGCCTACGCCACAACAAAACTCATCCACCACCAACCCTTCGCCATTGCCATCTAGGCCACTCCTCATCCGCCCATCACCAACGCCCACTGCACCCACCATCACTACTCCTTTACCGACAAGGATCCCCCCACCATCGGTTCCGCCACCTTTTGTACCCAGAACTCTTCTCATTCCACCCCCCACCAATTCCCCCCGCATTCGGGTATCCCTTTCTACTCCTACGCCTCCTACCGGGGCACCAGCACCCTCTACAGGGATTCCCTCCGCGGGAACTCCCACTCCACCACTTCTTAACACCAACACACCTTCTTCTTCTTCTAATCCTCCTCCCACACTTGCCCCGACAGAGGCACGTCAAGGCGTGGCGCCGCTCCGCAGTGGACGGATGTTCCACCGTATTTTTCCACAAAGAGAGCTAGAGCCCGTGCAGGGGCCGCAAGAACAAGAGTCAGTGCCAGGGACTCAGTATGATTTGCTAAAGCACTTGGACCGAACCCCGGCAAGGATTTCAATCCTGGAATTAATTAAAAGGTCCACCACTCATCAGCTAGCTTTGAAAGAATATATGCAGAAGGTGATGGTCAATGAGGACATTCCAGTTGAGCAGATAGTCACGGTTTTAACGCCCGCTAGCAGTCAGCCGGCAATTACTTTCCATGAACATGAACTGGCGCCACTCCCAGCAAGAAAGTACGCTCTATGCATCACAGTTGACATTAATAAGGTGGCTGTTAAGCAATGTCTGGTGGACACTGGGGCATCCATCAATGTCTTGCCACCTAGCACCTTGAAGTTGTGTGGCATTCCGGAAAGCCAAATTCGGCCGTCTACTATCACAGTCACTGCATATGATAACACGAAGAAACCTCCTATAGGCATGATTACGTTAAAAGTAAGTTTGGGTCCTGCCGCCATCACAGCAGACTTCCATATTCTGGATATGGATCCAACATTTAATGGCATTCTGGGACGCCCCTACATTCAGCAACTCGATGCGGTGCCCTCCACAAATCACCAATGCCTTAAATTCCCACACAAGGGCCGCATTATTAAAGTTACCAGTATGCCGATTTTGCCAGAGGAGGATATTCATGTGGCTTCATCAGTTCCATCCATGTGGCCGGCCAACAAGCCACTATTATCTGTGTTGGATGTCCCTTGTCCACAACCAATGCTAGAAAAAGTCACAACAGTTGCTATGACACCCCTGCCTCCCAAGGGGAAAAAGAAGAAAACAATGATGAACACCTCTGGCTGGAACATCTTAATGAAAATGGGGTATCAAAATGGCAAAGGTCTGGGTGCCAACTGTCAAGGCAGGATTAGGCCTGTTAAACCTCAGAAACTGATTACACGAGGTGGCCTAGGTTACAAAGGGCCAGGCAAAAACAAAGATGAACCATGGGCATTTATGACATCCACATTAAAAACAGATCGCCAACCGCTCACTTGGACATTGAAGACACATTTTGTCGCTGGTGGCTTTCAGAATAGTGAGCAAACTACAATAATCACTTCCATATTAGACTGTCAGGATGTTCATGCTAGACAGTTTGCTCGTCATATTGCCCCGTTGGCCACATACAAAGCCCTGGAGTCCTTAAGGCCTGACAAAAGAAGAAAAATGGATGATCCAGAATGTGACTGGTACAGGTGGTTCGATATGCAGGATATTACTATTTCTTTGAGCCGCCTCTTCATGCCGACTGATCCGGAATGGCCGCCGATTATTCATGAATTGATTGAAATGCCAGCTGCAATTACAGATAAGAGGCAGCTGCTGAGTGACTACACTGATACTGGAGAGCCAGATGTTCCGTTTGAAGAAGGCTTCACCGTGGACAGGCTGTGGGCCGGCCTCTTTTCTCTCACTTCCATACATCCATCGGTGCTTGCTTCTCTATATTCTCATCGGTTTGGTCGCGTGCCAAGACCGCCTCCGATTATAATCAATTTATCTCCAGATTCAATCCAAGTTTCTCTCCCAATTCCTTCTTCGCTCCTCGAGCGATTTTCAAAACTCTCCATCACGCCCCCGCACGGGCCATCACTGATTCAATCTTTCTCTGATCTGGCAATTTTCACTCCTCCTGCTATTCTCCCTTCACACTGCTTTCTTCTTGAAACAGAAAATAAAAATAAAGAAAAAGACAAAAACGAAAAAAAAACGCCAAATTCCCAAATTTCCAATCCTCCATTTCTGTTGAGGAGACCTCCTATTTCTTTTCTGAGTGCGTCCCGACTCAGGGGCCGCTCCTTCAAGATTCATTGCTAAATCTTTTCTCCCCCTCTGGTGAGGGGACTTCCTCTGTATTACCTCCTGTATCCACTTTTTTACCTCCTTCTTTTTCTTCTTCTAGTCAAGCTAGTTGTTCTTCTTCTTCTAATAAAATTCATGGGGTAGATTCTTATAAGAAATCCAAGGGTAAGAAGATTCCTCGTAGGTTTCTGTTGGAGTTAGCTATCAGATGCCAGGCTTGTTTAGCTCTTCCTGAATTTATAGAGAATCCAATCATCCTGCCAGAGTCAGAATATGAGGATGCTGTTGTTTCTTATGAGGGTTTGGGTGTCTATGAAATTATGAATGATGAAGACCCTATTGAAGAGGGGGATGAAAGTTACGAAGAATATGAGGATGAGGCTGATGCCTTTGCTAGTGGCATGAGAAGATTCGACGAACCATCAGCCTCTGTAGAAGAGCCTACCAAAGAAATTAATTTGGGTACCGAGGATGACCCTAGGATTGTCCTCATAAGCAAGAATTTACCGCCCTCCGAAGAGGAGGCGCTCATTTTGGTCCTGCAAGAATACAAGGACACGTTCGCATGGAGTTATGAAGTTATGCCTGGTTTAGACCCTGCGCTCGTTGAACACCGCCTTACACTTAAGCCAGGGTCCGTGCTGGTCAAGCAACGGTTGAGGCGTTTCCACCCTAATATGGCTTTAAAGATGAAAGAAGAGGTCGACAAGTTCCATAAGGCTAGATTTGTTAGAGTTGTCCTCTACCCCAATTGGGTGGCTAATATCATCCCGGTTATGAAGAAAGATGGAAAAGTTCAGATTTGTATAGACTTCCGGGATCTCAACCACGCGTGTCCCAAAGATGACTTCCCCCTCTCTCATATTGATGTTCTGATTGATAACACGGAAGGATTTGAGACTCTCTCTTTCATGGATGACTTTTCAGGTTACAATCAAATTCGTCTGGCTGAAGAAGATCAAGAAAAGACATCATTCACTACACCATGGGGTACTTATTGTTATGTGGTCATGCCTTTTGGACTTAAGAATGCTGGAGCCACCTATCAGAGGGCTATGATGGTGATTTTTCATGACATGATTCATATTTATATTGAGGTGTATGTAGATGACCTGGTTGTGAAATCAAGGACAAGGATTGAGCATCCTGGGGTTCTAGCCAAGGTCTTGCAAAGATCGCGAGAGTATCAGTTGAAGATGAACCCCAAGAAGTGCGTGTTTGGCGTTTCTTCAGGGAAGTTGCTTGGTTTCATTGTTAGCAAGAGGGGAATTGAAGTTGATCCCAACAAGGCAAAGGCCATTAGAGATATGCCTCCTCCCAAGAATTTGAAGGAAGTTCAAGGATTAATCGGGAGGTTGCAATTCATTCGCCGCTTCGTCTCCCAGCATTCACAAAGATGTAGGCCGTTTTACGAGCTTACTAAGCCGGGAGTCAAGTTTAATTGGGATGACAAGTGTCAGGCAGCCTTTGACGGATTGAAGGATTATTTGGCCAATCCTCCTGTCCTAAGGCCGCCGATTCCAGGCAAACCACTCGTTCTCTATGTCTCAGTCCTGGATGACTCTGTAGGTGCTGTCTTAGCTCAGGTAGATGAAGAAGGTAAGGAGAGGGCAGCATACTACTTGTCTAAACTTCTTAACCCCTGTGAGCAGAGGTATTCAGCCATGGAGAAGACTTGCGCTGCTTTAGTCTGGGTAGTTCAGAAGTTAAAGCACTATTTCCTAGCTCACGAGGTTTACCTCATTGCTCGCATGAATCCGATTAAATTCCTCCCTGAAAAATCTGTCCTCACTGATCGATTAGCACGCTGGCAAAGCTTCCTCTCTCAGTTTGATATCACTTACATTCAACAGAAAGCTATCAAAGGTTACGCCATTGCCGAACACCTTGCTCATCACCCTCTACCTCGTTTTGATCCTGTCAATTCAGAGTTTCCAGATGAAGAACTAATGTCCATTAATCAACCCCACGATCCTATGTGGACGTTACATTTTGATGGAGCTCTAAATTCCCAGGGAAGAGGGATCGGCATGGTTCTTTTAACACCAGAAGGGGTCACCATCCCATTTGCTGCTCGGCTCACTTTTCCCGCCACCAACAATATAGCTGAGTATGAGGCTCTTTTGGCCGGTCTTCAAACCGCTCATCGATATGGTGTCACCCATTTGAGGATTGTGGGTGATAGTCAGCTCATTCTGCGCCAGGTGTTGGTCAAATGCCGCACTATCAATCCTAAGCTCAAACCCTACCAGGAACTTGCTTCAGCTTATGCCAAACTCTTCACCAAATTGATCTTCGTCCATGTTCCTCGTAGCCAAAACATCCTAGCTGACGCTCTTGCTTCTTTGGCCTCTGCTCTAGTCTTCCCTCCTGAGCGTGATTTTCATGTTCCTCTAATTCATCAGCGTGACACTCCGGCTATTAAGGATCATGCATTCCTCGATATTAGGGATCAAGTGCTTGAAAAGATTAAGCAGAAGGAATCTCTTAAAGGCAAAGAGGTCATGCTTTTAGACTGGGAAGAAGAATTGGCTGACGAATAGAAGCCTTGGTATTATGAGATTGCCAGATATTGCAATGATCAGTCCTATCCCGAGGAAGTCACTGCAGAAGAAAAGAAAGCAATTAGAAGAGTGGCTCAGCGTTATGTTTTGGTTGGAGGTGTGCTCTATAGGAGAGGGCTCACCGGTGTTTTACTAAGATGCCTCGACGATGATGAATCTTGGAAAGTTGTGGAAGAGGCACATTCTGGAGTGTGTGGTGGTCATGTGAATAGCCAGATGTTAGCTAAGAAGATTCTTAGGCTAGGTTTCTATTGGCCAACTCTAGAAGAGGATTGTTCCATCTATGTTCGAAGATGTGTTAAGTGTCAACTGCACGCCGACAAGATTCATTCTCCTGCTTCTTCACTCCATCCTACATCCTCCCCATGGCCTTTCTCCATGTGGGCTTTTGATATCATTGGACCTCTTGGTGATTCGAACCTCCTGACCAAGCAAAAATCATTCATCCTCACGGCAACGGAGTACTTCACCAAGTGGGCGGAAGCAGAAGCTTACGTGGAGATCAAAGCGTCAACTGTCTGCAAGTTTATAATGAAGAACATCATCGCAAGGTTCGGCATCCCGAGCACCATCGTCACCGACAATGGACCTCAATTTATCTCTCAAGAAATCAAGGATCTCTGCAACAGGTATAACATTGCATTGCATCATTCTTCTCCCTATTATCCGCAAGGCAATGGCCAAGCAGAGGCAACTAACAAGACTTTGATCAAGATTGTTAAAAAGACGTGTGAGGCTAATAAATTTTTGGATTGGCCAGACAAGCTAGTTGAAGCTCTCTGGGCCTATCGCACTTCCATTCGTACCCCCACTGGGCAAACCCCTTTCGCCCTTACTTATGGAATGGAGGCGGTAGTCCCTTATGAGATTCTCGTTCCCTCTCTGCGAGTACAATTGGATAAGGAATTTTCTATTGATGAACGTCGTGATTCACTCCTTGCCCAATTGGAACTCCTAGACGAGAAGCGTCTGGTCGCCGCTGAGCATGCGCGCGTTTATCAAAACAGGCTCTCGCGTTTTTATCAAAAGAAGGTAATTGAGAGAAAATTTAAAATCGGTGAGATGGTAATCAAGAGAATTTTTGTAAAGCCGGGTGGCCCTCGCTCAAAACTCCAACCCAATTGGGAAGGACCGTTTGTTATAAAAGACGTTTATCCTGGCAATGCTTATAAACTGATTAATGCTGAAGGGGAAGAGTTAACTCACCCTTGGAATGGTTTGTATCTTAAGAAATACTACCCTTGATTCAACAAAAATCCAAGAAAAATATATATCTTCAAAATCCAAAAAAATGAAAATTGAATCAAAAATCAAAAAAAAACAAAAATATAGAAATTCTAAAAAGTAAAAAAAAAAATAGAAGAGATCAAAATTGGTGCCATGGCACACGAAGGATCAAGGTCCGAAAGGTCAAAATTTAGAATTCATTCATCAGTCTTGCTAACTTAAAAGGGGGTTGACTCCCGCACACACTACACGCTTTATTCTTGAGCTCAAGCAGTGCAAAATCCGATGGAAAGTCAAAAACCTGACTAAAAGTGAAAGACAATACCCGTTCTTTTCTTCTTCGGCCCATAAGGGAGGAAGGGAGGCCTCGGGGTAGACACGCCAAGCCTATCCGCCGCCCTAGTAGGTGGAAGTCAGGGCCCAAAAGGGAGCAAATGCCACGAAAGCCCAAGTACAATTAGGTTTATTTTCATCAATGCAAATCAATTCCGAAGTGAAAGTCAAGTTGTGAAAAGAAAAGCATGTCAAGAGGGTAAAGTCCCCGCAAGGAAAACCTTGGGCGTATGCGTGCAATATAAAAGAGGCAAAAAGGCAACAAATTTTCCTACGCCAAAGACCGAACCCCAATAGGCATAGGGTAGGGGAGGTAACTTTGCCTTGAGCATCTCAGAATCCCTTATGGGCTTCCCTTGTATTTTCTTCCATCCTTTCTATGTGGTAAGTCACGAACTGGCAGGATGGTCAAGACCGACCAGGGAAATTGCACTGTGCGAAATCTCGAATACAAGTCAACTATGATCACGTCCACTCCCTTTTAATTACTCAAGAAAGGTTAATGGATTTTAGATGGTGACCGTGTAGGACCCGTGGTCTTGATAGCCTTGACAACCTTTTTTGCAGAATAATTCAATTAACGCCTTCGGATAAGGCGCTTTTTATAGAATTAACGTCCTAGATTAGGTCGTCTCTTTCAGAATAATGTCTCTGAGCAGGTCGTTTCTTTTTCAAAAATTAGATTCCTTTTCAAATTCACGCCGTCTGATAAAGGCGTCTTTATGCGAACCATGCCCTACTCTAAGGCGCATTTTTCAGGAAAAATAACAAAAAAAAATATAAATGAGTGAAAAAAGAAAAAAAATGCATTTCTTCACGATGTATGCTTGCATTCTTTTGCATGGGCATCTTTTATTTATGGTTTGCATATGCGTGCTTTGCATGATGCATCTCCCCGCTATCAGCTATTTTATTTTGCCTTATTTGATTAAAGGCTTGGCCCCTTGACCCATCATTAAGGTCAAAATATTGCTACCCCTTGCTTATTGGGTAAGGGGCCAAGTCGAACAGATGAATTAACCTGTTTGTTCAAAGTATGGATTACAGTTGCAGGTACAGGGCACAGTAAAGCAAACACGAAGAACGTGGAAAGAGGAAAGTACACAAACACAAGGCCACAACCACACAAAGTGCTCAGGTAACAAAGAAATCTCAATCTTATATATATATACATCATGAATGTCTATCATGTACAAGTGTGAGGGTGGAGGAGTACAAGTAAGTCGCTCAGCTCTCCCCTCCACCCTCCTCTCTCCTACTCTCAACCTCCTCCTCGCCGTCCCGAGCTGGCGCTGGTGGAGGAGGCATGGGCCCCCGTGAAGAAGCTGGAACCCGAACCTGACCCCCTACCTCGGTCCTCTCTCGGAGGGAAGAGCCCGCCACGAAGGTGGAGCTGGTGAAGGAGTATCCCGCAGCCCGTGCTCGCTCGCGCCCTCGCTGCAGACGCTCCTCAGACACTCGTAGCCGCTCCTGAGAAAGGATCAACTGGGTCCTCGAATCTGCCAGCTCTCGCTCGCGTGCTGCTACCTGCTCCTGGTACCGAGCACGCTCCGCCTGGTACTCCTCTCGCTCACGAGTATGCTCCTCGCACTCCCGGGCACGCTCCCGTCGCTCCAGCTCAAGAGCCACCTGCAGCTCGGCCACGTCCTGAGGCAGCTCCTCTCGTCGCCTCAGGGACCTCTCTAGCTCTGAGATCCGCTGATCACGGATCGCCAACTCGGTACGTACCGCCTGAAGCTGAGTCGTCTACAAACAGGTAAACAAATCATCAATTCCACAATTAAATGCAATGATTCAGTAATCTAGCAATACAAGCAATACATGATTGAACCACTCACCTGTGTGCTCGTCGCACGGAAGCCCTCATCAACGCAGGTAAGAGCGGCTCGAAGCTCCTCAGTCTGTAAAATGAATTTCATCAGTGCACAATTATATAATCAATATTTGAATGGATTTGTGTTTTGGAATTTACCCGTGAAGCGAGATCGCGCTCTGCTGCCTCAGCTCGTGCGATCGCTCCGGCTAACTGCTCTGCCAGTACAGTCACCTCTGCACTGGGCCCTCTCGAGCTGGAGGCCTCTCCTGGGTCTCTCCTCACTGCTCCCTGCTGGGCACGCTGCATTCATTGAGATCGTCAGTGGCTAATCATCAATAACTCAACAAAAAAGATATACATGTGCATATAGGAATAATTTAAACACTCACCAGGGTCTCTAGGTCAGCCCGTGTGGCGGCCAGCTGGTCCTCCAAGCTGTGTAGGTGGGCCTGGGCATCCATCGCCGCTATGTCCCGCGCATCCTGCATTCATTACATATTAGTCACATGATAGAAACATAAGTATTTGCATTCAATTTAGAAATAAGTGCATTCATACATACCCCTAAGACCCTCATCTGGGGTCGGTCGGCGTATACCTCCCAGTAGCGCCGGAGGTACTCGGAGCTGTCAGTCGCGCGAGAGGTGACTCTGGTCCCACCTCGCTGCCAGTCGGCGTACTGCTCCTCGAACCGCACCCTCCAGTCGGTCACCTTCGTACGACCGCGCGTCTTCTTCCCGATGCCCCGCGGCTCGCCTACCTCTACCCACTCCTGGTGAAGGCCTAGTGTCCTCATCACCAACCTAAGCTGTAACGGCTCGATCTCGCTCAGGCAATGAACCCAGAGCTCATGCCCAAAACGAGGACGGCCCGCTACGACCCACAGCTGGCCCTCGTCCGTCATTCTCTCATAGGGTCTCCACTGAACCTGCATTCATAAACATACATGTCATCATTTCATCATCATCATAATAAATTCAAAATAAATGCAAAAAAGCAAAAGAAAGATGCATAACATTCATGCATACCAGCGAGGGAGGAAGTCTCGGAACTCTCTCCGCAGCACCCACAACTCGTAGCCGAGTGGGGCTCCAAACACAATCGGTAGCCAGCGCCGTGCGAGAGGGAAAGCTCCCTCACCTCCAGGCCGTGGGTCAGCGCGCCCCATCGGCATGTATAGATGGCTCCAAACCTGCATCCATGCATCATATTAGTGAAGCATTCACAAGCATGATAAAAATAAAAGAAAAGAAAAATGAAAAATGCATACCTGAAGAAAAGGTGAGAAGCCACTGACGGTCGTCTCTCGACCTGTCCCGGTGGACAAGTCGGCCATCATGTGCGCCAGCAGCGCCGCTCCCCAGGCGTAGCTGCCAACTGCCTCCAGGTCCTCGAGTATCCCTAGGAATCGGCAGTTGATGACGTCGCCCTTTGTCCCGAGTAATAGCCTCCCGAGCAACAGTAGTAGGAACCTCCTCAAGTCTCGGTCCGCTCTCTCCCTGTCAGCTGGGTCCTGGCAGTAGACTGCCCTAGCCCCGTCTATCAACCTCTGCGAGAACTGCTCTAGGGTCTCCCCAGACCTGTGCCTAGCATTCCCTAAACCCATCACTGTAGTAAGGTCGGTGCGGAAGATAGTCCTACACTCGCTGGGTGTCTCGTAGACCATCTCTAGCCCTAGCAGCCTCTGGGCGAACTCAGTGTAGTTGGGATAGGTGATCCCGCTCACAGCCTCACCGTCTACCCTCAACCCGGTGATCCTAGCTACATCCTCCAGGGTGGGAACCATGTGCCCCCATGGCATCAAGAATGCCCGGCTCTCCCGTAGAACCTGGATAAGTGGTAGGTCGGGTCTGACTGGCTCTATGCTAAGGAAGGCCCCAAACCCCATAGCATCTACCCTCGCTCTCTGAAACTCGGGGAGGCCGTAGTATGCTGCCCGGACCATGACCCAGGAGATGCGCGTCCTCATCAAGCCCTACATGTAAAGAAAAGAATTTTCACTTAATTATTTTGATTATTCATGCTGAATCTCATGTTGATTGTCTTGGATTATGTTGATGTTTGATTTTAATTAACGACCATCCTCAGGTCGTGGTTTGTTGAATTAGCGCCCCTAAGGAGGGCGTGATTCTAAGTGTGCTTTGAATTCACGACCTACCCTAAGGTCGCTGTTATCTAAGAAACGCCTCTGTGTCGGGCGTGATCCTATGGTTAATTTCTGAAATTCTTAAAAATATTTCAAGTCACGCCCTTGAGTGGGGCGTTTTCCAAATGGGTCCGTTAATTTAATCAGGAATTAATGAATGGACGACCGCTGGTTTGGTCGTCTGTTGTTGAATTAACGCCCTAGTGGGGGGCGTTGTTTTCAAGTTTTCAGAAAATAAAAATAACAGCATGCGAATAATTCATTGGAAATAGTTAAAGCATGGACTTGATATAAATTAACAGCATGATATGAATTTAAATGGGCGACATGCTTTAGGGCGTGTTCTCATGGGGTTAATTATTTTTCAGGAAAATAATTTAATTAATGCCCTTGGGTTGGGCGTGTCTTTTTTAAAATGTGATGCCCCTGAGGGCGCCTTCTTTCTGGGTTGCAGGGTTTATACCCCGAGGGCTATGGAAATGGCATAAAAATGAAATTAAAATGAAAACAAAATGGAAATTGGGTTGAGGGCCTACCTTCTTGTGTTTGGGTTCCTGTGGCTGAGGCCGTGGCTGCCTAGGCCGCCGCTCATCGCCATCTTCTTCTTCTTCTTCACCGTCCTCGCCTTCTTCTCCCTCTTCATTTTCTCCCTCTTCTCCGGCATCATCTTCATTTCCTTCATTGGTCTCTTGGCCTCTTTCAGCTTCGTCGCCGGCCGCCACCGCCGGTGCGTCTTCATCCGCCGCCGCGGGAGAGGCTTCCTCCTCGCCGTGGGCGTCATCGCCCAGGTCAACGACCTCGGGGGCGGCCACCCGTTGGCGTTTCAAGCCTCCTCCGGCCATGGCTAGGGCTAGGGCTAGGGTTAGAAGGGAGAGAGATAGGATGAGAATGAGAAATGGGAGGGTTTCGGTTAGGGTTGCAGAGGAAGAGAGAAAGAGGGAAATGGACGGAGGAAGAAGAAGAAAGGAGGGAAAGTTAAGTCGAACGGTCAAAAAGAATTAACGACTTAAGGAAGGCCGCGTCTTGTGGAATCAACGACGGACATCAAGGTGTCTCTTAATAATTGACGACATTTCTTAAGGCATTATTTTTGTTTGCATGGGGAATGATAACCGTCGTCAGACGCATTTAATGGCAATTGATTGATTTGATGGGAATAATCATTACTGTTTTTGAGTAACGACTACGATTGAGGCGTTATTTATATGAAACGTGGCTGTCCTGAAGGCGTTACTTTTGGAATCTCAACGAATATATTTTTGGAATATGTATCGAATTAACGCCTTGTCCGAGGACGTTTTTCAGTTAACGCCCATTTGTGAAGGCGTCAGTTATAAGCGATCAATCATGGAAGACGACCTGTGGTGAAGGCGTCCTTTTATGAATTCACGGCGTTGCTTGAGGCGTTATTTGTAACAGAATCACAGAACGTTGGAAGAGTTGATCAGAAACACAGTAAGATGGCTCAATAAAGGAAATATCATTGATTTATTGGAAGGAAAAGATTACAATGCTTAATGAGTCACTTTGGGCCTCAGTTTTCTCAGAGCTATTACATAAGATTTCCATTCATCTCTGTCTTCTTCCAAGCTTTCTACAGGTTGATAAGCCTTGTTGATTTTCCATAGAGCTTGAATAGTTGTGCATTCTTCTCCATCTTCATTGCTGCCAAGGTCCCGTCTCTTGATAGGAGGGAGGTGTGATGGGTCCTCGAATACTCGCCGTGGAAGCCCGAGTTGAAGGAGGCATCGATATGAATTGTACAAGACGAATTCTGAAGCGCCTATGAGACGAAGGTTCGTGCCGGGAGAAAATCTTGCACGAAGTTCTTGAGTCTTGAGTATTCCCGGGGCACAAGTGAAGAGATTCTTTGGCATTACTTTGAGGTGCTCTCTCCATTCCGCTCTCTTCTTAATTTGAGGAATCCGGTTCGTCACTCTATTGCTTAGCCCAAGTGAATCGGTCATATAAGAGAGTGGGCTTTTTGAGAAGATTCTCGAGGATTGTTGGGCTTCATCACATGGATCGAACTTGAAGTGGAGATCTACCCAACTAGAGAGTGCTAGTATGCATCCGTAGATGGGCCTTCCCATCGCCGCCGAGGTAAGCCCGCTATAGAGATAGGCTAGAATAGCCGGTCCCACTCTATCTCCTTCCCATAGGCTCACTACGGCGCTTAACTGTGCCTCTTCTAGAAAGTCCTCCGTGGATGGGAATAGGAGTGCTCCTGCCAAGCACACCACGAAAGCTTTGCTACCCGCTCTATCTCTTCATCTTCTTTGGCTTGATCTGCTCTCTTGTACACCCATGAGGCGAGCTTTAGAAGATTGATTCCTTTAGTGGCTTTGATCTGATTCACTAGGTTGGGGCTAGATATCAAGCTGGTTAATAGTTCGTGAGAGGAGATTGGCTTTGGCGTGATGGCCATCTTTTCCTCCTCCCCTTGCTTCATTCTCTTTAAACCCAATATCATCTCTAATTCTTCCAATAAAATCGTGGTTTCGAAGGTTGAGAAAAGAAAGGTATGGGTGGAAGGGTGCCATATTTCAACTAGAGCTCCTATGGTAGCCCAGTCAAGGTGAACTTGGTCATAGTGTTTGGCATGAGTAATTAAGCCTAGAAGATGCCATCTTGTTAAATAGACTCTCATGTCTGAAGAAAATTTGGAGAGTATAAGAGGGAGCCACTTGATTTTTGTGAATCTCCTTGCTCCTGGGACATTCGGGAAGTCTTGTGGAAGGAAGAAAGGAAGAACAATACAGAAAGAAGAATAAATGAGCATGCAGAAGAGAAGAACATTTAAGACAAGTGGAAAAGAACAGAAGACTCAATCCTTACCTGATTCATGGAAATTCTACTGCTAATATGCCCGTTAATATCGGTTAACCTGGGAGTGGAGGACTTGGACCTCTTAATCACCCTCTCCATCTTCGATTTGCAGGAAGAAGTTCTGACGATTGCGATGCCTGCAGAAGAACAGACAGAAGAACAGACAGAAGAACAAACAGAAGAACAGGCAGCGGAACAGAGCTCGAAGGATTGCTTTGATTGATTGGAATTGCCTTCCTTTTATAGAAGTTCGGGAAGTCTCAAGGCCGTTCGGAGTTAGAAGTTGATTGCTATTAGGACTGGGTTTAGCTTTCGAGTCGGAAACAGAAGTTTGTGCCTAATTAACGCCTTCTGTTAGGGCGTCAATTGTTGAATTGACGACCTTTCAGAGGTCGTGTTTTGTGTAACGCCCTTTAGGGGGTCGTTTCCTTTGTGAACCCTTGGTGCATTTAACGCCTCAGTGAAGGACGTGTTTATCGTTTTGACGCCCTCTTTATAAGGCGCCTTCCATGTTTTGACAACGTTTAGTCCAGGCGTGATTTGTAAGCTTATGAATTTGCTTCCCTGTGTGCTTTGATGAACTTAAGTGCTATTATTTCATTGGAATTCTATTTAATTAAGCACTTATGATCATGTTATACTTTGAATTGAAGATTATTGATATTGAAATTTTGAGAGAACTAATGAACTCTTGAGTGCAGAAGATTGCAGGTTTCGAGATGTCCGGATTAATGTGGAGGTAACATCATCTTGTTGTAAGCATTATTACTATATGGTATCTACGCTATTATAGCATATCAGGGACCTTGTGGTTCTGATGAACCTGGAATTTGAGTTCCCCTTCATCAAAAACGGTGATAATTCCAGGAGAGTCTTGATCACACGGATAGGCCGTTGAGTCGTTAAAGGTCTGGGACGATGGTTCCACTTTTTTGAGTTGATGCGTGGACAAACGGGCTTCGGCTTAGTGTCAGCTCAGAGATATGGGTTCTTGACCAAATCTAGATGGCTTGGCAATATTATCCTTGATTATTTTCTATATTTTAGTTTGTCTTATATTTTCCTTTTAGCCCAGCATGCATCATGTAGGACTTTGAGCTTCATGCTGGAAATCTTCATATTATGGCGGTAATGAAGGTCACTCGCTCTTGATTGAGTTGACATGAGACGTTCCATTCCAAATTAAGTACTTTATTCTCTTTGAAGCCGCTCAGGCTGATTTCTTTGAAAATGTCTTTTTGTTGGAACTTCATCTCAATTCCCTTTATTTTTTTGCAAATCCACCTTAGTTGTAGCACGTTCACGTTGGCTGGTAACCGCTCTCCAATGGTGTCTCCTTATCGTGCCATGCGCACATTTTTACTTGTTTAGTTTAATCTTCTTTATCCAGCAAATTGATGCTTTCTTGGAATCACTCGGAGAGATTTCTAGTGCTTAGTGTCTGAGGCGTGTCACATCACACCTTGGCATCTACTTATCAGTTCGCTCCACTTCATTCCGTTTATTGCACTCTCACTCCATTTCGTCTCACTCCCTTGCAAAGCAGACGCCAAGGCGGGGCAGCTGTAGACACGCCAAAATTGACGCTATGTTGATCAAATCTCATGTCACTATGATGACGCCCCAAAGTGAACTTCAATATATTCATAATATGAAGTTTTTCTATTTCTTGTGTGTGGTTTTGATTTGTTCTTGCATTTTTGTGATTCGCGACCTGAGGAGGGGCGTGTTTTAAATAGCGACCTAATATGGGGCGTGTTCAAAAGAAAGGATGACCAAATGTCAGGGCGTCAATTCCTGGTATTATCCGGTTTCAAAATAAATTAAAATTATTGATTAATGTCCTTCCTCAGGGCGTGGTTTCAATTAACGCCTTCATCGCAGGCGTGTTCTCATAATTTTCAAATGAAGTAAGTTTTATTGCCAAAAATTAAATCCAAGAAGTGACGCCCTTGATCGTGGTCGTGTTTTGAGTAGCGTCTTGATGTAGGTCGTCAATTGGTGATTTGACGCCCTTCTGAAGGTCATGTTTTATCCTTCGGTGTCGTGTTTGAGTATGCCTTTCCTGAGTAGTTCCCTGCCTCCGATGGTCTCCTTACTCGAATTGGAGTTAGAGTCTTGCCTTCTTTGATCATTACCTATCCTTATCTTCCCAAATTTGAGCTTATCTTCGATTGAAATCCTATAAAAGGATGCTCTGGTCGATCTAGACAAGGGTTGACGGGTCAGAGAGTTCACAGGTTAGACAGAGTTAGAGAGGTTACATAGTTTACGACGAGGTTACGATCAAAGGTTTACGGGTTACGAGATCAGAGTTATAGAGCTCCATCTTCCTCCTGTGCGATCGTTTAGAAAGGGCTCTGCTTCCTCTGCTTCCTCTGCTTCCGGTCAACCGCGTCCACCTTGGTTTCCCTTTACTGTCGTCAGGGACAGCAGGGTTTTTCTTTTATTCTGTTTGTGTTGCTTCGTCTTCATCAATCGTTCATCACGTCCACTGTGTTGTTTTCTTCTTTTTTTTACATTAGCTTCATCATCACTGTGTTTTTCTTCTTTTACATTTGCATTAGCATCATATCTCCTCCTTCCCTATTTCTTTAGGGGTTTTAAAAAAAACAGAAGAAAGGTGCACATGTTTTGTTCTTATTTCATCATCATATCATCTTTGGGAATTGATACTACATTCACTTGGCTGATCCACTTCTTTTGCTCGTTTGTTTTGTCTCTTTTGCAAGGTAATCAATAAAGGAAAACCCCCTTCATCGGCCGGCCGATTGAAGGAGGAGGAGGAATTCACAATCCAGCCTGCGTTCTATTTTCCACCAGGTATTCGCGATCTTCTTTGTTTCTTATTGAGGTAACCCCTCTGGCTATCACCCTCCTTAGTAGCACCACGTGCTTCTTCTTTTCCTATTATATCATCATCTTCCCCCCTTATTTTTATTATGCTTTCTCATATTTAAACTACTTCTTCATGTGTGGATTTATCACAATCTACAGATGGCTTAGAATATAATCTACTTAGCATAAGCCAGCTGTGCGATAAAGGAAATAAAGTTGTGTTTGATGATCACACTTGCACCATTTTAGAGATGAGTTCTGATAAAGTTAAATTCATTGGAAAAAGAATAAACAACATGTACGTGGTAGATTTAGATGACCCTGCACATAACAATCTGTGTCTTGCTGTGAATAAAAGTGAACTTGCTTGGCTGTGGCACCGCAGACTAGGGCATGCTAGCTATAGCGTCTTACATAAGTTAGCAAAGTTTAACATGGTGAAAGGTCTGCCAGATGTATCATTTAAACGAAATGACAAAGTTTGTAGCGCATGCACTCAAGGTAAACACACCAGAAAATCATTTAAGTCCAGACTTGAAACTCAATCATCTAAACCTTTTGAACTCATTCATATGGATTTGTTTGGACCAACTAGAACAGCTAGTGTGAGTGGAAATAAATATGGATTTGTTCTAGTGGATGATTTCTCTAGGTTTACTTGGGTGTTCTTTCTAACTCACAAGAATGATGCATTTGAAGAATTTCAAGCATTCTTCAAGAATGTGCAACAGGATGGTAAGTTTGCCATTTCATCTATCTTGTCAGATCATGGAGGAGAATTTGACAATTCTGAATTTGATAATTTTTGCAGAGTCACAGGAATTTCACACAAGTTCTCATCTCCAAGAACTCCTGAACAAAATGGGATTGTGGAAAGAAGAAATAGAACCCTTGTGGAGATGGCAAGAACTATGCTGATTGAAGGACAACTCCCAAGGAAGTTCTGGGCAGAGGCGGTAAATACAGCTTGTTATATTGTGAACAGGGCAATGGTAAGACCTCAGTCCAAAAAGACTCCATATGAATTAATGAAGGGTAAGAAACCTTCTGTTGCTTATTTTAGAGCCTTTGGATCAAAATGCTTTGTTCAAAATAATGACAAACGGACGTTGGACAAATTTGAACCTAAAAGTGAACCTGCCATCCTTCTAGGATATTCTAGTCACTCTAGGGCCTACAGAGTCCTAAATCTAAAAACACATACTGTTGAAGAATCACCTCATATTGTGTTTGATGAAATGAATGAAAATTCTAAGATTGAGGAATCATGTAGGGATGAAAATGAAGGGAATTTC
The DNA here is from genome assembly GCA_022559845.1 of Amorphophallus konjac. Classification (NCBI taxonomy): domain Eukaryota; kingdom Viridiplantae; phylum Streptophyta; class Magnoliopsida; order Alismatales; family Araceae; genus Amorphophallus; species Amorphophallus konjac. The sequence continues at coordinate 284,279,618 of CM040120.1, read as the reverse complement.
CTTAAAGAAAAGGAAGAACAGAATCTCCAAGATGAAGAGACAAGGCCAAATGATGATCATGCAGAATCAACGCACCATGGTGATTCAGGTATAAATGAAGGTAACTCTCTAACCGATGTCAGGATGCTAAGGGATCATCCTTTATCCAATGTCATTGGTAACTTGCATGAACCTGTTAGAACTAGATTTTATTTTAGAGGTGCTGAGGAAATGGATAATCTAGCCCTTGTCTCTCAAATTGAACCAAAAAATGTTGCTGAAGCATTGAAAGATAGTAATTGGATAAACGCAATGCATGAAGAATTACATCAATTCAAAAGAAAAAAGGTGTGGTATCTTGTGCCAAGACCCAAAGAGCTTTCTGTAATTGGAACTAAATGGGTCTTCAGAAATAAACAAAATGAAAATGGAATGGTAGTTAGGAATAAAGCTAGGCTGGTAGCACAGGGTTATAATCAAGAATTTGGCATTGACTTTGAGGAATCCCTTGCTCCAGTAGCTAGATTAGAAGCCATTAGATTATTACTTGCTTATGCTTGCTGTCATGGAATAATGTTACATCAAATGGATGTGAAGAGTGCTTTTCTAAATGGGTCAATAAAGGAAGAAGTTTATGTTGAACAACCCCATGGTTTTGAATGCACAGAAAATCATAACCATGTGTACAGATTGGACAAAGCTCTTTATGGACTCAAACAGGCACCTCGAGCGTGGTATGATAGACTCAGCTCGTACCTAACAGAGAAAGGCTACTCTAGAGGTAAAGTGGACCAAACTCTGTTCACCAAGCTAAGAAATTCAGATATTATTCTGGTTCAAATTTATGTTGATGATATAGTTTTTGGTTCCACTAAAATCAGCATGTGTGAGGAGTTTGCCAGCTTAATGACCACTGAATTTGAAATGAGTCTAATGGGTGAGCTTAAATTCTTTCTAGGTCTGCAAATCACTCAGAGCAAGGAAGGATGTTTCATCAACCAGGCAAAGTACATCTCTGAGTTGCTTAAGAAATACAAAATGGAAAATCTGAAAGCAATCAGCACACCTATGAGCACCACTACAAACTTGGATGCAGATTTGCCAGGTAAACAGGTTGATGCAAAAACATATCGAGGTATGATTGGATCACTCCTTTATCTTACTGCATCTAGGCCAGACATTCAATTTTGTGTATGCATGTGTGCTCGTTTTCAATCTGATCCTAGAGAATCCCACTTAAGTTCTGTCAAGCGTATCTTTCGATACCTTGCTGGAACTCGAGATTTAGGGATTTGGTACCCTGCGTCTTGTTCTTTTGATCTTGTATCCTATTCAGATGCAGACTATGCTAGATGCAAACTGGATAGGAAAAGCACGAGTGGCTATTGCCAATTTTTGGGAGGATGTTTGATTTCTTGGGCTTCCAAGAAACAACACTCAGTGGCACTATCCACTGCAGAGGTAGAATATGTCGCTGCAGGGAGTTGTGGTACTCAAGTGTTGTGGATCAAACACCAACTCCAAGATTATCAAACTGATCTTGGGTGTGTCCCCATATTGTATGATAACACAAGTGCCATAAACCTGGCCAAAAATCCTATCCAGCACTCTAGGACCAAACACATAGAAATTAGACACCATTTCTTAAGAGATGAAGTGATAAAAGGAAATTTTAAACTCATATTTGTTGAATCACAATCTCAATTGGCCGATATTTTTACCAAGCCTCTGAACAATGATAGATTCTCTTATCTTAGAAGAGAGCTTGGTCTGTGCAATTATAATATGGATGCCTGATTTGTGTGCTTGACTTATCTTCTAGAATATGAATGATTAAACTTGTCTTGGTTTGAAGTGTATCTGTCATAAACTCAGGGGGAGATTAGTCTTGTGTGCTTGGTATGTCTATCTTTCCATCAATAAATTCATAATGAATATAGTTTCAGCATGATACTCATTTTATTGGCTGTTACAATTTCATTCATGCATGGTCTGAGGGGGAGTTAGCTTCAGATTACCTTCTTGGTGTCAAAATGATGAACAAAGTGCAGAGTTGTTATTGCTGGTTGGTTGGTTGAGTTAACGCCGTGTGGAAATAGGGTTAACGCACCAGACAGCTTGTTCTTTGAGAATCTGGTGTGAAGTGTCTCTGGCTGGTTGAATGAGTTGACGAAGCAATGAGACTGAGTTGACGCTGTGATCAGTTGTTTTCGGAAACAGAACCCATCTATGAGCGGCCTTGATGGATGAGTTAACGTAGTTATAAGGCTGGGTCAACGCAGTAGTGTTATATACTCTTCTTTTGGAGACTTCCCTATCTAAAATCAACTTGCTCTGTTCATTTACCTCATCCCTTCCTTTCTTATCTCTAAATAAAGCCTCCTTGACATTCTTGTATGAGGGAAAAACTCTAGAGAACTGAGACATGTAGACGATGTCTTAAATTCAGGGGGAGTTACAGTGAAAATTCCTATTGAGTATGAGATATGTTATGAACAGCTCTATGAAAAGCTAATGATAGGAGATCTATAACTCTTATGGTGTTTGAATTCAAGAACTTTTGAACCCAATAATGCACTATGTATGGAATAAAAGCTGAACAATTTAATAAAACCAGGACCTTGTCATCTCTCAAACCTTATATTGTTCAACAGTAAAGAAACCATTGTGTGTAGAGGAATTTAATATTTGTATTGGTAATAAAACCAAGATATTGAGTATAAACGCTGAAGAAACAATCTCTTACACATGTTATAAAATGCAAAGCAATGGTGGCTATTCACTGAGAAACTAGCCCTATGCACCAAAGAAGTGCTAAAGAGCAAGTCATGAGGTGCGCCACTATCTCTGTCTTCAAGTGAAAAATAAACCATTTCAGAGCAATGGTGACTATTGACTGAGAAACTACCTTCAAGCACCTATGAAGTGCTGATAGGCATGTCATGACGTAAGTTGCCAACTCTGATCCGTCTATGCAGAATAGTTTGCTATGCTGAGTAACCGGGGACTCGGGTGTCTAATAAACATGTGTACCCGTGTCAAAAGGCTAGCCATACTTGACTGCAAATGAAAACGTAAAAATAAGTTGAAAATGCTGCAAATGTGAAAAATAATGAAAACATGTGAGTGTGATTGATCTGAAGCTCGTTATTCAACTTAGTCTGTTATCAATGCCAGTTAAATTTCTCTCTCTCCAAAAGGCAACTTGAAATTGACAGATATAAGGAATAGAAATGAAAATGGTTCTAGTGTGAAAAGAGTTCCTCTTTTTTCTCCAGGCATGTGCCTTTGGTGGTTCATTTTTTTTTAATTCAATGCTTTAAGATTATTTCTTCTCTTTATCATTAATTGAATTGGAACCTATTTACACATCTCTCTCATGGGAACTCGATCTGCAATACTTAAAAATCCTTGACTATGAGCATCTCTACTCCATATCTCAGTATCTTAAGAAAACTCCTTGTACAGATGACCTTCTTGCTACTCTTCTTGCATATATTCATTTGTTTCTACTTCACTGCGTCGACGCTGTATCCCTTGGCGTCAACGCAACGACTCCAGAACCACTTTCCACTTTTTCCGGTTCGCGGACTTGAACCGGCTGAACCGCTCACTGAAAAGGGTTTCGAAGCTCCTTTAAAAGCGGAACGTGACCGCCGTTCGTCTTCATCTCTTTTGAAAGCCTTTGTCGTTCTATCTTCCAAGCTCTCCCAAACCCTTTCCTGTTTCATTCTTCCTCATCCCGCTGCCATGGCTCCTCCGACATCTACTCACAAGGGAAAGAAGAAGGCAGAGGATCATCCAAGAAGCTCAGCATCAGCTGAAGATAATCTGGAGCCCCGCTCCAAAGCTACTCACGATAAAGGGAAGAGGAAAGAGATGCGTCCACACGCTCCGAGCCCGCCAACCAAAAAGAGAAGGGAATCTGATGTCAGGTCAGACAAGAAGGGTTCATCTGCAAGTGCTGCAACGGGACAGAAAGGTGCGGACAGCTCACTTATCGTCACCGTGGACGAACCTCTGAAGGTTCTTATTTCCCGGTATATTGCTGCTACCGACCATCAAATGCTTGACGTTTTTCCGGAACTGTTTCCTACCTTGGACTATCAGGGATGGTGGTCTTTTGTTACAACCCACAAGGTATATTACCCCACCCTGGTCAGAGAGTTCTACAAAAATTTGAAATATGAACCTCAAGTTCCAAAACTCACATCAACCGTTCGGAATGTCAGTTTTGAATTATCAAATAAATTGTTTGCCAGAGCCTAGAAAATCCCCAAGAATGGAGTTCAACTACATAGCTTTGAGTATGATGAGCATGAAGCTTATGCTCTCCTGACTGATAAACCGAGTGATCCTTCCGATGTCAGGGAAACTTATTTGTCCAGTCTCAAAGCAAATCAATTCCCTCCATTGAATAGACTGCTCCACCACATTTGCACATCAATGATCACACCGCAGAGCAGTGGTAGGGAAAGGGTGACTGAGATGCAGAGATTTCTACTTTACTGTATGCTGAAGAGAATACATATTTCCCTGCCTGATGTAGTTATTCAAACCATGGGGTCATGCTTGACACAATCCAGAACACTTCCATATGTTGCTCCCTTGACTGCTATCTTTCGAAAAGTGGGAGTAGACTTTGGTTCTGAGAAGAAAATAATCATCCCTCAAGGGAATGTTTACACACTTTCTTATATTCAGAAATTTATGGGTTTTAAAGTTATTGATGGTAAGCCAGTTCAAACTCTTCCTAGTCAGCAAACAGGTCAGGCATCAAGAACAGGCACTGCGGATGCTAGTCACGCAAACAGGACAGATGCACCAATTCCTCCTGTGGTGAGAAAAGACAGACAAGAGGGTAGTTCAACAAGAGAAGAGCATGAGTTTAAGGAACCATTTGCTCGATCATCAAGCCCTCAGCTGGAAACTGGGCAACCCAGTGGCACTGCACCTACATTGGAACCCCTCATGACTGGAGCCATTGGAATTTATAGAAGACCTTTTCCAACTTCTGATGAAGCTCCACCTCCAGCCACTGTTGAAGAGATGTTTGCACACATGACTATGATGCTGCAACGTCAGGATGCAAAAATGGACAAATTAATGGAGTTTACAAATTATCATTTCAACAAACTGACTTCTCGGATTGTCCAATTTGAAGTCTCTGTCTTATCCGAGTGGCAAAAATTCTTACTAACCAAGATGCTATCTGACCAAGCTACAAGGAAAGTCCTGCAGAACATATCATCTCTTCTTGACAAGTTATCTACACTGGTGACTGATATGCACAGTAATCAAGCTTCATTTTTTCAATCCCTTGCCAAGATTACTGATCTATGCTTTGATGTGAGGATAGCCGTTGAAACCATCAAAGGTCCTGTCAATGCAGTTCCCCAATGCCTCAAAGCAATGTTAGAAAAGATTGACAAAGTAACTGCAGAAATTCAGTCAATTGGGGACAAGTTTCAAAACAAGGACTCTATCACAGCTAATCTTCCTTCTGCCATTGACAGTGTACGCTCCACTTTAAGTCATCAGCTGGGTGAACTATCTCAGGATATCTGAGATTTACTAGCCAGAGATCCATCTGGCCAGCAGCAGCCTCGCCAGCCAACTACTCAAGGGCAATCCTCTCGTCAGCAACAGCAACCTTTTTCTGCCAAAAGATACAATCGCTTCTTACACCCTTGAGATAGCTATTCCACGTTTCCTCCCCTTCATGATGAAGTCAAAGGGGGAGAATGTTATGAATGCATCAATCATGAAGTCAAGCTGGAAACTTGACCAAAGTACATTGCATCTGCATCAATCATACTGACTAACTTGAATGAATGTTTTCTTTTTGTCTAGTTCTATAATGTAAAATCTTGAACTTGAATGAATGACAAAATCATAGTTTGATTTAGTCAATGATTTGATTTCCTGTTAATCTGAAGCTTTTTGCTTGATTTGAATAACCTTGACTATTTAGATGCAATGTTATGAATGGCATTCACCTCATAGTTGCCATCATCAAAAAGGGGGAGATTGTTGTGCCCCTGGTTTTGATGATGACAACCATGAGATATGAATGATGTATTCAATTCAATGATGAATTAAAGTTTGATTCAATAAATGCTTTCACTTGATTTCATCCTTGTGCTAGAAAGGAATAGGGTCGACGCTGGGAGCTTACAGCGTCCACGCTGCAGTCGAAGAAGCCTTCACCAATATCTTCACAAGTTGCTCCACTGCGTCAACGCCAAGATAGAGCTGCGTCGACGCAGAAGTCACAAAGGGAAAGCCAATGGCTTACTGGAACACTCTGATGCGTCAACGCTTTGATCAAGTAGCATGAACGCAGCAGTTCAAGCATTCCTTGTTGTAGCCTCTGGAGTACCTTGGCAGCGTCAACGCTGCAGTTCGATGAGTCGACGCTGCAATACGATGGATTGCCACAACTGACTAAAGGGCAACTAATGAGTGGACGCAGCTGCATCCTGCGTCAACGCACTCAGCATGAAACCTGAAGCTAGAAGAAGGGTGCGTTAACTCCTTGGGACAAGAGGGTCGATGCCATCTAATCCAAGCTGCAGAGCACGATAAGTGGATCCCACCTTCAGTCATTATTTGTCACATCAGCCACAAGCGGATAAGGTTTCGTAACTTCTACCACTCCAGAAGGTTCCCCACGTGAGCAATCATAAGGATAACCAAAAAATCAGGGTGGTGGCCCTCTTGCCTCACGTGAACTATTTTGTGCGCGGGAAGACCACAAAATAGGTTCACCCGAGAAGAAAAGAAAAACATATAGGAGAGGAAAAAGATGAGAAGAATAAGTGAGGCGAAGAGCAGAACGATAGAGGCGAACAGCAGAACGAGAGAGGCTGAGAGCAGAACTGGACGAAGGCTGCTGAAAAGTCAGATCAGAAGATCATCGCGCCACCAAGACTCTTCTACATTCCAGACGGAGGAGACTCAAGGATCGAAGCTCATGCGTATGGACATGGATCTCTCTGTTGGTGATCTAAATTCCGCTGCGTCCAAGTGCTAAAGTTTGATTTCTTATCTTTTAGTTTTCCTATTATTTTTTGAACATTGTATTCCTCTCCTTCACTGGATTTAGTGAAGAGAGGGTGATTCTGATTCAGCGGGCTGTGCTGAGATCAGGGGTGTTAAGGCTATGTGCCTTCAAGCTGTTTGACAGCGGATCTGAGGATTTGTTCCTCATTGTCTTCTGTTGGGGTAGTCAACAGTATAGAGGAATTACTTCCTCGGTTTAGCAAAGCTGTGAAGCTCAGCAGGGTTCCTCACTGGTTGAGTGGGGAGGTGGACGTAGGTCTCCATTGGGTGACCGAACCACCTTAAAATTGCGGTCTCTTGTGTGGTTTGGTTTAATCTTCGCAATTGTTCCTCGCTAGATGCATGATAGGCATGCTCTCTGATTGGCTTGGTTCAGTGTTTCAATTAATCATCTAGGTGTGGTGCTTCTGTTGCAAATTGCTCTACTATAATTTTTATAAGGTCAACCTATTCACCCCCTCCCCCTCTAGCTTGACCGTCCTCTCGATCCAACACACAAGATCTTCCCAACATTCTGTTGATGATAGCCGCTGCACTCCTGCATTCATTGACATATGGAACACAATTAGATTCTATTGCCCTTTTGGTTAGATATAGGGCCTTTTTATTTTCATCAAATTTTAGTCTGTCTGAAGATTTCCATTGGGATTTATCCTCTAGAACTTCATACAGACTGAGAGCTATAAGTATCCATAGATCTGAATCCACATGCATCACATAGTCTCTAAAGGAGCCATACCAGCCATAAAAATTTGAACTGGTGTATACTGGAATTTCAGTCAGGAATTCACTACAAATCAGATCAAGAGCAATGCTAAGTGTCGAATCAAACCAGATCACACGAAAACCAAATCAAGGAACGGATATGCAAGTCGTTGGACCCTCTGTGCAGACACCCGCTCTGATACCAATTGTTGTGTTCTAATTTTGAGATAAATGTAGATCCAGAGGGGGGTGAATGGATCTTTTTAAAACAATTTTGCCCAATTTAAAATTGTATAGAGTTAAGATGGATTGTTCGGTGGACAATTTCTCGAACACTTGAGATGCACTCCTAATCAGCTATTAGGATACATACAAATGGAAGCTATCTAGACAACTATGAACAATCAATCTCACACGAAAAGCATTCAACCACAAGACACAGGAGATTTTAGGTGGTTCGGTCTGCTGACCTACATCCACCCCAAACTCAAACCAGAGTGTGGATTCCCGCTGATACACAGCTTAACTGCTGGGCCTCACAGCTTGCCTACAATAGCTGATTCACAGCTTCAATTGCTAGGCATTACAGCTTGAGCCAACCGTTGGATAATAAAGCTTAGCCGACCAGAGGAACCGATCCTCTGCAACCGCTGAGCGACACAGCTTGCTCTGCTGACTTACAGCTTGAAACAAAGATATAAAAGAAAACAAAAGATGAGGAATCACAGCGACTGAAAGCTGGACAAAATTGAAGAACAATTATGGCTCTCGCAAGAGCTAACTGGATTGGATCTGATCCGAATTCTAGTTGAGCAGGTCTTCAAGCAACTTCACTTTCTTTTCTTCGAGCTCCCTCACTCTTTCTCTTCCTTCTTCCTCCTTTCCTCTATACTTCTATTTTTGTCTCTGATCCTTTCAATCTGCCTCACTTCTTCTTGGTTTCCTTCAACTTCACTCTCTCATTTTCTTTCACAGATCCTCACTCTTAGTCTAGCTTGATCGTACTTGCTCTTCTTCTCTCTTCTATTTTCTATCTGTCTTCTACAACTATATCAACTCACTCTCAATTCCTTTTTGAGCAGCAGGAAGAAGACGTGTGGAAACCACATTTTCCGCCCAAGCTTTTTGTCCAGATCTGAGGACCAAGGCCACGTGGCATCATCTGAGCGTAACAGCCCTCCACGTGTCATGAGCATAGCTCAGCCTTTAGCCTTGGATCACGTGCTTTCCTTACTCTCTGCGAACAAGTGTCCTGTCAAAGTGTTAGACACTCAGTCAGCATAAGATTGTTAGACAATCATAGGAGTTGCACTGACTTAATATGGTATGAGAACAAACGATGCACTGACATGGTGTATACTAGCAAGGAATGCGCTGAGTATGTATAACCAAAGGAACGAACGTTGCACTGACCTTTTGTGCAGTGAGCAGCCTTGCACAATCTTTGTGCGTGCAATAGATGAGAGTTGCACAGACTCAATTATGCACAAAGTTAATGTATACACTAGCAGGCTCTGCACAAGCCATCGGTGTGCACAAAGAAGTATGCACAGACTTTATTTTGGCTGTAGGGCTAGGAGATGCACAGACTATGTGTGTGCATACAGCAGACAATGTAAAGATCCTATATCCCAAACCTCAAGTTGCACAGACTTTGCATAGCGTAAAGAAATGCACAGACTCTGTGTGGCGCAAAGAGTTGCACAGACTTTACGTTCGCTCGCACGGAGTGTGCACCGACTATGTGTGCAAACGGTTTATGGAATACACCAATCCTATTTTATCCACACAACACAAGTTGCAATGACTTAGCATGAACTAAAGAAAAACATGCACCGACTATGAAGTATGGAATGAGCATGAACTTCACCAACTTAGCATGAACGAAGGAAAATCATGCACCGACTATGAATGTAAACGACTAAGACATATACCGACATTTTCTGACAGATAACGTGGTATGCACGACCTAACTAAAAGGTGCACCGACTTTCTATATACAAGAAACATAACACGCACCAACTTTCAATGCACAAATAGAATATGCACGGACTACGTTTATGCTTGAGGTAACGCTGCACTAACTTTATCAACATATGCATGGACTTCATATGCAACAAATGCAAGGTACACAGGCCATGTATGCTAAATGACATAACTGTGCACAAACATACATCATATATGCGAAGATCAAATGCAAACATATTTGTATATTCCAGTCTCACATGACTCATAGATTGTCATCATTAAAATCAGGGTTCCAACAATCCCAGCCAACCCGAACATCCAAGGCTCCCGCGGTTAGCCAAGAATGTGGTAGCCCCGGGTACACTCCATCAAGCACTACCTCAAGTCCTCCGGAGAAAGAAGGGGGCTACTTTGAAGGTACCCTCGCGCTCGCTGAAGCAAGGAGGCACCCACACTCCCGTCCACCAATGGCTCCGTTGGTGGAGTGGCGGAAGACCATTCCACCTCTAGGCTCAGAGTAGAGTCGCCTGTCTCTGTCAACACACCGGTCGAGGCTGCACAGCATCACAAAGAACAAATGGAAAGTCAGGAATCCATGTGAAACTTTTCATGAAAAATGAGGTGGAAAACATGAGAAAAAGGAATTCTCATTCCTTACCCAGAGCAAGCCCCTCGGCGCCTACGGCGTCACTCGCCGGAGTTGGGGAAGGTAACGACTCCTCGACAACTAGGGAGCCCTCTCCCATAGCCTTGTCCCCTCCAGAAGCCGAAGGGAGATCGGAGACCTCCTCCCGGCCGTCAGCAGCAGGGGCTGGCACACGCTCCTCCTCTGACCCCAACACTACGCACAAGATAGAAGCATCAATATTCTGCCAAAGAGTATAAACAAGTGCTAAGGGGGGGACGAAATGGCCCCATGCACCTCCAGATGTAGCCTCCATCTCTGCCCCCTCGGCGGAGGAGGCCCCATAAGAAGAGGAGCCTGAACTCTCCTTCGTCTCTATGATGAAACTACCGCTCCCTAAGGAGCCTGATGAAGTCTCCGATGAACTTCCAGAGGTGGTGGTACTGAAGCCCCTGCGGACCAACAAAATAACGAGGTCAACACACAACCTGACCTCACATAAGGAAAATCACCCAGTCAAGGGTTTCGAACAAGAAGCTCACCAACCGGGGCACTCCCCTCAGAGATCCCTTCTATGTCGATGACCTCCTCATCTTCCCTAGCCGTAGCCATAGGCTCCTCGCCTGTAGCTCCAGCCATGTCAGGAGGAAGCTCTCCCTCCTCCAGAGGGGATGAAATACATGTGACCAACACTAGAAGAAGCTTAGCACCGGTAGGTGATTCGAAAAGCCCACCACAAGTCGCTAAGTTCCCAACCACCTACCTGAGGGTCCCATGGTAGAAGACCCAACTAGCCCTACCGTGCAAGCCGAGACAACGGCTAGCAAAGGAGGGAGGGGCAGCCCTGCCATCAGCTGTGGTAGCGATCCAGACCCGGCCTGAGCAACAAGGGCAACCAGGCTACCCGCCACTCTCGGCTCGGCCTCAAACGAGGGAAGTGCCACCGATGGTCCAGTGCTAACCAGCTCTTGGACCATCTACAGGGTAGTAGTTGGGTCCTCACCTGGCAAGCAAGATCACAAACACAGTCAGCAACCTCAGCCCATCAAACGCCAGACCAAAACAAAGACAACTCTCCTTAGAATGGCTCAGCACTTACCGAAGCCGTCCCGGGTTGCCACAGGCTCTCGCCCCTCAATAAGGATGGGCACCTCTGCTCTCACCTCGGGAGGGGCAATGGCCCCCGATGTCCCCACCGTCTCTGCATGAAAATACATGACAATGTCAATTCCCAGAAGCAAGCATAGCCATGAACGGAGCATCGCCAGTCTCAGGGGACCATACTTGGCCGAGTGTCCTCGGGACCCTTACATGACTCAAAGTTGGGGAACATCCCGGTATTTGGGCCAGTTTCGTCCATCATGCGAAGCACTTCGTCAACGTCTATGTCACACCCAATCTCGTCATCCAGCAAGGGATCGGCCTCCAAGGGTGGCGAGAAAGCCACCTCTTCCCCAGCCTCCAGCGGAGCTGTAAGAAAACCAGTCAAGCAACACGAGGTTACTTAACCATAATGGCTAAACCGACAAAAGATGAAGGGTTGCCTAGCACTTACTCAAAGCCGACTCCGCCTCTATGTGCTCGTCTGCTCGAAGTCCTCGAGAGGGCTCTCCAGCCTCCACTGCACCAATGTCCACCCAGGGCCGCTTCTGCCTAGGCTGAAGGCCCCTGTCCCCACTCCCAGACGACGCCGCCGCAGAGGGATGATCTTCCCCTGTCGGGGAGCCTGCCAAAGAAACACACCAGTAGACAATATCTTAGTCATATGTATAAGAAAGTAAGGCCAAGATAATACAATAAAGAAATTCTCTTACCTGAAGCCACAAAAGGAGTCAACAGCAGATGAACCAGTTGATCCAACTTGAACCCCAGCACTCGGGCAGCCTTCCCAACTGCCTCCCTGATGTCCCTCAGCATGTAGGTATGCTCGATATGATAGACAAACTCTATCGGTCCGGCCAACCCAATCGTGTGAGCGATGTGGTGCCTCCAGTCACTGACGGTGGTGTCAGCAAAGCTCCCCTCTGGGAGCACTCCTTCTAGGGAGGTACTCTTCCCGAAGCCACAGTCGGCTCGGAACTGAGTCCACCAACTCCTCGACGTCCTCGACCGTGACGTCCCAGCACCAGCAGTCATAGGACCCGCCTGCACTAGCCTCAGGGGCTTGATAGCCCCACCATAACCTCGCACTGACGACAAAGAGGCTCGACCGTCTCGGGGCCGCTGCTGCGCAAGCTGCTCCACATCTCGGTGAATCCGGGAGAAGTGGGTCCTCAGGTACTCAATGTCCAATGAAATGGGAGGCTGGTCCTCCCGTAGAAGTCGACTCTCCTCAGCCTTCCGAATCGCTAGAGCCTTCTGGCGATACATATGGCAGTGCTTGAACCACCATCTGGCATAATGAACGTCGAATCTCCCGTGATGATCTAAGTCTCGTGTCGACAATTGCTCTGGCTCCCTACGGTACTAGAAGTCCCACCAAGCCATTGCTACCATATGGCTATCTCGGCTCCTGTACAATCGACCCGCCAAAGGGAACTCCTGGTTTGGCGGGATCGCTTGGTCATACCCGAAGTTCCGGGCAAATCGGTGCGGGTAGTAGGGCTCCAGAACACTCGTGGTAGACCAGTGTAGCGCCAGTACTGTCGGTCGAGTGCTGATCACCCACTCTGTGCACATCGCGGCATCCAGTTCCCGCTGATGTGGTAGGGTGCAGGCCGCCCCATCACTCGACGGCACCAGGACCAGGCGGAAGCCTCTCATCGCATAATCAAACGAGAGCCCGTCCTCCCCTCTACCCGACAAGTAAGATAGGGCCCTCCTAGCCCCCTCCAACTGCGCGATGGCATCTCCGTCCGACAAACTAGTGAAGTTGAATAGCAAAGGGGCGGTCGGGTTCGCTACCATCATCCTCGTCACCAGCCCAGGGAACAGCAAACTGGCCCACACGCTGAGGTAGTGGGTCCGCAGAAGTAGACTCCGCTCACGTGGCGTCGGGTGTACTAGCAGCGCCCCCAGCCCATGGTAGATGTTGGCCAGCGCTGCAGGAGCCAACGCCAGCCTCCAACCCTCAGCCAGCAAACACGCGGGCCACAGCAGCTCGGCCCGCAGAAGACTATCCTCCCCATGGGGGACCTCGAACGTCACCAACCAGTATGCCAAATACACAGCCAAGTGAGTCACATCTGGCAATCCATGGGGGTTCCACCCCTCTCATGGTGCATACACATATCTGAAGTAGGTCTTGAACCGTAGCTCCACCTCTGTATACTCCTCCCATGGGGTCTGATCTCGCGCAAACTCCTGATAGAGACAAAACGGCCCGTTGTAGAAATGATGGACCCATGCCTTCAGGGTCACTCGCGGAGTATGTGCCGCCTTCTCTCTCCCTGCCAGAGCTAAGTCCCTCCAGGTCTTCAGCAAGTATCAATAGCTATGCGACACCCGGTAACGCCATAGCCCGTCAGTATGGCTGCAATGAAGGTCGTCTAGCACCACCTCCTCATAGCCCTCGCCGCTGATCGGCAGGCTTGAAATCCAGAATAGGGACCACAAGTCCAGTGAGGTCTCGCCCTCAGCCATCGCCAGAGTGTTCCACCAACATTTGAAGCGCTCTGCCAGTGCCTGAATCAGCCCCATGTAGCAGGGGTACCCATATAGTGTTGCAGTCACGGCAAATCTGATCCTTGCCCGGTCTAGAAGCACTCTGTAGTGGTGCACGATCCCCATCAGCCACTAAGTCGCTCTCAGATGATATCTATGTGAGGAAATCACTGCCCAGCAGCCGTACCAGCTCATGACCGTCTGTCGAAAGATCATGTCCAATAGAATATGGTCATCATATCATTCACTAGCAAACTGTAGGCCTGACCGCTCCAACACCAGGTCTCGACCCGGTGGTGGTCGTGCAGGTCCCAAGAAGCGGGACCTGGTGCTCCTACATGGACCCCGAACTGGTCCACCCTGCTGAAGAAGCCCAGGCGATCCGCACTGGGAAACGGTCGCTGCCTCCAGAAATCTGTAGAAAAGCTCAGGAAGCTGCAGTAGGTGACCCCCTGCAAGCTGTCCCTGCCCAGCAAAATAGCTCACTCCAGTCGGTGGTGCTCCCCAGCAACAGCAGGATCGCCACCTTCCACACCACGAAGCTCCCCATAAACTCAAACAGGTGCCGGTACAGAGGGAACTCTCTCGAGTAGCCTCCCGAGCGATCGTAGGTGTAAATCCCACCAATCTCAGAGAGTCTCGCTAGCTCCACAGCTCCTGTTCCACTCGTCCCCTCGCAACGAGACCCTCAGCCACCAGTGAACACCCTAGGTCAAGCTGGCCAATGTTGGCCGTAGTGATAACAGGCAGGCCTAAAGGAGGCAAAGTCCACCCAGTCCTCCTCACCCAGTGGTCCACCTCGCGTGCCGCACGCCTCTGAGCCCGGTCATCTCTACCGAATCTCGCCATAGCTTTAAAATAATTGCACAAAAATGGTAATCATACGGGGATCAATGTATACAAGAACGCTAGCAAAAGTGCATATGAAGTGTCAAAATACAACTACAACGACACAAAATGAGGAGCTCATGGGCCGTCTGCCCTCGTCTCCGCCTCTGACGCACGCCCCGTGGGGGGCATTTGTTGTACCCAGGCATTTTCCCAGTGAAATATTAAGAAATAAAGGCTCAAGAATTTCCCCGATCACCTTTAGGGCGTTGTTCACCTAGCCCTTTCTACTACACCTCGGGTCCAACCATGGGTCCTAACCAGCTCGCCGTGAACAACGGCATCTTCAACAATTGATTGGGGCCACCCCCGATCACCTAGTTTGCGGATTTAACCGCCTTCAACCAAGCCACCCGGGCCAACCCGGGGGCGCCCCAATCGCAAGCCACGACACGTGGCACCCAGCAACGAGGCCAAGATTTACCCCCAAGACATCTTCCTCTAGCCCTCGAAAGTCAAAGGAAGACCTATCTAAGTCAACCATAGGCTTTGGGGACCCGCAGCACGCTCATGCGGCCCATGCACGTGTCAGGAATTTCCCCGAACACCTCGTGGGCTCGCATGTTCCAGCCATTCTACAGCAAGCCAGGGGCCAACCCGCAGCTCCAACACTCCAGTCGTGTTCTACGATAACCCTACAGCAAGTCGGGGGCACCCCCGACCCACAGACATGCTGCGACGAGCCGTTTACTTTCAACCCTCGGGCCAACCCGGGGCTGCCTTGTCAACCCACCTTACAACGCGGCATACGTCACAAGGCCGGGCCCACGTGCCCAACACTCCAGCTCTCAGCTCCTGCAAGCTCTCACCCTCAATCCGGGGCCAAATCCAAGGCTCGCCAGTCAGTTACCCGAGCCGTTTGACAATCCGAGGTGTGTCGGGAATTTCTCCGAACACCTTGCGAGCGGCTGCGACAACACCAAATGATTGACCCCCACGGGCCAATCCCAGCACTCCTTCGGCCCAAGTCCTTAAAAGGACACCGCCAAACGACCACGGGAGGTCACCCGGGCCAACCCCATGCTACGGCCACCCCACCCAGGGGAGTTCACCCCGGGCGCGACCACGCCCCAGGGGGGGAACTCCCCTTGGGGGCCGCACCCTCTACCCTACCTCGTGGGGCCCCCCACCATCCCGTCCCAACCCCTTTATATAGAACCAATCTATTTGAGCAATAATATTTTTTTATTATTTTTTGGCAACAGACGGAGTGCGCAAAAGACTAATTAATAACTAAGATTTAATTTCTAAAATGATCCCTATAGTCCAAGATGACAATTATATGAATAACCAAATGATGATAATGCTAGTCCAAGACATTCCTTATTGAAAATCCAAATACTAGGCTACAAGCCTTAACAAGTTTTAAACAACTAGACTTACATAATTGGAAGTACAAAGGTAGGACTCAATAAATCAAAAAGACATGACTAGCTGACAGTAGATGATCGGTGACTCTAGCGCTCTTCACTCGGTCTCATTCCCATTCATGTGATTGTCGCTATCCGAGTTACCTGAAGAATGTTAGAATGAACTAGATGAGTGAATTGCTCAGTAGGAATTACATCTCAAGTTCTAGCAATCTTTAAGTGATTTACATATTTCGTGCAGTGCAAGTAAGCTATGCATGCAGACAAGCAAGAATCAAAACTGCACAGGAAGACGAGCAGGATATCAAGAATTTGTATAGAACAATATTGCATGATTTTCAATATCAATAAGGCATTAGCAAGTGATTGCATAACATTTTCCCAAGAAAGTAAGAATTCATATTCAAGCAGGTAATATTAAGCACATGTAATATCAAGTACGTGTAATGGAATTGGCTACTTCATTCAAGCAAGTACTTTTGTCCTTCCATGGGCCTCAAGTCAAGTCAGAGCAAGTCGTGTCACGAGAGAGTGAGTGGGATGTCTAAAGTCTAGCAAGCAAGTACTCCGGTGCAATGCTTAAACACCGTGGTCAATAAACTCCCATGGGCACAAGTACCTTCGGGTGCTCCTCCCAGGACCAAACCGGGCCCTATACGCACAGCATTGGTCATGTTTGTTCGACATCCACTCTCATTTGTAGCCAATATAGAATTTCAAGGGTTTAATTATTGTAGGATATTTATAAGGTAGATTTTTATGGAATGGAGTTCAAGGACATATTATCATGTAGGGATTAACTACGAGTAACCCACAGCAAACGTACGGTATGTCGGGAATCTGGGTGAGATCGACGCCTCAAAGGCTGCAACAAGTAGCTGAATTGGCGCCCTTCAGGTTGCCATGATATTATGAATTGGCGCCTGTGTCTAAGGGCGCCCACTCTATCATAAGATAGGTTCAAAAAAACCCAGAAATCAGGGGAAAATGGCGCCCCTCTGTAGTATCTTTATTTAATTGAAGACTCTACAGAGAGTCGTATATTTCTGTAGATGGCGCCCAGAGGGGGTGCCTTCATTAAGTAAATGGCGCCCTAGGGGCTGCCATTTCTCAGGTAATGGGCGCCTGCTTAAAGGGGCGAACATTCAAGTTTCAGCAATTTTTTTTCTTTTTGGAGGAATTAGCGGCCAACGTTCGGTCACTATTTGGAATCAGCGACCAAGGCTCAGTCGCTATTTGGAGGAATTAGCGACCAACGTTTGATCGCTATTGGGAATCAGCGACCAAGGCTCGGTCGCTATTTGGAGGAATTAGCGACCAAAATTTGGTCGCTATTTGGAATTAGCGACCAAGGCTCGGTCGCTATTTGGGCACAAGTTACTATTCATGATTTCAAAAGTTCTCGGAAATAATAAATAAGGACATGGATAGGTAGGGAAAAATATCAGGATCACAGAAATATACTCATGCAGGAATTTTATGATTTAGTTTCATAGATATTAATTTTCTAAACATGGTGTTTATTTATTCCTAGAAATGAATTGACGGCATTCTGGAGGGTCTTCATTTAAAAGGGTGCCCATACCTGGGGCGCCCTTCAGGAAATGGCGCCCAGGTGATGGGCGCCCTTTACCTGAGGGTGAAGTTTTGGGGATTTTGTAATACATATATATATATATTGTAAAACATGTTATATATGAGGGCTAAGCATGCTATTTTAAGGCTGTAAAAACTAGTGTAATAGGATATATTAGAATCCGGTAAAACCAATGTAACAGACTATGTATAGAACCGATGTAGCAGGCTATAGTTACGTAACATGCTATATATTTGGCCGTAAGGCCAATGTATTTTGATCTCAGTAAAGCCGTGTAATAGGCTATATAACATGGAAGCTAAGTTATTCTAACTCTACGCATGCATGCTATGTTACCCTATTTGGCTACTAGTTAGGCCAGATCTTGAGAACACCTACCTTTTGACATGAATACCGAGATACGTAAGGGAAAGAATGAGAAAACCAGCCTTCACGTTCCCTTCTACGACGCTTCAGCAGCAGAGATTCTCTTCTACTGAGTAGCAGAATGATGGCATTCTCTATCTCACATTAGATTGGAAATAATTATAGGAAAAGAAAGAAGACACAAGGGTCCATTGCCAGGGAAAAAGAAGCAATTAGTGCTTCAATCCGTTGTCAGGCAAAAGGGTACGTTGCCAGTGAAAACTTCATGTTCTTGTGTCAACCCCTTCTAGAAGAATAGCAGGAGCTGGATGACAGGCTGTCCCTCAGGAAAACGGCGCCCTTGTGAATGGTCTCTATTTAGGTGAATAGCGCCCATGCATGTGGGCGCTATATCTTATGCCCCTTTTTATTATTTTTTTGTTGAAAAGATAATGTGAATGGCGCCTTGAGGGTTTGGATGAATTAGCGACCAACGTTCGGTCGCTATTTGGAATTCGCGACCAAGGCTCGGTTGCTATTTGGAGGAATTAGCGACCAATGATCGGTCGCTATTTGGAATCAGCGACCAAGGCTCGATCGCTATTTGGACTTTCCCTTTGTGTTGGAAAGGTGAAAACCCCTGTACGAGGTGTTCATACGATGAACTTTAATTGTTGTATATTTATATAGGGGCCCTAGTAAGGTTTATTTCTTTTTATTTAGCCTTTAATTAGGATTGTTTGTTTAGAAAAGAGTTTAAATTCCTCTATCATTTTTATTCAGGGTGGTACACACTATGTTTGCCAGCCATGTTGTATATTGATTTTCTTCGACAAACCTCACATTAATGAGCTTGTCGACTTCTTTATTAATTTGATTAATCAGCTCAGGATGCATCCGTCTGGGAGGCTGCTTTACTGGTTCCACCTTTGGGTTAATTGCTAACAGATGTTGTGCCACAGTGGGACTTAACCCTGGCATTTCATCATATGTCCAGGCAAAGCAATACCTAAACTCTTTTAAGAACTGTATATACTTCTCTTGCGCTTCTAGTGTCAGCAGGGCGCTGAGAAAGGTCGGTCTTGGTTCCTCTTCAGTTCCCAGATTCACCTCTATTAATTCATCAACAGTAGCTTGACCACCATCTTCAACCTCAGGTGGAGCTTCTTGTAGGTTTACAACGCCCCCATTGGTATAATTTTCTTCATCCTCCAAGACTTTCAGCTCTTCAGGCGAAGTATAAGTTGATGGTGAACCTTTGAAGTTAATCATGGCTTGTTGATTCTCTTCAGATTGGTTTCTTGAAACCAGAGGGATTTTTTTTTGTGTAACCCTACCTAGGTGTAATAGGAGAGTGCACCCCCTATCAAAGATAGGGAGAAAGTCACTCCACCATCACCACACTAGGAGGTAATTTTATTGAATATTGATAAAGAGGAAACAGTTACATCATCCGGATGCTAGGAAGGCCTAGCTTATCCAAGCAAACAATCCCCTTCACATGCTTAGGGATTTGTTGCAATGAAATGAAGAAAAGATTACATTTTGTATCACAAGCATAATTGGCCAATGAATCAGCCACTTGATTAGCTTCTCTATAAATGTGGCTGATTGAGTCTTGAGTAGATAATAAAGTCCATGTTTCTCTCATATAGCCCATAATCTTCCATGGACAAGGAATCTTTCAGTTAACCACATGCACAAGGGTTTGAGAATCACATTCAATGAGAGCTGGTAAGGATGAAGAGGCTTTGAGAAACCAGAGGGATTTGCCCCCTATTCTCTTTGTTGCAATATCGAGCCACTGGGCTCTCCGTCAGGTTTTGTTCGGCTGGGCTTTGCTGTCCTGGCATCTTTTCTTCTAGTCCCGAAGCACAGACTCCTTCCTCCTGAGGGTCTGCAGGTATAAGCTCCTCTGCTGGATCTGCCAGTTGCTGCATAGCTCGAACTTCCTCCAGAATACGCTCGAATTCTGGGCGCTCCTTTGCTTCATCAGAGGTCTGATCTTAATCGGGCGGTCCTATATCGAATTTGGCTTCAGCTTGGAACAAATCTTCCTTGGGGAACAGCTCTTCCCAACATCGGTATAGTGTTGCTTCATCTTGTCCTTCTGTATTTTGCTGACTGTTGAGGGGTTCACCACCAATAGTGGAGTGGCATATAATCTCTTCATCCCCTGGAGGGTATTCAACATTGACCAACCTCGAAAGGGTGTTCATGGGTGAAGAAGGTAGAGATAACATCCACCGCTGCTTCATAATATTCTTGAAAGGTGTAGCCTAGTCCCTGGTGATGTGTAATTTTTAGCAACTCCTTGTTGTTACAGGGCGGATCCCAGACCTTCTGGAATGCCTCCCTCTGGCCAGTGGATTGCAGTGAAGGCATCTGCATCCTGGTGAACATCTGTGAGACCCGTTGTGCGGTGTAATCCAGGCCCGCTATTGGCACCATCTGGTTTGTTGCTTCTTCGGGGATCATACAGTTAGGGATGTCAATGGATCGGGTTCGACTCGGGTAGACCAATACCATACCCTATCCGTGAAAATTTTACTAATACCATACCCGGATAGTACCCTATTATTTTCGCGGGTATGGATACGGGTATATCCGTCACGGGTATGGATATATCCGTGGATATCCGTATCCGTCCATAAAGCATGAGTCCACGTTCACATCCAAAGAAATGTGAGATTTATGAGAATTAAAAAAAAAGAAATCCGGTCAATTCTTTCCTTTCTAAAGTAATTTTTATGTTTTATAAAAATGACCTTATAATTTTAGCAAGAAGTCTAAACTCACAAACTCAACCAGACAGGCAACGGATTGGGTTCATGTCAAAATCATAGGCCTAACATGCACAATAAGTTATTAAGAGCGGGTTCGGATCGGGTACGAGTTTGGGTGCACTAAATCCATACCCTATCCGAATATGAAACGGGTATTTTAAACGTATCCGAACCCGAATCCATATCCGTTTATTCGGGTATTACCCGACCCATCACGGGTCGGGTAATGCGGGTAATCGGGTTTGCGGGTATTTTTGACATCCCTACATACAGTCTTGATCATTTCATCAGTAGGCTCCCCGGAGTAGAATATTATAGGAGGCTCGTAGAGACGAGGGACCTCCATAGTCTTCAGTGGTTGCACCATCTGGCATTCCAAGCTTGAAATGGGTTTGAATAATCCTTGTGGGATTTTGATGTACGTGAACTTTTCCTCAACGTCATCATCAGCTTCTCCAGGATAGATGGTTGGTGGTGCAGCTCGAGCAAAGTCTCTAGTTTGAGAGACATAGGAGACCTCGTGTTGTTCCATGTAGCCTGGAGGCAGTGGAGGGAACCAGTTGTTTGCTTTTGACATTGCTTTCTTCTGGTTCGCAGGAATTTCTTTCTTCTTCGCCCCTCGGGAGACCTCCGTATAGAACGGTGCATCGAGCATGTGACACTCGTATACTTCAAAGGAATGAAAGTCTGCAAACACCCTTTTTTCTTTGCCATTATGGCAGTACTTGATACATTGGTGTAATGTGGAGGGCACTATCGGGTACCTATGCAGCCAAGGCCATCCCAGTAAGGCTTTGTATGTAGCATTAGAATTTATGACATAGAACTGCACTATGGTCGTGAAATCACCCAAACCCCGAGTAGGATTTCGCACTTCTGATTGAAACCAGCGATCCTCATATCTTTCACTTTGGTGAGGTGCAGATCAAAATAGTACTTTTGATAGATGCGGTAGGGTAAGATGTTTACAGCGGCTCCCAGATCTATCAGAATTCGACTTAATGGCTGACAGTTGAGATACCCCCTCATATACAGAGGCCTGTTATGATTGGGGTCAGGAATTAACATGTCATCCTCTGTGAATGTAATAGCTGGCCCGGAGTTAACCTCTGTCAGGAGTGCTTCATACTGAGCTGGCGACTACAAAGCACCAATAATAGCTTGGCGAGTTTCTTCGCTCAAGGAAAGAATTTCCCATATGGAAAATCTTGTAGGTAGTTTCTTCAGCATCTTCATAATTCGACTGCCCACTTGAACGTTGGACAATCGCATCTCCTCCATCCAGCGGGGTCTTGGAGGCTCATGGGGTGCCTGCGGCATGACTTGCCCTTCTCTTGCTTCCTTCTTTTGAGGGGACTGTCGGGGAGTCTCCATTGGAGAGGTCATCTCCGGTGCTGAGGGAAGGTCGATGCTGGTTTTACCTTTCTTTTTGAGCATCGTGGCAGATGGTTGTCGGGGATCTTTGTCTTCAACAATAGTATCCGGTCGTTTGCCTTCCAAGATGGACAGGAATTCAATGAATGACAAAGCTTCATCACCCCTTTTTTCTTTCGCATAGAGGCCTGATGGGGGAGGAATTTTAATACCCCGGACTTCTGGCTCTAGTATCTGGTAGGGTTGTTCACCCCTGAAGATAATGTTATGGTTAGCTGGAGGCAAGCGCCCCCACTCTCCCAGAGCGGGTAGCATGCATTGAGGTTGAAGCCTCAGCTTGATTTGCTTCCAGTGATGGAGTGGAAGGCTCCCCTTCATCCTCTTCTCTTGGCAGGGTGAATAGTGATGATAGAGTATTACACTGCACTGTGACTGTTTTCCTTTTGCTTTTTGGTTTATTCTTATTCTGGCATCTTGACTCATCCGGCTTGTGCCCCCAGAAGAGGTCAACTTTAGCTTCTTCTTGCTCCTTTTCTGGTTGCTCTTTGTGGTTAATTCCTCCAGCTATTCCCAGAGGACATGATCTCTCACCAATATTAGCTTTAGCTCGGGCTGTTCATATTCATCGAGCTGGTTAATGTATTGCTACAAACGCCTTACCTCGGGGCTTATCTTCTCATGAGCTGGCAGCGGAGTTTGCTTCCTCTAATTGTGAGTAAATATTCGGATGACAAGTGGTGACTCTGTAGCGTGCCATATAGGGTTTATTGGATGCGAGGTTTGTTTTGAGGTAATACCTCAGATAGAGGCACCTGATATTCCAGAGACTGATGGCCTTCTTTTAGTCTTAGCTGGTATTGTCTGCCATCCCACCTGATCCTTGATGGGAGGAAGGAAGCACGCTTCATATGTATGTTGTGTGCAAGCTTCAGTAGCCTCTTCAGATAATTACTGGTACAAGGAAATCATATTGACAGTTTGCCTCATCACTAGGTGCTCATGGGGGTGTGGAGGGTCCACCCGGTGCTCCCCTAGTTGTACCTCATCTTTCTTGATCATGCTTTCCATGACATCCTTGAAGACATAACAGTCCTCAATGACATGTCCAAGTGCCCGGTGATATGGACAGAACAGGGGGTCATCCTTCTTTGCTGCATCAGCGGGTCTCTTTGGCTCAGGCAATGTTATCTTATTGTATTTATATGCCCATTCAAACAATGCCCGTGTCTTTTCTTTGGGAAACAAGTATGATGTCTTCATTCTGTTTCTCAAAGAGACACCCTCTTTTTTCTCCATTGCTTCTACTGGCGGAGGGGTAGCTACTGCTTTGGCCTTTTCTTTTTGTTGATCAAAGGTCTTGAAATCAACAGTGTTTGCTTCAATTGGCGCTGACCTCCGCTCAACAACTTTCCCTTTCTGAACAGCAAGAATGTTGGTTGCAGGATGTTTGGATAGGAAGGTCTCAACCTCTGCCACCACATTGTCCAGGCGGTCGAACGTCCTGATGTCTGCTCCAATCATCTTTTCAAGCACTTCCCTTCTGAGGTTTTGCTTGAATATTTGAACAGCATCCTCTTGATGCGGAGGCCGCCTGCATCTCATGGCTAGATTCCTCCATCTCTTAATATAATCCAGGGCTGTCTCATCTTGCCTCTGCCTGGTATAGTACAATTCTGTCGCTATAATTTCTCTTTCTGTGACATGGAACCTTTCTCGGAACTTCCGCTGCATATCGGGCCAATCAGCTACAGACCTGGCCGGGAGGCTAGAATACCATTCAAAGGCCAACCCTGTAAGGGATGAGCCAAAGAATTTTAGCAGATACGCTTCATCAGCAGCCAAGTCTCCCATGACTATTGTATAATAAGCAATATGTTCCTTGGGGGAGCCTTGCCCATTGAATTTCTCAAACTTTGGTGGTTTGCTGACGCCTGGGGGCAGTCTCTTTGTAGCATATTGTGGAGGGTATGGCACCCAGTAAACATCGAAAGTACCGAAATCACCATCAGCCCTCTCGGACAGCTTCATTTCTATCATCTTTTCAATCATTAGCTTGTTTACTACAGTAGGATCCACAGGCTCTGGGTAGAAGTGTGCCTGCTGTTGTGTAAAGGGAGTCATCATGACAGTGGCATGTAAACCTGGCTGCAATCCTAACGGAGAGGGTTGCACTTGGAATGCCGAAGACTACACTATTGGCTGTTGCGGGAAGGGCTGACATGGAGCTTTCCCGTGACTTGCTTGGTGGGAAACGGCTGGTATCACGACCTCAGCCAAACTGGAAATCTCCTTTGCTGGTCCAGCATGCTTGGAGACAGGGGTTTGCTCATTTTTTCATTCAATTGCCTTTTAAGAGATTCAATCTCTTGTTGGTACCTTCTAAACATCATCAAGATAGCTGGGTCCAGAGCCGCAGCCATAGGCATCTCTTCTGTCATTTGACTGGACGTCCCTTCAGCCGGGATCATTAGTGGCACATTTCCTTTTTCTAAAGTCACCACATTTGCAGTCAAGGTGGTGATCTCCGATAAATCATCAATTGCTGCAAGCTTTTCTTTTGCTACTTGGCCTCGCCTTATTATGGGTTCGGGCCTCTAAGCTATTCTGATCACATCTTCAGATTGGTCGGGCAGAGCATCATACCCGCCAATCACTCCCGTCATGTTGTAGGCAAAGATCTGCAATTTTCCTCTTTGTCTCCAAACTTTTCTCCGAGCGTGACTAGGGAAGATCAAACAATCGAATACAAACACTCTTCTTTCTTTCTCTTCCTCCTGTAGGGTATCTTTTAAATATCTGGCCCTTCGGCCAACTTCAAACTCATTGGAGTCTATGCATGAGGCTCCTGTCATCATTTGTTCTTTATCATTCTTTCCTTCTTCTTCGGCGCCCATGGTGCAGAGCAATATTTGTTGCCCTAGGGATGAGTTTCCCAAGCAGTGGAAATAATCTAGGACTACTTTGTCCATATCCTCTTGACTGCGCCTCAGGGGAATAGCTTGAAGCTGTAGGCGATCTCGAGTCGTCGGCTGGCGAGCTAGTCTTGACATCTGAGCAGTCTGGTACATCTTCTGAGGGTATCGAAATATATCTGCCTGCCGAGCGCAGGCTCTTCGCATGGGCAGAGCATCCACTAGGGTGACCACCTTCACCTCTTCCTCTTCTATTTAAACTTCCTTGCCCCTTCTTCTGGGGCGCATGGTAATAGTTTCTTTCTTCTGGGGGGCTAGTACCGGGCCCCGACCTTTCTTGGGCACCCATATTTGTTTGAACTTCACTGGCATGGGAGCAAGTGGCTTCTTCTCTTCTCTTTCTATGTTGGCCCTCCTAGTGGCCAACACTTGGAACTTGTTATAGGTGGGGACCGCTGGAATGATGCGGTCGGGTAGTGCCTCAACCGGGTGACCATTGAGGTACACCTGTACTCCTCCAATCAGCATGGACTTTCCTGAGGTTGACAGGCGCCCTCGAGGTGCAGCAGTCTGGTCTCTTCTATAATTTCTCTTCCTTCTCTCTCCAGCAGTAGGAGGAGCGGTAGTCTTCTTGTCCACATGATGGACATAGCATGGCATGACAGTGTATGAGACAACAGTCTTCTATGTTTTCTTCCTCCCTAATGCATTCGCGGCTTCTTCCGCAGTAGCCTTTTCAGCCTCATTATCAACCTGGAGCAGGTCGACGAATGCGAGCCCCAAACAATTCAGGAAGCCCACTACCGGCGGCATGGATCCGAACATAGTTGGTACCGCCAGGTACCCATCACGAACATGGTTGTCAATGATCTATTGGTCGAACTTAAGCGAAACCAATCCAGTCTCCATTTGAGTTCCTGCAAATAAGACCAGCACACAGTCAAAACTTTGGGGGAGGCAGCCAGGCCTCCTACTTTGGCAAAAACATGAAGGGAGACTCGGTCCCACCCAGCGTGCCAGCTTTATGGAACGATTTTTTTTATTTTATTATTTGTCCTTTTTATTTTATTTTTATTATTTATTTATTTATTTAGGCGTGTCAGCCACCGAAGTGACAATTTTCATTGTGCGCTCGATCTGACTTAGTCAGTCGATTGTGAGATTCGGGTCGAAACTGAAAGTTCGTCACACCATAAAGGCTATGACGTTAATTACACCTCTCCAAAGAAGGGTAACCCTTGATTAGTCGCCAAAATAGAAGGATTCAAGGGGCAGAACAAGATATGACTGTCGTGCTTATTCTTATGCATGATAAAAGATGTATATATGTAATTATGCAGTTATTACAGCTTATTAGGCTAATTCCCTAAACTTGACGAAGAACCCAGGTCCGAGGACCACCATCACGCATAATGACGGCTTCCGGTCGGGCATAACCCAACTTTCAGCCACACACCATTTGATATACCGGGAGAACAAGGAGTGGACATTAGGTTCTTATTAATCATCATGCAAACGGTTGCAAGGGAATGAAACATCGCTCTTCACAGAGTTAGACGAGCATAAGAATGGAATAACCAGAATCTGTGGCATTAATTTGACTGTTGCACTACATGCTCATTTAGCGATTTTACAGAAGTATACGGAATAAATCCGGCAGCATATCGCCTTATCTTGGACTATGCCAAGTGGGAATAGGAAACTGTTCACGCAGAGCCAGGACAGAATCCACAAAAGATCGGAGCATATCAATTCCCGAATATCACGAGGTGGGACTAAACGGGTTAGTATTCGCTCACCACAGCATTTTAATATTATTAGTCCCTAGGAGGGAATCAATAGAGGACATGCAGAGGCAAACCTCGTTAGATCCCTGGGGGGTTGGAAATGAGGATGGTTTGATATAAGAGAGATCGGAATTCATTTGGACAGCATCTCCCCTTATTTCGGATCATGCCCGGGGAAGTATAGGACATAAATCCACGGAGTGTCGAGATGGAAGCTGAAAAGATGCGGGCATATGTAACCCTAGATCCGAAGGGATCGAGACATAATGGGACAATATCTGCCATCATGGCATTTTATTAATATCCCCCCCTTTAAGAAGCCATTGGAGGACATGCAGTGGCAGAACTCTATGGGCCAGTAGGGTTGGCAGAAACATCACAGTTGATCAGCAGAATGTAGGGGTGAAACCCCATTAATTTAGCTCCCATGGCTTTAAGTGAAGAACCACGCTCTCTTCCAGAGATGACATAGATTTTCATGAAGGCTAATGAGGCTTGGATGTCGGGTTTTAAGGTTTATTTGGGGACTTGAGGATTTCTGGCAAGTACTGGGAGGTCGAATGTTCCAGTGGTTTAAGGGGATTGAAGGGCCTGAAGTAGAATGGGAATCGACGGTTGGAGAATCGGCACACTGGGAATCAATACAAGGCAGTCGGCGAGCCCGAAATCGGCACGAGGGATTCGGTGCACAAGAGGCAAACCGGCGCAGCAAGGAGAGTCGGCGCGACGGCGTTGGTAGAGGGGCATCGGCCTGCCGGGGAGTCGGCATGGGACATCATATCGGCGGGTTTGTGTTTGGCATGAGAGAGACTTGGGCGCCGATTGAGTATGCGCCGAGGGCAACATGAGGGTGCCGAGAAAGGCTGGCATGGGGGTTTGAGGGTTTCATTAGGATTTCAGTGGGGTTTTGGAGGCTTTGAAAGCTCTGGGAGGATTATTGAGTGAGCCATCGGGGGGAGAAGTTTATCCATAGAGGATCCATGGGGAGACTGTGCTATCATCTAATGGATCACGTGTCACAGTATCATGTTCCTGTTTAAAGTGGACAAAGGGCCATGAGATGGCCTGTCTCAGGCCTCCGTCATGCATAGCAGGGATTGATTCGGAAAGAATGTATGGATTTCGATTGGGAAAGAATCGGGACAAACATCCCCTATTGCATAATATTTCTCGCATGCATAATGAATCATCAGAAGCCATAGGCCTCTAGCATCCCCTCGAGAGGACAACGAGGGGCTAGTATGACTTCACGGTGGTGAAACAGAAACCCAGGAATCATATAATCCAATTGAAATACGCAACTTCGCAGCAACATTTACTCAGCACAGTGAATACCAACCGATGAGAAGATCATTCGCTCACAGATGAACATGCGCGGGACATTACAGGGAGAGGACGAGACAAAAGAAATATCTCCATAGATTGCACTCATTTATGCATATTCCAACGGAACAATACATTCACGAATGGAACAAGCAGATATATCATGAAATCTCAAACGAACTTCGAGAGTTACAAGCTAAATTAAAACATAGAGCCGGGGGAGGGTAAATTGTAGCCCCTTTGGGGCATTTGACGGGCGGACGCCCACCTCGGACAAGACGCCGGTGACGATGTTTTCTTTGCAGACCTCGTCGGGGAGACTAGCTCTCGCTCCCTCTGTTCACTCTAGTCTCTCTCTTCGCATTGTATTTTGCTTCTCTGTTATCTGCTTCCTCTATATGCCCCATCTTTTTCTCTTCTTTTTTTTTCTGCATCTAACCTCGGTTTTATAATGGGTTACAGAACCCTTGAAACATCGACGCGGTTGACCCTCGGTGCGCCCTGAGCTTTGGCCATCGGCGCGTGGAACTTTGTGGGCATCGACACCTATTGGCAACTGGCACGTAGTCGCGCTTTTGGCCTTGTTGGCCCATTTGCCTCTCGGCGCCTTCCATATGCACATGGGTGTTGGCCCAATTCTATTTAGCTAAGTCCCCGACGCCTTTGTCAGTTATATGAGCTTTTAATGATATTCATGACCCATTTGTCAAGCAATTACATTTGTTCTTGTAATTCTTTGAAGCCCTGCATCCGCACTGCATGGCAGGTGATGTGGGTCCCTTTTTATAAGTATCAGGATATTTCGAAGATCCTTTGCAGTAGGCAGTTGATTGTCCGGGGCTTGACATAGTTTTAATCAGCCCGGCCGTCTGAAATGATAGTCGTGCCGGGCAGCAGCTTGGCCGGAAAGGCTTCAGCCGGACAATATATTATTTGTAACATATCTTAGTTTCCATCGCAGTTCTGGGACTTCAGAGAGTATCATCAGAGTCGCATCTTTCATCAATCTTCGGAACTCCGACTAATGACTCATAGCATCTTTTGTTCTCTTTATTTGTACATTTTTTTCAGTGTCAACACCACCCGGATTAATAAGAGAGAGAGAAGGAGACACGCAGGCCGTAATAATCACACCAAATTAATGACATTCACCATAATCAACATTATCACATGATATCTAAGTCCATGATCATCTATCCATAAACAAGACACATCACATGTATCTAACAATAATTATCATATAATTACTATATGATATATAATTAATTTCAAAAATATAATAATTATTTTTTAAAAATGTCGATATTGGCATTCAACTAAACAATTTAGTTAAACAAAACAAGTCTAAACAAATTAAGACCACCGCCATTCACGTTTGCTGCATGGGCTCAGCCATAATTTACTGTTAATTAATCTCATAAGAATCACATTCTTAATTAATTAACTTTAGTTAATTTGATAATAGGGAATATCTAAAACAATTTTAGAACTCCCATCAACTAATTAACCAGGGGCCAAATAAGGAAAAATAAAACAATAAGTCACTAAAATAATTTTAGAACTCATTACAATATTTTTTAAATTTTAAAGAATTTTTTAGATATTTTCATAAATTTTAAACTATTTAAATCATTTTAAATCCCAAGTTCGAATCCGACGCGGGCTTGTTGACACCTAAAATAAAGATAATAATAATAGCAGCAATGAAATAATAATAATAACCCTAAAATACCTTTATAAAATGTCTTATTTCTGTTATCTTGTTTTCAGGAATAAAAGAAGAAAAGAAGAGACAGCCGGCTCTAATAGAGAACCACTGAAACGAGACACAAGACCTTGGAAGATACTCGGGACCATCCCCGAACGAGCAAGAAAGAAGCTCAGCCAACAAGATATGTCAGCCGATGAGTCAGCCCTCACAACTGAAGAAATGAACACAAGAAGCCCAAAAGCCCTAAATGGGCCAATACCTGTGGCACCGAGAAGCTGCTGAAGAGGCCCACTGCCACCAAAAGGCCCACCTCCTTGGCCTCCTGCCGAGAGCCTTGCTATTAGCGTGCCGGGAACCCCTGGCCGTTTGGCCCTTGCGCCGAAAACCCCCCCTTTGGCTTCCCTATGCGCCGAGAACCATCTCTTGGGCGCGCCGAGAACCATCTCTTGGGCGCGCCGGGAACCCCATCTCTCGAGCGCGCCGGGAACCATCCTTCCTGCGCCGGGAACCTTGGCCATCTTGCCTTTGCGCCGGGAACCTATGCACGGTTGAACTGCACCGATAACCTACTCAAATTGTATTACTGAGTCTTCAATCCAAATTTTGTTCCGGGGGCTCCGCCCCCGGAAACCCCCGCAAGTGGCGCTGCCCCCTTGACCCCCGCGACCTGATCGGGCAGGTCGATCCCCGCGACCTGACCGCGCAGGTCGATCCGCGTGCGAGGGCGCAACATTGAGCGTTCACTTACATTCCGTCGTCCCGCATCGGATTTATGAGTAACCCCTTTAGCTCGGGAGGGCTATGCCACTGCATGAGTTCCGCCGGCTTCTCTAAGGGAAAATCAAACATTGCCCCATGGCATATATATATAGGTAGGGAGGTTTGGCCTCTCTCTTTCTCTCGGCTTTCATCCCGGCACTCCATGGGTGATAGCCTATTTCCCCCTGGGCATAATCCAGATAAAGGGGAAATGCTGTCGAAATACTGATCGATGCTTTAAACCTCCATCATGGCCACGGCTCAGTCTTTGAACCGCTGACTTAACGATATCGTCTCTGAGCCGCTGACTTAACGATACCGTCTGCTTTTACAGCTGATGTTGTTATCTTGCCCGCCTTCCTGGCTCTGGTATGAAGTTCCATTTCTGCGCACATGAATATATTTTTGCCTCTCGAGGCCTCCTATTTTGGCGTTTAATCAAGGGTTGTCCTTCTTTAGAAGGGCGTAATTAACGTCATAGTCTTTATGGTATGACGGGCTTCAGGTCCCGTCTCGGACTTCACAATCGACTGACCAAGTCAGATCGAGCGCACAATAAAATTGTCACCCCGGTGACTGGCACGCCTAATAAATCAAAAATCCCAAATAAAATATAAATAAATAATATAACGAAATAAAATAAAATCCGCGTCCACAAGTCTGGCACGCCCGGTGGGACTGAGTCTCCCTTCATCTCTACGCCAAAAATAGGAGGCCCAGCGGGCCCCCCTCAAATTTTTGATTCTGTGCGCTTTCTTTATTTTCAGGAAGCTACAATGACGGCTGGAATCATGTCAGTGTGCTTTGACCAGCAACCGGTCGATGCACATGTTCAAGAAAGCTACCTGGCGATACCTCTGTCGTTCGGATCGATGCCACCTACTGTCGGGATGCCTAACTGCCTGGGCCTCAGCTTCACTGACCTGCTCGAGATCGACAACCAGGAGCCGAAAACTGTTGTCGAGACTTCGCCGCAAGCTACTGGCCCCAAGATAAGCCAGGTGATGAAGAATGCTCCGGAGGTCGTGTCCTACTTCGTCCATCACGAGGCGAAAAGAAGCGCATCCTCTGCTTCACCCACCACTTTCGGTGACTTTCCTCCGGTCGTTGGCTGCCCCAACTTCCTAGGAGTTGTGTCCGTGGATATTCTGAGCAAAGAAAATCCGAAGCCTGTAGAGCTGAAGGATGATAAAGCTGCTTCTTGTCAAAGCGAGGATAAGAACAGGAAATCCCTACTCAAGAATCCAGTGACCGTGAGCTGTTATGTTCACCATGCTACCAGCCCGATTGAAGCACATGAGAAGGGGCCCACTGGGGGCAACAAAAAGAACTTCAGAAGAGGAAGAGCCTCTGCCGCTTCCCAATGTCGACTTTCTGCATCTGGGAAGTCCATGATGATTGGGGCCGTCCGGATCTTCTTCAACGGCCGCAATGCCAGAGCTCTGCCAGATCAGGTCATCCCGACCATTCCTACCCATAATGCTTTCCAAGTGCTGGCTAGCCGGAGGGCAAACAATGATGATAGCAAGTAAGAGAAGCCAACCTCAAAATTGCCAAGACGCAAGCAAATGTGGGTTCCCAAGAAGACCCGGAGTGTCATGTCAACCCTACAAAATTATAACAGTTTTGCTGATGCCCCCAAGAGAAGGGATAGTAAAGTCATGAATGAGGAAGAAGTCATAGTCACAACTCCTCCACTCACTGCCAGGGTCTGTACAAGACAGGCTGATATTTCCAAGAACTCAAAGAATCTCAACCAAGTTGCCAAGCTGACACGATTAGCATACATGCCACCCGCCCAAGACTGGATGATGCATCATGCTATCTCTTCAAAGTACAGTCAAGAGGGGATGGTTAAGAGGGTATGGGAATACTTCCATGGCCTTGGAAGTCCTGTCATAGGCCGACAAAGGTCACTCCATGCTGTCAAGGCTGAAGGAGAAGGAAAAAATAAGATATCACCTGTTGGGATAGATAAAGAGAAAAGGCAAGCTGAGTTCAGAAGTTTTGAAAGTCTTTCACAGAGGGAAGAAATGAAAAGAGTTCTGACAAATGAAGGGCCAACTTTCCCTCGCCAGTCCCGAAGGAGAGTTAAAAAGCATGAAAAGAGAATGCAAGTCCTCGTGTGTAATATGACAGGAGTGATGGGCAGGCATGACGCCCTGCTAAGTGGGCAAGAAGAACTAGCCAAGGTTACCGAAAGAGAAGACCCTGTAACAGGACAAAGCAAAAATGAAGCTGGGTTACTGCAGACCGCTAAGGGCAAGCAGGCTACTGATGAAAACAACACTACTCTTAGCACCAAAATAATGGCATCTGAAGAAGAAGGGGTGCCCCTGTCCGGATGTGGCTTTGGTGAAACACTTGAGACCATTACCAGCAAAATAGCTATGGACCCTGCCATCCTAATAGCCATGCAAAGATATCAGCAGGAGATAGAACTGCTGAAGAAGCAACTAAAAGAGAAGACTGAACATGATGTGGTACCCAAGCAACCGGGGGCACGAACTGACCTATCACTGGGAGGGTTTAACCCCTCGACTGCTCTTTCATAGACTGTTCTGCAAACTGACGGTCAGAGTTGGGTTGTTCCCCAGGATCATTTCCAGTCGCTCCAGCCAGCACAACTGAAGCTTCTTCGAATGCAGCGGCAGGTTCCCTTGTCAAAACCTCCGCCATCTCATGTTGCAACTCCAGCCACACAAGAAATGCAGCCCACCCACCTCTGTCCTGAATCAGCACTGCCAGTCGTGGTGAATAAATCAATGGTGGAAAAGATGGTTGAAGAGAGGCTAGCCAAAAGGGGTAGCGCTAATTACGCCCCCTTTGACATGTATAAAGTGCCATATCCGGCCTACCATGCTACTAAGAGATTGCCGCCTAGCATCAATAAAATTCCTAAGTTTGACAAATTCAATGGGCAGGGCTCCCCGAAGGAACACATTGCACACTATGTGACAGTCCTGGGTGACTTGGCGACAGATGAGTCATACCTATTGAAGTTCTTTGGGTGTTCTCTAACGGGACATGCCTTTGAATGGTATGATAGCTTGCCGGCTGGATCTGTCAACAACTGGCCGGATATGCAGTGAAAATTCATAGAAAGATTCCATGTCACACAGGCAAGGGTGACCATGGCTGAGCTGTTGGCAACCAAGCAAGGAGATAATGAAGCTGCTGCAGACTATATCAAAAGATGGAGGGATCTTAGTATGAGATGCCGGTACTCTCCACATCTAGAAGATGCAGTACAGATGTGTAAACAAAATCTGAAGAAAGAAGTCCTGGAAAAGTTAATTGGAACGGAAGTCTGGTCTTTTGACCGATTGATTAATATTGCAACAGAGATTGAAGACTTCTGTGCAAGATATCCATTAGATTCTATCAACTCAAACCATCAGGCTAAACAAATTAATAAGAGGCCGATGTTGAAAGCTGTACACGCTATTAGCGTCGCGGCAAAAAGGCAGAAATGGGTACACCATTCTCCTCTCAATGGGCCTGCTGAATGTCAAGAAATGCCTCCACACCGGAATAAAGAAAAGAAGTCCTATGCCTTCCCAAGAGACAAGACTCGAACATTGTTCGAGTGGGCTGTCAAACATGACAAGGTCATCCTGCCAAAGCCAAAGAGGCCTGATGATGCCAGGAGAAGAGATCATCCAAATTTCTGCCCTTACCACCAGATCCTCGGACATCCTATTGAAGACTGTCAAATATTCAAGGACATCGTCCAAGGCTTAATAAAAAGGGGTAAGCTACAAATAGGGGAATACAAAGTTGATCCCCCACACCCGCATGAAATGTCTGTGCCAAGGGCGTCAGTCAATATGATATCTATATGTCAACAATTACTTGAAGAAATGCCAGAGGCTTGTAGCCGGCACACTTATGAAGACAATATTCCTAAGCATGAAAAGAACAAAGAAATTGGCAAGCCGTGTCAACAGGAAGGAAAATAAGACTGGTACCTCGCTTACCTCCAAAAGCCCAGGTTTGCGGAGTTATGGCCCTTCCCGCTCTACCAACAATCGTTAAAAGGCCAATGGACAGCAAGAAGAGACAAACCCCATTGTGGGCACATGAAGGAGTTAGCCCACAGCTACAAGCCATTACAAATGAGCCTGGTAACCATGAGCAGCCAAAGAATCAGCCTATGCTGCTCAAGAAGCCTGCCCCTCAAATAGGCAACGAGTCTCACCAATTAACAGAAAGAGCTGAAGAAAAGGCAGAAAAGTTGAATGCATCAAATAACCCACTGTGGGGGCAGGGGCCGACTATGAAGGGAAAGAGAAAGAAGAATACAAATACTGAAAGGAGGAATCTTATCTTCTCCTGCAACACATTGTCAGCATCCTCTAGTAAGGCACAACCCATTGATGAAAAAGATGAAGAAATTTGCTTTGTGCCGAAGGAAGTAGTTCCAGCAAATGCTTCTGCTTCTCTTCAGTCTATCAGGTCTGGGAGGATGCCAAAGCAACACTCACCAGCTAATAAGGAGGCTCAGTGCCATATTCCTCCTCCGCCCAGAGGCATAGAACAGAGGGGGTTTGTCCCAAAGAAGCTACCTATGGCCAGCAATGATGGCGAGATAAAATCCATTCTGCACAAATCAGAGGCAGGGGGCAGTAGAACTCCCAGTCCCTTCCTACAAGACCCTACAATAATGGCACTACTCCACCAGAAGCAGCAGGAGATTGAAATGCTACAAGGGCAACTTAATGAAATGAACATAAAGCCACATACGTCACAACTGCCGAGGCATCAATGCGAGGCATCCCAAGACAGTTCTATCTCATCTGAAGCTTCAGCGCGGTCAGCAATGCCCCGAACAACACATGATCATTCAGGGGGCATCCTCCCTCAATCATCCCAACACACACTCCCTTGGGCAAGTCAGGGGGCAACTAAAGTGTATCCGACAAAGACATCGACAAGGCCTCATATGCAGCCGACTACCCTACATTCAAGATCAGTGGGTCCAGCCACAAGGGATAAGACCAAAGCAGAACAAACAATGGATACAAAGATGGCCAAAGAAGAAGTCACTGAGGCCGAGCTGCAAATGACCAAACAAAATGATAATGAGTCCGTCGGGGACTACATAAGCAGATGGAAGAGCCTGCGTGAAAGGTGTAGGCACCCACCAAGTTACAGTGAATCTGTCCAGATTTGTAAAGAGAATCTGAAACTAGAGATTCTACGATGGATCATTGACTTCGAAGTCACGACCTTTGAAAGTCTAAATGACTTCGCAACTGAAGCTGAAGTAGTCATTGCAAGGATTTACCCATCCTCCACGAGCTTGGGTCAAAACTACAAACCAGCCGACAAGCAGCCGGCACAAGAAGTTTGCATTCCAAGCTTTGAAGCCTTCGAGCGACAGAAGAAGGAAAAAGCAGAGACTGCTTGTATCACTTCTACCAAGCCGGACACACAAGGGTCCTCGTTAAGGGGTAAAATGATGAAGCCCTATTCATTTACAAAAGATATGACCTCAGCTCTCTTTGAGTGGGCCCTAGAATGCGGTAAAGTGGTGCTTCCAGAGCCAAAGAGATCAAGCAACTCCGCAAGAAAAGATAACTCGTGCTTTTGTCCATATCACCAAGTAGCAGGACATCCTATCGAGGATTGCTACGTGTTCAAAGACATCATCGAAGGCACGATCAAGAAAGGTGAACTGTAAATGGGCGAATATAAGGTGAATCCGCCACGCCCTCACAAAAAACCCGTCTTCAGGCAATCAGTCTCGCGTGGCGTCACTGGCCTTGCTATCCCCCGCAAACTCGGCTAAAAGCCAACATTTGAGCGTTATCTCACAGCTCAAAGGGTTGTAAAAAAAAATAGAGAGAAAAAAAAAGAGAAGAAGAAAAAAGAGAGAGCCTGTTCTGGGGGCAGGCACACACAAAAAAAGAGAGAGAAATGAAAAGATCATGATGGCCGTATCTATTGAGGGAACCGACACTCCCTCTATATCCTAATTTGTACTAGATACAACTACCATTGTGGGGCTTATGTGGTGGAGTGAGCTACTCATCCCCTCCCTGAGGAGGTGAGCGCTCTCCTACGTCCCCGCCTTGGTCAATAAAAAAGAGAAGGGGGACGAGCCCCGAGGTAACAAGGGAGAACAAAATATCCGTCCCGTTTATGGAGACTGGGATGATTTTATTATTATTAACATAAAATGGCCCACTGGGATGCATGGCGCATCGCCATCTTCCCATCCTATAGGGATATCTCCCATTTGTCCCACCGGGATTGACCATCTACCCTTGATACAGGTCTTGGGCCCCAGCCAACACATCTTCATTAGCTTCCGGCATTCAGCCAACAATTACACCAAATATCTCAACACCCGCTGCATCGGCCCAACGGGGCTTTCCACTACTGTTGTCTCAGTCCCCCTGCCCAACTTGGGCTCATACAAACCTGTCCCTTGACACGAGGTACTCCGCCCTTGTCGAGCTCTGAAAATAATCCCACCAGTCTCACCGGACTATCCCCATAAAGCCCTTTTCATTGGCTCGAGACACTCCGTCCTAGCCAAGCTAGTTTATCCCACCCGTCTGGGTCTATAAAACCCTTTTGTCCCACTGGGCCAAGTTAAAAAAAATTAAAAAAAATTAAAATTAAAATTAAAAAAATAAAAAGAATCAAATAAATAAAATAAATAAACAATAAATAAACAAAATAAACAAAATAAACAAAAAAATAATAAAATAATAAAATAATAATTATCAATCCAATGAGCTCAACAAACATCATCAAACCAAATAAATCCTGATAAATTCAGTCGACTAATGAGCTCAATAAACCAAACAAACCTAATAAACTCAATAAAATAAATAAATAAACCTGATGAACTCAACAAAAAAAAATCTCTAACAAACCTCAGTAAACTCAACAAAATAAACCCTAATGAACTCAACAAACCCAAGAGGCCCAATAAAAATGATGAATAAACAAACATCTCAACAAACTCAATAAACTTAATAAACTCAAATAAATAAACCAACAAAAGATTCCTTCACTTGGCATTAGACCTTCTATCTGAGCAAGGTTT
The DNA here is from genome assembly GCA_022559845.1 of Amorphophallus konjac. NCBI lineage: Eukaryota > Viridiplantae > Streptophyta > Magnoliopsida > Alismatales > Araceae > Amorphophallus > Amorphophallus konjac. The sequence goes on along the minus strand of CM040120.1, from coordinate 284,241,758 downwards.
GTCGACCCCGATACTTCCATGGGTCAAAATCCATATTCTATCTCAGCTTGGACCTCACGTCTATGCTAGGTTGGTCAACTTCGACATGATGTCGGGCTGACATCCTTATCTGCACATTCTACCCCTGTTGTAGACCTTCCGTCTGAGCAAGGTTCATTGAATCTGACTTTTCATCAGATCAACATCAATACTTAGCCCTAGGTCTGGGCCTCTAGTGCGTTCATCATCTTATTTACCCTTACCTTAAACCTTCTATCAGGGTAAGGGCTCGTTGACCTTGACAGGACGTCGAGTCAACACTTATCCTATATTCCTCCCTTGGCTTATGGCCTCACGCCCTTGCCAAGCTGGTTGACTTCGACAAGACGTCGAGTCAACACCTTTTCTATATTCTGCCCTTGGCTTAGGCCTCACGCCTCTGCCAAGTCCGTTGGCTTCGACAAGACGTCGAGTCAACACCTTTTCTATATTCTGCCCTTGGCTTAGGCCTCACGCCTCTGCCAAGTTCGTTGGTTTCGACAGGACGTCGAGTCAACACCTATCCTATATTCCTCCCTTGGCTTATGGCCTCCCGCCCTTGCCAAGTTGGTTGACCTCGACAAGACGTCGAGTCAACACCTATTCTATATTCTGCCCTTGGCTTAGGCCTCACGCCTCTGCCAAGTCCGTTGGTTTCGACAAGACGTCGAGTCAACACCTTTTCCATATTCTGCCCTTGGCTTAGGCCTCACACCCTTGCCAAGTTGGTTGACCTCGACAAGACATCGAGTCAACACCTATTCTATATTCTGCCCTTGGCTTAGGCCTCACGCCTCTGCCAAGTCCGTTGGTTTCGACAAGACGTCGAGTCAACACCTTTTCTATATTCTGCCCTTGGCTTAGGCCTCACGCCTCTGCCAAGTTCGTTGACTTCGACAAGACGTCGAGTCAACACCTTTTCTATATTCTGCCCTTGGCTTAGGCCTCACGCCTCTGTCAAGTTCGTTGGTTTCGACAGGATGTCGAGTCAACACCTATCCTATATTCCTCCCTTGACTTATGGCCTCACGCCCTTGCCAAGCTGGTTGACTTCGACAAGACGTCGAGTTAACACCTTTTCTATATTCTGCCCTTGGCTTAGGCCTCACGCCTCTGTCAAGTTCGTTGGTTTCGACAGGACGTCGAGTCAACACCTATCCTATATTCCTCCCTTGGCTTATGGCCTCACGCCCTTGCCAAGCTGGTTGACTTCGACAAGACGTCGAGTCAACACCTTTTCTATATTCTGCCCTTGGCTTAGGCCTCACGCCTCTGTCAAGTTCGTTGGTTTCGACAGGATGTCGAGTCAACACCTATCCTATATTCCTCCCTTGGCTTATGGTCTCACGCCCTTGCTAAGTTGGTTGACTTTGACAAGTCTGTCAAGTCAACAGCTACCTCTGTCCTGGCCCAGACCCTTTGTCTCTTCCAGGTTAGCCATTTTGACATGGCATCAATACGACAATGATGTTTTACGTCTGCCCTTGTTCTGAACATACCGTCCAAGCAAGGTTTGTTGACTCTGATGTCCCGTCGGGTCGACATTAATATTTTATCTACGGCACGGGCCTTCCGTCCAGTCGATGAATGAAGAGACCCTTCTACCTCTGGCTCGGACCTTTTCGTCCAGTCAGTCAATAAAAAAAAAAGAGAAACCCTTCTGCCTCTGGCTCGGACCTTTCGTCCAGTCAGTCAACAAGAAACTTTCACCTTTGACCCAGACCATCAGTCTGGACTGGCGATGAAACCTATCTGGAATAGACCTTACGTCTATCCTCACAAAACCCGCATATTTCTATATGTGCCACCGACGATGAAACCCTCCCGTTGATTGACCGGCACATTGCCTGTTCAACTATGAAACCTGTCCAGGATAAACCTTACATCTTTTCTGATGAAACTCATGTGTTTCCTTAAGTCCCATTGACGATGAAACCCGTATATATCCTCATGTCCCACCTGTGATAAAAAAAAAAGGATGAAACTTACCCAGATTAGACCTTACGTCTATTCTGATGAAACTTATGGACTTCTTTACATCAGTATAAATCTAGTAGCGATGATGAAACCTACTGTTCTGTCTTGGCGTCATGGCCTTCCGCCTAAGCCAAGCTGTACAGCATCATGACCATACGTCTAGGCCGTTAAATATCCTACCTTGGCGTCCATACCTTCCGCATAAGCCAAGCTGTACGGCATCATGACCATACGTCTAAGCCGTTAAATATCCTACCTTGGCATCATGGCCTTTCGCCTAAGCCAAGCTGTACGGCATCATGACCACACGTCTAAGCCGTTAAATATCCTACCTTGGCGTCATGGCCTTCCGCCTAAGCCAAGATGTACGGCGTCACAACCATATGTCCAAGCCGTTAAATATCCTACCTTGGCGTCATGGCCTTCCGCCTAAGCCAAGATGTACGACGTCATGACCATACGTCTAAGCCGTTAAATGTCCTACCTTGGCGTCATGGCCTTCCGCCTAAGCCAAGATGTACGGCGTCATGACCATACGTCTAAGCCGTTAAATATTCCACCTTGGCGTCATGGCCTTCCGCCTAAGCCAAGATGTACGGCGTCATGACCATACGTCTAAGCCGTTAAATATCCTACCTTGGCGTCATGGCCTTCCGCCTAAGCCAAGATGTACGGCGTCACGACCATACGTCTAAGCCGTTAAATATTCCACCTTGGTGTCATGGCCTTCCGCCTAAGCCAAGATGTACGGCGTCATGACCATACGTCTAAGCCGTTAAATATCATACCTTGGCGTCATGGCCTTCCGCCTAAGCCAAGATGTACGGCGTCACGACCATACGTCTAAGCCGTTAAATATTCCACCTTGGCGTCATGGCCTTCCGCCTAAGCCAAGATGTACGGCGTCATGACCATACGTCTAAGCCGTTAAATATCCTACCTTGGCGTCATGGCCTTCCGCCTAAGCCAAGATGTACGGCGTCACGACCATACATCTAAGCCGTTAAATATCCTACCTTGGCGTCATGGCCTTCCGCCTAAGCCAAGATGTACGGCGTCACGACCATACGTCTAAGCCGTTTAAATATCCTACCTTGGCATCATGGCCTACCGCCTAAGCCAAGTTGTATAGCATCATGGCAATTTGCCTAAGCCGTTTAAAAATTCTGCCTTGGTGTCACGACCATATGTCTAAGCCAAGTCACCCAACATCATAACCTTCAGGCTAAGACAACAAATATCCTACCATTGGCTTGGAATTGTTATCCTAACCAATGAACAAAAAGACCCCTTGGTTCCACGCCAGCCCTTGGTCCCTCCAGGGACTCGTCACAACATGTGATAACTTCTCCCTGTCACCATGGCATCGGTCGTCTACTTATAAGAAAGTCGACCTAAGGATGTATTCACTGAGTTCTAAAGATTAAAAAAAAAGAGAAGAAAAAAGAAGAAGAAAAAAGGGGAGATGAGAAAACAAGAAAAAAGAAGAAAAAGAAGAAGAGAAAAGAAGAATAGAAACAAAAAAGAGAGAGAAAGAAAAAAGAAACAAAAAAAAGAAAAGAAAGAAAACAAAACATAAAAAAAAGATAAAAAAATAATAATAAACAAAACAAACATAAAAGAGAAAAAATAATAATAATAACATGGTTTGCTTGCTTGCATGTTTCGCGTGTGTGTCTGCCTGAAGTATAGTATTAATACACCTTCTTTCAAATTTCTATGACCGCATTCCCTTGCTATAATAACGCTATCCAGATTCTATGACTGTGTGCGCCACGTCACATACTAAGAGATGAAAAGCCAATTCCCGGTGAGTGCATGCGGCCAGGGGAAAGAGTCGTGGTTACGTTGCGTGCGCAATTCACAGAATACACCATAGACGAAACTCCCACACTTCACACACGGTATAAGCTATGGTCCTTAGTCATAGGGACATCTTAAATTCTTCTTAACACTTCTTGGATGCTTAAATCTCTACACTCGCATAAAGGGCAACCGTGAGGGAAAAGCCACCTACCCACCCTAAAAAAAAAAAGAAGGAAACTAAAGAAGAGGAAGAAAAAAAAATATATGAACAAAAGGGCAAATCCTAGTAGTCTGGAATCCCCATTGAGACACATGAGGAGACTCGCGCCGAACGGTGAAATCCATTATATCACTGTGAATAATACTAGGACGAATCCTAGTAGCCGGGAATCTCCATTGAGACATATGAGGAGACTCGCGCCGAACGGTGAAACCCATTATGTCACTGTGAATAATACTAGGACGAATCCTAGTAGCCGAGAATCCCCATTGAGACACATGAGGAGACTCGCGCCGAACGGTGAAATCTATTATGTCACTGTGAATAATACTAGGACGAATCCTAGTAGCCGGGAATCCCCATTGAGACATATGAGGAGACTCGCGCCGAACGGTGAAATCCATTATGCCACTATGAACAAAAGGACTAATCCTAGTAGCCGGGAATCCCCATTGAGACACATGAGGAGACTCATGCGGAATGGTGAAGTCTATAAAAAAAAAATACTGCTAGTAAAGGGATGAATCTTAGTAGCCGGGAATCCCCATTGAGACACATGAGGAAACTCGCGCCGAACAGTGAAATCTCAAATTAAGAATCAACAAGGGGGGTGTGCAAAACTACCAAAAATCGAGATCCATGAATGTGTGCGTAGGCGATAAACCAATCCTCTAGTGTTACTTAGAGCGTCTGCACGTCCCTATGACTAGGGTTCACTACCTATATGATTGCACTTTCACGCTATGGAGGAATAGTCATGGGTGTGGATTGTGATTTATGCTATGCGTACGTTCTACGCGGCGTCCCCTTTACGTATGCACATCTCCCTTAGTTGTGCTTCGTGAGCTGCACTCCGTCCATGAATCATGGATGCCATCCTTATCCTATCCCTAAAACAAGGGAGCTATCCTATATACATCTAGATATGCGTGCGATCAATAAGTGCCTGCATGTTCGCATGAATGAAGAATAAAAAGACGCGTTCTCAGATGGGGGTTGCACCCGCAGGTCCCGCTCACTTGTCCCTCATTCGCGCCACCTACGGGTGGGGGGCATTTATTGACACCTAAAATAAAGATAATAATAATAGCAGCAATGAAATAATAATAATAACCCTAAAATACCTTTATAAAATGTCTTATTTCTGTTATCTTGTTTTCAGGAATAAAAGAAGAAAAGAAGAGACAGTCGGCTCTAATAGAGAACCACTGAAACGAGACACAAGACCTCGGAAGATACTCGGGACCATCCCCGAACGAGCAAGAAAGAAGCTCAGCCAACAAGATATGTCAGCCGATGAGTCAGCCCTCACAACTGAAGAAATGAACACAAGAAGCCCAAAAGCCCTAAATGGGCCAATACCTGTGGCACCGAGAAGCTGCTGAAGAGGCCCACTGCCACCAAAAGGCCCACCTCCTTGGCCTCCTGCCGAGAGCCTTGCTATTAGCGCGCCGGGAACCCCTGGCCGTTTGGCCCTTGCGCCGAAAACCCCCCCTTTGGCTTCCCTATGCGCCGAGAACCATCTCTTGGGCGCGCCGAGAACCATCTCTTGGGCACGCCGGGAACCCCATCTCTCGAGCGCGTCGGGAACCATCCTTCCTGCGCTGGGAACCTTGGCCATCTTGCCTTTGCGCCGGGAACCTATGCACGGTTGAACTGCACCGATAACCTACTCAAATTGTATTACTGAGTCTTCAATCCAAATTTTGTTCCGGGGGCTCCGCCCCCGGAAACCCCCGCAAGGGGCGCTGCCCCCTTGACCCCCGCGACCTGACCGGGCAGGTCGATCCCCGCGACCTGACCGCGCAGGTCGATCCGCGTGCGAGGGCGCAACATTGAGCGTTCACTTACATTCCGTCGTCCCGCATCGGATTTATGAGTAACCCCTTTAGCTCGGGAGGGCTATGCCACTGCATGAGTTCCGCCGGCTTCCCTAAGGGAAAATCAAACATTGCCCCATGGCATATATATATAGGTAGGGAGGTTTGGCCTCTCTCTTTCTCTCGGCTTTCATCCCGGCACTCCGTGGGTGATAGCCTATTTCCCCCTGGGCATAATCCAGATAAAGGGGAAATGCTGTCGAAATACTGATCGATGCTTTAAACCTCCATCATGGCCACGGCTCAGTCTTTGAACCGCTGACTTAACGATATCGTCTCTGAGCCGCTGACTTAACGATACCGTCTGCTTTTACAGCTGATGTTGTTATCTTGCCCGCCTTCCTGGCTCTGGTATGAAGTTCCATTTCTGCGCACATGAATATATTTTTGCCTCTCGAGGCCTCCTATTTTGGCGTTTAATCAAGGGTTGTCCTTCTTTAGAAGGGCGTAATTAACGTCATAGCCTTTATGGTATGACGGGCTTCAGGTCCCGACTCGGACTTCACAATCGGCTGACCAAGTCAGATCGAGTGCACAATAAAATTGTCACCCCGGTGACTGGCACGCCTAATAAATCAAAAATCCCAAATAAAATATAAATAAATCATATAACGAAATAAAATAAAATCCGCGTCCACAGGGCTAGATCCGACCGATAGTGACCCGCGAAGGGTCATCCCCTCTGTTCGAACAAGGTGCAGTTGCTGCCGCAGCCCGAGCAGGCCGAGGAAGCCCCCGCCGATCCTCATCGCCAATAGTCGACGGTGCCATCGATGCCAGTGGTGTCGTCCTCGCTGGCCACCGTGCCCACGAATGATTTGCTCACCCCCTTTGCCGGAGAACACCGCGATGGTGCCTCCACCGACCACCCCACGTCGCCGATCGCTGTTGCTCGCACTGGAGGACCACTGCCGGCCCCTTAGGGCACCGCTAGATGAGGTTTGAGGGTGTAAAACCTTCCTCCCGGGCGTATAGCCCATACCCCAGGCCACCTCGGGGAATAAGCTTCTTATCTTTGATGGGCCTTAATCTGCCATGTAACCTGGTTCCCAATCCTTTATCGGGCGTATAGCCCATTTTCAACATAATATTCCAGCCCAGTGTATTTGTCATTTGCTTTTTCTTCTTCCCCTTTGAAGGTAGGGGTTGTGTTGGTGTTGATGAAGAATCTGGCTCTTGAGGTTGTAATACGTCATGCTGCGGGTCGGTGAGATCCAGCACTGACAGAAAAGGCCTATTGGCCGACCAAATAGAAGGTAATGATGTGGCTGAATGAATGTCCATGGATGGCAAAATGGGCATACTGGTGACTTTGACAATCCGTCCCTTGTGATGGAACTTCAAACATTGGTGATTTGTTGAAGGGACGGCATCAAGTGCTTGAATGTAAGGTCGGCCCAAAATGTCATTAAATGTGGGGTCCATATCTAATACATGAAAATCTGTAGTGATAGAGACTGGGCCCAACCCAACTTTCAAAGTGATCACTCCTAGAGGCAGCTTCTTGGTGTTATCAAAGGTAGTCACTATAATCGGGGATGGCCAAATTTCACTTTCCAGAATGCCACACATTTTCAAGGTACTAGGTGGCAACACATTGATGGAGGCCCCGGTGTCCACCAAGCACTGATTGACATCAGCTTGATTAATTTTGACAATAATGCATAAAGCATATTTCCTGGCTGGCTGTGGCGCTAATTCATGTTCATAGAAAATAATGGCCGGTTGGTCCCCTGTCAGTGTTAACACTGAAGCAATCTGTTCAACGGGGATGTCTTCATTAACCATCACCTTTTGTAAATATTGCATTAAAGCCTTCTGATGGGTGACATATCTCTTGATTAATTCTAAAATGGAAATCCGAGCCGAGGTCCGATCCAAATGTTTCAACAAATCATACTGAGTGCCCGACTGAGATTCTTGTTGATGTTCTTCTTCATCTTGCCCCTGCGCGGGCTCTTGCTCTCTCTGTGGAAAAACACGGTGAAACATCCGTCCACTATAAAGCACCATAGTTTGCTAAGTTTGTGCCTCCGTCGGGTGAGTGGCAGGTGGTGGGTTGGTGGAAGCAGAAGGGATATCGGGGTTAACAAGTGTTTGAGGAGGAGCAACAAGAGGAAAAACCCTTATAAGGGGCCTTACCGGATGAGGATTAGTGGAAGCTAGTGGGATGGTAGCGGGGTTAGAAGGGGCAGGTGATGTTGGAAGCAGTATAGGCCGGACAAGGAGGGGCCTAGGTGGAGGTGAAGGATTTACGGTCGGTGCGGGTTGGAGCGAGATAGTAGGGTTAATGGTAACGACGGTAGGAACGGGCGCTGGTGAGGGGCGGATGAGGAGTGGCCTAGACGGCAAAGGATTTAAGGAAGGAGGAGGGGTTTGTGGTGGTATGGGAGCTGGTGACGGGCGAATAAGGAGAGGCCTAGCCGGCAAGAGGTTGGGGATAGTGGAGGAAACTTGGTTGGTAGTGCACAGGAGGGGACAGGAAGGTTTAGGAAAAGGTGTTGGTTGCGAAGTTATTCAGAGCAGACGTGGTGGTTGGTTTGAGGTTTAGTTTAGAGCCCTAACAGAGGCATTTTCTTCATGCCACCCTTGCCCTATCTCCACTTCATGGAAGGAGGTGATAGGGTTCAACGGTTGATTTGGTGGGTGCTCCGGTAGCGGGTTGTGGACGATCCCCATGTCCGGTTGTGGTGCTGGAGCTTGTTGCTGCTGTGGAGGTTGTTGAACCTGCTATGGTTGCTGCTGAGCCTGCTGCTGCCGGGGGGGTCTTCGTGCCTTCAATACTGTGATAAACCCCCTCATCTCGTCCCAATCAATACCGCCCTGGTCATTCATATCATATATATAATCCTTGAAGTGAAAACAATGATCTATGTTATGACCGGGCGGCCGATGGTAGACACAATACCGAGAGGTGTCCACATTCTAGGGCCAGATCGTCCTCTCCTTTGGCAATGTGAGTGCGTTGGCGGCCATGAGAGCATTGAATATATCGGGAAGACTTTCAGGTAAAGGAGGGTACTAGGCTCTTTTGGGGCCTATGGGTCTTCTCGTTTGCTGAGGATCGTAACCAACAGGTGGTGGTACTTGGTGGTATTGCTGGTGAGGCGGAGGATTTTGTGGAACGGCTTGGTTTTATGGAGGAAGTCGGAATGGTTGAGGAGGGTTATTTGCCTGATGGGGCATCTGATTAGTAAAAGAGGGTGGTTGTTGTTGTGGTTGCTATGGGGGTCTTGGGTTGGAAGGGTTACGGAAAGGTCCGGGATTACCAACCGTGCCCACTTGCTCATTAGTAACAGTCCCCTCGGTTGTGCCACCATTAGTATTAACATTGTTGTTCTTCCTCATCACTCTTGGCCTCGGTTCAAACATGCCCATGATCGGGGAATCCTTCATCTGAGTTTGGATATATCTGGCCTGTTCATAGAGCTCCTCCATGGTATTAAGCTTGTTCATGGCCAAAATGTGCCGAAACTGTAAAGTTGCATTTGATATTATCATCTTGACTTGTTCTGACTCAGACAAGGTATCTTTCAATTTCTCGGCCATAGACCTCCACCGGTCAGCGAACTGGACGAAGTCCTCATCAGACTTCATCTTTTCGACCACAAGATCAGTAACCGACAAAGATGGCCCCACACGGTCCCTATATTTTTGCAAGAACTTCCCCTGAACAACATCAAAGTCTCCAGCTTCGGCTGGCTCTAGGGAGTAAAACCATTCAAGGGCTGGGCCATCAAGAGACCTTCAAAAGAGATAGGCCAAGGAAGTTTTATTATCCTGCCAGAAGGATGCCTCATACATGAAGTCTTTTAAATGGATGAACGGGTTGCCCGTCCCATTGTAACGCCTAAAGTTAGGCATCTCTGATGGAAGCAGGTGAAAGATCGGAAGAGTAGGGAGAGTAATTTTTGGAGCATTCTTGGGGGCCGTTACCCTCTTAAGTTGCTCCTCCATATTAGCAATCTTCTGGAGGAGAATGATGTTGGTATCGGACTCGGCCGGGGCCGGATTAGCGGTGAACAGATTTGGCATAGGCCTCCTTAAAAATTGAGGAGGTGGGGGATTTTACGGTCGAGCCACGGAGTGACTTGCCGGTTGGGCCGGAGCAAGAATAACGGGAGTTTGTGGATGGGATGGAATCTTCTGAGAGACCGCCTGGTCATTAGAAGCATTGATTGGAAGGCCACCTGCGGCCTGAGGATGATTTGAAGATGAAGGGACATATTTCCCTTTAAGAGCGGCCTGGACCGCTTGACGTTGGGTATCATCCAACTGGGACAGAGCATTGATAAGATCATTTATATTGAAAGATGGGGAAGCGTCCCTAAATCTGTTTTGAGTGACGGGTTGAGTTTGGGAAGGAGACTCAACCCCTTGAGTGGTGGTGTCCACCACATAAACCTGAGGGTGGTATGAAGGAGAGGGAGCATAATTTCCCTCATAGTAAATGGGATCTTGAGGAGGAACCTCATAGGATGGGTCGAATTGACCCTCCTCACAACCATCATATGAGTACTCATAGTTGGCCATGTTGACAATTCTACCTGATCGAAGCATCATGGTTGTTATAAAGAGTTTTATTTAAATCAAACCAATGTTGGGCAAGTAAGCACTCGGGTAGGTTGTCAAACAAGTTGTGATGATTGCGTAAAGTTTTAAAATTCTTTGGAGATCAAAATGGATTTTAATGACAATTTTCTCACTTCAATGTAGATCCTAGTTGCAATTTGGGTGTAAACTCCGGGCTAACTAGGTTCTTTCTCTCTCCTCACAAGCGCATGGGTTAGCTAAACTTTGGGGTTCTTCAAAAGGTACAAAAATTGGCTAATCAAGTGGAGAGTGTGCACGTGGCGCACAAAAGGAGGGTGCTACGTGGAGCACAAAGGAGGGGCACACGTGGGTGTCGAAGGAGGGGTAATCAAAATAAAAACATAAAGTGTCCCACCGTGATCGCCAATTTGTGAACGTGTCACATAGACATTTTAAAAAAAAAGACTAATTTGATTTGATTAATTAATTAAGACTAAACATGGAGATAACTAAAATAACTAAAGGGGAGGGAGCATGAGATGCTACTTAGGAGTGTGATCGTCAGAGGAATTACCTCAAAATAAGAAGGATGATTGCGGAGAATACCTTGTAAGCGGGTGAGATGCGGATCCAACTTCTGCCTCCAACCGGCCAGTCGATGAAGGGGATTTTTACTCTTGATTACCCTTAAAAGAAAATAAGCAAAGACAAGAAAATTGGATTAGCCAAAGATGTGTAGTATCAATGCATTATGAAAATAATCTTATGCAAATCGGGCATGAACACACCTTATGATTTCTTTTAAACCCCTAAGAGGAGCAAAAGGGTGGAAGAGTTATGTATGCAAAGAGGATATATAATATGTGCTAGGACGAACTAAACAATGTGATGGAGATACTGATATGCAAAGAAACTATAGAGAAAGGAAAGGAGAGTTTCTCTTCTGTGCCTGTAAGCAGAACCGAGGGAGAGAAAGAGAAGGCTCATGTTCTGAGCTTTGCCATGGAACCAACAACAGCACCACAGCCCCTGGCAATGGCAGCAGGGAATGGCACATCAGCTTGACAAAGAGCTATCGCCCTCAAAGGAAGAAGAATCGCCATGATAGGAAGACCTTCTGCCAGCCGAATGAAGCTCTCAAGGATCAACTAGGATGCGTAACTCTTTTTCGCGTGGAAAACTGTAGGGTATTTATAGGAATGAAGATCCTTATTCTAACAGGATTAAAACAAGGAAGATGATTTTTGAACAGGGATCTTCTTTCCACGATCGATCATGGAGTCTGTTAGGGTGCAAGGTCCAGATTCAGAGGGGGGGTGAATGAATCTCCCCTATAAAATGCCTAATTAAAACTATAATTGGAGAATAGTTACAGAATAAAAACCAATTGAGCTTTTCAAAATAAGAGATTTAATGATGCGCTTGATCAAACAGTTGGACTGCTAGAATGCAGATTCCTAAGTAAGTCTATGTCGTAGACAAAAACCAAATCAATTATGCATGCGCCTAAAATCTATTCAATCAGAACCATAGATGGAACGATCCTAAACATTCATCTAGCGCTGAAGACACAAGGATGCAAACCACATAATGCTCAAGGATTTTTTAGGTGGTTCCGTCCTCCAGACCTACATCCACCCCACACTCAACCCGAGTGTGGATTCCTACTGATACACAGCTTAACTCCCTGGGCATCACAACTTGCCTACAACCGCTGAGCAACACAGCTTGCTGTCCGAGGTATCTACCTCGCCCGCTGAGCCTCACAGCTTGCTGTCCATAGAAACAGATTCTCTGCAACCGCTGACACACAGCTTGAAAGAAAGGGTTAAAAGAAAACAAAAGATAAGAAATCACAGCACCAAAAAGCTGGAAATGAAACACAAAATGTAGCTCTCGCAGGAGCAGATTGGTTTGGATCTGATCCAGAAACCAACAGATAGCTAGCCACGGGCTGCTTCAATCTCGACCACTCTCTCTTTTCTTTCTCTTCTCTCGATCCTCTCTTCTTCTCTTTTCTCCTTCTTCTTCTTCTTCTCAGACTCTGGCTCACTCTTCTTTTCTCCGTTGCTCACTCTCTGATTCTCTCTTTCTACTTCGATCTCTTTTTTTCTTCTGGGTGCTCTCTCACACTTCTTCAATTGGGTGATCTGTCACCTTTTATAAGGCAGCAGATGATGGGCGTGTGGAAACCACGTTTCCTGCCCAAACTTTCACGCCGATCTGGATCTCTTCATTCCACGTGTTGTAATCTCAGCACTTTGACTTTCCACGTGTCAACATCTCCAGTAGATATATCAGTCTTGGATTACGAGCTTTGGCCTTAGATCAATCTCACGTGCTCGCCTGAGACTTAATGAATTCTGCCCTTTATATATATATATGATGAAGTTCCTGCCAGTAGGAAATTAAAGCAATTAGACCAACACTTTGTAGTCAGCCATATTTCAAATATGCACAAACTTTAATCTAAGAGCAAGTGTCGACACATTAGTATGAATAGACTTAATGAAATATGCACCGACCTTTATATATAGCAAGCAGATATGCACTGACTTGAATATGCTAGTAGCAAACCTGCACCGACCCTATATGCGTGCATGTAAAACATGCATCGACTATGTGTATGCGTGATGAAACAATGCACCGAGCATGTGAATGCATGAAACGTAGGTAAAGACTAAGATTGCACCGACCTTAAGTGTTCAAAACAAAATATGCACTGACTCTGAACAGTGAAGTATATAGACTTTAGATCAGTTTAATACCAACATGCATCGATTGACATCTGCACCGACCATTGCATGCGCAAGGCAAACTATGCACTGACCCATATATGCACGGACCTTGTATGAACATTGCACCGAGGCAGAAAGTTGCACAGATTCTAAGCCACATAAGACACAAAGTGAGACGCAGGATGTGCACAAAGTCTAAGCCATATGAGACGCAAAATAAGACGGATACATGCACTGACCTAGGCCTAATGAGACGCAAGATAAGATGAACGGATACATGCACCGACTCTCTGCCATATGAGATGCAAGATAAGACGGACGAATACATGCACCGACTCTCAGCCATATGAGACGCAAAGTTAGACGGACACAGAATGTGCACCGACTTGAACAGTGAAGTGCACAGACCTTTATAATCCTTAGCACAGACATCGTGTGCAAACATGCACTGACTTTTAGACAATTAAGCCAAAACACACACAGACATTGTGTGCTAAACAACGAAGAAAGCACAGACCTTATGAATGCATCGACCAACTGTTTGACAGAATGCAATGCATCGACCAAGTGTTTGTCAAAATGTTAGACACAAAGAAATGACATGCATACAAGGAAATAATATGCACACAGTGTATATGATGAAATCTCATACACAAGCACACATTCACAAATGACATGCAAACAAGGAAATAATATGCACACAGTGTATATGATGAAATCTCATACACAAGCGCACATTCACAAATGCATACTTCATCATCATTTCACATGCACACATATGAATCATCATGGTCTTTCATGCACACATGCACACATATGAATCATCTTGGTGTTTGCTATCATCAAAACCACAGAGACACAACAATCTCCCCCTTTTTGATGATGGCAACACCATGATGAGTCATAATGATAATAAAGCATAAAGCAAGGCAAGATGCTGACTCATGTCAACCTATTCTCCCCCTTTGACTTCATCAAAAAGAAAAATAGATTAACACCAGTTGTAAGATGATTGAATCATGAGCTAAAATGCAGGCAGCACACAATTCTCCCTCTGAGAGGATACCAAGGGTCATACATCAAAAGAATGATCAGAATGTATCAATCAAAAACACGGGTAATTAAACGAGCCAAGAGATATGGTTGTGAGGAATGCAACTAGGAATATGGTCATCAAGATGAGCTCAGGGTTTCTTTTGAGGCAAAATGAGAGCAAGCTAGCAAAAGCTTTCCAGCAAAGTAAAGGCACAATAGATCCAAAATTTGACAAGATAACCTATTCTCCCCCTTTGAGCAAGTTGACCATTCAAGGAATCAATCTGGAATATTCAACCACAATAATTTTGAAGTTCAGAAAGTTGCAAATGAACAAGGTAATAATGACAGTGGATCCTCACATTTGTATGGTCTGCAGATGAAAGGTCTACAGAACCATCAGGATTTGCTAGCCAAAAGAAATATGGTAGTGGAATCCAGTGAAAGAGACTCAGGCTGATGTGCAGAGATCAATCAAAGCACATATATTTCAGGAACAATTTTTGATATCTGTTGAAAAGATCAATGAAAGTAACAGAGATCAACAACTGAGCAAAAGCATTATTGAATTTTCAAAGACCCTGAGATACATAATTTTTCAGTAAGTTACCAACTTCATAAACCAGAATTTAGGTTTTAGAGTCTTCCACTATAAAAGCTTATGAATCCTTTGATTGACAGATATGGTTTAAGAATGATGTAAACATAGTTTTTCAAAAAGAAACCCATACTCATATCTGAAATTTAATAAAAATAAACCAAATGCTCATATATACTTCTAGTTCAACCTTCTTCCATCTTACTCAGTTTACTTTCCATGGTTTCTTTAAGATTTACATAATGTAGTATCGAGAGTAAACACTCGTGAATGCATCTGAATTTTATTGTTCTTCCAGAATTTTTGATTCACACTATTTCATATTTTTCTTTTGATCAATATACTCTTTTAATGAGAAATTTTGGTTGATCAACACCTTTTGACGTGAGGAGACACCTTAGTTAGAGGCCAGAATCCCCAGTTACTTAATGTGATAACCGTACTGCTTCTCTATTTTAGAGAACATAGATAGCATTAGAAGTATCTTTGGCATGAGGAGACACCTTGATTAGAGGCCAGAATCCCCAGTTACTCAATACAACCATGCCATTACTCTACCATATTTTCACATTATTTTCAATGATTTTAATCAGAGTTAACTATGGTACTTCATGACACAGTCCTTTGGAGAGGTTTCTCAGTAACCACAGTCATTGCTCTATCCATAATTTTTTTAGAACAAATTCAGACAGATTAAATGTTTAATAGCAATACTAACACTCAGTATTTCAATCAAAGAAAATCATGATTTCAACTTTTCAGATTTCAGGAAGTCTCACATGAATTTACATGAGACAAGCAGTTAAGGTTTATTAAAAAGTTGAATCAGATATTTTCAAGTTTTTTGAGCTCAAACTTAAGAGTACATTAGACTTAAACCAATTCCAAATCAACAAATATTCTTAAACATGTATAATGGAAGATTCTACATTAAAGATGTTTTAACATTTATGAAGTAGTATTCAAACTGAAGGTTTACTTCAAATCTCAGTTCAGTTATTGAGTAATCAGCAACAGCCAACAATGATTATTTGATGATGTGAGTCACTGGAATGATAGATATGGCAGGATAAATCAATTAGGTGGACAGGAAGAGTTCAGGATTAAGATCATCAGAAGGTATGCAACATGTGCAATGTACACAATGCTTTCTTGACATAAACTCCCCCTGACATTATGCACTATATGACTAAAATCTGAGTATAATGCATGCACTGAAATATATGTAGGGAATTTTCAACATAGGTGATATGCAATGCAGTCACTACATGTATGCGGACACATGTGGCATGAAGACATGCAAGGGCTAGACAGACTCCCCCTGACTTTATGCAATATTTGTAATGAAGGCTGAACATATGATTTTATGACTCATGCCCATTCAGACTTCCCTATTATGCAATATGACCCTTGGTACTAGGCGGAGAACTTGGTCTAAAGGACCATCTCACACATAGTAAGAGCCTCCAGACAGATTTCACCTGCCTTTTAGTCGCTTACCATTTGATATACCATAGTGGTCATACATGACAATGCAATACCAACTGTCCTAAGTGCATCAGATTTTCAATGACTGTATGTCAAATACATGTATATGCAATTCACATATATGCACAAATATGCAAACTGAGTTCATGAGTTTCTAACCTTATCTATGTGCACAAACAGATGTCAAAACATTAATGCATGCAGATGAGAGATGAATTCAACATATCTTCAATGAATATGTACACATACAGCTCAAAATATGAATGTATAGACTCTTGTTGCTCAATGCACTTGTTAAAGTAAATAAAAGTATGTACGCATGAGAATTTTATTTAACAACTTAAGCATGCAACGCATCAAATGAGATTTCTGCATGATTCAAATGAACAATCCTGAAGAATGCAAGAAAGTTACCTGACAATTTTAGAAATGGGATATTCATACTAGGGTGCCTTGGTTTATTTACCCATCTTTATTTTTCAGCTCCAAGGCACTCCTGCAAACACAGAACCTCATTTTGCAAGTTGAGGTACCCAAGAATTCTTGGGTCCTCCATGGTCAGTAGCACCTCTGAATGGTGCTCTCCACAATTTTTGAGCATAAGAGTCATCGAGTTTCATCATGAAATAGTTAGACATAGAATGTCCAAACTGACCATGGTGATTACAAGAATTCTTACTATTTTTCATGTTCACATGAGAATTGAATTTATGTGCATGAACATGATTGCTTCTGTTTTTCACATGCAAGTTTGATCTTTTTTGATTAACTAGCCAACAGACAGCAGCCCTGTGGCCTGATTTCCCACATTCAAAGCATGAAAGATTTTTTCTTTTATCAATCAAATAATTTCTAGCAGCAGCATAGAGAACATGAAATTTTACAGATTTAGAGTTCAATCTATTTCCCTGAGCATGCCAGCAGTCCTTGACTATATGGCTATGCTTTCCACATTCAAAGCACCTAATGTGCTTTCCCTTAGAACCATAATCATTTCTATCAAAAATATTTTTGTTAACAGGGAAATTAACAAATCTAGACTGAAATTTCTTTCCCTGATTATGCCAACATTCAGCAGCAATGTGGCCCAATTTGTCACAATGAAAATATTGAATGTTCCTCTTATGATTTACATGATTTTTAACATGAACATTCCTATCATGCAATTTTATAGCATTGAGGTCATCATGTTCCATTAGTTTACATTCATGCATGAGATGACATACTCTATGATAGTAAAAGCATTTAACCTTTTGTTTTGCTTAGAAGAAGGTTTCTCATCATTAGAATTCCTAGCATGAGTTCTATCAATCTTCAAATCATCCTTCTCCATAACAAAATAATCAATCATCTCATGACCAAATTTTCCACAGTAAAAGCATTTGACGTTCTTCCTAGGGATAGAAAACATCTTGGCCTGAGATTTTTCAGTATGCAATTTGTTTCTTTTCTTTTTCAATTCTTTCTTTTTCACATTTTTATTCTATTTTTGAGTTTTAACTGTAGCAGATTTCTTTGGAGATGTCCTAGAGGTTCCAGCTACATCAGTGCTTTGGACAAATGTGGTGTAAAGCTGGTTCCTCATGACCCTTTTTGTTTCAGAAAAATTGTTGGTCTCCTCACTTTGATTACTCACTTCATCTTTCAAGGATGTTTTTGACTTCTCTTTACCTTTTAGAGTTTTTGACAGAGAGTTTTTCAATTCATAAATTTTCTTTTCTAAAGAAGTAATGTGTAATTCATAACTGGCAATCTTCTGTTCACTGTAATTAACACATTCACTTAGCACTTTATTTGCAGTTTTATATTTCTCAAGTTCTTGTTCCAGATTACTCAGTTTTTCAGATTCTTCTTTATAAGTAGTTTTTCCCTTTTCTAATGCAAGAAGTCTTTCAGATATAGCAGTGTTCAATTGCTTGAGTTCTTCATTCTGTCTTATTAATTGATTATTCTGAACAAGTTCATTTATCAGAATATGATCATCATTGTTTGATCTCAGTGTTTCTTCTAATTTAGAAATTCTAGAATGCAATTCATCATTTTTCATTTTTCAGCAGAGAAATTTGTTCTTTATGCTTGACAAGTTCAGCTTGATTTTCTTCTTGAAGTCTTTTAACCTTTCTATTATTCTCTACAATCTATCTCTTGTAGATTTCATTTTCAGACTTCAATTCATTCATTTTTGAAACAATATTTTCAAAATCTTCCAATTGTGTCTTATAATTCTAAATATCAGTCAAGCAAGCATCATGAGACTTTTTCAGTTTTGGGCAATTTTCACAAGATTCATTCGAACTAATCTGATTAATCTTTTTCTTCAACATTTTATTCTCAGATTGAATTTTCTTAGATTTCTCTAGCAGTTCATCATACATTTCTACCAGTTCATCAAATGAAATATATTCTGATTCAGTGCTTACCTGGGATGCTGCTTCTTCAGTCTGATCCCTTCGATCAGCCATCATGCAAACTCCAACTTGTTCCTTATAGATGGTGTTTATTTTGTCCATTATCTTCTTTCCAAACTTGCATCCTACAACACATGGAAACTTTTCAATGTTAACTGAGTTTCTCAGAATGTTAAAGACAGTAGCATTCTCACTGTCTTTTATCCTATCCTCTCTAGACCATATGGTCTTATTCTGAGGTACTTTATGTGGGGCCTTTTGATACAAGACTCCATAGATTTGGATCAATGGAGTTCAGGTGAACACATAGGCCGCCTAACCATTTGTTGAAGTTAGAACCATCAAAAATAATAGAAAATATCATTGAAAAAACAACTGAGTAAGTTCAGATCTAAAAACCTGAAAAATAAGATGACAAATGCACCGAACTAAAAATAGCAAAGCACTACACAAACTAGCAGGATCCTCTGCAGATCGTTGGATCTGGAAGTCAGAAACCCGCTCTGATACCAATTGTTAGGGTCCAAGGTCCGGATTCAGAGGGGGGGTGAATGAATCTCCCCTATAAAATACCTAATTAAAACTATAACTGGAGAATAGTTGCAGAATAAAAACCAATTGAGCTTTTCAAAATAAGAGATTCAATGAAGCGCTTGATCAAACAGTTTGACAGGTAGAATGCAGATTCCTAAGTAAGTCTAAGTCGTAGACAAAACCAAATCAATTATGCATGTGCCTGAAATCTATTCAATCAGAACCATATATGGAACGATCCTAAGCATTCATCTAGCGCTGAAGACACAAGGATGCAAACCACACAATGCTCAAAAAAATTTAGGTGGTTCGGTCCTCCAGACCTACATCCACCCCACACTCAACCCGAGTGTGGATTCCTGCTGATACACAGCTTAACTCGCTGGGCATCACAGCTTACCTACAACCGCTGAGTAACACAGCTTGCTATCCGAGGTATCCACCTCGCCCGCTGAGCCTCACAGCTTGCTGTCCGAGGTATCCACCTCGCCCGCTGAGCCTCACAGCTTGCTGTCCAGAGAAATAGATTCTCTACAACCGCTGACACACAGCTTGAAAGAAAGGATTAAAAGAAAATAAAAGATAAGAAATCACAGCACCGGAAAGCTGGAAATGAAACACAAAATGTAGCTCTCGTAGGAGCAGATTGGTCTGGATCTGATCCAGAAACCAACAGATAGCTAGCCACAGGCTACTTCAATCTCGGCCACTCTCTCCTTTCTTTCTCTTCTCTCGATCCTCTCTTCTTCTCTTTTCTCCTCCTTCTTCTTTTTCTCAGACTATGGCTCACTCTTCTTTTCTCCGATGCTTACTCTCTGATTCTCTCTTTCTGCTTCGATCTCTTTTTTTCTTTTGGGTGCTCTCTCACACTTCTTCAATTGGGCGATATGTCACCTTTTATAAGGCAGCAGATGATGGGTGTGTGGAAACCATGTTTCCTGCCCAAACTTTCACGCAGACCTGGATCTCTTCATTCCACGTGTTGTAATCTCAGCACTTTGACTTTCCACGTATCAACATCTCCAGTAGATAGATCAGTCTTGGATTATGAGCTTTGGCCTTAGATCAATCTCACGTGCTCACCTGAGACTTAATGAATTCTACCCTTTATATATATATATATATATATATATATATATATATATGATGAAGTTCCTTCCAGTAGGAAATTAAAGCAATTAGACCAACACTTTGTAGTCAGCCATATTTCAAATATGCACAGACTTTAATCTAAGAGCAAGTGTCAACACATTAGTATGAATAGACTTAATGAAATATGCACCGACCTTTATATATAGCAAGCAGATATGCACTGACTTGAATATGCTAGTAGCAAACCTGCACCGACCCTATATGCGTGCATGTAAAACATGCATCGACTATGTGTATGCGTGATGAAATAATGCACCGAGCATGTGAATGCATGAAACGTAGGTAAAGACTAAGATTGCACCGACCTTAAGTGTTCAAAACAAAACATGCATTGACTCTGAACAGTGAAGTGTATAGACTTTAGATCAGTCTAATACCAATGTGCATCGATTGACATCTGCACCGACCATTGCATGCTTAAGGCAAACTATGCACCGACCCATATATGCACGGACCTTGTATGAACGTTGCACCGAGGTAGAAAGTTGCACAAATTCTAAGCCACATAAGACACAAAGTGAGACGCAGGATGTGCACCGAGTCTAAGCCATATGAGATGCAAAATAAGACAGATACATGCACTGACCTAGGCCTAATGAGACGCAAGATAAGATAGACGGATACATGCACCGACTCTCAGCCATATGAGACGCAAGATAAGACGGACGAATACATGCACCGACTCTCAGCCATATGAGACGCAAAGTTAGACGGACACAGAATGTGCACCGACTTGAACAGTGAAGTGCACGGACCTTTATAATCCTTAGCACAGACGTCGTGTGCAAATATGCACTGACTTTTAGACAATTAAGCCAAAACACACACAGAGACGTTGTGTGCTAAACAGCGAAGAAAGCACATACCTTATGAATGCATCGACCAACTGTTTGACAGAATGCAATGCATCGACCAAGTGTTTGTCAAAATGTCAGACACAAAGAAATGACATGCACACAAGGAAATAATATGCACACAGTGTATATGATGAAATATCATACACAAGCACGCATTCACAAATGCATACTTCATCATCATTTCACATGCACACATATGAATCATCATGGTCTTTCATGCACACATGCACACATATGAATCATCTTGGTGTTTGCTATCATCAAAACCACAGAGACACAACAGAGTCAAAACGAGGAAGGACACTATCTGGGAAGGTTGCAGACGAAGAAGAGACGGAATGAAAATGGCGACCCTGAGACGGTCGCTCTTCTAAACAATGCCCCTGGGACTGCTGCTATTTCCCATAAACATAAGATGGTTCCATGGGACCCACGAGACGGTTTAAACCGTGACCGTCTGAAGAGGCATTCATTAAAGAGCGCCTGCACATAAGGGCGTTATTTCTTACAAATTAATTCCGAGTAAAAATTGGAAAGAATCAAAAACAGCGCCTACGCACACGGTCGCGATATTCATAAAAAACTCCCCAAAAAAAAAGAAAAACCCACCTATTAAACCAGTAATGAAGTCCACTTTGGGTCATTACAGCGTGACATGAACTTTACTCAATGTAGCATCGATTTTGGCGCGTCTACACCTTCCCCGCCTTGACGTCTGCTTTGCAAGGGAGTGAGATAGAATGAAGTGTAGTGAGAACGAAGAGGAATGTAGTGAGAATAGACTAAAAAGTAGGTGCCAAGGTGTAATGTGACACGCCTTTGACACTAGATGTTGGAAATCTTTCCATGGTTCTGAATGAAACAACTTCGGATGGTTACAAGAAAGCAATAATTGCCTGGATGAAAATTAAACTAACAAATGTGCACGCGGGCACGAATGGAGAAAACACCATTGGAGAGCGATCACCGGCTAATGTGGACGTGCTGCAACCAAGGTGGATTTGCAGGGAAAATGGTGAAATAAAGGAGGGAATCCAGTCAAAGGAAGCTTCCAAGGAACCAGCCTGAGCGGCTTCAAGGAGAGCACAGTACTCGATTTGGAATGGAATACTTCATGTCATCTCAGATTGAGGATGAGTGACTGTTATTACTGACTTAATATGAAGATTTTTCCACCATTAAAGCTCAAAGTCCTACATGATGCATGTTGGGCTAAAAGAAAAAGGTTAAAACAAACTAAAATAGAAAATAATCAAGGATAATATTGCTAAGCCATCCAGACCCGGTCAAGAATCTAAATCTCTAAGTTGACACTAAGTCAAGGCCCGTTTATCCACGCATCAACTTAGAAATTGGAACCATCATCCCAAGCCTTGGGCGACTCAACGGCTTATCCGTGTGATCAAGACTTCCCTGAAATTATCACTATTTTTGATGAAGGGGAACTCAAATTCCAGGTTCATCAGAACCACAAGGTCCTTGATTTGCTATAATAGCATGGGTAGCATATAGTAGGAATGCATACAGAGGGTGTACAGGGGAAGGTATCACCGAAGAAACATCCCGAGTGCCTTAACAACCTGCATAGCTTTTTTTCCTTCCTGCGCTCAAAGATTATTAGTACCGCAAGTAGTGACATGATTATGCAAACTTCATAGTTCATAAGCAATTTTCATAACAATTCTCTTATATAAAGCCCACTATCATAATTCATATGAAATTCATAAACAGCACTGTTTCACAGAAATGGCCACCGTTCAGATGGGCACTCCATCAGGGATATATAAAAGTTAATTTACGTAAAATTCAGACACAACGCTATAGAAATAGCGACCATTCAAATGGGCGCTTCATGAAGGATTTATATAAAGTTAATTTGCACGAAATGAAGACGCAACACTATTCACACGAATCGCGACCGTATAAATGGGCGCACTTTAATAGAACAACGACAGTAAGGCAGGCGCCATTCAAGAAATAGCGGAATGGTGACAGGCGCCATTTCCCTGTGACTCTAGGAACCCGCTTCCTAACCGAAAACTGATTGTTCAATCCTGAACTGCCTCGGACTCTAATCGAGCAGAGCCTTATCTATAAAAGGGGCTTTAGAGCTTTTAAATCAACCAAAAGGCAACCTTTTGATCGGCGAGTAGCAATAGGAATCGGGAATTCTGCTATTCAACAGGGAAAAGCTAAGAATGGAGAAGATGATGCATCGTCCATTGAAGATAACCAAGATGGGTTTTGCAAGGATTAATGAAATTAAGGGACACATTAGTGGAAGGATTTCACTAAATCAAGTAAGTATCCAGAAATATCTTAGCTCTATCTATTTCTCTCTCTACATCTCTCTCAAATTCTGATGGAATCCTCTCTTTTTCCTCTTCTTTTTATTTTTTTTTTGTTTTTTTGTTGATTCCCGGGGGCTAGAAGATACACCAAAATCCAATGGCTTCCCCTCCTCCTCTTAAAAATCACTTTAGACATGAGGTCTTTCCTTTCTAAATGGCATCTTTTAGGCCTAGTCACCCATGCTAAACACCATAATGATATTCATTTCGATTGGGCCGCCATAGGAGCTCTCATAGAAATATGGCATCCACACACAAACACCTTCTTGTTTCCCACTTTTGAAGCTACCATCCTCCTAGAAGAAACAGAGATGCTACTAGGATTGAAGGGTCTAAAGCAAGGATATGAAGAAAAGATGGCGGTTATGCAAGAGCCAATAAGTGCAATGGAGATGTTAGCAAGCTTAATCCCAAGCCAAAATATAATAGACCAAATAAGAGTAACAAAGGGGATCAACTTGATGAAGCTTGCAGCATGGGTATACAAGGCTTTGGGAAAAGAGAATAAGGAGGAGGAGATGGAGTTGATCATGAAGGCTGTGGTAATTTGCCTCGTGGAAGAATACTTTTCCCTTCGGCGGATGATTTCTTAGAAGAGGAACAATTGAGTGCGATATGTGGCATATGGGAAGGAAAGAGGATTGGACCAGCGGTCTTAGCCTTCCTCAATAGTGGGCTTACCTCGGCGTCCATAGGGAGGCCCCTATATGGATCCATGCTCTTGTTCACTAGTCGGGTGGATCTTCACTTCAAATTTGATCCGTGCGAGAAAACCCAACAAGCCTCTAGAATCTTCTCTAAGAGCCCACTCCACTACATGACGGGCACACTTGGGTTATGTGAGAGAGTTACCAATCGGGTATCCAAGCTCAAGAAACGAGTGGATTAGCGCGAACATCTCAAGGTAATGCCAAAAAATTACTTCACATGTGCACCGGGGTTCCTCAAGACCTAAGATCTTCACGTACGGCCTTCTCCCGGAGTGGAACTTCAGATAATTGGCGCCACCGAGTTCGTACTCTACTACGCTCACCGATGCCTCTCACAACCCGGCCTTCCTCACCATATCTTTGAGGAAGCCTCTCATCTTCCACCAATAAAGAAGAGAGAATTGGGCTCAAGCGGCGACAAAGAGGAAATCAAGACTACTCAAGCACTATGGCGGGTTAGCAAGTTACACTGACCCATGGAGCGGGTGGAAGAAGATAAAGAGCAATGGAAGACATATGTAATAGCTCTTAGGAATTTGAGGCCCAAGGTGGCTCACTAAGCATGTAATGATTACCTTTCTTGAATAAATAAAAGATCTTTCCTTCCTTAATTGAGCCAATGAAAGTGCTTAATAGTGATCAAATACTTCAAAAATTCCTTGATTCTGTTTAAAAACACAGAGCTCTGAACTGCGCCTTCCTCATAGCTGCTAATCCCTTTAGCTTTAGTGCCCTCGTAACACAGAGATAGCGCCTCCATCAGATGTCGTTATTTTTTAAGAACAGTGCCCTCCGAAGTTGTTGTTTATTATTTCATTGTCCCTCTCTCCTTTCCAGCGCATAATTCAGCTCCTTTGGTAATTGCCACTAATTCATAAACTAGCGCCATGTACACTGTCGTTGTTCTTCAATGACCTTCGAATGACACCCTCATAATTACCTGATAGCTTTGATTTACTCAATACACGCAAAGAAATAGCACCGGCCCTCAAGAGCGCCATTGCCCGATACGGCGTCTGTCTGCTAGTCGTCAATACTCAATATTTTTCCAAAAATATGAATTTCTAAAAATGACACCTTCGACAGTGGGCGTTTAATCTCTGAATCATGACCACAAGCTAGGCGCTATTCATTTTGAAACCATAGGCACAAAAAAACCCTCTGTATTCCAACTCCGTCTCATTTCTCTGTTCTTCTCCATCCTTCTTCATTCTCTGCAACTCCTCCACTGACGGCAACCGCCCCCATTTCTCTTTCGTCTTAACCATGGCATTCGTGAGTGGCTCGAGCTCCGGGAAGAGACGGTGGGTGACAGCACCCGCCGTCGTCCTTGTTGATGATGAAGAACACGAAGAAGGGGAAAATCCCCCTCCCGCGGTGGTTGATTCTCCGACGGTGGAGCATGATGGCGATGAGGTAGAAGGAACCGAGCAAGAAGAAGGCGACGAAGAAGGAGAGGGAGTAGAAGAGGAAGGTGGAAACGAGGATAACGTGGAAGAAGGGGTAGAGGAAGAGGAACATGGAGGCGACGGCAGTGATGGTGACGGTGTGGAAGACGAAGGGCATGGTGGCGATGGTGACGGCGGCGGTGATGGCGGTGGCGAGGGTACAGTCCCTCCTCCTCCCCGCCGGCCACTGTGGGGAGGGTTCATGGACCTAGCACCGGGCAAGGTGAGTGCAGCAAAATTTTTTATTATATATATATGTGTGTGTGTGTGTGTGTGTGTGTGTGTGTGTGTGTGTGTGTGTGTGTGTGTGTGTGTGTGTGTGTGTGTGTGTGTGTGTGTGTGTGTGTATTTGAAAAACACCATGAACGCCATGGACACCATGGCGGTGGAGAGGTAGCAAGGAAATGGTGACCAGGGCTCTGGCGCCTTCCCCTAGAACAACGACCAGAGAGGGGTCGCATAAATAAAACACATTTTTTTAAACGACAGCATGCCTGGTGCGATTTTGAAAAAAAATATTTTTTTATTTTTAAAAAAATAAATAAGATGCATTCCCCCTTTTTGTTTTTTTATTATCCTTTTGTTAAGCTGTTAATACCCTGCACTATTCTGTGGAAATGGCGTCCTGACCCCAGGCGTCCTAAAAATAGAACGACCGAGTTTAGGTCGCAATTTCAAGAAATAGAGATCACAACCCAGTCGCCATTTTAAACAGTGATTTTTTTTTGCTCTTTGTTCTTTGTTCATTTTAATTGATAAATTGATATGCTGGCCACTGATATATGTTTATTTGTTTGGTCTTTTTATGTTGTAGGGGATGATACGGACTCGCATCTCTTGGGTCCAGGTGCTGGCCGCCTTCGAGGAACTGCCTGACTTCCAGAGTGCGAGGGTGGAGGCGATGGGCTTCGGCCCCTTCCTCAGCATCGAGTGTTATGTTAGATGGACGCAGTCTATCTCCACGAAGTGTGGATCTAGAGGGGGGTGAATAGATCTACTACCTAATTAAAAACCAGTAAGAGGTTCTAATGCAGAATATAGGCAAATCTATTAAAACACTAACTCGAGTGTATAAACTGAGCAGAAGCACAAGCAATCTGTGAAGATAATCAAAAGAATCAGTCACGCACACAGTTCATGGATAATCACACAAACACAAGGCACCCAAGATTTTTAGGTGGTTCGGTCAAAGACCTACGTCCACCCCACACTCAACCGAGTATGGCTTACTGCTGTTGTCACGCCCCGAGCGCGGAAGATACCCGGAGGTGCGCGACATGTCTATATCAATCATGTCAATCAGAGTGGTCGTGTATTCGACACAAAGACAGAGATGCGCAAAATAGCAAGATAACCCAATCCTTTATTCCTTTATAATAGACTATTACAAATCCAATACTCTGTTTAATAAAAAGAAAAGTGCATAGTTGACTCAAGAAACTATAGAAAAGACTATATGACACTTGAGCAGCTCTAGCACTTTCACTCATGACCATTCCCATCCGATTGACTTCCGTCGTCGTCGGACTTACCTGAAAAGTAAAAAGGGACAAACGGGATGAGCGAACGCTCAGTAGGAAATTATATCTCAAGTACTAGCAAGGGGTTTAAGTAATTACATCTTTCATGAATGCAATAAAGCTATGCATGCTCGCATAAAACGACAAGATAGAGAGAATGTAATATCAAGGAAATAAGATGGACTAATCATGATCTTTCAACAAGATAACAAGGGTATTCAAGATATTTAAGCAAGTACGTTTAACAAGTCATGTCAAGAACTTTGGCTATCATGTATCAAGCAAGTAAATTACCCTTTTGCGGGCCACGCATTTCATGTCAAGTCAAGTACGATTCAAGTACAAGATGTGTGTGGAATGTCCAATCAAGCAAGTCAAGCACTCGGTATAATGCCAGATACCTTATCATTTTAACTCCCATGGGCACAAGTACTTTCGGGTGCTCCTCCCAGGACCAGATCGGGCCCTATATGCGCAGGCATTTATCATGTATTTTTTTTTTTTGACATCCACTCTTGTTTATATAGCCAATATAGAATTTCAATAATCAAGCTTGTAGACATGTATGACAACTTTGGATAGAATAGAGTCCAAAATATGACAAAGGACATAGATTGGCGATAATAACGGTATAATCACGATTATCAATGAAACTAGGTGGAATTAGGTTCCCTTAACTTAGGTACCATGACAAATCGATATGGACATTCTATATATAGAATTGAGGTCCACATGAACAGTATATCAAAGTAAGATACCCTCATTCTTATCATAGAATTGAGGTTTCCAAGAATGACATGATATGGCATGATATCATCATCCCATTAAGAATTTCTTATGATATACTCTTTGTATAAACATAAGGGCCGGTATACCATGTTTCTTTAGATTGACATGGCAAGGATCGTGTAATGGGTTTTTCGGGTACAACCAGCTCAGTCGGCCTTGAGGGAATCCAAGGCTACGAGGAGTCTTACGGAGGTCTCTATGACTAACTCGCTAGTCCAAAGGAACGGAATGTCCAATGGAGAGCTTGTATGTCAATGAGAGTTGAGTGTGATCGATGAAACAACGTGAAAAGTGGGACTATACTCACGGAGTGGAGAATAGTGCCGATATATATATTATATAATATGAAACCATCGGTTAACAGAATCAGGATAAAATCATTTTTACAGAAAATAACGACTTACGCTAAGTCGTTTCTCAAGTAAGTAACGCCTGACAGAAGGGCGTTTACACATGTTTCCATTTTGCAGAATTTTTAATAATTTAGTAATTTATCTAAAACACGCCCTGGTCAGGGGCGTTTCTTCAGGAGTTGACGACTTCACAAGAAGGCGTCTTATTATTTACATATCTGTCAGAATGTAAATAATTTTCAGGATTGATAGAAAACACGTCCTGGGAAGGGGCGTTACTATTTAATTCTATTTTACAGAATAAATATATTTCAGGATTTTAACAGAGAAACGCCCTAGGAAGAGGCGTTAGCTTTCAGAATCACGCCCTGTTCTGGGGCGTTAACATAAAAAAAATGACTTTGTCCAAGTCGTGAATTCAAGAAATTTACAATACTCCAGGAAATAAAAATTTCTAAGTGACAGGAGACATGGTCATGACAAGAAAATTAGTAGGAATTTACAGGTAGAGTCATGCATTAGATATCAGGATTTCATATATATCATTTTTATAACGTGGGTAGTTAATATTTTCATGAAAGTAACGCCTGTATATAGGGCGTTTATTATGAATTAACGACCATAGTGGTGGTCGTTTCTTTTAAAGTAGCGCCCTATTCAAGGGCGTTTCTTTCAATAATATTCCAACGTCCGAGAAACTAAAAGTAAAACTAATACATGATGTGCATGATGCTTCTTGTATATATATATTTAGTTAGGGCTACAAGACTTGAGAAGATCCTACCTTGATGAAGATAATCTGATGAACGGTGAAGAATTTAGAAGAACAGAGTCTCCACAAAGTCTCCTGGCGATGGAACTTGCTAACAGCAGTATGCACAGAAGAGAATGCAAATGATCGTCGATGAAGAATCCCCGTTCTTCAGTAGGTTAGAAGAATTTTCCTACAGAGAAAATTGAAGAAATTACTATTTCTTCATGAGTGTAATCGTAGGTATAGGAGAAGAGGAATAACCTTACCGGTCTTTAGTCTTGACAGGCAATTCCTATAAAACCAAAGAAGATGAAGAAACAGTCAGTGTTCTTCATATGAGCATATGCAGAGAAAGAATTTAAGGAATAACTGTTAGTTATTCACCTACCGCGACAGGGACGATCGACCAAATAGCTTTCTAGGGTTCGACTGTCAAGGGTATTTATAGGATTTTTGGGTGTCCTATTAGAGTTAGTGTTCTAGTGAGGGTAACATATCCCTAATAGAGTCCTTACCACTTTTTAACTCTTTCTAATACTTATCTATTACCCTGGATAAGTTCTGGGTTCGAACGGTTCACGAACTTAATTAACGCCTTGGGTCAGGGCGTCTATTCTTAAATTAACGACCTTGTTCAGGTCGTTTATTAAGAAGCGTCTTGTATAAGGGCGTTCCTTATTTTTGAAACACGCCCAAGATATGGGCGTTTCTTTTACTTGCCTATTTGGTCGCGTGAGAGTTGACGACCACAAGTGTGGGCGTCCTTTCTTTAGTCACGCCGTTTATAGAGGCGTTTCTTTTTAAATTAACGCCTTACTAAGAGGCGTTATTTGTACTTTATTTATTTTTTTAATTTTATTTCAATATTCATTTATCAGGGTTGCTACACCCTCCCCCACTTAAAAAGAATTTGGTCCCCAAATTCCACATATATAATTATACACGTGGAGAGTGTAGAACATATACCTCTTAGAATAACTCGGGAAATCGTTTCTTCATAGATTCCTCGGTCTCCCATGTCGCTTCGTGTTCCGAATTCTTATTCCATTGCACCTTGAGCATGGGAATAACCTTATTCCTTAGAGCTCGTATTTCTCGATCCAAAATCTTCATAGGCTTCTGTTTATAGGTGAGATCTTTCTGGATCACCAGATCTCCATGTTCAATAATATGAGATGGATCGTGCACATACTTCTTCAACATAGATATGTGAAATACATTATGTACCTCGGACAATTGAGGAGGCAACGCGATGTGATAAGCAACCTCGCCAACTCTTTCAAGTACCTCGAATGGTCCGATGAATCTTGGCGTAAGCTTGCCCTTAACACCAAATCTTCGTATGCCACGTCCAGGCGATATCTTGAGAAATACATGATCTCCGATTTGGAATTCAAGATCTCTCCTTCTTGTATCAGCATAAGCCTTTTGTCTCGTCTGAGCAACTTGAAATCTTTCTCTGATTGCTTGTATCTTCTCAGTTGTATCCCTTACCATGTCTGGACCTAATAGTTATTTTTCCCCAACTTCGTTCCAGCATAAGGGTGATCGGCAACTCCTTCCATATAAAGCTTCGAAAGGTGCCATTTGGATACTAGCTTGGTAGCTATTATTATAAGTAAATTCAACTAGAGGCAAGTGTTCATGCCAGCTTCCACCAAAGTCAATGATGCAAGCTCTTAGCATATCCTCAACAACTTGGTTAGTTCTCTCAGTCTGACCATCCGTTTGTGGGTGGAAAGCAGTACTAAAGTTGAGCCTTGTTCCCATCGAATGTTGTAATCCCTTCCAAAAATGAGAAGTAAAACGGGGATCTCTGTCAGACACGATTGAGACAGGAATTCCATGTATCCTGACTATTTCCTTGATGTACAGTGCAGCTAGCACATCAATTGACCATCAGCTTTTTATTGGCAAGAAATGTGCCGATTTAGTTAATCGGTCAATGATAACCCAGATTCCATCATGTCATCCTTTCGATTTAGATAAACCCATGATGAAGTCCATACCAATATCCTCCCATTTCCACTTAGGAATATCTAGAGGATGAAGTTTTCCAGTAGGCTTTTGGTGTTCCGCCTTGACTTGTTGGCAAGTGAGACAGCGTGATACATAGTCCGCTATTTCCCTTTTCATGTTGGGCCACCAAAAGTTCCTCTTTGCATCCTGGTACATTTTGGTTGATCCTGGATGAATAGTGTACCTTGATCGGTGAGCTTCATCTAAGATCTTCTTCTTTAATTCCGGACAGTCAGGTATACAAGTTCTACCTTTGAATAATAATCTTCCATCAGAAGTTAGTTGGAAATCAGATTGTCCTTCTAATCTTCCTTTGATTTCTACTAATATAGGATCATCATTCTGAAGTGCTTGTATCTCAGATAATAAATCTGACTGTATGCTTACATGAGATAATGTAATAAATTTAGATTCTGTGTCCAAGCTTATATTGAGCTCGGAGAATTGTTCAAGTAACCTCTATTCTTGTATCATACAATTGGCTATCATTGCTCTCGGCTTTCGACTAAGGGCATCAACAACATAATTACCCTTTCCGGGATGGTATTGAATATTGAAGTCGAAGTCCTTGAGATATTCTAGCCAGCGTCTTTGTCTCATGTTTAGCTCCTTTTGTGAAAATAGATATTTGAGACTTTTGTGATCTGAGTAGACAGTGAACTGTACTCCATAGAGATAGTGTCTCCATATCTTTAGGGCAAATACCACCGCGGCCAGTTCTAAGTCATGGATGGGGTAATTCTCCTCATGCTTCTTCAGTTGACGTGAAGAGTATGCTATGACCTTTCCTTGTTGCATTAGGACACATCCAAGGCCAATGCCAGAAGCATCTGTGTAGACCTCGAATTTCTCTCCTTCTATTGGTAGAGCTAACACCGGAGCTGTAGTGAGATGATCCTTGAGAGTTTGGAAACTTCTTTCACATTCCTCACTCCATTCATATCGGATCTCCTTACGAGTTAATCTTGTAAGTGGTACGGCGATCTTAGAGAAATCTTTGATGAATCGCCGATAATAGCCTGCAAGACCTAAGAAACTTCTGATCTCGCTTGTATTAGTGGGTCTTTCCCAGTTCCTTACAGCTTCAACTTTTGACGGATCTACAGATAATTCATCCTTTGATATGACATGTCCGAGAAAAGCCACTTCTTCCAGCCAGAACTCGCATTTGCTGAGCTTAGCGTATAGTTGATTTGTCCTCAAGATTTGTAATGCAATCCTCAAATGCTCTTCATGTCCTTCCTTAGTCTTGGAATATATCAATATATCATCAATGAAAAACTACCACAAATTGATCTAGATAAGGCCTGAATATGCTATTCATTAACTGCATAAAGGCAGCAGGGGCATTTGTTAGTCCAAAAGGCATGACAACAAATTCGTAATGGCCATACCTGCTTCTGAATGCAGTCTTATGAATGTCATCATCCTTGATTCTTAATTGATGATATCCCGACCTGAGATCAATCTTGGAAAAGTATTTGGATCCTGAAATCTGATCAAATAATTCATCGATTCTCGGCAGTGGATACTTGTTCTTGATAGTAAGATGATTCAACTGTCGATAGTCGATACACAATCTCATGGATCCATCCTTCTTCTTTACAAATAAGACTGGTGCTCCCCACGGGGAAGTACTTGGTCTAATAAACCCTTTTCGGATTAGTTCCATCAACTGCTCCTTCAACTCTTTGAGTTCAGCCGGGGACATTCTATAGGGTGCCTTTGAAACTGGACCAGCACCAGGGACTAAGTCAATGGTGAAGGCCACTTCTCTTTGAGGGGGTAATCCCGGCAAATCTTCCGGAAATACGTCTGAAAATTCTTGCACTACCTGAATGTCTTCTATCTTAGTGTCCTTTGTTTCCTTAACTGTGACAAATGCAAGGAAGGATACACATCCTTTCCTGACGAGCTTGCTTGCTCGAAGAGCCGAAATAAGAGGGGATTTGCTCCGACTCTTGGGGTGAGAAAAGACTAATTCTGAAAAATCTTTAAAAGCAATTTGGCTATTGCGGCAATCAACCGTTGCATGGTATTTGGATAACCAGTCCGCTCCCAGTATAACATCATACTCCTTTAGATCGAGGCATATGAGATCTATAGGTAAATTCCTACCTTGAACCATTACCTCACAGTTTTGATAGTGATGAGTAATATCATTTTCACTTCCCAGAGGAGTAGTTAGGACTATTTTTATCCATTCTGGTTCTAACGGTAACGGGTTGGCAAACTTCTTAGAAATAAAGGAATGCGATGCACCCGTATCAAATAAGACATAAGCACTTTTGGAACAAATTTTCAATGTACCTTCCACTAATCCGCCTTCTTCTTCAGGTTCGGTCTCCTGGATTGCATGAAGATGAGCATTCTTCGTCACCGGGCGTTTACCATCGCCGGCTTGGTCATTCATTAATGGACACTCGGGAATCCGATGCTCACGGCTTCCACAACGGAGACAAGCTCCTAATTTCCTCCAGCATTCTTCTGTCTTGTGACCAGCCTTGTCACAATGCTTGCATACTGTATTAGAAGGTGTAGTGGTGAAAGAGAAGGGCTTGGATTTCTTGAACTTGGAATCTTGAGAGGATGAACCTCCATTATTGGGCCTCTTCTTAAAGTTGGGTTTGAAGGAACCCGAACTTGTGACTTGCTCCTTCTTATCTTTCCCATGGATCCTATCATATAGTTCCGTGGCATCTTCAAGTAATTGAGCTCGGCGCACTATTTCGGAATAAACTTGGATATCCATAGGCACCAGTTGAGTAATGTAGTGGGGCCTAAGCCCATTAAGAAATCTACGGGCTTTCATCTTCTCCGTGCTAATAAGATGCTTAGCATATCTAGACAACCTGGAGAACTGAGCTTCATAATCTGCTAATGATAAAGATCGTTGCTTCAATGCAGCGAATTCTGCAGCCTTCTTTTCTTGGACTCGGTCCGAGAAATATTTAGCATTGAAGTATTCCACAAATTCTTCCCATGTTACTTGAGTAGGATCCATGGTTACTTCAATAGACTCCCACCAGCACCTAGCATCTTTCTCTAACTGGAATGTAGCTAATAGAACTTTGTCATGATCCGTGCATTGCATGACACGGAATATGCGTTCGGTTTCTCGGACCCAATGCTCGGCATCGTCCGGATCGGTCGATCCCGTAAACTTCGGGGGATTCATGTTCTTAAATGCTTGGTGTAAGCTTCCAGCTCGTGGAGCACCACCTTGTGCTACCTGTTGTAGCACTTGAGTCATCCCTTGAAGGGTACGCTGCATGTTGCGCCATTGAGCACGTTCGGCAGCCATTATCCTACAATTACAATAACTATATTAGTACGTGATCGTATTTAAAGACTCGTACACTATGTTAAATCTAACCCTTGGTTCTACCCAATCTCACTGGTTTAAAGGTTCAACTTATCCTTGGACTTGGATTTTTCCTAGGAATTGAATACCCTAGGCTCTGATACCACAAAGACTGTCACGCCCCGAGCGCGGAAGATACCCGGAGGTGCGCGACGTGTCTATATCAATCATGTCAATCAGAGTGGTCGTGTATTCGACACAAAGACAGAGATGCGCAAAATAGCAAGATAACCCAATCCTTTATTCCTTTATAATAGACTATTACAAATCCAATACTCTGTTTAATAAAAAGAAAAGTACATAGTTGACTCAAGAAACTATAGAAAAGACTAGATGACACTTGAGCAGCTCTAGCACTTTCACTCATGACCATTCCCATCCGATTGACTTCCGTCGTCGTCGGACTTACCTGAAAAGTAAAAAGGGACAAACGGGATGAGCGAACGCTCAGTAGGAAATTATATCTCAAGTACTAGCAAGGGGTTTAAGTAATTACATCTTTCATGAATGCAATAAAGCTATGCATGCTCGCATAAAACGATAAGATAGAGAGAATGTAATATCAAGGAAATAAGATGGACTAATCATGATCTTTCAACAAGATAACAAGGATATTCAAGATATTTAAGCAAGTACGTTTAACAAGTCATGTCAAGAACTTTGGCTATCATGTATCAAGCAAGTAAATTACCCTTTTGCGGGCCACGCATTTCATGTCAAGTCAAGTACGATTCAAGTACAAGATGTGTGTGGAATGTCCAATCAAGCAAGTCAAGTACTCGGTATAATGCCAGATATCTTATCATTTTAACTCCCATGGGCACAAGTACTTTCGGGTGCTCCTCCCAGGACCAGATCGGGCCCTATATGCGCAGGCATTTATCATGTATTTTCTTTTTTTGACATCCACTCTTGTTTATATAGCCAATATAGAATTTCAATAATCAAGCTTGTAGACATGTATGACAACTTTGGATAGAATAGAGTCCAAAATATGACAAAGGACATAGATTGGCGATAATAACGGTATAATCACAATTATCGATGAAACTAGGTGGAATTAGGTTCCCTTAACTTAGGTACCATGACAAATCGATATGGACATTCTATATATAGAATTGAGGTCCACATGAACAGTATATCAAAGTAAGATACCCTCATTCTTATCATAGAATTGAGGTTTCCAAGAATGACATGATATGGCATGATATCATCATCCCATTAAGAATTTCTTATGATATACTCTTTGTATAAACATAAGGGCCGGTATATCATGTTTCTTTAGATTGACATGGCAAGGATCGTGTAATGGGTTTTTCGGGTACAACCAGCTCAGTCGGCCTTGAGGGAATCCAAGGCTACGAGGAGTCTTACGGAGGTCTTTATGACTAACTCGCTAGTCCAAAGGAACGGAATGTCCAATGGAGAGCTTGTATGTCAATGAGAGTTGAGTGTGATCGATGAAACAACGTGAAAAGTGGGACTATACTCACGGAGTGGAGAATAGTGCCGATATATATATTATATAATATGAAACCATCGGTTAACAGAATCAGGATAAAATCATTTTTATAGAAAATAACGACTTACGCTAAGTCGTTTCTCAAGTAAGTAACGCCTAACAGAAGGGCGTTTACACATGTTTCCATTTTGCAGAATTTTTAATAATTCAGTAATTTATCTAAAACACGCCCTGGTTAGGGGCGTTTCTTCAGGAGTTGACGACTTCACAAGAAGGCATCTTATTATTTACATATCTGTCAGAATGTAAATAATTTTCAAGATTGAAAGAAAACACGCCCTGGGAAGGGGCGTTACTGTTTAATTCTATTTTACAGAATAAATATATTTCAGGATTTTAACAGAGAAACGCCTTAGGAAGAGGCGTTAGCTTTCAGAATCACGCCCTGTTCTGGGGCGTTAACATAAAAAAAATGACTTTGTCCAAGTCGTGAATTCAAGAAATTTACAATACTCCAGGAAATAAAAATTTTTAAGTGACAGGAGACATGGTCATGACAAGAAAATTAGTAGGAATTTACAGGTAGAGTCATGCATTAGATATCAGGATTTCATATATATCATTTTTATAACGTGGGTAGTTAATATTTTCATGAAAGTAACGCCTGTATATAGGGCGTTTATTATGAATTAACGACCATAGTGGTGGTCGTTTCTTTTAAAGTAGCGCCCTATTCAAGGGCGTTTCTTTCAATAATATTCCAACGTCTGAGAAACTAAAAGTAAAACTAATACATGATGTGCATGATGCTTCTTGTATATATATATTTAGTTAGGGCTACAAGACTTGAGAAGATCCTACCTTGATGAAGATAATCTGATGAACGGTGAAGAATTTAGAAGAACAGAGTCTCCACAAAGTCTCCTGGCGATGGAACTTGCTAACAGCAGTATGCACAGAAGAGAATGCAAATGATCGTCGATGAAGAATCCCCATTCTTCAGTAGGTTAGAAGAATTTTCCTACAGAGAAAATTGAAGAAATTACTATTTCTTCATGAGTGTAATCGTAGGTATAGGAGAAGAGGAATAACCTTACCAGTTTTTAGTCTTGACAGGCAATTCCTATAAAACCAAAGAAGATGAAGAAACAGTCAGTGTTCTTCATATGAGCATATGCAGAGAAAGAATTTAAGGAATAACTGTTAGTTATTCACCTACCGCGACAGGGACGATCGACCAAATAGCTTTCTAGGGTTCGACTGTCAAGGGTATTTATAGGATTTTTGGGTGTCCTATTAGAGTTAGTGTTCTAGTGAGGGTAACATATCCCTAATAGAGTCCTTACCACTTTTTAACTCTTTCTAATACTTATCTATTACCCTAGATAAGTTCTGGGTTCAAATGGTTCATGAACTTAATTAACGCCTTGGGTCAGGGCGTCTATTCTTAAATTAACGACCTTGTTCAGGTCGTTTATTAAGAAGCGTCTTGTATAAGGGCGTTCCTTATTTTTGAAACACGCCCAAGATATGGGCGTTTCTTTTACTTGCCTATTTGGTCACGTGAGAGTTGACGACCACAAGTGTGGGCGTACTTTCTTTAGTCACGCCGTTTATAGAGGCGTTTCTTTTTAAATTAACGCCTTACTAAGAGGCGTTATTTGTACTTTATTTATTTTTTTAATTTTATTTCAATATTCATTTATCAGGGTTGCTACAGCTGTGCAGTACAGCTTGCATCTGCTGGGCACTACAGCTTGGCCTACAAACCGCTGAGCAACACAGCTTGCTGTCCGAGACAAGTCTCGCCTGCTAAGGATTACAGCTTCACCTCTCCAGTGGAATCCTCCACTGCAACTGCTGGGGTTTACAGCTTACCCGACCAGAGGCAACACCTCAGCTAACAGCTGACTCACAGCTTGAAGAAACAAGTTCAGAAAATAAAAGACAGAAGCAAATGAAAATAGAAAACCCAAATGGGAATCTAGCTCGAATGAGCAAAGGCTCAGCTCTGGTATCTGAACCAAGAGTCTGAGATACAACCTCTCAATCAAACTCTCTCAATCTCACTCTCTCAACTCATCTCTATTTTCTTCTCTTCTGTCTTTTTCTTCTTATCTATTTTTCTTCTCTCTGTGGATCGGTGGCTCTCTGCTGCTTCAGGCTTCTACCTCTCTGTATAGACTTTGCCACTGGTTGATCGATCAGCCTTCATCTGAAGACGAAGACTCATATATATACAGCAGCAGATTGGATAAGGGCGCGTGGCTTCCACATTTCTCGCCCAGAGAATTCGCCAGATCCGAGGCAATTTCATCTACATGGCAGCATCCTTGATGTGCTGCTTCCACGTGTCACCATCACAGCACCTCATCCTCCTTGGATCACGAGCCAGGTCATCAATCCCAGCAAAGAATCCCTGTCAGACAGTCGAAATAGAATCATCAGTTTAAGTATTAAACCCTGTACAGACTTTGCAGGATTGAATGCATTGTATAGACTTCACTGTATGGACTTTGTGAGCTCGAATGCAATGTACAGACTCTGCAGAACATTCAGTAGCCAACGTATAGACTTAGGCAATGTAACAACTTGGACAGACAACTGACGATGTATGGACTTCAACTCAAAGATGCACAATGTACAGACTTGAATTCATATGATGCATAATGTGCAGACTTGAATGCTGTGCGATGTACAGACTTCATGTTATGCATTAGACTCTAAGGAAGACAGACTATGTATAGACTTAGGCAGCCTTCAGCTTGATGTACAGACTTCAAGAACGATGCATGCAATGCACTGGACAATGTATGGACTTAGCCGATGCAGACTAGTCTGATGTACAGACTTGCTCGTTGTTCAGACATCATGAACAATGTACAGGCTTGCCAAAGGAAACTCTGTACATACTTGATCAAAGCAAGGCAATCGAGTGTATAGACATTCACAATGTATAGACTTGCCAAGCGAAAGGGCTGTACAGACTTGATGAACGATGCAAGGCAAACGAATGTATAGACTTCCAATGTATGGACTTGCCAACTGGGCGATGTATAGACTTGAGTAAGGCAAAGTCTGTACAGACTTGAAAGTGCACAATGTATAGAGTTTGCCAAGACAACTGAACGATGTACAGACTTTCACAATGTGTAGACTTTGGCAACACAACGGCTGTACAGACTTCCACTCAACTGCGATGTACAGACTTGCCAAGGGAAACGACGGTAAAGCTATCAGTGTATAGACTTCGAGTGCAACGTCGGTAAAGCTACCGATGTATAGACTTGCAAGTTGAACTAGTGGATGTGCAGACTTGGAAGTTCACTGATGGATGTACAGACTTCACCTCGAGCAAGCAACAGTGCTGTGTATGGACTTTGAAGAATGATGCATGACGCTGTACAGACTTCACTTGAAACAGTACGATGTACAGACTTTGTCTAACACAGTCCAATGTACATACTTGCTGATGCATTGTATAGACTTACATGAGACGCTCAAAGAAACGCTCAATGTACAGACTTAGTCTGATGCGTTGTATAGACTTGCATGAGACGCTCAATGTACAGACTTCAAGTCCAGTGTATAGACATTGCCTTAGACGCTAAATGAGACGGATGTTGTGTAGACTTGCTGGTCAAACAGACACAGACTCTGTACAGACTTTAGCGTGCAGACATACAGACAATATGAATGTATAGACTTAACACAACGATGCAATGTATGGACTTTACAAATGCAAGCAATGTAGCAATGTATAGACTTTGGGCTTGCCATGCAATGTATAGACTTTGAACACAAACGTCACAATGCAATGTATAGACTTGCTAGTTAAGTGAGCTGCAATGTATGGACTCTGCTATGCATGAAGACGAGTGTATAGACTTGAAAATCTGGGGGGAGTCAACCCATCAAAGAAGGGGGTCGACCCATGATGCATGAATGTATAGACTTATGTTCTAAGCGATGCACAAACACAACACAAAGCAGTGTATAGACTCTACGTGCAATGTGTAGACTTTGAGTGTGTGTGCAGTGTGTAAACCTGTGAAGTGCATAGAACACACATACAATCTGATAAGAACAATTTCATCAAAGCATAAACAGTTGCCAATCAATCAAAACAAGGTGTTGCTAATGAAGTAAAACATATTGTCAACATCATCAACACAGAGGAGTCACAACAATCTCCCCCTTTTTGATGATGGCAACCCCCTATCATATAGAATAGAAATTACCTGTCATACAGATGATGAGAGACATGATTTGTTATTCAGATTGTCATTCAGATGCTATGCATGCATGCTACGAAATGTAAGCAACTCCCTGCTAACAAAATCTCCCCCATTGCCATAACATAATGCATACACTTCCCCTGGAATGAATTTCGAATTCATACAATATTCTCCCCCTTTACCATCAACAAAGAGGAGGGAAAGTGAGTACAAGGGAAGGAACAAGAGATATCATCTGACTGGCATTCTGAACAAGTAGTTCAGGAATAAGCATTCTAAAGCACAGAGTCTTCAGTCATATGAAGTTATAAACTACTTTCAGATAGAATTCTGGTTTAAGGACTATAACATTTTGAGTTCATGCACTACAATCAATGGATAAGTTTTCTGTGCATGATAAAATAATAAACCAGAATCACATTTACATGAGAGATTCAGTTTCAAAATATCTTACTTTCATAGACTCATTAAAAAGATGATTAAGAGATACCAGGTCTTGTATTGAAAATAAACAAATTGACATCCAAGAAATTTCTTGTGAAGGAATAGCATTTTCAATATTAGTTCATTTAGGGCATTCAGATACCATTTGCCTTTTTGCGTAAGGGTATACGTTTATCAGACGCCAATACCCCTAGATACTCAACATCATGGACCATTCTGCCTATGATCAAACACAATAAAACTGATTTACACCTTTTTGTGTGAGGGTACACGTTTATCAGACGTCAGTTACCCCCAGGTACTTAGTGAAACCAACCTACTGGTTTGATCATTTTATACAGAGATAGCTGATACACCTCATGACATGAGTGTTGTCCACTTCTTTGATGGATCACTCAGTTTCTCGGTGATTTACCAGTCATTGCTCTGCCAATGTTATTTTTTCAAGTAGTTTTCAAGATTTTCAACATTATCTTAGCTGTCCTTTATTTGTTTCAGAATGACTTGTTTAAGAACAATACACATGCTAGGCTTCTCTAACATGATTTCATATGAGTTTTCAGATTTCAGATATAAGTAGCTTTGTCTGACATGAAATAAGAAAAGGGTTGAGAGTTTTATCAATTTTCAGCTTTCTTATTTACTGATTACAATCTTTAAACTCCAAAAATTATAAAATTTAAACCATTAAGTCAGTCTTTAAGCAATTGAAATTCTTATAACTGAAGAAGTCCGTTTTCTATTGCTTGGAAATCAGAACTGACTAACAGATTGCCATATGTCAGATTCAATCATTCAGAGTCAAAGAATGAATGAATTCAAGTAAGTTGATGACCACTCTGAATTTCTAATAATACTCCCCCTGTCTATATGCATGCAGTTTTGCAAATGAATGGCAAGAATTAGATACCAACTGTTATAATATGCATTACTCTACTCTGTTCTATATGCATGTGGTTTTAGATGAGAGAAAGCTTAGACACAATCATAACTAAATGATATGCAATGAATAATATGTCATGAAAAAATATGTTATGCATGCATGGTCTAGTCTAACATTCAACAATCACAGAGTTTTATTCAAGCTATCAGATGCAAGTCCAAATCAGAAATTTTATTCAAAGCAGCTGAAAAAATCATTCATCATGCTGAAATTTACACAAGCCAAGTTCTCTTCTAAGAAATTTGAACCTTTCATTCCCAAGAGGCTTAGAAAAAATATCAGCAATTTATTTTTCAGTTTCAATGAAGTTCATTTCAATTTCATTTTTATTTACAACATCTCTCAGAAAATGGTGTTTTATCTCTATATGCTTAGTCCTAGAATGATGAACATGATTTTTAGCAAGACATATAGCACTAGTATTATCACATAACATTGGAATACATCCCAATTTTATCTGATAATCATCCAGTTGGTGCTTGATCCATAGTACTTGGGCAGCACAATTACCTGCAGCAACATATTCAGCTTCAGCTGTAGACAAGGCTACAGTGTGTTGCTTCTTAGATGCCCAAGATACTAGACAGCCACCTAAGAATTGACAGTAGCCACTAGTGCTTTTTCTATCTACTCGACACCCAACATAATCTGCATCAGTGTAAGCTAGAAGTTCTAACTCACACTTGGCAGGATACCACAGACCTAACTCTTGGGTGCCTAGTAAATACCTAAAAATCCTTTTCACTGATTTAAGATGTGATTCTTTAGGACTAGCCTGAAATCTAGAGCATAAACACACTAAAAATTGAATATCAGGCCTAGATGCTGTAAGATATAGAAGGGATCCGATCATACCTCTATATAGCCTTTGATCCACTGGTTTACCTTTAGGATCTTCATCCAAACTGGTTGAGGTACCCATTGGAGTAGCTATTTCCTTGAGGTTGTCCATTTTGTACTTCTTCAATAAATTCTTTATGTACTTGGACTGAGAGATGAAGGTTTCATCCTTTGTTTGTATAACCTGCAGTCCAAGAAATAATTTGAGCTAGCCCATTGAGCTCATT
The DNA here is from genome assembly GCA_022559845.1 of Amorphophallus konjac. Taxonomy (NCBI): domain Eukaryota; kingdom Viridiplantae; phylum Streptophyta; class Magnoliopsida; order Alismatales; family Araceae; genus Amorphophallus; species Amorphophallus konjac. The sequence continues at coordinate 284,199,052 of CM040120.1, read as the reverse complement.
TCAAACTCATTAGTCATTATCTGAGAGAATTCCTCACACAATTTGGGGTTAGTTGACCCAAACACAATGTCATCCACATAAATTTGAATGATAAGAATATCTGAATGACTCACCTTGATAAATAATGTTTGATCAACTACACCTCTTGTGAAGTTCTTGTCAGTGAGGAATTTGCTCAACCTGTCATACCAAGCTCTAGGAGCTTACTTTAAACCATAGAGAGCCTTTTTGAGTTTATAAACATGATTGAGGAAGTCTAAGCATTCAAACCCAGGAGGCTGCCTCACATAGACATCCTCACTAATTTCCCCATTTAAAAAAGCAGATTTCACATCCATCTGCTGAAGATTTATTCCTAGGGAACATGCATAAGCCAATAATATTTTGATAGCTTCTAACCTGGCTACAGGGGCAAAAGACTCTTCAAAGTCTATACCAAATTCTTGATTATACCCCTGAGCTACAAGTCTAGCTTTATTTTTAATGACATTCCCTGATTCATCAGTTTTATTTCTGAACACCCATTTAGTCCCTATGACTGTTTCATGATCAGGAGGTGGAACCAAATGCCACACCTTATTCCTGTCAAATTGATTAAGCTCTTCATGCATGGCATTAATCCAATGCACATCTTTGAGAGCACAGTCAATGGACTTGGGTTATACTTGTGAAATAAAAGTAAATGCATTCAATTCATTTTAAATTCTTAAGTGACCTCTAGTCCTAGGGGGGTCATGCAAATTTCCAATCACATTATCTACAGGATGATCTTTAAGATATCTAATGTTAACAATTGGATTATCATGAAGTTCATTTACCTCCCCCTGAACTGTAGGCTCTTCTTCATTAGGCTCTTCATTTCCTTCCTCATTTTCGGATTGGTCTGCAGAATTTCCTTCTTTCAGAATATCACCACTGTCTTCATTCCTGCATTGACCAATATTAGTCTTTAATAAGGATTCATCAAAAACTATATGTGGAGATTCTTCAACAGTTTTGAAATTCAGATTGTACACTCTATATGCTCGGGTATTTTCAGAATAACCAAGAAAAATTCATGGTTCACCTTTAGGTTCAAATTTATCAAGGTCTCTTTTATCATTTATATGAATGAAACATTTACAACCAAAAACCTTGAAATGAGCAATGGAAGGTTTCTTACCCTTTAAGATCTCATAGGGTGTTTTCTGAGTAGAAGGTCTTACCATGGCTCTGTTAATTACATAACAGGCTGTGTTTACTGCTTCAGCCTAAAACTTCCTTGGTAGACCACCTTCAACCAATAGTGTACGACCCATCTTCACTAGGGTTCTGTTCCTTCTCTCCACAATTCTATTCTGCTCAGGTGTCCTTGGTGAGGAGTACCTGTGATTAATTCCATTTGACCTGCAGAATTCATCAAACTGTGAGTTTTCAAACTCACCTCCATGATCAGTCAAAATATTTTTAATTTTCTGATTTATTTTAACATAGAACTCCTGAAATTCTGAGAATGCATCACTCTTATGTGATAAGAAATAAACCCAAGTATACCTAGAGAAGTCATCTACTATGACAAACCCATACTTCCTCTCTGATAAGCTGACAGATCTGGTTTGCCCAAAAAAGTCCATGTGTATCAGCTCATAGGGTTTAGAAGAGAGATTTTCAGTTCTAGATTTAAATGACTTTCTAGTTATCTTTGACTGAGTGCATACATCACAGATTTTATTTTTATTCTTAAAGGAAACTTCAGGAAGTCCTCTAACCATGCCATGCTTATTCAGTTTATGCAAAACAGTGTAACTAGCATGACCTAACCTACGATGCCATTAAAATGCTAAGTCTTCTCTACTAGCAGTAAGGCATAGGTTAGAATGTTGAATATCATCTAAATCTATCATGTAAGTGTTATTTATCCTCTTGCCAGAAAATTTAACAGTTTCGGAATCAGGTTCAAAAACTTTGCAACATTGAGAGTCAAAAAGCACTTTGCATCCTTTATCACATAGTTGGCTGATACTAAGTAAGTTATAAGCTAAGCCTTCAACCAACATAACATCCTCAATGCAACAAGTAGAACACTTACCTACTTTACCTGATCCGACAATTCTACCTTTTATGTTGCTGCCAAAGGTGACAAGGCCTCCTTGTTTCTCTGTCAGCATGCAGAACTTGGCCTTATCCCCTGTCATATGCCTAGAGCGGCCGCTATCCAAGTACGACAAGTTGTTCTTGGCTGCCAGGCATACCTGCATACACAATTAGGTAGAGAGGTTTGGAACCCAAGACTGATTGGGCTCCAGAACAGATGAAATAGAAGCAAAGCAAGAAAGTAGACTTTTCGGAATCCACATTTGTTTAAATGAATTTTGTTCAGTGGATTCTACATATTTCCTTCTGTTGTTGTTCCTCTTCTTCTTGTTGTTTGTCTTCTTATTGTTTGCACCAGCATGATTATTGACAGTGTTTTTTCTTTGCCAGTGCCTTGGCCAGGGTGCATTCATGAAGTTGTGGCCATAGTAGTTCCTGGGCTGGCTAAAGAAATTCAGATTCCTAGGTGTCCAATTGCCATACCCATCAACCCAATTTCTAGGGTAAGGTCTATAAGACTATGTAGCCTGATGTCCAAGACCTGTAAACCTTCCTTGAGTCCTAGTCCATCCTGACCTATTTGGATAGGTTGACTGTGCAAAGAAGTGGGACTGGGCTCTAGGTTGGTAGAAGTGTTTGGGTTGAGCTCTAACAGCATTCTGCCTCCCCTGCACCTTGGACCCTGCTGACCTATTCATAGGAGTGTATTGGGTCTTCTTCAGAGGTGGTGGTGATGGTGGAGACTTGGTGACTTTAACATGGGGTTTATAAGACTTTTTAGGTTGACCCCTAACCTGAGACTGAGCTTTGGGATTCTGCTTAGATGTGCTAGCTCTACTAGGCTCACTCAGTTTTTGTTTGCCCTTCTCCTCAGCAGTGGGCCTTTTCAGATTAGCAATTTTATTCATTGAAATGTTTGAATTCATGCTAATTAGAGGTCCTTTTTCTTTTTGTACAACAAATGAAATAGTTTTCATTCCAAAGGTTTTTGTTGCACTAGGATTAAATCCTAGTCCCTCTTTTCTGAAATTGACCTTTGACCCTAACAAAGCATTTAGATTATCTGTTCCCTGGGTCATTTTCTCAATAGTCTTAAGCTTGTCCTCATTATCCTTCTGAATGTCTTCAATGGATCTTTTCAGTTCTGTATTCACACTTAGGACAGCTTGATATTTTTCATTCACTATTTTTATCTCACTTTCATACTTCTGGATTTTCAGCTTCCATTCATCAGCTTCTTTTTCTAACCTCTCATTATCTTCTTTAGAGGCTTTTAACTCATTTTTGATTTCATCTAATTCAGAACATGTGAGTTTCAAATTTTTATTATCAGATTCTAAACATGCAATTTTATCAATTAGAGTCGTATCATTTTGCATGGAGTTAATCTTTCTTCTTAGATGCCTGTTTTCTTTTATAATATCATCAGCTCTATCAGCTATGTCATGGTACGCATCTACCCAATCAGCAATTGTGAAATTTTCAAATCTAGTGATTACCTCATCTGAGTCCTCTTCTCTGTCTTCTGAGCTTGTTGCTATAAGGCAAATGGGCTTCTCAGATTCGGCTTCACTGTCTGAGCTGCTACTGAAGGAACCTTCATCTTCATCACTCCAGGAATTGCTTTCCCTTTCGTGTTCCTTCTCTTTGACTTGTCCTTGTATTTCTGATTATCTAGACAGTCAGCTTTCAGATGGCTTGGTTTCCTGCATTGATAACAAGTATTAGTTTCAGTTTTCTTTGCAGGGTTGTGTTTATACCTTTTGTCCCTTCGGCCGCCACTGTACTTCTTTTGGCTGAATCGTCCTGCTCCTTTCCTGAGAAATCGCTTGAACTCTCAGGTCATCATGGCCATCTTAGAATGAGTTATGTCTTCTTCATTCAGGCTCTCCTCTGATGATGAACTGCTAGAGCTAGATCTGGACTTGCTGGATTTGCTGGTACCAGCCTTCAGCGCTATCGGTTTCTTCTTCTTCTCAGCTTCCTCCATCTTTGGCATATTAATCTCATATGCCATCAGCGAGCCGATTAGCTCATCAGCCCTTGTATTTCGCAAGTCCCTTGACTCCTCCATCACTGTAGCCTTAGTATGCCAAGCATGAGTCAGGGAGCGCAGTATCTTCCTCACTACATCATATTCAGTCTGAGGTTTCCCGAGACCTCTAAGACCATTTGTAATGATAGTTAATCGAGAGTACATCTCCTTAATGGTCTCGTTCGGCTTCATCTTGAATGCTTCGTATTCTGACACAAGGAGATTAGCCTTCTGCTCTCTAACCTGAGAGGTCCCTTCATGAATGACTTCCAGTGCATCCCACATCTTGATGCGGGACGAGACACGGACACGACAAGCTCGCGATCGTCCCTTGATGAGGGAAGCGTCGGATGTGCGCGGTTGAGAAACCGGCTGTGAGCTAGGGTGGTCGGCTCTCACTTGTGCCCGGATCGGGTCACGGGATGGTTTCGCTCTCTCTCGCAGCAGTGATATTATAAATTGAAAGCGAGCTAGGTATCCCTACACATGCTCTCTAGCAGCGGCATATAAAGCATATAAAGAATTAAGCTAATGCCAAGTGTAAGGGTGCCTCCACGCTCTCGGCGTGGCGAAGATGGGACCCGGCCGGAACTCGTACCCCCGGGAACTTAATACATTATGGTTACAGCAATGCAATTAAGCCCACTCCACGCAGGGAGGTAAAGGGCGACACAAGTGGGCCCGGGAGGACCAGTTTCGGGTTGACGGGCGGTTCCGGACGATGCTTCGGCTTCACGCATATTCGTGTTAGTGGGGGCCCACGTGTTGACCGGAGGGGTCGTGTGGGGCCTGATGACTCCTCTATTGTGGAGACACTTGGGAAGCGTTCCCCTGGGATGGCGAGCTACTGGAACGACCGCCGGACGCCGGGCGGCCCTCGGACGACGCTCGCGGGGAACTCGGCCACAAACCTGAAAGTTCTGTTTACAGGCGCGCGACTCGGAGAAAACTGCTGCTGCGATCAGCCCCGTTATCGGAACGCGACGAAATTAGAGCCGTTGGAAAGAGGACTCAAAATACTTCGACGTAGGGGTCTTCAAAAAAAATAATCAGATCTGTATTTCTGATTGTTGAATTTACAATCTTGCTGAATTCGGGCCAGAACTGCAGGGGCAGGATCTATCTTCTCTGAAGATCGACGTTGACCGGGGAGAAGACTTCCGAATCTGGAAATGATTTCTTCAGCAAAGTTGAAGGTCTCTGAGAGAGGAATCCGGGAATATTTTTGGTTTTTTGATTGGATAAGAAATGGACTTTCTGGGATGTTTTTACTAGACCTGGGTCGGATCTGGGAAACTGTGGGCAGACTGTTCTTGGGAACTTGGACGGTTTTTGTAAAATACTTGGAGGGCGAACCAAAAATTAATAAAATTCCTGGTGGTAGAGGGATGTGGACAGAACTCCCATTAAATTTGTCCGTCCCAAAAAAAATCAAAAGATGGTTTGAATGGGGTAGACTCAGAGCTGATGAATAGTGAACAGAACCAGGACAGATCTGGAACTTGGACTTGGACGAAAATCAAAAAATAGCTAAAGGATGAATTTTGACGTGATTTTTTTTGTGGAGATAAGGGTTCTAGAGGGGAACCAACCCTGAAATTTTGAGCTTCAGAAGATGAAGGGAGTGATAGCAGCAATTCGGAGAAGAAGGATCTGTCCTGAGTGGACAGAACACCAAAACCGTTGGCAACGACGCGTCGGCAGCGAGACGATGGCGGCGGCGATCACCGGAGCTTCTTCAGATGAGAGAGGGGATCAAGGGGGAGGGGAATTGCACTCTAGAAGGGGGGCTGGAGGTGGAGGAACCAGAGAGAAGGAGGGGGAGGGGCGCAAGATCCAATGGGGGGCAAATGCCTATTTTCTCTTCATTAATTCATTCAATATGAAAAATACAACCTTATAAAGGATGCCAACCAAACTCAACCTCAACCCTTGGATCTAGGGGTTTGGATTGAAGGGCTGGGATACAATGTGAATCACACATTTAATACATTAGTTTAATCTAATTTGACCATTCTTATTCAACCTTGGACTAAATCTATTCAAACACCACCTAACAAGCCTAATAAGGCCAAAAGAGGGGGCGCCCCCTTCATGGGCCTCTCTTGGGCCTAGGCTGGTCCAAGGGCAGCCAACCCAACCCATTAACTCAAGTCTAGACTTGGGCCTTCCAAGTCTTGGTGGCCCATGAGAGGGAGTGGCCCAATTGGGCCTTAAATGACTAATATGGTCCATAAGGGTGGCACTTGGTCCAATATGAACTAGGCTTTCTAATGGACTCTACTAATGGCAATCTAACCTTGGACTTGACATAACAAATGGCCCATTGGCTTGATATAAGCCTTACAAGGAGCCCAAAAGAAAGAAAATACACAATTACAATCTCATACAAGCCATAACTCACAAATACACTCCACCCGTGTAATGAAATCGCCTTTGATGCCCCATCAATTCTCCCCGGGTGGGAGGAACTCGACCCCGTCGAGTAGGGGTATGACTGCTCTGGTACTCCGGCGGATCTGTCACCGTGCCAAGTAACGTGGGATGCTCCACTCCAAATGATCGGCACCTGCTCATTCCATATATACTCGATATGCGCACTGCTATGGCTAAAGGTGGTCACTCCGATGGGGCACTCTCAAAAGGGAGGAAACAGCTCGAAGACTCACTAGGAATCACCGCTGAGTCCCTATAGATGACTGATCCGGGTATAGAAGTAAAACCGATTACATACTCATCAAGTGAGTCCACTCGCCTCTTACTCGTAAGAGACCGACAATGAGCTTGCACAAGACACATGCAGACTCACCATGCACAGACACACGAATGCAAACCACGCAAACAATCGACTCAAAATCACCACACAAACAAACCACATAAAGAAAACACACCGACTCATATATGACCCTAGACACACCTAATGTTAGTCCGACCCGTACATGGGTGACGGCGGACCAGGACACCCGAATATGTGCCATGCATGCATGTTAGGCAACTGGGAATGGATGGCATGGGGAACACCTATACGTCGGGTGTGGTTATGCGTGGATGGTCTTTGGAATGTGGGCGACTCGGGTGGTTTAGAAGGGTCGGGTGTAGGTGGATCGGGGTTGGTGGATGTAGATGGACCATCTCGAGGGGAAGGGGCATATAAGTGGGCTTCCTTGAAGAAGGGGTGTACGGGTGGTAACTCGGGAAGTCTAAAAGTGAAGGGGTCAAAAGGGTCAAAGAAGGTATGACCCCTTGTGGTGGGTTCCCACAAGTCACAGTCCCACGTGTAGACGGTTTGAAGATGTGGGTAGTCACCTTCTTGAATTGTAACGGGTGGGACGGGGATCGTAGGCAAGAAGTATGATTCCTCCCTCGGACAAAAGGGTATGAATTCGGGCTCGTCCGGTAAGGGGAGGAGTACGAGGATCTCCGTGGTGACACAACCCCCGGTGCACTCGGATGTAATGAACCCATAGGCCGGATGGGTGAAGCTAAGACTAGCGGGTTGGTCGAAGCCTCGGGCCAATAAATGTGTAAAGGTCAACTGCCGGTCTAACCCTTTAAGCAGGTCGTCCAATGTGTTCACATAGTGACGAGACCGGAAGGTGGTATGAAATGAGTTGCTTGACACTAGTGGTAATGTGGGGTCCATTGATGGGAAGGGAGGTGGGACCAAGCCATCCTTGAGCCAACTAAGAAGCGGCTCGGCTATGAAAAGCGTACCCGTTAGAAATACGGGTGGCTCGGGCCTTGGTGGTTCCAAATGAGAGGATTCCGAATCAAATTCGGAAAAAGAGATGGATGACATTGGAACTCTCTCGAGTGGTGAAGGCCATGGTGTAGGCGGCTGGGAGGTGGATGCTGGTCGAAAGCCACCATACCGAGAGAAGTGTGACTCAAATGGTTCGACCACTAGAGCGACTGTATAGGATTCCGCTAGAGAGAATGCATTGCGGATAAGACATTCCAATTGGAAGTGAAGGCGCAAACCTCTCCGGAACTGAAATGCGGCCGTTTTGCTCTCCTCTCCCAAGCCATGTTCCAACCAATACCTATGATATGCCCGAATGTACTCGGACACGGACCTATCACCTTGGACGGGTCGACATGGGTTGGCCATAGTTGCCTAAATACGGGAATGGATCCCTAGGAATGGATATGCAAGGCCATTTGGGCAAGACACTAGACACGACCCTAAGTAATGCAAAGTTGGAATGCATGCACACTAAGGACCCTAGACGTAAACCAAGACTCGGTACGTGGCGGAGGTAATTGATCCGAAGATCACTCGCGCAAATGTGCGGCCTTCCCGATAGGCGTAGCCTAACGTTCGGACAACACCTTTTGATAAACCGAGTAAAGGGATGTATGCGACCCAAAAATTACTCTTTTTGTTGTTTTGAAAATATGATGATCCTAGACTCGACTTAAACCGACTAATGACTAGACGTAAATGACACTCTTCTTTTTTTTTTTGACTTTAGACACCCTAGACTCAACTCGCTCTGATACCAAATTGATGCGGGACGAGACACGGACACGACAAGCTCGCGATCGTCCCTTGATGAGGGAAGCGTCGGATGTGCGCGGTTGAGAAACCGGCTGTGAGCTAGGGTGGTCGGCTCTCACTTGTGCCCGGATCGGGTCACGGGACGGTTTCGCTCTCTCTCGCAGCAGTGATATTATAAATTGAAAGCGAGCTAGGTATCCCTACACATGCTCTCTAGCAGCGGCATATAAAGCATATAAAGAATTAAGCTAATGCCAAGTGTAAGGGTGAAGGCGATACCTCCACGCTCTCGGCGTGGCGAAGATGGGACCCGGCCAGAACTCGTACCCCCGAGAACTTAATACATTATGGTTACAGCAATGCAATTAAGCCCACTCCACGCAGGGAGGTAAAGGGCGACACAAGTGGGCCCGGGAGGACCAGTTTCGGGTTGACGGGCGGTTCCGGACGATGCTTCGACTTCACGCGTACTCGTGTTAGTGGGGGCCCACGTGTTGACCGGAGGGCTCGTGTGGGGCCTGATGACTCCTCTATTGTGGAGACACTTGGGAAGCGTTCCCCTGGGATGGCGAGCTGCTGGAACGACCGCCGGACGTCGGGCGGCCCTCGGACGACGCTCGCGGGGAACTCGGCCACAAACCTGAAAGTTCTGTTTGCAGGCGCGCGACTCGGAGAAAACTGCTGCTGCGATCAGCCCCGTCGTCGGAACGCGACGAAATTAGAGCCGTTGGAAAGAGGCTCAAAATACTTCGACGTAGGGGTCTTCAAAAAAAATAATCAGATCTGTATTTCTGATTGTTGAATTTACAATCTTGCTGAATTCGGGCCAGAACTGCAGGGGCAGGATCTATCTTCTCTGAAGATCGACGTTGACCGGGGAGAAGACCTCCGAATCTGGAAATGATTTCTTCAGCAAAGTTGAAGGTCTCTGAGAGAGGAATCCAGGACTATTTTTGGTTTTTTGATTGGATAAGAAATGGACTTTATGGGATGTTTTTACTAGACCTGGGTCGGATCTGGGAAACTGTGGGCAGACTGTTCTTGGGAACTTGGACGGTTTTTGTAAAATACTTGGATGGCGAACAAAAAATTAATAAAATTCCTGGTGGTAGAGGGATGTGGACAGAACTCCCATTAAATTTGGCCGTCCCAAAAAAAATCAAAAGATGGTTCGAATGGGGTAGACTTAGAGCTGATGAATAGTGAACAGAAGCAGGACAGATCTGGAACTTGGACTTGGACGAAAATCAAAAAATAGCTAAATGATGAATTTTGACGTGATTTTTTTTGTGGGGATAAGGGTTCTAGAGGGGAACCAACCCTGAAATTTTTAGCTTCAGAAGATGAAGGGAGTGATAGCAGCAATTCGGAGAAGAAGGATCTGTCCTGAGTGTACAGAACACCAAAACCGTTGGCAACGACGCGTCGGCGGCGAGACGATGGCGGCGGCGATCACCGGAGCTTCTTCAGATGAGAGAGGGGATCAAGGGGGAGGGGAATTGCACTCTAGAAGGGGGGCTGGAGGTGGAGGAACCAGAGAGAAGGAGGGGGAGGGGCGCAAGATCCAATGGGGGGCAAATGCCTATTTTCTCTTCATTAATTCATTCAATATGAAAAATACAACCTTATATAGGATGCCAACCAAACTCAACCTCAACCCTTGGATCTAGGGATTTGGATTGAAGGGCTGGGATACAATGTGAATCACACATTTAATACATTAGTTTAATCTAATTTGACCATTCTTATTCAACCTTGGACTAAATCTATTCAAACACCACCTAACAAGCCTAATAAGGCCAAAAGAGGGGGCGCCCCCTTCATGGGCCTCTCTTGGGCCTAGGCTGGTCCAAGGGCAGCCAACCCAACCCATTAACTCAAGTCTAGACTTGGGCCTTCCAAGTCTTGGTGGCCCATGAGAGGGAGTGGCCCAATTGGGCCTTAAATGACTAATATGGTCCATAAGGGTGGCACTTGGTCCAATATGAACTAGGCTTTCTAATGGACTCTACTAATGGCAATCTAACCTTGGACTTGACATAACAAATGGCCCATTGGCTTGATATAAGCCTTACAAGGAGCCCAAAAGAAAGAAAATACACAATTACAATCTCATACAAGCCATAACTCACAAATACACTCCACCCGTGTAATGAAATCGCCTTTGATGCCCCATCACATCTCCTTAGCTGATTTGCAGGCTGATACGCGTGAGAATTCTGTAGGGTGCAGAGAGCACTGGATGGCGTTTATGACACTCCAATTTAGTGTAGACCTCCTTATCTCCTCCTTGGTCCAGACTTCCTCATTAGGGGACAGCTCATAAGGTCCCTTGCTGACTACCTTCTAGATCTCGTAATCCTTAGCCCTCAAAAACACTTGCATACGGTTCTTCCAGTATACGTAGTTAGCTCCATCGAAGAATGGGGGCTTTGTGGTTGAGTGTCCTTCAGCTATCATCCCTCGAGCATCTGTCTTGCCTTTCCTCTTCGGGCGATGAGTCCCTGTAGAAGAGTATGGCTCTGATACCAAGTGTTATGTTAGATGGACGCAGTCTATCTCCACGAAGTGTGGATCTAGAGGGGGGTGAATAGATCTACTGCCTAATTAAAAACCAGTAAGAGGTTCTAATGCGGAATATAGGCAAATCTATTAAAACACTAACTCGAGTGTATAAACTGAGCAGAAGCACAAGCAATCTGTGAAGATAATCAAAAGAATCAGTCACGCACACAGTTCATGCACAATCACACAAACACAAGGCACCCAAGATTTTTAGGTGGTTCGGTCAAAGACCTACGTCCACCCCACACTCAACCGAGTATGGCTTACTGCTGCGCAGTACAGCTTGCGTCTGCTGGGCACTACAGCTTGGCCTACAAACCGCTGAGCAACACAGCTTGCTGTCCGAGACAAGTCTCGCCTGCTAAGGATTACAGCTTCACCTCTCCAGTGGAATCCTCCACTGCAACTGCTGGGGTTTACAGCTTACCCGACCAGAGGCAGCACCTCAGCTAACAGCTGACTCACAGCTTGAAGAAACAAGTTCAGAAAATAAAAGACAGAAGCAAATGAAAATAGAAAACCCAAATGGGAATCTAGCTCGAATGAGCAAAGGCTCAGCTCTGGTATCTGAACCAAGAGTCTGAGATACAACCTCTCAATCAAACTCTCTCAATCTCACTCTCTCAACTCATCTCTATTTTCTTCTCTTCTGTCTTTTTCTTCTTATCTGTTTTTCTTCTCTCTGTGGATCGGTGGCTCTCTGCTGCTTCAGGCTTCTACCTCTCTGTATAGACTTTGCCACTGGTTGATCGATCAGCCTTCATCTGAAGACGAAGACTCATATATATACAGCAGCAGATTGGATAAGGGCGCGTGGCTTCCACATTTCTCGCCCAGAGAATTCGCCAGATCCGAGGCAATTTCATCTACATGGCAGCATCCTTGATGGGCTGCTTCCACGTGTCACCATCACAGCACCTCGTCCTCCTTGGATCACGAGCCAGGTCATCAATCCCAGCAAAGAATCCCTGTCAGACAGTCGAAATAGAATCATCAGTTTAAGTATTAAACCCTGTACAGACTTTGCAGGATTGAATGCATTGTATAGACTTCACTGTATGGACTTTGTGAGCTCGAATGCAATGTACAGACTCTGCAGAACATTCAGTAGCCAACGTATAGACTTAGGCAATGTAACAACTTGGACAGACAACTGACGATGTATGGACTTCAACTCAAAGATGCACAATGTACAGACTTGAATTCATATGATGCATAATGTGCAGACTTGAATGCTGTGCGATGTACAGACTTCATGTTATGCATTAGACTCTAAGGAAGACAGACTATGTATAGACTTAGGCAGCCTTCAGCTTGATGTACAGACTTCAAGAACGATGCATGCAATGCACTGGACAATGTATGGACTTAGCCGATGCAGACTAGTCTGATGTACAGACTTGCTCGTTGTTCAGACATCATGAACAATGTACAGGCTTGCCAAAGGAAACTCTGTACATACTTGATCAAAGCAAGGCAATCGAGTGTATAGACATTCACAATGTATAGACTTGCCAAGCGAAAGGGCTGTACAGACTTGATGAACGATACAAGGCAAACGAATGTATAGACTTCCAATGTATGGACTTGCCAACTGGGCGATGTATAGACTTGAGTAAGGCAAAGTCTGTACAGACTTGAAAGTGCACAATGTATAGAGTTTGCCAAGACAACTGAACGATGTACAGACTTTCACAATGTGTAGACTTTGGCAACACAGCGGCTGTACAGACTTCCACTCAACTGCGATGTACAGACTTGCCAAGGGAAACGACGGTAAAGCTATCAGTGTATAGACTTCGAGTGCAACGTCGGTAAAGCTACCGATGTATAGACTTGCAAGTTGAACTAGTGGATGTGCAGACTTGGAAGTTCACTGATGGACAGACTTCACCTCGAGCAAGCAACAGTGCTGTGTATGGACTTTGAAGAATGATGCATGACGTTGTACAGACTTCACTTGAAACAGTCCGATGTACAGACTTTGTCTAACATAGTCCAATGTACATACTTGCTGATGCATTGTATAGACTTACATGAGACGCTCAAAGAGATGCTCAATGTACAGACTTAGTCTGATGCGTTGTATAGACTTGCATGAGACACTCAATGAGACGCTCAATGTACAGACTTCAAGTCCAGTGTATAGACATTGCCTTAGACGCTAAATGAGACGGACGTTGTGCAGACTTGCTGGTCAAACAGACACAGACTCTGTACAGACTTTAGCGTGCAGACATACAGACAATATGAATGTATAGACTTAACACAACGATGCAATGTATGGACTTTACAAATGCAAGCAATGTAGCAATGTATAGACTTTGGGCTTGCCATGCAATGTATAGACTTTGAACACAAACGCCACAATGCAATGTATAGACTTGCTAGTTATGTGAGCTGCAATGTATGGACTCTGCTATGCATGAAGACGAGTGTATAGACTTGGAAATCTGGGGGGAGTCGACCCATCAAAGAAGGAGGTCGACCCATGATGCATGAATGTATAGACTTGTGTTCTAAGAGATGCACAAACACAACACAAAGTAGTGTATAGACTCTACGTGCAATGTGTAGACTTTGAGTGTGTGTGCAGTGTGTAAACCTGTGAAGTGCATAGAACACACATACAATCTGATAAGAACAATTTCATCAAAGCATAAACAGTTGCCAATCAATCAAAACAAGGTGTTGCTAATGAAGTAAAACATATTGTCAACATCATCAACACAGAGGAGTCACAACAGAGCCGATACGTCCTGACCTGGTTCTGATTCAGGTGCTGAGGGAGAGATGGAACAAGGCTAGTCGGGCATTTCTAATGCCCTGGGGGCACATGGTGCCGACCCTGGAGAACGTTACTAGGATCACCGGGCTGAGAGTAGATGGTGAGGCGATGAGCGGGTGTCCAATCCGGATTACGGAGAGTTAGCCCAGAGACTCCTAGGCATAGAAACCGTATACGAGCCCCCATGCCGGATGATCTGCCGCACTGACTTGACGAGAGCCATGGGGTTGGGAGACTCTCGACAGAGGTCGGGAGAGTCTTTGACAGAGTACGCAGAGCGGCTGATTGGGAGAGCCCGAGCCGTATACTGCTAGGATCCAGCTCAGAGAGAGAGGGCAGACATGGATCTCAGGAGGTTCTTATTTCTAATGCTCGGGAGATTGCTACTGGGGACAAAGGGAGATGACATCAACTGTAGATTCCTGAGCGTCTTGGAAGATTTAGAGGGAGTGGGGCGGTACGCCTGGGGAGCCACCCAACTGGCACACTTGATAGCCGACTTGTCCACGGGGACAGGTCGAGAGACGACCGTCAGTGGCTTCTCACCTTTTCTTCAGGTATGCATTTTTATTTATTCATCTAAATGATTATGATTATGATTATGATTATGCATGTGACTAATGAATGCGAATGAATGCAGGTGTGGAGTCATCTCTACATGCCGATGGATCGAGTAGGCCCCCGACCCGGAGACGAGGCGGCCTACCCCCTGGCTCGACGGTGGTTACCGCTCGTGACTGGAGCGCCTCACGCCTACGAGCTGAGGGTTCTGCGACGGGAGCTCTGAGACTACCCCCCCTTCACTGGTACGTGTGTAAATATGATGCATTCTATTCTTATTTCCTGCTATATAAAAATGTGATATAATATAATGATGTGCATGTAGGTCGTGTGGAGACCATATGAGGGTATGCCTGATGAGGGCCAGCCATGGGTCGTAGCGGGCCAACCTCACTTTGGGCGTGACCTTTGGATTCACTACCTGAACGAGATCGAGCCGCTACGGCTTAGGCTGGTGATGAGGACGCTCGGCCTGTACCAGGAGTGGGTCGAGGCAGCTGAGCCTCACGGGATCGGGTGGAAGATCCGAGGGCGGATGAGGGCGACCGACTGGAGGCTGCGGTTGCCGGAGTAGTTTGCCGACTGGTAGCAGGGTGAGATTCCAGTCGTCTCTCACGCTCCAGACAGCTCGGCATACCTCCAGTGCTACTGGGAGATGTATGCGGGCCAGCCTCATATGAGGCTGAGAGGGGTACGTATGAATGCTTTCTAAACTTAATTTATATGCTTCTGAAATATGCAGCTAATGAGTGACTTATGCAAGATGCGCGGGATGCAGCGGCAGTGGACTTACATGCCCATCTCCATAGCCTGGAGGCCCAGTTGGCAACCACGCGAGCAGATTTGGGGACTCTGGTGAGTATGCACCATCTATATGCTATTGGTTATCTCTAAAATTATGATGTTCAACCACTGACGGTCTAAATAAACATAGCGTGCCTAGCAGGGAGCGGCAGCTGGAGGGGCAGGAGAGGCATCTAGTTCAAGGGACCCGACCACCGAGGTCGCTACCCTGGAGGAGAGACTCATAGGAGCGATAGCGCGGGCCGAGGCGACAGAGCGCAACCTAGCTGAGTGGGTAAGCATTCAAACGAGAGCCAATTTATTATGAAATTGGAACATGGAGCTGATAATTTGCTGAATGATACAGGTTGCAGAGTTGCAGGAGGTGCTCACTCAGGTAGCTCTGGCCGGCACCGAGCTCGCGATCCGCGACCAGCGGGTCGCTGAGTTAGAGGAGGCTGAGAGGAGGCACCGAGAGGCTGAGGCGCTTCCTCGGAACGAGATAGAGCTGCGGATCCTCTTCGAGGTGGAGAGGAGAGAGCTGGCCAGAGAGAGGGAGGAGTGACGGAGAGAGCGAGATGAGTGGCTCGAGCGAGAGAGAGAGAGTTATCCGAGCTGAGACTCCGACTTGGCGCAGCCGAGGAGCGGGCTAGAGCAGCGGAGGAGCGCTACCGGAGAGGCCGGGAGCGAGCATGGGCCGAGGGGTGACCCAGCACCTATTTGGGTACGAGCTACTTGGCGGGTTCCTCTACTCCCTAGAGGAACGAGGCTGTCGAGCAGGCTCAGGCTGGGAGGTCAGCAGCCTCTCAAGGGTCAATGAGGCCCCCACGAGTTCCTCCCAGGGACAAGGGAGATGCAGAGAGCTGTGAGCGACCAGAGGAGAGTGGTGGTGAGAGCTAGAGAGATCATTGTACACCACCTCCTCACCTTATTCACAGATATTTATGCATATATATATGAGATTTTGATGTTACCTGGGTTGCTTCCTTTTGGTCATCCTTGCACGTTTGCATCCTTTCCTGTTCCTGTCTTTTACATTTAAGCAAACAGATTAATTAATCAGCCCGGCTTGGCCCCTTGCTCAATAAGCAAGGGGAATGTCCTTTTTTGACCTTGACAGATGGTCAAGAGGCCAAGCCTTTAATCAACTAAGACAAAACAACACAGAACATAGGAAAATGTGACATGCAAGCAGGCAAATGCAAATTGAAATTGAAAGATGCCCACACATAAATACAAGTAAGCAAATGATATGGCAATAAGAAGAAGCAGAGCTCTCTGTAGGAATTGACGACCAGACAGTTGTCAACAATTAAGTAAAAGGCGACCGCTGAATGGTCGATAATTGAAACATTTTTATTATTTTTTTTTTTTGAAATGACGACCAAGAAGACGTTGCTGATTAATAAAATAACGCCCTTATGACTAGGCGTTAATTGAAATCATTTATTTTTTTTATTTTTTTTATTTTTTTTTTGAAATGACAACCAGGAAGACGTTGCTGATTAATAAAATAACGCCCCTATAACTAGGCGTTAATTGAAAATATATTTTTTTTGTTTTTAGAAATGACGACCAGAAAGATGTCGCGGATTAATAAAATAACGCCCCTATAACTAGGTGTTAATTGAAAATATTTTTTTTGTTTTTTTGTTTTTTTGAAAATAACGACTTGAAAGATGTCGCTGATTAATAAAATAACGCCCCTATGACTAGGTGTTAATTGAAAATATTTATTTTTTTATTATATATATATTTTGTTTTTTTATTTTTAAAAATGATGTAGCATAATACATAGGCTCCAAAATCTTATACATTCACCGTATAAAATTCACTAACCATTCTTAAATAATTTTAACAAACGGACAAAGTGTTTCGAGCTTTGCTTTCACCCATGACCTCTTACGGCGCATCCTCCTAAGTCTGTCTCTACCATTCTTCAAGCTTACGACATACCGCAGAGGGGGAATGAAAGAAAATATTGGGGAAGTCCACGAGGGGTTCTGGAATACCGAGGAAGACTTTCCTCCCCTACCCTATTGCCTGTTGGGGTTCGGTCTTTGGCTTAGGAAAATTTTTGTTGTCTTTTTCCCTTTATTCACGCATGTTTACGACCAGGGTTTTCCCTGCGGGGACTTTGCCCTCTTGTCATGCTTTTCTTTTGTATTTGATTTTTTTTCTTTTCCTTTTCAAAAATAAAAACCTAATTGTACTCGGGCTTTTGTGACATATTGTTCCCTTTTGGGCCCTGACTTCCACCTACTAGGGCGACGGGTAGGTTTGAGTGGTCTGCCCAGGGTCTAACTTCCCCCCTTGTGGACCGAAGAGAAGAGAATGGGTAAAGTCTTTACACTCTTAGTTTGTCTTTGACTTTCCTCGGATTTTACACCGCTAGAGTTCATGAGCTAAGCGTGTTGTGTGTGTATTGACCCAGAGTTAAATCATCAAGATTGAAGAATGAATTAGACATTTTGATCTTTCGGGTCTCGTGACCCACGTACCATGTCATCATCATTTTTGTTATTTTTTTTTTAATTTTAATTTTGTTTTTGTTTTTTTTTGATGTTTTTTTGACTTAAGGGTAGTATTTCTTAAGATACAATTCATTCCAAGGGTGAGTCAATTCTTCCCCTTCAGCATTAATCACTTTGTAAGTATTGCCAGGATAAATTTCTTTAATTACATAAGGCCCCTCCCAATTTGGTTGGAGTTTTGAACGAGGTCCACTAGGTTTTACAAAGATTCTTTTGATTACCATTTCACCGACTTTGAATTTCCTTTCAATTACTTTCTTTTGATAAAAACGTGAAAGCCTGTTTTGATAAACTCTTGCATGTTCGGTGGCGGCCAGACGTCTATCATCTAAGAGCTCCAACTGTGCAAGGAGAGATTCACGACGTTCATCAATAGAGAACTCCTTATCCAATTGTACTCTAAGAGAAGGAATAAGGATCTCATAAGTAACCATCGCCTCCATTCCATAAGTAAGGGCAAAAGGGGTTTGCCCAGTAGGGGATCGAATGGAAGTACGGTAGGCCCATAGAGCTTCTACGAGCTTCTCTGGCCAATCCGTAAATTTATTAGCTTCACACATTTTCTTGATAATTTTAATCAGAGTTTTATTTGTTGCCTCTGCTTGACCATTGCCCTATGGATAATAAGGAGACGAATGATGCAATGCAATGTTATACCTGTTGTAAAGGTCCTGAAGCTCTTGAGAGATAAACTGCGGCCCATTGTCGGTGACGATGGTATTTGGAATGCCGAATCTTGCAATGATACTCTTCATGATGAATTTGCAAATGGTTGACGCTTTGATCTCCACGTATGCTTCTGCTTCCGCCCACTTGGTGAAGTACTTCTTGGCCATGAGTATAAATGATTTTGATTTTGTGAGGAGGTTTGAATCACCAAGAGGTTTAATAATATCGAAAGCCCACATAGAGAAAGGCCATGGGGAGGACATAGGATGGAGTGAAGAAGCAGGAGAATGAATTTTATCGGCGTGCAGTTGGCACTTGACACACCTTCGAACATAGATGGAGCAATCCTCTTCTAGAGTGGGCCAGTAGAAGCCTAGCCTAAGAATCTTCTTAGCTAACATCTGGCTATTGACATAACCCCCACAAACTCCTGAGTATGCCTCTTCCACAACCTTCCATGATTCATCATCGTCGAGGCACCTAAGCAAGATACCGATAAGACCTCTTCTATTGAGCACACCTCCAACCAGAGTGTATCACTAGACAACTCTCCTGATAGCCTTCTTCTCTTCTGCCGTGGCCTCCTCAGGATAAGACTGATCTTGACAATATTTAGCAATCTCATAATACCATGGATTTTCCTCATCATCCAACTCTTCTTCTAGATCCAGCAATATGATCTCTTTGTTTTCAATGATTCCACCTTCCTTAACCTTCTTAAGCACCTCCTCCTTAACATTAAGAAATGCAGGATCTTTGGTAGCAGGAGTAAGATGCTTCTGAATGATAATAGAATGGAAATCTCTTTCGGGAAGGAAAACTAAGAAGGAAGCAAGTGAAGCAAGGGCATCAGCTAGGATGTTCTGATTTCGAGGAACATGGACAAAGATCAATTTAGTGAAAAGTTTGGCATATGCAGAAGCAAGCTCCTGGTAGGGTTTGAGTTTGGGATCGAGCGTGCGGCATTTGGTAAGTACTTGGCGAAGAATAAGCTGACTATCACCTACAATCCGTAATTGAGTAACACCAAATTGATGAGCGGCCTCCAAGCCGGCCAAAAGAGCCTCATATTTAGCTATATTATTTGTAACTGAAAATGCAAGCTAAGAGGCAAGTGGAATGGTGATACCCTCAAGTGATAGGAGAACAATGCCGATCCCCTTTCCTTGAGAATTCAAAGCTCCATCAAAATATAATGTCCACATCGAATCGGGTTGATTGACGGACATTAGTTCCTCATCTAGAAACTCTGAGTGAGTAGGATCAAATATAGGGAGACGATGATGAGCAAGATGTTCTACTATGGCATAGTCTTTAATTGATTTTTGCTAAATGTAAGTGATGTCGAACTGAGAAAGGAAGCTTTGCCATCGTGCTAATCGATCGGTAAGAACAAATTTTTTAAGGAGGAACTTAATGGGATTCATACAAGCAATGAGATGAACCTCATGAGCTAAGAAATAATATTTTAATTTCTGAACTACCTAGACTAAAGCTGCGCAGGTCTTCTCTATGGCTGTATACTTCTGTTCACAGGGGTTAAGAAGTTTTGACAAGTAGTATGATGCCCTCTCCTTACCTTCTTAATCAACTTGCGCAAGGACAGCACCTACTGAGTCATCCAGGACAGAGACATAATGAACAAGTGATTTGCCTGAAATTGGTGGCCTCGGGATAGGAGGATTTGATAGATAATCCTTCAATCCGTCAAAAGTCGCTTGACACTTGTCATCCCAATTAAATTTGACTCCCGGCTTGGTAAGCTCATAGAACAGCCTACACCTTTGTGAATGCTGAGAGACAAACCGTCGAATAAATTGCAACCTCCCGATCAATCCTTGAACTTCCTTCAGATTCTTGGGAGGACGCATATCTCTTATTGCCCTCGCCTTATTGGGATCAATCTCAATACCCCTCTTGCAGACAATGAACCCCAACAACTTACCGGACGACACACCAAATACACACTTCTTAGGGTTCATTTTTAACTGATATTCCCTTGCTCTTTGCAATACTTTGGTTAGAACCCCAGGATGCTCAACCCTTGTTCTTGATTTCACTACCAAGTCATCCACATACACCTTGATATAAATATGGATCATATTATGAAAAATAGCCATCATGGCCCTTTGATAGGTGGCTCCGGCATTCTTGAGCCCAAACGGCATGACCACATGACAATAAGTGCCCCAAGGTGTAGTGAAGGAAGTCTTTTCTTGATCTTCTTCAGCCAGGTGAATTTGGTTGTAACCTGCAAAGCCATCCATAAAGGAGAGGGTCTCATACACTGCCGTATTATCGATTAAAACATCTATGTGAGGGAGGGGGAAATCTTCTTTAGGACACGCGCGATTAAGGTCCCGAAAATCTATGTAAATTCTGACTCTTCCATCTTTCTTCATAACCGGGACGATGTTAGCGACCCAATTAGGATAGAGGACGACTCTAATAAATCTAGCATTATGGAGCTTATCGACCTCTTCTTTCATTTTTAAAGCCATATGTGGGTGAAAACGTCTTAACCGCTACTTGAACGGTATGGATCATTGCTTAAGTGTTAGGTGGTGCTCGATAAGCACCGGATCCAGACCAGGCATATCTTCGTAACTCCATACAAACATGTCCTTGAATTCTTGTAAAACTTGAATAAGCGCCTCTTCTTCAGATGAAGGTAAATTTTTGCTTATGAGGACAATTCTAGGATTTTCCTCGGTACCTAGATTAATTTCCTTGGTAGGCTCTTCTATTGAGGCTGATGGTTCATCAAATCTCCTCATGCCACTGGTAAAAGCATCAGTCTCATCCTCATATTCTTCACACTCTTCGTCCCCCTCTTCAATAGGGTCTTCATCATTGATAATCTCATAGACTCCAAACCCTTCATCAAGAGAACAAACACCCTCACATTCTATATCCGGCAGTGGAAGCGGATCTTCCAAGAATTCAGGGAGGGCCAAACATGTCTGGCATCGCCTAGCTAAATCTAGCAAGAACCTACGGGGAACCTGCTTACCCTTGACTTTCTTAGTTGCAACTACCCCAAGACTCTTACTAGAAGAATAAGAAGAAGAAGAGGAACAAGATGGAGAGATAGATGAACTACATTGACCTAAAGAAGGGGGAGAAGAAGAGGGTACAGACGGAGATACGGATGAGGAGGGCAACCCCTGATCAGAAGAAGAAAGAAAGTCCGCTAATGGACCATGGAGGAGCGGCCCTTGGGTCGGGGCAGATTCCAGAGCAAGAAAGGAGGTCTCCTCAAAAGTGATGGCAGATTGTGGAGTTTGAAAATTGACATTTTTTTTTGTCTCCACCAATAGCGAAGCAATGAGATGAAGAAAGAGAGGGAGATGATTCAGAGATGGAAAGATGGGAGAATTGTTGGATGAGAGATTGCCTATGGAGAGGCAAGATGGGAAGTCGAGAAGACTGCCTACGAGGAGGCAAGCTGAGAAATTGTGAAGACTGCTGAGTGGGAGATTGCCTACAGGGAGGCAAGCTGAATAGTTGTGAAAATTGCTCAAAGAGCTGGTAAAGAACTGAGTAATCTTGGAAGAAATCTGGAGGGAAGAAAATCAAGACCGCGGGTGGTCTCGGAATGCTGGGAGGGGCATAACAATTGGGACAATAATAGATTAGCAAAGAAGTGCGCTCATCATCAACAGCAAAAAGGTCGGTCCACAACCTGTCCACAGTAAAGCCTTCTTCAAACATCACATCTAGCTCTCCAACATCAGTGTAGTTACTCAACAACTGCCTTTTATCAGTGATGACAGTCGGCTTCTCTAACATATCATGAATAAGTGGCGGCCATTCAGGATCAGTTGGCATGAACAGTCGGCTTAGAGCAATAGTGATGTCATTCATATCAAACCATCTATACCAATCACATTCTGGGTCATCCATCTTCCTTATCTTGTTTGGCCTCAAAGACTCCAGAGCTTTGTAAGTGACCAACGAGGCTATATGGCAAGCAAACTTTCGTGCGTGCACATCCTGGCTGTCGAGAATAGAAGTGATTTTTGTCGTTTGTTCCCCAATCTGTTTAGTGGGCCCCTTCACAAAATGTGTATACATGGTCCATGTGAGGGGCCGCCTGCTTATCTTCATGGTGGATGTCAGCACGGCCCAAGGTCTTTCTTCACCTAACACAACTTCTTCTTTACATGACCCTTCATACCCCAGGCCACCTCGAGGAATAAGCTTCTTATCTTTGATGGGCCTTAATCTACCCTGTAACCTGGTTCCCAATCCTTTACCAGGCGTATAGCCCATTTTCAACATAATATTCCAGCCCAGTGTATTTGTCATTTGCTTTTTCTTCTACCCCTTTGAAGGTAGGGGTTGTGTTGGTGTTGATGAAGAATCTGACTCTTGAGGTCGTAATACGTCATGCCGCGGGTCGATGAGATCCAGCACTGACAGAAGAGGCCTATTGGCCAGCCAAATATAAGGTAATGACGTGGCCGAATGAATGTCCATGGATGGCAAAATGGGCATACTGGTGACTTTGACAATCCGTCCCTTGTGAGGGAACTTCAAACATTGGTGATTTGTTGAAGGGACGGCATCAAGTGCTTGAATGTAAGGTTGGCCCAAAATGCCATTAAAAGTGGAGTCCATATCTAATACATGAAAATCTGTAGTGATAGAGACTGGGCCCAGCCCAACTTTCAAAGTGATCACTCCCAGAGGCGGCTTCTTGGTGTTATCATAGGCAGTCACTGTAATCGGGGACGGCCGAATTTCACTTCCCGGAATGCCACACATTTTCAAGGTACTAGGTGGCAACACATTGATGGAGGCCCCGGTGTCCACCAAGCACTGATTGACATCGGCTTGATTAATTTTGACGGTAATGCATAAAGCATATTTCCTGGCTGGTTGTGGCGCTAATTCATGTTCATAGAAAATAATGGCCGGTTGGTCCCCTTCCGACACTGAAGCAATCTGTTCAACGGGGATGTCTTCATTAACCATCACCTTTTGTGAATATTGCATTAAAGCCTTCTGATGGGTGACAGATCTCTTGATTAATTCTAAAATGGAAATCTGAGTCGAGGTCCGATCCAAATGTTTCAACAAATCATACTGAGTGCCCGGCTGAGATTCTTGTTGTTGTTCTTGTTCATTTTGCCCCTGCGCGGGCTCTTGCTCTCTCAGTGGAAAAACACGGTGAAACATCCATCCACTACGGAGCACCATAGTTTGCGAAGTTTGTGCCTCCGTCGGGTGAGTGGCAGGTGGTGGGTTGGTGGAAGCAGAAGGAATATCGGGGTTAACAAGTGTTTGAGGAGGAGCAACCAGAGGGGAAACCCTTATAAGGGGCCTTGCCAGATGAGGATTAGTGGAAGCTAGTGGGATGGTAGCGGGGTTAGAAGGGGTAGGTGATGTTGGAAGCGGTGTAGGCCAGACAAGGAGGGGCCTAGGTGGAGGTGAAAGATTTACTGTCGGTGCGGGTTGGAGCGAGATAGTAGGGTTAATGGTAAAGACGGTAGGAATGGGCGCTGGTGAGGGGCGGATGAGGAGTGGCCTAGACAGCAAAGGATTTGCGGAAGGGGGAGGGGTTTGTGGTGGTATGGGAGCTGGTGAAGGGCGAATAAGGAGAGGCCTAGCCGGCAAGGGGTTGGAGATAATGGAGGGAACTTGGTTGGTAGTGCGCTGGAGGGGACGGGAAGGTTTAGGAAAAGGTGTTGGTTGTGAAGTTATTCGGAGCAGACGTGGTCGTTGGTTTGAGGTTTGGTTTAGAGCCCTGATAGAGGCGTTTTCTTCATGCCACCCTTGCCCTCTCTCAACTTCATGGAAGGAGGTGATAGGGTTCAACTGTTGATTTGGTGGGTGCTCTGGTAGCGGGTTGTGGACGATCCCCATGTTCGGTTGTGGTGCTGAAGCTTGTTACTGCTGTGGAGGTTGTTGAACCTACTGCGGTTGTTGCTGAGCCTGCTGTTGTCGGGGGGGTCTTCGTGCCTTCAATACTGTGATAAACCGCCTCATCTCATCCCAATCAATACCGCCCTAGTCATTCATATCATATATATAATCCTTAAAGTGAAAACAATGATCTATGTTATGACCGGGTTGTCGATGGTAGACACAATACCGAGAGGTGTCCACATTCTGGGGCCAGATCGTCCTCTCCTTTGGCAATGTGAGCGCGTTGGTGGCCATGAGGGCATTGAATATATCGGGAAGACTTTCAGGTAAAGGAGGGTACTAGGCTCTTTTGGGGCCTATGGGTCTTCTCGGTTGCTGAGGATCGTAACCAGCAGGTGGTGGTACTTGGTGGTATTGCTGGGGAGGCAGAAGATTTTGTGGAACGGCTTGATTTTGTGGAGGAAGTCGGAACGGTTGAGGAGGGTTATTTGCCTGATGGGGCATCTGATTAGTAATAGAGGGTGGTTGTTGTTGTGGTTTCTATGGGGGTCTTAGGTTGGAAGGGTTACAGAAAGGTCCGGGATTGCCAACCGCTCCCACTTGCTCATTAGTAACAATCCCCTCGGTTATGCCACCATTAGTATTAACATTGTTGGTCTTCCTCATCACTCTTGGCCTCGGTTCAAACATGCCCATGATCGGGGAATCCTTCATCTGAGTTTGGATATATCTGGCCTGTTCATAGAGCTCCTCCATGGTATTACGCTTATTCATGGCCAAAATGTGCCGAAACTGTGAAGTCACATTTGATATTATCATCTTGACTTGTTCCGACTCAGACAAGGCATCTTTCAATTTCTCGGCCATAGACCTCCACCGGTCAGCGAACTGGACGAAGTCCTCATCGGACTTCATCTTTTCGGCCACAAGATCAATAACCGAAAAAGATGGCCCCACACGGTCCCTGTATTTTTGCAAGAACTTCTGCTGAACAACATCAAAGTCTCCAGCTTCGGCTGGCTCTAGGGAGTAAAACCATTCAAGGGCTGGGCCATCAAGAGACCTTCTAAAGAGATAGGCCAAGGAAGTTTTATTATCCTGCGAGAAGGATGCCTCATACATGAAGTCTTTGAAATGGATGAACGGGTTGCCCGTCCCATTGCAACGCCTAAAGTTAGGCATCTCTGATGGAGGCAAGTGAAAGACCGGAAGAGTAGGGAGAGTAATTTCCAGAGCATTCTTGGGGGCCATGACCCTCTTAAGTTGCTGCTCTATACTAGCAATCTTCTGGAGGAGAATGGTGTTGGTATCGAACTCGGACGGGGCCGGATTAGCGGGGAACGAATTTGGCATAGGCCTCCTTAAAAACTGAGGAGGAGGGGGATTTTGCGGTCGAGCCACGGAGTGACTTGCATGTTCGGCCGGTGCAAGAATAACGGGAGTTCGTGGACGGGATGGAATCTTCTGAGAGACTGATGGGAATCAAGCAAGCTGCCAGGCCGAAGAGCATCGATGAAGCTTCCAGGCCCAGGGATGAACGCGCTACCCTTGGGTAGCGTGACCTGGAGAAGGCGCCAGTCTTCCCTAGCGCGATCTCAGATAGAGACGCAGTGGCAGACGGTCCAACTTCCCGGCGTCGGAACTCTCAAAAGTCTTCGATGTTTGCTGTTTTCCATGGTTGTAATCAATGTGCTAGTGTCGTTTTATCTTCCCCTTTCCCTATATATGTATCCCATTTCGTTTGATCAAAAATAAGCAATGAACTTATGAAAGTTTGATTGAGTGTAGCCATGGCTATCTTCCCCAATCTTTGGAAACCCCCTTCATCCTTCCCTCTCTGGGTGCGAGGCCCAATTCTATTTCCCGGATCCTCTCCCTTTCCCCTTCAATGGAGGATGATCGAAGCCCCGGATGCATCGGCTCTGAGACGGGGTCGAGTGTGAGGCTCCATTCGGATCTTCATTCTTCTTCCACTAATGTTCACCTTCCCCCCACCACCGCCAAAGATGCTATTATGGTCAGGATGGAGCTCAGTTGCACCGTCCCCGCGAAGGGTTCGGGTGAGAGGCCCCAGCCAAGCTTACTCACGGCCCTAGCATCATCTACATCCACCTTCCTTCCCTCGCCGCTCACCCCACATCCGCCTCCACCAAAGTTATCCTAGCTAGTATTAGGTTGGTTTGATTTCAGTTTTAGCATTCCCCATGTGTTAGCCATCGTCCTGTGTGATTTTCCCTTGTGTTTTGAACCCCCGAAGTCATCCATGGGCACCCCAACATCAAGGGTCGTCGTTCAGCCAACGAAGATGAACGCGCATGGACGATATGGCGCGTTCTTTAGAAGGCGGTAGGAGGATATAGCGCGACCTGGATAGCATGCTTGAAGACCCCGTACTTCTGTCCCGCATCAAATGGTATCAGAGCCTAGGGAGCCAGGCTATTCTCACATACTGGGATCTTGAGATACGAGGTTCGAGGATGAACCTTCCCAAGTGGAGGGGTTTTGATGGGAATCAAGCAAGCTGCCAGGCCGAAGAGCATCGACGAAGCTGCCAGGCCCAGGGATGAACGTGCTACCCTTGGGTAGCGCGACCTGGAGAAGGCGCCAGTCTTACCTAGCACGATCTCAGACAGAGACGCAGTGGCAGACGGTCTAACTTCCCGGCACCGGAACTCTCAAAAGTCTTCGATGTTTGCTATTTTCCATGCTTGTAATCAATGTGCTAGCGTCGTTTTGTCTTCCCCTTTCCTTATATATGTATCCCATTTCGTTTGATCAAAAAAAAGCAATGAATCTATGAAAGTTTGATGTAGTGTAGCCATGGCTATCTTCCCCAATCTTTGGAAACCCCCTTCGTCCTTCCCTCTCCGGGTGCGAGGCCCAATTCTATTTTCCTGATCCTCTCCCTTTCCCCTTCAATGGAGGATGATCGAAGCCCCGGATGCATCGGCTCTGAGACGGGGTCGAGTGTGAGGCTCCATTCGGATCTTCGTTCTTCTTCCACCAACGTTCACCTTCCCCCCACCACCGCCAAAGATGTTGTTATGGTCAGGATGGAGCTTGGTTGCACCGTCCCCGCGAAGGGTTCGGGTGAGAGGCCCCAGCCAAGCTTCCTCACGACCCTAGCATCATCTACATCCACCTTCCTTCCCTCGCCGCTCACTCCACATCCGCCTCCACCAAAGATATCCTAGCTAGTATTAGGTTGGCTTTATTTCAGTTTTAGCATTCCCCGTGTGTTAGCCATCATCCTGTGTGATTTTCCCTTGTGTTTTGAACCCCCGAAGTCATCCATGGGCGCCCCAACGTCAAGGGTCGTCGTTCTGCCAACGAAGATGAATGCGCATGGACGCTATGGCGCGTTCTTTAGAAGGTGCTAGGAGGATATAGCGCAACCTGGATAGCATGCTTGAAGACCCCGTACTTCTGTCCCGCATCAGAGATCGCCTGGTCATTAGAAGCATTGATTGGAAGGCCACCTGCGACCTGAGGAGGATTTGAAGATGAAGGGACATATTTTCCTTTATGAGTGGCCTGGACTGATTGACGTTGGATATCATCCAACTGGGATAGAGAATTGATAAGATCATTTATATTGAAAGATGGGGAAGTGTCCCCAGATGTGTTTTGAGTGACGGGTTGAGTTTGGGAAGGAGACTCAACCCCTTGAGTGGTGGTGTCCACCACATAAACCTGAGGGTGGTATGAAGGAGAGGGAGCATAATTTCCCTCATAGTAAATGGGATCTTGAGGAGGAACCTCATAGGATGGGTCGAATTGACCCTCCTCACAACCATCATATGAGTACTCATAGTTGGCCAAGTTGACAATTCTACCTGATCAAAGCATCATGGTTGTTATAAGGAGTTTTATTTAAATCAAACAAATGTAGAGCAAGCAAGCACTCGGGTAGGTTGTCAAACAAGTTGTGATGATTGCATAAAGTTTTAAAATTCTTTGGAGATCAAGATGGATTTTAATGACAATTTTCTCACTTCGATGTAGATCCTAGTTGCAATTTGGGTGTAAACTCCGGGCTAACTAGGTTCTTTCTCTCTCCTCACAAGCACATGGGTTAGCTAAACTTCGGGGTTCTTCAAAAGGTACAACCAGCCCGGCGTCCGTAAGGGAATCCACGGGTGCGGGGACTTATGGAGGCCTTGGTTAGAGAATTTTCAATCCAAAGAGACGGAATGCTCAATGGAGGGTCCTTCCCTTCCCAAGAAAGTGTAGGAAATCTTAGGGGTGTAGAGAGAGGAGGTCTCTCAACCAAAATGTCCTAATGCAAACTAATGCAAGTAGGATCAACCAGCAATGATGCAAACTAATGCAAACAACAGTAAAATAGGTGGTTCGGTGAGATAGAAACAAGTGGCGACTGCGCAGTGGTCGCTATATCAGTAAATAGCGATTATGTGACAACCGCTGATCAATAGCAGGCGCCTCTGTGTAGAGGCGTTGAATCTGCTGAATGAATATATCACAGGAGCAAGTGGCGCCTTCGAGTTAGGCGCTAATTATGTAGAAGATGCCTCTGTGAAGGGGCGCAGAATGTAGTAAATGATAAATAGCTAAAAATGAAATGAATAAAGATTTCAGGAATTGACGCCTTAAAGTTAGGCGTTGAATTGAACAGTGGCGCCTCTGTAGAGGGGCGTGGATCAAAATAATCAGCAAATGATAATAAAAAATGAAATGAGTGCCTCTGTGAGAGGCCGTTGACTCTTAAAATAGCGGCTGCCTGAGCGGTCGCTGATTTCTTTTAGCAAAATAGAGATGAAATTTCTTCTAAGAAAATGCTATGAACAGTTCAAAAATTGGTTAATCAAGTGAAGAGTGTGCACATGGTGCACAAAAGGAGGGTGCTACGTGGAGCACAAAGGAGGGGCACACGTGGGTGCTGAAGGAGCGGCACGCGAGGGCGCCAAAGGGAGGGGCACACGTGGGTGCCGAAGGAGGGGTAATCAAAATAAAAACATAAAGTGTCCCACCATGATCGCCAATTTGTGAATGTGTTACATAGACATTTTAAAAGAAAAGACTAATTTAATTGGATTAATTAATTAAGACTAAACATGGAGATAACTAAATTAACTAAAGGGGAGGGAGCATGAGATGCTACTTAGGAGTGTGATCGTCAGAGGAATTACCTCAAAATAAGAAGGATGATCGCGGAGAATACCTTGTAAGTGGGTGACATGTGGATCCAACTTCCTCCTCCAACTGGCCAGCCGATAAAGGGGGTTTTTATTCTTGATTACCCTTAAAAGAAAACAAGCAAAGACAAGAAAATTGGATTAGCCAAAG
Source organism: Amorphophallus konjac (assembly GCA_022559845.1). Taxonomy (NCBI): domain Eukaryota; kingdom Viridiplantae; phylum Streptophyta; class Magnoliopsida; order Alismatales; family Araceae; genus Amorphophallus; species Amorphophallus konjac. The sequence continues at coordinate 284,169,362 of CM040120.1, read as the reverse complement.
ATGTGTAGTATCAATGCACTATGAAAATAATCTTATGCAAATCGGGCATGAACAGACCTTATGGTTTCTTTTAAACCCTTAAGAGGAGCAAAAGGGTGGAAGAGTTATGTATGCAAAGAGGATATATAATATGTGCTAGGATGAACTAAACAACGTGATGAAGATACTGATATGAAAAGAAACTATAGAGAAAGGAAAGGGGAGTTTCTCTTCTGCGCCTGTAAGCAGAACCGAGGGAGAGAAAGAGAAGGCTCAGGTTCTGAGCTTTGCCACGTAACCAACAGCAGCACCACAGCCCCTGGCAACGGCAGCAGGGAACTGCACAGCAGCTTGACAAAGAGCTATCGCCCTCAAAGGAAGAAGAATCGACGTGATAGGAAGACCTTCTGCCAGTCAAATGAAGCTCTCAAGGATTAACCAGGATGCGTAACTCTTTTTCACGTGGAAAACTATAGTGTATTTATAGGGATGAAGATCCTTGTTCTAACATGATTAAAACAAGGAAGATGATTTCTGAACAGGGATCTTCTTTCCACAGTCGATCATGGAGTCAAAACGAGGAAGGACACTATCTGGGAAGGTTGCAGACGAAGAAGAGACGGAATGAAAATGCCGACCCTGAGACGGTCGCTCTTCTAAACAGCGCCCCTGGGACTGTCGCTATTTCTCAGAAACATAAGACGGTTCCATGGGACCCACGAGACGGTTTAAACAGCGACCGTCTAAAGAGGTGTTCATTAAAGAGCGCCCGCACATAAGGGTGTTATTTCTTAGAAATTAATTTTGAGTAAAAATTAGAAAGAATCAAAAACAGCGCCTATGCACACGGTCGCGATATTTAGAAAAAAAACCCCCCAAAAAAAGAAAAGCCCACCTATTAAATCAGTAATGAAGTCCACTTTGGATGATTGCATCGTGACATGAACTTTACTCAATGTAGCATCGATTTTGGCGTGTCTACAAGGAGGATCCTAGAGTCACGAGTAGTCCAAGTATCCTTCCTCTAGATGTATCCACATGTGTAGCAACTCAAAATTTTATATATGCATTTATATGCGAAAAAATATAATGAAAGATGAAAATAAAATAAATGATAAATGTTTTTCTTTATGCCTTTAAAGTGTAGAATATATAAATATCCCACTTGTTAACACGAACGACGAGATTCACGGTACGATTCTGAGAAGGCGAAGACGTCGGTCCTGTAGTAGTACTGTAGCATCCGATTTAAGAGAGAATTATTAGCTCTAATTAAATCATAATTAGTGGATGATGTGATTTCTTACCTAATTGAATAAATGAGGTCATTGATTATGTCATAAAGGGGAATTATTTCAACATTTTCCTGTTGAAAATTAATGTCAATATAAGTTGGTGCAATAGTAACATGAGTTAGTGAAATAGAAAAATTAGGTGAAAAATTGACTTAGAATTAAAATAGCAATAAAACATCATTAAATAAATGATGTAATTGATTTTATCATAAAGGGAGATTTATTTCAATATCCACATGTTAGAATTTATTGCCAACATAAGTTGGTGTAATAGTAACATGGGTGGGTGAAATAGGAAATTAGGTGAAAAAATAAATCAAATTAGTAATAAAATAATTATGCGACTTGGCCTATAAATAGGGCTGTGATCTTCCCTACTCAAAGCACAAATCTATTAGAAAAGTGTTAGTTGTAGAGAGGAGAAAATCTTGAAGTTTGGAGGAGTGTTCGAAGTGTTCTTCGTTCTTATTCTTCTTCCTCTTCAATCTTCCACTAGGTAGGTATTCTCTCAGGCTAAACTCAAATTAATACATGAATTAGATGTAGATGCATGTCTACTTTGATTCTATACCATTTTTCTCAATTTTTATTGAGTATTAAGCATGCTAGAAGCATTTTATTGAAGGTTACCATCGTGTTCGCGAATAAGGGGTCAATTTTTGAACGCGGTCATCACAGAGACCACTACCTGAACGTGGTCGCTCGACCGACCGCATTCTCAAGAAAGAGCCCGATTTCTTCCGGGCTTCAAAAAAAAGAGGGGAAAATTCACCGTGTGACGTTTCCTGATGTTTTTGACAATAACACATTCCTTGGGAATGTCCATACATCTGGACATAAGATTTTAACTGAGATTTTTAACTGCCGAAAGATCCGTTTCGGATCACGGTGTCTTTCTAAGACCGTGTTCCGAATGCGCGATCTCTGCCCCGATCGTGATGTTTTCAGGTTCTAATTGAACCAATATATCATCTAGCATGTTAGATAAGTCATGTTAAGTTGCATATCATTTAAATTCACACATGATTAAGTTAAGGATATGGAAGATAATAATTCTATTCCATGAGCTTATATTTCCATCCTAGTTCTTGTTACCTTCATGATATCTTTGATCTCCATGACTATATTATCTTTCTGGCATGTTAAATGGAGTAGATATTATCTGTTAAAATTACATGGGCTTAGTTACATAATCATGATCGATATGAGTTTTAACGATTTCCGTGTTATCGCGTTACCGTGTTTTCGACAAGTCGCGTAGCTCGCTAGATTTCCAAGGAGGAACGACGTCTAAGGAAAGAGGTCCACGGGTAAACGCTTTAAGTAGATAAGTGGTTACTTAATTAGGTCCTCGTGAATACGAGGGGAGCCTCTCACTGTCCCACCTCTTACCTGGCCGTGATTCTTCGGTTTTCTAGCTAAGCACCCGACTGTGAAAACTTGATGTAAGCCCGTTTAACAAGGTTTTCCGTGTGAACCGATCGTGTTGTGTTCGTTAAACCAATTCCTTTACCGACTTAATGTCATTGAACATGATGCATTCTTATCGGCTGATTGTCGTTAAACATTATGTCTTAAATCATTCTTGAACTTCTCTTGCAAATACTTGTGCTCTTGTACTACTTGTTCCTTGAATGAAAATTTTTGCTAGATCTGTACTTTATTTCATGAGATTTACCTTGAAATTCATTGGCCATACATACTATGTGGATGTCTAAATATACTTGGGATCTTTGATCCATAACCACAATGCCTGGCATTAATGGGGCCCGGGCTGATCCTGGGGGGAGCGTCCAAAAGTACTTGTGCCCATGGGAGCTATTATTGACCTGGTGTGACATTGCACCGAAACATGCATGCAAGATTCGTTTATGAGATTCCATAATTCGTGAAATACTTGACTTGCTTGAATACTTGAAAGTACTTGAATTACATGAAATACTTGACTTGTACATGCTTGCGTGAAATGGCCAATTTCATGATATTACGTGTTACTTGATCATTCTCTACTTGAATTCTTCTCTTGATATCTTATCTATTTATGACTCTAATTACTTGCATTCCTTTACTCTCTCTCTTATTCATGTTCCATGTTTTAGTTTCATTCTCGGCACAGCACAGTAACTTTATCTAAAATGCTAATTACTTAAAGTTACCTGATATATAGATATAAATCCTACTGAGCGTTTCACTCACCTTATGTTTTCGGTTAATATTTTAGGTAGTTCCGATGATGAACCCCAAACAAATGGGGATGGACAAGAGTGAAAAGAGGGACCAAGATTATCTTAGATACCTAGGTTTTAAATTAGTTGATCTTGGAAGAATTAAGTGTATTTTAAAGTTGTATTATGCCTCTTAAGACTTAATGATGTTGTAAACTTTACTTCGATGAAATAATAGTGTCCCTTTGCCGTTATCTTTTTTGTAATTGGTTTCCCTTTATATACATGCTCTGATCGACACGAGTGTTACCACTCATCGCACCTCGATATTCCGCGTCGGGGTGTGACAGTCTTTGTGGTATCAGAGCTTAAGTTTCATAAACCCTAGGTTTCCCTTGATATAGGTTCTAGATGTTGATCTAGAATTTGGATAGAATCTTGAACTTTCCCGGAAAGATTGGGTAGAGCCATGGGTTAAGCTTTAAAGAATGATTAATCAAGAAATAAACAAAACACTTAAGTTTGGTAGTTGTGGTTGCATGCTTAATTCTCGCCAATGGCTACTGAAAGAGCTCAATGACGCGAGATGCAAAGGACGGTCCAAGGACTGACCCAAGCGCTACAACAAGTGGCTCAAGGAGGAGCTAACCGAGGAGCAGGAGACTTATATTGAAATTTCAAAAGTATGAACCCTCCCAAGTTCGCTAGGTCCACGGACCCGAATGAGGCCGAACATTGGGTGAAGGAAATCGAGAGGATTTTCCGGGTCATGCAATGTGCTGATGAGGAGAAGGTCCTACTCGCTACCTTTCAACTAGAAAGGGATGCCCGTACTTGGTGGGAGTCTGTCGAAGCAACTCTATCACATGATCACGTGTTGTGGGAAGAGTTTGTGGAACACTTTAACAACAAGTACTTCTCCGATAGGGTGCAAGAAAGGAAGGCTGCCGAATTTGCTTCCTTGAAGCAAAGGAGTTTGACGGTGGCAGAATATGAAGCCCAATTCGCTAGATTATCCCGGTACGCACCACACCTTGTGGGTACCGAAAAGATGAAGGCGAGGAGATTTTTAAATGGCTTAAAGTCCCAGTACATTACTCAACTCACCCCGATGGATATCTAAGTATATGCCGATGCGGTGAGGAGAGCCCAACTCCTGAAAGATGCAACGGAGTTGTCTGATCGCATCCGGGGAAGAGAAACCAAGAAGGAGCAAGTCACTAGCTTCGGTAACTCCAAGCCCTCTTTCGGGAAGAAGAGGCCCAATTCAGATGGGCGTAACTTCCATAAAGATAGGCGTAACTTCCAAAAGGACAAGAAGCCACGATGGAATGATAAACAAATTGTCCCTGTTGTTATCCCATCAAAGGAACTATGCAAGCATTGTGAAACGCCCGGACATAAGGCGGAAGAGTGCTATAGAAGACTTGGTGCTTATATTCACTGTGGGAGTTGGGATCATAGAATCCTGAATTGTCCACTCCTCAACGAACAAGCTCCGCCGGAAAAACTTCCAGTTGCTGTCAAAAAGTAAGGAAGACTTCAAGCTCTTAAGGATGTGGAACTTACCGAAGAAGGAGGCATTGTGGAAGGTACTCTTTCTGTTTGCTCAAAGTCCACCTCTATTTTATTTGACACTAGAGCTATGCATTCATTTATATCTAAGAGCTTAGTTGATAGTTTACCGATGAGACCCGTTCCGTTGGAATCCAAACTTGTTATTGCTACTCCTATTAGAGCGGGATCGAAGATTAAATATTTCTACCCTACTAGTGAAGTTCTAGTCAACGGTTGCAACCTAAAGGCTGACTTAGTATGCATGGAGATGGAAGGATATGATATTATTTTGGGAGCTGACTGGTTATCCACATATGATGCTAGTGTTAACTGTAAATTGGGTACAATAACCTTTAGTGGGTACCTTAACCTCTTATTTTCTGGTGTCAGGCATTCTAGACACCTATCCCTTATTTCGGCCCTTAAAGCCGATAAATTATTGAAGAAGGGTTGTGTGACTTTCTTGGTTTCCATTACTATGGCCAAGCATAAGGAACCCAATCTGGAGGATATTCCTATCGTTCGAGATTATTCTGATATATTTCCGGATGAGTTGCTTGGTATTCCTCCGGAAAGAGAAGTGATCTTCCCTATTGATTTGATTCCGGGAGTTGCATCGATATCTAAGGCTTCGTATCCGATGTCCGCTGTCGAAATGAAGGAGTTGAAAGAACAACTGATGGAGTTATTAATGGAGAAAGGATTTATCCGACTAAGTACTTCACCTTGGGGAGCCCCAGTCCTATTTGTCAAAAAGAAGGACGGGTCAATGAGATTGTGTGTTGACTATCGGCAATTAAACTAACTCACAATCAATAATAAATATCCATTACCAAGGATTGATGAACTATTTGACCAGATTTCTGGAGCTCGATATTTTTCAAAAATTGATCTCAGATCTGGTTATCATCAAATGAAGATCAAGGAAGGGGATATTCATAAAACGGTATTTAGGAGCAGGAAAGGACACTATGAGTTCATTGTTATGCCTTTTGGCCTAACCACTACGCATGTCGCATTTATGCAATTGATGAACAATGTACTTAGGCCATACCTTGATCAATTTGTGGTGGTCTTTATTGACGACATTTTGATCTACTCCAAGTACAAATTGGAGCATGAAGAACATCTCAAGAAAGTCATACAGTTATTAAGAGATCATAAATTATATGCTAAGCTTAGCAAGTGTACATTTTGGCTAGAAGAAGTTTCTATTCTAGGTCACATAATTTCTCAGAAGGGTATTGCGGTCGATCCTTCAAAGGTCGAAGCTGTAAAGAACTGGGAGAGACCTACTAGCGTGACCGAAATTCGAAGCTTCTTGAGATTGGCAGAATATTATAGAAGATTTATCAAGGACTTCTCCAAGATCGCGGTATCTTTGACAAGATTGACAAGGAAGGAAACTCCATATATATGGTCCGAGCTAGGAATGTGAGAAGAGCTTTCAGACCTTAAAAGATTGTCTGACTACTGGCCCTATACTCACATTGCCTACTGAAGGAGAAAGATTTGAAGTTTATACTGATGCATCCGGAATTGACTTAGGCTGTGTATTGATGCAACATGGCAAGGTAATCGCTTATTCCTCAAGGCAATTGAAAAAGTACGAGGAGAATTATCCCGTGCATGACTTAGAGTTGGCTGCTGTAGCCTTTGCCTTGAAGATTTAGCGGCATTATCTCTATGGTGAGGCATTCATTGTGTATTCCGACCACAAGAGCCTCAAGTACTTATTCTCTAAAAAAGAACTCAATATGAGGCAAAGAAGGTGGCTGAAGTACTTGAAGGATTTCGATTTTTCTATATAGTACCACCCAGGAAAAGGTAATGCCGTAGCAGATGCTCTTAGTTAGAAGCCGATGGCATTATTATCAAGCCTAATGATTAAATAGTGACATTTGTTAGAATAAATGGCAAACTTAGACCTCAATGTGGAGGAGAAGGGAGAAGGAGTCTTGATTACAAATATTAGACTCCAACCCAAATAACTCTTAGAAATTAAAGAGTTACAAGATAATGATCCGTTGATTATTGAAATTAAAGAGAAATTAGATCAACAGTCAGATTTCCTTTTGGCGGATGATGGAAGGTTACTTTTCCGAGGAAGAACTTGTGTGCCCAATTGTTCTACCATCAAGAACAAAATCTTGGAGGAGGCACATCGATCGAGGTACATTATTCATCCTAGTGCCAAAAAAATGTATCAAGATCTCAAAAAAATATTTTGATGGCCTAACATGAAAAGAGAGGTAGTCGAGTTCGTGAGCCGATGTTTGGTCTGCCAACAAGTTAAAGCCGAACATCTCAAACCGATTGGGAAGCTTAAGCCTCTTGGAATACCGTAGTGAAAATGGGATAGTGTTGGTATGAATTTTATTTTTGGATTTGTTGAACATGTGTGCACCATGATTACTTTTATGATTTTGATGATGTCTGCCTCTGTAGTCATTATACCTACTTTTGATAATGTTAATATTCATATTTCAGGTCATTATACTTCCAGTGCAAATTATCAACTGGATACGGATACACAGATATCAAGGCATATGACAATATTGAATGCACGGAAATCAAGCATGTTTCAAGCACAGAAATCAAGCTGAATAGCATCACACATAAGGTCATTGCATATTCCTCATATGGTCAGTGCATATCTTGCCTTATGGATGGTTCAAGGTCGGTGCAACTTCTGGATAGCAAGCCACAAGATAATCCAAGGAATAGAGTGGAGTTGGCAAAAGTGAAAGCCTAACGATCGCGTTAACGCACTGAGCCGGCTGCGTCGCCTCAGCAGTTCATCGCGTCAACACGGTGAACAGGCTGCGTCAACCCCTCAGTTCAAATCTGCTCAAAATGTAGTCCTGGAATGCCCCATCGCGTTAACGCACTGAGCCGGCTGCGTCGACTCAGCAGTTCATCGCGTCAACGCGGTGAACAGGCTGCGTCAACGCGTCCCAGTAGCGGTCGACCGGAAATGCCAGAATTGAAATTTCTACAGGATTCTCATTAGAGGTCGACCGCCAGCTTCCACAGGTCGACCGCCAGCCCCGAGCCATCAATTGTTGACTTTATTTTCCACTTCGAGAAGGGCCATTCTTCATGGATTTCTTTAATCCAAAAGTTACCTAATCACCCACAAAATGTGGATCTGGTCTGGGATGTGTTTATTGACCATCCAAAGAGATATAAAACCAACACAAGAGGGTTAGAAACCCTAGTTGATCATTTGGAGAAAAGAGAGATAAAGAGAGGCTAGAGGAGCTCCAAGGAAGAAGAGGTATTGTAGCCGTGAACAGTACTCCATGCAGAAGTTCTACTTCCAATCCAAGGGATTCAAGCCTACATCTGAAGCCCTCAATCTCCAAGGAAGAAGAGAAGCAAGCAAACTCACAAAGGAGATCAAAAGGAAGATCAAAGCTACATCCAAACCTCTTCATCAACTCAAGGGAAGATCAAAGCTACATCCAACATTCTTCTTCATCAACTCAAGGTGATTCAAGCTCATATCTCAATCCAACAACCTCCAAGGAAGAGTAGAACCAAGTAAGGCTATCAAGGTGAACCATTGAAGCTCATTTCTCAAGGGAGACCAAATCTGCATCCTTTATCTTCTTCATCAACTCAAGGTGATCCAAGGAAGATTATTTCACAAGGAAGAAGATACCGTTGAAGCATCGGATTCAAGCTCCAATAATTTTAGACAATATCTTTTCTCTTTGAGCATATCTCCATATCTTGTTTGAGCATTTTCATCTTGTTCTATTTTCATTTCATTCAATCTATTGAAACTGAAGATCGTCCCTATCGGTGGTTAGTAGGAAGGTAATCGGGAGTTCTCCGATCTGCGGTGTAGCCGTCCCTGTCGGCTTTGTGTGTAGGAAGATAGAAAGAGGGTTTTCTCTATTCTGTGGTTTGGGGCGTGTCCCTGGTCAAGCTGTGAGTCAGCAGGGAAGCCTCAACGGGTTTTGGTGAGGGGTGACGTAGGTTGCGGGGTTGCAACTGAACCACCTTAAAAATTCATGTGTTGTGGGTTGTTCATCGTATGCGATTGCTCTATATCCTCTACCCCCATTCACAGGTTCATGTGCTTTCATACTTGGTTATCTTGTTTACACACTCAAGCACTCATATTTGCACTTTCGGTTTTATCTATGGTTTAATTGAGCTTAGCACTTTGACTGCATCCCTTAGGCGGCCTGCTGCACCCTTGCACACAGACGCCAAGGTGAAAGTATTGCTAAGTGTTTCCCTTGCTTAGACTCGCATGCACCTTGGTTGATCACCACTGCATTCACACACACATGCACTTTGAGTGATCAACATAGCACACACGCACACACGGTTGTTGCAAGCTATTTCATGCTCTAGTATTATGCTTTATGATCCCTGCACTACAAGGCTTGTATCTCTCAAGATCACTAATGTGCTTAAAGAAGTGTTGACGCTTCATCGCTTGTAATCCGAGTCTTTCCATTTGAGCCACTCTACTTAATTCCGCTGTGCATTGTACCTAGGTGATTCATTCACTTTATAGGAGTGGTTCATGCTTCTGATAGCTAAGAGTTTTTAAATAGGCCAAAGCTTTTGATAGGATCTATTCAACCCCCCCTTCTAGATCCATTTGCACCTCGCGGGACCCAACAAGTGGTATCAGAGCGAGGCTTTGTAATTCCCAGATCCTACGATCTGCAAGGAAAGATCCTGGTGTATTTTATTTAGATGGCTTCTACACATGCTTCGATGGTTTCTCCGCCCATTTATGATGGTTCAGATTTTTTTACATGGGTAGGGAGAATGTTCATCTATGTTAGCTCCATAGATCCATAATTGTGGACTCTTATATACAATGGTCCTCATGAGCTGTCATCAAATTCAATTGATTGGTCAGCTGAACATGAGACCAAACACAAGGAAAATCTTGCTGCATATAGCTTAATTACAGCTGCAGTTGATCTCAGACTAACTCATCGTGTGTCCTCCTACAGCACAGCCAAGCAAGTATTGGACAAGTTGGTGAAAATCCATGAAGGGAAGGAACAAGAACAAGAATGCTTCATGGCCGACCATGCAGAATAATCCAGCAATACATCCTCATCACAGGTAAACTCTGACTCCGAGGAATTCACCTTTGAAGAGCTTATGGAAGTCTATGATGAGTTGATTACACAATACAAAAAGGTAAAATCAGAAAACAAATATTTGAAAAAGGATCTCAAGAAAAATAACCAAACTGAAAGCTTGTTTTGTAAAAAGTGTTCTATTTTTAACGAGCTCAACGACACTCTTTCTTTTGATCTAGATACACATAAACAAAGCATTGCATGTCTAAAGGATGAAAATAAAAATTTTCATGATGAAATCACTAGGTTGGAAGAAATTGTAATAAAACTTCAAAACCAACCTAAGTCAATCTCTAATGATCAAACTATGGCCGATGAGCTAATCTATGATGAGAGGTTAATTGAAGAAAATAACAATTCTGTTTCATGCTCTGCTAATTTTGCATGTGAAAAATATTCATTCTTGAGAAACATAAATGTTGGTCTCCATGATGATCTTGAATGGTAACAAAATCTGATTGATTCTCTGAAAGAAGAGAATAGAGAGTTGTTGGAAAAGAAAATTGAACGTGAACAAGCTGAAGAAGAATTACATGAAAAACTGGCTGCACATGAAAAAGGCAAATCTGTCATTGATGATCACTCTGAAACATTGCATGCTTTAGAACAACAAAATCAAAATCTTAAAGTAATAAATGCCATGCTCAATGAGCAATTGGCAGCATGCAAAGAGGGTCTTGATGAATCTAAACAACATATTTCTTCACTTGAAAATAAAATTCAAAGTCTAAATGATTTCATGTCTTTGTTTGCCCAAATTCAAGATTCAGGCTCACCGGAAGCCACCACCTCCTGTGGTCACCAAAAAGAGCATACTGCTAAAAGAAAAGCAAAACTCAGCATGCTCATCCAAACATGCACCACAACATGTTCTATGCTAAATACCATGCTTTTTACAAAATGAATGTCCATTGTTATTATTGTGGTAAACATGGTCACACTGTGCATGATTGTTTTATCTTGAGAAATGGTGAGCTTAGAGCAGGAGAGCAAGTGAAAGAGCAAGGAAAGAAACATGTCAATACTGGTAGAGGACCTACTCAGCAGATATCTGCACAGAACTACATGGGAAGTCAGTAGAGTCGACACTTCCATACAAGCATGTTGACACTCTCCATGGCTTTAAATAAAAATCTTCCTCCTTGCTGCTCTCATTGTGGTAAGTCTGGCCATACTGTCCAAGAGTGCTGGCACTTGAAGGGAAAGCATCACCTTCATGCCATGAAAGGTAAATCCCATGCTCATCCATAAAAACAAAATGCATATGCACACGCACATGAACATAAAAAGAATGCTCAATCTTTTGTGCGTTGTTTTTACTATGAGAAAAATGGTCATGACATGTATGATTGTCATACAATGAGGAAGGATGATCTAATTTTCCTAAAACAGATGAGCCACATTAGTGAATATGACAAAGCTGCTAACCCACAAGGACCCAAGCAATCTTGGGTACCTAAAAATTCTAAATGAGAATTTTGGGTGCAGGATGCCTTGAAGCTGAACAAAGGATCATAAGGTAAATAAAAGCTCAAGGCACAGGTATGTACATAAATCTCTTAAGTTCAGTCATCTTGCATGTTTAGTCTTGACATGTAGATAGTGCATCATACGTCTACCCAATGTCATTAGATTATGCAAACTGAATTACCCTTTGAAATGTAAAACCCCCATGGTGTGAGATGAACTTTTGAGCTAGATAACTTGCACACACCATGCTTGATTTCAGTTATTTAATTCATGAAAAATTTGTTATGTTGATGAAGTTGATGTGATGATGAGTTGCTTAAGTCTTGCTATCAGTCACATGAAATGCTTGGATTTTGGTTTTGATGATGCATACCATGACTGCATTTTCAACTCGTTATTCATGTTAGCATTGTTCAAAGGGGGTGTCTATTGGCATCATCATCAAGTTGCATTCATGTGTGTTTGCATCATCTTGTGATCACACATACCTTAATGCACATCATGTTTAGAAGACACAAAAATGCACAATCCTCTTGCAGCATCTTCATTGCATTGTGTATTCACATAAGTTTTAGGCTGCATAATTCATTGCCAACCCATGCATGTACTCAGGGGGAGTCAACATCAATCTAGCTTGAATCGTTTCACATCATTTCACTCTTGCACGGCCATGATATATCAAATGTTGATGTATAGAAAGGCAGGTTATGCTTGCCTAGAAGCACTCAATATGCGTGAGGTTTCACCTCCGCCACGTACCATGCGTCAATGTCGCATATAGGCCATATAGTAAGGGGGAGTTATTTCTTTACAGCATTCATGCATATGTTTCATCTTCATTCTATTAACATCATGGCACAGAATGCTTCTTCTCAGGGGGAGTCTGCCCATCATGAAAATTTAGTCAAAACTCTGCCTTGCAGTTCAACAGGTTGACCTCACTCCTTTGACAGGTCGACCCCACAGTTCTATCTACCTGAAAATTACTTCTGTCTGAGCTCCGGGTGTCGACATCACACAATGTCAGAATCAACACTTCCTTGCACCTGATAACTTTATCTCTTCCATTTCAGTCTGAGCTCAGTGCATAACCTCAGGGGGAGTGTTCACCATTGATTCTCAAGCTTTCACTCATATGTAACACTCTCTTTTTATATCAAACCACTGCATCATATTGCTAACATCCTTTTGTGGTTCAACTTGGATTCAAAGTGCCTTGAACTTCTTAGAGGATTCCCTATCTATTATTGAGGTTGTTTATCAGAGTAAATCTTCAAGAAGAACTTTCTTTTATAGAGTCTTGTGATTGCCTTGAACATGAATGATTTTGGTTTAACATTAATGATTTCTTGAGTCTTGAAGTTTGATGGTCTTGAAAATGTTTGTGGTCGGGCTTAATAGACTTAAACTAGTTTCTCATGTTTTGACTTGTTATGCCATCTTGAATCTGAAAGCTTATTTTGAGTACAAAGACATCCTTGATCGAGAAACTTCAGCTAAGTATTATTTTTAAACATTTGTTGAATCTGTTTATTTCAAAAAAAAAGTGGCTACACTTAAAGTAAGCTCAAGGCAGAGTAATGGCACTGTTGCTGAGAAATATATCTCATCATCAAGGAAAATGAGGTTCGATATGTCATGAGGTGACTATGCTATCTCTGTTCTAATTGAGGTAAAATCGTGAGCTACACTGAGTAACTGGGGGTGCTTGCGTCTGGTAAACGTGCACACTCATGTCAAAAGGTGGTTGCTATACTTGACTGCTCGTAAAATGCTAATAGTCATCTTTCAAATGATTTCAAAAGAAAAATCTGAATGTGTAGCACTCCTGAATCAAATCTAAGTCATCTAAGTGTTTAGCCTCAATACTTATTGTGGTCACTCTCAAGGGAACCAATGAAACTGAATGAGTAAGATAAGAGAAGGTTAATCTTATTTTGACATGAATTTCTGGTTCACTACTATTAAACTTGCATGCAAATGTCTTCATGTGATTCTACTGAGTAGGTCAGAATTCATTAACATTAAACCAATCTGAATGTAAGAGTTGGCTCATTTGGGTTCTATAACTGAAAATTCTGAAAAATTATAACTTTGATTTATGAACTTGGTTTTAGATTAAAGAACCTCCATTCTCTCTTGAGAAGTCATATCTTGATGCCCCTTGTTGTTTGCCTTCATCTGCCATATCTACATAAATCATTCAGGCTGCCATGATTACATCACCTTGGTATCATCCAACAAGTGGTATCATCTTGATGTTCCTTTCAAGTCGTATCCAAAATCATTGGTGTCCTCTATCAAGTGATATCACATTACTTTCTCATTCATTGGCATGTGGCACAAGTCCTAGCATCATTGGCATCATGCTTTCATGCAATAGGGTGGCATGCATGTCTTAACTTCATACAATTGTAGCTTGCATTTATCATTTCCATGCATTACATAGAAAATCCAAAAAATCTGAAAACTAGAAAATCACTAAAAATATTACAAAATTTGAAATCAAAAAGGTGCTCCTTGGCTGCTCTATCCATCTCCTATTTGAGAAATTGAATCCTACTGCTGTGGCTCCACCTCTCACACTTACATTATCTTTGCCAAGTCACGAGACACCACCATGTTCGTCCTATAACTGGCTTTCCACAATCGGTTATTCTCTTTGGTTATCTTGTTAGCTTTAATAAGTGTACAACTATTGACATGTATTTCCACATCATTTTCTAGACTGTTGCCTGCAATGACATGTTTGGTATCTCTTTCTCTTCTCTGGATCTTTTGATGTTGTCAAAGGGGGAGAAGTTTATGTGAGTCATTAATCAAAGAATGTGGTAAGATTATGTGAGTCATTAATCAGAATGCACTTTGTGTGTCAAAGGGGGTGAGAACCATGTGAGTGACTCATAGTTACCATGTGAATTTATAATGACTCATAGTTGCCATCATCAAAAGGGGGGAGAATGTTGAACATGTGTGCACCATGATTACTTTTATGGTTTTGATGATGTCTACCTCTGTAGTCATTATACCTGCTTTTGATAATGTTAATATTCATATTTCAGGTTATTATACTTCTAGTGCAAAAGATCAACTGGATACGGATACACAAATATCAAGGCATATGACAATATTGAATGCACGAAAATCTAGCATGTTTCAAGCACAGAAATCAAGCTAAATAGCATCACACATAAGGTCATTGCATATTCCTCATATGGTCGGTGCATATCTTGTCTTATGGATGGTTCAAGGTCGGTGCCACTTCTGGATAGCAAACCACAAGATAATCCAAGGAATGGAGTGGAGTTGGCAAAAGTGGAAACCTAATGATCGCGTTAACGCACTGAGCCGGCTGCGTCGCCTCAGCAGTTCATCGCGTCAACGCAGGTGAACAGGCTGCGTCAACCCCTCAGTTCAAATCTGCTCAAAATGTAGTCCTGGAATGCCCCATCGCGTTAACGCACTAAGCCGGCTGCGTCGACTCAGCAGTTCATCGCGTCAACGCGGTGAACAGGCTACGTCGACTCAGCAGTTCATCGCGTTAACGCGGTGAACAGGCTGCGTCAACGCAGTGAACAGGACAGGTTGACCGCCAGCCCAGTAGCGGTCGACCGAAAATGCCAGAATTGAAATTTCTACATGATTCTCAGTAGCGGTCGACCGCCAGCTTCCACAGGTCGATCGCCAGTCCCGAGCCATCAATTGTTGACTTTATTTTTCACTTCAAGAATGGCCATTCTCCATGTATTTCTTTAATCCAAAAGTTACCTAATCACCCACAAAATGTGGATCTGGTCTGGGATGTGTTTATTGACCATCCAAAGAGATATAAAACCAACACAAGAGGGTTAGAAGCCCTAGTTGATCATTTGGAGAAAAGAGAGATGAAGAGAGACTAGAGGAGCTCCAAGGAAGAAGAGGTATTGTAGCTGTGAACAGTACTCCGTGTAGAAGTTCTACATCCAATCCAAGGGATTCAAGCCTACATCTGAAGCCCTCAATCTCCAAGGAAGAAGAGAAGCAAGCAAACTCACAAAGGAGATCAAAATGAAGATCAAAGCTACATCCAAACCTCTTCATCAACTCAAGGGAAGATCAAAGCTACATCCAACATTCTTCTTCATCAACTCAAGGTGATTCAAGCTCATATCTCAATCCAGCAACCTCCAAGGAAGAGTAGAACCAAGCAAGGCTATCAAGGTGAACCATTGAAGCTCATTTCTCAAGGGAGACCAAATCTGCATCCTTTATCTTCTTCATCAACTCAAGGTGATCCAAGGAAGATTATTTCACAAGGAAGAAGATATCATTGAAGCATCGGATTCAAGCTCCAACAATTTCAGACAAGATCTTTTCTCTTTGAGCATATCTCCATATCTTGTTTGAGCATTTTCATCTTGTTCTATTTTCATTTCATTCAATCTATTGAAACTGAAGATCGTCCCTACCGGTGGTTAGTAGGAAGGCAATTGGGAGTTCTCCGATCTGCGGTGTAGCCGTCCCTGCCGACTTTGTGTGTAGGATGACAGAAAGAGGGTTTTCTCTATTCTGTGGTTTGGGGCGTGTCCCCGGTCAAGCTGTGAGTCAGCAGGGAAGCCTCACCGGGTTTTGGTGAGGGGTGGACGTAGGTTGCGGGGTTGCAACCGAACCACCTTAAAAATCTCTGTGTTGTGGGTTGTTCATCGTGTGCGATTGCTCTATATCTTCTACCCCCATTCACAGGTCCGTGTGCTTCCATACTTGGTTATCTTGTTTACACACTCAAGCACTCAGATTTGCACTTTCGGTTTTATATGTAATTTAATTGAGCTTAGCACTTTGACTGCATCCCTTGGGCGGCCTGTTGCACCCTTGCACACAGACGCCAAGGTGAAAGTATTGCTAAGTGTTTCCCTTGCTTAGACTCGCATGCACCTTGGTTGATCACCACTGCATTCACACACATATGCACTTTGAGTGATCAACATAGCACGCACACACGCACGGTTGTTGCAAGCTATTTCATGCCCTAGTATTATGCTTTATGATCCCTGCACTACAAGGCTTGTGTCTCTCAAGATCACTAATGTGCTTAAAGAAGTGTTGACGCTTCATCGCTTGTAATCCGAGTCTTTTCCATTTGAGCCACTCTACTTAATTCCGATGTGCATTGTGCCTAGGTGATTCATTCACTTTATAGGAGTGGTTCATGCTTCTGATAGCTAAGAGTTTTTAAATAGGCCAAAATTTTTGATAGGATCTATTCAACCCCCCCTTCTAGATCCATCTGCACCTCGCGAGACCCAACAGGATTGTCGAAGACTCGAAGTGGATTTGATGCTATATGGGTAATTATGGACTGACTCACTAAGTCCGCTCACTTCTTGCCCATTAAAAGCAGATGGACTGTGGATGTTCTAGCTACCCTATATATCAAGGAGGTTGTAAGGCTGCATGGAATTCCAAGTTCAATTATTTCAGACAGAGATTCAAGATTCATCTCTCATTTCTGGAAGGGATTGCAAACATCTTTGGGTATTAGGCTGAACTTTAGCACAACTTTTCACTCTCAGACAAATGGACAAATTGAGAGGATGAATCAGATTATCGAAGATATGTTGAGGGCCTGTATGATAGATTTTGGTGGAAGGTGGTATGAGCACTTGCCATTGATTGAATTTGCATATAACAACAGTTACCAGTCTAGCACTCAAATGGCACCTTTTGAAGCACTATATGACAGGAGTTGTAGATCACCTCTATGATGGAGTGAGGTTGGAGAGAAGGGATTGATGGGTCCCGATATTATTCAAGATACAACTCACAATATCCCGTTGATCCGAGAAAGGCTAAAAGTTACTCAATCATGGCAAAAGAGTTGTGCTGACCATAGAAGAAGAGATCTTGAATTTTAAGTGGGGGAGCATGTCTTCTTGAAGATCTCACCCACATGAGGAATTAAAATGTTCAAAAATTGAGTCCAAGATTTATTGACCCTTTTGAGATTCTGGAAAGAATCGACGAAGTGACATACAAGCTGACTTTGCCTCCACAATTGGCTACTGTCCATGATATATTTCATGTATCCATGCTAAGGAAATATGTGTATGATCCTTCGCATGTGATTCAATTCGATGACTTGAAGCTACAGAAGAATTTATGAAGAAAGACCGATCAAGATCTTAGATCAAAAATTACACCAGCTAAGAAATAGGGCTATACCGATGGTAAAAGTCCAATGGAGTAAGCGTAGATTCGAGGAGGCTATCTGGGAATTAGAAGAGTCAATCAAGAAGAAGTATCCAGATTTGATCTCAGGTTAGAATTTTGAATCCCCCATTTGAAATTTTAAATTACTATTACGTTATGTCAATTTGGAGGACCAAATTCTTTTAAGTGTGGGAGGATGTAGCAACTCAAAATTTTATATATGCATTTATATGTGAAAAAAATAATGAAAGATGAAAATTAAATAAATGATAAATATTTTTCTTTATGCCTTTAAAGTGTAGAATATATAAACGTGAACTCTGTCCCACTTGTTAACACGAACGACGAGATTCGCAACATGATTCTGAGAAGGTGAAGACGTCGGTACTGTAGCAGTACTGTAGCATCCGATTTAAGAGAGAATTATTAGCTCTAATTAAATCCTAATTAGTGGATGATGTGATTTCTTACATAATTGAATAAATGAGGTCATTGATTATGTCATAAAGGGGAATTATTTCAATATTTACATGTTGAAAATTAATGTCAACATAAGTTGGTGTAATAGTAACATGAGTTAGTGAAATAGAAAAATTAGGTGAAAATTGACTTAGAATTAAATTAGTAATAAAACATCATTGAATAAATGGGGTAATTGATTTTGTCATAAAGAGAGATTTATTTCAACATTCACATGTTGGAATTTATTGCCAACATAAGTTGGTGTAATAGTAACATGGGTGGGTGAAATAAGAAATTAGGTGGAAAATTAAATTAAATCAGTAATAAAATAATTATGGGACTTGGCCTATAAATATGGCTGAGATCTTCCCTACTCAGAGCACAAATCTATTGGGAAAGTGCTAGTTATAGAGAGGAGGAAATCGTGAAGTTTGGAGGAGTGTTCGAAGTGTTCTTCATTCTTCTTCTTCTTCCTCTTCGATCTTCCACTAGATAGATATTCTCTCAGACTAAACTCAAATTGATGCATGAATTAGATATAGATGCATGTCTACTTTGATTATATACAATTTTTCTCAATTTTTATTGAGTATTACGCATACTAGAAGTGTTTTATTGAAGGGTATCATCGTGTTCGCGAAAAAGAGGTCGATTTTTGAACGTGGTCATCACAGAGACCGCTACCTGAACGTGGTCGCCCGACCGACCGCATTCTCATGAAAGAGCCCGATTTCTTCCAGGCTTCAAAAAAAAGAGAGAGGGAAAAATTCACCGTGTGCGGTTTCCTGATATTTTTAACAATAACACAGACCTCGGGAATGTCCATACAACTGGACATATTATTTTAACTGCGATTTTTAACCGCCAAAAGATCCGTCTCAGATCGCGATGTCTTTCTAAGACTGTGTTCCGGATGCACGATCTCCGCCCTGATCATGATGTTTTTAGGTTCTAATTGAACCAATATATCGTCTAGCATGTTAGATAAGTCACGTTAAGTTGCATATCATTTAAATTCACACACGATTAAGTTAAGGATATGGAAGATAATAATTCTATTCCATGAGCTTATATTTTCATCCTAGTTTTTGTTACCTTCATGGTATCTTTGATCTCCATGACTATATTATCTTTCTGACATGTTAAATGGAGTAGATATTATCTATTAAAATTACATGGGCTTAGTTGCATAATCATGATCGATATGAGTTTTAACGATTTCTGTGTTATCGAGTTACCGTGTTTTCGACAAGTCGCGTATCTCGCTAGATTTTCAAGGAAGAATGGTGTCTAAGGAAAGAGGTCCACGGACAAATGCTTTAAGCCCTCGTGAATACGAGGGGAGCCTCCCACTGTCCCACCTCTTACCTGGCCGTGATTCTTCGCTTTTCTAGCTAAGCACCCGACCGCGAAAAACTTGATCTTAGCCCGTTTAACAAGGTTTTCCGTGTGAACCGATCGTGCTGCGTCCCTCAAACCAATTCCTTTACCGACTTACTGTCGTTGAACATGATGCCTTCTTATCGGCTGATTGTCGTTAAACATTATGCCTTAAATCATTCTTGAACTTCTCTTACAAATACTTGTGCTCTTGTACTACTCGTTCCTTGAATGAAAATTTTTGCTAAATCTGTACTTTATTTCATGAGCTTTACCTTAAAATTCATTGGCCATACATATTATGTGGATGTCTAAATATACTTGGGATCTTTGATCTATAACCACAATGTCTGGCATTAATGGGGCCCGGTCTGGTCTTGGGGGAGCGCCCGAAAGTACTTGTGCCCATGGGAGCTATTATTGACCTGGTGTGACATTGCACCGAAACATGCGTGCAAGATTCGTTTATGACATTCCATAATTCGTGAAATACTTGTGTGACGCCTCGACTCGTAGACCCGGTCCAGTCGTAAAGACTCACGTCGGATCCCGGTCGAGATGTCACGGTGGAACAACCCAAACGGTACATTATGGTTGAGAATTTCACATAAACACTGAGATATTAATGCAGCGGGAATAAAATTTCTCGAATCATCAGCTTACATTCAAATGAATTAATCTACATACATCGAAATATAGATTAACAACTTATATAAGTCATTTACTACATAACCAAAATTTCACACATATATTTTTTTTCTAACTGACATAACTACCTAAGACAATACTCGTAGTAACTCCAAGTCTCGATCAGACTACTGCGAGATCACTCCTCGCTTTCTTCTACCGCTTCTCCTGAAAATGTTCAACAGTGTGAGTCTACGAATAGACCCAGTAAGAGACTAGCATAGTCTCCAATCATAACGTATATAAACACATCCAAAGTGATTTACGGTATTTCATTTCATAATTTATTCTTAGGCATAATGTCAATTAGATAACACATGAGGTTAATACATTTAACCCAATCTCAATTTTTATGATCATAAGTCATGCTATTAACATTTTACAAATACAACATATTCATTAAACCTTTATTCTATCAATGACAAAGTAAATGATAATTCATCATTTGTAAATATAAACAATTACAGTGTAATAACAGTAACAAGCAATAACAATTCAGTAGGCAGTAATACTAATTTCACTATCAGTTTAATGAGCGATAATAGTGGGCAGTAACAGTCATTCCAATATCGATTCAGTGAACAGTAATAACAGTTTTAATATCAGTTCAATAAGCAGTAATTGTAGTTTCGATTTCAGTTCAGTGAGCAGTAATAATCATTATAATAATGACTCAGTAAACAGTAGCAGTCGTTTCAATTTCAGTTCAGTAAACAGTAGTGGTCATTTCAATAATGACTCAGTAAGCAGTAATAGTCATTTGAATAATGACTCAGTAAACAGTAGCAGTCGTTTCAATTTCAGTTCAGTAAATAGTAGTTTTAATTTCAATTCAATGAGTAATAACAGTGATATAACTAGTCAGACACAGTGCCCAAACCACTCATAGAAGGACAGTCAGTCGGTACTCGATCACCTAGGTAAATAGTGATGAGTCTTGGTTACTACGCAGAACCGGGAGAAGTCCTCTCCACCTTAACCAGTGGTACTTGTCCACCTCCAGGATTTCAATCCCCGTCACTCTCGGGGGCCAGTACAGTGTGAACCTTCTCATAAGGGTATTTCTATGGCTTGGTTCCAGTCTCCCCCTATGGTGGCAGTATCCATTTGGCAGTACTAACGGTATGGTAAAAATATATATATGTGTATATATATATGACTTATATGAAATGGACACATGCCACTCAAAATTCATGCTGTGAAAATTAATATGCCAATAGTAAAAAAAAAAATTCTTTTTCTAAAATTCTCAACTTATTTAAACATAATGACATATATATATATCCAAAAATTTACTAATTCAATTTATAGACATCATAATGTAGTGAAATTTCAGGGAATCAATATATTTACAGAATGATCAAAACAAAAAAATTATCATCATTTTTCAGACAGTATATATATTTTTCCAAGATTATTTATTCTTCATTTATACATCAAAAATTTATAATTATGTTCTCAAAACTCATAGTCCATTGAAATTTTAAAAAAATAACACATTTACAGAAATGATCAATGCAGAAAATTTTCATCACTTTTCAATCAATAATTATAATTTTTTTTTGAATTACTTATACTCCCACATGAACCATAAATTGACTAAATTTATCTACCATATTCTGGAGATCATTAAATTTTTACTGCATATCACATTTACATGTAACATTACACAAAAAATTTCATAAATTTTTATGCAGAAATTTAAATTTTCTTAGAATTACATGTATTTCAACATATATCAAAAATTGACTAAATTTAGTTACCATGCTCTAAAATTCCTCCAATTTTTACTGAACATCACATCTACATGTAACATTACACATAAAATTTTTCATAAATTTTTATGTAGGAATTTGAATTTTCTTAGAATTACATGTATTTCAACATATATCATAAATTGATTAAATTTATTTACTAAGTTATGAATTTCATAAAATTTTTACTGCATATCACATTTACATGTAAGATTACACATAAAATTTTTCATATAGTTTCATGCAGGAATTTTAATTTTTCCAGAATTATATAAATTTTCCTATGCATGGAAAATTAACTAAATTTACCCACAACACTCTAAAAATCATCATAATTTGTCAAACCATCATTCATAACAGAAATATCATTTATAAAACTTTTCATTATTTTTCACATTATATTATTATTTTTCACACTGGATTACTATTTTTCACACTAAGTAAGAAATATATATCATGCATAATAAATCAACTAAATATATCCAAAATGATCATATAATTTATAAAACTTTACTGAACGTTGTTCTAGACAGAAGTATCATATATAAATTTTTTCATTATTTTTCATTCAGTATGTCTAATTTTTAAAATTTTATATCAGTTTCTAAAATTTACAATAATTTACAATGATACCTTTTAAATAGATAAAATTATCCAAAATACTTATAATGACTAAAATATACTGAGAATTAACTTATGAATATCATATGTCAGTTCTGTAATTTTTTAAGGATTTTTCACAGAATATTTGTATTTATTTAATTATCTAATTATTTACTTAAACATTAGTAATTATACTAGTAAAGATTCTGTTATCAGACTAAGATGAAATTTTCATCACTTAGTTCTAACATGTATTTTAGTTATATGGTAAAGTTTCAAGAATTTCCATATAGTATTTCTATTTATCTCATAATTATATAGCTCTAATAAAATATCAAAAAATATGTAATATCACTTACAGACATCAATAATTATTGATATTTTCAGAATATAACAAACTCAACGTAAGAACCTTTCTGTGAATTTATAAAAATTTTGTGAACATGATCTCTAATTGCTGTAATTTCTTTATAATCATCTATATATTTTATCATGTATGCAAATTAATTAAAATAAATATCATGATCTAGAAATCATGAAAAATTTTCTACACATGGGATTCACAGTAAGATGCATTCCTGCAATTTGAGGTGATTTAATATCATCCCTTTAATATTTTAGTATAATTGATCACATTTAAGATAATATTAAAATATTTATAAACGTAAAAATAAATTGAATCAGACATTAAAATTTTTACAGATGGCTCATAACATCAGATCTCATGATTCTAAAAGTTTGCTAAATTTAACATACACCGTTGCTAATTATAATGCATTAATTACTTGAGTTTACCCTTAATCCCATGTCTTAACACTAATGATCTCATGGAAATTCAACTAATCTATGCTCACTCATGGTGAAATAAGATCTCTGGACTTGACTATCATTTTAGATACTCATTAACACATCCTAATCAGCTTAAACATGTTAATCCATGCTAATTAAGGGAATAAATGTTAAATCACTTACCTTAATGACGTATTAACAACTCCCTAATTAGCATTCCAGCCTTCTCCTTCTGCTCCTCACGTACTCAGCTCCCAAGAAGAACAAATGTAATGCCCTGGATCTTGTTGGATCTTTGTTGGATCTTTCGGATCTCTTTCGGATTGGTTTCGTTGAGTTTCGGTTCGCTTTTGTGGCTTCCGAGTTGAGTTTGACGAGCCGTGTGGGTTTTTCTCACGTACTAGTTACGGAACCCTACGGTGAGTTTGTTTGTCAATTCTCGAGCTCGTGGATGCTACAGCGACGATGTACTCGTCGAGCCGGTCGTTTCGACTATTTTTGCGTATTTTTCTAAATTTGTGCATTTTCGGCGCATTTTCAGAATTTCGGAAATTAGGAAAATTTCCTAATTTCTTTCTTTTTTCTTTTCTCTTTCTCTCTCTCCTTCTCATTCGCGCGACCGTCCGTCTCTCTCCCGTTCTCTCTCGTTCTCTCCCCTTTCCGGCTCCGACTGCAGACGGAGGCGTAGGTGGGCGAGGCGGTGAAGCCGTGGAGCTGGTTGGATGCGCGATGGAGCGAGGATCGGATCGATTCTGGCGCGATCCCGAACGGTGGATTCAAAGCCGGTGAAATTGATTCGCGAGTGGTTTTCGGCGTGGTGTAGTCCTTTCGGGGCACGGTTTCTTCGGTGGAGGTAGGGTGACGGATCCTTGCTTCTCCATCTTCGTTTTCCCTGCCATTGCACGGCGTTCGGCTAGGAAACGAGCGTGTTTGGGCTTGTTTTGCTTAAACCGTGATTTTCGTGGTTTTTAGGGTCGGCCGATAAACGGTGACCGTTTGCGGTTCAGTTAGTTTCTAAATCACCGCAGGGATGTTAGAATCCCATCCACGTTGGTTTCGTGCGATTTGGTGTTCATTCGAGGCCGGTAGAAGCCCGGGAACCTCGGTGACCCATTTAGTGTTGATTTGGTAAAATCGCCCGAATCTTGCGTCTTTGATGTTGCATGTGGGGTTTGGAGCCCCTTGGTGTTGTCTTTTGTCGTTGCGGTGTGTTTCCCCTGCGTTTCGGCGTGAATGGGGCGTGGAATGGGCCGATCCGGCCATTCCTATGTTTTCCCGCCGTAACCGAAGTAGCGGTCTAGCCAGCGACCGTCACTTGCTTTTGACGGCCCTACGATGGACCGTTATTTGGTTTGAGGGTTTATTAGCCCTTTTGTTTCTGGGTAAGCGACGGCCCTAGCTTGGAGCGTCGTTCCCGTGTAACGCGCCGGTGACTGGCCGTTACTTGCATTTTGTCGTTTTCTTTGGGGGTTAAGTCGGTTGGTCTAACGCGCTTGACCCAGCGCGTTAGATGGAAGCGGCGCGCCTTGCCCAGGCCGTTGCTTGCCTGTTGACTGACGTTGACTCGTTGAGGCGGTGCCTTCGACGGTCGAACCCTTGTGCGTTGTTTGAGTGTAACGCGCCTGCCCCTGGCCGTTGCATTCTGTGTGGACGAGGTTGGGTGGCTGTCCCGTTGGAAGTGACGGTGGAGCCCCTATGCGTCGTTAGTGAGTAACGCGCATGCCCCTGTCCGTCATTTGCTGTCGTGTTGGGTTGAGGGTGGCTATGCCGTTGGATGTAACGGATAGGCCCCTGCGCGTCATTTGTCTCTGACGGCCCTCTCCTGCCGCGTCGTTTGTGAGTAACGCGCCTGGCGTCGTGCGTTACTTGGCTTTGGTCTGGGTGGCTATGCCGTTGGAAGTAACGGTGGAGCCTCCGTGCGTCGTTTGCTTGTAACGCGCTAGGAGCTGTGCGTTACTTGGCTTTTGTGTGGTTTTGTAGGTTATCAGGGTGGTGTGTGACGGCCTGTGTCCGTCCGTCGTTTGGGAAATAACGCCCCTGAGCTAGACCGTCACTTGCTAATAACGGTCTAGGGCATGTGCGTTACTTCCTTTGTGCCTTGGTTTTCCGCCCGATGATTCTGTGTATCTTGGCTTGTCCTTGTGGTCTGCCCGTTGTCCTGTGGATGTCTCTTGATGTCCTATGAGGGTTAAGACTACGTTGCAAGGTGGCCAGGAGTCTTCTTACTTGTGGTAGGATTCTTGATCCTACTCTTGTATGCTTTTGTTGTTTTGTTTCGGTCAACCCGGTGTGACCCAGTGGTTGACATGTGACCTTGTTTGTGCGTGTCTTGGCGGTTCTGTCCTGTCCAAGACACTGCTTCTGGATGCTTCGAGGTGTTGTTCTACCTCAGTTTGCGTGTCCAGCTGTGCTGAGGGTTCTTGATGTTTCCCTCAGGTCTCCGTGTGTTATTTTCTGCGGAGCGTAGTTTCTCTGGCTTAGGATTAGACCGATTGGCGGCTTGTTCCGCTGTTTGTGACGATCTTGCCTTGAGTCGTTCGACTCAGGATCGTTACATAGGAGGTCTAGTTGCTTGTCCTGAGTTGTCGGCAGTGGCGATGCTGCCATTTGGTGCCTCGAAGTACGTGTTGAGGGGCGTGGTCGCCCGTTTGTACTTTGGCACTTGTGTTTGAGCTTCTGTGTCGTGTGAAGCCTCCACTTGTTGTTGCCTAAGGTCTGCTGAGTGCCGACCCGCTAGCGGATGGCGGAGGGTTATTCCCGGTGAGCGGTTTGTAGTTAGTTCCGCGGGCTCCTAGTCAACGGTAGCGTCCTACCGAGGGAGAATACTAGCTAGAGGACCTGGCTTAGACTATAGCCAGTGTGTGCACACGTGGTCAGGGACGGAGGACTTACGTCGACGGGCGTGACCCTGACTAGTTACTTGTTTGTTGTTCCTGTTGGGTTCAACTTGTGTCTCTGTCTCTGCTGTTGTTACAGCAGTGCTGTAGGCGAGACGCTTGAGGTGCGGCGTAAGACGTCAGTGGACGCAGCTGGCTTTTTAAGGGGGTGCTTCCGTCACGTGACGCGTAGCTCTCGCGTTTTCTTGCGCGTCGTGACCTTTGCGAGTTGCCCGTTCATGGCCGTGCTCGAGGTCAGTGTTTTGTTGTCCGCACGGTGTTCTATTCGTGCGTGGGGCTTTGTGCACGACGTTTCCGGTCGTGTACGTGCTTGTTTGGCGTCTGTCTAGGTCGTGTCTAGACCTGGATTGTTTGGGGCTGGTTGACAGGCTGGTGTACCCTTCTGTGTGAGTTTAGGGTCATCCATCTATTGCCTTTTGTTTAGAGTAGTTTGGGGTGCTGAGGTTAATTCAGCAGTCGCTTGTTTGGTGCGGGTTCTCACCCTCTCCTGCGTGTTCCCTACTCCTACTTCCCGTCTGTTCCTTTACAGCTTTGTAGTGTAGCTTTTCCTGCTTTGCTACACCTGCTGTTCCTGCTGCTTTGTTGTTGCTTCCGTTGCCTTCGCTTTGTGCGCTGTCCAGTGGGGATCCGCGTGACCCCTACTGAGTTTCTGTTGAGACTCACCCCTGCTGCTTTTCAGGTGGGTTTCGCCGTCTGCCTCTGCTGTTCTTGGTGGAGCGCTCTCTTGCTGTTGTAGCTGCCAGCCGTACCTGCGTCGGGCTTCTCCTGACTTCTGTGTACGTTTCTTTCTGTCGTACTGTACTATGCTAGACTTGTTGTCTCTCCTTTGGGCTGGACTCTGTGTATAATTGTAATTGTTGAATTATTAATGAAAAGGTAATTTTATTTCTGCTATTTTAGCAATCCAATCTAATGAAATTGCTTACTGTTATATCTCTGTGGCTTCAATGTACTCTAC
Organism: Amorphophallus konjac; assembly: GCA_022559845.1. NCBI lineage: Eukaryota > Viridiplantae > Streptophyta > Magnoliopsida > Alismatales > Araceae > Amorphophallus > Amorphophallus konjac. The sequence goes on along the minus strand of CM040120.1, from coordinate 284,142,054 downwards.
ACATGCCTTTTATCCCTTCGGTGATTTCCCGCGCTTGGGAGGCCTCGCGGGTCCCTCATGGTATCACGTGTATTCGGTATTTATACCGGGTGCACCGGGTATCTGGAATCCGGGTCGCTACAGCTGGTATCAGAGCAGTGTTCTGAGATGTTCGGAGTTCTTTTCTGAGCTATCAGAGCGTTGTTGTGTGAAGTACATGGGAATCCGAGATATACAGTTTCCAGAGTCCTTAGGCCCAGTACAGTCTCTTGCTGGCGTAGGTGTTGCGATGGTTTATCGCAGTGCTTCTCGCGTGTGGTCTTGTACGTGCTTGGTTGGCACTGTACGAGATGGTTTTTGCTCTCGTCTGGATGTGACGATGTGCTTCGTTCGTTTTGAAGTTGGTCTCGATCGTGTTGCGCTTGGTAGTGTTTGTCGGTTGGCATGAACCTGCAGTGCATTGTTCGAGCTATTTTCTGTATTTTGCTCAGGTGGCTTGTGACTTTTAGCGTTGGTGTGATGGCCATGCACGTTTTTACGTTGCTTGCGTTGTCTCGGCTTGAGTCTACTTAGCTCCTGATGCATTGTTGTTTTGATTGTTTCGTTGTCGTGTTGCCTCGATTGAGAAGTTGCTCGAGCGAACCTAGGATTTTCCCTTCCTGGTGAGCTGCTGTTGTTGAGCTTGTTGCTTCTCGTCCTTCGTGGTGATGCTTTTCCAAGGTTTGCCTTGGATTTGCTGTCTTAGTGATGCCTTTGTCCTGTGTCTGCTTAAGTGTAGACAGCTTTATTTTGAGTCTGATCTGCTTCTTGTTGTACGGTTGCTTGGCTTTGGACTCCGTAATGGTGTTAAGAGCTGTTGTGTACCGTAATTGTCGTGCTGTGTCTAACGGCCGATGTATTGTGAAGGCTCATTTATTGTGTCGGGACGTGAAGGTAAGCTGAGACTGATGCTTTCCTTGTGCTTTGTGCTGAAGCTGGTGCTCTTTTCTTATTGCACTTAGGCTCTTTGTGTTCGGTTATTCACTGGATTGGTGCTCGTGGCGTGTGAATTGCGATCTTGTTGATTGTGATGGCGCTGGTGTGTGCTGAGATGCGATTTCCGATGTTGTTCTGTTGCCTGTGCACGTTGTTGAGAGTATAGCTGTTGTGTGTGGGTTGGCTACCCACTTGTCGAGAGGTTCTTTCTTTCTCGATGTGACTCCGTCTTGGCTTCTCGTGCCTTGATGTCGTCAGTTGCCGTGCCTTTGTTTGTGGTTTTTCTTGTGTTGGCATTGGCAATTGTGTGAGTGTTGGGGAATTGGTTGGCATTCCTTGCTGATTAAGTACCCTTTGCTCTGCTTTTTCCTTCTTGGGTGTTGTGCTCTTGAGGCGTGTTGCTAGTCCTTGAGTTGCGTTCCCCGATATTGTTGTCGTTTCTTGTTGTTGTGGGTCTTCTCTTGGTGAGCAGTCTGATGCGTAACCCGTTCTTGTGTGGTTGTGTGCTCAGCTGTTCTTGTGCCTTGTTGTGACCCTGCTTGCAGACGTGTTTCTTGGCACTGCGTGTTGTGCGGAGCCGAAATTCTGCAGGTGCTGCCGTTGTGTTGTTTTGGCGCTGTTTCTTTATGATTTTACGTTCTCGTCTTGGACCATTGTCTTGTCATTTAGCTTTGTTGTGCTCCCTTTTCCTTAGTGGAGTTAGCTTGCGACTTGATCAGATGTGATATCTGAGTGAGTGATGGTGTTTGTGGTCCAGTGGTGTTGTTGTCGTTGGTGTCCTGTGTGCCAGGTGTCCCCTGTTGCCTTTGGCACTGGAGCCGATGATGTGGTCGAGCTGTCAGCTGTGAGGACTGTGTCTCCTTGTGTAAGATGCTGCTTGCCGTGTTGTTGTTGTGTTTTCGGTGTTGGTTCTCGATTGTTGTGGCTGTCGTGTCTCCTGCTCTGTGAGACGTAAACGACGTTGCCCTTGCTTCGGAGGTGTCAGATGTGTTCACTTTGGTGCCGTACTCGTGCTGTAGACTTGCTGTCTTGGAAGCTAGAGTGTGTACCTGTAATTATGGTCTGACGCTGTTCCTCTGAGCTGTGTTTTTCGAGATTTGTGTTGTTGGGTTGTTCTTCCCTGCTTCTCCTTTGTTAGTCCTTAATTTCGAGGGCGAAATTTCTTAAAGGAGGGGAGGATTTAATGCCCTGGATCTTGTTGGATATTTGTTGGATCTTTCGGATCTCTTTCGGATTGGTTTCGTTGAGTTTCGGTTCGCTTTTGTGGCTTCCGAGTTGAGTTTGACGAGCCGTGTGGGTTTTTCTCACGTACTAGTTACGGAACCCTACGGTGAGTTTGTTTGTCAATTCTCGAGCTCGTGGATGCTACAGCGACGATGTACTAGTCGAGCCGGTCGTTTCGACTATTTTTGCGTATTTTTCTGAATTTGTGCATTTTCGGCGCATTTTCAGAATTTCCGGAAATTAGGAAAATTTCCTAATTTTTTTCTTTTTTCTTTTCTCTTTCTCTCTCTCCTTCTCATTCGCGCGACCGTCCGTCTCTCTCCCGTTCTCTCTCGTTCTCTCCCCTTTCCGGCTCCGGCTGCAGACGGAGGCGTAGGTGGGCGAGGCGGTGAAGCCGTGGAGCTGGTTGGATGCGCGATGGAGCGAGGATCGGATCGATTCTGGCGCGATCCCGAACGGTGGATTCAAAGCCGGTGAAATTGATTCGCGAGTGGTTTTCGGCGTGGTGTAGTCCTTTTGGGGCACGGTTTCTTCGGTGGAGGTAGGGTGACGGATCCTTGCTTCTCCATCTTCGTTTTCCCTGCCATTGCACGGCGTTCGGCTAGGAAACGAGCGGGTTTGGGCTTGTTTTGCCTAAACCGTGATTTTCGTGGTTTTTAGGGTCGACCGGTAAACGGTGACCGTTTGCGGTTTAGTTAGTTTCTAAATCACCGCAGGGATGTTAGAATCCCATCCACGTTGGTTTCGTGCGATTTGGTGTTCATTCGAGGCCGGTAGAAGCCCGGGAACCTCGGTGACCCATTTAGGGTTGATTTGGTAAAATCGCCCGAATCTTGCGTCTTTGATGTTGCATGTGGGGTTTGGAGCCCCTTGGTGTTGTCTTTTGTCGTTGCGGTGTGTTTCCCCTGCGTTTCGGCGTGAATGGGGCGTGGAATGGGCCGATCCGGCCATTCCTATGTTTTCCCGCCGTAACCGAAGTAGCGGTCTAGCCAGCGACCGTCACTTGCTTTTGACGGCCCTACGATGGACCGTTATTTGGTTTGAGGGTTTATTAGCCCTTTTGTTTCTGGGTAAGCGACGGCCCTAGCTTGGAGCGTCGTTCCCGTGTAACACGCCGGTGACTGGCCGTTACTTGCGTTTTGTCGTTTTCTTTGGGGGTTAAGTCGGTTGGTCTAACGCGCTTGACCCAGCGCGTTAGATGGAAGCGGCGCGCCTTGCCCAGGCCGTTGCTTGCCTGTTGACTGACGTTGACTCGTTGAGGCGGTGCCTTCGACGGTCGAACCCTTGTGCGTTGTTTGAGTGTAACGCGCCTGCCCCTGGCCGTTGCATTCTGTGTGGACGAGGTTGGGTGGCTGTCCCGTTGGAAGTGACGGTGGAGCCCCTGTGCGTCGTTAGTGAGTAACGCGCATGCCCCTGTCCGTCATTTGCTGTCGTGTTGGGTTGAGGGTGGCCATGCCGTTGGATGTAACGGATAGGCCCCTGCGCGTCATTTGTCTCTGACGGCCCTCTCCTGCCGCGTCGTTTGTGAGTAACGCGCCTGGCGTCGTGCGTTACTTGGCTTTGGTCTGGGTGGCTATGCCGTTGGAAGTAACGGTGGAGCCTCCGTGCGTCGTTTGCTTGTAACGCGCTAGGAGCTGTGCGTTACTTGGCTTTTGTGTGGTTTTGTAGGTTATCAGGGTGGTGTGTGACGGCCTGTGTCCGTCCGTCGTTTGGGAAATAACGCCCCTGAGCTAGACCGTCACTTGCTAATAACGGTCTAGGGCCTGTGCGTTACTTCCTTTGTGCCTTGGTTTTCCGCCCGATAATTCTGTGTGTCTTGGCTTGTCCTTGTGGTCTGCCCGTTGTCCTGTGGATGTCTCTTGATGTCCTATGAGGGTTAAGACTACGTTGCAAGGTGGCCAGGAGTCTTCTTACTTGTGGTAGGATTCTTGATCCTACTCTTGTATGCTTTTGTTGTTTGGTTTCGGTCAACCCGGTGTGACCCAGTGGTTGACATGTGACCTTATTTGTGCGTGTCTTGGCGGTTCTGTCCTGTCCAAGACACTGCTTCTGGATGCTTCGAGGTGTTGTTCTACCTCGGTTTGCGTGTCCAGCTGTGCTGAGGGTTCTTGATGTTTCCCTCAGGTCTCCGTGTGTTATTTTCTGCGGAGCGTGGTTTCTCTGGCTTAGGATTAGACCGATTGGCGGCTTGTTCCGCTGTTTGTGACGATCTTGCCTTGAGTCGTTCGACTCAGGATCGTTACATAGGAGGTCTAGTTGCTTGTCCTGAGTTGTCGGCAGTGGCGATGCTGCCATTTGGTGCCTCGAAGTACGTGTTGAGGGGCGTGGTCGCCCGTTTGTACTTCGGCACTTGTGTTTGAGCTTCTGTGTCGTGTGAAGCCTCCACTTGTTGTTGCCTAAGGTCTGTTGAGTGCCGACCCGCTAGCGGATGGCAGAGGGTTATTCCCGGTGAGCGGTTTGTAGTTAGTTCCGCGGGCTCCTAGTCAACGGTAGCGTCCTACCGAGGGAGAATACTAGCTAGAGGACCTGGCTTAGACTATAGCCAGTGTGTGCACACGTGGTCAGGGACGGAGGACTTACGTCGACGGGCGTGACCCTGACTAGTTACTTGTTTGTTGTTCCTGTTTGGTTCAGCTTGTGTCTCTGTCTCTGCTGTTGTTACAGCAGTGCTGTAGGCGAGACGCTTGAGGTGCGGCGTAAGACGTCAGTGGACGCAGCTGGCTTTTTAAGGGGGTGCTTCCGTCACGTGACGCGTAGCTCTCGCGTTTTCTTGCGCGTCGTGACCTTTGCGAGTTGCCCGTTCGTGGCCGTGCTCGAGGTCAGTGTTTTGTTGTCCGCACGGTGTTCTGTTCGTGCGTGGGGCTTTGTGCACGACGTTTCCGGTCGTGTACGTGCTTGTTTGGCGTCTGTCTAGGTCGTGTCTAGACCTGGATTGTTTGGGGCTGGTTGACAGGCTGGTGTACCCTTCTATGTGAGTTTAGGGTCATCCATCTGTTGCCTTTTGTTTGGAGTAGTTTGGGGTGCTGAGGTTAATTCAGCAGTCGCTTGTTTGGTGCGGGTTCTCACCCTCTCCTGCGTGTTCCCTACTCCTACTTCTCGTCTGTTCCTTTACAGCTTTGTAGTGTAGCTTTTCCTGCTTTGCTACACCTGCTGTTCCTGCTGCGTTGTTGTTGCTTCCGTTGCCTTCGCTTTGTGCGCTGTCTAGTGGGGATCCGCGTGACCCCTACTGAGTTTCTGTTGAGACTCACCCCTGCTGCTTTTCAGGTGGGTTTCGCCGTCTGCCTCTGCTGTTCTTGGTGGAGCGCTCTCTTGCTGTTGTAGCTGCCAGCCGTACCTGCGTCGGGCTTCTCCCGACTTCTGTGTACGTTTCTTTCTGTCGTACTGTACTGTGCTAGAGTTGTTGTCTCTCCTTTGGGCTGGACTCTGTGTATAATTGTAATTGTTGAATTATTAATGAAAAGGTAATTTTATTTCTGCTATTTTAGCAATCCAATCTAATGAAATTGCTTACTGTTATATCTCTGTGGCTTCAATGTACTCTACACATGCCTTTTATCCCTTCGGCGCTTTCCCACGCTTGGGAGGCCTCGCGGGTCCCTCATGGTATCACGTGTATTCGGTATTTATACCGGGTGCACCGAGTATCCGGAATCCGGGTCGCTACAGCAAATGAAGCCCCCTATGGTGCTATTTATAGGGGTTTTCTCCTAATCCATCTTAACCCTTCATTTAATCAAGGGTGGAGATTAATTCTTTAATTCAATGTTATTTAATTATAATTTTGACCTTCAAATCTCCACCAACCCCACTCAGCCTAATCTTTTAGATAACCCTTGTTTTTTTATTTTTTTAATATATAGAGCACATGGGATTTGACTTGATAAGAATAAGCTTTAAATTTAGAAGATTTAGGTAATAAAAACAAACAAAGAAATTTTTTGTTAATAAATGACTGTCGCGATTGCGGCAGTCAAAAGGGGGGGGGCGGTTGCGACGCCCTCCCCGCCCGCTCCCGCGTTCGCGCGCGTGCACACGGGCGCGTGGGCGGCCGCCCGCCGGTTGCCGCATTTTCTTTCTTTTTTTTATTTTTTTGACTTTTTTTGTTTAACCCTTGCTTATTATTTTTTTTTGTTTAAACCTTTTTTTCATTTAACTCATTACCCTTTTTTTCCAATTAGAATCTGTTTTTTTCTTTAACTAACCTTTATTATTATTATTATTATTATTTCCTTTCTTCACTTTACTTTAACTTTTAAATATATTTCTTCCTCTCATAATTAATTTTTTTTACCATGACTTAAATACATATAACAAGACTAATAATTTAATCACTTAGACATAATCTATTTTTTATTAAATAAATGGAATACTAAACTGTAAATTTGTAGGGCATTACAACTTGACTTGCTTGAATACTTGAAAGTACTTGAATTACATGAAATATTTGACTTGTACATGCTTATGTAAAATGGCCAATTCCATGATATTACTTGCTACATGATCGTTCTCTACTTGAATTCTTCTCTTGATATCTTGTCTACTTATGACTCCAATTACTTGCATTCCTTTACTTTCTCTCTTATTCATGTTCCATGTTTTAGTTTCTGTTGTGTATGTGATTTTGATGATTACAAAATACCTTTGTTGCTTAGCCTTGTGCGTGAATGCTCTTCACTTGAACTGGTTGTGGAAATGATCATACACTATTTCTTTTGGGATATCATCATGTGGATGCATTGTATGCATTGTAATTCTATAAGACTTATCATCATGTGGATGAATTGTAATTCTACAAGGCTTATCATCATGTGAATGCATCTGTGACTCTTTGAGGTTCATACGTGCTTTGAGGTTAGCACATTACATATACATTCCATCTACACTTGGTGCGGTTGCTCTATCTTCAATGTGAAAGGCCTTTGTGAAAAGCACACTCGAGCATCATGTCCTATTGAGCCTCATGTACATCATGCCATATTGAGCCTCATATCATGAATGTGTACTTTGGTAATGCTAAATGAATGGAGGGAATGATATGTGGTTTGATGAGTTTGAATGATGGTTCCTTGTCATTCGGATCATATGGCTTAAATGGTTGGTGAAATGGCTTGTAGGAGAATTGGGTTGAAATTGGGATCTTGAGATTTGGTTTAATATCAACTTGCTTATGAGTTCATTGCCATATAGTGCAGGGTAATATTGCTTCAAGATAAGAAATTATATTGGAATCCATGGTGAGACTCTTCTAATCTTGAATTGGAAAATTGAGTTCTCTAATGCCTTGATGTTGATCGATCATGGGAATGCTCATATGCCTCATGCTAATGATTTCGCAATCACATTTCATGACTTTTGGGTCTCGATCTCAAAACTAGCTTCATATGTTAATGCCTGACCCATATATTTTGATCTTGATCTAACCTCTTGGTTTATCATGTTTTTCAGGATGCATAATCATTGTTGATCTTCATGGGATTATGGTAATATTTGATCAATTGTTTCCCTTTGGTTTGATGGAGGTTTTAGTTATTTTTCAAACTCAAACTGTCTTATAGTCTTCACCATTTTCAATCCAACTATTGGATCTCCCCTCAAAAATTATATGTTGTAGCTCTGGGAGTCGTCTTTCCAACGCCTCCAGTCTTGCTTCGATCGGAGTTCGAAGCTAGGAGAATTAATTCCTGTCGCCGAAGCGCGCAGAGCTGTTTTTTTCTTTTTTGTGAAACCTGCTGAAAGGGGTCGACCCGTGGGTCGACCCTGTTGGGTTCGGTGCAAGTATTCAGAGGGGGGGGTGAATGAATATCACCTATAAAAATTTCGCCCAATTAAAATCTAAAGCAATCAGAGATGCGGAATTAAAAACTATTGCAGATATATATAGAGCGAACCTAAGCAAGTCTAAACAGTAGACTGAATCAATTCAACAGAGCTTGTGCCTTAAAGCATTCAGATAGAAAACCCAATTGAGGTGCCCTTTACATTCATCTAGCGAAATCAGATAAAAGAGATCAACCCACAGTCAAACATATAGTGTGCGCAGCAAATAGATGAACACTTATAGAACATCAAACCAAAGCGCACCTAAGCATTCATCTAGCGCCAACCACACAAGAAATCAAACCACTACACAATGGATTTTAGGTGGTTCGGTCCAGCAGACCTACATCCACCCCACACTCAACCCGAGTGTGGATTACTGCAGCGCAACACAGCTTGCGTCCGCTGGGCAATACAGCTTAGCCTACAACCGCTGGGCTTCACAGCTTGCCGTCCAGTGGAATCCACCACTGCAACCGCTGGGGATTATAGCTTACCCGTCCAGTGGAAACCTCCACTGCCCGCTGAGCAACACAGCTTGCTGTCCAGAGGAGTCCTCCTCTGCAAACCGCTGACTAATAGCTTGAAAGAAAGTGTAAAATAGAAAACAAAAGACAAGATAACAGCAGTCGGAAAGCTGTAAACGTAAAGCACAATGTGGCTCTTAAAGAGCTGACTGGCCTGGATTTGATCCACGGTCCAGTGAAGACAGATCTTCAAACAACCTCTCTCAGTCTCTTCTTCTCACGATCTCTTTCTTTCTTTTTCTTTCTCTCTGCACTTCTCTTCTTCTAATCTCTCACTCTCTGCTCTTCTCTTCTCTCTCTTTTCTTTCTTCTTTTGTGCTGGATCGACAGCTTCTCTCCACTCTACTTTTTCTTCTCTTTTTCTCCTTTTTCTCTTTTTCTGGATCGAAGGGCTTTCTGCTCTTCAGGCTTCTTCTTCGATCAACCTCCATCTGAAGACGACGGCTTCATTATATACCACCAGCAGCAGCAGCAGCAGCTAGGGCGCGTGTGGCTTCCACAGCTCTCGCCCTAAAAATTCGGACCACGTGGCAGCATCCTGGTTCACGAGCCTGCCACCTCGGATCACGTGCCCTTTAATTCAACGACATTCGACCATCAGGACTTAAGTCTGCTGCGTTGACTCCATCAGCCTGCTGCGTTGACGCATCTGTGATCCAGTGATCAAGTCTTCAACAGATGGGCGTGCTGCGTCGACGCTATCAGCATGTTGCGTTGACGCATCGGTGATCCAGTGACCCGTTGGCTCTCCCTTTGTAACTGTTGCGTCGACGCTGCTCCACCTGCTGCGTTGACGCGATAGAGTATTTCTGAACAGGCCTCTGCCTTCTTCAGTGACTGAGTTGACGCAGCCTTTGCGTAGAGTTAACGCTGTGAAGAGGATCCATGGATGCATCTTTACTGGTGCGTGGACGCCTTAGGCTCTAGCGTTAACCTTCTAAATTATCTTCGAGCTAGATGCTTATCAGGCTCAATGGCTGCGTCGACGCTGTCTAGCAATGGCGTTGACGCATGGAGACGTTCCAGTGAACAAACAGCCTGGCCTTTTTAGTCCCTGTCAGGCAGATGAAACGAAGTCATCAGTTTAAGTCTAAACCCTGTACAGTCTCTGAAAAATGCAAAGCATTGTATAGACTTGGTTAGACTTTGTAAAGTGAAGTCCAGTGTATAGACTTGGTAAAGTTCAGGACTCTAACAACGAGTGTAGAGAGTTGAAGCCTGACAACCCAATGTGTAGACTTGAAGCTCGACAGGCTGACAATGCATGTACTTGCTCAGTGTATGGACTTGATTAAAAGAACATGCAATGTATATACTTCATGTTATGAAGCAAGGAATACACTTAGCTGAAGACTGCCAGTCGATGTATAGACATGGCATCAAACCCAGTGTATAGACTTTGCCTTGAACGAAGGTCAGTGATGAGTGTATAGACTTTCACGATGTGTAGACTTGGATACGTGAAAGTTACAGTGAAGGAATGTATACACTTGACCAAAGCAAGGGTGAATCGAGTGTACAGACTTCATGCCATGAGACGCTGAGCAAGACGCTCCAATGAATAGACTTTGGCTAATGCATGAAGACAGACGCTGTACGGACTTGGGTAGCGTGAGATGCTGGAAGAGACAGTCCAATGTATGGATTTCAACTCAAGCGACCAAAGCAACAATGCAATGTGCAGACTTCGCCTGAGACAATGCATGAGACGGATGATGCATAGACTTCAGCAACAATGCATGACTGTATAGACTTGTGTTCTCAACGAAACACAAACACAACACAATGTATAGACTGTGCTGAGTGTCTAGACTTGTGAGATGCATAGAACACACAGAGGCTGTATAGACTTGGAAACCAATGCACACGGCTGACAGGCATGAAGTGAACTTGAATGAACATGATGTACATACTTCAAAATAAATGAACATGATGTATAGACTTTGGACTCCAAGGGCGATGTATGGACTTTCATATGAAAGGCTGTACAGACTTTGAAGTCTGGGGGCGTCGACGCATGATGCATGAGACACACTTGCTGCGTTGACGCTGCATGACTTGCGAAATGCATAGAACATACAGAGGCTGCAATGCACCGATCTTAATACAAGCACAAAACACTTTATGCACTCTCATGCATTCTCCACAGAATATATCAGTTATATGCATTCAGATTGTTATGATTCAATGATTCAATGTCAAGCTATTAGCAAGACAAAATGGTGACTCATTAGTGTTGCTATCATTAAAACACCACATTCATCAAAGCACAAGGGACACAACAATCTCCCCCTTTTTGATGATGGCAACATAATGAGTCACACTGACTCGTCAAACTATTCTCCCCCTTTGACATAATCAAAAAAAAAAGGGAATGGTTTGAGAGACACAATGCAGCACACAAAGACACTTATGACAATGAAACATCACTCCTCCTATCAGCATGCAAGATTAACTACTCTCCCCTAGATGCAAAGAAACCATAACTCCCCCTGAAGCACAGGAATGGATTCAGGCTATCCAATAAATCAATCTGAATTCTGGTGAAAAGACCACATAATCAGAACTTATTGCAGAACAAGATGGAAGATTCCAACAGTGTGGAGAGTAAAGTGATTGGTGATAGAAGGGCAATAATAGACAACAATCATCACAAGATATCTCAATGAATAATCAGACTGAATCTGATCATGCTATCTGGAAAATCTGATCATGAGGGATTTTAATGCATACATCACTTCAATAAGTCTTAAAAGATGTAGACTCTTCTATCATAAAGGGTTATGAAGTGGCAACTTAACCAATCTGATTTAATTTTGATGTATACCAAATTCGTCAAGTTAAACTCAATACTCATATCTGAATCCAAGTTTTAATAAAGGTGAACCAAATATTCAAATAACACCCAAAATCAATCATCTTTTATCTTACACATATGATCTCAATAGCACCTTTGAAAGATACACAGATTAGTACAGAAGTTAAACACTTTTCAAGAACATGAGTTGACAGATTTTTCAAGATAATTTCATTTGAAGCACATTATATTTTTCCTAAGCAATTTAAGTTGATCAACACATTTTTACATGAGGCACAACAAGTCTTAGTTGAAGTGACCCAGTTACTCAGTGTGATAACTGTCATTGCCTCTCACTTTGAGAGCAGAGTTAGCAATATGAGTGTCTTTTTACATGAGAAGACACCTTTATCAGAGGCCAGACTCCTCAACTATTCAACACAGATAAGCTATTGCTCCGTCAGGTTTTGTTTCACTAAATTTTTATCAGAGATAACTATGGCACCTCATGACATGAGTTGCTTTATTTCATTGATAAAGAACTCAGTTTCTCAGAGACCGAGTCATTGCTCTGAATTCACAATTTCTTCATTTAGTCAACATTTTCAAATTAATGTTTAACAACAGTACACACTATATGCATCTTAGCCAAAGAAGCCCTGAATTCAAATTTTTAGATATCTGATGAGAGAGTCTAAGGTTTACATGAAACATGTGGTTAAAGTTTATTAAACCTTATCATTCAGATATTTTCATCTCATTTAACTACAAATCAGAGAATACATTAATCTTATATCAGTCTGGTTCAGTGATAATTCTTAAACCTATATGATAGAAATTTCTACAATGTTCTCAGACTGAATTGCATGGCATGCAGCTTAAGTTCCTCAGATCAGAAAAATAAGTTTAGCTGACCAACAAATCAATAGTAGAACCAATTCAGTCACACCAGCTGAAAAGAGTGTGAAAGGTGAGTATAGGCTGGAATATAGACAGATAGTATCATGAAGGGAGTTGAAAGAAACTCTTCTTTAACAGCTCAACAAATAGAAGGCAGAATCATTTTTCAAGAGAGAGAAATATGACATCAGATGAGAGAGAAAGAGAAAGAGAGAGAGTGAAGAAAGAGAGTGAGATCGAGGGAGATCTGTTAACTGGACCGTGGATCAAATCCAGGCCAGTCAGCTCTTTAAGAGCCACATTGTGCTTTACGTTTACAGCTTTCCGATGCTGTTATCTTGTCTTTTGTTTTCCATTTTACATTTCCTTTCAAGCTGTTAGTCAGCGGATTGCAGAGGTGCTGTCTCTGGACGGCTAAGCTGTATTGCCCAGCGGTTTGCAGTGGAGGATTCCACTGGACAGCAAGCTGTGTTGCTCAGCGGAGTGAGGAGGATTCCTCGGACGGTAAGCTGTGAGGCCCAGCGGTTGTAGGCAAGCTGTGAGGCCCAGCGGTTCAAGCTGTGAGTCAGCAGTAAGCCACACTCGGGTTGAGTGTGGGGTGGATGTAGGTCTGAAGAACCGAACCACCTAAAAACATTTGTCTACTGTGTGATTGTTTTGTGGTCTGCCTAGCTTCTATATCTCTATCTTCGCACAGTAGATGTATGCTTAGGACGGTTCTTCATCTTGTCTGGGTGGCATTCGCATTGTGCCCACTATCTACTTAGTAGAAGTTTTCATTCCGCATTTGAATCTGCTACAGTAATTTTTTTACGGGTGATTGATCTATTCACCCCCCTCTAGATCACCCTTTAGCGTCCCAACAATTGGTATCAGAGCCTAACTCTTTGTGCAGGACTAACATCCTAAAGAGGATCGGCCATGGATGCTAGAGAGCTAACAGCAGAGGGTCAGTCCACTACGAAGCCACCATTCTTCGATGGTTCCAACTACCCATATTGGAAGAACCGGATGCAGGTCTTCCTCAGAGCCAAAGACTACGAGATCTGGAAGATCATCAGCAAAGGTCCCTATGAGCTACATGAGAATGAGGAATTGTGGACCAGAGAAGAAATCAGGAAATCTACTCTGAATTGGAGCGCCATCAACGCCATTCAGTGTGCACTCCATCCCACTGAATTTGATAGAGTGTCATCCTGCAAGACAGCGAAGGAGATGTGGGATACTCTTGAGGTCATTTATGAGGGAACGTCTCAAGTGAGAGAGACACGGGCTAATATGCTAGTGACAAAGTATGAAACATTTCGGATGAAGCCCGGTGAGACAGTGACCGAAATGTATGCTCGTCTGACCATTATAACAAACGGTCTAAGAAATCTTGGAAAAGGCTATACCGATCATGACGTTGTTAGGAAGATTCTTCGATCACTGACTCCGATGTGGCATACCAAAGCAACTGTGATTGAGAAGTCAAAAGATCTACAAACGATGAAACCCAATGAGCTGATAGGCTCTTTGATGGCGTACGAGATGAATCTTCTACAAGTTGAAGAGCTCGAATACAAGAAGCCTATTGCTCTGAAGGCCAAGCATAGCTGTTCAAAACAGTCCAGATGCAATGGATCATCCAGTGATCGGAGCCAATCTGGATCAGATTTTGAAAAGGATGAACTAGCTATGATTACAAGAGAGTTCAGAAGATTTCTTAGAACTGAAGGGAAAAATGTCTACAGAAAATACCACAGCAGGAAGCAAAACAGGTATAAATTTAACCCTGCTGAAAAATCTGACGATAATGCCTGTTATCATTGCAGGAAGACTGGACATATGAAGATTGATTGTCCAGAGTTACAGAAAATCAAAGGAAGACCATGGAAGAAAGAGCCAAAGGGAAAGGCCATGGTCAGTACATGGAGTGATGAGGAAGAAGGCACGCTGAGCACTTCCTCAGATAGTGAGAAATCAGAAAAGGACATCTGCTTGATGGCCAGGAATGGAAGAGAAGAAGAAGATGAGTCTGATCAGGTATCATCCCCTTTCGAACATTATACTATTTCTGATTGGGAAGATGCTTATGGAGATCTGTTAGATAAAGTAAATGATATTAAGAAGGAAAACAGACACTTGAAGAAGAAAATGAATTCTCTGGTTAATGATAAAATACTTACTGATAAAGTTGCATGTTTACTATCAGAGAATGAAAAATTGAAAAATGCATGTTCTGAGTTTGATGAATTAAAACATGTTGTGATTGATTGTAGGAAAGAAAATGAGTTGCTGAAAAATGTCATTGATGAGCTGAAATTGTCAATTCAGAAATTTGAAAATCAAGTAAAGATTTCAACTGAAAAATATGAAGCTGTTTTGTCAGTGAATGATGAAATGAAGAAAACTGTTGAAAATTTAGAAAATGAAAATTCTGACAAACAGAAAATCATTGAAAGCATGACCCAAGGAACAGAAAATCTTAATGCCTTGCTAGGGTCAAAAGTCAATTTCAGAAAAGAGGGTCTCGGTTTTAATCCCTCAGCTAAAAAGAGCTTTGAATTGAAAACCATTTCATGTGTGGGAGAAAAGAATAGAGGACCACTCATAAAAATGGTCAATGAAAAATTTGTCTTCAATAATGTTAAATCAAAAGTGTCCAGTGCAAAGGACAAGGGAAAGCAGAAAGTTATAGAGCCTAGAGCTGCATGCTCGTCTTCCAAGGATAAGTCCGAGGCTAGGGGTCAGCCAGCTAGCACAACAAAATCCCAGCTCAAGGCTGCTAAGTCTCCATTACCATCAACTGCTCAGAAAAAGACCCAATATAAGTCAGCTCAGAAACCTAGAGGGTCAAAGGTGGCAGGGAGACCAGGTGCAGCTAGGAACCCATTTGCTCATCTCTATTTCCCTAGAGCCCAAGTCTATCATAACACTCATCCTCAACCACTTAATAGGTTTGGGTGGAACCCTGCATATATGAGGTCTGGGTATCAGAATTTCCCCACTTGGTATCAGCCATATAGACCTCAGCCAGCTAGGAGATGGGACAACCAGTTTAGGACGTGGAGTCCTAGTCATCAAGGGTTCTATGGTCAGCCTAGGACCAATTTGGAACACAATTTCCTGTACACTCTTTGGCCAAGGCACTGGCAGAAAAACAAAAACGTTTTTAATAAAATGAATGCCAGGACTACACAATAACCATTAAAGCATCAGAAAAAGAAAACTAAACATGTTCGTGCTGACAAAAAGAAATATAACAAAAATAACTCTCAAGCTGTAAAATCCACCAAACCTTCCACTTTCACACAAATGTGGATCCCTAAACAGCTTTTGTCATGTTTTCACTCTCAGCTGTCTATTTCTGTCTTGGGCCCCAAACTGTCTTGGGTTCCAAAACCTGCTCCCTAAGTGTGTTTGCAGGTATGCCTGGTAGCCGGGAACAAATTGATGAAACAGAAATAGCTACTTCAGGCATAGGACAAGAGGCAGGGCCAAAATTCTAAGAGCTGAAAGAAATTGGAGGCCTTGTCAACAATCTGATGCAACACCAAGGGTAAAAATAAATCAGTCAGGTAAAGCAAGTAAGTGATTTAACTTCAGAATTGAATTGAGAAAGCCATGTTGAATTGGTTGTTTAAATTCTGATGTTCTCTTCTTGTCTAGCTAATCAGTCTGCATTCCAGACTTAGCTACTAAATTTAATTCTGAATAAATTTGATATTCCTCTTCTGCCATCTATTGCACTGAGTTTGGATGGTTCATTTAATGCATATAGTTGATGTATGTGTCTAATGTCTGCATTTATCATTTGCATCAAGAAAATTGTTCAATGCATATAGAACTGCCTTGCACTGCATATATCACTTGCATAACCCTGGTATATTAAATGGTAAGCTACTAAAAGGCAGGGAAATCTGCCTGGAGGTTCCTACTATGTGTGAGATGGTCCTTGAGACCAGGTTCTCTGCCAAATACCAAGGGTCTAGTCCTCATGAAGAACAGTGTACTGCATCATATTTAAAAAAAAAATCTGAAAAAGGATAAAAATGCTCATGACTTGGATGCATAAAGCTGAATTGATTGCATAACATATCTCTTGCATCATGATGTCAGGGGGTACTGAGAGTTCTATTCAATTCATTGAATCCTATTCACTTCTCAGTGCTCTCATTCAAATGATTCATATTCTTTGACATCAGTTGCTCATTGAACCATATTGCCAATTGCTATCCTTTCCCCATCTTTTTCACTGAACAGCAGTTCTGGTTCTGGCTCAGTACGTTGAGTTGTGATTATTTCAATTGTTATTTTATAAGAATCTCTCTCACAAATTGAAAAGAACTAAAGGTTTAACCTTTATAAATTGGAGAGTTAAGTGTCTGCACTTCAGAATTTGAGATAAAAGAAAACTTTTATAGCTCTTAATCTTTGTCTCATGGTAAGATTAGAAAAAGTTTTTGTAATGCCTAATGTGTTGATCTGGAAATCTCTAGAAAAGGTGAATAAGAGTGTGTACTGTTTTTCAAACAATCACTCTAAAAGAATTAAGGGCAGCAGTAAATAAGTTCATTAATGTTAAGAACTGAACATAGTGACAGAGCAATGGCTGATTGTACTGAGAAACTGTGAACTCCTCCAAAGAAGTAGAAAACTTCACATGTCATGAGGTGATTCAGAATATCTCTGTTCATAGGGTCAAATCCATAGGGGGAGTCCTCACCAAGTAACTGAGGGTACTGGCCTCTGATCAAGGTGTACCCTTAATGTCAAAAGTGAAGACTATTCCTTGTAGGTCTTGATCTGAAATAGATCCAGTAGTTTATGCCTAGTAACTGGGG
This sequence comes from Amorphophallus konjac, assembly GCA_022559845.1. NCBI lineage: Eukaryota > Viridiplantae > Streptophyta > Magnoliopsida > Alismatales > Araceae > Amorphophallus > Amorphophallus konjac. The sequence goes on along the minus strand of CM040120.1, from coordinate 284,125,009 downwards.
GTACCTGCCTCTGATCAAGGTGTACACCTAATGTCAACAGCATAAATGCCACAGGTCTATTCACTTAGTTCAGGCTCTGAAAATTAAAAAGTGAAATCAAACTGCTGTAACCCTTCGAAAAATCAAAAGTTATTGAGTGAAAATTATTTTTCTCAATACATGTTCAAGTTGCCTCTCTTGAATTTCTTTGTTTAGACACAAAATGGTATTATTTCAGACTTATCTATTAATACTATGTGCCCTAGATTCATTGCTATAAATGGAATCTAAAACTCTTTTTCAGAGGTCAGATGTTTTACTCTAGATTTATCACTGTTAAACCTGAATTTTTGAAAATTATATGTTGATGATTCTTATACTTTAACAGTTGTTTATAATCATGCTTACTTTCTGAACCTATGATTCAGCTGTTATCAAGTGACCCTCCTACCTTTTCTACCTTGGTTATCTGTTCATATTCCTTCTCAAAGGGGGAGCTTTTATTTAGGGGGAGAAATAATTCAGGGGAGTCTTACATTCAGGGGGAGATTGTTCTAGAGGAATTTGCATGCATATTGCACTTTGCACTCATATTTTTACTGTTTTTCTCTTTTTGATCATGTCAAAGGGGGAGAAAGTCTTGTGTGTGACTCACTGTCACATTGTGTTGCCATCATCAAAAAGGGAGAGAATGTTGTGCCTCTTAGGCACAAGCATATGCTATGTCGCCTTTATGATAGCAATGCTATTTGGTTTTGATGATAGCAAGACAGTGAGTGCATTTGAATGCAGTTGATATTGTATTTTGATGATAGCAATGTTATTGTGCTTTATGAGATTGTGTTTTGATGATAGCAACATAACTTGTTTTGTGGAGAATGCATGTGTATGACTGATATAGTGCTTGATTTCTGATCTGTGCGTTGCTTTTCTATCTGCATGTAGTTTGATGACTAGCAAGTCTATACACTGCAGGGTAAAGCATTTCATTAGTCTATACACTCTTCATGCATGTGCATAGTCTATACATTGTGCATTTCGTTGACAAGTTTGCACACTCATGAAGTCTGCACATTGGACTCTTGATCAAGTCTACACATTCATTGTTAAGACAAAGTCTATACAACGTCAGTTCATGCATTGTCTTAGGCTAAGTGTGTACAGCGTCTTAGGCGAAGTCTGTACAGCCGTGTCATATGCTCTTCAAGTCTACACATTGGTCTTTACTTGAAGTATATACACTGTTTCACTGCTCATCGCCTTTGGGCATCAAAGTCTATACAATGGCTTTGGGTCTCCAAGTCTATACAGCCTTCTGATTCGTCAAAGTCTGTACAGCGCACTTCATATACAAAGTCCAAGTCTGTACAGCGTGAAGTCTCACCTCGTGTTGCCTTTAGTGCCACTTGTGTCACACTTCGTGTTGTTTCCCCTCACTAACACGAAAAGATTTCATGTCGTCTGAGCTTACGACACTTCGTGTTGATTTCCATGTTTGACAAGAAAAACTTGTATGAGGTTATACTTCGTGTCGTTTTCCCTCTCATAACTTCGTGTCCTGTTTCTGAGGCAGCTCGAATAGTTCTGATGAACTTCGAGTCGTTTCCCTGTAGACCTCGTGTCGTTCCTGTTTAGTAACCACACTTCGTGTAGGTTACTGTTGTTTCTTTGACTTCGTGTCATTTTCCTTTTCTTTCGTCTTCGTGTTGTTTTCAACCCGTGTCAACTTCTGTTTTCGACTTCGTGTTGTTTTCAACTCGTGTCGGTTACTGTTTCATCTCCGTATTGTTTCATCGTCTTCGTGTCATTTTTTTTGTTCTATTGCATGCAGGACATCGCAGCACTTCGTGTTGCTTTCTGTGCCATTTCGTGTCGTTCTCTGTGTAGTGTGTGTTTCTGTCACTACTGCACTTCGTGTCGTTCTTGTTTCACCTCGTGTCGTTTCTGTGTGAACCTCGTGTCACTCTTCTGTCCTCGTGCTGTTCTCACTGACTTCGTGTCGTTTTCCCTATTGTGTCTCCGTGTTGTCTCCGTGTCGTTGCCGTTTGTTAGTTCGTGTTGTTTCGTTCTAACCTCGCCCAGGTTTCTTCTAAAACGCTGTTCTTCTGATAAGTTTATACAGAGTTGTTCTTTAAACTGATGACTTATCCGATACTCTGTTTAACAGGTGCTTTGATCGTGAAGCTTAAGGAGGGCACGTGATCCGAGGTTGAAGGACTGACAGAAAGTTGACACGTGGCCAAAAGTTCTGGGCGGGAAATGTGGAAGCCACACGCGCCCAGTGCTGCCCTCCTATTAGCTGCTGTTATAAAAGGAGGTCTTCGTCCACAGATGAAGGTAGATCGAGTTGGCGAAAAGAAAAGTCCATATAGAGAGCCACGATCCAGAAAAGAAGAAGAGCAGAAGAAGAAGAAGAGGAGAAGAGCAGAGAGTGAGAGATTAGCGAAAGAAGAAGAGAAGTGCAGCAGAGAAGAAAGAGAAAGAGAGAGAGTGAAGAAAGAGAGTGAGATCGAGGGAGATCTGTTAACTGGACCGTGGATCAAATCCAGGCCAGTCAGCTCTTTAAGAGCCACATTGTGCTTTACGTTTACAGCTTTCCGATGCTGTTATCTTGTCTTTTATTTTCCATTTTACATTTCCTTTCAAGCTGTTAGTCAGCGGATTGCAGAGGTGCTGCCTCTGGACGGCTAAGCTGTATTGCCCAGCGGTTTGCAGTGGAGGATTCCACTGGACAGCAAGCTGTGTTGCTCAGCGGAGCGAGGAGGATTCCTCAGACGGCAAGCTGTGAGGCCCAGCGGTTGTAGGCAAGCTGTGAGGCCCAGCGGTTCAAGCTGTGAGTCAGCAGTAAGCCACACTCGGGTTGAGTGTGGGGTGGATGTAGGTCTGAAGGACCGAACCACCTAAAAACCTTTGTCTACTGTGTGATTGTTTTGTGGTCTGCCTAGCTTCTATATCTCTATCTTCGCACAGTAGATGTATGCTTAGGACGGTTCTTCATCTTGTCTGGGTGGCATTCGCATTGTGCCCACTATCTGCTTAGTAGAAGTTTTCATTCCGCATTTGAATCTGCTACAGTAATTTTTTTACGGGTGATTGATCTATTCACCCCCCTCTAGATCACCCTTTAGCGTCCCAACAGAGAGTTGATCAATTTTTAGGCAAGAGGTGTTCAAGATGTGACAAACAAAACACCAATTCTAAGTGCTCCCCCTGTCTAGATGCAATTAAATTTCTTTTCAGGTTTTTCAACTCCACTACACTTCATATGCAACATTAGTCAAACTCCCCCTGACAAAGTGCATGAAATACAATTAATGAACTACTCATGATTTTAGAATATGCTCAAGAAGAATAAATGCTTTGTTCAATCAGAGAGAGAATTTATCAAATGCATCATTTTCATTTCAAATTTTCAGATTTTTCATCATATGATGCAGTGCACTGTTCTACATGAAGGCATGACCCATGGTACTAGGCGGAGAACCTGGTCTCAAAGACCATCTCACACATGGTAGAAACCTCCGGGCAGATTTCCTTGCCTTTTAGTAACATACCATTTGATATACCAGGGTTAAGCAAAAGATAATGCAGTGCAAAGTAGCCCTATTATGCATTGAAAAACATGCAGTCTACGACAATGGGCAAATGACAGTCATGCAAATGATGTATGCAAGTACTAGACACATGCATTGACTATGAACATGGTTGTGTAGTGCATCTAGCATCTTATGAACATATGCAGTAAATGGCAAGGGAGAAGAGCATCATATATGCAGAAATGAATTCAAACCAAAGTTCAGAACTAACCTGAGATGTAGAACCATGGGGCTTCCTTTTTGAGTGCCTTGGCTAAATTACCCCTTTTATTTCTCTCACCAAGGCACACCTGCAACATGTCAATCAATATGATCTTGCAGGGACCCAAGCAGTCTTGGGTCCTGTACTGCCCCTATCAGGTGTACTGAACAATCTTTTAGCAACATGATCATCATATTCCATCAGTTTACACTCAAACATTGAATGTCCAGTTTTTCCACAATAATAACATGAAGCCACAGAATTTTTGTTTTTATTCTTCATGTTAGCAGAAACATGATGCCCATGTGCATGCATATGAGTATGAAAATTATGTGTATGAGCATGAGTATTTCTTTTATTGACTTGAAAATTTTTCTTTCCATGCTCAACCAGCCGACAGTTGGCAGCTTTGTGGCCTAGCTTACCACATTCAAAACATGCAAGGTTTTTCTTTTTATCTCTCAAGTTATTTCTAGCAGAATTATAGAAAGCAGGGAATTTGACAGATTTAGAGTTTAATCTATTTCCCTGAGCATGCCAGCAATCTTTGACTGCATGCCCATGCTTACCACATTCAAAGCATTTAAGATGCTTTCTTCTTGATTCATTTTTACCCCAATGATTTCCTGACCAGCACTCATTAGCCTTATGCCCAGGCTTGTTGCAAGTGAAACAAATGATATGCTGATTGAATTTGAGTTTGTTTCTTTTGTACTCATGATGATTTGGGGTGTATCTGGCATGCATTCTGTCATCAGATTTTAAAGCATAGCACTCATTCATTAAATGACCATACCTACCACAATAATAGCATGAAGCATCAGATTTCCTAGGGGCATGGTTTCTATCAGATGAATTCACAGCATGTGAATGAGTACAAGAAGCATGAGCATTTTGCATTGACCCATCAGATTCAGCAGAGCTAACAAATTTCAGAGTATAACCAGAATTATTCTTTGCCCTTTTTATTTGACTCTTTCTTGTCAATTTCTGATTATCCTCAACAGGTTTTATTTGTTTTTCAATTTTCTGAGCTTTAAACTGAAAGACAGATTTTGAAGGTGACTTCTAATTTTTATTTTGTTTTGGGGATTGCCTTGAAGTACCAGCTACATCAGTGCTTTGAACAAAAGTTGTATATAGCTGGTTTTTAGTAATTTTCTTAACATCAGAACAACAATTTGTTCCCCCTTCAGAGTTATCATCCTTCTTCTTCCCAACAGTTTTCATTTTTCCTTTAATCTTGGTAGACTCAATAGCTGAATTCTCCATATTATAAATTCTATCTTCCAAGCTAGCAATGTGAAGTTCATAACTGGCTATTTCCTGTTCACTGTAATTAACACATTCGCTTAGAACTTGGTTTGTAGTTTTATACTTCTCAATTTCTTGTTCTAGACTGTTCAAAATTTTTGAATTTCCATCATAGACAGCTTTTCCTTTTTCTATAGTGAGAAGTCTTTCAAACAAGCCAGTGTTCAACCACTTTAGTTTTTCAACTTCAGCTTTTAATTCAGTGTTTTCTTCCTCAAGATTTTTATTCTGAATTTCATTATTAGCACATCTCTCTCTTCCAGACATGTGCTCCAATTTTTCAATCAGTTCATCTTCTCTTTCTTCTGCTTTAATTTTCTCAGCGAGCAGATTTTTGTGATCATCTTTAAGTGAGGCAATTTGTTTATTTAGCCATTCATTCTCACTAAAGAGATCTTCATTACGTTCTCTTAAAGCTGAGCATGTTTTACACTTTGATTTAGCAGAAGAGGACTGTGAAACCTCATTGATTTCATTCATTCTGACCATAAGAGTTTTATTCTTCTTTTGAAGATCTTCATTCTCCAATTTCATTTTGTCCAATTCAGAATTAACTTCAGTGAGTTCCTGCATGCCTTTTAGATGCTCATTTTTCTTATCATTCAACTGATTCTCTATTTCTGACATTTTATCCAACCATGTTTGTTTTTCAAATTTTAGAGAATCATTTTGTTTCTTAAGATTCTGAACATTAGCATGCAAGCATCATAAGACTTTTTCATATTTGGACAGTTTTCACATGAATCTTTCAGATTTATTCTATCACATTTCTTTTTCAATTTTTTATTTTCAGATTTCAATTTCTTGGAAACTTCTAACAAGTTTTCATACATCTCTATCAATTCATCGAAAGAGTATCCTTCTGATTCAGAACTTACCTCGGATGAAGTTTCATCATCAGCATTTCTATGATCAGCCATTAAGCACTTGCTGTGATTCCTGATTAGCTTCAGTTTATCCAAGAAGTCTTTGGCAGACCTGCAAGATGAAATGCATTCAATTAGAGATCTGTCAATTGATTCTTTTAATAAAACTATAGCTCTATTATTGACAGAGTCTTTCATCTTGTCTTCTTGGTCCATTTAGATTTATCCTTCGATAGTTTGTATGGGCCGTGAGTCATTACCTTCCACAGTTTTGGATCAGTAGACTTTACATACCGATGGAGGTTTTCGAACCAAGAGTCAAAGTTATCACCTCTGAATATCGGAGGATTAGCCATCGAATCAGATAACAACCAAATTCAAAGCACAAAACACTAGACAATAAAACCAGATAAGCAAGACACGGCACTAACTCAGTGAAGCTAAATACAGAACACAAGAGGCACACTTATGAAATGCACCAGACAGAAATGCACTAAGACAGTAAATCAAGACGATTCCAAATGACCCACTCGGAAATGCACTAAATAGTTAGCAGGATCCTCTGCAGATTGTTAGATCTGTTAAGTCAGAGACCGCTCTGATACCAATTGTTGGGTTCGGTGCAAGTATTCAGAGGGGGGGGTGAATGAATATCACCTATAAAAATTTCGCCCAATTAAAATCTAAAGCAATCAGAGATGCGGAATTAAAAACTATTGCAGATATATATAGAGCGAACCTAAGCAAGTCTAAACAGTAGACTGAATCAATTCAACGGAGCTTGTGCCTTAAAGTATTCAGACAGAAAACCCAATTGAGGGGCCCTTTACATTCATCTAGTGAAATCAGATAAAAGAGATCAACCCACAGTCAAACATATAGTGTGCGCAGCAAATAGATGAACACTTATAGAACATCAAACCAAAGCGCACCTAAGCATTCATCTAGCGCCAACCACACAAGAAATCAAACCACTACACAATGAATTTTAGGTGGTTCGGTCCAGCAGACCTACATCCACCCCACACTCAACCCGAGTGTGGATTACTGCTGTGCAACACAGCTTGCGTCCGCTGGGCAATACAGCTTAGCCTACAACCGCTAGGCTTCACAGCTTGCCGTCCAGTGGAATCCACCACTGCAACCGCTGGGGATTACAGCTTACCCGTCCAGTGGAAACCTCCACTGCCCGCTGAGCAACACAGCTTGCTGTCCAGAGGAGTCCTCCTCTGCAAACCGCTGACTAACAGCTTGAAAGAAAGTGTAAAATAGAAAACAAAAGACAAGATAACAGCAGTTGGAAAGCTGTAAACGTAAAGCACAATGTGGCTCTTAAAGAGCTGACTGGCCTGGATTTGATCCACGGCCAGTGAAGACTAATCTTCAAGCAACTACTCTCCTCCTCTCTCGATTTAACTAATTCTTCAGCATCTTTCTCTTCTGCTTCTTCTAATCTCTCACTCTCTGCTATTCTCTTCTCTCTCTTTTCTTTCTTCTTTTGTGCTGGATCGACAGCTTCTCTCCACTCTGCTTTTTCTTCTCTTTTTCTCCATTTTCTCTTTTTAGGATCGAAGGGCTTTCTGCTCTTCAGGCTTCTTCTTCGATCAACCTCCATCTGAAGACGAAGGCTTCATTATATACCAGCAGCAGCAGCAGCAGCAGGGCGCGTGTGGCTTCCACAGCTCTCGCCCTAAAAATTCGGACCACGTGGCAGCATCCTGGTTCACGAGCCTGCCACCTCGGATCACGTGCCCTTCAATTCAACGACATTCGACCATCAGGACTTAAGTCTGCTGCGTTGACTCCATCAGCCTGCTGCGTTGACGCATCTGTGATCCAGTGATCAAGTCTTCAACAGATGGGCATGCTGCGTCGACGCTATCAGCATGTTGTGTTGACGCATCGGTGATCTAGTGACCCGTTGGCTCTCCCTTTGTAACTGTTGCGTCGACGCTGCTCCACCTGCTGCGTTGACGCGATAGAGTATTTCTGAACAGGCCTCTGCCTTCTTCAGTGACTGAGTTGACGCAGCCTTTGCGTAGAGTTAACGCTGTGAAGAGGATCCATGGATGCATCTTTACTGGTGCGTGGACGCCTTAGGCTCTAGCGTTAACCTTCTAAATTATCTTCGAGCTAGATGCTTATCAGGCTCAATGGCTACGTCGATGCTGTCTAGCAATGGCGTTGACGCATGGAGACGTTCCAGTGAACAAACAGCCTGGCCTTTTTAGTCCCTGTCAGGCAGATGAAACGAAGTCATCAGTTTAAGTCTAAACCCTGTACAGTCTCTGAAAAATGCAAAGCATTGTATAGACTTGGTTAGACTTTGTAAAGTGAAGTCCAATGTATAGACTTGGTAAAGTTTAGGACTCTAACAACGAGTGTAGAGAGTTGAAGCCTGACAACCCAATGTGTAGACTTGAAGCTCGACATGCTGACAATGCATGTACTTGCTCAGTGTATGGACTTGATTAAAGGAACATGCAATGTATATACTTCATGTTATGAAGCAAGGAATACACTTAGCTGAAGACTGCTAGTCGATGTATAGACATGGCATCAAACCCAGTGTATAGACTTTACCTTGAACGAAGGTCAGTGATGAGTGTATAGACTTTCACGATGTGTAGACTTGGATACGTGAAAGCTACAGTGAAGGAATGTATACACTTGACCAAAGTAAGGGCGAATCGAGTGTACAGACTTCATGCCATGAGACGCTGAGCAAGACGCTCCAATGAATAGACTTTGGCTAATGCATGAAGACAGATGTTGTACGGACTTGGGTAGCGTGAGACGCTGGAAGAGACAGTCCAATGTATGGACTTCAACTCAAGTGACCAAAGCAACAATGCAATGTGCAGACTTCGCCTGAGACAATGCATGAGACGGACGATGTATAGACTTCAGCAACAATGCATGACTGTATAGACTTGTGTTCTCAATGAAACACAAACACAACACAATGTATAGACTATGCTGAGTGTCTAGACTTGTGAGATGCATAGAACACACAGAGGCTGTATAGACTTGGAAACCAATGCACACGGCTGACAGACATGAAGTGAACTTGAATGAACATGATGTACATACTTCAAAATAAATGAACATGATGTATAGACTTTGGACTCCAAGGGCGATGTATGGACTTTCATATGAAAGGCTGTACAGACTTTGAAGTCTGGGGGCGTCGACGCATGATGCATGAGACACACTTGCTGCGTTGACGCTGCATGACTTGCGAAATGCATAGAACATACAGAGGCTGCAATGCACCGATCTTAATACAAGCACAAAACACTTTATGCACTCTCATGCATTCTCCACAGAATATATCAGTTATATGCATTCAGATTGTTATGATTCAATGATTCAATGTCAAGCTATTAGCAAGACAAAATGGTGACTCATTCATGTTGCTATCATTAAAACACCACATTCATCAAAGCACAAGGGGCACAACAGACCCGTGGGTCGACCCTGGGGTCGACCCCTGTAACCCAGAACCTTAAATAAGGTTCTGTTTGGGTTCTGGAAGCACGAGGGTCGACCCCTGGGGTCGACCCATTGAAGGGTCGACCCTGGGGTCGACCCCTGTAACCCAGAACCACAAATTTGGTTCTGGTTGGCTTCTGTTTGCCCGAGGGTCGACCCCGGGGTCGACCCCTTCCGTTCGAACGTCCAGCCACCATGTTTGACTGTCGTTTTCTTGCCCCAAAAGTCCTACCAATCACATCCTAATGCCCTATATGTCTCCCTAATTCGTGGATCTGGTCTCCAAGCTGTCCCTTGACTGTTCTAAGCTTATAAAACATCCTATTGGAGTGAAAACCCTGAGGAGAGGGCTGAAAACTATTCTTTGATGTGCAGGTTCAGAGTTGAAGCTTTCAAGCCCTCTTCCACCTTGCTCTGAAGCTGAAATTGAAAGGAAGAAGCTTGAATCAAGGCCCAAGATCATATACAACTGAAAGGGGCATCCGAAATCAAGATCCAACCTCTGTTTGTGTTGCATTTCTTCACAATTACTTCAAGAACGTTGTTCATCCTGTAGAAGCATTTCGTGAGGGAGTAATCTTGATCTTTCACTTCTATATCTTTTGTTTGAGATTGTTCAAGGTTTTGAATGGGCATCTAAGAAGTGTAATAATCATTTACATGTTCTTTGTTCACTCTCTCTTGCTTATATATATGAGCTATAATCTTTGTGATACAACATCTCTAATGCTCATATATTCTTTTGTATAGGTGAAGAAGAGGGGAATCTCTAAACCATTCATGTCTATATTCTTGTTTGAGATTAGCTTAAAGATCGAACTCATTATGTCTATCTACTCTTTCAGGTGAAGAGAGGAGATTGGAATAAGAAAAGAGAAGCGGCTAGAGGAGAGGAAGAAGATGATGTCAAGATTATGAACATCCGTCAACGAGCAAGGAGAATCAGATTTTGATGAAGAAGGGGAGCCTTATACTTGATGCATTCTTCTAGTTTACATATATAGAATTTGTGTGGAAGGTCATAGCATATATTTGTGATTGTTACATATACATTTGACAGAATATTTCGTGTGGGTGTTCGGAGAAAGGGGTCTCCGAGTGTGTGTGTGGTCTCTTGTGTGTCGATTTGTGCGGAGTATATCCGCGTGTGTGGTTGAGAGTTTACTCCCGTGTGGTTGTGTAGGCATTGCCCTACGTGTGTGTGGACGGAGTTGTGTCTCCATGTGAGGTATCTTGTTCGGGGTGTGTTTCCCAACGTTGTGTGTGTGTGTGTGTGTGTGTGTGCTGCTGTGGCAGTAGTTTGAGGCAAGGCCTCGTGTGTGGTTTGCTGCGAAAGCAGCGTGTGTGTGTTGGGGTTCGTCCCCGTGTTGCTACATTTTGTAGCGTGTAGTGAAGTCTCACCGGTTTGGTGAGGGGTGGACGTAGGGAGCCCGTCGTGGTCCCGAACCACCTTAAAAATCCTCGTGTCTTGTGGTTTGATTTGTGTGATTGTGAGTTCTTGACTTTCTGGTTATGTAATCGTGTGAGCTCGGTGAGATTGAGTGAATTAAGTTTAAACTTGTTTAGATTAATTTCCTCAATCCTATCAATCTTGTAAATTCCGCTGTGTGGTAGTTTGTGTTTTTAATTGGACATAGTTTTTAGTAGTAGGATCTATTCACCCCCCCTCTAGATCCGTGTTCCTGCACTACGGGACCCAACAATTGGTATCAGAGCGAGGCTCTGTTGTCCCTAGATCTTGCGATCTACAGAGTGATCCCAGTGCATTCCATAATCATGAATTTTTCTACTGAACATATATCAATGAACTGTTTACCAATCTTCACTGGTTTGAATTTTAATTCTTGGCTAGGTAAACTGTGTGTGGTGATCAATTCTATTAATCCTTGTTTCTGGAAATTGATTTGTCATGGTCCACACATATTACCTCTAGATGAGACCAAGTGGTCTAAACAGGATGAAATGATGCATCATGATAATGTTACTGCTTTGAGTTTATTGAAAGCTTCTGTAAGTAGTAACAAGTATCCATTTGCATCTTCTTGTAGGACGGCAAAGGAGCTAATGGACCGGCTGATCAAAGCTCAAGAGGAGGAAAGGCAAAAATGTCTCATGGCCGATGATGCTGATCAACAAAGTGACAAAAATACAGAAGAGGTAAATTCTGATTCTGAAGAATTTACTCTTGACGATCTCGTTGAAGCTTATGATGAGTTGGCAAAACAATATAAGAAAGTCAAGTCAGAAAATAGAAAATTGAAAAAGAAATCTGAAAACTTGGTCCATGAAAATGGTTCTTGTGATAAATGTTCTGAGCTTGTTAACTTCAATGAACTTTTAGAGCATGATGTTGAATGTCACAAAGAAACCATTGCCTGTTTGAGAAATGAGAATGTTACCCTCAAGAATAAAATCAATCAATTGGAGAAAACTGAAAAAGATCTAAGAAACAAAATGGAATCAAACTCAATTGATCATGATATTTGCAATGAATTGATTGTGAATGATAAACTTACAAATGAAAATGAAGAACTCAAAAAGGAGAACAATGCAATTCTGATTCAGATCTCCCTGCTTGAAAGTAGATTGAAAAATCTTGAAAAACTTGAAAAAGGGAAATCTGTGATTGTTGATGAATCTGACAAGATGCTTGTGTTAGAACAAAAGATGGAAAGCTACCAAACCATCAATGGTCAATTGAATGAAAAAGTCATTTCTTGTGAAAATGAGATCATTTCCTATGAATTGCATATTTCATCACTTGAAAAAGAAATTCTTGATCTGAATGCTTCTTTGTGTAAGTTTGTGAATGGGGAAGAAAATTTGAACAAGATATTGGGGACTAAGGTGAATTTCCAAAAAGAGGGGCTGGGCTATAATCCTGTGAACAAAAAGAACTTTGAAAATAAAGTCTACACATCTTTTGTCCATAGTCCTAATATAGTCAGCACATCAAATGGGTCTCCAAATCGATCTGTTCCTCAAACAACAAAGCAATCAAATGAAAGTCTGAAAAAGAAACAAAACTTGCATCAAAAGGCTAAAAATGTTGCTGGTGTCACGATGAATGCCATGAAAAATCTTGTTGCACATACACATGCATCCACAAAGAAAACCTCATGTTTTTATTGTGGTGAACTTGGTCATATGATGCATGATTATTTTTTGATGAAATCTGAAGATCTAGATGCATGCAAGAAAATGAATGGCTTCACAAAGCCAAGAAAGTTTTTGAACACAAAAAGAACTTTTGATAACTCTTATGTTCATGCAAGAAGACCATTTGAAAGAATTGGTCCATTGAACTGTTTGCATTGTGGAAGGTTCGGTCACAGGATGAACAATTGCTTTAGGTTGAAAATTGATAACATCTCTACAAACCCACAGAAATTTCATGCTCATCCTGTTGTGAAGAAGAGAAATTTCCATACTTATAATGATAACATTCATGCTAAAACACAGAAATCTGATTATCATGTTTATGAGAATTCTGTGAAGTCTCTTGGTTGTTGTCATTATTGTGGTGAGTTTGGGCATACCATGCATATTTGCTCCTTAATGTATTTTGATGATATGCATGCCCAAAAACTGTGGAAGACACCCTCTAGAGGTACAATTAATCATCTGGGACCCAAGAAGATTTGGGTATCCAAAGCAACCAAATGAGAATTTTGTTGCAGGATTACCTTGAGGTCAAGTGGAAGGCTTGGAAGATGATGGATGCTCAAGACACAAGTACAGAAAATGAATTGCCATGGAATACTCTTCTTAAAGTGCTGCTAAACTCCAAAAATCTAAGGAAGCTTGGATACTCAAGTCTGCAATATGAGAACTTTGATAGAGGAATGCCTTAAGGCCAATCCGAGGTCATGGATGCTTCAAGTCGACATTTGTTGAGGCCTAAGTCGACTTGGCCAGTCCTTGATGCAATGCTTTGTGCAGGGTTTCTCTTCTTACCCTAGAGGAGTTTTGAAAGGGTTTTGGCATGGGGTTCTTGATCTTGTCATATCTTTATGTGCTGCCCTATATGAAATGCGAATTTGGGGTCTCAATGGAACTCCTTTGACTAATATCGATATATTTCTTGCAGGAGAGAAAGAAAGGAGCTTGTTGATGAAGAAGACAACAAGGGGAATAAAGTAAAGAATCTGAAAATGTCAATAAAGGTAACTCAAGACAAAGGTGAGAAAAGAAAGTGTTTGTTTGAAGCTCCTTGGTCTTGATGTTATTGACATATCTTGATAGACAATGATTTTGAAGTTTTGAATACCCCTTGGTTGCTTTTGACAATGTGGATGATGAATGCTGGCTGAATGGTATTGGAACATCTGAGCAGTATATATGAGAGTGTAGCCATTGAATGTCTTTTGCTAAACCCCCGATGTCATATGGGAATGTATTGTATTTTTCTGATCATCATTTCAATGATTACATGGTATATAAAATGGTGACATGTGGAAGGGCAGGTCAAGCCTGTCTGAAAGCTATCACCATGCGTGAGAACATTCCTCCGCCCGGTACCATGAATCATCTATGCACATGGCATCCAACTTAAATGAATTTTCTGAAATCATGCATTGATTATGGGGGAGTTTTACATGCTAAAAATTTTGAAGATGATGTTTTCCATTCTCTCAGCGTGATGATATTGTGGTTGTGGCTGAACATCTTGAGGACTGAAGTTGATCAATGTTCCATGATCTTTACCAATGTGCCACTCATCCTTCTGGATAAAAGCAAATGTTTTCAAGGAAAAGTACTCATGTGATGATTTTGATGCTTTGAATGAACTTCTGAATTCTCTTTTCAGAATAAAATTATCTCCTCACATGTTAACATTTGGTAATGCATGTCATGCATCAGTTGCATTAGGTGCATATGGAGTGTCATGTGAAATCTTGAATCGTGCATCACATTGCATTTTTGCATATCATTCTCTGCATATCATTCACATATATTTTTGAGAGATGAAACTCATCGTGTGTCATGTTGCATAGTTGGCATTCCTAGCATGCATATAGTGCCTATCTTTTCATTTTGCATTGCATATGCATATCTCCATTGTATGCTTGCATGTTATTATATGCAATTCAACTCCTTCCTTGAAACTTCTAAGACCGTTTACTCCATTGTTAAATAATGTTACATCTGAGTCTTAACAAGTGTGCTTCATGTCAAACTCTAAGGGGGAGCATTTCATGCTTATTGCATTTACATAGGGGGAGCTACACTATCCCGTTCTAAGTTAAATTTTCTCTATACATGTTAAATCAAATTCGTACACTTCATGCACTTTAATGTGAAATTGAGTGTTGTTCATAAGGATATAGGAATTTCATTTCAACACTCTAAAGTAATTCAACTTGCTGCATGGATGATAAGAGACAGTTGAGGAAAAAGCTGCCTGCCTCCACATACAAAAAATGATTGATATGAAAGGCAGAGCAATGCTAAGTCTCACTGAGTAAACTGGGCACATGTCACCTGAGACGTGATGTGGTTCATTTCTGAAAAGTGTTGACTAAAGTATCTCTGTTCAAATGAGGTGACAAGGTTCAGTATTCTGAGTAACCGGGGATTCTGGCATGAGCTCCATGTGTCTCCTCGCGTAAAAAGGAATTATTTTGAACCTGATCCTTCTTAGAAAAATTCAGATTGTCAGTATGAAAATTATTGATGATAATTTGTTGAGGCAGAGCGAAGCCTCCAATACGCTGTTCTCTAGATTGAAATGCAGTTTGTACACTTACTATTGTGTTTACTTGAAAATCTGGTTATCCATATGGCTAAACTTCATTCTCATGTTACT
The DNA here is from genome assembly GCA_022559845.1 of Amorphophallus konjac. Taxonomy (NCBI): domain Eukaryota; kingdom Viridiplantae; phylum Streptophyta; class Magnoliopsida; order Alismatales; family Araceae; genus Amorphophallus; species Amorphophallus konjac. The sequence goes on along the minus strand of CM040120.1, from coordinate 284,109,748 downwards.
CACTTGCACATGGTAATTTGATTTGATATGTATTCTAAAAATTTGATTAATTACAATGACCTGCTGTACGTCTTCTCCTATTTATCTGCATAATCCTCTAAGTGTAAACATGAGCATTCTGAACTTAATGACTCACTTGCACTTTTCCTACACCTATCCCCTCACTGTATATCAATTGGTATCACTTCTTGTGAAGGAGTTATGTTGCATGTATCTATAGATATCTGCTTGATTACATTGTATGCAATTCATGTCTCATCATTTTCATACATCATGCTTCATACATTTCACAAGAAAATTAAAAATCAAAAATTTGAAAATCAAAAACAGTCATTGGGGGAGCTTTGCATGTGATCTTATCTGCTTAACTCATCAGGTCTTGCATGAGTCAATACCTTTCTATTGGTGTTTGAGTGCTTATTTGCTGGCTCATCATTGTTCATGCCATACGCCATTTTCAATTGCTGCAACTCATGTGCATTTGCATATCGTTTTGTCATCTTGCATTCTACATGACCATATTGTCCACATTTGCATTTCCACTTTGAACATTTGGTATCAGACAATTGGTATCCAACAGTTCTGCCATTAGTTCATGCATATTGTGCACATTGGTTCTCTTCATAATCCGATTGTCCATGGGTTCTTACCCTTCTAGATTCCCCATCATGATCCTCATTTCTGATTATGTCAAAGGGGGAGAGATAGCATTATAGCATAATATTTTGTCATCATCAAAATGGGGGAGATTGTTGTGTATGTGATTTTGATGATTACAAAATACCTTTGTTGCTTAGCCTTGTGCGTGAATGCTCTTCACTTGAACTGGTTGTGGAAATGATCATACACTATTTCTTTTGGGATATCATCATGTGGATGCATTGTATGCATTGTAATTCTATAAGGCTTATCATCATGTGGATGAATTGTAATTCTACAAGGCTTATCATCATGTGAATGCATCTGTGACTCTTTGAGGTTCATATGTGCTTTGAGGTTAGCACATTACATATACATTCCATCTACACTTGGTGCGGTTGCTCTATCTTCAATGTGAAAGGCCTTTGTGAAAAGCACACTCGAGCATCATGTCCTATTGAGCCTCATGTACATCATGTCATATTGAGCCTCATATCATGAATGTGTACTTTGGTAATGCTAAATGAATGGAGGGAATGATATGTGGTTTGATGAGTTTGAATGATGGTTCCTTGTCCTTCGGATCATATGGCTTAAATGGTTGGTGAAATGGCTTATAGGAGAATTGGGTTGAAATTGGGATCTTGAGATTCGGTTTAATATCAACTTGCTTATGAGTTCATTGCCATATAGTGCAGGGTAATATTGCTTCAAGGTAAGAAGTTATATTGGAATCCATGGTGAGACTCTTCTAATCTTGAATTGGAAAATTGAGTTCTCTAATGCCTTGATGTTGATCGATCATGGGAATGCTCATATGCCTCATGCTAATGATTTCGCAATCACATTTCATGACTTTTGGGTCTCGATCTCAAAACTAGCTTCATATGTTAATGCCTGACCCATATATTTTGATCTTGATCTAACCTCTTGGTTTATCATGTTTTTCAGGATGCAAAATCATTGTTGATCTTCATGGGATTATGGTAATATTTGATCAATTGTTTCCCTTTGGTTTGATGGAGGTTTTAGTTATTTTTCAAACTCAAACTGTCTTACAGTCTTCACCATTTTCAATCCAACCGTTGTATCTCCCCTCAAAAATCATATGTTGTAGCTCTGGGAGTCGTCTTTCCAACGCCTCTAGTCTTGCTTCGATCGGAGTTCGGAGCTAGGAGAATTAATTCCTGTCACCGAAGCGCGCAGAGCTGTTTTTTTCTTTTTTGTGAAACCTGCTGAAAGGGGTCGACCCGTGGGTCGACCCTCGGGTCGACCCCTGTAACCCAGAACCTTAAATAAGGTTCGGTTTGGGTTCTGGAAGCACGAGAGTCGACCCCTGGGGTCGACCCATTGAAGGGTCGACCCTGGGGTCGACCCCTGTAACCCAGAACCACAAATTTGGTTCTGGTTGGCTTCTGTTTGCCCGAGGATCGACCCCAGGGTCGACCCCTTCCGTTCGAACGTCCAGCCACCATGTTTGACTGCCGTTTTCTTGCCCCAAAAGTCCTACCAATCACATCCTAATGCCCTATATGTCTCCCTAATTCGTGGATCTGGTCTCCAAGCTGTCCCTTGACCGTTCTAAGCTTATAAAACATCCTATTGGAGTGAAAACCCTGAGGAGAGGGCTGAAAACTATTCTTTGGTGTGCAGGTTCGGAGTTGAAGCTTTCAAGCCCTCTTCCACCTTGCTCTGAAGCTGAAATTGAAAGGAAGAAGCTTGAATCAAGGCCCAAGATCATATACAACTGAAAGGGGCATCCGAAATCAAGATCCAACCTCTGTTTGTGTTGCATTTCTTCACAATTGCTTCAAGAACGTTCTTCATCCTGTAGAAGCATTTCATGAGGGAGTAATCTTGATCTTTCACTTCTATATCTTTTGTTTGAGATTATTCAAGGTTTTGAATGGGCATCTAAGAAGTGTAATAATCATTTACATGTTCTTTGTTCACTCTCTCTTGCTTATATATATGAGCTATAATCTTTGTGATACAACATCTCTAATGCTCATATATTCTTTTGTATAGGTGAAGAAGAGGGGAATCTCTAAACCATTCATGTCTATATTCTTGTTTGAGATTAGCTTAAAGATCGAACTCATTATGTCTATCTACTCTTTCAGGTGAAGAGAGGAGATTGGAATAAGAAAAAGAGAAGCGGCTAGAGGAGAGGAAGAAGATGATGTCAAGATTATGAACATCCGTCAACGAGCAAGGAGAATCAGATTTTGATGAAGAAGGGGGAGCCTTATACTTGATGCATTCTTCTAGTTTACATATATAGAATTTGTGTGGAAGGTCATAGCATATATTTGTGATTGTTACATATACATTTGACAGAATATTTCGTGTGGGTGTTCGGAGAAAGGGGTCTCCGAGTGTGTGTGTGGTCTCTTGTGTGTCGATTTGTGCGGAGTATATCCGCGTGTGTGGTTGAGAGTTTACTCCCGTGTGGTTGTGTAGGCATTGCCCTACGTGTGTGTGGACGGAGTTGTGTCTCCATGTGAGGTATCTTGTTCGGGGTGTGTTTCCCAATGTTGTGTGTGTGTGTGTGTGCTGTGGCAGTAGTTTGAGGCAAGGCCTCGTGTGTGGTTTGCTGCGAAAGCAGCGTGTGTGTGTTGGGGTTCGTCCCCGTGTTGCTACATTTTGTAGCGTGTAGTGAAGTCTCACCGGTTTGGTGAGGGGTGGACGTAGGGAGCCCGTCGTGGTCCCGAACCACCTTAAAAATCATCGTGTCTTGTGGTTTGATTTGTGTGATTGTGAGTTCTTGACTTTCTGGTTATGTAATCGTGTGAGCTCGGTGAGATTGAGTGAATTAAGTTTAAACTTGTTTAGATTAATTTCCTCAATCCTATCAATCTTGTAAATTCCGCTGTGTGGTAGTTTGTGTTTTTAATTGGACATAGTTTTTAGTAGTAGGATCTATTCACCCCCCTCTAGATCCGTGTTCCTGCACTACGGGACCCAACAGTTTCATTCTTAGAATAACACAGTAACTTTATCTAAAATGCTAATTACTTAAAGTTACATGATATAGAGATATAAATCCTACTGAGTGTTTCGCTCACCATGCGTTTTCGGTTAACATTTCAGGTAGTTCCGATGATGAACCCTAAACAAATGGGGACGGGTAAGAGTGAAAAGAGGGACCACGATTATCTTAGATACCTAGGTTTTAAATTAGTTGCTCTTGCAAGAATTAAGTGTATTTTGAAGTTGTATTATGCCTCTTAAGGCTTAATGATGTTGTAAACTTTACCTCGATGAAATAATAGTGTCCCTTTGCCGTTATCTCCTTTGTAATTGGTTCCCCTTTATATGTATGCTCTGATCGACATGAGTGTTACGACTCGTCGCACCTCGATATTCCGCGTCGGGGGCGTGACAACATGAGTAGAGGAAGTAGGCGGGATCTCCTCCATGATCTCCATATGATGACCAGACGTCAGCACCATCATCCACCATAGAGGGAGGAGAGAGGAGGGGGCACCCCTAGGAGAGAGAGAGAGAGGAGAGGGTGGCCAAGGTTTTCCCATGAAGCTTGTCCTAGGGTTTCTCCATTCAGCATATATTTATAGACCTCTAGCGTTTTTCATAAAAATATAGTATCTGTCTAAAGTCCACCCATCCCGGTCTGTCCAATACTCTATTCTGTGTGCCTTTCTAGGCCCAAATGTCTATTTGGTTTTCTAGCCTATTAAGCTAAGAACCCTTCTTAACTTAATAAACATAGTCCATTAACCCTTAATGGAATTAACAGGTTTTATGATCACGAAAGGTATCAAGCAACACCTCATGATCCCAAATGACATTGGGGATAAGCAACCCATATTAGAACCTTTCCGTCTACAGATTCCACATAGTTATAGATCTTCATTCATCCAATGCTCCTACCAGGACTAGGGTATGGTGCTACTATCAAACCCTATTATGTCCTAACTCAATTGAACTCTACATTCCAAAAGGTTCATTAGAAAAACTCCTTTTTCATAATGAACTCCCATACCTTGGCCAGGGGTTTCTAAGTACAGATCCGTAGGGTATTCTCTCTCTTATATCATATTAAGAGTGAATGATCTCTTGTTGTCAAACTAATTACCTTCCTTGGAGTTCCACTGAGTCTGAATAATTAACTGTACAGGACCACTTCACTGAAGTCTATAAGTCAGTAATCAAATACTCAGTAGCTCTCATGCAAGACATCTTTAGCAACTCAGGTCCAAGATCCAACTGTGCTACTGAGACAATAGAATTCCCTGATTGATAGTTTGTATGATTACTATTTAAGGATTCTAGATCGAGTCACTTCAGTATACTCATTCTACTAATGAGCATCCACACACGCACTTCAGTGTCTCCACACTGATGACTATGAGAACGGCCATACCCATCATATGAATAAGTATCATGTGTGCCAGTCTATCTAGATATTCACAGTCCCTTCTTGAAGATCCTATGACTGGAAACCTTTTAAAACATGTGCATTTGGATGACTGATCTCATTATCATAATCTCATTGTGATCTAGTCATCATCGTACAGGTTCAAGGACTTCATTACATTCAGATCGTTGAGACACATTAAATGTAACGAAGAAATACCATTAATATAAATAAGAATGAGATATTACAAGAAGTGTCACTATCACATATCATGTGATTAGTTTGTAGGACAAACATTTCTATCATATATCAATTTTGATATTTATGTATTAGAAGAGTTTAATGTTATATCAGATTTAATGTGTCTAGATTATCATTAAAATAGCATAGTAGAACAACATTTGAGCATGTTTGAGTTTACTCCTTTTCTCTCCCTAGCCTCAACTTTATCTTTTCTTTCAATTGTCGCTCTTCACGTCCCTCCTATATCAATCATAATACTTACATTTTAAACTCAAGACATTATTATGAAAACCAATATTACGTCAAAAATATGACACTCTGAATTCTCAAACCAAGGGCCTCGCAACCCATCCAACACTCCACAGTCCACCAGCCCAATCGGCTTCCTTCTGCCGCCCTTTCCCCTCTTTTCCCTCGCTCCAAACAGCACTTCCAATTTCCAGGAGGACCCCTTTCGAGGAGGGGGTTGGGGGGGGGGGGGGCGCACACCTGCAGCACCTCACCACGCACGGCGACCCTCCCTGCCCGGGGGGCATGGGTTACGTCCAGGAAGCCAGGGAGAACCACGTCAAGAAGAAGGTGGAAGAAGGTGAGATCGTGGTGTCCCATGCTCGCTTTGATGCCTTTCTCTTCATTCCGCCATTTTTACTTGTATTGAAGTGGGGATTTGCCTCATTTGGCTTATGCATGAACAGTGATAAGGTAACGATGATGTGAATGCAGTAGTCGGCATATGCTTCAAAGCGTAGGTTGTTGATGCTGGCGGATTGTGGGTTGACGATTTCTTAGAATTGGTTTTTGATCGCAGTCAATGGTAGATGGAGATGCTGATCCGTCAGGGGAACTGCTTAGTGTGTATCTATCTCAAGGTGGGAATGGGGCAGAAGATGAAGCCATAATTTTCCTAAAACTTGAGTTTGAGGTTTCTACCTGAGGTTTAGGTTTCCACTTTTTACTATTGGGGGCGTCACCCAAGGGGCTGTTCGACCGTCCTGTCGCTGACAGTGTTACATCAAGAAAAGAGGGGAGGTCACCCTCGTATGGTCCGAAAAGAAAAAGCTTTAGGGTTCTAGAACACTCTTGATGAGTGAGGATTTGAAGTGTACGTGAGCAATGCTGGTCAAAATATGCCCAGGCAAACTGATGGCAAAATTAATCATTTTAGGGCTTCATGGAAATGTATGCGAATAAATGACAGAAATAATCAGCTTTGGTAGCAGTTTTTGCTTTGGGGTAACCGTTAACAAGATTTTTTCTAACTAATTTGTTTCCAAGGATATAGGTTGTTCCCGGAAGAAAATATGAGTGAAATCCTTGCTTCTGCTATCCCTTTATTTAATTTTGAGAAAAAAGTGCAGTTTAGGTATCTTCTTTCATTAAACTTTCTTAGGGTATATATATTGTTATATATTAGAAATTTTATTGAGAGAGTTCCAGCTGTTATCTGTTTATATGATTTTCAGACATGTTTTCTAGGCATCATCTAGGTGACAAGGTGCTAGTTGGTGCCCAAGGTGACCTAGTGCATAGGCCACCTTGGGCCCACCTTCCCTATTGTGGCAAGGGCATCAACCTCCTTTGTTTTGGTGTCTATTTTAATATTTGGACAAAAGTCAAGGGGCAATTTTGGAAAATTGACAAATGATATGCCAAGATTGGAAAGAGAAGACAGGATTTCCAACTACCTTTCTCCTTTCACTTGGATTCTTTTCCCTGCTGGTTCCTCTTCCTCCCTCTTGCGAACATTGGTTCATAGTTGCATGATACACTTTTTGAAGGTAGTATCATTTTTGTGCCTTTTTTAGAAAATTGACCAGTAGATGAAATTATTATGTTGGTGTACTTATAACATACCTAGAAATGTGTCATATTTATGTTTCCTTTTAATATATAACATAATGATTTGAATGCCAAATTTTAGATTAAATTTTTTATATTGATTGATAGGTATTCGCAAATTTTGATTGGTTTTCTCCTTATTAATTTGTTATTTTTTGTCGTTTATTCTTTTTTTGCTTTTTAAAATATAGGTATACATTGAAGATTTGTGAATATTAAATTTTCGATTAACTAAAGATAGACCCTATATGCAGAAAATGTATAATAGTAGTTCTCTTGAAATGTACTTAATTTTATAAACTAGGCTTCGCCTAGATGCCTTGCCTTGTCACCTAAGCAGTAAGATAGTAAGCCAGCGCCTTGGTCACCTTAGACGTCTTGACAACCATGGTTTCAGAATACTATCCTTATGTCAGCTCATATTTTCCAATGTCTACATGCCCATAGATTAGATCATTAGAGCAACTCTTGATTTCCACTTGGCATTCATGATTTCCTTTATGGACGTAGTGTGAAGGGAGGAAGGTGATTGTTTGTTCATCATACTGTATGAGAGAAATAACCAAGGTGCAATGAGATGCAGGAAAGCTAAAAAAGAATGTGCTGTCTCTACACATGTGAGACCCCTGCAACGGATGAGATATTTGCTATTTCAGACTCTTGGATATAACCGTCCACCATGAAAAGGTCAAATAGAAGGTTGTGGACTCTATCTAGCAGGCCATTTGACCCCGGGTAAGCTCCCATGAGGCTTACCTGGGTCCATGTGGCCCCTACTCTCTATAAATACCTCCCATGAGTCCCACATGGATAGAGAGACACACAGAGAAAATCCAGGAGACACTCAAGGCGCGCTAAGGAGTTTTGTGTTCGCTTGTAAAGGCCCATTCAAGGGTATGAACTATAAATACCTTAGATCTTACACTTATGCTCCTAGAGGCCTTGTTATATAATTTTCCTTGTTATGTAATTTTTTATGTGTTTTGGGCGATAGAAGTATGTAATTTTCTGAACTAATCAGAAATTACGAAAATACCCTCCCAAAATTACAAGAGAATTTCTTAATGCCCTGTAATTGCAGAGATACCCTGCAAACTTCTCAAATTATGATTATATCATGCATTTTTGCGGAGAAGTCTTATAAAGTCCACAATTTACTGACAAAACTTTATACATGTACAAAGTTTGAATATATGCAAATGCCCTTTGTTTGTTCCAAGGAATTGCGAAAATGTCCTAGCTTCCAATGAAATTGTGAATATGTCCCCTTTATGAGGAATACTTGTGCATGTGTCATTCCTCAGTCTCAATTTATTCTTACACTCACGGTCAATGCTAAATTGCACCCACACCCAAGTGTCATCCAAAAATTACTAAAGACCCCCTAGGATTAAAAAATTATCAAAATACCCCTGGAGTCTAGAAATTACCTTTATGTCCTTGGGACACTCCGGAAATGACCAAAATGTCCCCGGAGCACAAAAATTATCAAAATACTTCTGGAACCTAGAAATTATCAAAATACCCTTGGAATTCAAAGAGTCCCTAAAGTCTCTAGGAACTGCAAACATACCCTTATCACTACTGGGTCTCATTTAATCTTTCAAGAAGTGTTATATTGTGGCATATTCCTCAATCTATGCCCATACTCAAATATCAATTTCCTGCCTACCTCTGTCCTCCTAGGCTTGTAGGCTCCCTATGTCTCTAATTAAACCATTCTCCTGTCTCTCTATCTTTCTTGTGGGGAAGACACTTAATGGTTGCTATGACTTTGCCCTTAGCATCAGACCCTCATTGTGAAAGACTTTAGTTTTTCTTTGGCAGTTAAACAAGGGTGTTCGGACTTTATGTCGATGTAAATCAACAATGATCGAGGTCAGTGGGGAAATGTCCCGCATTCGAACTCAAATCTTCTGATAAACTAAACCCATAGAATTGGGAGAGCACATGCTACTTAAATAGTTTATAAATGTGCATCCATGTTCAACAAATGAACATTTTACCTCCCCTCTCATTTTTCCTTAAATTTAAAATTTCGTGTTCAACAGATGTCTTTACAACATTCATGGAAGATGGTTCTCTTTCAGCATATACTTGCTATAGTGTAATTCTTTCTTCTTCTTTTAATGGATTGCCACATCTGCTTACATTCCAACCAAAACCTACCTTCACTCCAACCCCCAAAGAGAAAAAAACCTCTACCGCCCCAAAAAATCAGTAACATGTCTTCTCGAGAACCTTCCAAAAAACATTCCACTATTCAATATTTTTTTTGATGATAAAGAAACTAGCACAAGGCTAGCAAGCCCCGGGCTCACATCTCTCGAGGATTAAATGTGAGCCAGGTAAACCCCCCGAGAGTCACTATTCAATAATTTATGATTATTTTTCTACATTGCCCACCTTTTGTTGCACTGTTATGGATGGTGAGTACAAAACTCCCCTTTCCTTCCTCAGTTCATACTGGACAACCCCAAAAGCATAATTGCAACAATTAAAGCTCAAGTTTCTTACCACAAGCCTCTTTGTGAAAAGGGAAAATGATTTGCATCAATTTACTGTTTGGGCAGTATTGCCATTTTTATTTTTCTAAGGTTGTGGGGATACATCCAGTTAGGGATTTAGGCAAATTTTATTTACATTGTAGAACTCTAGGTATTTCTGGGTCTCATTTGAGACTTCTTGGTTTAGCACTGTAGATGTATCACCTCTTTCATTTATTAATAGAATTGGTGGTACAGCCCACCTTTCATCTCAAAAGAGAAAAAGAAAAATTTGAATATTTCCAAATGTGCTATCTAGTAAATGATGAAAATGCTTCAGAAGCATCTGTAAGTTATGCAAAAGCTAGTTCTGAATATATGTATATTTCACTCTTTAATTAGTTTAGAAAAGGAAACAAGGGCATGCAAGACTCATGTTATCATTGTGGATCTAAAATCTATAGCCTGAAAGGTGTGCAAGTCAGGCCCCAAATTCTGCCCAGAAGGCCAACAAGCTTGTGCTGATATCATTTATCTTTTCTTAGAAATATAAAGTGCTGCAAATGTGCTGCAGGGATCTATGCTGCCTTGTTGCATTGTCTGATGAGAAGGTATCAATAGCAAAACCCTGATGTTGAACAATTTGAAGGACATTAGTTTGAAGGATGCCAACCTCATTTCCTATCAGGGTTTTAAAGAAACTTTTTTAGGTTCAGCACGAAATGAAACATTCTGTTGAATATTTCCAAATGTGCTATCTAGTAAATGATGAAAATGCTTCAGAAGCATCTGTAAGTTATGCAAAAGCTAGTTCTGAATATATGTATATTTCACTCTTTAATTAGTTTAGAAAAGGAAACAAGGGCATGCAAGACTCATGTTATCATTGTGGATCTAAAATCTATAGCCTGAAAGGTGTGCAAGTCAGGCCCCAAATGCTGCCCAGAAGGCCAACAAGCTTGTGCTGATATCGTTTATCCTTTCTTAGAAATATAAAGTGCTGCAAATGTGCTGCAGGGATCTATGCTGCCTGGTTGCATTGTCTGATGAGAAGGTATCAATAGCAAAACCCTGATGTTGAACAATTTGAAGGACATTAGTTTGAAGGATGCCAACCTCATTTCCTATCAGGGTTTTAAAGAAACTTTTTTAGGTTCAGCACGAAATGAAACATTCTTTTCTAATCATCATAAAACAAAAAGAACACCTTTTCTTTGTGCATGCGGTCTCTGATTGGTTAATACTGGTGCTTGCAGCATTACGGAGCAAAATGAAGCAAAAAGCACTTAGAGAATGTGATGAATACTCCCGTAAGTATGCTGAATGCGCTGCAGGAAGAACCATATCAATTGTTTGGCAGTGCCGGAAACAGGCCAAAGAACTAAATGAATGCCTTCATCAATAGTGAGTTTGGTTCTTTGGCTATACATTTTATATTCCTCCTGGACCATGGACTTGGTTTCCACATGGATGCATGTGCCGTTATCTTTTCCCATCTCTTTTTTATTCAATGAAACATTCGATTTGATTCCGTTCTATTGGGTATTGCACATATGAAAGGAAGGAAACTGCTTTATGTAGGCTCTTCCTTTTTTTCCCCCTTCTTTTAAGACAGTGAAGGGGGCATTTCCTTTCCTTTCCTTTCCTTAATTCTGAAGAAGTCCAATAGTGCTACGAGTACAATATTGATAGACATGGTAAACTCTGCTACATAGATCCTTCAAAGGGCAAGGGTTACCTGTACAAGTCTCCATCCAATCCCACACTAGATACAATCATATCTCATTCAAAATTTTCAAAAGTTTGTATTGCCATAATCTCATACGTAATGAAATCACATTTCCGTACTTGGGTAATAAAGGGCAAAGTTTTTATCTTTGAAAGTAATTAAGGGCAAAGTTAGTCTAGGCCATCTGCAAATGGCAAAGTCTAGACCATCAGCAAATGGCAAGTGCTTAAGAGAGAGAGAGAGAGAGAAACTTTGGGTGGGCTGACTTCATTGAAGAAAATGTCCCTGGTCATGGTCCATCAACATTCTCTGGGAACTCTCGAGAAATTTGTTCATGGATGGCTAGCTTAGCTGACTCTCTTAGCTGCCTCTTTGATTAACTCCCATTAATAGAATCATTGGGCGGGGGGGGGGGGGGTCGAGCGAACTGTACTGAATCAACATCACAGAGAGAGAGAGAGAGCGAGAGAGAGAGAGAGAGAGAGTGAACAAATTTGGGTGGGCCCACTTCATTGAAGAAAATGCCCCTGGTCATGGTCCAACATTCTCTGGGAAGCCTCGAGAAATTTGTTCATGGATGGCTAGCTTAGCTGACCCTTTTAGCTGTTTCTTTGACTAACTTCCATTAATAGAATCATTGGGGGGGGGTCGAGCCAACTGTACTGAATCAGCATCAGCCCCATCAATCCACTGTCAACAAGGAGCCAAGGTCAGCTAAACCAATCTCTGCTTGTAAGTGTAATAGTGTCTGTCACTGGGAATGAGAAGTGATTTGCATCTTGTTTCTGGCTGGGATGTTGACACCTATATACCGATTTCCCAATCCAAGACTTAACATCTATGGTAGATGAAAAAATGCTTTACCTTTCTCCTTAATTGTTAACTGCTGTTAATTTAGCTCTGATCTTAAATGGTAGCCTATTCCAGGGGACTGGCTCTTTCACAGTTGTCGATGGATATCACAATTTTCCGTCTTTCTTGAACTTGTTGAAGTATCCATCTGGTTTTGTGGGTTATGATAGAGCAGCTCTTACTCTATTAGTATGACTATTCAGTGTACCAAAACCTCAACGATCTACCAACTTGACGCTGCTTCTTTTTTGATGAACCAGAAAGACTTCTGAATTTTAACCTGACTTCTCAGTGATTGTAACAAAGCCTTATAGTTCAATCTCGAGTTTTGATGCTGAATTGTTTTATCCTTTGCAGCACCAATGACTCAGTTCTAGAAGAAATGAAGAAAAACTATATGCTGGAACAGGACAGCAAGGTTCAAGAGTAACCTTTTTTTGCTAATGGTGTAACGGAAAACTAGAAAAATGCCAAAACTTTACTGCAGATTTGAACAAGGACATTTTTATACAGTGGCATATTTATTCTTCATTCATTTCTACAGGGAGGCTTGAGTTTGAGCTTTTAGCTAATAGTGTAACTTGTGGCTATAAAATTGCTCTAGATTTGAACGTGAGCATTTTCACTTACTGACATGTTTGCTTCATGCTTTTCTTTCACGTTATTTTGTGACCACTCTCAATGACGGGCAAGTATGTGGCATAGTTCTAGAAAACTTTTATTTTCAATTCTAGACCATAGCTGTGGAGAATTTATTCAAACATATATGAGAGGATGGCAGATATTAATATCATGTCATCCTATAATGTGTATTGGACTGTGGTCCTTCGGTCACCTTGAAAAAAAAAACATCATATGAACTGTGGATATCTTGTTGTTGAACCCCACAAAATTCATAACAACTTTCTGATATTTTTAGAAAATAAAATGCATTATGTCATGGCGAAAAACAATACAAAATCATCGCCGTTACATGAGCACCTTCGGGGTTCCATCAGACGGGACTATTTATAAAAAGTTTTACGTGCTTTCATGCACGAGAATCTTATCGAACAGATGGTAGGCGGCATGAAGTCACATACCCACGTAGAAAGAACAGTCAAACAATGATAATCCCCGCATCTGAGGGGTGTTTCTAATGTGGCACGGAGTTGACACTGCACCCTGGGACCCAAGGACAAGAGAACGGCATCAAGAGGACGTCAAGAAACAAACAAAAGGCCTCCACGTGCCGCTGCCTTGCAGAGGTGAGCAGGGAAACTATACAAAATTTGGGAAAAGGGACAAATTCATGGATTTTTATACCCTTTTGGACTGGGAAGATCAGGAGGGACTACCTCCCCCTCTCACTTCCTCTCTTAGGCATGCGAGGAAGACCCGGAAGGGGCTCCCTCGGGTCATGCAGACCCGGAGGGAGCACCTCTGGGTTCTGCAGACCTGGAGGGACCACCTCCGGGTCATACAGACCCGGAGGTGGCTCCCCTTGGTCATGCAGATCCGGAGGTGGCACTCCTGGGTCATGCAGACCCGGGCGGACCACCCCCGGCTGTGTAGCCCAGGGAGGGACCACCTCCGGGTCTCTCTCCCTCTCCCTGCTGTCCACGACAGAAAACAAAAAGAAAAAAGAAGAAACAACCAGGGAGGAGGCCCCCGGCTCTGCAAACCCGGTAGAACCCCCTCCGCCTCCTCTTGCTGCGCTCTCTCTCTCTCTCTCTCTGAAAGAAAAAGAAAAGAAAAGAAGGGGGGAGGTGAAAGGGCAAGAACATACCAGGAGGAGCAACCTCCGTATTCCCTCCTCCACCTCCTATAAATAGGAGGCCTTGGCCAAGGAGAAGGAGGCTTCACACACCTTGCATGAAGACAACACAAGGAGCATTTGGAGAAGGCCTGCGCACAGAGGTTCAAGGGGGCTGAAGGCTTTTTTTGTCTTGGAAGGAGGAAGCATCAACAAAGCATCAAGCAGGAGGAGAAGAAGCCTGCGCAAGGTGTTCTTGTGTATCCCTGTGCGTTCTCCTTGAGAAGTCTAAAGAAATCCTTGGGCATTATGTAATCAGAAAAATTAAAGATTGTGCAAATACTCATGCCTATGTGCATTATGGAATTCTTAGAGAAAATAAAATTATGTATTTGTTTCGAAGGAACAAGAAATCAGAAATTGGGCATTAGTTCCTGCACCAAGCATGATCAGCAAAAATTTGAGAATTACATATATATCCCTGTCTGGGTATCATGTGAGCAGAATAAGCTAGAATAATATATCCCTGCTTATGTGCAGCCTGGTCACAAGAAATCTGAAAACTGGGTATCAGTCCATGTATGTGTATAAGTGGACAGAAAATTTAAGAAGAGAGAGGCAAGCACTTGGCAACAAGGACGGCACAAGGAGGCTCAAGTTTCTTGTGAAGGCTTGAAGGCTTGCAAACTTTTGTGACTTGCTAAACCCCAATAAGGGATATTGCATATATGCCCCTATCATTGGGGATATACCCTTGTGGTTAAGCAAAGTTGTTGACATGATGGAGAAACCATTTAAATTTCTGAAATAACCTAAGCCCATGAATTTTTTTTGGAAATCATGGGAAGAACCCAGTTATGTGCAAAAAATGCAGAAATACCATGCAGTTTTGAAGAATTGCTGAAATGTCCAAGAAAATAGGGGAAAACCCGTATGTTTGGGAAAATTGCAGAAAACCCTTTGAAATGTGGGAAATTGCAGAAAAAACTCTTGAAAGGTGGGAAAATTGTAGAAACATCTTCTGCTGTCCATAAATCGCAGAAAAAATATGAAATATTGGAAAATTGCAGAAATACCCCCGCTTGTGGAAAAATTGCATAAAAATATCTATTCAGTTCAGAAACTGCACAAAGCTTCTGGCTTGCTCCAAAATTACTAAAATACTCTTATTTCGGTTTATGCCATTTGCACTATTCGGTGGAGTGAGACCACGTCATGTGAAGTGGTGTGCGCTCTCCTGAGTTTGGCTTATGGCTAACCATCCAAATCTATATACATTTTTCATGGCCAAGACCTATCATGCAAATAAACTCTGAAAATGGGTGAAATTGCAAATAAACCTTGGAAAGCTAAAAAATGGCAGATAAACCCAGAGAGTCTAGAAATTGCAAATAAGCCCTGGATGGTCAAAAAATGACAAGAATGTCTAGGACATCTGAGAAAATTGCAAATATACCCTGGTAACTCAACAAATGATAGAAACACTTAGAAATCTCAAGAAATGATAGAAATGTCTTGGAAAGTGAGTAAATGATAGAAAGATCCAGGGAAGTTAGAAAAATGACGGAAATACCCTAGAATGTTAGTAAATGACAAGAATACTCCACAATGTCAAGAAATGACAGAAATATTCTAGAAAGTCAAGAAATGACAGAAATATCCTGGAATGTCGGAAAATGATGGAAGCAGCCCCGAACAGTCAAGAAATGACAATGATGTCCTAGATATCAAGAAATTATAGAAATACTCAAAAATGGTCAGAAATTATAAAAATATCAAAAAGAGGTCAAAAATTGCAAAATTACCCAAAAGGGTATGAAATGGCAGAAATATCTAGAAAGGGTAAGAAATGACAAAAATAGCCAGAAAGGGTCGGGAGATACAAATATACCCCCGTCTCATGCGGAAATGTCCTTCATGGATATCATGTTAGCTTAAGGGTCCGATCACAATCAAAAGAGTGGTCATGACCATGAAGCACCTCCGACTGTTCGATAGTGATCATATTGGCGATCTAACGGACCGATCGTGATGAAATTTGAAATCAATGGTCTTATGTCGATCCAAAGTAAATCCAACTATCAAATCTTGATCCAAAGCTAACTCCAACGTTCAAATCTCAACTAGGAACAAATCGGATGGCTAGAGCATGACTATGAAACAACCTCGACGGACCGATAGTGATCATCTTGGCGAACCAACAGTTCGATCGTGATGGAATTCAAATTCAACCGTCCGATCAGGGGACAGAAGTAAATTTAATGACCCAATCAGGAAGAAAGCAAATTCAAAGGTCCAAATGCAGACTGAAACAAATTCAAAGGCTCTGGTTGCAACCAGATATAATCCCGAAGACTCAATTACATAATTGGTACCATATGTAAACGGTTTGAGAGACCGATTGTAATGCAAATTACATATGTTCAAGGACATAAAGTCTTCAAATTTCTCCGCAAGAGTATGTACCTGTAATGGGAGATCATCAAGGTCATTAATGTCACAACAGATAGAGGCAAAAGACGTTCTTTGACAGTTAATCAAAGGTGTTCGGATTAAATTAGCACCGACTCCAGTCGGTGGGGAAAAGTTTAGTACACGAACTCTAAATCGTCTAGTAAACCCAATGCGAAATAAATAAATACGAATAAACATGCTGATGATACCCGAAACCTCCCAAATTTTAATTCATCATCGGTGTGTCCATATTTTTTCGTGTGTAAACACTTGTGCAGCCATGCGAACAGAAATATGTCATCCTGTCTTAGTAACACTCTAAAACTTTGCTTATTACATCTCAGAACATTGAATTCTGACATTCCATCTGCACCTGTGTTGCCCCTTGTGATTCTTTAGCCATCTTAAACCACACATCGTAACGGACTTGCAGATCTTTGAATGGGTCTATCATGCCTGATGTTAAAAGATAAAATCCGAAGTGGGGCAGCTTGTTGACGCCTTGTTTGGTTCAGAAGGAATCAGATTCTGGGAAGACCCTTCTGATACTTTAGTGTTGCAGGAACTGGATAATATTTTTTTTAACTATCATTAACATAAAAAGGAAGAGTTTAACAGCAAATCTTGTCCAGGGATCTTAATCTTAAGATTTGCCAGCAAGCATTATTTGAGGTTCACAGGATTGCATTTCTGTGAGACCTTGCCATCGGTAGGGGTTTTATTACCTCACCAAAAAGTTACCCATCTCTTAAGGTGAGTGGGTCTGACCAACCCTTGTCAATCTTCTTATTTGGTGAGGGGGATGGTGATGCCACACCCTGGTAATACAATCTCATCCCCATCGATACCACAGTTGGTGTGAAGCTTTCAGTAAATTTTATGTGTTTGACAAACACAGGTGCCCTTCCTTGGGGTTAGGGAAGAGGGATGTGGGTCACAGGCATCTGAAACCGTCTATGCTGGGTAATCTGGATTATCCAATCTATCCAAAAATATGACATGTATTGTGTATTCTCCATGAATGAACACAGTCCAATGTGAATATTTTAATTCCTCAAGGCTTACATACGTAGATCATGTCCAAGTTTATTCATCCACGGCAATACCCATTCATAGTGAGGATATTGTGCCTTTTTGACGTTAAGGAAAGAACTATTTTTGGATGTTCATAGCAATTTCTCTGAAAGATAGGGTAAGAATCTTGGCCATAGGGTAGAGACATTGAGTAGAATGAGCTCCTAGTGGTGATGGCATGGCAGCCCTGTACAAGTTGCCACTCAGGTTGGAGTTGATAAGCACCCAACGTCTGACAAGGTGCAAGTGGATAGGTGTGTTGAACAAATGACTTGTGATCGGATTAAAGAAAAGCTTGATTCAGGTGACAAAGCTAAATAAATGAATAAAAATTTAAGTTTTAGGCTTGGCTGGTAAAGTGGTCAAGATTGAACTTGAGTATTTTTGACTCAATTATTTTTTCGTACTCACTGAGTTAATACTTGAATATATTTCTTAATGGTACACTCATGCTTATTTATTTATTTTTGGAAGCTGACCAAAAGGCCACGATTCATTGCAAAAGAAAAGAGAAGGGGAAGTACAAAGAGGCATATGAAGAGGAAAAAGAGAAAAGGGACTCCTACCAAGGTGGTAGAGCCTGAACCAATCCTGACATCCCATCCAGAAGAAAATAGGAATAGGAATAAGATGTATACATAATAAACCTTTTTCACGTCCCTATGTTCCACAATAAAGTTGACTGCTCAATTATGGGCCCACATTCTCTGAAGTTCCATTCATGTAGACACTGAATGCAGTTCTGGATGATGCAGTGAGGATTCTTGAATTCCTCTTTAAACACTATTATTTCTCTCTCTCCAGATAGACCAGAGCATGTCTGCGAAACTCAAACTCTAGATTCCCTTCTCAGGAGGTACTGGGTTGCGTCTCTTCCACTTTGACATCTAGTTGCCCATGTGATTTTGCAGATTAAAGTAGCTCCAGCAGCTTTAAATGATTGACCCCACACAGTTTGAATGACTCCACAATTAATAAAAAAGATGATAAAGGGACTCCTGATAATAAGCACAGAAAATATAGTGCTATCTTATGTCTGTTTTAATCTTAATCACTCTGTCTCCAGTGATTCTCCCTGAGGCTATCTTCCAAAAAAGTTCTTATGTTAATTGGTAGTTTAGAAGACCACACCTGTTTGCTACAAGGTACTTTCCACCCTGCTTGCATCAAAATCTGAATTGTTGATTTGACTAAACCTGATTTTTTCCATTTCCAAACTCTGCAGTCTCTTTTCCCTTGGACAACGCCATTGTTATCCTGAATCTGAGAAAATTGAAGGAAGCCGATGTGGATTGGTTTTGGACCGGCCGATGTGAGTCCGATCCCTGATCCTTCCTTGATTTGAATAACTGTTGTGCAGTTGTAGAAGTCTACATAATATTTCTCTGGATGAAGACAGTTGGTGAAACTGTACTCTTGAAAACTAGGCTTCCTCATGCCTCAAGTTATCAAGTATTTTTGTGTAACTAGGGTAATCCAGGCTGCCAAATCTGCCAAATCTACCCTCTATAACCACCCGAGCAACAGAGCCTGGTCAATAGTTTCAGCAGGTGTTAAACCAACTCCTCCTCCTTTGATCTACAGACAGATTTCCAAGCAATGGGATGAACACGTCTCTTCTGGTCCTCTACCATTCCAGAAGAAGAAAGCTCTCATTCAAGTCTTCTACAAATTGTCTTTGGGATCTTGAATATTGAAAGGTAATATAATGTAAGCTTGTTAACACTACTTTAGAAAGAATCCATTTCTCTAAGAGTAAATTTGCTCTCCACGTAGCTATACAGTCTCCAAATCTTTTAACAACAATATTGCAATCAGCTATTCTGAAGCCTCCAACTGTTAGAGGCAAACCCTAATATTTAACAGGGAAAGATCCCCACTTAGCCCCTAGGATCTGAGCAATGGTCTCCTTGTCTTCCCTGATATTAATCCCTGCTAATTCACTCTTAGAGAAGTTGATTTTCATTCTTGTCACAGCCTCTATCAATTTGAGCAAGATCTTAAATTGATAAGCTTGTCTTCGTCTGCTGAAGCAAAGACTACAGTGTCATCTGCATATTGTAGGTGAGTGACCTCTTCGTGTCTATCTCCCACCTTTACCCCCAAGATGAGCCAGTATAAGGTTGCTTTCTTCCACATGACACTAAGGACCTGTCCCCTCAGCACAAAAAGCAAGGGGGGTAGAGGATCCCCTTGCCCCAGCCCTCTTGTGCTTGCGAAGAAACCACAAGGGGTGCCATTAATCAAAATTGAGAATCTAACGGGTTGTATACAGTGTTTGACCCATTCAATCCATTCCTTTTAAAGCCCATAATGTGAAGGACATGAAATAAATAATCCCAGCTTATTCTGTCATAGGCTTTCTCAAAGTCTAGCTTGAATATGAGACACTCCTTCCTCTTGATCTTCTGCTCATGCAAACATTCATAAGATGTCATGTACTTATCTAAGATCTATCTTCCGCTTATAAAAGTTTATTGTTTATAGTCCACCAACTTGTTGATAACCACCTTCAGCCTATTAGCTAGAGTCCTGGTGATGATTTTTTAAATCCCGTTGAGTAAGCTGATGAGTCGGAAATGACCAATAATGTCTATCTTCACTTTTTTTGGAATCAACACGACATAGGTAGAACTAAAGCACCTGCTAGCCGAAGTGTTTCTCTGAAAGTCCCTGACTGTAGCCATCAAGTCTTCCTTCAGAACATCCCAAAATGCTGATAGAAACCCATAGAAAAACTATCCAGTCCTCGAGGTTTTTTTTGATCCATACAGAAAATAGATTCTCGGATTTCCTCCTCCGAGAAAGGTCTAATTAAATGTAAAGCCTCCTGCTCTGAGATTTTATTAAAGACTTCACCACAAATCTCAGGCCTCCATTGCTTCTCCTCCTTGAATATCTTTTCATAAAATCTGAGAAGGGCCCTGTGCATATCTGATTCATTGTCACTCCTCTGAATTCCAATCGACAAAGATTGGATATTGGTACTTCTTCTCTTAACACTTGCCATGGCATGAAAATATGCTATATTTTTGTTACCTTCTCTGAGCCATGTTTCCTTGGCTCGTTGTTTCCATTTTAACTCCTCAGTGACAATTTTTCATATCTCATCTTCAACTCACCCCACTTCCTTTCTTTCTCGGACAATTCCTGTTAGTTATTTCTAATATCAAACTCCTCAATCTTTTCAAAAGAATGTAGATTATACCACCAATTTTATTAAAAAATAAACAGAGGTAGTACAATCAGTTTGGAGGAGAGATTCATCACAGGATACAAACCAAAGAAAAACACACAACTACAAGATGCTCACTCCGAATGTCAACAGACCCAACCACACAGTCTGATGCGCTACATTGATGCAGAATAACTTCCTAGATTGGATGACGTCCTCTGCCGGGTAATGACTCCTGAACTCTTGGTGTCCTTCATCAAGGAGGCTAGTTCTCAGCACCCTAGAGCTGGCTTCGGGAGTGGCGGCCCATCTTGGCTGAGGTTTTTAAGTAATTTCCTGAACTGACCTCGTGCAGCATTTGTCTAATTTTTGTACCTTCTCTAAAAGTAGCTTTACTCCGTTCTTTCATCCTCTGCCTAACCCATTATACTCATGGATGGCAGTTTCTGCTGAAACGTTTCAGTTTTGGACCGAAACGATCCGAAACTACTTGGTCTGAATCGGGCCGAAACCAAAACCCTGTAGTTTGGTAAAAAATAATAATTTATTTGGTTTTGGACCCGGCCAAAACCGACACTGCCATCTATGATTGCACTTTTTTGTTGTGGTTAAGACATGCAAAAGAGCTTGTAGGAGCTTGAGACCACCAACACCTGAGTAGATTATTGAAATCATCATGCCTCTGCCAAGCTCTTTCATTCCTGAACAGCCTTGTCTGCTTCTTGTGCTCACTTGTTTCTAGTAGGATAGGTATGTGATCAGACAACACCCTGGGGAGTCCTCTGACTGCCACATATTTTTATTTTTGCTACCATTTCAGATTGAAAAAGATTCTCCCCACTTACATTGAGTCTTCCTGTCTCCTCCCACCCAAGAATAGAAAACTGAAGTGTTCTACACTTCCAACATTTGAGCCATCTACAGCCAATCCTCAAATAGATCCATTTCTGCTGATCATCTTTGTTGGTTAGACCTTTTACTTGGCCTTATGACTGCATTGAAATCTCCTGCCATACACCAGGCTTCTTTACACCAGCTATAACTATCAAAAAGTTCTTGAAAGAAAACCCTTTTCTTCTTGGGTTGCACAGGTCGATAGACTCCTATAAAAGTCCAATTGGCCCTTCCGTTCTTTTGTTTTAATTTTACTGTTATGCTGAACTGTTGTAATTTCCTCACAGCTCTCAAGAACATTTGTGTCCCATAGGTTTAACAACCCTCCTTTTAGACCCTCTGCAGGTTTGAAACACCATTCATGTAGCTTGATTCCTGCTAATTTCCTTACTGCTTCATTTGCCTTCCTTGCAGTTTTGATGGAAAATTGGCCATGTGTAGTATGAATCCATACAAATTCATTGGGGTTGCCATGATTGAATCTCACTCATGTTCCCTCCAGCAAATGAAGAAGGGAGGTCGGGACCATCCATCTGTTCCATTTTAGTTTCTTGTAGACAAAATAGATTAATTCTTAACCTTTGAGCTATAAAACACTCCTCCCTCACACTATTGTCCCCATTGAGTCCTTTAACATTCCACGAAATAATCTTCATCGGTAAACCTTCTTTTCCCCTTTCTCTCTTTTTTTTTGATGACGAGGAACCTGGCGAACCAGAAAATACCGGGTCACTCATCCCTCGAGGATTGAGCACATTTGACCAGGTAAAACCCCCCCGGCGTGAATCGAACCTGAGACCTCCTGCTTCTTTGGCAGGGGTCTTCTACCATTCGACTCACCCCGGGTCCTCCCTTCCCCTCTTCATTCTTTGGTCTTAGACCATCTAGCAGCTTGTTACTCTGCAGATACAGAATCTCTTTCTATTTTTTTTGTCCAGTCCCATAACCTTTTCTTTCTACACTCAACTGGAGATTGAGGTCTCTCCTTAATTTCTTGAAAGTTTTCCCCACAAAAAATACTCCCACCCCTCAAAGGAGATTCCCACCAGCAAGCCTATCTCCTTATTTAACTCATCAGACCAAAGCTCCTCAGAATCTAGACCCATCAATTCCAAGGGAAGTACATGCTGCACATCTTTTAAATTCTCCTGATTCTGGTCTTCCATACAACTCTTTGCCCATAAAACCAAAGCCTTGTTCCGAGCCTCAGAGGAGGGATTACTGAGAAGTCTTCTTGCCTCAGAGGATTTCTCACCCTGACAATTCCTACTTTACTGGGAACCTTCTCCCATGTCAGACTTGCTGGAAAGATCACGACAAATGAGCCAATTGTTGGCTTTGATCAGTTGCTCTGTTTCTCCATGTCCACCATCAAGAACCATCGGAGATCTCCTGAGAAGATTACTTGGGACCAAAACTTGAAGAGCCGATGAAGATCTTGCGAACTTTGGGTACTTGCAGCAAGAAAGGTCTGGAGCCTGAATCTTACACTACCAATGATCTGGAGTTTCCTTGGCAATGAAGGGTGGGGTACCAAAGTCCTCTGCATGAAGTAGGGGACACCGACGACTTGTATCTGCTGAGATAGGTGGAGAAGACTACTGCAGTGGGGGGCGATCTCTATTGGGTGCACTATACACCGAGATGGGTGGGGGAGATGACCCATCGAGTCCCTTGGGGACCTGCTGTGGGGACCTGATGAGTTACCCAATATGAGGTTGCCCGTATGCTCAATAACATCCAGCCAAATGGTCCGATTGACTTACCCAAAAGGCGAGTAACAAGGCCCACTGAATTTGAGCGTGTTGGTCAAGGTCCGCCCAACACTGCTCACCTCCTTCACCCTATTTGTTCACCAATTCCTCATTGCTGACCTTCGTGTGCCCCACCCAAGAAGAGGCTTCGAAACTCCTCAAGTCTTTAGCAAAGCCAAAGTCTGCCGCCTTGTGGATGTGATGATAACCCAGTGCCTCTTCCTGGAGATCCTTCCGCCCCCTTTTCTTGTTCCTAAGGAGCCTGTTGTCTTGGAAACTGCCGGAAAATCTAATGCCAGAGCCCTGTCCTCCCGAAGTGACGTAGTTGTAGGGTGATGACTTGAACCACCCATGCTGGGCGAAACCGAGTCCGAGTCACCACCTGCACCCAGCTCCTCCTTCGCCACCAACACCTCTATTTTCTCCTCCCTTTCTGTAGTGCAACGAAGATTCTAGTACGTTGCCGCCACCTCCCCTCAAGACTAGTTAACCTTCTTTCTTGAGTCTCCTCTGGCAGCAAAGTCTTCATCCTCAATAGCTATCTTGTATTTCCTTCAGTGCATATGATTATTACTTCAGGAATGAACTGCACCTTCTTCACCTCCACAAGAAGTCTAGCAAACAACATGCATTCCTCATCCATGGTTCTCTTGTCCAACCCTTCAAGCTGCCAGAGGTTGAAGTGGTGCTATGAAAGGTGTCTGGGTTCCAGACATGCAATGGCAGCCCAGACATTGTGCACAAAAAGAGCAAATCCTCTGCCAACATTGTTGGATATTGTGTTTTGATGATGACAAACACTATGACTCGTGTGTATGATGTGTTTGGACCATAAGAATTCTACGCTTTTGTCTCCTACTTTGTTTTGATGATTGGCAAACATGATTGACAACATGATAGGCAATAATTCCTTTTACTTTTCAGCCCTTTGATTTTGATAAATATTGAGTCTCAAAAATGTTAGTATTTCATAAGTCAATGTACATGCATTTCACATAAAATATGTCTGAGCATAGTTTGTCTCTCGAGTACAGTCTCTGTGCATCTTTAGTTGATCAAGTTAATAATGTCTGTGCATTGTTTATGCCTAATGCAAATAGAGTCTGTGCATACTACGTTGTCTGGTACACAACGTCGGTGCACATTTCAGCCTTTTGCACTTAAGGTTTGTGCATATCTTTCGTTAGGCAAAACATAGTCGATGCAAGTTCATGTAGTCTGTTCATATAGGCCTGTGCAAAGGCAGTATTGTTCATGAAAGTCTGTGCATGTTCTGCGTCTTACATAAACAAGGTATGTGCACATTCTGGTCTTAACACTAGAAAGTATGTGCACATCTCGCTTTGGGCAAACCATGGTCTGTGCATGTTTTGTCTTGTGATAAGCAAGGTCGGTGCACAGTCTGGTTTGAACAATTGTAGTCTGTACATGTTTGCATGGAGGCATATGTAGGTCAGGTGCACTTTGTGCCTTGTGGATATAGGTCTGTGCATATATGTTTACCAAGGTCTGTGCACCTTACTTCATGCATGTGAAAGGTCGGTGCATTGTTCATCAGTCGCATATACAGTCAGTGCATGTTCTTGTACATACGAAGGTAAAGGTCTGTGCACCTTTGTCCATGCATGCATTAGTCAGTGCATTATGTTCATCGTGCATATAACGTCTGTGCACGTTTTCTTGTTGAACATACAAGAAGGTATGTGCACATCTTGCATTGACTTAAAACGTCGGTATAGGTCGTGCCATTGGCTTAGAAGGGTATGTGCATATATGCTGTGTTTGCTTGGAATGTCTGTGCATACCCCATTTCATGCCAAATCAAACTCGGTGCATCTTTTCTCTTAACTAATCCTTGTCTGAATTGCAGGGTAAAGCAAGCGCACCATGGAAGCCTATGATTGAGCACGTGATCCAAGGCAGATACGTCCAGAAGATTCCGCCAACGAGGATATGCTCACCAATCTGGTCCTGACGCATGTCATCTTCAGGAAGGGGGGGAACGAGCTCTCCACACGCCCAATGCGTGAGCTCGTGAGGCCTGAAGACAGAAGCCATACATATATAAGCCCCTCTGAAGACCAAGGAAAAAGTGCGCACAAATTGAGAAAAGAGCAATAAGCCCTTGAGAAAAGAGAGCCAGAGTGAAAGAGGAGAAGCTAGAAGGAGAGAAAAGGATCGAAAGCTTTAGATCGGAGAGAGTTTTAGAGCATTGGTTCTAGTACTTGACTCGTGGATCAAATCCAGAGTCAATCTGCTCATTGAGAGCTACATTGCTATTTTTCGTCTTTCATTTTTATTTTTCTGAACTCTGTCAAGATGTGAGTCAGCGTGCGAGGGTGAGTCCTCGGTCAGCCAAGCTGTAAAGCTCAGCGGTAGCAAGCTGTGAGGCTCAGCGGTCTGGGATATTATCCCCAAAGCTGTGGATCAGCGGTCTGTAGGGATCCAATCCCTGAAGCTGTGGATCAGCGGATTGAAGCTGTGAATCAGCAGTAATCCACACTCAGTCTGAGTGTGGGGTGGATGTAGGTGAAAGTCGAGCCACCTAAAACTCCTGGTGTCTATGTGTGTTTGAGTTTGCTCCTGTAGCTCGTGTGCGCATCCTGTTTGCTTATTTCTCGCTTAGATGAATGCATAAGATCGCTTAGTGAGATCTGCTTTATCCGATTGCTTCATAGCAAAACCGTTAATTCCGCTGTCTTTTCTTACTTGTGTTTTGAAGGGGTAGATCTATTCACCCCCCTCTAGATCTTAGCGTCCATCCGTGTCCAAGTGGTATCAGAGCCTAACTCTCCCTTAGGGACTCACATCCCGGAGAGAACAATCATATATGCTAAAGGTGTTCTCGCTGAGGGCCACTGAACCAGCAAGCCACCATTCTTTAATAGTAGCAATTACGCCTACTGGAAGAATATGATGCAGGTGTTTCTCCATGCTAAGGATTACGAGATCTGGAAGGTCGTGAGTAAAGGTCCATTTGATTTACCTCCAGATGAGGAATTCTGGACTAAGGAGCATATCCGAAAGTCCACTCTGAATTGGGGTGCCATAAATGCTATACAGTGTGCTCTCCATTCCACAGAATTCTCTAGAGTTTCCTCCTGCACCACCGCTAAGGAGATGTGGGACAAATTAGAGATCATCTATGAAGGGACATCTCAGGTTAGAGAGACGAAGGCGAACATGTTAGTCTCTGAGTATGAGGCTTTCAAAATGAAGCATGAGGAGTCCATATCTGAAATGTACGCTCGGTTGAATGTGATTACGAACAGTTTGAGAAGTCTAGGAAAGGTCTACAGTGACCATGAGCTGGTTAGAAAGATTTTGAGGTCCTTGACACCCATATGGCACACGAAGGTCACTGTAGTTGAAGAGTCTAGGGACCTAGCTAAGACCACTGTGGATGAGCTCATTGGTTCTCTCATGATATATGAGTTGAATCTTAAGAAAATTGATAAATCTGAGAAGAGAAGGAAACCCCTGGCTCTTAAAGCAAATTCTAGCAAAGGGTCATCAAGTGAATGTAGCTGTACTAGTTCTGGGGATGATAAGGATGAGTTTGCTATGTTTACCAGGAATTTCAAAAAATTCCTGAGGAAAGAAGGGAAAGGGCTGAGAAGAAAATATTTCTCTGAAAAAAGACAGCCCAAACATGAATTTGAATCTGCGAAGAAATTTGATGCCATTGTTTGCTATAATTACAGGAAGGCAGGGCATCTCAAAGCAGACTGTCCTGAGCTCAAGGACAAACAACCCAGGTTGAAAAACAAAAAGGGAAAAGTTATGGTCAGCACCTGGAGCGATGAAGAAGAAGAAGAAAGTCAGAGCAGCTCCTCTGACAGTGAAAAAGAAGAAAGAATCTGCTTGATGGCCAACAACGATGATGAGGTAACTTCCCCTTTCGATAATTTTACACAGAATGAATGGGAAGATGCTTATGCTGAAATTTTAGAAAAATATGAAGACATGCTTAGGGAGAACATACATTTAAAAAGGAAAATAAATTCATTAGTCAATGATACTTCCTTGTCTGATAAACTTACATGTCTGCAAACTGAAAATTCAGAACTGAAAAACTCCCTGAATGAAGCTGATGGTAGCATAAGCATGATAAATGATTTGAAGAATGAAAATGAGAACTTGCTAAAAATCATCGATGAACTTAAAGTGAAAATTCATGAATTTCAGAAAGAAACAAAAATTGCTACTGAGAAGTATGAAGCTGTCAATGGTGTAAACAATGAGTTGAGAAAGTCAATATAAAAATTAGAAAAAGAAAACAAAGAAAAACAAAACTCCCTTGAAGGCATGGTACAAGGCACAGAAAATCTGAATGCTATCTTGGGAACTAAAGGCAATTTCAGAAAGGAAGGGTTGGGTTTCAACCCAACTAATAAGGTAAGGTTTGATGTGAGAACCACCTCCTTTGTGACAAAAAAGGGGACATTTCAACCCTTGATAAATATGATTTCTGGAGAAAATCAGGATAAGAATAAAACTAAAAATATTGAGAAAACTAAGCCCAGAGCCAAGGACAAGGGCAAGGGGAAGGTGGAAGTGTCTGGGGAATCATGCTCATACACTCCCACACATCAGACCAAAAGCCAGGGTAGGAGTCAGTTTGCCAAAGCTAAAGTCCAAGGAAATCCCAAGGCGAAAACTACCAAACCCCCTCAGAAAGGTCCAGGTAGAGGCGCCTTTGGTAAAGGCCACTATCAGAATATTCCTAATCATTTTACACTCTACAACTCCTATCACTAGCTAACTTGGAAAGGCCAAAGTCACATGAAGCCCATGCAGCACTTCCAGAACTATCATTCCATTCAGATGTATCGGTTTCATCCATGGAACTCCTATAAGCAGACTAGGCACACAAATTTCTGGAACCCGAACTCCTATGGCTCTGTCAATGTCATGCCTAGACAGGCCAGGGTCTATAGTGCACCCACTACTCCCAATGCCTATTGGACTAAGTTTTGGCAAAGAAACTTTCAGAACAATTTTAAAAAGCTGAAAAAGGCCACATCTCAGAAATAGTCTTCGAATAATGAAAGTGGGAAGAAAAAGCAGAACAAACAGATTAAGAAGGAATCCACAACTGTCATGAAAAATTCAAATCAAATGTGGATACCAAAACATCTTGTTTCTGGTCTGCATGAAATTAGTGTTTTTCTGGGACCCAAGAAACTCTGGGTTCCAAATCATTCTACTTGATCCCCTTGCAGGTATGCCTGACAGCCAGTCACAACAAGTGGTATCGGGATAGTGGCTGTTCCATACATGACCGGAGATAAAGCAAAATTCAACATGTTGGTAAAGAAAGATGCTGGCCATGTTACTTTTGGAGGTAATACTAAGGGAAAAATCATTGGCTCAGGAAAAGTTGGTAAGTGTTCCTCCTATTTTATTGAAGAAGTTTTGTTAGTTAAAAGGTTTGGCTTATAACCTTCTTAGCATTAGTCAATTATGTGACAAAGGCCATAAAGTTATTTTTGATTCTCTTGCATGCACCATCTTTGAACCCAATTCTGATTCGGTTAAATTTGTTGGTAAGGGAATCAATAACATCTATATGATAGATTTAGATGATGTAGCACACTCTAATCTTTGTCTTAGTGTCAATAAAGATGACCTAGCCTACCTGTGGCATCGTAGATTAGGTCATGCTAGTTATAGTGTGCTTCATAAATTGCATAAGCATTGCATGGTTAAAGGACTCCCTGAAATTTCATTCAAAGATGATAATAAAATTTGTGAGGCATGCACCCAGTGTAAACAAACTAGAAAATCATTTAAATCTAGAACTAAAAACCTGTCTTCAAAACCCTATGAGCTAATTCATATGGATTTATTTGGACCAACTACGTCGATTAGCTTATCAGGGAAAAGATATGGTTTTGTACTTGTTGATGACTTTTCTAGATACACATAGGTCTTTTACTTGTCTCATAAAAATGAAGCCTTTGAAGAATTTCAGGAGCTCTTTTACAAAATAAAACAGACCAATGAGCATACTATTTTAAACATCTTGTCTGATCATGGTGGTGAGTTTGTTAACTCACGTTTTGATAATTTTTACAGGGAAAATGGAATTACCCACAAGTTCTCCTCACCAAGAACTCCAGAGCAGAATGGAGTGGTGGAAAGGAGAAATCGAACCTTAGTTGAAATGGCTCGGACCATGTTAGTGGAAGGGAACTTACCTAGAAAGTTTTGGGCAGAGGCTGTCAACACTTCATGTTATATAATTAATAGAGCCCTGGTAAGATCCAAAACTCAAATGACTCCCTATGAGATTCTCAAAGGTAAGAAACCCTCCCTAGCTCATTTCAAGGTATTTGGCTGCAAATGTTTTATCCACATTAATTTAAAACGAGATTTTGATAAATTTGAACCAAAGAGTGAACCTGAAATTTTCTAGGTTATTCTTACCGGTCTAGAGCCTAAAGGGTCTTTAATCTCAACTCGAACCTTGTTGAAGAATCTCCTCATGTTGTGTTTGATGAGTCTGCAACCAAAATTGAAATTGATTTATGCAGGGACAAACTGATGGAGAAATTTTAAAGATAAATGAAGATTCTGCTGAAGAAGCTGAAGTTGAAGGACCAAATACTCAGGGGGAGGTAGGTGGAAATCAAGGTAATGAGGTGACTAACCTTAAATTTCTTAGAGACTATCCCCTTGAAAATAGAATTGGCAATCTGAATGAACCGACTAGAACTAGATCAAACATAAGAATTGAAAATGAATTGAATTCCTTTGCTTTAGTATCTCAAATAGAACCCCAAAACATAGAAAGTGCCTTTCAGGATGAACACTGGATTAATGCCATGCGTGATGAACTAAGTCAATTTGATAGGAACAAGGTCTGGCATTTAGTTCCTAAGCCATCTCGTGGCAACATAATAGGCACCAAATGGGTTTTTCGGAATAAAACTGATGAGCAGGGTAACATAGTTAGAAATAAGGCTAGGCTAGTTGCTCAGGGGTACAACCAAGAGTTTGACATTGACTTTGATGAGTCTTTTGCCCCTGTAGCAAGGCTAGAAGCTATTAGAATTCTTTTAGCTACTGCATGTAGTCTAGGAATAACTTTACAACAGATCGATGTTAAATCTGCTTTTCTAAATGGTGAGATAAAAGATGATGTTTTTGTCAAACAACCCCCTGGATTTGAATGTCTTGAATTTCCTGATCATGTTTATAAACTTGACAAGGCTCTCTATGGGTTAAAGCAAGCTCCCCGAGCTTGGTATGATAGACTGAGTAAGTTCCTCTCCGAAAAGGGATTTTTCAGAGGTAAGGTCGACCAGACCCTATTCACAAAGGTATGTGAAAAAAAAATTCGATTATTCAAATTTACGTAGATGATATAGTGTTTGGGTCAACCAACTCATCGATGTGTGAGGAATTCTCAGCCTTAATGACTAGTGAGTTTGAAATGAGCTCAATGGGAGAGCTGAAATTATTTCTTGGACTGCAGATCTGTCAGACCAAAGAAGGAACCTTCATAACCTAGGAAAAGTACATCAAGGACTTATTGAAGAAATTCAAGATGGAAAATCACAAAGCTATAACTGCACCAATGGGGACATCTACCAGTCTTGATTCTGATCCGGCAGGTAAAATGGTAGATCCCAAGCTTTACAGAGGTATGATCGGATCCTTGCTCTACCTTACTGCATCTCGTCCTGATATTCAATTTTCAGTATGTTTGTGCGCTAGATTTCAAGCATGTCCTAAGGAATCTCATTTAATAGCTGTGAAACGGATTTTTAGGTATCTGTCTGGCACTCTAGACCTAGGCTTATAGTATCCTGCTAAGTGTGAGCTAGACGTTGTAGCTTACACTGATGCAGACTATGCCGGGTGTAGGATAGATAGGAAGAGTACTAGTGGATATTGTCAATTTCTTGGTGGGTGTCTAGTGTCTTGGGCATCCAAGAAACAACATACTATAGCTTTATCCACTGCCGAGGCAGAGTATGTGGCTGCAGGAAACTGTGCTGCCCAAGTCCTCTGGATAAAACACCAGTTAATTGACTATCTTATCAACCTCGGTTGCACTACAATCTTTTGTGATAACACTAGTGCTATTTCCTTAACCAAAAATTCGGTTCACCACTCTAGGACAAAACACATTGAAATCAAACATCACTTTCTTAGAGATGAAGTCAGTAAAAATGAAATTGAGCTTGAATTCATAGATTTTGAAAGACAAATTGCTGATATTTTCACCAAATCTCTTGGTAATGAAAGATTTAAATTTCTAAGAAGAGAACTTGGTCTTTGCAAATTTTCAGCATGAACAAATTGATCATATATACTTCTAAACTTTGAACTTGGTCGACATTGCATACATTGAGGGGGAGTGTGAGCAGCTTCTTGTCATTCCTAAAATTCCATCCCATGTATCTTGTTTTATTTCAAACATTTTGATAGGGGGAGCTCAGAATAATTCTGTAGGAGTCAAACTGATCAGTGCCAAATAATGTCGACTTTCTATGTCGATCTTCAGTGTCAACTCCATTGAAAACTCATTCTGTCAGATACACTCTCCGTCTATCTGATCTATCTTATCCTTGGCTCCTGTATCTGAACATCTCTTGAAATCATGTGCCTAGTCTGATCAAATGACAAACTAATAGACACGTTCATTAATCCAAGCTGCTGAAAATCAGATAGCTTCTCTAATAAGAAGCAGTAATGAACCCTGAATGAATTGTTGGTTTAAACTTAATGGTCGTCAGAGATTAAAAACTAAACTCAATGAAGAAGGACTGTGGAATGCCTGTTAATAGTTCTTAACCATTTCGTGCATGTCATGTTTAATTAAGTCTTTCAGAATCTGACCTTATCTAAACTCAGGCTGAATTGGTTGAGATAACCTGAAAACATGTATTGTTCTTAAATAACACCTTCTGAAAATCAAATGGACAACTGTGTCAAAATGATAAATCAAATACTCTAAAGGCAAAGCAATGATTGAATGCATTGAGAAATTGGGTTCTTCATCAATGAAATGGAGAAAAACTCATGTCATGAAGTGCTTCAAGTTATCTTTGTTCAAAAAATTAATTAAAAGGATAGTTTTACTGAGTAACTAGGGTACTGGCGTCTGATAAACGTGTACCCTTACGCAAAAAGGTGGAAACTATACCTGAGACAGAATAGTGGATCCTGCTGAGTAACTAGGGGTACTGGCGTCTGATAAACGTGTACTCTTATGTAAAAAGGCAAGATTCTACTTGACTGTTCTAAAGCAATAAAGAGAAGAAATATATGAAACTGTCCCTACAAGATTAATTCAGAACTGTAGAGTTTGTTTAATCTCAATACAAGTTTCGGGTAATCCTGATGATGCCTTCAAACTTAGATAAACAAGATTTCGTAAGACAAAAGTTGTCATGTCCTATGTACTCCTGGTTTATTACTATTAAAAGTCTCCTCAGACTAGTTCTCACAGAGTGAAGTAGCTAGTCTCTCACCTTCATTACTTTTAAACCACATAAGTTCAGGAATGCACTATCTGCATTCTTATACTAGAAGAATATGTGATTTACTTGCTTGATTATTAAAAAGCCTAAATAGTTTGTCACATCAGATTTCCTCTTCACTGTGGCACTTGTCTCAGTACTTTCCTTCCCTATCCTTTCTGCTAATGGCAAAGGGGGAGTGATTTTGGCAGTTGATTTTGATGTTGCTATGATTTTGATGTTGCTAAGGTGAGTGAAAGAGTTCTGCATAAAGGGGGAGCATGTGCATGTGTTTTGCATGCATCTTTTGCATTGTGCAGTATTTTGTCTTTTAATAAAAACACTGTTGTCATCAGAATCTAAAATGCGTTCTTCAAAATATAAATGTGTTGCCATCATCAAAAAGGGGGAGAATGTTGGATATTGTATTTTGATGATGACAAACACTATGACTCATATGTGTATGATGTGTTTAGACCATAAGAATTCTACGCTTTTATCTCCTACTTTGTTTTGATGATTGACAAACATGATTGACAACATGATAGGCAATAATTCCTTTTACTTTTCAGCCCTTTGATTTTGATAAATATTGAGTCTCAGAAATGTTAGCATTTCATAAGTCAATGTACATGTATTTTACATAAAATATGTCTGAGCATAGTTTGTCTCTCGAGTACAGTCTCTGTGCATCTTTAGTTGATCAAGTTAATAATGTCTGTGCATTGTTTATGCCTAATGCATATAGAGTTTGTGCATATTACGTTGTCTGGTACACAACGTCGGTGCACATTTCAGCTTTCTGCACTTAAGGTCTGTGCATATCTTTCGTTAGGCAAAACATAGTCGATGCAAGTTCATGTAGTCTATTCATATAGGTCTGTTCAAAGGCAGTATTGTTCATGAAAGTCTGTGCATGTTCTGCGTCTTACATAAACAAGGTATGTGCACATTCTGGTCTTAACACCAGAAAGTCTGTGCACATCTCGCTTTGGGCAAACCATGGTCTGTGCATGTTTTGTCTTGTGATAAGCAAGGTCGGTGCACAGTCTGGTTTGAACAACTGTAGTCTGTACATGTTTGCATGGAGGCATATGTAGGTCAGGTGCACTTTGTGCCTTGTGGATATAGGTCTGTGCATATATGTTTACCAAGGTCTGTGTACCTTACTTCATACATGTGAAAGGTCGGTGCATTGTTCATCATTCGCATATACAGTCAGTGCATGTTCTTGTTCATACGAAGGTAAAGGTCTGTGCACCTTTGTCCATGCATGCATCAGTCAGTGCATTATGTTCATCGTGCATATAACGTCTGTGCACGTTTTCTTGTTGAACGTACAAGAAGGTATGTGCACATCTTGCATTGACTTAAAACGTCGGTATAGGTCGTGCCATTGGCTTAGAAGGGTCTGTGCATATATGCTGTGTTTGCTTGGAATGCCTGTGCATACCCCATTTCATGCCAAATCAAACTCGGTGCATCTTTTCTCTTAACTAATCCTTGTCTGAATTGCAGGGTAAAGCAAGCGAACCATGGAAGCCTATGATTGATCACGTGATCCAAGGCAGATACGTCTAGAAGATTCCGCCAACGAGGATATGCTCACCAATCTGGTCCTGACGCGTGTCATCTTCAGGAAGGGGGGGGACGAGCTCTCCAGATGCCCAATGCGTGAGCTCGTGAGGCCTGAAGACAGAATCCATACATATATATGCCCCTCTGAAGATCAAGGAAAAAGTGCGCGCAAATTGAGAAAAGAGCAAGAAACCCTTGAGAAAAGAGAGCCAGAGTGAAAGAGGAGAAGCTAGAAGGAGAGAAAAGGATCGAAAGCTTTAGATCGGAGAGAGTTTCAGAGCATTGGTTCTTGTACTTGACTCGTGGATCAAATCCGGAGTCAATCTGCTCATTGAGAGCTACATTGCTATTTTTCGTCTTTCATTTTTTTTTTCTGAACTCTGTCCAGCTGTGAGTTAGCGTGCGAGGGTGAGTCCTCGGTCAGCCAAGTTGTAAAGCTCAGCGGTAGCAAGCTGTGAGGCTTAGCGGTCTGGGATATTATCCCCAAAGCTATGGATCAACGGTCTGTAGGGATCCAATCCCCGAAGCTGTGGATCAGCGGATTGAAGCTGTGAATCAGCAGTAATCCACACTCAGTCTGAGTGTGGGGTGGATGTAGGTGAAAGCCGAACCACCTAAAACTCCTGGTGTCTATGTGTGTTTGATTTTGCTCCTGTAGCTCGTGTGCGCATCCTGTTTGCTTATTTCTCGCTTAGATGAATGCATAAGATCGCTTAGTGAGATCTGTTTTATCCGATTGCTTCATAGCAAAACCGTTAATTCCGCTGTCTTTTCTTACTTGTGTTTTGAAGGGGTAGATCTATTCACCTCCCTCTAGATCTTAGCGTCCATCCGTGTCCATCAAGCATGACCATTGCTATGTCCTTTCTCCTAGCCTGCCAGCTGAGGCTATGACCATCCCACCGATTGACTTCCTCATCAATGCACTTGTACCTCGGCTGCTCTTCCCGGCAACCTTACAAGGAAGGAGCCATATCTTAAATCCCAAATCCTCTAGCTAATCCCTGTCAAGGTAGACTGTAATCTCCACAGCAAGCTTCTTGTCTGCTATATCTCCATGGACCAGGATTGCCATACAAGCTTCCAATCTACTTCTGTCTTCAGCCACCATAGGTGACCAGGGAATCTCCTGAGTCTTCAAGCCTTCACTTTTTATGCCGTGACCATCCTTTTGGGTAACAGCGTTCTGCAGGAGATTGGTCTTTTCTGTCTCCCACTAGTACTAGCCTCCTCTCGTCTCTACTTACATGCCCACCTTCTGTGACCAATTTCTCTGCAAAGGACACATCTGACTGCAGTCCTGCACTGCTGAGCCCAGTGCCCATTCACCAGACATCTGATGCACATGTTTGCTTCAACTGGTACTTTCCCTCTGCGCTTTCCATTCTGATATAATCTCTCACCTGCTCTAGCTTGAGTAGGCCTATCCTTCTTTCCCTCTACGGATGATCTCTTCCCACTAATCTTCCTCCAATCCCCCCTTTTCGAACTCCTTAATTCCCCCCCCCCCTTCTTGATTACAGCTTTCTAAATGTTAATGTTCAAAAGCTTTTGAGCAAATTGGTCAATAGCCATAGAATACAAACTTCCCCTACAGCAGCCAGATGTTACTGGTTCCTTTTAGCTTAGAATTTGTTTTCATCTTATTTAATAATTCAATAGACAGTAGGTGCAAGGTACAAATACCTCTCTCTTCATTCCTTTTTGCTTATCTAGATGATCAAACAAATTCATACATATTAATTGAGCTAGAATTATTTAGTTTATTGTAGGGATTGAATTAGGCTTCATTTTTTTTGGAAGGTGGCCAAAAGGCCACAATTCATTAATGATAAGAAAGAAACATAAATGCAGAGTATGAATTGGGCTCAATTGGGCTCCATTATTGAAAGAGCAAAACTTGAAACAAAATAGAACTTGACTTGTTGAATAAATTCTGTTGGATATATGTTGTTTTGATGATGTCTAACTATGAGTTTTGATGATGTCTAACCATGACTCATTTGTGAGTCTTAATTGCTCTTGATGATGTCACCATGTATAAATTTCAGGCCCAGTTGCAAATGCACAGAAATCGAGATAATTGAGAGCACAGAAATGAAGGCAAGAGGTTGCACAAAAATCAAGGCAGATCTCACCAAAGGTCATTGCTCCAAGATGCAAGAAAGAACTGGGCATAAAGATTGGTTCATCACAGCCTTGGAGAGATGTGCACCGACCTATATATGTTTCAGACGGAGATGTGCGTCGACCTTTATATGCATCAGCTTGAAATGCGCATCGACCTTGACAAGCATCGACCTTGATGTGCAATCAGTTTGAATATGCATTGACCTCTATATGAGAGACTTCTATATGTGCACAGACTTGGTTATGTTAAAAGCAAATGTGCACAGACCTTTACTGAGCCTAAGGTCACATGTGCACCGACCTTACTGAAGAAAGGTCACATGTGCACCGACCTTAGTCTTCATGTGCACCGACTTTACTGAAGGAAGCTCTTCATGTGCACCGACCTTGTTCCGCATGTGCACCGACCTTATTGAAGAAAGGTCACATGTGTACCGACCTTAGTCTTCATGTGCACCGACCTTACTGAAGGAAGCTCTTCATGTGCACCGACCTTGTTCCTCATGTGCACCGACCTCAATGAAGAAATTTCTCATGTGCACCGACCTTGTTCCTTATGTGCACCGACCTCAATGAAAAAATTTCTTATGTGCACCGACCTCAATGAAGAAATTTCTCATGTGCACCGACCTTGTTCCTCATGTGCACCGACCTCAATGAAGAAATTTCTCATGTGCACCGACCTTGTTCTTCATGTGCACCGACTTTGTTCTTCATGTGCACCGACCTCAACTGAGGTAGTTCCTAATGTGCACCGACCTTATTGAAGAAAGGTCACATGTGCACCGACCTCAGCTGATGAAATCCTTCATGTGCACCGACCCTGTTCTTCATGCCAAGCCAGCTGCACCGACCTCAATGAAGAAAAACCTCATATGTGCATCGACCTCGAAGACCAATCTTCAAGGGGACCTCAACTTCACTGCTCCGGCCTCAGCTTCGCTGCACCGACCTCACCATCAAGCTGCATCATCGCCAGAGCCTCCCTGCTTCGACGCATCAAGCTTCCTGCCTTGATACACCGCTTCACTGCATCGACGCAACAATGCTTCTGAAGCCAGTTCAAGTCTGTTTTTTGTCAAATACATTGGGTGATCCAGAGACCAAAAATAGGAACTGCAAATGCCCAAAAATACATCTTTTGAGGTATGGAAAGGGTTCTTTGCTGAGTCAACCATCCTTGTCATCATTGGCTTGCTATATTAGTCCTTTTGGTCAATAGAGAAGCCAGTTACCATATCTGGGAATAGTAACCTTTTTTGGTACCTACCTTTTCGCCTCTACCCAATCAGATGCTCTGTCTCTAAGATTTCACTGGACAAAAGGGCGTCCTTGACAATCTAGCCAGCAGAAGAAAAGATGCTGCAGATCTTACTTGGGAGCTTCTACTCACATTCCTTCTGGTCAACCAAAGAAACCAAAATGGTGGAAATCCTTCTGCTGCTTTTCTGGCCAATCAGAGGCTGCCTAGATAAAAGGTCCTTGAAGACAAATAATAGATTATGTGGAGCCAATCAAATACGGCCTGGAACCTCCTTCTGGAAGGACTACTTGCGTCTATAAAAAGGACCCCATGCTTGAAGAAATGTTGCTGCTGTTGGAGAGAGAAAAAGAGCCACACCATTGAGCATTCAAAGAAATATATCTGTGAGAAAGAAAAGAAGAAGAGAGAGCAGTCCAGCCCTGGTTCGAGCTAAACCAGTGGTGAAAAAGGAAGAAGAAGTTGATGGGAGTGCAGCCCCTTCTTGCAGCCGGCCCCAAGTTTATTAGTGCTTCATCACATTTATCAGAAGCCACAGTTGCATTGTTCCTACCTTGCTTCAAGCTTTCACTTTGCTTTTCTGAATCAATATTTCAAGTGTGTGTCCGGTGCTCTGTTTAGAGATCGGAAGAGAGTCCTTGGCTGTGTTCAGCCTTGTGTGTTCTTGGGAGTCTGTCCCAAGTGTGGTTGCTGCACTTGCAGCTTGGTGTTTGTTTGTTTGTTTGTTTGTTTTTGTAAGTGTGTGTGCGTGGGACTCGTCCCGTGTGTGTGTGTGGAGAGGATTTCATCCTCGTGTGGTAAAGCCTCATCGGTTTGGTGAGGGGTGGACGTAGGTTGCGGGTTTGCAACCGACCCACCTTAAAAATCCTTGTGCAATGGATTGTGTCTTGTGTGTTTGATCCCTATCCTCTATCCCCATTCACAGGTTCGCATGTTGTTTAAACGCATGCTATCTTGCTGAACCGCCTATGCTTAAGTGTGTAGCAACCTCACCACTTGACACTGAGTTTCTGCAACTCCCTCTTTAGTTGTTCCTACTAATTCCGCTGTGCACTATGTCTAAGCATCTCATGTGCATTATAGCTCTTGACTGTTCCTTAATGTGTTAAGTTTTTTTTTTTGGGCATAGTTTTAGAAAGGATCTATTCAACCCCCCCTTTTTGATCCTGTTGCACCCTATCGGACCCAACAATTGGTATCAGAGCCAAGCTCTGCCATTCTCAGATCCAACGATCTGTAGGGAAAGATCTTGGTGCATTTCTTTTAAAATGACTTCATCTGCTACACATGCTTCGATGGCTTCTACGCCTATTTATGATGGTTCAGATTTTTCTACATGGCTAGGGAAAATGTTCATTTATGTTAATGCCATAGATCCACAGTTGTGGACTCTTATATACAATGGTCCTCGTGAGTTGTCATCAAATACAGATGTATGGTCAGCTGATCAAAGGACCAAAAATGTTGATAACCATGTTGCCTTCAATCTGATCACAACTGGAGTAGATGTCAGCATGTTTCCTTTTGTTTCCAGCTGCAGCACTGCCAAGGAGATCCTTGATAGACTGGCCAGTATCCACAAAGAAGGAAATGGGAATCACTGTCTAATGGCCGACAGCCCAGATCAGTCAAGCATTTCATCTTCGTCTCAGGTAAACTCTGATCCTGAGGACTTTACCTATGATGAACTTATGGATGCATATGATGAGTTGGCTAAGCACTACAAAAAGTTAAAATCAGAAAACAGAAAACTGAAAAAGGATTTGAAGATAAACAGTCAAGGTGAGAGTTCTTTCTGTAAAAATTGTTCAGCCTTTGAAGAGCTTAATGACACTCTTACCATTGACTTGGATATGCATAAACAAACCATTGCATGCCTAAGAGATGAAAATGGAATCCTTCAAGCCGTGATGAACATATTGGAAGAAATTGTGAGAAAGCTTCAAGATAAATCTAAATCTACATCAAATGATCAAGGTTTGACTGAAAACAAGGTTCTTGCTGAAGAAAATTAGAATCTAAAGAGTGAGAATGAAAATCTGAAAAATGAAAACATTGAACTGCTTGCTAAGTTAAAGGCATGTGAAAAAGACAAGGAAGTAAACACCGATGAAATAGAAAAATTGAGTGTTCTCCAAAAAGAGTTTGATCATTGCAAAACTGTCAATGAGTTCTTGAACAAACAGTTGGCCGAATGTGAGGTAGATCTGGCCAATGCAGATCAACATATCTCCTTACTTGAAAATGAGATTCAAAATCTAAACAACACATTGTCAAAATTTGTGAAAGGACAGCAAAATCTGGACAGATTATTGGGGACGAAAGTAAATCTCCAAAGGGAAGGTTTGGGCTATAAACCTGTGAACAAAAAGAATTTCGGAAGTAAGCTATATACATCTTTTGTTTCTAGTTCAACTGAAGCCCAAACCTCTAAAGCACCCTGAAGATAATCTGATGTTCAGAAAAATAAAAAACACAACAAAAATCAGAAAAAGAAAACCTTCCGGCAAAAACAGAAAAATGATTTGGTTGATATTGATATGCATGTTAGGAAACCCAATGCTAAACATCATGTTTTCCATAAAATGAATGTTCATTGTTATTATTGTGGTAAATATGGTCACATCATGCATGATTGCTTTATCTTGAGGGATGATGAACTTAGAGCAGGAAAGAACAGAAGAAATAATGTAGGAAGCACTGGCAAAAGGAAGATCCACACTGGGAGGAAGCATGCTAAGCACACTTCCGGTCAGAAGCCTGGAAATGGCCTGATGCATCGACGCAGTCCACAGAACAGGTCGATGCACCCTGAGGCTAGAAGAAGAATCTTTCCTCCTCACTGTTCCCACTGTGGCAAAATTGGCCACACGGTCCAAGACTGTTGGCATCTGAAGGGAAGGTATAAATCTCAGTCCAGAAATGTCAAAAGGGGTAACCTTCAAATCCACCCTCACAAGCCTAATGCACCTGCACATGCACATGCACATGAGAACAATACCAAACCTGTTGTGCACTGCTTTTACTGTGAGAAAATTGGACATGAGATGTATAACTGTCATACAATGAGGGAAGATGATTTGACTACAATGAGAAAGAGAAATGCAGTTGTAAGTGGGACTAACCTTTCAGGACCCAAGCCTGCTTGGGTACCTAAAGTTTTCAAATGAGAATTTTGGGTGTAGGGTGCCTTGGAACTGAACAAAAGATGATCAGGTGAATAAGAGCTCAAGGCACAGGTATGTAAATAAACCTTTTAATTCATGTTAAATCTGCATGTTAGGGTTATCATGAGTCATTGCATTTATGAATTACCTTCCCGTTCTTAATAAATTCTGCATGTCTGAAAACTCCCATGCTCCATCTAAATTCCCCCATGGTTAAAAATTTGAAAGATTTTGTCGTTGAAAATGACTGAGTCTCTGGTATATCAAAGGTGTATGTCAAAGTGATGAGTTAAGCTTGTCAGGAAGGCAACACCTTGTGTGAGGTGATCCTTGGATCTAAGTTCTCCACCTAGTACCAGAATTCAGAAATTGATGTGCTTAAATCTGTTCTACTGATGGAATTAATTTGATGTTGAGTTGATGTCTGTTCTTGCTAATCAGCCATATGAAATACTTGATCATTGCTTTTGATGATGTCTGCCATGGCTGCATCTATTTCAACTCATCACTCATGTGGGCATTAATTTCCATAAATACTATACAAAGGGGGAGTTTAAGATTTGGTGTCAGACTTTGAGTTTCAGCTCTGAATGCATTATAAGTATTTTATGCTTGCATCATTTTGTTGTCTCATGCACTCCAATGCATAATCAATTGGCATCCCCTCTATTGCACCAAGTGTTCATGTAAGTCATAGGCTGTATATACCATTGCAACCCATGCATGTGTTAAGGGGGAGTCAACATCAAATCCTATTTGCATCACTGCACATTCTTGTTGACATCATGCATAGACAACATGTTCCTAGGGGGAGCTTGTCCAGCCTTGTAAACTCTGTTAAAAACCTCTTGCTGGTCTTATCTTACCCATTCCAGTCTGAGCTCAATGCATATCCTCAGGGGGAGTATTCTCTATCCATACTTGCTCTAGTTGATGCTCTCCACTCGTACAACTCTCTGTTTGAACCAAACCACAATGGCCGATACCTGTTTGTGGTTCACCTTAGATTTGAATTGCCTTGAACTTCTTGGAGAATCTTCTATCTGTCATTAAGCTTGCTAATCAGAGTAAATCCTTAAGAAGAATATTCTTTTATAGAGTTTTATGACTGCCTTGAACTTGAAAGCTTTTGGTTTAAAATTAATGTTTTCTTGAGCCTTGATGTTTAACGGTCTTGAAAATGTTTGTGTTCGGGCTTAAGAGACTTTAACTAGGTTTTCATGTTTTGACATGTTATGCCTTCTTGAATCTGAAAGTTTATCCTTAGTACAAAGACATCTTTGATTGAGAAACTTCAGTCTAGTATTGTTTTTAAATATTTGTCAAAACTGAAGATTTCTAAAATGGGCTACAATGAAAGCAATGAGCTAGCTTTGCTGAGTAACTGGGGATATTGGCGTCTGATAAACGTATATCCTTATTCAAAAAGGTGTGTGCTAAGTTCAGTGCTCTAAGGCAGAGCAATGGCATTGGGCTCACCGAGAAACCGAGTTCCTTCACCAATGAAGTGAAGAGGACAACGTCATGAAGTGCCATGCTAACTCTATTCTAATAATGACAAAATGGTAAGCTACACTGAGTAACTGGGGGTGTTGGTGTCTAAACAACGTGTACCCTCACGTCAAAAGGTGCATGCTACACTTGATTGCTCATAAAAATGATAATTGTTAATGCTCAACAATGGTTTGAAAAGAAAAATTTGAATGTGTAGCACTCATGAATAAAATCAGAGACATCTAAGTGTTTAGCCTCAATACTTGTAGTAATTACTCTCAAGGGAGCCAATGGAATTGAATGAGTAAGTTGAGAGGAGGTTAACGTGCTTTTAGTATGAATTTCTGGTTCACTTTTATTAATCTTGAATACAGATGTTCTCAAAAGTTTTCATTGAGAAGCTCAAAATTCATTAGCGTTAAACCAATCTGAATATAAGGGCTGCATCATCTGAATTCTATATCCGGAGATTCTGAAAAATCTATAACTCTGTAGCTATAAACTTGGTTTCAGATTAAAAGAACCTCCATCTTCTCTCAAGACAAGTTGTCTTTTGATGCTTCTTCATTATCTGTCCATCTCTGGACCAATCTGCATAATTCACTTAGGCTGCCATGGAAGTATCATTTTCTTAACAATTGGTATCTAGCTTCAGCCTTCTCATCAACTGGCAACAGGTTAATTGGTATCATGCTTCCCATGCAACTGGTTTCAGTCTTCACATACATGGGTGGTCTGCATTTTTCATCCCCATGCATTGCATAGAAAACTCTAAAAAATCTGAAAACTAGAAAATCAGTAAAAATTTAAAAAATCTGAAAATCAAATTTGTGATGTGGCTGCTGTATTACTCTCGAATTGCATCATATTGCTATGATAACATCTCCTGCATCTAATAGCCTCTCATGATTCAGTTCATGTTGCCCTTGATACGTGATCTGCCCCTGCCATGCCAAAGGACATAACCTAGTACTATAATTGTTCATCAACAATTGATATCAGTCCTATCATTGGCATTCCAGTATTGGTTGTCTTTACTTGTCAACTTTAATAAGTGTACAACCTTTGACATGTATTTCCACATCTATTTCTAAAATACTGGATAAGGATAGTTGCTTGCAATAACGATTATCTTCACTCCTTTCATTCCTCACTGTGCTACATTTCCTTTAACTCATTTCTTTTGATGATGTCAAAGGGGGAGAGTATTATGTGAGTCATTAATTAAGGAGTGTTTTATGTATTGTCAAAGGGGGAGATGTCTTGATGGGTCATCGGCTGTTTTATGATTCTATCATTTAAGTGACTCACAATGTCGCATACTTGTCA
Organism: Amorphophallus konjac; assembly: GCA_022559845.1. Lineage (NCBI taxonomy): Eukaryota > Viridiplantae > Streptophyta > Magnoliopsida > Alismatales > Araceae > Amorphophallus > Amorphophallus konjac. The sequence continues at coordinate 284,066,058 of CM040120.1, read as the reverse complement.
TCATCAAAAAGGGTGAGAATGTTGGATATATGTTGTTTTGATGATATCTAACTATGAGTTTTGATGATGTCTAACCATGACTCATTTGTGAGTCTTAATTGCTCTTGATGATGCCACCATGTATAAGTTTCAGGCCTAGTTGCAAATGCACATAAATCGAGACAATTGAGAGCACAGAAATCAAGGCAAGAGGTTGCACAAAAATCAAGACAGATCTCACCAAAGGTCATTGCTCCAAGATGCAAGAAAGAACTGGGCAGAAAGATTGGTTCATCACAGCCTTGGAGAGATGTGCACCGACTTATATGCTTCAGACAGAGATGTGCGTCGACCTTTATATGCATCAGCTTGAAATGTGCACCGATCTTGACAGGCATCGACCTTGATGTGTAATCAGTCTGAATATGCATCGACCTCTATATGAGAGATTTCTATATGTGCACAGACTTGGTTATGTTAAAAGCAAATGTGCACAGACCTTTACTGAGCCTAAGGTCACATGTGCACCGACCTTACTGAAGAAAGGCCACATGTGCACCGACCTTACTGAAGGAAGCTCTTCATGTGCACCGACCTTGTTCCTCATGTGCACCAACCTTACTGAAGAAAGGTCACATGTGCACCGACCTTAGTCTTCATGTGCACCGGCCTTACTGAAGGAAGCGACCTTACTGAAGGAAGCTCTTCATGTGCACCGACCTTGTTCCTCGTGTGCACCGACCTCAATGAAGAAATTTCTCATGTGCACCGACCTCAATGAAGAAATTTCTCATGTGCACCGACCTTGTTCTTCATGTGCACCGACCTCAACTGAGGTAGTTCCTAATGTGCACCGACCTTACTGAAGAAAGGTCACATGTGCACCAACCTCAGCTGATGAAATCCTTCATGTGCACCGACCCTGTTCTTCATGCCAAGCCAGCTGCACCGACCTCAATGAAGAAAAACCTCATATGTGCATCGACCTCGAATACCAATCTTCAAGGGGACCTCAACTTCACTGCTCCGACCTCAGCTTCGCTGCACCGACCTCACCATCAAGCTGCATCATTGCCAAAGCCTCCCTGCTTCGACGCATCAAGCTTCTTGCCTTGATACACCGCTTCACTGCATCTACGCAACAATGCTTCTGAAGCCAGTTCAAGTCTGCTTTCTGTCAAATAAATTGGGTGATCCAGAGACCAAAAATAGGAACCGCAAATGCCCAAAAACACGTCTTTTGAGGTCTGGAAAGGGTTCTTTGCTGAGTCAACCATCCTTGTCATCATTGGTTTGCCATATTAGTCCTTTTGGTCAATGGAGAAGCTAGTTACCATATCTGGGAATAGTCACCTTTCCTGGTACCCACCTTTTCGCCTCTACCTAATCAGATGATCTGTCTCTGAGATTTCACAGGATAAAAGGACGTCCTTGACAGTCCAGCCAGCAGAAGAAAAGATGCTGCATATCTTACTTGGGAGCTCCTACTCACATACCTTCTGGTCAACCAAAGAAACCAAAATGGTGGAAATCCTTCTGCTACTTTTCTGGCTAATCAGAGGCTGCCTAGATAAAAGGTCCTTGAAGACAAATAATAGATTATGTGGAGCCAATCACATACAGCCTGGAACCTTCTTCTGGAAGGACTGCTTGCGTCTATAAAAATGACCCCATGCTTGAAGAAATGTTGCTGCTGCTGGAGAGAGAAAAAGAGCCACGCCATTGAACATTCAAAGAAATACATCTGTGAGAAAGAAAAGAAGAAGAGAGAGCAACCCAGCCCTAGTTCGAGCTAAACCAATGGTGAAAAAGGAAGAAGAAGTTGATGGGAATGTAGCCCCTTCTTGCAGCCGGCCCCAAGTTTATTAGTGCTTCATCACATTGATCAGAAGCCACAATTGTATTCTTCTTGCCTTGCTTCAAGCTTTCACTTTGCTTTTCTGAATCAATATTTCAAGTGTGTGTCCGGTGCTCTGTTTAGAGATCGGAAGTGAGTCTTTGGCTGTGTTTAGCCTTGTGTGTTCTTGGGAGTCTGTCCCAAGTGTGGTTGCTGCACTTGCAGCTTGGTGTTTGTTTGTTTGTTTGTTTTTGTGAGTGTGTGTGCGTGAGACTCGTCCCGTGTGTGTGTGGAGAGGATTTCATCCTCGTGTGGTAAAGCCTCATCGGTTTAGTGAGAGGTGGACGTAGGTTGCGGGTTTGCAACCGAATCACCTTAAAAATTCTTGTGCAATGGATTGTCTTGTGTGTTTAATCCCTATCCAATATCCCCATTCACAGGTTCGCAGGTTGTTTAAACACATGCTATCTTGCTGAACCGCCTGTGCTTAAGTGTGTAGCAACCTCACCACTTGACACTGAGTTTCTGCAGCTCCCTCTTTAGTTGTTCCTACTAATTCCGCTGTGCACTATGTCTAAGCATCTCATGTGCATTATAGCCCTTGACTGTTCCTTAATGTGTTAAGTTTTTATTTGGACATAGTTTTAGAAAGGATCTATTCAACCCCTCCCCTTCTAGATTCTGTTGCACCCTATCGGACCCAACAAATTCACTATATTTAATAAGAAAGAAATGAAGCATAAATAGAACAAATTCGACTTGGCTCAGTTCATTTGCACCCTACTCACAAAGGGCCAAATACCCCAATTGCGATTAGAATTGGGCAGCCGAAGGCAAGATCTAGAATTGGAGGATATATAAGATTTTGTCTTCAAGTAGAGTCTAGAGGGTACTTAGCCTAGGTTCGGTAACAGAATAAGAAAAGACGGAGTAAGAGTATGTATTCAACCTAGAATATGTGATTGACATCTAATTCTAATTTTAATTTGGTAAGTGCTATTAGACATTGAATAAGGAATGCTTATTCTTCAATAATAAAACTTGCTTTGGGTAAAAGATGAATAAGAATTATAAATGTGGTTAATTTGACAAAATGTCTCGTCATTCTTGAAGATGGATCTTGAATAAGAACATAGATTGTTAAAAGAAATGTAGTTCAGCATGCTTGGACGTACAGTTATTCGCTTGTCTCACAGTGCTGGTGGGAGGGGGGAGGGGAGTTGCCATATGGGGGATGATACCCTGGTTGAAATGTTTTGCATATCCTATCATGGATAAAGTTGGAATCTGTGTTCACCTAATTTCCTAGAACTTCATCCCAATTCCAACTGGACTTGGATCCTATTCTAGTCTAGATTACCAAACTAAATTTTTTTTACGTTTTGTAATTTAAATCATCTTCCACCATTTATTCTAGGCTTATTCTTTTACCTAATCAAGGCTTAAGGTTTTGTCTCCAAGCAGCCAAGCCTACTGTTGCGATGGTGTTGCACCTGAAGTGTTGTGATGGTCATTTTGCATATAGACTTCTTTTGGTTTCTTTCTTTTCTTTTTATCCCCATAATGAATATCATATTATCTTCACTATAAGTAGAGCAATACTTACTGCAAACCAGGAGTTGCAGAAACTACTGTAAACCCTCTCTCCTTTGATCTGAATAGGATTATTATGATCTGGGGGGAAAGAAAAAGGAACAGGTCTCATGATAAAAGGTAGGGGGTCCATGTCTTTGTTTCCCTCCCATGTCCTGTCGGTCTCATGTGAGTCAACAAGGAGACGATTTGCACCAAAACTGTAAACCGTGGTTTATAGCAAGTATTGTTTAATAAAAGTATTATCTCATCAATGTGGGCTACTTAATCCAATAAAAAAACACTGCATGGCCAACTGGCTACATGCCATCAAACTAATAAAATGTGACAAGTACCTCAAAAAGGTGACCTACAAGTTGAGGGACTATTCAACGCATGTCCAATAAGACCATTTGTTATTCTCTTTCCATGATAACTTGCCAATTTTCTAATTTATGCTCACAAGGGAGCAACCCTATGAGTCTTCATAGATTTTGAAAGAGTCTTGATGAAGAGCGAAAGAGGTGAGGTTCATATAAAGATTCATGATCATCTCTATGACGATTACCAGAGAGGTTGCATTTACCACAGTATCAAATGTATTCAGTTTAAGAGCAAGGCTCATATTAGAGGATTTTTAATGCTTCTGCGGTGAAGATAGCACCCATTGTTAAATCCCCCATCTGTCTCTGTTGGTAGATACTAAAATATTATTTTATTTTTATCATTTCTTAGTTCCATTCCCTTGATCATAAAGTCCTTTATCTCCCCCTGGAGGAGGGAGTTGAAAGGGTGCCAAAGAGATATAAAAGGTGTTACAGGTGAGGCTAGTTATAGCCAACAAAGGCAACGTTCTCCACATTTTCAATCCTTTTTTTGAGTTGTGTTCTACTTAGTTTTGGTTTCAGTTCATTCTTATTTTGCCCCTTGTATGAGGAAAATCATGTGTGATCATCTAGTTCTTTGTCTGAGGCCAATGATATCTTTTACAAAATTTCTTGATTGGTGGACGATGCCTTACATATATTCAGATTAGTAATACTATATAAATCTTCTTCTTCCATCTTCTTAAAGGATCAAATGATCTTGTCTAAGATGCTAGCTAGTTTGTCTGTTTCAAGTCCCACCAATTGTATGTGAAACCAATGCATTTCCTTTTTTTTTTGGGGTGGGCGGGTAAATGCAATGTATGTATTAATTATGGAATATGTGCAAGGTTAATCCTGTTCGAACAAGCCATGGACTAAGTTAAATGAGCCTCACCATGATCACACAAGTCTGTGAACAGTGGTCCGGAAAAAGATCTCACGTTCAAACTGCATTTCACATTTCCTTACCTTCGTTTCCCTTCTGGTGACAGAAGGGAACAATGAGTGGGATTTGATCTACTAGGATTGGCTGATCTGGATCTATTTCCAACGGCCAGACATGCATGATTGCGAAGTCCCCTAATTGCGATCCTTGTTTGGATTGTCCCCGTTCAGGTGCCAACGATTTGCTCGTATCAGTTTAACTCCTGAGAGAGGGCTACTCGTTGAAAAAAAACAGATAGCAACGGCTGGGAGGGGCCTTGGAAAAATAGATGGACGAATGAGTAATGTTCAGTGCACTCTATGCACTAATTACATCACTTAATGAATTTTTTTAAATATTTTTTTGAATAATCTTCGCGTCTAATTAATTTGGTGATATTCATGTCATCGGATGACGTGATATGAGAGTATTAAAAATTTTTTTTAATAAAAAATATTAAGTGTTATATTAATTACATCTGTAGGTATAATTAATGTGCGAGGTGCACTCAGCATTACTCCGATTGAGTAATGCTTAGACGATTAAGTGCTCAATTAAGCAACCTGTTGGCACCGTAATCCATCAACCACCTCTCAGTTCCATAGCTTATCAACAATCTACGATATACAAGAGTCGCTATGTGGCGTCTGGTATGGTCTTCACGTACAATGATTAGTAGCTCTTGCGGATTTTTTTTGGTCCTTTTGACTTTCTTATTTCAAACAAATGGAGCCAACATGGACGGGGATCCAAGGACGGGGGCGATAAAATGTAAGGATATGTTTTGTTACGCATTTAATTATTTTTACATATAAAATTATGGATCTTAATGTGCTTTATTTTTCGATACGTAATTGGATTGAATTAATTATATAGCTAGGAAATGCTCGGACGTACCCGAGTTACTTATGAGCAAATCAACAGTCATCCATGATCACATAATTCCTCAACTATGATTAGGACTGTCAATGGGTTGGGCCTGGGTTGGACTTAGATCAGTCCGATCCGGGTTCGACTTATCAATATTAAGATCCGAGCCCGGCTCGGGCCTGAGTTATGTTGGGCCGGGTTGGGTCGGGTATGATATTATTAAAATATTATAAAGTCTGACTAAAGTTCGGTCCGACCCGACAATTTAAATAAAAAATAATAATTAAGAAAAAAAATAATATATTTAATAATATAAAATTTATAATTTCACTAAATTAATTAAAGTTTTGATATTAATTATATAATTTGTATGAAAATAGAGTTTTAAAATTTTGAATTAAGTAAAATAATATACTTTTAAATAAGTACTTTTTAAAATTTAAAAGAAGTAAAAAAAAGAGAACGTGTCGGCTGGCGGGTCGAACTCAAAGTCCGAGCTCGACCCGTGGACTTAGTCGGGTTGGATTTTTAGACCCAGCTAAAAGCCCACGGGCCAGAAAAAGTCTTGCGGTCCGGCCCGAAATCGGGTCAGGCTCGCGGGCCTGGCGGGCCGGCCCGGTCCATTGATAGCCCTAACTATGATTCATGCACAGTATCTTACGTATGTCTCAAAACTTAAAAACAAAGGGTCATTATCACATAAGCCGTGGACTACGACTCTTGAAGGATCTCTTTAAGCACATAAGTCATGGACTAAGGAGGATAAGTAGGCGAAGGTCATTGTGGAATATAGAAATGAAATCTAAGGATAAACTTAGTGAGAATTTGTAAGAGTATTGCATATTGTTTAGCTGCCAAGAGATAATTATAACTGAGGAGGGTGAAATCGGCTTGACCCATATAGGGCCCATTACGATAGGCCCGCTTCGCTTGAGGCCTCTACAACACATGTAACGGGCCCCTAATATCCCAGGATAGATCGTCCTCGGATTTGCCAGCTCACAAAGGGCGTCGACTCAGGCGCAATGGTCGTCAGATGACCCTCCGGCGATCGAACATTACCTCCCATGACATCGGCCTCCACCCCACTAAAGGTGAGCACGCCTCTCAGGCGCCGTAAGACTCGCCAGAGAACCGTCCGACTCCGGAGGAACATACCTTCAACGGGAAACTCCCTACGATCGCGGGGAGGCGTTACTCCACGACTTGCGCCCTTCTCTATTAAGGGACATGTCCTCGTCACTGGGACAACCCCTATAAATGAGACTTCGACGGACAAGCAGGGGGAGGGGGGGAATCGACCGAGAGAAACACACCCAGCTTCAGAGACAAGGGAACTGACTCGCTGCTATGAGAGAAGTCCTTACAGAGTATCGACTATCTTCTGTGCAGTCGTACCACCCAGTGAGCACTCTTTGAGCGCCCATTGGTCACGGCAAGCACTCCTCCGGAAGACGTACCGCTCCTCCAAGCTCACACAGACGTTCTCCATCTCTCTTTCTCTCGCTTTCTCTTCTGCATTCTTCACCTCCCCAAGTGCTGACTTAAGCATCGGAGGGTTGTCCCCTGGGGTAACGCTCATGGCTCCTTCTAACGCCTATCTTTTCTGGTGTTTGCAGGCTTCCATAGGTGCTAGACGATCTTTCCCAAACAAATGAATATTAAAAGTGTGGTACGAGAACTAGGAACCAATTTTTCACCTCTACACTTTTTGGCCCCGTTTGTGGGAACCCGATCTAAAAGTCAATGGCACCTCGTGGGAGCCACCACAATGCCAGCAACCAGGGTCGAGGTTCTCACCAGGGCCCCAGTTCCCGCCGGGAGTCGCAGGAAGCCTCATCCTCCACTCGATCACGTCGGGAAGTTACCGTTGGCGAGTTCGCCGAGATGCGTCAACAGCTCCAGGCCTTGACAAACCTGTGTCAAGACCTCTTGAACAGGCCTACGGGACCAGTCCGCGTCCCATCGGAACAACCTCAGAATGGGGGGGGGGCTCCGACTGTGGCAGATTCTCGCCGGATGCGGGAAGCTTCCCACGCCTCCACTGCGCAAGCCCGGCTACCGCACAGCTCGCCCGCATCAAGGGTGCACAGCCCGCTGCACTACAATCCAGAGATGGCCCAGCGACTGCAACGTATCGATGACATCGAAGACAAGGTCCGGTACTTGGACGGCGTCTTGCTCACTGCCAAGACTCGCGGACTCATCGACGACGACCTGGACTTCCATGCTCTCTTCTCCAAGGAGATCATGGAAGCCCCCGTCCCGCCAAAGTTTCAACTGCCATCCTTCACCCCCTACGACGGCACCACCGATCCGGCAGAACATATGCACAGTTTCAAATCCAACCTGGTATTTCATCGGGCCTCGGATGCTGTGAAGTGTTTGGCGTTCATCACGACTCTCCGGGAGAACGCCCGCATATGGTTCGAGTCCCTACCGACTGGAACCATCACCTCCTTCCAATAGCTGAGGAAGCTGTTTAAGGAGAACTTCATTGGCTGCCAAAAGGAAGCCAAGTCAGCGGTGAGCCTGCTCGCCAACAGGCAGGGACGCGAGGAGACCCTCTGGGATTACGTCTCTCGCTTTAGGGCATAGGCACTCCGAATCCCTCACCTCGACATCAGCATCGCCACCACCGCCCTGACGCAGGGAAACCGAGATTCGATCCTTCGACGATCACTCCGGGTTGAAGCTCCGACGACCCTAACTGACCTCCTCGCCCTGGCACAAAAGCACGCCAGATGCGAGGAGAACACAGCGACCCTCGGCCGCACTGCCACGATTCGTGGCATCGACCAGTTGGTCGATTCGTGGCATCCGCCGACTCACCTGGGGGGGGGGGGGAAACAAGCGAGAGCGACTGGACTGGGAACGTCGTGACTGCCTGGAGAATAAAGAAAGGGGCCAATACCGGCACTGCACACCCCTGACGGCCCCGCCTGACCAAATCCTCATGGAGATCCGTGAGGAACCTTTCCTCCAGTGACCTCCTAGGATGAAGTCAGACCCGAGGACAAGAAGCAAGAAGAGGTACTGCCACTTCCACCGTGACCATGGGCATGACATGGCCGACTGCATCTAGCTCAAGGATGCCATCGAAGACCTCATCCGGCGAGGACTCCTCGATAAATTCATCACCAAGGCCGCCGAGAAGCGACAGCGCTAGCGGACCCCTCTGCCTATCGACAACCGACCCAATGGGAAGGAGATCATGATGATCTTCAGAGGGCCGGCTTTGGGCGGAGACAACTCCAGAAGATGCCGACGGTACGCGTTTGCGATCAATGCTGTGGAGCAAGGCGACGGTAGCCGTCAGGAAGCTACCACCCGGGAGCACCTCAAGGATCCTATCGTCTTCTCAGACAAAGACCTGGAGGGTGTAACCACTCCTCATTCTGACGCTTTGGTGGTCTCGACCACCATCAACCAATGTACCGTGCGACGAATTTTAGTTGATAATGGAAGCGGCCCCGACGTTATTTCTTACGACTACCAGGTACTTATGGGTGTGGATTTGTCACGAATAGTACCACTGCACACACCCTTGTATGGCTTTTCTGACACGACCGTCCTCCCGGAAGGACGTATATCATTGCTAGTCACGTTTGGGACCTCGCTAAGAGACGTAACGTTCTTAGCAGACTTCACGGTAGTCCACGGGATGATCGGGTACAACGCCATCATAGGGCGAGGTATCCTCGACACCCTCCATGACATCCCCTCCTCCTACCATCAAAAGTTGAAGTTCTCCACTCCTCGCAGGGACGGAGAGGTCCGAGGAGACCAGAGGGAGTTCATGAGGTGTTACTTGATCTCCACGTGCGACTGACAGACCGAGGAGGCACCACCCGAGAAGAAGACGAAGATAGAGGGCCCGGGTCCGAGCATGAACAACCCAGCGGAAGGTCTGTATCTCATCCAGGTGGTGGAGGACCCGAGCAGAGTACTTTGGATCGGTGCTACAATTCGAGCAGGAGAAGGAAGCTTACATAGGTTTCTTGGAAGCAAACCAAGACGTGTTCGCTTGGTTCGAGGACGAGCTCCTCGGAATCCCGCCGGAGGTCAAAACCCACCAACTGAAGTTGGACTCGAGATGTCGCCCGGTTCAGCAGTGCAGGAGACGCTGCAACCCCGAGCGACCAGCCATTATCAGGGAACAAGTAAGCTTGAAGTTACGCTCGGGACCATTGCGACCCACCCAATATCCCGACTGGGTAGCCAATGTGGTCCTTATTCCCAAGAGCAACGGGAAGTGGCAGATGTGCGTAGACTACACCGACCTCAACAAAGCTACGTCCAAAGACAGCTTCCCCATGCCACGAATCGACCAACTGGTCGATGCCACGGCCGGGCACGAAATGCTAAGCTTTTTGGATGCTTACTCCGGATACCACTAGATTAGTATGCACAAGCCCGACTGTAACGCCCGAGAATTTTATAGGAATTTTCTGGGATTAAAATATAATTACTAAGTAATTTAAAAGGCTTAATGGGCTATTAATAAGAATTAGAGATTATTTTTAATCCATTTAAAGGTCCTATATTAACCCAAGGGTTAAGCCCAACTCCAATAGGCCCAAAGACCCAATTCCAAGACCTTTAGACCCAAGCCCATTAATAGAAACATACATTGGGTAATTTACAGATTTAAAATATGATATGTATACATCAATTAGGAGATATTAAGAGATAATATAAAAATACAAAAAATTTAGATTTAACGGAGCTTGGCGGTCTATCGCGCGACCGCCAGAACCACCCTAGTGGTCCTCCCATGACCGCTAAGCCCTCCTTATTCCGTGAATGGGAGAAACCGTGAAAAGGTTGGATCTTTGACATCCAAATCCCCATGGATCGAAGTGTGTAGACATATAATCATGTCTAGGACTCTTGGGGATCGATCCTACACCTAATTGGGACTCTTAAGTTTGATCAAACCCTCAACCCTAACTCAAAACCCTATAAATAGACTCTAACTTCGACCCATGCGAACCCTAATGTTGGATTACATATTTTGAAGGTAAGGAGACATCTTCTTAGGTTGGTTATTATAATAGTTTGTTCTCCTTAGTTTTGTCTAACTTCCCTCAAATTTTCATGCTAGAAGACCTAGCCGTTGGAGAGTTAGAGCTTCTACAAGTTTTTGGTTCGCTGTAGTCTGCACAGGAACCAGAGCGTCGGTCCAGTAAAGATCAGGAGATTAGAAGCCCTAAATGAGGTTAGTTTATGTAGTGTCTTTAGAACTTTTTGATCCCTTTCGTATCTTCTACTCCAAATATTATGGTTTTAGGTCAAGTGGTTGAGGAGAACGAAGGACGGGAAGTTGCTGATTTGGCACAGGACGTGTAGGAACTAGGGTCTACTTCTAGTTAGAAATTCAAAGTCTAGGGATCAAATCAAAGGTATGTTATCTCATGAAAAGGCTAAACTAACGTGTTAAGAACAAAAACCCTCTGTTCCCTCCAATTTTTATTGAGTGTACATGACGAATTTGAGGTTTTATTATGACTGCGCATATAGAGTTAACATAGCATGCATGAACTTTGCCCTTAATAGGAAATTGATAATTTTGGCTTACTTCACTCAACCCATCCATCTCCATGTCTTAATATAGTTGCATCATGCCTTATTTACCTATTGGCATATTTTTCTATGCACCTATTTGCCTTAGATTTGGTCTGCTCTTTGGGTTTTATATTGTTTGTCAGAGACAGAAAGAAACGGTCTTTCTGTGATCGCCAGAGGTACCTAGCCGCCTTGCGACAGACCGCTAAGCCCTAGTAAGCGGTCATCCTATGACCGCTAATCGATTTCTATAATCTGCACTTTGTTAACTCTAAAGAGATTACAAATTGACCCTATTAAACATATGTTAAGCCTAGTTAACGAGGTCTTCTTCCTAGTTTTGACTTTATATTCGTAATATTAGTTATATTATGCACCATCCCTGATAGTTTGCATGTCTTACATGGTTTAAATATTTATTTTAAACTTATGTTACTTTCATGCCAAAACCTATACTACTATATTAAAGATCATAATTTCATAAGATTCATAGACTTTGTAGTGATGTTTTGATCGATGTCTTTCATGATCTCACTCTTACCTTGAGTCTTTCATAAGTACATGGTGCGTACCCCGGTGCGTGGTCATTAGATACACTTTGCACTTAAGCACCCAATCTTGGACTTGTGATCCTCTCCATTGGATATTCCTTCCACCAGACTAAGTGATCTTATTTCAATGCCTCCATAAGACTCCGCGAGCATGGAATTACCACTAAGACGCCGAGCTGGTTGTACCCTTAAAATCCATGTGTCTAGAAAGCACTTTACCAGAGTTTTCTATGTTCTGGATCTTAGCGGCCATCCACTAGACCACATGAGTCTATTAGCGGCCATTTACCTAATCGCCAAAGACACCAAGCGGCCCTGCCATGACCGTAAGGTTTCAGAAGATTTCACTGCGTCGACACTTTCTTTCTTCATGCGTCGACTCTGTCCATAAACAGTCTAGCACTGGCCGCTAAGGTCTAAAAATGGTCCAGTCATGACCGCTAGTGTCTTCAATGTTCTTAACCTAGGATTTGACTCAATGGTTGATTTTTCTAATGATCCTAGATGGTCTATTGATTATCTTGAACCTCACACCTTATTCCAAAGCTACCTAATGAATTATGGAAATTAAAGAATATGTCGTTATGCTGCCAAATTTTCTCAATGGCATAACATTGTTCTAAATCCATCTTGAACTCTCATGTTCTTAATTGATGCATTCTTACCTTGATATTTGTTATCATGAGACTATAGTTTGAACTTGTTCATTATTGGCTTACATTATTGATATGTCTCGTGGAAGTAGCTTGATTTATAACTTGAAGATGTAAGAGTGAGCACGGACAGTGTCCAAGGGCTCAACTCTAGTCCCCTCGGTAGATAGTCGGAAACATATTATAAACCATGGGGTATGATGAACACTGGCGTCACATTGCGCCAGGAGTATTTTTTTTATAAATGGGTTAAGATCCACGAGGCAATCTTGTGAAATTACATCCTTGCTAGTATATTCTCGTTACATGACTTTCTAGTGCATAGCCTTTATGGTTATGAAAAGTACTTTCTTATCCATGAAAGGTCAAATTACATTCATGTTATATTCTTACTTGGTCATATTCCCAGTCTACATGAATTCTCATATCTCACCTTGATCATATCTTGTTGTTGGTGTTACTTTGGTTCTATTCACGCGTTTCATCGTATTTTTATTTACTTGTCTTACACTCTAGAGCTAAAATGTTAATTACTTAAATATTGCCTTCATGTTGATACGAAGATACCTACTAGGCAAGTGTGCTCATTCCCTACTTTTTCAATCTTTTTTCAGAAAATTCTAGCGGGGATTCAGACTACTCAAGTGACGAGTCCGAGAGTGATTAAAGATCGAGAGAAGACCTAGTAGAATCTTGAGTCAAGTCGAGTCTATGTATTTTTCCCTTTATTTGAGTCTAGTGAATTGAGTTTAATATAGTTGTAACTTGATTATCATTATCAATTAAAGTTAGATTTTTGATCAATCATTATGTCTATTCATCTTATGTGTGAATGATTTGCGCTCTGATTGTATTGCTCGCTTGAGGCGTACTAGCCGACTGTTCACGTTCCCGATTATCTTCCACTGTACATAAATCTCGGGACATGACAGTTAAAGTGATATCAAAGCCATAGGTCTCAGGACTTACTTATTCCTAGGGAAATGTCATGTCATAGGCTAAGTCCAAGGCTTAAGGACCCATACCTATGAAACAAGGAAAGAAATTCCCCACTCATGAGCGAAATTGGGTAGAACCCGGGATGAGATAGTAATTAGAAATTATCTCTAGGATTAATCCCACAAATTTGATTGGAGTTGACAAATTTATTACTCTTTTGAGGTACCTTATTCTTACAATGGCTCACCGTGTCGATTGGGGTGGAATGCAACAAACTGTTGCGAGTCTCACCCAGGCCATGCAAAATATGGCCCAAGCCGGCACGAGGGCTGGTGCTGGTGATCTGCACTGCAAGTTCCGTAGTCTAAACCCTCTGCGATTTTTTGGTTATTCCAACCCAGACGAAGCTGAAAACTAGATAGATGAAATGAACCGTATATTCGAGGTCAATCAATGCACGGATCAAGAGAAGGTCCGTCTCGCCACTTTTAACTTAATAAGGATGCGCGTACTTGGTGGAAGACCACTTCGGTACAACCCCAGAATGCCCACCCTACATGGAATGAGTTTCTTACACTCTTCCGGGTGAAATACTTCTCCGAGCACGTGAAGGAGAGAAAGATTGCAGAATTTGCTTCTTTACACCAAGGCATGATGTTGGTGGCGGAATATGAACTCCAATTCTCCCGTTTGGCCCCTTATGCCAAACATTTGGTAAGCACAGATCTTTTGAAGGCCAACCGTTTTCTGGATGGGTTAAGGCCCGTCTTCATTCAACAACTTGGCTCGCAAAATATTCGGACCTATGCGGAGATGGTCCAACGAGCCCATCTATATGAAAGGACCTTGGAGAAGGTCGAGAAACTCAAATGTAAAGGAGAGGAGTCTAGCCAAAAGATGGATCGGCGTGGAAAGAAGGAGAACTTCACCATCACGGAACCTTACAAATCCCGTGATAGTAAGAAGAGATCCCGGAACGGGAGTGGCAGTGGCTACCATAAGAACAAAAAGGTGAAGGAGGAAGATAAGCAGGTCATGGTGGCTTGCTCTTTCTGCGAGAAGTTCGACCACTCAACCAAAGAATGCTGGAAACGCTTAGGAGCGTGTTTGCGATGTTGCAGCCGGGAGCACCGCATTCCAGATTGCTCCCTCAAGAATGATCAATCTTCCAGCAATGGACGCAAACGACAGGCTCGTCTTAACGCTGTTCTGGAGGATGATGAAGTGCCCAAGGATGATGGGCTAATGGAAGGTACCGTTCAAATTTATTCCCTCCTGCATTCGTGTTATTTGATACTGGTGCTTCTCATTCCTTTATATATACTGCCTTTGCAAGAACCTTGCCAATTTCATCAATTCCTCTACCGTCGGACGTAGCTATCACCACACCCTTAGGTCCCGGAACCAAACTTACAACCCACTACCCTGATAGTGAGGTAATTGTAGAAGGTCATAATCTTCCCGCAAATCTCGTATGCCTTGAGATGAAAGGCTATGATGCTATCCTAGGTGTAGATTGGCTTGTAGACTACGACGCCTATATAAATTGTCGCAATAGGAGAATCTATTTTCGGAAATTAGGTATCCCGCAATTTTCTTTCCTTGGTATCAAGTATAGGAAGCATCCTACCATTATTTCATATCTTTATGCTTGCAAACTCATTTCACAAGGATGTGAAACTTTTCTTACTTCCGTAATCATTACCGAGTCTAAGGAAATCATCTTAGAGGATATTCCCATTGTGAATGAGTTTCCCGAGGTGTTCCCATCGGATTTACCCAGTTTATCGCCCAAAAGGGAAGTAAATTTCTCCATTGAACTCGTTCTTGGAGCAACACCTGTTTCAATAGCTCCCTACAGGATGTCCCCTACAGAACTCAAAGAATTGAAGAAACAACTTTAGGAGTTATTAGACAAGGGCTTCATTCGACCTAGCACATCCTCTTGGGGTGCGCCAGTTTTATTTGTCAAGAAGAAGGATGGATCTCTCAGGCTATGTATCGACTACCGGCGACTAAATCAACTCACTATCAAGAACAAATATCCGTTGCCACGTATCGATGAACTCTTTGATCAAATTTCGGGAGCAGAATAATTTTATAAGATATACCTCAGGTCGGGTTATCATCAGCTCAAGATCAAGGACGAAGATATATACAAGACTATTTTTCGGACTAGATATGGACACTATGAATTCGTGGTAATGCCATTCGGGTTAACTAATGCCCTGGCAGCATTTATACAACTTATGAATAATGTCTTTAGGCCTTATCTTGACCGATTTATGGTCATCTTCATTGATGATATTCTTATATACTCCAAAACTAAGGAGGAACATGAAGAACACTTAAGAATAGTCTTGCAAACCTTAAGAGAGCATTAAATCTATGCGAAGCTTAGCAAGTGCGAGTTCTTGCTAAAGAAGGTCTCTTTCTTCGGCCATATTATTTCAAAGGAAGGTGAAGAGGGGCGATCTCGCGCTAGTCCTGAGCTGGAGGAGATGATCACTGAATAGTGAACTACAAAGAGAGGAAACGGATCAGGGGGCCCAGGGATGGTTCCATGGGAAAAACCCTCCAATGTCTAAGTCAGTAGAGCAATGGTGGAAGCTATGAAGGGAGGAGGAAAGAGATGCACGAGATCCCTCTACACCAAGATGGTGATGTGGTTCTTGCTCAGGGAATTCTAGGCATGTGTTGGCCTTACCTTTCGTTGGAGAGAGTCCCTGGTTTAAATAGTGCGCCGGCCCCATGAGTCCCGTAAGCTGAGGAGTTTCAGGCGGGGCTTACGTCCCTGACGCGGGCTCTTTACGTCCTCATCGTGGGCTCTTGATAGCCTTGAGGAGTCGTGGGTCCCCTTATCCTTGTAATCTCCTGCATAGAAGGGGATCTCAATGGCAGCGTGGATAAGGAATCGTCGACCGACCCCAGAACAGAGAATGCCGACCCTGTCTGGGTGATAGGCATAGCTCGGGTGAAGCTCAGTCGGAGTGGGCGCTAGGCGCTAGCCTTTATCCCGGGGAAGGGGATAGGTTGGACTTAGTTCTTCCTCCGACCGGACCGAGGCTCGGCCTTCCGAGCCTAATGGCCGCCTAGGAAGGGCTTGATCTCGAGCGAACTTATTGGGCTTTTTATGCTAAGTGGGCCTTGCGGGGCTATCACTTTAGATGAGCTGGGCCTCGTTGGGTCTCACTGGACCTAGTTTGGTCGCTCTTAAATGGGCTACAGAAATTCCCTCTCCACTTGTCCCCCTCCTACTCCCGAGCCTTGGCAGGCTCGGAAGAGTAGCCGTTAGGGTTTTGGACCGGCGTGGCTCGAATGGGTGGAGGTCTGGCGATGTTAAGAAGCCACGTGCTGTGGTCACTCAGGCCCGTAATGATGATAATCCTGACAGATTTGAAATGAAGGGCCCTCTTTTCTCGAAGGTCAGAACGACGCGCCGCCTTCCTCTAGGGAATATAAGCGTCGCGTGCTCACTACCGTTCCATACTCCCTCTGCTTTAGGGTTTTGCCTTCCTTCATTCTTGCCTTTGGAGTTTCTGATGCGCCGTGAGGCTACGGCGGAAGCACAAAGACTTGCATCGGCGTTTGTAGAGTTGGGGGAGATAACTGCGGAGGCAGTCCAACATCTTCCCCTTCCTCTGGAGTCTTCGGAGTCTCGAGCACCTTCTTCTGCAAGTTTCTCTTCAGATTTCATGGCAGACCATCGTTCGGAGATCGAAGAGTTTGAGGGCGAGCCTGAGATGAGGGCGATGGTGATATCGCCGATTCTGAACTGCAGCGAATTGGGGGAGGCAGAGGTCAAGCGGCTGGAGCACCAGTTTCGCCTACCCTATCAGTATTACTTTGCCGCGGCTGCCCAAATGAGACAAGCTTGGATTCTCGTACGTGCCATTTTGCTCCTTCCTTCTATCGTGGAAGGGAGGATTCCGCCTACCCTTTGAGCCCTTCGTTCTTAAGCTTCTTGATTTTTTTAAGTTGGCTCCCATACAGTTGGTAGCCAATTCTTATCTTCTTCTTTCTGCCTTTCGCATCCTCTGCCGTCAGTGCGGGGTTCCTCCTTCCTTGGACCTCTTCCACTATTTTTTTTGAGTTGAAGGCGCATTCCTTGGTCGGGAAGGGCTTCTATTTTATCCAAGCGAGGCAGAATAGGAGCTGCGTATCCCTGGCCGTGAAGGACTCTTCCCACAAGGGGTGGAAGACTCAGTTCTTATGGGTGGGGATTTCTTCGGTTGAGGAGACTTGGAGGTGCCCCGTAATCCCCAATTTTCACCCGAATATCCCTCCGAGGCAGGATAAGTTCTCCCCGGATGTGGAGGAGTATACGGCCATCCTGCTGAAGCGTCGCTAGTCCACGGAGGAACTGGTGACCCCAGAGAACATCGAGCGGTGTCTTCTCCATCGGCTACGGCCGACAGGTACGGGCACTATGAATCAGCTTTCTTGTCAGTTGACGAATCCATATTTTTTCTTTCCCTGACCATGTCTTCTTGCGCGCAGACGTCAGGTGGCCGGCTGCGGAGGAAGAGGAGCCTGCATCCGAGCGGGAAGTGATCGACCTAGGCGATGACTCAGCTGTAGATGAGTCGCGCGCTCCTGAGGGTCGCTCACGAGCCCGAGATAAGGGCAAGGAGGTGACCCGAGAGAGGTCTTCCAGGCCGCAGGGGTCCAAGCACAAGGATCCCGTGAAAGGGATGATTCGGGACGCCGTGAAGGCTAAGAAGCGGGCCAAGAAGGCCGGGGGCGTCCTCGCAGTCGGAGGTGGCTCTGGCTCAGCTATCCTATCTGGTCGAGCGTGATTGGGCCGACCCTGTTAGGACGGCTCTCCCATCCACCGAGCAAGAGGGAGCCGAGGAGGCCAGGGTCGTCTCCGTGGGTGACGGCGGTGATGGCCCGACTCTCCCCTTTGTAGGAGCCGAGGGGGCCGGGGCTGAAGTGGGCGACTCCAGGACCGTGGCCGAGACTGGAGTGCCAATCGAGGCAGGTGACGATCTGGGTGACGATGCCCGGGCAAAGTCAATCGAGGCTGGGGGGTCGTAAGAAGAGGCGACGCGGCCCCAACCGACCGAGGTACGAGGGACGAATGAAGCCACGGCTCAACCCGGGCCGACCGGTGGGACGTCGCTCGTAGAGGAGGTCTCTATTTCGGTGGCCCTAGAGAGGCTCGGAATCCAGGGCCCTCTGTACCAGGTATGCCGTGGCATAGCAGCGAAGGTGAAGGGGGGAGAGACGCAGCGCTCCCCACCCGCGGCCCTCAAGATGGTTATGGAGGGCGGCTTGATCCTGGCCCAGATGGGGGCCACTCTGGCAGAAGCTTATGCCCGATCGGAGTCAGAGCGGGTGAACCTTGCCTGGACCCTTGGTGGGTCTGACAGGAAGATGGCTCGGCTCACCGAGGAGCGTGATGGGCTTCGGCGGGAGCTTTCCTCATTTAGGGAGCTGGCGCAGGCGAGCCAGGCGGAGGCCTGGGCATTGACCGAGCAACTAGCTAGGGCCCGCGAATAGCTCTAGAGGAAGAGCAACCTTCTTGAGGAGGAGCGCATGGCTCGCGTCGAGTTAGATGGCCGGTGGGAGGCTGAGCGCGCCGAGCTGGTGGACCGGGCAGAGGAGGCAGCGCGCCTCCGGCGGGAGGCCGAGGCTGATCGGGCCAAGGCGGAGAAGCAGGTGGCCGAAGCAGAGAAGAGATTAGCCGAGGCGGAGCGAGAGAAGGCCGAGCTCACTAGTAGGGTGGGATTGGCCGGGGCGGAGGCACTCGAGCAATACAAACGCTCGGAGGCCTATCGGGTCGACCTCAAAGAGGCTGCCCTCCCTTACTATGAGTCAGCACTTCGCCAGGGCATCCGCAAGGGATTCAAGCAAGGCTATGACCAGGCCGTCTCTTACGCGGAGGAGCAAGCGTCCGAAGCAATCGATTTCCCGTCCGGGCAACGCTATGACTCGGATTTGTCATCCTCCGGTTCCTCTGGTTCGGCGTCGTCAGAAGAAGGAGACTGGGAGGGATCTTCATCGGAGGGGTCGCCAACTTCGGACGCCTCGGGAGGACACGCAACCGAGACAGTTCCCACGCCGGTGGGGTCAGTGCCAGGGTCGACCGTGGCCGAGGGTGCCAGGGGCAGACCGTCCGAGCCTTCCACTTCCGAGCTTCAGGGTGGGCCAGAGGCCTAATGTATCTGCTTTGCTTTCTCTTTTTGTATGTTTTTCCTTTTTCGAAGAAAAACTTTCCTTTTTGTGAAAGGTAGGTTGAAAACGTAAGGTAGTAGATAAACACTTGATTATTTCTTACTACCATTGCCGTGATTTAACCAGCGTATCTGTAGTAGTTGGAAAGTGCCGATACTTTCTGCGCAGATCTCGCACGATGGTTAGGTGGGCGTTTGACAGGGTGTCTTTTCGTTTTCTCATGCTTTGAATGTTTGGCCGCTTCGTGTGTCCCGCTGGGGCGGAAACGAGGAGTTTGAGGTGACCGTTCGTAGGGAGAGGTCCTTTTGGCGTGTTTTTGAGGGGAGAATCATTTAAGGCAAGTAACCTCCCTTCACCTATAAAAGGCCTGAAGGGCGTCTCTCCCTCTCCATCGCTTAGAGTTTTCTCTGACAGTCTTTCCTCTCTCCTTCTTCACGAAGCGTTGTGCCGTCGAATTTGAAGCATGGAAGACATTCTGGAAGATAAAGCTGCCGATGATGGAGGGAAGAGAGTCCTTGCTGCTTCAGGTTTGAAGGGAGTTCGATGGCCGGCGGGCAGATTTGAAGGGGGTTCGACGTGTGGAAGCACATCGCCTTCTTCTATCAATTCCGGTCGGCGCTTGCGGGGATGGGTGTGATGGCGGATGGATGGGGGAATCAGGCATCCTTCTCGCTCACTCTCTGGAGGGGATTCCTCAAGATTCCTCTCCACTTCCTGCTTTTCCTTCTTTCTCCCCGCAGCCTCTTTCTCTCTCTTCAGCCCTTCTCATCATTTCTTTCACTCTTCGGAGGGTGATACGTGCAGCGAAGAGTGAGATAGAAGGGGGGGATGAATAGATCACTCCCAATCCGATAAACACAGCCACAAGTTCTTGGCCCCTCAAACTATAGAAATAAAGGCCACGTAAATAGACAACAAAGATGATAAGAGAAGAAGTGATATCGAGAAAGCAACCACAAAGAAGCAAAGTCTCAAGAAGTTGGAGAGCAGCACACGAAAATAACCAAACCACAAATGAGACATCGAATTTTTTAGGTGGTTCGATTGCTATCTGCAATCTACGTCCACCCCTTACTCAGTCGAGTAAGGCTTCCTTGCACTTGAGTCGCACACAGCAGACTCAGTCTGTAACAACCGCTGCCAAATAGCTTGTACAGAGGAACAGCCTCCTCAATCTTCTGATCGACCAGAAGAAGAGCACCGGAGAACAATCTCCCTTCCTTTGCACGCAGTAAAGGGAACCCTGTGCAGTTACTCCCAAGTAACTCACACAACAAGAGGATTGAACCTCTCTTCCTTCAAGACATTGGAGGGAACTGGAGAACCTCTCCCTTCCTCCGAACAGTGGAGGGTAACAATATGGAATGAAGATGATTAAACAAAAACTTGAAAACACAGCGATCGGTAAATGATAATATTCTCTAGAAACAAAGATAATGTAGCTTCCATAGAAGCAAATCTTCTCATTCACGAACACTTCTCCCTCTTAGAAATTTTTCTTTCTCTTCCGCTTCTGCTGGCTCTCTTTCTCCTTCTCCTCTCTTTTCTGTTCTCGTTGTTATTTTTTTCTTCTGCTCAGCATTCGCTTTTTATAGAGCATCAGAGGACGGGCGTGTGCTTTCCATTATTCCCGCTTAAAGGCCTTAGCCCACGTGGCAGAATCCCACCTCACTTCTCTCCACGTGTCACGATCCTGCCACCTCCTCCATACTGGGATCACGAGCCATTCTTATTCTTCCAGAAAAAAATACCCGACAGACAATCAGAAGAAAGCATTTCGGATACTGGTAAGAAGGATGACATTGCATTGGGCGTATAAATGCTTATTGCACGAACTGGGAGAGATGCACCGATTATATAAAACATGAGGCAAATGTTGCACCGAATGTGAATAGACATAACATGCACTGAGTAGAGATATTCAAGTCAACCATTGAATTGACTTACTAAAGTGATTGACCCCATGTGCACAGACTCTAGCGTCCACCCGTGCAGCTGGTGTGCACAGACATGGGTCCAAGAGGCACACGACGAAGACTTTGTACTGAGTCAAAGGAAAGGATCAAGGATATGCACGGACTTTTAAAAACAACTGTGTAACACAGTAGATGCACCGAGTTGGATTTGCGAGAATTGCAGCGAGATGAAAGAGAAGAATCATCCGAACAAAAACGGATGCAAGACAGACCTTGCACCGAGTCTGAAAGGCGAGACGCACAAAGATGCACAAACAAGATATGCACGAACCTAAAAGTGTATGCTGCAATGAAATACAATGAAATGCACTGAGCCAATTTATGTCTAGACACGTAATGCACCGAGATGGAAATGGGGCTACAGTGTTTGTGAGTGAGACAGAGACTTGCACCGAATTGATAAAGAGAAGTACAAGACACCGCTTGCACCAAGACGTATTTGCACTGAGATGAAGAGACAAGATCTAACGGTCCATACCAGACGACGATTGCACCGACTAGAGCTTGCACCGACCTCGAGAGGTGAGATGCAAGGACATGTTATGCACGGACCTTAAAGCTATTACCACAGACTTCCTTCATGTTTTGAAACAAGTAAATGCACCGAATGTATAAATTGATCTAGGGATAAAAACAAATTGATTTATAGTGTGTGACATCATCAAAACCTTAGGCATGCAACAATCTCTCCCTTTTTGATGATGGCAACACTATGAATCAAGCAATATCAAGGCATTAAAAACAATCAGTTAAAAACAGGCCAATCATACAGACAAATCAAGCACAACTTCTGAACCTCAGCTTTCCTCCAAAAACACTTTCTCAGAATATGAATGGTCTCTCGGATATTGCATGGCCTCATGACCTCTCTGCCCCTTTGACATCATCAAAAGGAAATGAAAAATGTATGAAATTGCTGGAGACATGAGGAAGAAGTATAGTGACTTCTTAGTGTAGAAAGACCCAACAACATATCTTAAGAGAATAAGTGAGGTGCTAAACTCAAGTGAAGATTCTTGAACTCTGGTAATCAGTAGAGAATTAGTATGAGAGAAAAGTTTATCCACACACATGGTATATGATGTAGAACAGGGGTGAACAAGCATGGCAAGATTTCTGATTAAAACAACAGGACTTTGTAGACGACAAGAGACAAAATCAGAGAAGGTGTTCTCATAGTATTGAAGACAAGCATTCTAGACCTTTGCACAGAGACAAGGGATAATATAGAGTTTTGCAATGAGATCAATGAGTAGTTTGGTAAATCACACTTTTGACATTAGGGAGACACCTTGATCAGAGGCCGGAATCCCCAGTTACTCAGTGTGAGTACCTCATTACTTCTTCCTTTTGAAGAACAGAGTTAGTAACTGTGGCTTTTTACATGGGGAAACACCTTGATCAGAGGCCAGAGTCCCCAGTTACTCACCACCTTGTCACCATTGCTCTCTGTTGATCATAGATATTAAGGTCATTTTGCATGCAATTTTTTTATTTATTAAAAATTGGACACCTCATGACATAGGAGTTACTTCACTTCATTGATGAAGCTCCCAGTTTCTCAGTGATCAAGCCATTGACCTTTGTTCATTTAGTTGATCCCTTATGATGTGGAGGGGAAATGGTTGAAGACAATACCAGAAGGACTGTTTCTTTGTAATGAATCTTGAGATCTAGATTTCAAGTTGTTCTGAACAAATATCAAGACATGTAGGTTTTAGCCTGACCTGAAATCATTGACAATGTAGGAAGATATACTTTGACCACTTAAACCAAATCTCTGATAAACTACTAGAGGAAAGATTCTAGCAGGACTTTAGTAACACAAACGTATAGACTTAAGAGATGAATGAGATTCTACTGACTGAGAGAACTGCACTCATTCAATCATGAGAACCAGCAATGACACACATATGGTCAGTCTTTTTGAGTCAGACAAAATCACTACCTTTCCAGCTCCCCCTTAAACGAAGCACTCAATGAAACTAATCAGAAGATACACAAAGCTCCCCCTCACAATAAGGACATACATTTCACACAGCATTTTACCAAGATAGATCAATTCAATATCAGGAGAAAAATAGTTAAGATAATTTGAACAAGCCTAGTTCTCTCCTTAATGTGGTGAATTTGTCATTGTCCAGAGGCTTGGTGAAGATGTCAGCAATTTGATTAGCAGTGTCGACATGAATCAGTTCAAAGTTATTCTTAGAAATCTTATCTCTTATGAAATGATGCCTGATTTCTATGTGTTTGGTGCGGGAGTGCAGAACATGATTCTTAGCTAGGTTGATGGCACTGGTATTATCACAGTAAATAGGTGTGCACCCCAGGTCTACTTGATAGTCCTGAAGTTGGTGTTTAATCCAAATGACTTGTGTGCCACAACTCCCTACAGCTACGTATTCAGCCTCTGCAGTGGAGAGGGCCACAGAGTGTTGTTTCTTGGAACCCCAAGATACTAAACACCCACCTAGAAATTCACAGTGATCACTAGTGCTCTTTCTATCTAGTTTACACCCGGCATAATCTGCATCTGTGTATGCAACTAAATCAAGTGTGTGTGATGCAGGAAACCATAAACCAAGAGTGTGAGTAGTGGACATGTATCTGAAGATTCTTTTTACAGCAACTAAATGCAATTCAGTGGGTCTAGATTGATACCTTGCACACGTTCCTACACTGAATTGAATATCAGATCTTGAAGCAGTCAAATAAAGTAGAGATCCAATCATACCTCGATAGAGCTTGGCATCTACTTCTTTACCTGTCTCATCTCCATCCAATGAGGTGTTGGTACCCATTGGTGTTGTAATGTGCTTCAAGTTGTTCATGCCAAACCTCTTGAGAATTTCCAATGTGTACTTGGTCTGGTTGATGAAGCATCCATCCTCTAATTGTTGTACCTGTAAGCCAAGAAAATACTTTAATTCACCTACCAAACTCATTTCAAATTCAACAGACATCAAATTAGAAAATTCATTGCATAGTTCAGAGCTAGTTGACCCAAAGACAATATCATCTACATATACCTGAACTATGATGAGGTCTTTATTTGAGCTCTTCGAAAAAAGAGTTTGATCCACTTTACCTCTGTGGTAGCCCTTGCTAATCAGAAATTCTGTCAGTCTTTCATACCATGCTCGAGGAGCCTGTTTTAGGCCATATAGGGCTTTGTTCAACCTGAAAACTTGGTTAGGTTGAGGAGAAAACTGAAATCCGGAGGGTTGTTCAACAAAAACCTCTTCCTTGATAACACCATTCAAAAAAGCACTCTTCACGTCCATTTGCTGGAGTTTTATGTTCTTAGAACATGCAAATACTAGCAATATTCTTATTGCTTCCATTCTAGCAACAGGTGCATAGGACTCATCGAAATCAACACCAAATTCCTGACAGTAGCCCTTGGCTACTAGTCTGGCTTTATTTCTAGAAATGATTCCATCTTCATTCATTTTATTCTTAAACACCCACTTAGTTCCTATGACATTAGTATTTTCTGGTCTTGGAACAAGCTTCCAGACATTATTTCTTTCAAATTGACCTAACTCCTCACACATGGCATTAGTCCATGACTGATCACTTAAGATCTCTTCTATTGATTTGGGTTCAATTTGAGAGACCAGAGCAATTAGGTGATGGTTATGAACATTCTTGAAGGGAGACCTAGTTCTAAGAGGTTCTTCAAGATTGCCTAATATGTTATCTATTGGGTGATCTTTAAGATATCTAACATTTATTGAAGACTCACCTGTCTCAGTCGGCTCTACCTGGTTGGGAGCCTCTGATGACTCATTTGGCTGAAGCTCCTCTTCTTCTTTGTCTTCTAGGAATTCTCCATTGTGCTCGGAATCCCTGTCAGTGTTTTCAATGTTAGTAACACCTTTTGCTTCACCAAAAATAATGTGTGGAGACTCCTCAACTTTCTGATCATTTATGTTAAAGACTCTATATGCTCTCGACACTTCAGAGTATCCTAAAAATATTCCAGGATAGCTTTTAGCATCAAATTTATCTAAGTCTTTCATGTCGTTATTATGGATAAAGCATTTAGCTCCAAAAATCCTGAAATGAGTCAGATTTGGTTTCTTACCTTTCAACAGCTCATAGGGTGTTTTCTTGTGGATTGGTCTTACCATGGCCCTGTTGATTGTATAAGTTGCTGTATTGGCCGCCTCTGCCCAAAATTTTCTTGGTAGTTGACTCTCAATCAGCATGGTCCGGGCCATCTCCACAATGGTTCGATTTCTTCACTCCACAATTCCATTCTGCTCTGGTGTCCTGAGAGAAGAAAACTTATGTGTTAGTCCCTCTCTTTCACACAGTTCAGAAAACATGGAGTTCTCAAATTCACCTCCATGGTCAGATTGAATTGAACAAATTCTATGTTTTCCTTCTTGTTTGACTTTATTAAAAAGTTGTTTGAATTTTTGAAAAGCATCATTTTTGTTGGCTAAGAAAAAGATCCATGAAAATCTAGAGTGGTCATCAATGATCACATAACCAAATCTACTTCCATTAAGACTCTGAGTTCTAGTAGGACCAAAAAGGTCCATATGAAGAAGTTCCATTGGTCTAGACGACAATGGCTCAGATCTTAGCTTGAAGGACATTCGAGTCTGTTTACCTAGAGCACAGGCATCACAGACTTTTGAAGTTGAACTGAACTTGATTTTAGGCAAGCCTCTAACTAAATCATGCTTGATCAATTTATTTAAAGTGGAGAAGCTAGCATGGTCTAAACGTCTATGCCAAACAAAAGCGTCACTTCCAGAATTGGCAGATAAGCATAGATTAGAATCAGACTCAACATCTAAGTCTACCAAGTAGACATTATTGGTTCTGTTGGCTACAAATTTAATGCTATCAAAATTTATTTTAAAGATTTTGCATGAATTATTATCAAACACAACCCTGTGACCCTTATCACATAATTGACTTATGCTAATCAGATTGTGTTGAAGACCTTCCACAAGTAAAACTTTCTCAATGGAGTTAGTGGAAGACTTACCAACAATGCCGACCCCAATGATCTTACCTTTGTTCTTTCCTCCAAATTTGACCAGACCCCCTACCTTCATTTCTAACTTGCTGAACTTGGATCGGTGTCCTGTCATGTGCCTGGAGCAGCAATTGTCGAGATACCATTTGTTGTTCTCAGCTACCAGGCACACCTACACAAGCAAAATCAAGCAAAGTAGTTCGGAACCCAAGATGAGTTGGGTCCAAAGACATCATTCAAATCTTTAAGCAGATGTTTAAGGATCCAGAATTGTCTCAACTTGGTTTTCTCTTGCACCTTAATTTCTGGTCTATTGAAGTTGTGAGTGGAGGTATGTCCAGCTGGTCTGGAGAAATGAAATCTATTCCAGTTATTAGGTTTCTCATCCCTGGGGTATCTCCTGTGAGCTTGTTGATTAACAAATTTTTGAGGATGAGTGTTGTTTCTCCAGTAACTCTTGTCAGGACCCATTCTTTTGTAGTAGTTCCAACTTTTATTCTGATTCATTTCCTTGGTCCAGCTACTACTTATGTTCTGGCGAATGGGCTTAGTGAAATTCTTCACAAAATTCATTCCTATTTTAGATGATCGTCCAACATTGTTTGTTAAATTTTCTTTTGGACATTGAACACTCTGGTTTCTGTTTGAGCTGGATGGAGTGTCCAGCTTTTCTTTTCCCTTTTCTGGGCAGAAGGTGGTAGTCTTAAACTGAAATGGTCTCTTGTTGGATGGATCATAGCCTAAACCCTCCTTGTTGAAATTAACCCTTGTACCTAGTATAGAATCCAGATTCGATTTTCCTTGAACAAAATTTTCTAAAACTTTTTGTTTGTCCTCCAACTCTCTTTGCATAGACTCACAATTTTTCAAGAGTTCAGAGTTGACTTTCTTAACAGCTTCATACTTCTATGTGATCACACTATTTTCATTCAGGCATTCTTCAAATTTAATCTTGAGTTGGTTGAGCTGTGTGTGAACTTCCTGGTTCTCAAGGGTTTGCTTTTCATTCTCCTTTTCCAGAGAAGTCATTTCTTCTAATTCTTCTTTTAGTTTCTGATTTTCCTTACAGATTTGCGTTTGTTCTTCAACATTGGTATTGAATTTTCTCTTCAGAACCATATGCTCTTTACTAAGTGAATTGAACTTATCTAACAGTTCTGCATAGGTGTCTTCCCAGTCATCGATAGAGAAATTCTCAAAAATATTTGTTACCTCCTCTTCGCTATTTGCCATCAGGCAAATTCCTTCTTCACCCTCCTCCGAGGAATTGTCTTTTGGATCCTCTTCCTCATCGCTCCAGGTGCAGACCATTGCCTGTGGCTTCTTCTTCTACACTTTCGAGCTCTTCTTCTGAGGGTTGGGACCTTTCTTCTGAAGATCAGGGCAGTCCCCTTTCATGTGTCCGGGTTTCCTGCAATGAAAACATGTAATTCTCTTAGTACTCCTATCTTTGTCATTGCTGGAATCGAAGTTCTTACCAGAAGGGTATGACTTCTTCCTCCTGAAGGTCTTTCCCTTAGACCTTAAGAATTTTATGAATTGGCGAGTAAGCATTGCTTGCTCCTCTTGGTCGAGATCTGACAATCCATCAGACTCGCAACTACTACTCCCGCTACTGCTACTTCCCTTGCTGTGGGACGCCCTGAGGGCAATATTCTTGTTCTTTCTGTCGCTTCCCTCACCTTTCCTTTTAATGTTCATCTCATACGTCATAAGGGATCCTATGAGTTCGGTGACAGTCGTAGTCGTCAGATCCCTTGACGCTTCTATCACAGTGGCTTTTGTATGCCATGAAGGGGTTAGAGATCTAAGTATCTTCCTGACAACATCTCCCTCAGCCATCTCTTTTCCAAGCCCCTTAAGACTATTTGTGATCAGAGACAATCTGGCATACATCTCAGTTATGGTCTCCTCTGATTTCATTTTAAACATCTCATATTCATAGGTGAGGAGATTTACCTTTGTTGCTCTCACTTGAGCTGTACCTTCGTAGATTAATTCCAGCTCATCCCACATTTTCTTGGCCGTCTTACATGCTGAGATGCGAGCATATTCGTCTGGGTGTACAACACACTGGATGATGTTCAGGGCTGTCCAGTTGAGCGACGATTGCTTGACTTGATCATCTGTCCATGCATCCTCATTCGGTGGTAGCTCGTATGGCCCTGTGGTGATCACCCTCCACAACTTGTGGCTTTGCGCCCAGATGAATACCTCCATCCTCTTTTTCCAGAATAGATAATTGTTACCATCAAAGAAAGGAGGACGACTGATAGATTGTCCCTCAGCCATAAAGCTTCGAGGACCATTAGGGTTAGCCTGACCGTTGGCCCACATGGTGAAAACCTGCTCTGATACCAAATGATACGTGCAGCGGAGAATGAGATAGAAGGGGGGGGATGAATAGATCACTCCCCAATCTGATAAACACAGCCACAAGTTCTTATCCCCTCAAACTATAGAAATAAAGGCCATGTAAACAGACAACGAAGATGATAAGAGAAGAAGTGATATCGAGAAAGCAACCACAAAGAAGCAAAGTCTCAAGAAGTTGAAGAGCAGCACACGAAAACAACCAAACCACAAATGAGACAACGAATTTTTTAGGTGGTTCAATTGCTATCTGCAATCTACGTCCACCCCTTACTCAGTCGAGTAAGGCTTCCTTGCACTTGAGTCGCACACAGCAGACTCAGTCTGCAACAACCGCTGCCAAACAGCTTGTACAGAGGAACAACCTCCTCAATCTTCTGATCAATCAGAAGAAGAGCACCGGAGAACAATCTCCCTTCCTTTGCACGCTGTAAAGGGAACCCTGTGCAGTTACTCATAAGTAACTCACACAACCAGAGGATTGAACCTCTCTTCCTTCAAGACATTGGAGGGAACTGGAGAACCTCTCCCTTCCTCCGAACAGTGGAGGGTAACAATATGGAATGAAGATGATCAAACAAAAACTTGAAAACACAGCGATCGGTAAACGATAATATTATCTAGAAACAAAGATAATGTAGCTTCCATAGAAGCAGATCTTCTCATTCACGAACACTTCTCCCTCTCAGAAATTTTTCTTTCTCTTCTGCTTCTGCTGGCTCTCTTTCTCCTTCTCCTCTCTTTTCTGTTCTCGTTGTTATTTTTTTCTTCTGCTCAGCATTCGCTTTTTATAGAGCATCATAGGATGGGCATGTGCTTTCCATTATTCCCGCTTAAAGGCCTTAGCCCACGTGGCAGAATCCCACCTCACTTCTCTCCATGTGTCACGATCCTGCCACCTCCTCCATACTGGGATCACGAGCCATTCTTATTCTTCCGGAAAAAAATACCTGACAGACAATCAGAAGAAAGCATTTCAGATACTGGTAAGAAGGATGACATTGCATTGGGCGTATAAATGCTAAATGCATGAACTGGGAGAGATGCACCGATTATATAAAACATGAGGCAAATTGTGCACCAAATGTGAATAGACATAACATGCACTGAGTAGAGATATTCAAGTCAACAATTGAATTGACTTACTAAAGTGATTGACCCCATGTGCACAGACTCTAGCGTCCACCCGTGCAGCTGGTGTGCACAGACATGGGTCCAAGAGGCACACGACGAAGACTTTATACTGAGTCAAAGGAAAGGATCAAGGATATGCACGGACTTTTAAAAACAACTGTGTAACACAGTAGATGCACCGAGTTGGATTTGTGAGAATTACAACGAGATGAAAGAGAAGAATTATCCGAACAAAAATGGATGCAAGACAGACCTTGCACCGAGTCTGAAAGGCGAGACGCACAAAGATGCACAAACAAGATATGCACGAACCTAAAAGTGTATGCTGCAATGAAATACAATGAAATGCACTGAGCCAATTTATGTCTAGACACGTAATGCACCGAGATGGAAACGGGGCTACAGTGTTTGTGAGTGAGACAGAGACTTGCATCGAATTGATAAAGAGAAGTACAAGACACCGCTTGCACCAAGACGTATTTGCACTGAGATGAAGAGACAAGATCTAACGGTCCATACCAGACGACGATTGCACCGACTAGAGCTTGCACCGACCTCGAGAGGTGAGATGCAAGGACATGTTATGCACGGACCTTAAAGCTATTACCACAGACTTCCTTCATGTTTTGAAACAAGTAAATGCACCGAATGTATAAATTGATCTAGGGATAAAAACAAATTGATTTATAATGTGTGACATCATCAAAACCTTAGGCATGCAACAGAGGGTGCATGCACTCTCTTCCTTCCAAAGAGTTGGTAGAGAGGTGGCCTTCATTCGTATTCCCTCTTCCCCTTCCTCCATCTCTGTCAACTTGGAAGGTAGCCTTCTTCTTCCTAATCCTTCTGTCACCTTTGTTCCGAGTTACCCGAGCCAACGGGGTCGACTATCCTTAATCCGAGCCAGTTTCTGTACGAAGCAGAGTCAGTGGCTGGACGCGGGGAGGTTAACCGAGTCAGCTGAGCGATGGGCTCGTACGGCGGCGCCAGATGGATTTTTGCTTTTTTGACATGTATTATCTTGGCTTCGGTCTTTCTGATGTAGAAGCGAGTTGTTTGAATAAAAAAGGAAAGGAAACTTTTGTTTTATTTCATGCTGCTTACACAATGCTCGGCGTTCAGAAATAGAACTTGCGTAGTGTAGTCATGTTCCAGGTCCGAGGGATGGGTTCTCCTTCCATAGTAGATAGCCGATATGCTCCTTTCCCGAGCATCTTGACCACTCGGTAGGGGCCTTCTCAATTAGGGGATAGCTTGCCCGCCGCCTCAAGTGTTCGAGAGGCTTCGGCTTTTCTGAGAATGAAGTCTCCCGGCTGGAAGTGTCTGTCTCGAACCTTGGTGTTGTAGTATCGAGTGAGGCGGCGTTGATACTCTGTTGCTCGGATGTCGCACCCCAGATTAAATTATAGTGAAAAACTTCTCTAAACAAATAAAATCCTTGAATAAGTATCCAATAAAGTCAAAAGAAATACTTATAGCCATGGTCCTTTAAATACCATTCAATTTTAAGGGCCCAAATATCAAAATCCAAGTGGTTAAATCAAAGCCTTAACCTTCATGGGCCTTTAGTACAACTCATTTCCTAAGAACAAAGGTGCATGGGTATTAAAAGCCTTAAACTTCTAAATGGGCCTTAATAACCTTAACATATGGGCTTCTCTTAGGAGAAACTAGCCTAAGGAAATGGGCTTTAGAATTTAATTTTTTCTAATGCTCTTCTAGGTAACCTTAAAGACCATATAAAGGAGTCTCACGTATTCATGAGCTTAAATGGGCTTTAGAAATCAAAGGCCAAATGCCTCAAGCGCTTATAGCCACCTACGTGGGAAAATAGTATAAGATATATATATAAGGATGCACACACATATATATATATATATATAAAAGATTATTCTGTGAAACCCAAATTCCCTCACGTTCGAACATACCTGGTTTAGGGTTTTTGAAACTTCAAATAGGAGGGTGGCTGTAGATATAGTAATAGGAAGGTGCATGAGAAAGCTTATACCTATTAGGATTGTCTACGTGGGAAGTTTGTATACTATTAGGATTCAAAGCACTTCAACTCTATATATATCACCCTTCTCCATCAAGCCCTGGGCTATTGCTCTTGCTACAAATCGAAGGCAATCGGTTGCTACTCTTGTTGTTGCTCTTATATGTGGAAGCAAGCTACTTCACTGCTGTGAAGAAGCCGTCTTCTTCTGCATCCTTCTTGCGGTTGCTAAATTCCTACTGAAGGAAGCTTTTTCTCTTGTTGCTGCACGAAGGAGCAAGACTCCTTCATGCTGATTTTCTCCTACCGTAACCACGCGAAGAAGATCGTTCTTTGTTCCATTCCTTCACGGATTGCAGTTGCGGTAGTTGATTCCTTGCATCGTCTTCCTGAGGAGATAGCCATCTGATCACGAGTTGCTGCTGACGCAGTTACTCATATTCTATCACTCAAACCTATCTATTCGTCGTCCAAATCTTCACCCAAGGTAGGTGTTCTCGACATCAAGCTAAAGTAGTTAATATTAAACCTTAATATAACCTATGCATGTATATACCATATTCTTTTGATGCATCTGTAGGTGGTTCTCTGATAGTTAACCTATAGTCTTCATGCATGAACTTGCCATGTATTTCATTACATTGCTGCATTGATTTAAAAGCATGGATCACGAGCTTCCGGTGGGAAATGAAATAGCGACCTCCATAGGGTCGTAGTTTCATTGAACTGCGCCTGTGCCTCATCTGCTATATTTCTTTTGTGCGCCTTTAACCCTGTCGCTAATTGCCTAGTTCACTGTCTTTAAAATTTAATAAAACTATCAAAGTTTACACACTGAACACTATAGCTAGTTAGTTATAGAGCTTTTGTCTTAACGGCTTGTTCGTGAGTGCCGGGGTGTCCTTTGGCTATGAAATTTTATGGGTATATTATTGGGGTGCAGATCAAGATAGTGAGAGTGGTTGCACTATTTTTCATGTCTCCTATCTCAAGATCCCCCATCTCTTAACGAAAAATTATTTTGAACGTCCGGTTAGGTAGAGTTTTTCGAGCCCGTCATTTCGATATATAGAACGCGTGATTCCGACGTGTATACGTCGAGAACCGGAGGTTTGAAGTAAGTAAGACATTTGATATATAAATGACGACAATATTAGTGTCGTCAAATCCTTTTGTCGACATAACGCAAAGTCGTTAAATTATATATATATATATATATATATATCTTGTAATTATATCTTTAAAAATTCATATCTATTAAAATATGTAACAGAAAATTATAAAAATTATATATCTGGAATTCTCATATTTTTCTCCTAATTATCATATATTTTATTTCTCTAAATTGTTTTAAATAAATAAATGTGTCTTTGAATATATATTTTTGAAACTATTCAATTAAATAGATATTGACGTGAATTCTTGTTGAATAAATTAAGTTAAAAATCATAGAATTAACGTCCCTCCAAGTGGACGCTAATTAATAAATGACATTACTCACGGACGTCAATTAAAATAAGTTTATTTAATTATAGTTAATTATAGAATTGGATGGACGTGAATTCTATAATTAACGCATTCATGTTCTCACTGTTTTCTTCTGATTTTGACCCAATCCTCGGGTCTTTTGGCACTCTAATCTCACGTCCGTAGATGGAGCCCCTTTTTCATGATTGGTTCACATTATACACCTCAACTCTCGGTGACATACGAGCCCTCCGTTGGACATTTCGTTCCTTCGGACTGGCAAGTTAGTCATTGGGACCTCCGTAAGTCTCCGCTAGCCTTGGATTCCCTCAAGGCAGCCGAGCTGGTTGTACCCTAAAAAAACCCTGAATCTGATCCGTGTCACTTTGGTTTTCCATTAGTCTTGACACTCTACTCCTTTTGGAATCTTCTTGTCATCAATTTGAGAACATAACCCTTTGACTCTGTATTTGGCCAAATCTGATTCTGAAACATTAAGGGCTGTGGGTCCGCGACTTTTCAGTGCCAGGTAGGACGGAAGTCCAATTCTGTAAACCATGGTAATTCTGGGTGTGGCATTGCACCAAACTCTGTACATCTGTTATATTCTGTTATTCTATTATATCTGTTATTCTGCAAACTCGGTTAATTCTATTAATTCTGTTATTCTGATAATTTGTTACTTGGTTATTTTGATAATTTAGATATTCTGGTAGATTGCTTATATTTATTGGAACTCTGTTATATTCTGGCCAATTCTGAAGTTATGTTCATCTAAGTATCTGTCCTTGTTATATTCTGATAGCTTGTCCTTGACTCTGCATGGGAATTCATCCCTATTTCTCTTGAGCTCGTAACTACCTTTGACTTTAATATTCGTCTTTCCCGTTAGATTGATCATCATGATTTTCTAGTTCCATGCCTTGCATCATCATGAACATGTTAATTGGCTAATCACTTATATTCTGCTTGATTAGAGATGTAATTCCTACTGAGCGTTTAGCTCACCAGCCTATTTTCAACATTTTTCAGGTAATGACATTGAAGATAGTCCATCAGATGGGGAAGGGCAAGAGTGTTGAGTGTTGTGGAAAAAGCAAACCAGTGTC
This sequence comes from Amorphophallus konjac, assembly GCA_022559845.1. Lineage (NCBI taxonomy): Eukaryota > Viridiplantae > Streptophyta > Magnoliopsida > Alismatales > Araceae > Amorphophallus > Amorphophallus konjac. The sequence goes on along the minus strand of CM040120.1, from coordinate 284,031,559 downwards.
TTTTAGTTTTCTTGAGTCTTATCTTGTCCTTAAGAGTCTTCTTCCCTTGTTAAAGCATTTGAGTCTTTTCTTTTTTTCATGTAAGTTGAGTCAAGTTATGTAATTGACATTTGATTATCAATAGAGATTTATATTTTGTCAACATGGTCTAGCCTTGGAATATTATGACTTATGTTTGCTCTGATTATTCACGACTGTATCACTGCCGCGTTCCGAATTACACATTCCGCTGTTATCGGTTCGGGGCGTGACATCGGATGCTGGCGATCTCTGAGACTTCATCTGCTAGGTCAAGGTTTTCGAGCAATTTTTGGTCGTTTGCCTCGGGCGAGAAGCAGATGATTCGTAGGGAGGGATTGCCAACCTCCAACGGAATCACGGCCTCAGTGCCGTATACCAGCTGAAAGGGACTCTCACCGGTTGCCGTTATGGGAGTCGTTTTGTGCGACCAAAGTACACTCGGCAATTCCTCGAGCCAGCTGCCCTTGGCTTTACCAAGCCTAGTCTTGATGCCTTTTAAGATAGTCTTATTGGCATTTTCGACCAGCCCGTTAGCCTGAGGGTGGGCGACCAAAGTGAAGTGATTGCGAATGTTTAGGTCGGCACATCTGCCTCAGAAATAACGAGAATCAAATTGCCGACCATTGTCGCTCACTATCACCCGGAGGATGCCGTAGCGACATATGATCGATTTCCAGACGAAACTCCACACGACTGTCTCAGTGATGCTAGCTGTAGCTTCGGCCTCGATCCACTTGGTGAAGTAGTCGATGGCGACGATGATAAACTTCTTCTGAGCCTGAGCCGTAGGGAATGGCCCAAGGATGTCGATTCCCCACCGAGCGAAAGGATAAGGCTTGGCTAGGGTGATGAGCTCCGTTGCTGGCTGATGGACCAAGTGGTCGAATCGCTGGCATCGGTCACATTGTTGCACGTAGGTCGAGCAATCACGCTGTAGAGTGGGCCACCAGTAACCTTGCCGAAGCAGGATCCGGGCGAGAGACCTTCCTCCTTGATGCGCTCCGCATAGACCTTCGTGAACTTCTTGAATTGCTTGGCTAGCTTCGTCCGTACTGATGCACTTCAGGAGGGGACCGGAGTAGGATCTGCGGTACAAAGTGCCGTCCAGAATGACAAATCACCGAGCTTGGTATTTCAATCTCTGAACTTCCCGAGGGTCAGGAGGCTCCTGAGAGTCTTAGAGCCACGACAGGTAGGGGGTATGCCAGTCGCTCGGGGAGGCCGAGTCAACGGCCATGAGCTCCGAATCAATGCTCGGTCGTTCTAGCTCTTCGAGAAGGACCGATCGAGTACCTTCCGGGTCAAGAGAGGTGGCCGGCCGGGAGAGGGCGTCCGCTCTAGAGTTTTCTTCCCGAGCTATTTGGACTACCTCGAAACTTTCGAATGGCTGTGCCACGGTTCTGACCAGCTAGAGGTATTTGACCATCAGTTCTTCCCGAGCTTCGTAATCACCGTTGACCTAGCTAGCGACCAGTTGGGAGTCAGTGTGAATTCTGACTCGCTCAGCCCCCAACCGCCGGGCCATGCGGGCTCCCGAGATAAGGGCTTCGTACTCGGAGGAGTTGTTGGATGCCTGGAAGTTGAACTTCAAGGCGTATTGCAGCTTTGCTCCTTCGGGGGACTTCAGGAGGATTCCAGCGCCACTTTCGGCCGAGTTGGAGTATCTGTCGACGAACAGTTCCCAGGTTGGCCCGGGTGCGGATAGAGATTTTTCTTCAGTTGGGATGGTGCTCTCAGTGATGAAGTCGGTGAGCACCTGTTCTTTGATAGCCGAGCGAGGCTGGTACGATATATTGTAGGCCCCGAGCATGATTGCCCATTTGACGAGGTGCCTCAAGGCTTCAGGGTGAGCGAGGATCCTCTTTAGTGGTTCGCCGGTCAACACGATGATGGGGTGCCCTTGGAAGTAGGGTTGAAGGCGCTTGACCGAGGTAACCAACGCTAGCACGAGTCTCTTGGTTGCGGGGTACCTTCTCTCGGCCTCGTTAAGCATCTTGCTGGTGTAGTAGACCGGTCTCTCAACTTTCGAGTCATTTTTGACCAGGACCGAGCTAACCGTAGATGGAGTTGCCGAGAGGTAGAGATATAAGGCTTCACCTGGGACGGGCTTGGACAACACTAGGGGTGAAGCCAGGAACTCCTTAAGCTCAGCGAACGCCTTTTGGCATTCCTCGTCCCATGCAAATGTAGTAGATGCCATTTTGGGCCCCCTTAATAGTTTGTAGAAGGGTAGGCATCGTTCGGCCGCACGGGATAGGAATCGGTTGAGCGCAGCAATGCACTTAGTAAGGCATTGAACGTCCTTGATGCAGGTGGGGGGCCGCATGTCCAGGATGGCCTGGACCTTGTCGAGGTTAGCCTCGATCCCCCGCCGGGTCACCAAAAAACCCAAGAATTTCTCAGACCTTACTCCGAAGGCACACTTGGTGGGGTTGAGCTTCATATTGTACCTCAGGAGAGTATCGAAGGTCTCAGCTAGGTCGACAAAGTGGTCCTCGGCCCTGGGGGTCTTGACGAGCATGTCGTCAATATAGGCCTCGACATTCCAGCTGAGCTGTCTCTCGAACATGTGGTTGACCAGCCTCTGGTATGTGGCTCCAGTGTTCTTCAACCCGAAGGGCATCTGGGTGTAGCAGTAGACGCCGAAGTCGGTGATGAAGGTGGTCTTCTCAATATCTTCTGGATTCATTCTGATCTGGTGGTAACCTGAGTAGGTGTCCAGGAAACTGAGTATCTCGTTGCCCGAGGTTGAGTCAACCAATTGGTCGATACTCGGCAACGGATAGCAGTCTTTTGGTGTAGCTTTGTTCAAGTCGGTGAAGTCCACGCACATTCGCCACTTCTCCGAAGCTTTTGGCACCAGGACGACATTGGCCAGCCACCTCAGGTACATGATCAATCTAAAAAGACCAGTCTTCTACCCCTTGGTGACTTACTCCTTGATGATCCTCTCCTTCTTGGGGGCATGCTTCCTTCTGCATTGTTGTATGGGCTTCACGGTTGGGTCGAGGTTGAGTTTATGCATTACCGTCTCTCCCGGTATCCTGGGGAGTTGATCATCAGACCATGCAAAGACTCAGATATACCCAGAAAGAAATTCTTTGTATTACTGCTGAACTTCGGATGGTAGGTCGACTCCAATCTTTACTCCTAGGGTCGGGTCATCGTTTAGGAAAACCGTTAGCAACTCGCCTCCAGGCTCAGATGTTGCGGGTTTTTTCTCGATTTTCTGGGGGCCCTTACTTTTCCCGTCCGGCCTTGTGGCTTCAACCGAGATATTATAACACCTTCTAGCCAATGCCTGGTTACCCCGGACTTCCCCCACCCCGTGCTTAGTGGGGAACTTCATCTTTTGGTGGTAGGTAAAGGGCACCACTTTCATCCGGCTAAGGATCCCCCGGTCGAAGATTGTATTGTATGCCATCATACCCTTAATCACTATGAAGTCCACCATAACCGTAACGGTTTTGGGTGGGGTGCCGAGAGTAACCGGTAGGCTTAGTGCTCCCTCGGGATAAGTGGCCTGGCCATTGAACTCACAAAGGGGGGTTCAGATCGGGCGGAGTTTAGACGGATTCTTCCCCATCTTAAGAAAACACTCATAAGACAATACATCATGGGCGCTTCCATTGTCAACTAGAATACTATCTATGTTACAATGGTTTATCGTAGCCGAAATAACTAGGGTGTCGTCATGCGGGGTGGTCAGCCCTTCCAGGTCTTGGTCGGAGAAGGCTATGACCTGTGGCTCACTCGGCGGGGCCTTGGGAGGCTCAGTGGCTTGGCTTGCCCGCTCAGCGTGACGCTTCCTTCCTCGGCTACTATCTTCTCCTGATGTAGCTCCTCTAGCGATGACGTTGATGTGGACCCCGTGAGGGGCGTTGTCGATCTCCTCTGGGGCGCCTCGGTCTTCCTTCTGCCCAGCCACGAATCGGGATAGGTGTCCCTGGCGGGCGAGGCACTCGATTTCATCCTGGAGCTGGTGGCAATCACCGGTATGATGCCCATGGTCGCTATGGAACAGGCAGTGCTTGCTGCGATTGTGGCTCTTCGACCTCATCAGCTCAGGTTGGCGGAAGAGGCCCGAACCTTTGATGTCTTCATAGATCTCGTACATCGGAGCGATTAAGGGAGTGTACCGCTCGTACTTTTGGGACGGTTCTTTGGGCTCCCCGTCTCGGTTCCACCTTTTTCTTGGGCCCGAGCTTGGCTTGGGTGCTCGCTTCTTGTCCCCCTCCCGACCCGAGCTGATTGCGCCTCGGCATGCACTGAGGACTTCTTCGCACTCAGCGTGGCACAAAGCCAGAGTCACTAGCTCAGCAAGGGTCGAGGGAGGGTGGAGGACAAGTTCGCGGCAGAGGTTCTCATCGTGGGTGACCCCGGTCAGCGCGGTTATGGCCGAGGCAACATCCAAGCGGGGGATCCTCAGGGCTTCCGACTTAAATCGGTTGATATAAGCTCGGAGTCTCTCCCCCTGCACCTGTTTGAGAGCTAATAGCCCCGCTACCGACCTTAGGGGGCCGCTGCCGGTGAAACTCTCCTTAAACACTCGCCCGAATTGCTTGAAGTCCCGGATGGATCCGGGGGCGAGGGCCCGGAACCATGCTTGGGCACCTTGGACCAGGGTGGTCACAAAGGCTCGGCACTTGATGGCGTCGGACGCTCCGTGAAGGGTCATCAGGGCGTCGAAGCTATCGAAGTGGTCAGCCGGGTCGCCCTGGCCGTCGTAAGACTTGAAGGTCGGAATGGAGGTTCTGGGAGATACCTCTGCCTTCAAGATGTAGTCAGAGAATGGGGATTTCTCCTCATCCTCCGCTGAAGAGACCTTCTGCAAGGCGCGTAGGGCGCTCTCCTGTTCTGCGAAGCACCTCTCAAACTCTCGCAGTCGGAGGGATAATTCTGGCTGTCGCTGCTCCGTGGGACTGGGGGGACTGTCTTGGCGTTCCCCAGGGACTTCGGTCTCTGGGTTCGGACCGCGCGCCCCAGGTTTTCCCCTTTTCGGCGTGGAGGAGGCCTCTTATTCTGAAAGAGGGGCTTATGTAGGTCCTCCTAACCTGTTACGAATAAGCCATCGGCCTCGGAGGGTGAAGCGGCCTCCGGCAGTGTGCTGGGACGCGTTCTCGTGGGGAGGGCTCTCCAGAGGGGCGCGTGACCTTCCTTTCCTGGCCACCTAGGTCCTCATGAGTTCCACGAGGTTGTCCAGTTTTGCGTTGAGGGCTTGGAAAGTGTCAGCGCCCCTGTTGAGTGGTAGCTCCACCCCCGCGGGAGGAGTGGGCGGTCCGTCAGCTGGGGTGCTGGCGTTGGAGGGGGGGTTTTGTGAGGCCTGAGAGGGGCCTTCTCCCACCGCCACCATGGCCTTTCTCTTATCACCGGTGGACCTCCTCCCTGAACTCCTTCGCACCATACTGGCTCTTTGGTCGTTTCTCACAGACGGCGCCAGATGAAGAGGGGCGATCTCGCGCTAGTCCTGAGCTGGAGGAGATGATCATTGAATAGTGAACTGTAAAGAGAGGAAACAGATCAGGGGGCCCAGGGATGGTTCCCTGGGAAAAACCCTCCAATGCCTAAGTCAGTAGAGCAATGGTGGAAGCTATGAAGGGAGGAGGAAAGAGATGCACGAGATCCCTCTACACCAAGATGGTGAAGTGGTTCCCGCTCAGGGAATTCTAGGCATGTGTTGGCCTTACCCTTCGTTGGAGGGAGTCCCAGGTTTAAATAGTGCGTCGGCCCCATGAGTCCCGTAAGCTGAGGAGTTTCATGCGGGGGTTACATCCCTGACGCGGGCTCTTTACGTCCTCATCGTGGGCTCTTGATAGCCTTAAGGAGTCGTGGGTCCCCTTATCCTTGTAATCTCTTGCATAGAAGGGGATCTCAACTGCAGTGTGGATAAGGAATCGTCGACCGACCCCAGCACAGAGAATGCCGACCATGTCTGGGTGATAGGCATAGCTCGGGTGAAGCTCAGTCGGAGTGGACGATAGGCGCTAGCCTTTATCCTGGCGAAGGGGATAGGTTGGGCTTAGGTCTTCCTCCGAACGGACCGAGGCTTGACCTTCGAGCCTAATGGCCGCCTAGGAAGTGCTTGATCCCGAGAGAACTTATTGGGCTTTTTATGCTAAGTGGGCCCTGCGAGGCTATCACTTTAGATGAGCTGGGCCTCGTTGGGTCTCGCTGGACCTAGTTTGGCCTCTCTTAAATGGGCTACAGAAATCCCCCTCTCCAGAAGGTATCACTATCGATCCTTCTAAGGTAGAAGCTGTTAAGGATTGGATCCGGCCGACGACCGTGTCAGAGGTTAGAAGTTTTCTGGGTCTGGTTGGTTATTATAGGCGATTCATTAAGGATTTCTCTAAAATTGCCGTCCCTTTGACTAGACTTACAAGAAAGGAAAACTCTTTTATATGGTCAAAGGATTGCGAAGAAAGTTTCCTGACTCTTAAAGATCATCTCACTACGGCCCCTATATTGGCACTACCCGTTGAGGGTGGTGGCTGTGAAGTCTATACCGATGCATCTGGCATTGGCGTAGGATGCGTTCTTATGCAAAATGGCAAGGTGATTTGCTATTCATCAAGGCAGGTAAAGCGTCACGAAGAAAACTACCCCATGCATGATCTGGAACTAGCTGCGGTTATATTCACTTTGAAAATCTGGAGACACTATCTCTATGGGGAGAAATTCACTATATTTTTAGATCACAAAAGTCTGAAATACCTCTTCACCCAAAAGGAATTGAACATGAGGCAACGCAGATGGTTGGAGTATCTCAAAGACTTCGACTTTACTATCCTATATCATCCAGGCAAAGCAAATGCTATAGCTGTAGCTGTCGCTCACCTATATGTTGGAATGAAGTAGGAGAAAAGCAATTTCTTAGCCCCGATATTATCAGGGATACTACCGAGAAGATAAAGCATATTCGGGAGAGACTCCAGATGGCTCAAGACAGGCAAAAATCATATGCTGATAATAGAAGGCGCGACCTGGAATTCCAAGTAGGAGACCGCGTATTCCTTAAGGTTTCTCCAGGTCGAGGTATTCGAAGATTTGGCATCAAAGGTAAGCTCACTCCAAGATTCATTGGCCCCTTTGAAATTCTCGAAAGGGTTGGTGAGGTTGCATATCGAATAGCTTTGCCCCCTCAATTAGCTGGAGTCCATGATATATTTCACGTCTTAATGCTCAAAAGGTACGTCTCCGATCCATTCCATATCATAACTTATGACAACCTGGAGATTTAAAAGGATTTGACGTATGAGCAAAAGTCAATCAAAGTAATTGAACGAGAAGTACGTCAAGTTCGGAATAAAACTATTCCCATGGTCAAAGTCCAATGGAACAAATCTTGGCAACATGAAGCGACATGGGAAGCAGAAGAAGCGATGCGTAAACGGTTCCCGGAGCTATTCAATTGTAAGTACACTCTTCTTATCAATCAGACGTATTAAATTTGGGGTCCAAATTATTTTAAGTGGGGGAGGGTGTAATGCCCGAGAATTTTCTAAGAATTTTTTGGGATTAAAATATAATTACTAAGTAATTTAAAAGGCTTAATAGGCTATTAAGAAGAATTAGAGATTATTTTTAATCCATTTAAAGGTCCTATATTAACCCAAGGGTTAAGCCCAACTCCAATAGGCCCAAAGACCCAATTCCAAGACCTTTAGACCCAAGCCCATTAATAGAAACGTAAATTGGGTAATTTACAGATTTAAAATAGGATATATATACATCAATTAGGAGATAATATAAAAATTAAATTTTTTTTGATTTAACAGAGCTTGGCGATCTATCGCGCGACCGCCAGAACCACCCTAGTGGTCCTCCCATGACCGTTAAGCCCTCCTTATTCTGTGAATGGGAGAAAACGTGAAAAGGTTAGATCTTTGGCATCCAAATCCCCATGGATCGAAGTGTGTAGACATATAATCATGCCTAGGACTCTTGGGGATCGATCCTACGCCTAATTGGGACTCTTAAGTTCGATCAAACCCTCAACCCTAACTCAAAACCCTATAAATAGAATCTAACTTCGACCCATGCAAACCCTAATGTTGGATTACATATTTCGAAGGTAAGGAGACATCTTCTCAGGTTAGTTATTTATAATAGTTTGTTCTCCTTAGTTTTGTCTAACTTCCCTCAAATTTTCGTGCTAGAAGACCTAGCCGTTGGAGATTTAGAGCTTCTACAAGTTGATGGTTCACTGTAGTCTGCATAGGAACCAGAGCGTCGGTCCAATAAAGATCAGGAGATTAGAAGCCCTAAACGAGGTTAGTTCATGTAGTGTCTTTAGAACTTTTTGATCCCTTTCGTATCTTCTACCTACCCTCCAAATCTTATGGTTTTAGGTCAAGTGGTTGAGGAGAACGAATGACGAGAAGTTGCTGGTTTGGCATAGGATGTACAAGAACTAGGGTCTACTTTCAGTCAGAAATTCAAAGTCTAGGGATCAAATCAAAGGTAGGTTATCTCATGAAAAGGTAAACTAACTTGTTAGGAACAAAAGCCCTATGTTCCCTCCTGTTTTCATTGAGTGTACATGACGAATTTGAGGTTTTATTATGACTACACATATAGGGTTAACATACCATGTATGAACTTTGCCCTTAATAAGAAATTGATAATTTTGGCTTACTTCACTCAACCCATGCATCTCCATGTCTTAATATAGTTGCATCAGGCCTTAATTACCTACTGGCATATTTTTCTATGCACCTATTTGCCTTAGATTTGGCATGCTCTTCGGGTTTTATATTGTTTGCCACAGACAGAAAGAAATGGTCTTTCTGTGACTGCCAGAGGTACCTAGCGGCCTTGCGACATACCACTAAGCCCTGGTAAGCGGTCATCCTATGACCGCTAATCGATTTCTATAATCTACACTTTGTTAACTCTAAACAGATTACAGATTGACCCTATTAAACATATATTAAGCCTAGTTAATGAGGTCTTATTCCTAGTTTTGACTTTATATTCATAATATTGGTTATATTATACACCATCCCTGATAGTTTGCATGTCTTACCTGGTTTAAATGTTTATTTTAAACTTATGTTACTTTCATGCCAAAACCTATACTATTGTATTAATGATCATAATTTCATAAGATTCATGGACTTTGTAGTGATGTTTTGATCGATGTCTTTCATGATCTCACTCTTACCTTGAGTCTTTCATAAGTACACGGTGCGTACTCCGGTGCGTGGCCATTAGATACACTTTGCACTTAAGTACCCAATCTTGGACTTGTGATCCTCTCCGTTGGATATTCCTTTCACCGGACTAGGTGATCTTATTTCAAGGCCTCCATAAGACTCCACGAGCCTGGGATTCTCACTAGGACGCCGAGCTGGTTGTACCCTTAAAACTCATATGTCTAGAAAGCACTTTATCGGAGTTTTCTATGTTCTGGATCTTAGCGGCCATCCACTAGACCGCATGAGTCTATTAGCGGCCATTTACCTGACTGCCAAAGATACCAAGCGGCCCTGCCATGACCGCAAGGTTCCAGATGATTTCACTGCATCGACACTTTCTTTCTTCATGCGTCGACTCTGTCCATAAACGGTCTAGCACTAACCGCTAAGGTCTAAAAACGGTTCAGTCATGATCGCTAGTGTCTTCAATATTCTTAACCCAGGGTTTGACCCAAGGGTTGATTTTTCTAATTATCCTAGATGGTCTATTGATTATCTAGAACCTCACACCTTATTCTAAAGCTACCTAATGAATTATGAAAATTAAAGAATATGCTGTTATGCTGCCGAATTTTCTCCATGGCATAACCTTATTCTAAATCCATCTTGAACTCTCATGTTCTTAATTGATGCATTCTTACCTTGATATTTGTTATCATGAGACTATAGTTTGAACTTGTTTATTATTATTTTACATTATTGATATTCTCGTGGAAGTAGCTTGATTTATAACTTGAAGATGCAAGAGCGGGCACGAACAGTGTCCAAGGGCTCAACTCTAGTCCCCTCGACAGATAGCCATAAACATACTATAAACCATGGGGTATGATGAACATTGGCGTCGCAATGCGTCGGGAGTACTTTTTTTATAAACGGGTGAAGATCCACGAGGTAATCTTGTGAAATTACATGCTTGCTAGTACATTCTCGTTACATGACTTTCTAGTGCATAGGCTTTATAGTTATGAAAAGTGCATTCTTGTTCATGAAAGACCAAATTACATTCATGTTATATTCTTGCTTGGTCATATTCCCAATCTACATGAATTCTCATATCTTACCTTGATCATATCTTATTATTGGTGTTACTTTGGTTCTATTCACGTGTTTCATCGTATTTTCATTTACTTGTCTTACACTCTAGAGCTAAAATGTTAATTACTTAAACATTGCCTTCATGTTGATATGAAGATACCTACTAGGCAAGTGTGCTCATTCCCTACTTTTTCAATCTTTTTTCAGAAAATTCTAGCGGGATTCAGACTACTCAAGTGACGAGTCCGAGAGTGATTAAAGATCGAGAGAAGACCTAGTAGAATCTTGAGTCAAGTCGAGTCTATGTATTTTTTCCTTTATTTGAGTCTAGTGAATTGAGTCTAATATCATTGTAACTTGATTATCATTATCAATAAAAGTTAGATTTTTGATCAACCATTATGTCCATTCATCTTATGTGTGAATGATTTGCGCTCTAATTATATTGCTCGCTTGAGGCGTACTAGTCGACTGTTCATGTTCCCGATTATCTTCCGCTGTGCATAAATCTCAGGACGTGACACCGACCAAGACAAAACGGCATTCGTCACCGACCATGGCTTATATTGCTACACCAGCATGCCTTTCGGGTTGAAAAATGCGGGTGCCACGTATCAACACCTGGTCAGCCATATGTTCGACGCACAGATCAATCGTAATATGGAAGTTTACATAGATGACATGCTTGTCAAAAGCTTCAATGCGACTGAACACCTCGAAGACCTGGCGGAGACATTTGCAACGCTCTGAAGATACAACATGAAGCTCAACCTGAGCAAGTGCACATTCGGGGTTAAGTCAGGAAAATTCCTCAGTTTTCTCGTGACTCATCGAGGAATCAAAGTAAACCCCGAACAAATCCGAGCAATGTTGGAGATGAAGCGACCAGTGCGAGTATGGGACATGCAGTGTCTCACGAGCCGCATTGCTACCCTGACTCGATTCCTGTCCCGAGCTACAGAAAGATGCTTACCCTTCTTCCGACTCATCAAGCAAGCAAACAAAGCGCCGGAGAAGAAAGGGAAAATCGATTGGGACCAGGAATGCGAGCAGGCAATCAAAGAGCTGAAACGGTACCTAGCATCTCCTCCTGTGCTCTCCAAGCCACAAAAGGGGGAGAAGTTGCTCCTATATCTGTCGGTGACCCCAAACACCATAAGTGTCGTGCTCACTCGAGAAGAGGGCAATATCATAAAGCCAGTCTAGTACGTGAACCGAGCACTACAAGGGCAGGGCCAAAGTTTAGCTACTCGAGGATTGAGAAGTTCACCCTAGCCCTGGTCACGGCCGCACGCAAGCTGCGACCATACTTCTTGGCGCACCAGATCGCTGTTCTCACCAATCAGCCCTTGCGCCAAATCCTCCAGAACCCAGACGCCTCGGGGAGGCTTATCAAGTGGGCCATTAAGTTGGGCGAGTTTGACATTTACTTCCGCCCGAGGACTGCGATTAAAGCATAGGCCCTCACCGACTTTGTCGCCGAATGCACATTACCTGAGGAAGACTCTCCCGAGCAACCTCTGGGACCCATATGGGAGCTCTACGTCGATGGTTCATCTTGTGCTGCGGGCAACGGGGCAGGGCTAGTTCTGTTGTCACCAGAGGGAGTAGAGCTACAATACGCCCTCTGCTTCAACTTCCCGACCACGAATAATGTGGCCAAGTATGAAGCGTTGCTTTCGGGCTTATGGATGGCGAAACACTTAGGGGCGACCAACCTGCGAGCCTACAGCGACTCCATGCTTGTCGCTAATCAAGTTAAAGGGGAATTCGAAGCCCAAGAGCCGACTATGATTAAATACCTCGAGAAAGCCAAAGCAGCGACCTTGGAGTTCTCTCGCTTCAAAATAGTACACATCCCGAGGGAAGAGAACGTCCGTGCAGACGCCCTATCCTGCTTGGCGGTGTCAACCACCACCTCCAACTCAAGGGCCGTCTTGATAGAAGAACTGTCGGCGCCGAGCATAGAGGAGCTGACACCCCAGGTGAATGCCATAGATCATGAGCCTTCTTGGATGGACCCAATCCTAGATTTCCTTCTACGACAGCAACTCCCCAGCGATCGTGTCGAAGCCAGCCATACGCGAGCGCGAGCAGCACACTTCACGATCATCGATGGCCGCCTCTTTAGGTGCTCACTGTCAGCCCCATTGCTGAAATGGTTGTTCCTCACAGAAGCCGAGCAAGCAGTATAGGAAGTGTAACGACCCAAGATCCGGATACCGGGTCAAACCTGATATCACTCGGATCCTACGCCGCCACCCACGAGCCGGGGGGCTCGGAAGGGTTAAAAGGTGTCACAGGAGCGCATAGAAATATAAAATAAATGTAGGAATTAAAGTACTAAAATTAAAATTTATAGTTATATAAACATATTTACACACTTTATACATTTACCAGTCCAGATATACACAAGTACAAAAAGTATAGTTCAACAAAAGAAAGGTACACAGCCTCTACGGCATACCCTGGCTAACACCAGCTGGCGATGCTAGGACCTTGAACGCTGCTCAAGGCCTCCGAATGACGAGGAGGCATGCCGACCTAAAAAGCAAAAGGGGTGAGCCTCATCTTATTGGCTCAGTAGGGGTCCTGCGGATCCCCACCACAACAAACAAATAAACAGAGCAACAAGTAATAAAATATAAAGACAGCAAAGCAGGTAAAGCAATAAGGAAGTAAAGAAGTAAAGAATGACACTGCCACAAGAAACGCGCTAAGCCACTAATTGCTAAAAACTTGCACACCGTCGGATACCTCGAGTATCGAACAGAACTCACGCCGAAAAGGAATCTCGAACCAGGGCCACAAACTGCTGGGCCACGATGACCATGTCTCAGAACACCTCTCCTAGGACACACACGCTAGTATCTAGGCTACCAGGTAGACCCTCGATCAGTCAACCAGAAACATGGCTACGCAGCCGGACAGGACTCACGAAGACAGCGAGGAACCACACCTCAACCACGAGTAAACAAGACTCCAAGCCGCCAAAACGCTAAACCTTGGCATAGGAGAACCTGAGTCGAAAACCCTCAGGTGACAGGAGCACTACCCACTAGAAGCAAGGCCAGATGCGTCGACTGACTTCTTAGTCTGCGCCCCTAGCTTCTCCCTACTCGCCTCAGGCAGAAACTGAGACACACTAACCACGAAACCTCAGAACAAGCACTAGCTGGGGTCGCGCTCGTCAACATGTGTCCGACGCCCCTAACCATGTGTACACACACAGACCACGTGCTCTAGGTCAGATCCTCTATATGGTTTTCCCCCTAGCCTGGACTCAGGCTGCAAAGACGAGGGGTCCTACGGTAACCAGCCTAAAAATCATCTCGGTCGGGACACCCCCCCACCACTCCCAGGTGGGCCGACACACGCGTGTCGTCGGGCTACGACTAGTGGGGAAGGTCACCAAAAGATGAGAACTCGCTAAGAAGCAAAAAGCCACCGGAACACCCTCGGTTCATACGTAACTCACCGTACACGCGTAACACAACACGAGGCTGCTATATGACACGAAACTCCTAGGACCTCGGTCGACGAAACACCCATGCACGAACACACGGGAAACGACGCTACCTAGGACACTTGATTTCCAATAAGGATGGCCCCGGTGACGTGGATACGAACCTAGACCTCGGAGAATCACGCGGGCACCTCCCCCGTGCAGCCACATCACAAATAAACACCCCGGGACACGAATCAGTGAAGGCAGTACTTCCGGGGGAAGAAGGGACTGGGCGGCCACATCACTGGCCGCCCAGTGACCTGGGTGACCAGAGTACTGGCCGCCCAGCTCAGGGGCACCTCCTGGCCTGGGCGGCCATCGCCCTGGCCGCCCAAGGGTCTTGGCGGCCAGCCCTTTGGCCGCCCTGACCGGGCTCAAATGCACTGGGTGGCCAAATCACTGGCCGCCTATAGTGCAGGGTGGCCAACCCAGTGGCCGCCCATGCACAGTGCCAGGCGACCAGCCCTCTGGCAACCTGCAGTGCAGGGGTTGCCTGGGCGGCCAACCCTTTGGCTGCCCAGCACCTAGGGCGGCCAACTCTTTGGCCGCCCAACTGGGTGATTTTCGAGTAACCTCTCCCCTTTGGGCACCACCCTGGAGGCTCCTCCGGTGACTCCATAAGCCCACACTGGGCACGGGAACCTTCGGCATGCGCACGGAATCACCCCCGACCACAATGCCGAGCCCGAAAACACAATTCGGGAAACTAATCCAATCGCACGCCCGTAAACATGGAAATCCCCCCGAAAAGCAATAAACCCCGCTCCCTCGCCGGAAACGCGATGCATGAAAGGAAGAAAAGTGGTAAATGGGGCAAGGGTTATATCCCCCTACCTCTCACGAAGAATCCGCCATGAAATCGCTGCGAAAATCGTCCTGACCACTGAGATGAACCTCGACCGCGTGAGCTCGCCGCCGCGGCACCACCTCCGGCTCCTCATCGTCACGCACCGTCGCTCACCGCCATGCTCCCCCGGTCCTAGCCCATCGTCGCCGTCCGTTGGCCGCCGTTCGCCATGGTGGGAGAGAAAGGGGGAGAAACGGGAGGGAGAGAGAGTGTCACGAGAGTGAGGGAGAAAATAGAGGGGGTGGGGTGGGTTAAAAAAGGGTTTTAGTTTTTTTAATTTTGTTATTATTATTTTTTTAAAAAACACATGTTAACTCTGGAAATTTTTAAAAACAAATTTTTGACGCTAAAAATTTTGGGAAAAAGCAAGGCGGCTCAAAACTCACTGTCACGGACCCAAAATGACCCACGAAAGCACCATCGGAGGGTCCAAAAATCTAAAATTAAAGTCTGAAACCCACTCGGACACGATCCGCGACCGACGGAAAAAGATCCGAAAAACCCGGGGTGTTACAGGAAGTACACGAAGGGCTCTACGGAAGCCTTATAGGGGGGCGAGCACTCGCACGGACCCTTATTCGACAGGGATACTGGTGGCAAATGCTGCAACAAGATTGCCTTGACTATGTCCGAAGGTGCCCTCAATGCCAGAAGTTCGCGAACTTACATCACCAGCCAGCAACGCAACTGCACGCCCTGATGGAGCCTCACCCATTTTCTCGGTGGAGGGTAGACATATTGGGTCCCTACCCCAAGGCTCAGGGGAGGAAGAAATTTCTCATTGTTCGTGAACTTCTGGCATTGAGGGCACCTTCAGACATAGTCAAGGCAATCTTATTGCAGCATTGGCCACCAGTCTCCCTGTCGAATGAGGGTCCGTGCGAGTGCTCGCCCCCCTATATAGCTTCCGCAGAGCCCTTCGTGTACTTCCTGTACTGCTTGCTCGTCTTCCGTGGGGAACATGCATTTCAGCAAAGGGGCTGACAGTGAGCGCCTAAAGAGGCGGCCATCGATGATCGTGAAGTGTGCTGCTCGCGCTCTCGTATGGCAGGCTTCAGCACGATCGCTGGGGAGTTGCTATCATAGAAGGAAATCTAGGATTGGGTCCATCCAAGAAGGCTCATGATCTATGGCGTTCACCTGGGGTGTCGGCTCCTCTATGCTCGACGCCAACAGTTCTTCTATTAGGACGGCCGTTGAGTTGGAGGTGGTGGTTGACGACGACACCCTTCCACCTGGCGTACGGGGCGGAGGCAGTCATTTCGGTCGAGATATCCAACCCATCATTACGAGTCGGACAGTTTGACGAGGCTAGAAATAACCAAGCAATGCGAGAAAATATGGACCTACTCGAGGAGGACAGAGAGCGTGCCCAGTTAAGACTCATAGCCTATCAACAAAAATTGCCCCAGTACTATAATGCTCGCGTCAGAGAACACCACTTCCTTCCCAGAGACCTGGTGCTGCAACGAGCTAGCGTGGCGGACCCCAGGGTAGCCATCGGAAAACTAGCACCAAACTGGCCGGGAAGGCCCGTACAGGGTAACAGAAGTGCTTGGCAAAGGAGCATACAAGCTAACGACGCTGGAGGGGCATTATAGCGACCTGGATCCCGGATACCAGATGTACCCGTTAGAACTACCGAATACACGTGATACCACTTGGAACCCACGAGGCCTCCCAAGAGCGGGAGAGCTCCGAAGGGAAAAAGGCATGTGTAGAGTACATTGAAGCCACAGAGATATAACAAAAGTAATTAAATTTCATTAGATCGGTTTACTAAAGTAGCAGAAATAAAATTACTTTTTAATTAACAGTTCAATTTAACAATTATACACCAGAGTCAAGTCCAAAGCTAAAGACAGCAAGTCTAGCACAGTACAATCGACATAAAAGAAAGACGTACCGACAAGTCGGGGGAAGCCCGACCCAGGTACCAGCTGGCCACAACCACGCGCTACGAGCAAGCGCTCCAGGGACCACGCGGAAGCAGAACGAAAGACGTCACCCCACCTGAAAAGCAGGGGTGAGCCTCGTGTCACTGGCTCAGTAGGGGTCACGCGGATCCCCACTGAAAAACACGCAGTAACATGGAACACAAAACAACAGGAAGAACAGCAGGTGTAGCAAAGCGAGAAAACTACACTACAAAGCTGTAAAGCTACTCTAGAAGCCGTAGAGAGCAGATGGGGAGTAGGAGTAGGGAACAAGTAAGAAAGGAGAAGAACCCGCGCCAGACAAGTGGCGGCCGAACTAACCTCGGCACCCCAAACTACTCCAAACAGTGACAGAAGGGCGACTCTGATATAACAAAGTCAGAAGTTACCGATCTGCCAACACGGCACCAGGCCTAAGATGAAGACCTGCAAGGACCGACAGAAGGTCAAGAAAAAACCCACGCAGATGACCGACAGACTCGACGACACACCCACGACTAGAAAGTCATGCACACCACGCTGACCTCGAGTAGGGCCACGAGAGGGCTAACTCAGAAAGGTCACGACGCGCAAGAAACGTCGAGAGTCACGCGTCACGTGACGGAAGCATCTCCTCACAAAGAGAACAGCCAGCTGCGTCCACTGACGTCTTATGCTGCGCCACAAGTGTCTCGCCTACGGTACCGCTAAAACCACGGCAGAGTCGCAGACACGCGCTGAACCAAACAGGAACAACAGGAACGATAGAACAAGAGGACAAGTAACTAGTCAGGGTCACGTCTGTCGGCGTAAGTCCTTAGTCCATGACAACGTGTGTACACACTGGCTCTACCCTAAGCCAGGTACTCCAGCTAGTTTTCTCCCTCGGTAGGATGCTACCGTTGGCTGGGAGCCAACGGAACTAGCTTACAAACCGTGTCTCGGGAACACCCCTCCGCCATCCGTAGGTGGGTCGGCAACTCAAAGGCCTTAGGGCTACAACAAACGAAGGTTCACATGACACAGAGACTCAAAACACAAGTGCTAGAGTACAGACAGTATAATAAAGCTCTGTCACGCGTACTGCAAAGCACCGAGCAGCCAACCAACTGCCCTACAGACTCAGAACTAGGCAACTAGACCTACGACGTAATGATCCTTGAGTCGGACGACTCGGAGGCAAGATCGTTACAGACAGCGGACCAAGCTGCCAATCGGTCTAATCCTAAGCCACAAGAAACAACACTCCGCAGGAAACGACTCACGGAGACCTGAGGGAACACCGGAGACCCTCAGCACACCTGGACACACAAATCGAGGTAACATAGTACCTCCAGGCATCCAGAACCAGTGTCTCGGACTGGACAAAATCGCCGAAACACCCACACAAGGTCACCTGTCAACCACTGGGTCACCCCGGGTTGACCGGAACCAAACAACGACGACTCAACAGTAGGAAAGAGAATCCTACCTCAAGCAAGAAGACTCCTGGCCACCTCACAATGTAATATTAGCCCTCATAGGATGTCTGGAGACATCCACGAGAAAGTGGGCAGACTACAAGGATAAGCCAAGACAGTCAGAAACCAAAACGATGGAAATCGGAGCTCAAAGGCTGTAACGCACCACCCCTAGACCGTTACACGAACGTGACGGTCTAACGCTAGGCCGTTACACACCCACTGTGGCGGTCTATCACAGACGCGCTACAGAAACGTGACGGTCGCCGGGGGAGCTGTCACACACACTGCCCTAACCAACTTCTAAAATGCACAAGGCACGTAACGGCCTACACCAGGCGCGTTACACCGCTCTGACGCGCCCGACCCGGGCCGTCAGGGCCAACAGACCTCAAACTTAAAATGACAACTCGAACCACGTAATACACGAGACCAAGCGCATTACACAGGCTAACGCGGCAAAGCAGGCGCGTCATGGCTAACAGGCTCAAGTCAAACAAATCACTGACCGAAAGGCACGTAACGGTCCCGATCGGAAGCGTTACAGACGCCTAACGCATGGGGGTGTGGCCGTTAGAGCCAACGGCACAACCACCCAACTCGGCCAAAGCAGCACGTAACGGCCTGGGCAGGCGCGTTACAACGCTGTGACGCACGGGGACACTACCGTTACACAAACCAACTCAAATGGTCAAAATTGGTCAAACTGAACGTAACGGCCTGGGGCAGGCGCGTTACACAAGCCTGACGCACCAGGCCAGGCGCGTCAGGGGAACCGACTTAACCAAAATGCTAGATGACAAAACATGCGTAACGCATCGCACCGGACGCGTTAGAGAGCTGTGACGCGCCACCCCTAGGTCGTCACACTCCCAAAACCACGAAGAACTAAAAATGCCCAGACACTGTGACTGTCTATCGTAGGGCCGTCAGGGACCTCTGGCGGTCACTGAAACGACCGCTACACCGGTCACGGCGGGAAGACAGTGGATTGGCCAAATCGAGCCATTCCACGCCCCATTCACGCCGAAGTGCAGGGGAAACAAAGCTAGATGATGAAGAACCACTCTAGGAGGCTAAAAAGCCCACATGCACGTATTAAAATGCAAGATCGGGGCGATTTAGACAAATCAACCCTAAACGAGCCACCGAGGTTCCCGGACTCCTACTGGCCTCGAATGACCACCGATCAACACGAAACTAGCATGGATGGGATCCAGACATCCCAGCGGTCAATTTAACACTAACCACGCCACGAATGGTCGCCGTTTTTCGGTGAACCCTGAAAACCCCAAAAACCACGGTTTTCACAAAACTGGCCCGATCTCCCCCGATCGAGCACCAAATCATGCACGGAAATAGAGGAAACGTACAGAACAAGGTGGCGGTCCATCTCCCTACCTCCATCGAAGAAACCGTGCCCCGAAGGGACTAAACCGCGCCAAAAATAGCACCGCGAGCTCAAACACTGGCTTTGAATCCACCGTTCGGGATCGCGCCAGAACCACTCCATCCTCGCCCTATCGCGCACCCAGTCAGCTCCACAGCATCCCCAACACTCGCTCCTAGGTGCTCCGTCTGCAGCCGGAGCTGAGGAAGCTCGAGAAGAGAGAAAACGGGAGAGAGAGACGGCGGCGGCGAAATGAGAAGGGAGGAGAGAGGAAGGAAAAGAAATTAGGAATTTTCCTAATTTCTGAAAAATCCAATTTTTAGGGCCTATCTCCGAAAAATACTCAAAAATAGTCGAAACGACCGGCTCGAAGAGTACATCGTCGCTGCAACATTCATGAGTCGAGGAACTGACAACTAAACTCACCGTAGAGTTCCGTAACTAGTACGAGAGAAAAACCCACACGGATCGTAAAGCTCAACTCGGAAGCCACAAAAGCGAACTGAAACTCACCGAAACAGATCCGAAAGATCCAATGAAGATCCAGCAAGACCTACAAAGGATCCAGCAGAGATCCAGGGCATTACATCCTCCCCTCCTTTAAGAAATTTCATCCTCGAAATTTAAGGACTAGCAAAGGAGAAGCAGGGAAGAACAACCCAACAGCACAACCACGGAAACAACACCAATCTCGAGAAGCACAGCTCAGAGGAACATTGTCAGACCACAATCATGAGCACATGCTCTAGATCGAGCATGACACAAGTGGACACAAGTCCGACACCTCTGAAACAAGGCAACGTCGCTCACGTCTCGCAGGGAAAGAGACACGACTGCCACAACAGCAATTATCGAAGAAACGAAACAACAGACACGGCGAGTATCAGCTCAAACAAGGAGACACAACCCTCACAGCTGACAGCTCGACCACATCATCGGCTCCAGTGCCAAAGGCAACAGGGAACACCTGGCACACAGGACACCAATGACAACACTGGACCACAGGCACAACCAAGTCAGTCCTCACTCAGATATCACATCTGATCGAGTCGCAAGCTAACTCTAGGGAAAAAGAGTACAGCAAAGCTAACCGACAAGACCTGGTCCACACAGAGACACAAAATCATAGAGAAATAGTGCCAAAACACCAACAGCAACAGTAGCACTTGCAGAATTCCGGCTCTGCACGGAACACAGAACCATGGAAAACAACTACATGCAGGGTCACATCAAGGCACAGGAACAACTGAGCACACGACCACAAGGGATGGGTCACGCATCAGACTGCTCACCAAGGAGAGACCCATGACAATGAGAAACGACAACAATCTCGGGGAACGCAACTCAAGGACTACGAACACGCCTCAAGAGCACAACACCCAAGAGAAGAAAATGCAGAGTAGAGGGTACTCAATCAGCAGGAATGCCTACAAATTCCCCAATACTTGCAAATGCCAATGCTAACAGCAGAAAATCACCAGCACAGCACGGCAACAACAACGTCAAGGCACAAGAAGCCAAGACGAAGTCACATCGAGAAGAAGCAAATCTCTCGACCAGTGAGTAGCTAACTCACAGGCTTCAGCTGCACACTCAACAACGCACACGGGCATCAGAACAACCTTGGTAGTCGCATCTCAGCACACACCAGATGCCATCGCAACCAATGAAGATCGCAAACAACACGCCACAAGTACCGATCTCGCGAGCAACCGATCACCAGGAGCCCAAGTGCAATAAGAGAAGAGTACCAGCTTCAGCACAAAGCACAGGGAAAAGCATTAATCTCAGCTTACCTTCACGTCCTGAAAATGATAAATGAGCCTTCACAACACATCGGCCGCTGGACACGGCACGACAAATACGGTACACAACAGCTCTTAACACCATTATGGAGTCCAAAGCCAAGCAACCGTATAGCAAAGAGCAGATCAGGCTCAGAACAAAGCTATCCACACTTAAGCAGACACAGGACAAAGGCATCACTAAGACAGTAATTCCAAGGTAAATCTCGAAAAAGATTCCACCAGAAGGGATGAGAAGCAAGAAGCTCAACCACGAAAGCTCACCAGGAAGGGAAAATCCTAGCTCGCCTGAGCAACTTCTCCAACACGGAATCTAATCAAGCACTTCAACAGAAGCGAAATACATCAGGAGCTGAACAGACTCAAGCCGGGACGACCAAGACAACGTGAGAACGTGTACGGTCATCAGACCAAGGCTAAAGGTCAACAGCAACCTGAACAACACACGGAGAAAACTTTGCAACGTACTGCAGATTCAAGCCTTCTGGCGAACACTGCCGAGTACAACATGATCAAAACAAGCATAACGACAAAAAGAAACACCTCGTCACAGCCTGACAAGAGCAGGACCATCTCGTACAGTGCTAGAGCAACACGCACAAGACAACATACAAAGAAAACAACGCGATAAATCATCGCAACAACCAAGCCAGCTGAAGACTGTACTAGACTTTCATGACTCTAGATACTATATATCTCAGATTCCCATGTACTTCACACAAAAACGCTCTGATAGCTCAGAAAAGAACTCTGAACATCTCAGAACACTGCTCTGATACTAGCTGTAGCGACCCGAATCCCGGATACCAGATGTACCCGGTAGAACTACCGAATACACGTGATACCACTTGGAACCCACGAGGCCTCCCAAGAGCGGGAGAGCTCCGAAGGGAAAAAGGCATGTGTAGAGTACATTGAAGCCACAGAGATATAACAGAAGTAATTAAATTTCATTAGATCGGTTTACTAAAGTAGCAGAAATAAAATTACTTTTTAATTAACAGTTCAATTTAACAATTATACTCCAGTGTCAAGTCCAAAGCTAAAGACAGCAAGTCTAGCACAGTACAGTCGACAGAAAAGAAAGACGTACCGACAAGTCGGGGGAAGCCCGACGCAGGTACCAGCTGGCCACAACCACGCGCTACGAGCAAGCGCTCCAGGGACCACGCGGAAGCAGAATGAAAGACGTCACCCCACCTGAAAAGCAGGGGTGAGCCTCGTGTCACTGACTCAGTAGGGGTCACGCGGATCCCCATTGAAAAACACACAGTAACACGGAACACAAAACAACAGGAAGAACAGCAGGTGTAGCAAAGCGGGAAAACTACACTATAAAGCTGTAAAGCTACTCTAGAAGCCGTAGAGAGCAGACGGGGAGTAGGAGTAGGGAACAAGTAAGAAAGGGGAAGAACCCGCGCCAGACAAGTGGCGGCCGAACTAACCTCAGCATCCCAAACTACTCTAAATAGTGACAGAAGGGTGACTCTGATATAACAAGGTCAGAAGTTTCCGATCTGCCAACACGGCACCAGGCCTAAGATGAAGACCTGCAAGGACTGACAGAAGGTCAAGAAAAGACCCAGGCAGACGACCGACAGACTGGACGACACACCCACGACTAGAAAGTCATGCACACTACGCTGACCTCGAGTAGGGCCACGAGAGGGCTAACTCAGAAAGGTCACGATGCGCAAGAAACACCGAGAGTCACACGTCACGTGACGGAAGCATCTCCTCACAAAGAGAACCGCTAGCTGCGTCCACTGACGTCTTATGCTACGTCACAAGTGTCTCACCTATGGTACCGCTAAAACCACGGCAGAGTCGCAGACACGCGCTGAACCAAACAGGAACAACAACAACGATAGAACAAGAGGACAAGTAACTAGTCAGGGTCATGCCCGTCAGCGTAAGTCCTCAGTCCCTGACAACGTGTGCATACACTGGCTCTAGCCTAAGCCAGGTACTCCAGCTAGTTTTCTCCCTCGGTAGGACGCTACCGTTGGCTGGGAGCCCACGGAGCTAGCTTACAAACCGTGTCTCGGGAACACCCCTCCGCCATCCGCAGGCGGGTCGACAACTCAAAGGCCTTAGGGCTACAACAAACGGAGGTTCACATGACACAGAGACTCAAAACACAAGTGCTAGAGTACAGACAGTCTAATAAAGCCCTGTCACGCGTACTGTAAAGCACCGAGCAGCCAACCAACTGCCCAACAGACTCAGGACTAGGCAACTAGACCTACGACGTAACGATCCTTGAGTCGGACGACTCGGAGGCAAGATCGTTACAGACATCGGACCAAGCTGCCAATCGGTCTAATCCTAAGCCACAAGAAACAACACTCCACAGGAAACGACTCAAGGAGACCTGAGGGAACACCGGAGACCCTCAGCACACCTGGACACATAAATCGAGGTAACACAGTACCTCCAGGCATCAAGAACCAATGTCTCAGACTGGACAAAACTGCCGAAACACCCACACAAGGTCACCTGTCAACCACTGGGTCACCCCGGGTTGACCGGAACCAAACAACGACGACTCAACAGTAGGAAAGAGAATCCTACCTCAAGCAAGAAGACTCCTGGCCATCTCACAACGTAATATTAGCCCTCATAGGATGTCCGGAGACATCCACGGGAAAGCGGGTAGACCACAAGGATAAGCCAAGACAGTCAGAAACCAAAACGACGGAAATCGGAGCTCAAAGGCTGTAACGCACCACCCCTAGACCGTTACACGAACGTGACGGTCTAACGCTGGGCCGTTACACACCCACTGTGGCGGTCTATCACAGACGCGCTACAGAAACGTGATGGTCGCTGGGGGAGCCGTCACACACACCACCCTAACCAACTTCTAAAATGCACAAGGCACGTAACGGCCTACACCAGGCGCGATACACCGCTCTGACGTGCCCAACCCGGGCCGTCAGGGCCAACAGACCTCAAACTTAAAATGACAACTCGAACCACGTAACGCACGAGACCAAGCGCGTTACACAGCCTAACGCGGCAAAGCAGGCGCGTCAGGGCCAACAGGCTCAAGTCAAACAAATCACTGATCGAAAGGCACGTAACGGTCCCGATCGGACGTGTTACAGGCGCCTAACGCATGGGGGTGTGGCCGTTAGGGCCAACGGCATAACCACCCAACTCGGCCAAAGCAGCACGTAACGGCCTGGGCAGGCGCGTTACAACGCTGTGACGCATGGGGACACTACCGTTACACAAACCAACTCAAATGGTCAAAATCGATCAAACTGAACGTAACAGCCTGGGGCAGGCACGTTACACAAGCCTGACGCACCAGGCCAGGCGCGTCAGGGGAACCGACTTAACCAAAACGCTAGATGACAAAACAGGCGTAACGCATCGCACCGGACGCGTTAGAGAGCTGTGATGCGCCACCCCTAGTCCGTCACACTCCCAAAACCACGAAGAACTAAAGACGCCCAGACGCTGTGACGGTCTATCGTAGGGCAGTCAGGGACCTCTGGCGGTCACTGAAACGACCGCTACACCGGTCACGACGGAAAATAGTGGATTGGCCAAATCGAGCCGTTCCATGCGCCATTCACGCTGAAGCGCAGGGGAAACAAAGCTAGACGATGAAGAACCACTCTAGGAGGCTAAAAAGCGCACATGCACGCATTAAAACGTAAGGGGCGATTTAGACAAATCAACCCTAAACGAGCCACCGAGGTTCCCGGACTCCTACCGGCCTCGAATGACCACCGATCAACACGAAACTAGCATGGATGGGATCCAGACATCCCAGTGGTCAATTTAACACTAACCACGCCACGAATGGTCGCCGTTTTCCGGCGAACCCTGAAAACCCCAAAAACCACGATTTTCACAAAACCGGCCTGATCTCCCCCGATCGAGCACCAAATCATGCACGAAAATAGAGGAAACGTACAGAACAAGGTGGCGGTCCATCTCCCTACCTCCATCGAAGAAACCGTGCCCCGAAGGGACTAAACCGTGCCAAAAACAGCGCCGCGAGCTCAAACACCGGCTTTGAATCCACCGTTCGGGATCGCGCCAGAACCACTCCATCCTCGCCCTATCGCGCACCCAGTCAGCTCCACAGCATCCCCAACACTCGCTCCTAGGTGCTCCATCTGCAGCCAGAGCCGAGGAAGCTCGAGAGGAGAGAAAACGGGAGAGAGAGAGACGGCGGTGGTGAAATGAGAAGGGAGGAGAGAGGAAGGAAAAGAAAAAGGAAAAGAAATTAGGAATTTTCCTAATTTCTGAAAAATCCGATTTTTAGGGCCTATCTCTGAAAAATACGCAAAAATAGTTGAAACGACCGGCTCAAAGAGTACATCGTCGCTGCAGCATTCACGAGTCGAGGAACTGACAACTAAACTCACCGTAGGGTTCCGTAACTAGTACGAGAGAAAAATCTACACGGATCGTAAAGCTCAACTCGGAAGCCACAAAAGCGAACCGAAACTCACTGAAACAGATCCGAAAGATCCAATGAAGATCCAGCAAGACCTACAAAGGATCCAGCAGAGATCCATGACATTATAGGCATGGCTAGTTCTGCTATCACCAGAGGGAGTAGAGCTACAGTACACCCTCCGCTTCAACTTCCCGACCACGAATAATGTGGCCGTGTACGAAGCGTTGCTTTCGGGCTTACGAATGGCGAAACACTTAAGGGCTACCAACCTGCGAGCCTACAGTGACTCCATGCTCATCGTCAATCAAGTTAAAGGGGAATTCGAAGCCCGAGAGCTGACTATGATTAAATATCTCGAGAAGGCCAAAGCAGCGACCCTGGAGTTCTCTCGCTTTGAAATAGTACATATCTCGAGGGAAGAGAACATCCGTGCTGACGCCTTGTCCCGCCTGGCGTCGTCAACCACCACCTCCAACTCAAGGGCCATCTTGATAGAAGAACTCTCGGTGCTGAGAATAGAGGAGCCGACACCCCAGGTGAACGCCATAGATCATGAGCCTTCTTGGATGGACCAAATCCTAGATTTTCTTCTACGACAGTAACTCCCCAGCGATCGTGCCGAAGCCCGCCGTACGTGAGCGTGAGCAGCACGCTTCACGATCATCGATGGCCGCATGTACCACCCCGTATAAATAATAAGAAATGAAGTCCCTAAATAGACCCAACAAAGGCAAATAAAATAAACCATAATATCAAAATCATTGAAGCCCAACCCATACTCAACTGAGGCCTCAACCTATATGGGCCTCCCATACACATAAATTAGCTAAAAGAACTAATAGCTAATGGGCCTTAAAAACCCTTAACCTTTCCTACGTCCAAAGGGAATATAGGGTAAATATACATATACGTGTATAATGGGATTTGTTTCCAAAAGCCAAAGCCATTTCACTTTCGAAGCTTGCATGGCCTAGGGTTTTGAACTCTAACAGGATAGCGGCTGTGGATATAGTAACAGGAAGGGGAACTTAGAAGTTTTAAACTTATTAGGATTGCATTCATGGGAAACTTCTATCCCTTCAGGATTCTAAAACCCCACTAGGAATCCCTCCTCTATAAGAACCCTACCCCATCGAGGAGCTCCAGCTACTGCTACTGCTCGTATTGTTTTTCCTTGTGTCGACATAGTAGGGTAGCTTCCTCCTCCTCTCGTGCCGGCCGTAGCTACGTACAGAGGAAGCCGTGCCTCTTCCTCTTTCTTATGCGATCGTTGCTGCATCCTACTACAGTAAACGAACGGAAGAGGAAGTCTTCTTCTCTGCCGTTTCTTCCATCTGACGACTATCACTCGTGAAGAAACCACCGTGTGCTTCTTCCTTCGTGTTCGTTTGCAACTGTCTGCTTCTGTTCAAAGTGCTGCAGTTGTTATTCTTCTACCACGATCGTGTACTGCTGTTGCCTTAGCTGCTGTATATTCTCTTTTCTCTACTTCGTTCGTCATCCGGATCAACACTTAAGAGCTAGGTGTTCTCAAGATACGAAGCCCAACATGATAATGAACGTAAATTCATGCATATAGGTTGTATAGCAGAGATTCCATGGCTTTTGATTGAATTTTATGAAGCTTTACTGAGTTTCAGTAAATAGCGGCCAGGTCAAGGGCGCCTATTAAATGAACACCCGCGCGAGCTGTCGCCAATTCTTCTGAAATAGCAACAGTGGCCAGGGCGTAGTTTAATGAGCGACCTCTTTCCAATCCGCTAATTCTCTAGTGTATTTAATAAGTACCACATGCTTAAAATTAAATATCTATGTAACATGACGTTAAAAATATTGCATGAGCATGTTCCTGGAATCTTGATATTTTTCTCTGTCTATCCATATCTTTACTTTCCTGATTATGTGAACTCCTAGTATGTGAATAGTGATATGTGTCTAAAATTGTATCTGCCTGATGCGTAGCATCAAACAAAGAATGGGCGACAGTCACCTAGTCGCTAATTAAAGAATGAACGCCCCTATACTGTGGCACTGTTTTGTAAAATCCAATAAATATTAATTATATTAAAATTCATGAATGTGTGACCTAAATCATGATGTCATTGAAAGAATGAACGCCATCATACACAGACGCTATTTATAATTATAAATGTTAATTTCTAAGAAATTCTAGAATTAACGCCCGTATACAGTGTCGTTAATTCTTATTATTTTCTTGAAAATTCTGTTATAATTAAGATTGAACGACCTTTCAGAAAGCCGCTATTTCTTGAAATAGCGACTTCTGTTAAGGCGCAGATTCCTATCTCTCAGTTTTACCACGGTTTTTGGCCCATATCGCGGGTCTATTGACACTCTCATCTCACATCCGTAGATGGGGTTTCTATTTTTGATTCTACCGATTACACACTAACTCTCGGTGATGTTTGAACCCTCCGTGGGATATTCCTTCCTTCGGACGGGTGATTTCATCATGGAGACCTCCGTAAGTCTATGCTAGCCTTAGATTCCCTCAAGGCAGCTGAGCAGGTTGTACCATCAAAACCCTGGAACTCCTTTTAGCCATGTCACTCTGAAGAAACATGGTGGTCTAGCCCTCATAGAGTGTTGTCGTGGCCTTTATGAGAAGTTCTACCTTCTGTCTTGAAATAGCGACAGCCATCTGGGCGCTAATTGAATTAGCGACCAGATAGTCATCGTTATTTACTGAACCTACGACCTGATAGGTGTCGCCAATTCTTTAATGAGCGACCGTGTTAACGGGCGCAGATTCTCCGTACCGGCACTATTCAGAGGAATTAGCGACCAGACAGTGGGCGCTATTTCTGAAATTGATGGCGACTGAGTGGGCGCCAATTACCCAGTTTCACGACATGTCTTGGTTTTTCATGTGATTTAACAATGTGACATACTTGTTCAAGTTTCGCCCTTGAACTCCTTCATTCGTGAAAATCTACCTTATCATCCTACAATGGTTTATCCTTAGAATTCTATATTGGCTATAGCTATAGTGGATGTTTAAAAATATACATGACTCAATGCTTGTGCATATAGGGTCCGATCTGGTCCTGGGAGGAGCTGTTGTCCCTGTGGTTTTGAAGTTTTGATGATGACAAATAATATGACTTATTATATATTATTGATGACATAATTTTGATGGATTTAGTATGAAATTTCATCTTCTTTGTTAGTATGTTTGTATACTAACTAAAGTCGATGCTAGTATGCTTATATCCTAACTAAGGTCGATGCTAGTCTAGGCCAAATGCATAATAAGGTCAGTGCTAGTGTAATATGCAGTGCATACATAGTCGATGCTAGCATAGCATGTGTTGCATATGAGTGGTCGAATAGCTGGTGTGCAACTGCACATTCCATGGTCTATGCATTAGTTCATTCAGGGTCGATGCTAGTTTAGTATCACACATAATCAAGGTCTGTGCATGTTTTTGTACATGCACAATAAGGTCCGTGCATACTTTGTTGTTTAGCACACAACGTCGGTGCATATTTCAGCAGTCTGCATGAAAGAGTCTGTGCATACTTCGTTGATTAAGCTGATAACGTCTGTGCATGATTCTTCCTAATGCATATAAGGTCTGTGCATACTTCGTTGTTTAGCACACAACGTCGGTGCATATTTCAGTGGTTTGCATATAGGTCTGTGCACACTTTCCCACTCGCACATCATAGGTCTGTGCACATTTTGGTTTCAACGAATAAAGGTCGGTGCACATCCCTCTGGACTGGACCGAGGTCGGTGCATCTTTTTCTGTCCTGTGCATTCAAGTATGTGCACATTCTACCCTTGTGCTATACAAAGTTGGTGTTACTTGCATTAGGGTCGATGTTAGTTGGTGTGTTCTGCATATCAAAGACGACAATAGCATGCAGTGCATTGAGTCCAAGGTCAGTGTTAACATGAATACAATCTGTGTTAGCTTGCACAAAGTCTTTGCACATAAGTCTCCAGGGTCGGTGCACATTTGCTCCATGCATGTTATAAGGCCTGTGCATGTTTGTCTTCAATGCATATGAAGTCTGTGCACACACTGTAGCAAGTCGGTGCGCATCTTGCATATAGCCATATAACGTCTGTGCACATTTTGCATAATGCTGATTGAGGTCAATGCACATTTTGCATTCACCATTGAGACAGGTTTGCCTGCATTGCCTTTAGACCTAAATCATTATGTTTAGGTTGCATGAATTATTCTAAAAGACTAAGGTTTTCTATTAATCATTGCTTTATCTATTATCTGTCTACAGTAATCTGATTAAAGCATAACCGATCCATCTTTACTCTCATGTGTTAAACATAGATTATCTCCGACATAAACTTGAGCACCTGAGATGCATAAGGGCTAACAGCATCGTCTCTCACATGAGGACTTTAAGTCACGCCCAAAGCATGAGCACATGGGAATAAGAGTACCAATGCTTGGCACGTGATCCTAGGGGAGCATCTACTGTCACGTGGAAAGTAAAAGCCCAGTGATGATGACACGTGGAAAGGTTTGGATCAGATCTGCTTGAAGAATTGGGCGGGAAACGTGGTAGTCACGCGCCCATCTCCTGAAGCATATAAACGGGGGTAGAGCGTCCAATTCAAAAAAGGAGTGGAAGAGCATTCGAGAGAAAAAGAAGAAGAGTGAGAGAGAGAAATAGAGAGCAGAAAGAAGAAGAGGGAGATCGTGAGATCGAGAGAAGAAATGAGAGAGAGCAGGAGAAGTAGAAGAAGTCTGAGAGCCAGTCAGAGAACGGAGAGAAAAAATAGAATAGAGAGAGCAGCAGAAGAAGATTGAGAAGAGAAGGTTGAGAGAGCAGTAAAGAGAAGAAGTCTGAGAGATAGAGATATAGAAAGAAATTGAGAGCATTAGAAAAATTTAGAGTGTAAGCAGTGTGAGTAGAAACGCAAGAGAGAGCCTGCATGATCGGAGAGATCTGAGATTGAAGAGAAGAGAAGTGAAGAAGAGGGATCCTGATCGAAGGACACCCTACAGTCAGTATTTGTGGTTTTTCCATCAGATACATACAACATTGCTTCTTAGTGAGCTACATATTTTGGCTTTCACTTTCATCTTTCAGATTGCTGTATCTTTCGTTTCTTATTTTTCTTTATCTCTTGTTAGAAGTTGTGAATCAGCGGATGGCATAAGCTGTAAGGCCCAGCGCAAGCTGTTAGTCAGCGGATGGCAAGCTATAAGGCCTAGCGCAAGCTGTTAGTCAGCGGATTGCAAGCTGTGAGGCCCAGCGGATGTAGGCAAGCTGTAATGCCCAACTGTTCAAGCTGTTCGTCAGCAGAGGCCACACTCGAATTGAGTGTGGGGTGGATGTAGGTCTGGAAGACCGAACCACCTAAAAATCCTTTGTCCAGTGTGGTGCTTTTTCTTGTGATGCACTTTTAGATGAATGCTTAGGTTCGCTCCAAATCATCATCTAATTGACAACATATTTCATCTTAGTTAGTTCTGAAATAGTTAAGCTAATCTCGCAAAGCTCAGTATCTGTAGCTTAGATTTTTAAATTGGCCTAAATAGTGAAGGGGATTCATTCACCCCCTCTCTGAATCCGTGCATAGCACCTTAAAAATTGGTATCAGAGTGGGTCTCTGACTTCCAGATCCAACGATCTGCAGAGGGTCCTACTAATTTGTGATTAGGTGCTATGCTGTGTTGATTTGGTGTCTTCCTGCTTTTAGTTCAGTGCATCTTTCATATAGTGTTTTTGTTGTGTCCCCTGGTTTTGATGATAACAAATCATAAATCATTAGTAGATATTTGAGGAATATCTAACATGTTTTGGTTTAATGAATAGACTAAACAAGTACAGGAGAATTTCTCTAAGTGATGTCTCGACACCGCCTGATGATGTCCCGACACATCTAGAAGAGATTGTGTTGAAATACTAACGGTTGAGCGCCGGCATAAAAGCATGTGTCGACACATCTGACCAATGTCTCGACACCTCCAGAAGAAATCAAGCTGAAGCCGTTGCTGTCTGGCCTTTGAATTGACCGATGTCTCGACACACTGAGTGAAAAGTGTCGACACATCGATTTCACAAAGCAAGCCTCACTTCTCTATGGCAGACTTGTCTCGACACCTTCGTGTGACAACTCTGCACATGGCGTATATGTCTCGACACCATTTGGTGATGTCTCGGCACAGTCTTGGTGACATCTCAGAACTGAGCACATATGTCCCGACACAACGTTGTGATGTCTCGGCACATCAGCTATGGGTCTTCAAGATATTCAACGGATGTCTCGACACACTGTGTGTAAAATGTCGACACATTAGTGTTCGACCAGAACGGTTCTGAAACCGATTGAAGCTGTCTTCAAGTTATTCAATGGGATGTCTCGACACACTGTGTGGAAAGTGTCGACACATTCGTGTTCGACCAGAACGGATCTGAAACCGACAAAAGAGGTCTTCAAGATCCGGAACTTATCCTAGAGGATCCGTTCACTCTGGAAAAAGTCGTCAAAGAGGCTACTTTGTCAGAGGACAATGTTCTGGCAGAGAAATCCCCTAAAAGGACTGTACCTTTGCTGATTTGGTCTCCTACCTACCCACATATCTACAGACTTGACAAAAGAAGGGTCAACTATGCATATGGAAGCTAATCAAATAATGTGGATGTGACATTCTGGGTTTAGCTTGAAAAGGGGGCAACGTTGGTGTCGCCAGTAGTCATCAATATATCAGGAGCATGAGCTCCAGTTCGACAAGTAGGAAGGCAAGGGAGAAAAAGAAGTGCAGAAGACTTGCTGATGAAGGCATCTCCTTCCTGATGCTGCTGGCATGAGTGCAACAAAAAGAAGACGATCCTGTTCCTCATAAGGACATGTCTCTTAGCAAGCAGGAAGGTTTTGTGAAGCTCCGTCCAGAACCCTTGAAAGCTGAAAGCTAGATCATCCTTCCCTCGCAAGGGTTGTGGTGAAGAACCAAGAAGAACAAGAAGAGAGCCAAGGAGTCCTCAAGCTCTTTCCTAGACAGGAGATTTCTTTCTCATAGTGCTTCATTATGATACTCTGTCTGGCTGTTTCCTTTTTAGTTTGTTTTTCTTCAAAACACACTCTATATCATTTGTTCCCCACCTGCGAGTAGGAAGATGGACGGTGTGGTCACCAGTCTATGTGTTTTGGGTTGTGATCCCTCAAGCTGTTTGGCAACAGAGTTGTGAGAGTGTATCTCTCAGATAAAAGCTGTGAATCAGCGGTTGTGCGTTGGCACCAGTGAAGCCTCACCGTGTTGTGTGAGGGGTGGACGTAGTTCTCTAGATTGAGACCGAACCACCTTAAAGATTATGTCTTGTGGTTTGCTTTCCTTTATGTTCTAACGGTAGAAGATTGGTATGATCGTTCATGGATATCATTTGTGTGTCCAACTTCTTAGCTATTAACTAATATCTGTCTTATTATCATTTGTGTTAGATCTGATTTTTATTTTCGCAAAGATGGGAAAAAAGGGGCTGATCTATTCACCCCTCCCCTCTAGATCTGCCTATCACCACTCTACACGTGGTATCAGAGCTAGTCTCTCTGTATGTGGTCTAACGACCTTGAGAGATCTGGTGATATGGCAACTAAAAGTCCTATGGCCAAAGGACATTCCATAAATAGACCTCCCTTTTTCACTGGGACAAATTATCCTTACTGGAAAAATCACATGCAGGTCTTCATTAGAGCCCAGGATCATGAAGTCTGGCGAGTGATCAGCAAGGGACCATTTGAGCTGCCTTTGGATGAAGATACATGGACTAAAGAACAGATCAGGCAATCAACGCTGAACTGGGGTGCCAAGCACATCATGCTGTGCTCCCTTCATCCAACAGAGTACTCAAGGGTGTGAACTTGCACTATTGCAAAAGAAATGTGGGACCGCCTTGAGGTAATATATGAAGGGACACAACATGTACGTGCAACCAAAGCAAACATGTTGGTATCTGAATATGAAAAGTTTAGAATGAAATCTGATAAGTCCATTTCAGACATGTATGCTAGGCTAACCGTGCTCACTAATAGCTTGACTGAGCTAGGTAAGACCTATTCTGAGCAGAAGATAGTAAGGAAGATTCTGAGATCACTAACTCCTATTTGGCATACAAAGGTCACAATGGTTGAAGAATCAAAAGACTTAGCTACCATCAAGGTAGAAGAACTCATAGGGTCCCTGATGACCTAAGAGATGAATCTGAAGAACAAAGAGGCTAAGATAAGTAAAAAGAAGCCTCTGGCTCTTAAAGCTGGACCAAGCACTAAGAACTTATCTGAAGATGAAGGGCCTTCAAGTAGCAACACTGAAGAGGATGAAGTTGCTCTATTGACAAGGAAGTTCAGAAGATTTTTAAGAAAGGAAGGTACAGACTTCACTAAGAAGAATCCCCAGGTAAAAAGAGGTTTCAGGCCAAGACCTAAAAATGTTAAAAAGTCTGAAAAGCTTGTATGCTACTCTTGTAGGAAACCAGGACACATCAAGTCTGAGTGTCCAGAAGGAGCTAAGAAAGCTATGCCCAGATGGAAGAGCAAGAAGAAGTAGGCCATGGTGTGCACTTGGAGTGATGAAGAAGAGGAAGAGATTGAAGACAACTCCTCTGAAGAAGAAAAATATGATCTCTGCCTAATGGCCAAAGGAGAAAATGACAACGAGGTGAGCTCTCCTTTTGAGCACTTCTCTACTGGTGATTGGGAAGAAGCTTACTTCGAATTGGTGACTAAGTATGAAGCGTACAAAAAAAAAAATAAAATCTTAAAGAAGAAGGTTGACTCCTGTGGCCAAGATAAAACTCTTTATGAAAAGATGATATCTCTAGAAACTGAAATTGAGGATCTAAGAAAAATGAATGAAAATCTTGAAGAAGGAAGAAAAGAGATGAAAGATTTGGAAGATGAAAATGAAAGACTGAGAGATGAAATTGATGAATTGAAGCTAAAAATGCAAAGCTATGTGAAGGACAACAATCTGTGCAATGAAAAATCAGAAGCCTTCAAACAAGTCAATTCACAACTGTTGAAAGAAAATGAAAAACTTCAGAAGGACCTAGCAGATAAACAAACTGCTCTTGAAAAATTTGTTGATGGAAGTGAGAACTTGAATGCCATGCTAGGAACTAAAATAAACTTCAATAGAGAAGGGCTAGGGTATGAGCCAACCAAGAAGAAAACTTTTGGGTTAAAAACTACCACCTTTGTTTCATCTTCCGAAGCATCAACCTCCAAAACAACACACCACGAAAATGTTGAAAACAAAGGAAAAGAAAAGGTAGGAGAATCAATCAACAAAACTTCTCAACAACCCAAAAAGGTTAACCAACAATCCCAAACATGCCGACACCCGTCCAAGCATCAGCCTGCACATCCCAATAGAAGAAACAATTACAATGTTGGAACAGGTTGGGACAATCCACGGAACAGGTCGACACCCACATGGTCAAACGTCCAACAATACCCCATGTTTGCACCAACAGGTCGACACTTTCAGTATAGGAGGTCGACACATCCTTCATCTAGAAACAGCTATAGATGGTTAGAACGCGGGACAGGTTGAGGCTTTACCTTCTATAGGCCGACACCTTCATGGGTTAGGAGCAGTTATGTTCCCTATGGTCATAGGTTCACTCAACCTCAACAACCTAGGCACTATGACACCTCCTATTCATCTAGACCAACCAACTGGAACAGATGGTCTAACAAACAATCCTTTTCCACCATTCCCAAAACCCATAAAGTCCAAAAGGCTAAAGAGAAGAAAAACTAGAACTCCCAACAAAGCAAAGATGCTAAGAAAGTCTGGATTTCAAAATCTGTGTTATCTTACTTTACAGAAATGAAGAAATTATTGGGACCCAACTGTCCTTGGGTTCTAAACATTGTCACTTAATTCCTTGTGCAGGAGTGTCTTGCAGCCGTGCACAACTGTTGGTATCTTGATAGTAGCTGCTCAAGACACATGACTGGAGATAGAACCAAATTCTATCTCATGGTTGAAAAGGAAGCTGGACATGTCACATTTGGAGGTAACAACAAAGGAAAGATCATCGGTATAGGTAAAGTTGGTAAGAACCCCTCCAACTCAATTGATAATGTATTACTTGTTGATGGTCTGGAGTACAATTTGCTGAGCATAAGTTAACTATGTGATAAAGGTCATACTGTAGTCTTTGACTCTAATGAATGTAGGATCTTGAAACCTAATTCAAAAGAAGCCAAGTTTTTTGGTAAAAGAGTCAATAACGTGTACATGATTGACTTAGATGACCCTGCTCACATAAATCTTTATCTTGCTGCACCCAAATTTGAATTAGCATGTTTATGGCATCGCAGACTAGGTCATGTTAGCTACAATACTCTTCATAAATTGGTGAAGCATTCTATTGTCGAAGGTCTGCCTGAAATAAAATTCAAACTGAACTCTAAGATTTGTGATGCATGTGCTCAAGGAAAACAAACTAGAAAGTCATTTAAAAGTAGAACTAAAAACTCATCATCTAAACCACTTGAACTAATCCATATGGACTTGTTTGGTCCAACCAAAACAGCTAGCTTAAGTGGTAAAAGATATGGTTATGTTTTAGTAGATGACTTTACTAGATTCACTTGGGTATTTTATCTTGCACATAAAAATAATGCCTTTGATGAGTTTCAGGCACTGTATATGATGAGACACGACCCCTCGGACCTAGAATTGCAAGCAACCGAACCGAACGGCGGACCCACTCAAGTGGGTTCACCCGCGTCGCGTACACCCGGGTCCGTAGGCGGACCGGCGATGATGGGGAGGGTCCAAGGTTGGACCTCGCCTTTCCGGGGATTTGACTAGCTTATGCAAGTGAAGCAAGACAGTAAGTTTAAGATTTCCAACATAATTTCAGATCATAGTGGTGAATTCAACAATGTTGACTTTGAAAATTTGTGTAGGTCTGAAGGAATCATTCACAAGTTTTCATCACCAAGGACTCCTGAACAAAATGGGGTAGTTGAGAGGAAGAACAGAACTCTCATAGAGATGGCATGCACAATGCTTGCTGAAAGGCATCTACCAAGGAGATTTTGGACAGAAGCAGTAAACACTGCATGTTATATCATCAACTGCTCCATGGTAAGGCCACTCACCAAAATGACTCCATATGAGCTGCTAAAAGGTAAAAAGCCATCTCTCTTTCACATGAAAGTTTTTGGGTCAAAGTGCTTTGTTCATAACAATGATAAAAGAGTTCTGGACAAGTTTGAGCCCAAGAGCGGAGAAGGGATATTCCTTGGGTACTCCAATAAGTCTAGAGCTTATAGAGTCTATAATCTTAAGACCCTTTGTGTGGAAGAATCTCCTCACATCACCTTTGATGAGATTGATCATGTCAACACTTGCAGGGAAGATGATGATGGAAAATTCCTGAACATAAAAGGAAAATAGGAACTTCCACATGAGGAGACACAAGCAAATGAAGATCAAGAAGGGCCAAGCAATGATCCGGTCACCGAAGCAGATGAAGGTAACATTCAGCCTGATTTAAGAGTGTTAAAAGACCATCCCTTAGAAAACATCTTAGGTAATCTGCATGACCGAACCATAACTAGGTCTCATTTCAAAATTATGGATGAAATTGAACAACTTGCTCTTGTGTCTCAAACTGAACCCAAAAATATTGTAGAGGACTTAAAAGATGATAACTGGATAAATTCCATGCATGATGAATTAAATCAGTTTGAAAGAAACAAAGTCTGGCATCTAGTTCCCAGACCTCAAGAGAAATCAGTCATAGGAAGTAAATGGGTTTTTAGAAATAAACTAAGGAAGATGGAAAGATAATAAGAAACAAATCCAGATTGGTGGCTCAGGGGTATAATCAAGAATTTGGCATAGATTATGAAGAATCTTTTGCTCCTGTTGCTAGACTTGAGGCCATTAGAATTTTACTAGCATTTGCATGTTCTCATAAAATTAAACTACATCAAATGGATGTTAAGAGTGCTTTTCTAAATGGTCTTATTAAAGAAGAAGTCTATGTAGAGCAACCCCCCGGTTTTGAATGCACATATTTTGAAGATCATGTTTATAAGTTGGATAGGGCATTATATGGCTTGAAGTAGACACCTAGAGCTTGGTATGATAGACTAAGATCATACCTCACCGAACAAGGGTATTCAAGAGGTAATGTAGACCAGACATTATTCACCAAGAAACAAGGTAAGGATATCTTGATAGTTCAGATTTATGTGGATGACATAGTGTTTGGGTCCACTAAACCTCATATATGTGAGGAGTTTGCTAAACTCATGACCAATGAATTTGAAATGAGTCTAATGGGTGAGCTTCAATTCTTTCTTGGCTTGCATATTAATCAAAGCAATGAAGGCTGTTTTATCAATCAAGCCAAATATGTGAAGGAGTTGCTGAAAAAGTTTGATCTGACCAACTGCAAACCATTAGGAACTCCAATGGGGACTGTCACTTCACTGGATGCAGATGAACAAGGTATTCTTGTAGATGCAAAGAGGTACAGAGGTATGATCGAGTCATTACTCTATCTAACTGCATCTAGACCAGACATTTAGTTTAGTGTTTATCTCTGTGCTAGATTTCAGTATAGTCCTAGAGAGTCCCACTTGACTGCTGTCAAGCGTATTTTTAGATACCTTGCTGGCACTCAAGAGTTAGGATTATGGTATCCTACATCTTGTGAACTTTCACTTATTTCATATTCAGATACATATTATACAGGATGCAAACTAGACCGCAAGAGCACTAGTGGCTATTGCCAATTTCTTAGTAGATGTTTGGTTTCTTGGGCCTCCAAGAAACAACACTCGGTTGCCCTCTCAACTGCAGAGGCAGAATATGTTGCTACAGGGAGTTGTGGCACCCAAGTACTGTGGATCAAACACCAACTCCAAGACTATCTAATAGATCTTGGCTGTGTTCCCATTCTGTGTGATAACACCAGTGCTATAAATCTTACAAAAAATCCAGTCATGCACTCTAGGACTAAACACATTGAAATTAGGCATCATTTTACAAGGGATGAAGTCCTCAAAAATCACTTTGAGCTCCATTTTGCTAACTCAAAAAATCAGATTGCAGATATCTTCACAAAACCTTTAAGCAATGACAAGTTCTCATTAAGGAGAGAGCTCGATCTATGTAGACCTCAATCCACTCAGGTTTGAGCTATCTATTCCTCTTTCGGTGCTCAACTTACTTGTCTTTGCTATGATTGGAACAAGCATATCTGTTTCGATTTAGAATTGGTCTATTGGCTGTATGAACCTTGCTATGAATGATGATCACACTCAGGGGGAGCTTGTTTGCATTTCTGGTTATTTTTAATTGAATATCATCTTATGACTAAATGGTATGTCAAATGTCGAGAAGGGGAAAGATAATTCACGCCTGTCAGAAAACTCTCTTCATGCGTGAGGACAGACCTCCGCCAAGCACCATGAGTCAGAAATGCATATTGATAACTGTATAGTTGATTTCTAGTGCATAAGCATGTTTAAAGCATTAGCATCCAATAAAGCACTTGTCAGTGGCAATAAAAAGGTAAAACCATTCTTGAATGATTATCTGAAAGAAGAAAGTCAGAGGCACTGGCAGTAGAAGCTAGCAGGTGTATCTCAGAAATGAAGATTCACAGAAGCTGGCTGAGCACAATTTATTTAACAGTCATGTGTCGAGACATGCAGGACAAAATCCCTTGAACAGGTCGACACCCTACCGTTATGTGTCAGGACATGCAGGACAATGTTTATTGAATAGGTCGACACCCTACAGTCTTGTGTCGAGACATGCAGGTCAAAGCTTGTTGAACAGATCGACACCCTCCGGTCATGTGTCGGGACTGTCTCTCAGCCGCTCTTGGGTTTGCAGATCCAATGGAGAGTTTCTCTGATTCTTTCTTCCCACTGCCTCCTTCATTTCCATTTCAAATCTTTTTCCTCTGAACCTTCACTTTTCACCGAGCTTTAAGTGAGGGGGAGTTGAGAATGTTTTCATTCGTGTATACAACCCTGGGTAAGTTCATCTGTTTTACTCCTGTTAAAGAAATGATTTCTTGTTTATAATCCTCATTTTCGTTAATCATTACTTTGAGTTCTACCAAACTTGCACTCATAATAGGATTAAAACATTCATCAAGTCCTTGAAAATGACCATTGCCTAAGCGTTTGAAAGTTCACTACAAATAGGCTTCTTAGTTTATGAATTGATTGGCATGTATTGTCCTTAAACAATTTACCTAACCTGAAGTCAATTAGAGAATACGCCTCCTAAAAACCATACTGCATTAATTTCAGAGCAATGACCTCATCTTCAGAGAAATTAGATCCTCCATCAATGAAATGAAGGTTAATCTAGTCATGATGAAGGCTGTCAACTCTGTTCAAAAGAATTCAGAAAGATAAGCTACACTGAGTAACCAGGGACTCTGGCGTCTAAACAACGTGTTTCCTTGAGTCAAAAAGTGAATGCTATATCAGACTATTTTATTAATTAAAAAAAATGGTTTGGGGTTGACTTTACACCTTGCTTCAAAATGAAAAGGTTCTTGTTTACCTTCAATACTTGCTTATCTTCCTTTTCCAATCATGCCAAATGAAAGTGATGAGTAAGCCAAATGGGCTTGGTTCTATTTTCTTTAACCTTCTCAAATATTTTAATCTAATTATTTGTTACAAAAATGATTTTTTCTCAAACCTTCATTACTCAAAAATGAGCTTATAAGCTTTAAACCGTTCTGAACTTAACATAGGGGTATATTCACCATTTCTTATCTCAGGGTTGTTATTTCAAAAATTAAAAATGTCACGCCCCGAGCGCGGAAGATACCCGGAGATGCGCGACGTGTCTATATCAATCATGTCAATCAGAGTGGTCGTGTATTCGACTCAAAGACAGAGATGCGCAAAATAGCAAGATAACCCAATCCTTTATTTCATAATGGATAGACTATTACAAATCCAATACTCTGTTTAATAAAAAGGAAAAGAATACATAGTTGACTCAAGAAACTATAGAAAAGACTAGACGACACTTGTAGAAGCTCTATCACTTTCACTCTTGACCATTCCCATCCGATTGACTTCCATCGTCGTCGGACTTACCTGAAAAGTAAAAAGGGACAAACGGAATGAGCGAACGCTCAGTAGGAAATTATATCTC
Organism: Amorphophallus konjac; assembly: GCA_022559845.1. Taxonomy (NCBI): domain Eukaryota; kingdom Viridiplantae; phylum Streptophyta; class Magnoliopsida; order Alismatales; family Araceae; genus Amorphophallus; species Amorphophallus konjac. The sequence goes on along the minus strand of CM040120.1, from coordinate 283,990,790 downwards.
AAGTACTAGCAAGTGGTTTAAGTAATTACATCTTTCATGAATGCAATAAAGCTATGCATGCTCGCATAAAACGACAAGATAGAGAGAAGGTAATATCAAAGAAATAAGATGAACTTAATCATGAACTTCCAACAAGATAACAAGTGTATTCAAGGTATTCAAGCAAGTACGTTTAACAAGTCATGTCAAGAACTTTGGCTATCATGTATCAAGCAAGTAAATTACCCTTTTTCGGGCCACGCATTTCATGTAAAGTCAAGTACGATTCAAGTACAAGATGTGTGTGGAATGTCCAATCAAGCAAGTCAAGTACTCGGTATAATGCCAGATACCTTATCATTTTAACTCCCATGGGCACAAGTACTTTCGGGTGCTCCTCCCAGGACCAGATCGGGCCCTATATGCGCAGGCATTTATCATGTGTTTTGACATCCACTCTTGTTTATATAGCCAATATAGAATTTCAATAATCAAGCTTGTAGATACGTACGACAACATTGATAGAATAGAGTCCAAAAATATGACAAAGGACATAGAATGGCGATAATAACGGTATAATCACGATGTCGATAAAACTAGGTAGAATATGGTTCCCTTAACTTAGGTACCATGACAAATCAATATGGACATTCTTTATATAGAATTGAGGTCCACATGAACATTAGATCAAGCAAGACACCCTCATTCTTATCATAGAATTGGGGTTTACAAGAATGACACGATATGGCATGATATCATCATCCCATCAAGAATTTCTTATGATATACTCTTTGTATAATCATAAGGGCCGGTATACCATGTTTCTTTAGATTGACATGGCAAGGATCGTGTAATGGGTTTTTAGGGTACAACCAGCTCAGTCGGCCTTGAGGGAATCCAAGGCTACGAGGAGTCTTACGGAGGTCTCTATGACTAACTCGCCAGTCCAAAGGAACGGAATGTCCAAAGGAGAGCTTGTATGTCAATGAGAATTGAGTGTGATCGATAAAACACCGTGAAAAGTGGGACTATACTCACGGAGTGGAGAATAGTGCCGATATATATATATATGTATAATATATAAACCATCGGTTAGCAAATCAGAGGAAAAATTAGTTTACAGTAAAATAACGACTTAGGTCAAGTCGTTTCTCAAGTAATTAACGCCTAACAGAAGGGCGTTTACACATGGTCCGTTTTGCAGAATTTTCAATAATTCAATAATTTATTTAAAAAGCGCCTTCGGCAGGGGCGTTTCTTCAAGAGTTGACGACTACAGCAGCAGGCGTCTTTTTATTTACAATATTTTTCAGAACATATTTATTTTCAGAAATTACCAAAAACGCGCCCTTGTCAGCGGCGTTCATCATTAAATTCTTATTTTCACAGAATATATATTCCAGGGTTTTAACAGATACGCGCCCTAGTAAGGGGCGTTTATTTTTAATTCACGCCCTATGATGGGGCGTTTAAATATGGAAAACGACCTAGTCTAGGTCGTGAATTCAAGAGATACCATGAGTTTCCATGGGCAGTAATAATTTCAGGATAATAGAATTCATGGAGAACGAATGTATGGTCATGACAATAAAGTTAGCAAGTTTGAAGACATGTGATCATGCATCATTGTAGGATCATTATTTCATAGATACTCAATTCTTAACATGGGTGATTAATGATAAAATGAAATTAACGCCTGTGTGCAGGGCGTCAAAATTTGACGACCTTGGCAGACTTGTAAAGTAGCGCCCTAGTCTGGGGCGTGTATTTCATAGTCACGCCCTTGCTAAGGACGTTTCTTTCAAGAAATTAACAGAAAGTCGTTCAGAAACTATAGTAAACCAAACCATGTATATGCATGATAATTATTGTACTGTATCAATTTAGTTTGGGCTACAGTGACTTGAGAAAATCCTACCTTAACAATGGATTTGAAGGTGACAGACACGTGAAGACGTTGATAAGGATAAACTGAATCAGCAGTAGGCAGAGAACCTTTGTTCTTTGGTCGATCCCTAGAGTTTTCCTACAGAGGAATATGAAGAGATATTAGAAATTTCTTCATAAGCTTGGCTGAAGATGGAAGTTTAGAAGAACTTACCCTTGTTCTTCACGATGTCTAGGCTTCCTCAACCTGTAAGAAGAAAAGAGAGTGAAGAATCATTAGTTCTTCGTGTAGGCAAAGCAGAGATCAAGGAATAGTTTGTTCTTCACGTACCTAGCAGCAGACGTTCGATCAAATGGGTTTTAGGGTTCGATCGAACATGTTATTTATAGGATTTTGAAGTCCTAACAAGAGTAGTGTTTGATTGAGGGTAATATATCCTTAATAGAGTCCTTACTCTAGTAGACACTTACTAGATTAGGTTAATCTTTCCCTGGATAAGTTCTGGGTTCGATCGGTTCTCGAACTGAATTAACGACTTTGGTCAGGGCGTCTATTCTTTAATTGACGCCTTACTTTAGGGCGTTTCTTAAAAAGCGCCTTGACAAAGGGCGTTTCGTGTTTTAAAACACGCCCAAGATAGGGGCGTTTCTTTTACTTACCCATTTGGTCGTATGAGAACTGACGACCGCATATGTGGGCGTCCTTTCTTTAGTCACGCCATGGATAGAGGCGTTTCTTTATAAATTAACGCCTTAATAAGAGGCGTTATTTTTAATTTTGTTTTACTTCGTCCAATTAACCCTATTCCTTTTATATATTACTTCTGTAATATATATGTTTTAATTCATTTCAATTATTCATTTATTAGGGTTGCTACACCCTCCCCCACTTAAAAGAATTTGGTCCCCAAATTCAATATATATATAATTATACACGCGGAGAGTGTAGGACATATACCTCTTAGAATAACTCGGGAAATCGTTTCTTCATAGATTCCTCGGTCTCCCATGTCGCTTCGCGTTCAGGATTCTTATTCCATTGCACCTTGAGCATGGGAATAACCTTATTCCTTAGAGCTCGTATTTCTCGATCTAATATCTTTAAAGGCCTCTGTTCATATGTGAGATCTTTCTGGATCATCAGATCTCCATGCTCAATAATATGTGACGGATCGTGCACATACTTCTTCAACATAGATATGTGAAATACATTGTGTACCTCGGACAACTGAGGAGGCAACGCGATGCGATAAGCAACCTCGCCAACTCTTTCGAGTACCTCAAATGGTCCGATGAATCTTGGCGTAAGCTTGCCCTTAACACCAAATCTTCGGATGCCACGTCCAGGGGATATTTTAAGAAATACATGATCTCCAACCTGGAATTCAAGATCTCTTCTCCTGGTATCAGCATAAGCCTTTTGCCTTGTCCGAGCAACTTGTAATCTTTCTCTGATTACCTGTATCTTCTCAGTTGTATCCCTTACCATGTCTGGACCTAATAGTTGTTTCTCTCCAACTTCGTTCCAACATATGGGAGATCGGCAACTCCTTCCGTATAAGGCTTCGAAAGGTGCCATTTGGATACTAGCTTGGTAGCTATTATTATATGCAAATTCAACTAAAGGTAAGTGGTCATGCCAGCTTCCTCCAAAGTCAATAATGCATGCTCTCAGCATATCTTCAACAACTTGATTAGTTCGCTCGGTCTGACCATCCGTTTGTGGGTGAAAAGCAGTACTAAAGTTGAGCCTTGTCCCCAACGAATGTTGTAATCCCTTCCAAAAATGAGAAGTAAAACGGGGATCTCTATCAGACACGATTGAGACAGGAATTCCATGTATCCTGACTATTTCTTTAATGTATAGTGCAGCTAGCACATCAATTGACCATCGGCTTTTGATTGGCAAGAAATGTGCCGATTTAGTCAATCGGTCAATGATAACCCAGATTCCATCATGTCCTCCTTTAGATTTAGACAAACCCATGATGAAGTCCATACCAATATCCTCCCATTTCCACTTAGGAATATCTAGAGGATGTAGTTTTCCCGCAGGCTTTTGGTGTTCCGCCTTGACCTGTTGGCATGTGAGACAGCGTGATACATAGTCCGCTATTTCTCTTTTCATATTGGGCCACCAAAAGTTCCTCTTTACATCTTGGTACATTTTAGTTGATCCAAGATGAATAGTGTATCTTGATCTGTGAGCTTCATCTAAGATCTTCTTCTTTAATTCCGGACAATCGGGTATACAAGTTCTATCTTTGAACGATAATCTTCCATCAGAAGTTAGTTGAAAATCAGATTGTCCTTCTAATCTGCCTTTGATTTCTACTAACATAGGATCATCATCCTGAAGTGTTTGTATCTCAGATAATAAGTCTGACTGTATGCTTACATGAGATAGTGTGACAAATTTGGATTCCGTGTCCAAGCTTATATTGAGCTCGGAGAATCGTTCAAGTAACCTCCATTCTTGTATCATACAATTGGCTATCCTTGCTCTCGGCTTTCGACTAAGGGCATCAGCCACATAATTACCCTTTCCGGGATGGTATTGTATACTGAAGTCGAAGTCCTTGAGATATTCTAGCTAGCGTCTTTGTCTCATGTTCAGCTCCTTTTGTGAAAATAGATATTTGAGACTTTTGTGATCGGAGTATACAGTGAACTGTACCCCATAGAGATAGTGTCTCCATATCTTTAGGGCAAATACTACCGCGGCCAGTTCCAAGTCATGGACGGGGTAATTCTCCTCGTGCTTCTTCAGTTGACGTGAAGAGTATGCTATGACCTTTCCTTGTTGCATTAGGACACATCCGAAGCCAATGCCAGAAGCATCAGTGTAGACCTCGAATTTCTCTCCTTCAATTGGTAGGGCTAAGACCGGAGCTGTAGTGAGATGATCTTTGAGAGTTTGGAAACTTCTTTCACATTCCTCACTCCATTCATATCGGATCTCCTTACGAGTTAACCTTGTAAGTGGCACGGCGATTTTTGAGAAGTCTTTGATGAATCGCCGATAATAGCCTGCAAGACCTAAGAAACTTCTGATCTCGCTTGCATTAGTGGGTCTTTCCCAGTTTCTCACAGCTTCAACCTTTGACGGATCTACAGATAAACCGTCCTTGGATATGACATGTCCCAGAAAGGCCACTTCTTCAAGCCAGAACTCGCATTTGCTGAGTTTAGCATATAATTGATTTGTCCTCAAGACTTGCAATGCAATCCTCAAATGCTCTTCATGTTCTTCCTTAGTCTTAGAATATATCAATATATCATCAATGAAGACTACTATGAATTGATCCAAGTAAGGCCTGAATATGCTATTCATTAACTGCATAAAGGCAGCAGGAGCATTTGTTAGTCCAAACGGCATAACAACAAATTCGTAATGGCCATACCTGCTTCTGAATGCAGTCTTGTGAATGTCATCGTCCTTGATTCTTAATTGATGATATCCCGACCTGAGATCAATCTTGGAGAAATATTTGGATCCTGAAATCTGATCAAATAACTCATCGATTCTCGGCAGTGGATACTTGTTCTTGATAGTAAGATGATTCAACTGTCGATAGTCGATACACAATCTCATGGATCCATCCTTCTTCTTTACAAATAAGACTGGTGCTCCCCACGGGGAAGTACTTGGTCTAATAAACCCTTTTCGGATTAGTTCCATCAGCTGCTCCTTCAACTCCTTGAGTTCAGCAGGGGACATTCTATATGGTGCCTTTGAAACAGGACCAGCACCAGGGACTAAGTCAATGGTGAAGGCCACTTCTCTTTGAGGGGGTAATCCCGGCAATTCTTCCGGAAATACGTCTGGAAATTCTCGCACTACCTGAATGTCCTCTATCTTGGTTTCTTTAGCTTCTTTAATAGTGACAAAAGCAAGGAAGGATACACATCCTTTCTTGACGAGCTTGCTTGCTCGAAGAGCCGAGATAAGAGGGGATTTGCTTCGACTCTTAGGACTAGTATAAGTCAGTTCCGGAAATTCCTTGAAAATAATCTTGCTATCACGGTAATCAACCGTTGCCTGGTATTTGGATAACCAATCTGCTCCTAGTATAACATCATACTCTTTTAGATCTAAGCAGATAAGATCAATAGGTAAATTCTTTCCTCGAACCAATACCTCACAGTTTTGGTAATGATGTGTGATATCCGTCTCGTTTCCGAGAGGAGTAGACAATATTAACTTCATCCATTCTGGTTCTAGAGGTAATGGGTCAGCAAACTTCTTGGAAATAATGGAATGCGATGCACCCGTATCAAATAAGACATGTGCATATTTGGAACAAATTTTTAATGTACCTTCCACCAATCCGCCTTCTTCTTCTGGTTCGGTCTCTTGGATTGCATGAAGACGCGCGTTCCTTGTCACTGGGCGTTTACCCTCACCGTCTTGGTCATTCATTAATGGACAATCGGGAATCCGATGTTCACGACTCCCACAACGGAGACATGCTCCTAATTTCCTCCAGCATTCTTCTGTTTTGTGACCAGCCTTGTCACAATGCTTGCATACTACGTTTGAAGGGGTGGTGGTGATAGAGAAAGGCTTGGATTTCTTGTACTTCTGATCTTGAGAGGAAGAACCTCCATTATTGGGCCTCTTCTTAAAGTTGGGTTTAAAAGAACCCGAACTTGTGACTTGCTCCTTTTTGTCTTTCCCACGGATCCTATCAGATAGTTTCGTGGCATCTTCAAGCAACTGAGCTCGGCGCACTATTTCAGTATAAACTTGAATATCCATAGGCGCCAGTTGAGTAATGTAGTGGGGCCTAAGCCCATTAAGAAATCTACGGGCTTTCATCTTTTCCGTGCTAATTAAATGCTTAGCATATCTAGACAGTCTAGAGAACTGTGCTTCATAATCAGCCACCGATAAAGATCTTTGCTTTAATGCGGCAAATTCGGCGGCCTTCTTTTCCTGGACCCTATCAGAGAAATATTTGGCGTTGAAATATTCAACGAATTCTCCCCATGTAACTTGAGTTGGGTCAATTGTAGCTTCAATCGACTCCCACCAGCATCTAGCATCCTTTTCTAACTGGAAAGTAGCTAATAAGACTTTGTCCTGATCCGTGCATTGCATAACACGGAATATACGTTCAATCTCCCGAACCCAATGCTCGGCATCGTCTGGATCGGTCGATCCCATGAACTTCGGGGGATTCATATTCTTGAATGCTTGGTGTAAGCTTCCAGCTCGTGGAGCACCACCTTGTGCTACTTGTTGTAGCACTTGGGTCATCCCTTGAAGGGTACGCTGCATGTTGCGCCATTGAGCACGTTCGGCAGCCATTATCCTACAATTACGATAGCTATGTTAGTATTATATCACTATGATCTTATAAAGGACTCATTGATCATTTAACCCTCGGTTCTACCCACTCTCACTTGGTTAAAGGTTTTGAAACCTATCCTTGGACTTGGGTTTCCTAGGAATTGAATACCTTAGGCTCTGATACCACAAAGACTGTCACGCCCCGAGCGCGGAAGATACCCGGAGATGCGCGACGTGTCTATATCAATCATGTCAATCAGAGTGGTCGTGTATTCGACTCAAAGACAGAGATGCGCAAAATAGCAAGATAACCCAATCCTTTATTTCATAATGGATAGACTATTACAAATCCAATACTCTGTTTAATAAAAAGGAAAAGAATACATAGTTGACTCAAGAAACTATAGAAAAGACTAGACGACACTTGTAGAAGCTCTATCACTTTCACTCTTGACCATTCCCATCCGATTGACTTCCATCGTCGTCGGACTTACCTGAAAAGTAAAAAGGGACAAACGGAATGAGCGAACGCTCAGTAGGAAATTATATCTCAAGTACTAGCAAGTGGTTTAAGTAATTACATCTTTCATGAATGCAATAAAGCTATGCATGCTCGCATAAAACGACAAGATAGAGAGAAGGTAATATCAAAGAAATAAGATGAACTTAATCATGAACTTCCAACAAGATAACAAGTGTATTCAAGGTATTCAAGCAAGTACGTTTAACAAGTCATGTCAAGAACTTTGGCTATCATGTATCAAGCAAGTAAATTACCCTTTTTCGGGCCACGCATTTCATGTAAAGTCAAGTACGATTCAAGTACAAGATGTGTGTGGAATGTCCAATCAAGCAAGTCAAGTACTCGGTATAATGCCAGATACCTTATCATTTTAACTCCCATGGGCACAAGTACTTTCGGGTGCTCCTCCCAGGACCAGATCGGGCCCTATATGCGCAGGCATTTATCATGTGTTTTGACATCCACTCTTGTTTATATAGCCAATATAGAATTTCAATAATCAAGCTTGTAGATACGTACGACAACATTGATAGAATAGAGTCCAAAAATATGACAAAGGACATAAATTGGCGATAATAACGGTATAATCACGATGTCGATAAAACTAGGTGGAATATGGTTCCCTTAACTTAGGTACCATGACAAATCAATATGGACATTCTTTATATAGAATTGAGGTCCACATGAACATTAGATCAAGCAAGACACCCTCATTCTTATCATAGAATTGGGGTTTACAAGAATGACACGATATGGCATGATATCATCATCCCATCAAGAATTTCTTATGATATACTCTTTGTATAATCATAAGGGCCGGTATACCATGTTTCTTTAGATTGACATGGCAAGGATCGTGTAATGGGTTTTTAGGGTACAACCAGCTCAGTCGGCCTTGAGGGAATCCAAGGCTACGAGGAGTCTTACGGAGGTCTCTATGACTAACTCGCCAGTCCAAAGGAACGGAATGTCCAAAGGAGAGCTTGTATGTCAATGAGAATTGAGTGTGATCGATAAAACACCGTGAAAAGTGGGACTATACTCACGGAGTGGAGAATAGTGCCGATATATATATATATGTATAATATATAAACCATCGGTTAGCAAATCAGAGGAAAAATCAGTTTACAGTAAAATAACGACTTAGGTCAAGTCGTTTCTCAAGTAATTAACGCCTAACAGAAGGGCGTTTACACATGGTCCGTTTTGCAGAATTTTCAATAATTCAATAATTTATTTAAAAAGCGCCTTCGGCAGGAGCGTTTCTTCAAGAGTTGACGACTACAGCAGCAGGCGTCTTTTTATTTACAATATTTTTCAGAACATATTTATTTTCAGAAATTACCAAAAACGCGCCCTTGTCAGCGGCGTTCATCATTAAATTCTTATTTTCACAGAATATATATTCCAGGGTTTTAACAGATACGCGCCCTAGTAAGGGGCGTTTATTTTTAATTCACGCCCTATGATGGGGCGTTTAAATATGGAAAACGACCTAGTCTAGGTCGTGAATTCAAGAGATACCATGAGTTTCCATGGGCAGTAATAATTTCAGGATAATAGAATTCATGGAGAACGAATGTATGGTCATGACAATAAAGTTAGCAAGTTTGAAGACATGTGATCATGCATCATTGTAGGATCATTATTTCATAGATACTCAATTCTTAACATGGGTGATTAATGATAAAATGAAATTAACGCCTGTGTGCAGGGCGTCAAAATTTGACGACCTTGGCAGACTTGTAAAGTAGCGCCCTAGTCTGGGGCGTGTATTTCATAGTCACGCCCTTGCTAAGGACGTTTCTTTCAAGAAATTAACAGAAAGTCGTTCAGAAACTATAGTAAACCAAACCATGTATATGCATGATAATTATTGTACTGTATCAATTTAGTTTGGGCTACAGTGACTTGAGAAAATCCTACCTTAACAATGGATTTGAAGGTGACAGACGCGTGAAGACGTTGATAAGGATAAACTGAATCAGCAGTAGGCAGAGAACCTTTGTTCTTTGGTCGATCCCTAGAGTTTTCCTACAGAGGAATATGAAGAGATATTAGAAATTTCTTCATAAGCTTGGCTGAAGATGGAAGTTTAGAAGAACTTACCCTTGTTCTTCACGATGTCTAGGCTTCCTCAACCTGTAAGAAGAAAAGAGAGTGAAGAATCATTAGTTCTTCGTGTAGGCAAAGCAGAGATCAAGGAATAGTTTGTTCTTCACGTACCTAGCAGCAGACGTTCGATCAAATGGGTTTTAGGGTTCGATCGAACATGTTATTTATAGGATTTTGAAGTCCTAACAAGAGTAGTGTTTGATTGAGGGTAATATATCCTTAATAGAGTCCTTACTCTAGTAGACACTTACTAGATTAGGTTAATCTTTCCCTGGATAAGTTCTGGGTTCGATCGGTTCTCGAACTGAATTAACGACTTTGGTCAGGGCGTCTATTCTTTAATTGACGCCTTACTTTAGGGCGTTTCTTAAAAAGCGCCTTGACAAAGGGCGTTTCGTGTTTTAAAACACGCCCAAGATAGGGGCGTTTCTTTTACTTACCCATTTGGTCGTATGAGAACTGACGACCGCATATGTGGGCGTCCTTTCTTTAGTCACGCCATGGATAGAGGCGTTTCTTTATAAATTAACGCCTTAATAAGAGGCGTTATTTTTAATTTTGTTTTACTTCGTCCAATTAACCCTATTCCTTTTATATATTACTTCTGTAATATATATGTTTTAATTCATTTCAATTATTCATTTATTAGGGTTGCTACAAAAAATCTCAACTTTCCTTATTTAACTCGACGGTGAAAATCTATTTCTTACCTTTCCTCATTTCAACCCTATTTCACTCTCACACCCGCTCTCCGACGACCCTACACACCCTCACCGTGGAGGTCGACGCCCCGTTCCATCCTCCTTCGCCTGTGCAACCATCTCCCCAGCTAGCTCCTGCTGCCCTCCGTCTCCTCTCCTCCTTTCCTTCTACCCTCTCCATGGCTCCTCCGGTCACCCGCGGCAAGAAGAAAGACGCGGCTTCATCCAAGAAGGCAGCTGCCTCGAAAGCACACACAGAAGGGCGCTCCAAGAGTATTGAAGACCGCCGAGCTACTGAACCAGCCAAGAGAAGAGTTACCGAGGCCCAGGGTTCGAATAGTAACCAGGGCACACCGCAACAACCAAAGGGTAAGCGGCCACGGCTGTCCGCAAAGGAAAATGGAAGGCTAAGGCTCAATCAGTCCCTCTGCAAGCCAGTACTGCTCCCTCCGTCAGGGAAGAAGAAAGTGATCCCACCAGGATCCTCTTCCCTAGGTATGTGGATTTTGGTGACCACGAGATGCTTGAGTATTTTTCTGAACTACTGCTGTTATTTGAATTCCAAGGATGGCGACGATTTCTATCTGATTCCAGGGTATACTACCCATTTTTAGTTCAACAGTTCTATAAGAACCTATTTTTTGATGAGAATAAGAAAGTCCTTTGGACTGAGGTAAAGGGGGTCTCCTTCAAGCTTACAACAAAGCTTCTTCACAGAGCCTTACACATACCCGGGATGGGGAAATTGAATCTGAGGTTGAGATTGACTTGTCTGCAGCATACACCATTATGATAGGAAATCCTCGAAACCCTCAGGATGCAACCCAACTTCTTGCCAAATCCTTTGACACCAATCAGTTTCCCCCCTTACAACGTCTACTGCATTACATTTTCACTACCATGATTACCCCACAAGGGGGTGGCAGAAGTAGACTTACTGAGACCCAAAGATTCCTCTTTTACTGCTTGTTCAACAATTACCACGTTTGTCTTCGAGAGATCATGCTCCAGATTATGGACAGTTGCACTTGCAACCGGCATAGCCTACCCTATGCCGCACAACTTACTGCTATCTTTCAGAAGGTTGGCATCCCTCTTGATAATGAAAAGTCCATACCTATCCCCAGGAGCAATGTCTATAGCATGAGGTTCATAGAAAATTATATGCACTTCAAGAAAGAAGGTGACAAAATTGTAAGGAATCTGCCTGGCCATGTACCTGACCCACCAGTACAATCAGCTCCACAGGAATAGCCAGCACAGGATCAGCCTGTCCAGCCAGCTTTAGATGCACAGGACCAGCCAACTTCAGATGCACAATTAGACCAGCATGAAGAAATGTTCCATGCAGACACTCACTTTAAGGAGGCCCAACAGCAGCAGCAATATGAAGCTCACATGGACCAGCCTGGGGTAGTGGCAGCTTTTGGCATCCAACCTCCACTGTCTCCAGACAATGAGCCTCACGTGTTTAGTGCAAGGAATGCACCTCCTAAATTTCATACAGAGGCCTCCACCTCACGAGGTCCTACTTTTGGTGCCACTGGTAGTCTAATAGACATTCACCCTGCGCTTATCCAATTTCTCACTGCCCAGTTTGGAAGCATGAACTCCTCCTTTCGACAACTCAGTCTACAAGTGGATAGAATTAAAACCAGACAACTCCACTATGAGCAAGTCCAAACTAGCAGATGGGAAAAATTTGTGCACGACAAACACAAGTCAGATGCAAGGTTGTACAACTTCATGAATTCAATCATCAATGTCTGTGTAAGAGCTGGGAATATCATGAAGAGACTCAGGCAAATTCACATTGAAACTAAGGAGAAAAATGTAGAAATGGTGAGGCATGCATATGACATACGAGAAGAGCAAGGTCATATCAACCTTAAGTGTGCCCGGCTGATGGACTCCTCCAATCAGCTTGCCGAACAAGTGGCTGTCGCAACTACATCCATCAGAGCACAAGTGACTACAGAGGCCAACAGATCTATTGATGCCACCTCCAATATGGAGATAACACTTAATGCTACTACTTCTCGCCTACTGGATGCCTCCCAATGGATGAAAGGGAAGATGTATTTTGACTGCAACAAGCTGCTGGATGCCTCCTCCAAGCTTGCAGAAACCTTCCACACTGACATAGCTCGAGCAGTCAACAGCACCACCAAAGCTGAGGCCAAAATGGATGTAGTGTACAAAAAATTGGATATGGTTGGTACTAAAATCTTGGAACTCATTCGTCTACATAAAGCTCAACTCCAACCAGCCTTGCAGGACACATGTGATGAATGGTGCCCTCCTCCTCAAACAGAAGCCACCTTTTCTCATTTACCACCACAAGGCTCCCAACAGAGGGCTGAGACATAATACATCTGTGAGATGATTCACACATGGCTCAAAGATATCAATGAAAATATCAAGACTTTACACAAGTTTGTCAGACAAAGGGGTGAGCAGCTCACTCAGAGGGTTGATTCTCTAGCAGTAGCTATCTCACACCTGCAATTCCAAGAGGCACAGATCCTTCACTTTGCCAGCTCTAGCACCATGCCTCCACCACAGCAGCCTCCCCCTTCACCCCCTCCTTGCTGATGAGAAAGGGGGAGAAGTACTGAAGACCTTCTGAGAAGACAAGCATCATCTAGCATCTAGCATGTAGTTAGCTTTTTCATCTAGATTTTAGCTTTTGCATTTAGATAGTGCAATGTAAATGCTTGAACACACATCTTTGCTTGATCTGTACAAAACTATGGTTGATCAATGAAACAAGCTTTTTGTTGAAAAATGCTAACGTTCAGTTGTTGTGTTGAATGGATGAATCTCACTTGTTTGATGGCTTCTCAAACCAATATGTTGTAATGCTATATGAATGTTTGGATTAATGATTCATGGTTGTCATCATCAAAAAGGGGGAGAATGTTGTGTCCCCTGGTTTTGATGATAACAAATCATAAATCATTAGTAGATATTTGAGGAATATCTAACATGTTTTGATTTAATGAATAGACTAAAAAAGTACATGAGAATTTCTCTAAGTGATGTCTCGACACCGCCTGATGATGTCCCGACACATCTAGAAGAGATCGTGTTGAAATACTAACGGTTGAGCTCCGGCATAAAAGCATGTGTCGACACATCTGACCAATGTCTCGACACCTCCAGAAGAAATCAAGCTGAAGCCATTGCTGTCTGGCCTCTGGATTGATCGATGTCTCGACACACTGACTAAAAAGTGTCGACGCATCGGTTTCACAAAGCAAGCCTCACTTCTCTATGGCAGACTTGTCTCTACACCTTCGTGTGACAACTCTACACATGGCGTATATGTCTCGACACCGTTTGGTGATGTCTCGACATAGTCTTGGTGACATCTCGGAACCGAGCACATATGTCCCGACACAGCGTTGTGATGTCTCAGCACATCAGCCATGGGTCTTCAAGATATTCAATGGATGTCTCGACACACTGTGTGTAAAGTGTCGACACATTAGTGTTCGACCAGAACGGTTCTGAAATCGATTGAAGCTGTCTTCAATTTATTCAATGGGATGTCTCGACACACTGTATGGAAAGTGTCGACACATTCGTGTTCGACCAGAACGGATCTGAAATCGACAGAAGCTGTCTTCAAGATCCGGAACTTATCCCAGAGGATCCGTTCACTCTGGAAAAATCTGTCAAAGAGGCTACTTTGTCAGAGGACAATGGTCTGGCAGAGAAATCCCCTGAAAGGACTGTACCTTTGCTAATATGGTCTCCTACTTACCCACATATCTATAGACTTGACAGAAAAAGGGCCAACTATGCATATGGAAGCTAATCAAAGAATGTGAATGTGAAATTCTGGGTTTAGCTTAAAAAGGGGGCAACATTGGTGTCACCAACAGTCACCAATATATCAGGAGCATGAGCTCCAGTTCGACAAGTAGGCAAGCAAGGGAGAAAAAGAAGTGTAGAAGACTTGCTGACGAAGCCATCTCCTTCCTGATGCTGCTGGTGTGAGTGCAACAAAAAGAAGACGATCCTCTTCCTCACGAGGATAGGTCTCTTAGCAAGCAGGAAGGTTTCGTGAAGCTACGTCCAGAACCCTTGAAAGTTGAAAGCTAGATCATCCTTCCCTCACAAGGGTTGTGGTGAAGAACCAGGAAGAACAAGAAGAGAGTCAAGGAGTCCTCAAGCTCTTTCCCAGACAGGAGATTTCTTTCTCATAGTGCTTCATTACGATACTCTGTCTGGCTGTTTCCTTTTCAGTTTATTTTTCTTCAAAACACACTCGATATCATTTGTTCCCCACCTGCGAGTAGGAAGATGGACGGTGTGGTCACCAGTCTGTGTGTTTTGGGTTGTGATCCCTCAAGCTGTTTGGCAGCAGAGTTGTGAGAGTGTATCTCTCAGATAGAAGCTGTGAATCAGTGGTTGTGCGTTGGCACCAGTGAAGCCTCACCGTGTTGTGTGAGGGGTGGACGTAGTTCTCTAGATTGAGACCGAACCACCTTAAAGATTGTGTCTTGTGGTTTGCTTTCCTTTATGTTCTAACGGTAGAAGATTGGTATGATCGTTCATGGATATCATTTGTGTGTCCAACTTCTTAGCTATTAACTAATATCTGTCTTATTATCATTTGTGTTAGATCTGATTTTTATTTTCGCAAAGATGGGAAAAAAGGGGCTGATCTATTCACCCCTCCCCTCTAGATCTGCCTATCATCACTCTACAATTTTCTAGCTGATAAAATTGAATCAGCTCAATTGTTTTCAATGGCATCTCCTAATGTCTTCAATGGTTCCAATCTTAATTCATGGCTTCGTGGCCTTTGTACATACATGAACTCCATTGATCCAAAATTATGGAGTCTCATATCAAAAGGCCCACATAAATTACCTCAAAATCAGACCAAATGATATAAAGAGGGTAGGATAAAAGATAATGAGAATGACATAGTCCTTAACACTCTGAGAGATTCAGTGAACATTGATATGTTTCCCTGTATTGCAGGATGTACATCTGGAAAAGAGATCATGGACATAGTCATATCTATTCATGAGGGGCAAAAAGAAGAGTGCCTGATGGCCAATCGAAGGGATCAGACTGAAGAAACAGCATCCCAGGTAAGCACTGAATCAGAAGATATTTCATTTGATGAACTGGTAGTGATGTATGATGAACTGCTAGAGAAATCTAAGAAAATACAATCTGAGAATAAAAAGATGAAGAAAAAGATTGATCAAAACTGCTCGAATTTATCTTGTGAAAATTGTCCAAAGCTGAGATAGTCCTATGATTTGTGCATGGCAAATGTACACAAATACAAGGAGTAGATTGTTCTGATAAAGAGTGAAAATGATGAACTGCATTGTAATATTTTTGAACTTAAAGAAGAACTGAATTCTTTTGACAATCATCAGATTTTGAACAAAAATTCAGTTGAGAACAAGAAATTACTGAAAAATCTTGATCAGGTTAATCTAAAATTGAATGAACTGAAGTATGAAAATGAAATCTACAAAAGACAGATTGTAGAAAATGAAGAACATCTAAAAGGACTTCAGAAAGAAAACAATTTAATGATCAAAAAATTAGAAGCCATTAAGGTTGTCAACAATGAAGTGCAGAAGAATCTGGATGAGGCAAAAACTGATATGAAACAAGAAATTGATTTGAATGATCAGGTTTTAATAAATGAACTAGTCCAGAATGAGAAGCTGAAGGAAGAAATGGAAAATTAAAGGAGCTTAACATCATTATGTCTGAAAGTCTCCTTGAGCTTGAAAAAGAAAAATCTATAACTCCTCTAGAAAATGAGGTTGAGATGTTAAAAGAAAAAGTGACTGCTTATGAAAAGGAGAAGGAAAATTTAGAAACTCTTATTGTTTCTTTAAAAAATGAAATCAAAGAGCTGAATAAGACTTCATCAAAATCAGCTAAAGAAAAAGGCAAAATGAAATTGGTTGAGAATGATGAAGTGAACAAAATAAATTGGGTATATTTTTGAAAACAAAAGGTAGAAAAATGAAAAAATAGTTCTATTCCACATTTGTCCAAGGTACAGAGCATGCTGGTACCTCAAAACAAGCTGATGCGCAGGTAAATCAGAAAAAGAAAACATTGAAACAGAATCATTTGCATGCCAATAAATCTTTTGCTAAAAATATTAAATGCTTTTATTGTGGAAAGTTTGGCCATGAAGTGTTTGATTGTTTTGTTATGAAGAAGGATGAATTGAAACATGATAGAATTCATGCTAGGAATTCTAATATAAAGAAACCTTCTCATGCTCAAAATAAGAAAATCAAATGTTTCTATTGTCATAAAATAGGTCATCAAATGCATGAATGTTGAATAATGGAAATAGATGACTTGGCTGCTGTTGGAGTGCATGATAAACTATTCCATGCTAAAAATCATGCAACTCATAAAAAGAAACTTCAATGTTTGTGTTGTGGCAAACAAGGCCACATTGTTGCACAGTGCTGGAATGCATAGGGGTTAAAGGGAAACTTTAAATATGTTAAAACCCCTATTCATAATGCTGCTGGTAAAAATATATTGATTGATAAAAATAAAAATTTTTCATGCTTTGAATGTGGAAAGCCAGGTCACAAGGCTGCAACCTATTGGCTGGCAGGTTATAATAAACAGGCTAGCTTCGGTAAATAGAATCTTAATTCTGTTAACAGAAATTTTCATGCAAAAACACATAGATTTCATGACAACAATAAATTGCATAAAAAGAATTTGAAATATGCTGCATCATGCCATTATTGTGGTCAGATAGGTCATTCAATGAATAATTGCTACTTGATGAGATTTGATGACATTTATGCACAGAAATTGTTTAGAACACCTGCTAAAGGTGTCACGTTAATTCAAGACCCAAGACATCTTGGGTACCTGCTGGTGCAAAATAAGGAATTGCTCTGCTGGTGTGCCTTAGAGCTGAAAAATAAAAGGGGTAATAAACCAAGGCACCAAAATAGGTAAAATCCCATGTCTGCAAAATTCAGGTAACATCCCTGTACTCGTCAGGTTGATTACTTGAATCCTCCTGTTAGATGCATATCATGTTTGATCTGTCATTCAGAATTCATGCATACATTCTCATATCTGAAACTGACTTTCACACATCTTCAAATGCATATGCTGAATTATTTGTGCTTATATTGAGCCGAGGGTGAACTGTAGTGTATATCACTTTTTAAAAATCTGAAATGCATATGAATGATGTTTGAAATTTGTCTGTGTTACATTGTATATCTTACACAGACAGTTGTTGCATAGTTCATTGAAAATCTTATGCATATAGGACTGCTTTGACACTGCATTGTCATACATGACCATTATGGTATATCAAATGGTAAGCTACTAAAGGGAAGATGAAATCTGTCTAGAGGTTCTTACTATGTGTGATGCATGACGGACAGCGAACCTGGGACTCTAGCTCGCGGACGTCCCTAAGCGAGGGAAACGTGGGACCGTGTGCGGTTGAGAAATCGGCAATGAGTCTCGGGTATCGACTTTTCCGCGTGTACTCGGATTGAGTCACGGGACGGGTTCACTCACTCACTCTCGCAGCGGTGATAAAATAAGTATCGAGCTAATTACCTATCACTCTAGCAGTGGCATTCAAAAATATACGAGATAAGCAAATGCGATAAAGAGGGAGGCGAGTTTACCTCCACGCTCCGGACTTGGGGAAGACGACCCCGGCCGAAGCTCGTACTCCCGGTGTACAAATATTAACAATAATTACAGAACTGATTTTAAGGCCCACTCAACGCAGAGAGGTAAAGGGCTACACTGTGGGACCCAGGAGTAGCAAACTCGGGTTGACGGGTAGCAATTTGGATGGTTCTCGGGCCGGAGACGGGCTGCTGCTCGGCACGGTTCTGCGGGGCCCGCGGGACAGCAGGTGGGCCCGGCTGCGGGACGGCGGTGCCCGGGGGTCTCCTGGCTACTGTGGCCTACTGGGGCGCTGCTGGGGGGTTGCTGATCGCTTTCCAGGAGCGGCGGAGACTGAAGAGGTGCCGACGTATTTTTCTAGGAATTAATTCCCGGACTGATTGTGCTGGCTGGGCTCGAATCTGATCTGCGCACCTTCACAAAAAGAATTCTTGTGGCCAGATCCGGTGTCAGATCAACGTAAACTTATTACCGATGGATAGAGGACTCAGAGGGCTACAACATATAATTTTTTCAGATCCATCAAGTGAATGGATTGAAAATGAAAATGGCTATTCCTCAAAAGTTTTTGCTGGCTCGGACTGACAGACACACAGGACAGACTGAGTTTTCCCTGAAAATGAATTTTGACTGACAGGAAAACAATAGATCTAGACTCTAGAAACATTATGGGTGGAAGGGGGAAAAGTGAGAAACACGCATGAATTGTTTGGGAATTTTTGGAGATGTATAAGGGGGCGGAAAAAAATGAAGAACATACTCCTATCCTGTAGATCTGCTGATTGGCAGACTGTCAGGGGTGGAACAAAAAATCGGGAAAAAATACCAAACGATGTCTGAATGACACGAAATTTAAAATGGATATTGGGGATAACAAGAGGAACAAACACTCAAAATTACAACTCGATCAGATCTCCTGATTTGGAGATAAAATTCGGGTTTCAACCTTCTATCCTAATGTGAACAGAATTCCGACGCGGTGGTGGTGGTGGTGCGACGACGGCTCGATGGCGGCGGCGATAGCGGTGCTGAGCTTCTCACTCAGAGAGGTGGAGAGGAGGAGGCTTCACACCTCAGGAATTTCACAGAAATCCATCTGCAAGGGGGTGGGAGAGAGAGAGAGGCGCCCTTGGGCTCTTGGAATAATTTTCTGAAATTTCTTCTCATTAATTCTAACAAAAAGGGAAATATAAGGGATTTATAGAAATGTAAAAAAGACTAAACCTACCCCTAGATCTAGGATTTGGGAGGGGTAAACTAGGGATAGGATATTTAATCCTCATGTGGTCAAATGGACAAATTAAATAAAAATACAACAAACATTAAACAACATTAAATGGGGGGCTCCCCCTTGACCAAGAGGAGTCCAACTTAGACTTTCTTCCCCCCTTGTACCCCCTTGGTCCAAGTCCAGCTTTGGACTTTGGACTAGCCCCATATGGGCCCTAGAACCTAGGTGGACCAATGGGAAAGAGGGTGGGGGCCCCTGCTGGACCTACTGGACTTTTACAAATAAACCCAAAGACTTTAAAGACTAACCCTTTTGCTTATAATGTCTTACAATTGCAAACTCAATTAGCCAAGGGTATAAATACAAATAAAAGGACACAAATGTAAAATAAAAATATTAGTGCCCGGTGTTGATTCCCATCAATGTGTGAGATAGTCCTTTAGACCAAGTCCTCTGCCTGGTACCATGGGTCATTTTTACATATAGGGCAGTCTGAATGATCATGAGCCTGAATCATAAAATCATAGGTTAAGCCTTCATTGCTTACATTGCATAAAGTAAGGGGGAGTGTGTCAAAGGAGATATAGTATCTCACGCATATCTTGATAAAGTTAAGTGCCTTGCATGGTCTTCATGTCTCATATGATTGGTCAATGCATCTAGTTGAGGGGAGTTAATGCATTTGTATACATATAG
Organism: Amorphophallus konjac; assembly: GCA_022559845.1. Lineage (NCBI taxonomy): Eukaryota > Viridiplantae > Streptophyta > Magnoliopsida > Alismatales > Araceae > Amorphophallus > Amorphophallus konjac. The sequence goes on along the minus strand of CM040120.1, from coordinate 283,970,679 downwards.
TTGATTGCATTACATATCATTATCTTAAAAAATTCAAAAAGAGGTGATTCACTACATATATACAGGGGGAGCATTTTGTCATTAGTCTATCATTGTCTAAATTCTCACTATCAACATTTTTTTAAACTCATCTTGCTATATCTGGGTGTCAGTGATTCACATAATCAAATGACTTCTGTAGACTGGCTCTGAATTATTCATCATCTGAACTCTCACTTGTCTTGAATCTGGAATCTCTGTCTGCTACTCCTTAATTTGCTGAAGGAGAGCTTCACTTAAATCCAGTCAATCCTGTGCTATCTTGATCAACTAGACAGTATATAAAAAGATTTAGCTGGAAAGATAGGTCATGCATATCTGGAAGGCTAACCCTTGCGTGAGTTGATCCTTGGATCTAACCTCCGCTAAGTACTGTTACTAGTTGTTATTCTATTTACCAGCTCACCTTGCAATCCAATTCTTTTGATGACATTTATGTCAATTTTGTCTTAAGCTGGTATGTCACTGATTTCAATTTATTGAACTTACTGAATATTGAACATTCGTCTTGCTCCCAACTCACTAATTTCAAAACCCTCTCAATCAATTATTCTGCTGAACAATTGGTATCAAGTTTCATTGGCTGTTGCTGAAAACTACTGAATGTTCTCTGAAATTTCCTGATAGACCTGAAATTCATTTTGCTATTCTCTACACGAAATGTATTGAAATCTCGGGTCATGTGTTTGGAATTCCTGCCATTCCTATTATTGTTTCTGAACTATCTGAACTTTAGGAAGACTTCAATCTATATACCTTGCTCATAAATCTGAAAAATCAATTCAATGAGGAATCTTCTATTATACAGTTTTATGAATGTCTGAAAGATCAAATTGGTTTAAATTTAATGTATTTCATTTAGGTTGGTTATAAATGCCTTGAAAATATCTGAATCAACTTTAATAAACCTTAACCAATTGGTTCATGATAAGTCTTGTCAAATCTTCTGAAATTTGAAAATGTTGAAATCATGACTTTACTTGGTTTAAATACATGAAATCTATATTATTTTTAAACATTTGAACTTTTCGAAAATGTCCAAGGGTCAAATCTGGTAAATCTTGCAAGAGCAATGACTTTGGTCACTGAGAAACACATATCCAAAGGACTGTGTCATGAGGTGTCTTAGTTAACTCTATTTAAATTCATTGAAAAATAGGCAGAGCAATGGCTGACACACTGAGAAACATATCTCACTCATCAAAGAAATGAGATAAGGTATGTCATGAGGTGAAAAGTTAACTCTGTTTAATTTTAAAACATGACTGTTAGTCACACTAAGTACTTAGGGATATTGGCGTCTAAACAATATATATCCTTTAGCTATAAGGTGTGTAGTGAACTAGATTGCTCGTAAGATTTAAAAGCAAAAACTTATCTGCTTGATTGAATGAAAAATCTGGAAAAGAATGCAAATGATAAATTGCTATAACCCTTGATAAAATCAAATGGTTTCATGATTGTTTAACCTCAATACTTATGAGTGTAATTCCTAAAGAGGTCATTGAAATTGATTGAGTAAGATGAAGGGAGATTAATTAAGATATTCATGTGAGTTTTTGGTTAATTTTTTATTAAATCTTGATTTCAGATATGAGTACATAACTTTATTGTCAAACCATGTATACATCATTTTTAGACCATGCAGTTCAATAAAGTTCATTCATAAACCTTTATAATGGGAGACTCTGAAAAATTTTCTATACTTGGATTTATGAAATTTGTATACTCTTTGACAATCTTGTTGAATGTGTTTTATTCTCACTATTCTTGAGACTTTCTGAATGTGCTTAATTATTATTGCTCTCATTTGATCTCACTGTCTGAATGTGTTTCATCTGATTATCTGTGACCTACTTCAATTGACTGTTAAATCTGATTGTCCAACCTTTGTCCAATCATTGAAATTAATTTGACTTGATTGTCCAATCTAAATGTCCCTGTGGTTCACCACTCATTCATTTCATTCGACTCCATCTGCTCTGAAGATACACAGAAACATCTATTCAGGGGGAGTTTCCTTGTCAGTGAATCATATTGCATACTAATTCATAAAGGGGGAGATCATGTCAGCATCCTTCATGCTCCTTTCTTTTTGCTATTGTCAAAGGGGGAGAATTTGTGTGAGTCATTGGTTGGCTATTCTAAGGTTTGACTATGGATTGGTTGTTTCTGTTTGTTGGTATATTTTCTGTTGGCATAGTCTAGCATAGTCTAAGCCACTCCATGTTCATACTGGCATGTTCATCATGATGAATTTATGCAATGACTCATAATATTGCCATCATCAAAAAGGGAGAGATTGTTGTCCCTGTGGTTTTGAAGTTTTGATGATGACAAATATTATGACTTATTATATATTCTTGATGACATAATTTTGATGGCTTTAGTACTAAATTTCATCATCTTTGTTAGTATGTTTGTATACTAACTAAAGTCGATGCTAGTATGCTTATATCCTAACTAAGGTCGATGCTAGTCTAGGCCAAATGCATAATAAGGTCGGTGCTAGTGTCATACATAGTCGATGCTAGCATAGCATGTGTTGCATATGAGTGGTCGAACAGCTGGTGTGCAACTGCACATTCCATGGTCTATGCATTAGTTCATTCAGGGTCGATGCTAGTTTAGTATCACACGTAATCAAGGTCTGTGCATGTTTTTGTACATGCACAATAAGGTCCGTGCATACTTCATTATTTAGCACACAACGTCGGTGCTTATTTCAGCAGTCTGCATGAAAGAGTATGTGCATACTTCGTTGATTAAGCTGATAACGTCTGTGCATGATTCTGCCTAATGCATATAAGGTTTGTGCATACTTCGTTGTTTAGCACACAACGTCGGTGCATATTTCAGTGGTCTGCATATAGGTCTGTGCACACTTTCCCACTCGCACATCATAGGTCTGTGCACATTTTGGTTTCAACGAATAAAGGTCGGTGCACATCCCTCTGGACTGGACCGAGGTCGGTGCATCTTTTTCTATCCTGTGCATTCAAGTCTGTGCACATTCTACCCTTGTGCTATACAAAGTCGGTGTTACTTGCATTAGGGTCGATGTTAGTTGGTGTGTTCTGCATATCAAAGACGACGATAGCATGCAGTGCATTGCGTCCAAGGTCAGTGTTAACATGCATACAGTCTGTTTTAGGTTGCACAAAGTCTTTGCACATAAGTCTCCAGGGTCGGTGCACATTTGCTCCATGCACGTTATAAGGCCTGCGAACGTTTGTCTTCAATGCATATGAAGTCTGTGCACACACTGTAGCAAGTCGGTGCGCATCTTGCATATAGCCATATAACGTCTGTGCAATTTTTGCATTATGCTGATTGAGGTCGATGCACATTGTGCATTCACCATTGAGATAGGTTTGCATGCATTGCTTTTACACCTAAATCATTATGTTTAGGTTGCATGAATTATTCTAACAGACTATGGTTTTTTGTTAATCATTGCTTTATCTATTATCTATCTACAGTAATCTGATTAAAGCATAACTGATCCATCTTTACTCTCATGTGTTAAACACAGATTATCTCCGACATAAACTTGAGCACCTGAGATGCATAAGGGCTAACGGCATCGTCTCTCACATGGGGACTTTAAGTCATGCCCGAAGCATTAGCTCATGGGAATAAGAGTACCAATGATTGGCACGTGATCCTAGGGGAGCATCTACTGCCACGTGGAAAGTAAAAGCCCAGTGATGATGACACGTGGAAAGGTCTAGATCAGATCTGCTTGGAGAATTGGGCAAGAAATGTGGTAGTCACGCGCCCATCTCCTGAAGCATATAAAAGGGCGCAGATTGTCCAATTCAAAAAAGGAGGGGAAGAGCATTCGAGAGAAAAAGAAGAAGAGTGAGAGCAAGAAATAGAGAGCAGAAAGAAGAAGAGGGAGATCGTGAGATCGAGAGAAGAAAAGAGAGAGCAGAAGAAATAGAAGAAGTATGAGAGCCAGTCAGAGAACGGAGAGAAAAAATAGAATAGAGAGAGCAGTAGAGAGAAGAAGTCTAAGAGATAGAGATAGAGAAAGAAATTGAGAGCATTAGAAAAATTCAGAGTGTAAGCAGTGTGAGCAGAAACGCAAGAGAGAGCCTGCATGATCGGAGAGATCTGAGATTGAAGAGAAGAGAAGTGAAGAAGAGGGATCCTGATCGAAGGACACCCTACAGTCAGTATTTGTGGTTTTTCCATCAGATACATACAACATTGCTCCTTAGTGAGCTACATCTTTTGGCTTTCACTTTCAGCTTTCAGATTGCTGTATCTTTCATTTCTTATTTTTCTTTATCTCTTTTTAGAAGCTGTGAATCAGCGGATGGCATAAGCTGTAAGGCCCAGTGCAAGCTGTTAGTCAGTGGATGGCAAGCTGTAAGGCCCAGCGCAAGCTATTAGTTAGGGGATGACAAGCTGTGAGGCCCAGCGGATGTAGGCAAGCTGTAATGCCCAACTGTTCAAGCTGTTCGTCAGTAGAAGCCACACTCGGATTGAGTGTGGGGTGGATGTAGGTCTGGAAGACCGAACCACCTAAAAATCCTTTGTCCAGTGTGGTGCTTGTTCTTGTGATGCACTTTTAGATGAATGCTTAGGTTCGCTCCAAATCATCATCTAATTGACATCATCTTTCATCTTAGTTAGTTCTGAAATAGTTAAGCTAATCTCGCAAAGCTAAGTATCTGTAGCTTAGATTTTTAAATTGGCCTAAATAGTGAAGGGGATTCATTCACCCTCCCTCTGAATCCGTCCATAGCACCTCAACAGAAGCATCCGAAAGTACTTGTGTCCATGGGAGCTATATTGATCACGGTGTGGCATTGCACCGAAGTGCATGACTTGCTAGATTTGACATTCCACGACTCGTACTTGACTTGACTTGACATGACTTGTGTAGCCCGGAATGGGTATTTACTTGCTTGATATTATAATAGCTAATTCAAGTGACATTACTTGATATATTTACATGCTTGACCCTCTTGATACATTATACATGAATATCCTGAAATCTTGCTAGTTCATTCACTCTTGATACTCTTCTCTCTCTCGTCATTGTCGTGAGTACATGCATAGCTATACTTGCATTCATGAACATGTAATTTACATAAAGCAAGCTTGTACTTAATATATAATCCCTACTGAGCATTCGCTCACCTAGTGTTTTCCCCTATATTTCAGGTAACTCCAATGATGAGAATCAATCAGATGGGAACGAGAACGAGTAAAGAGCGTAGAGCCACCTAGTCACGAAAGTGTCTATCTAGTCGTGTCTTTTTCCTATTTCTGGAGTCGATCGTTGTAATTTTCTTTATTGAGTCTAGAATGTCCTTTAGTACTCTTTTCCAAAAAGAGGTTATGTAATGAAACTATCTTAATGGTTATTATGAAGAAATTGGATTTGGTTATCTTGTAATTTACGCATCTCTATCTATAAGGTCAAATTCCTTATGTTCTGATTGACATGATTGATATAAGCTCGCCATGCGTACTGGGTTCCTTCCGCGCTCGGGGTGTGACATTTTTTGTGATATCAGAGCCTAGGATATTCAATTCCTAGGAAACCAAGCCCAAGGATAAGTTTATACCTTTACCCGGTGAGATGGGTAGAACCATGGGTTGAGTTAACTTAGGGACTTTGACCTTCGGTTACACATAAATTAATATAGTTATTCAAATCTTGTAAGACCATGGTCACCGAACGTGCTCAATGGCGTGATATGCAACGCACTATCCAAGGTCTCACTCAGGCACTAAAACAAGTAGCGCAAGGTAGAGCAAACCATGGAGTAGGAGATCTCCACCGTAGTTTCCGTAATATGAACCCACCAAAGTTCATTGGTTCAACTGACCCCGATGATGCCGAGCACTGGATTAGGGAGATCAAACATATATTCCTTGTCATGCCATGCACGGATAAAGAAAAGGTCCTACTAGCGACTTTTCGACTAGAGCGGGATGTCCGATTCTGGTGGGAGTCGGTAGAAGCTTCATTACCCCATGAACATATCACGTGGGGCGAGTTCGTTGAACACTTCAATAGCAAGTATTTCTCGAAACGGATACAAGAGAAGAAGGCTGTGAAGTTTGCCGCATTAAAGCAAATAACTCTATCAATGGCCGAGTATGAGGCCCAATCTCCTGTCTTTCAAGGTATGCACCCCACTTGGTGTGTACCGAGAAAATGAAGGCGAGAAGATTTCTCAATGGGCTTCGGCCACAATATATAACTCAATTAGCACCGATGGACATTCAAGTCTATTCAGAGATAATAAGGCGAGCCCAGCTGCTAGAAGATGCTACGGAGCTGTCCGACCGGATCCATGGGAAAGATAAGAAGAAGCACGTTACGAGCTCTGGCACATTCAAGCCGACCTTCAACAAGAAAAGAGCTAGCAATGGAGGAGATTCCTCCCAAGAGAAGAAGTTCAAGAAGAATAGCAAGTCCTTCTCCATTACTACCACACCTTCTAAAGAGGTGTGTAAGCACTGTGACAAGGCCGGCCATAAGGCCGAGGAATGCTGGAGGAGATTGGGAGCTTGTCTCTATTGCAGGAACCGTGATCATCAGATTCTCGACTGCCCTCTACTTAATGATCAAGCCGAAGACGAGAAGCGCCTGGTGAAGAAGCAAGCCTATCTCCAAGCTTTTCAAGAGGCGGAGCAAGATGAAGGTGGACTGGTAGAAGGTACATTAAAGATTTGTTCCAAGTTTGCTCGCGTCTTGTTTGATACCGGCACGTCACATTCTTTTGTTTCCAAGAGATTTGTTGATCCATTACCTATGGAACCGGAATGGATAGATCTAGTTATTTCAACCCCTCTCGGAAACGAATCCGAGATCTCACACAATTATCTAAATTATGAAGTAATGGTGAAAGGGGAAAATCTACCTGCCGATTTAATATGCCTAGACATGATGGATTATGATGTTATACTAGGAGCTGATTGGCTATCCACACACAAGGTAGTTGTAGATTGTCGAAACGGCAAGGTAACTTTTAAAGAAATCCCAGAACTTGTCTACACTAGTCCTCGGAGTCAAAATAAGTCACCCCTTATTTCGGCCCTCCGAGCCAGTAAGCTTTTGAGGAAAGGATGCACAACTTTCATAGCATTTGTGACCGCCACAGAAGTGAAGGAGTCTAAGATCGAAGACATCCGAGTGGTGCGGGAGTTTCTCGATGTGTTCTTGAAAGATTTGCCCGGATTACCCCCACAAAGAGAAGTGGCCTTCACCATCGACCTTGTCCCTGGTGCTGGTCCGGTTTCTAAGACACCTTATAGGATGTCCCTCGCCGAGTTCAAGGAATTAAAAGAGCAATTGATGGAGCTCTTGATGAAATGATTCATCAGACCGAGCACTTCCCCGTGGGGAGTGCCCGTACTATTTTTAAAGAAGAAGGATGGATTGATGAGACTCTGCATCGATTACCGGCAGTTGAACCATCTTACCATCAAGAACAAATATCCATTGCCAAGGATCGATGAATTATTTGATCAAATATCTGGATCTAAATATTTCTTGAAGATTGATCTCAGATCAGGATACCACCAACTGAGGATCAAGGATAAGGACATTCATAAGACCGCATTCCGGAGCAGGTATGGGCACTACGAATTTGTTGTTATACCTTTTGAATTAACGAATGTCCCTACAGCCTTTATGCAGTTGATGAATAGCATATTTAGGCCTCATCTGGATCAATTTATAGTGGTCTTCATTGATGACATATTAATTTATTCAAAGACCAAGGAAGATCATGAGGAACACTTGAGGGTTACATTACAAATATTGAGGAATAATCAACTTTATGTCAAACTTAGCAAGTGCGACTTCTGCCTCGAGGAAGTGTCTTTCTTAGGTCATGTGATCTCGAAGGATGGGATTTCTGTTGACCCGTCGAAAGTCGAGGCTGTGAAGAATTGGGAAAGACCGAGCAATGCAACCGAGATCCGTAGTTTCTTGGGTCTAGCTGGCTCTTACAGGCGATTCATCAAGGACTTCTCCAAGATCGCCGTTCCTCTTACTAGGCTGACCCGCAAGGAGATTCCTTATAAGTAGGATGCATACTGTGAGAAAAGTTTTCAAACCTTGAAAGATCATCTAACGACCGCCCCAGTCTTAGCATTACCAACTGAAGGGGAGAAATTCGAGGTATATACCGATGCGTCTGGCATTGGCCTCGGATGTGTCTTAATGCAACAAGGGAGATGTTGGATATTGTGTTTTGATGATGACAAACACTATGACTCATATGCTTGATGTCATATGTGTTTACTTCATATGGTACTTGTTACATGCATTAACTGTGAGCATGGCATAGTCAGTACATTGTTTGTTGCAAGCCATTGTGCACACATGACTAAGATCTGAGTCTGCATGAGACACTAAGTCTGTACATTGCCCTGCTTCAGGCACGCTAAGTCTATACAACCTTTGCATTTTCCATAAAGTCTATACAGCCTTTGCATTGCACACACAAGTCCATTCATTGTATGCCCTGCACGCATTGCAAGTCTATACATTGTCTGCCCTGCACACACAAGTCCATACATTGCATTTGGGCATCAAAGTCTATACACGCAGACAAAGTTTGTACATTCGTTGACAGACTCATGCATAAACACTAAGACAAAGTCTGTACATTCGTTGACAGCTTGTCTGAGCATCTCATGCATTCAATGTGCATACTTTCATTCTATTGTGCATCACTCAAAGTCTGTACATTCGTTGACAGACTCATGCATAAACACTAAGACAAAGTCTGTACATTCGTTGACAGCTTGTCTGAGCATCTCATGCATTCAATGTGCATACTTTCATTCTATTGTGCATCACTCAAAGTCTGTACATCGCATAGCATACGCGTTCAAGTCTATACATTGCTGCATGAACGCAAGTCTATACATTCCAATGGCTGTGCATCCCTTGATTTCAAAGTCTGTACATTCTGGTTGCTTCAACGCAAGTCTGTACATTCTGGTTGCTTCAACGCAAGTCTATACATTCTGGTTGCTTCAACGCAAGTCTGTACATTGGCCAAGTCTACACATCGTCGCCTGTTCATACATCACTTCTAAAGTCTGTACATCCTTTTGTGGCGTATCAATGCAACGTTTGCACATTGCATCAGTTCAAAGTCTATACATCGCAAGCATTAGCACAAGTCTGTACAGCCTGTGTGCTTCATAACGCCAAGTCTATACAACGGCTATCTACATTCCTTATCTTTACCTACATTCAGAACACTACGTCTATACATCGCGTGAAGTCTGTACACTCGATTGGTGGCTTGTTCATGCATCATCTATCAAGTCTATACATTGCTGTCTCATGCATTCAAGTCCATACACTATGCAGTTGGGCATCGTTCATTACAGCAAGTCTGTACACTCGATTGGTGGCTTTGTTCATGCATCATCTATCTAGTCTATACATCGCTGCATTAAACATGTGCAAAGTCTGTACATCGTTCTTTGGTTCAAATCTTGAACTAACTCGATGCATCCATTTTTATCTTCTTTCAGATTGATTCAGGCTGATGAGTGGGCACGTGATCCGAGGTTGGCACCTGGCACGTGATCCGAGATTTCTCTGGATAAAGGGGGCACAAGTCTATACATCGCCCTAGCTGCTGCTGCTATAAATTGAAGACTCCTCCATCTGGAGAAGTGAGTGAAAAGTGATCGAAGCAGAGAGGCAGAGAGCAGAAGAAGCAGAAGAAGAGAGCGGCTGAGAGGCAGAGAGTAGCAGAAGAAGAAACAGAAGAGAAAAGAAGAGATAGTGAGAGTCTGCACGATCCAGTGTCAAGAAGAACGAGAGAAAGAAAAGGAGACGCAGAGAGAAGAAGAAAGAAGAGGAAGAAAGAAAGAGAAAGATAGAGAGCTCGAGGAGAGAAAAGAAGCTTCATCTGAAGATTAGTTCTTATTGGACCGTGGATCAAATCCAGGCCAGTCAGCTCCTGTGAGAGCCACATTGTGATTTCATTTCCAGCTTTTCGATTGTTGTATTTTCGTTTATTGTTTTTCTTTTACACTTCCTTGGCTTTGTTCTTCCGATTCTCTGGTTGGAGATCAGGGTTCCTCCTGTTGGTTCAAGAGAAGGGAGATTTTAATCTCCGGTTGTAAGTGACGGTGTGTCACTTGTAGGTTCCCTCTGGTCTCAGAGGAAGGGAGTCTCTAACTCCGGGTTTGCAGGTAGTGGTTGCTACCTGTGGTTTCCCTCCTGGGTGGAGGAAGAGAGACTTTGTCTCTGGTTGCTAGTGACGGGTAGTCACTAGTGGGTTCCCTCCGGTCTGGAGGAAGAAGGGAGGTTGTTCCCCTGGTCAAGCTGTTAGGTAGCACCTGTTGCAGACTGAGTCTGCAGGTTCTAGCGTTAGCTAGTGGAAGCCTCACTCCGATTTGGAGTGAGGGGTGGATGTAGGTCTGTGGACCGAACCACCTAAAAAATTATCTGTGCCATGGTTTGGCTTGTGCATTTGCTCCTTGTCTTCTATCTCCCCTTCATAGGTTAGGCATGGTTGATTTGTTGTGATTTCCTTGGGAGCTTATATGATTGTGAAGTGTTTGTTCTTTCGCTCAGAAGAATTAGAACTCATTTGTGAGTTTGAGCTTCTCTGTCCACGGTTGTGATAAGAGAGCAGTTCTGTTGATTTCTATCTAATTATCTCTGATTGGTTTTAATCTGGGCATTTTTGAAGAGGGATACATTCACCCCCCCTCTGTATCCATTGCACCGATCCTATCATTTGGTATCAGAGCGGGTGTCTGCATAGAAGGTCCAGCGACCAGCAGATTCGTTCCTGCAGTCTTCGGTGCTATCTCACTTTTCGTGCATCATTATTCCTGTTGCATTAATCTGATCTGTTTCCATGGGTGATCCACCTGTTTTCAACGGATCTAATTTTAATGTGTGGTTTGTCAGTCTGCGCAAATATGTTATATCAGTTAATCCTGATCTGTGGAAGTTAATTTCACAAGGTCCTCACAGACTACCAAAGAAAGTGTCCAAATGGACCGACAGTCACAGATCAAAGGATGGAGAAAATCAGAAAGCTTGGAATCTGATGAAAGCAGCTACTGACAAAGCCTTACACTCTTGCCTTCATGATTGCAGGTCCGCTAAAGACATCCTGGATACGCTGGAGCTAGCTCACAGGATAAATGAGGACAGCTGCATGATGGCTAACAAGAGCAACCATAGCAGTGATCAAGATGAATTCGAAGATGCTGAAGAGGTAATTAATCCTTTCTCTAGTTACACTTTAGATGACTGGGAAGATGCCTATGCCAATCTGTTACACTCCTATGAAAAACTAGAGAAGAAGAATAAAAGTCTGATAAAGAAGCTAAAAAATCTAGGGGATCCTATCTCTAGAGGTGAAAATCTTGAAATTCTGAAAACTGAAAATGAAATATTCAGAAGACAACTGTCGAAACTAGATGAAATCCAATCTGAACTTGATCATGTCAAATCTAAAAATGAAAAGCTCAGAAAACAATGTCAGGAATCTGAACAAAGATTAATCAATCTTGAAAGTGAAAACAGATTGATCAATGAAAAGTTTGAGGCTGTTAGTGCTGTGAATTTAAAGTTTCAGGAAAACCTTGAAAACTATGAACCAGAAAACCAGAGTTTCCTAACTGATGTATTGTTTGATGATGATAAACTTGAGCAGGAGAACACTAGTTTGAAGGTAGAAACTGAGAAATTGAGAAAGGAAAATGAGGAATTGAAACAGTTGAATATTGTTATGTCGAAAAGACTTCTTATCTTAGAAAAAGGAAAATCTGTTGTTGATGAAAATCAAAATGAGCTCAAACTGAAACAAGAAATTGAAACCCTTAAAAATTTGAATGATGTGATGCATCAACATATCCTGGTCTGTGAAGAAGATATAGTCAACTATGAACATCAGATCTTTTCCCTTCAATCTGAAATAAATGATCTGAACAATTCTCTATCAAAATTTGTGGAGGGAAAAGGTAACCTAGGCAAGCTGCTGGGAATGAAAGTAAACTTTCAGAAAGAGGGGCTGGGTTTTAATATTGTTAATAAAAAGAGTTTTGACAGTAAGCTTCATACTTCATTTATGTGTTCTGAGCCGACTAGCACAGCCAGTACACCTATCTTTCAATTCAAGGCTCAGAGGAACCAAAAACCCACTGTCAGTCCCGAAACTACTGAACAAACTCAGAAATTGGGAAAGAAAAAAGTCTCACATGGAAAGACCAAAAGTATTTCTGCTGATGCTATGAGTACTGCACACAAGTCGCATGCACCCACACACAGTCATGCAAAGATAATTTCATGCCATTATTGTGAAAAAATTGGTCATGTGATGCATAACTGTTATCTCCTGGAATCTAATGAATCGAATTTTCATTTAGGAATGAAGGAAACAAGAAATTCCAGAAATACACATGTGCACACGACTAAAAAGTCATTCAAGAATCAGTTTACTCACAAAAGGCAACTTAAATGTCTCCACTGTGGTAGATCCGGTCATGTAATGCATGACTGTTGGTTTCTGAAAGACAATAAGAGTAAGTCATTTAGGAGGAACATTATTCCTAGAAATGCTCCAAGGAGACCTTATTGCAATAAGTGTGGTAAGTCCGGCCATACAACTAGGCAATGTTGGCATGCTCAGGGAAGGAAGTCTAACTATGAATCTGTTAAATTCCCTGTCAATAGAAACACTTCTGGTACAAATGGATTTGTTTTTGAAAGGAAAACTCTTGCATGTTTTGAGTGTGGTAAGTTAGGCCACAGAGCTAGAGATTGTTGGCAAACTAAAAATAGAAGAAGAAATGCTCATGTAAACATCAGAGAATTTCATTCACGTGCACATAGGTTTCATGATTATACTAATGTGCACATCAAGAACACAAAACATGTTGTTTCATGTCGTTATTGTGGTGGCTTTGGGCATTCTATGAATAATTGTTCGGTAATGAAAATTGATGATCTATTTTCCCAGAAAAGCTTGAGAATGCCATTCAAAGGCATCACTGTCATTTCAGGACCCAAGACTGCTTGGGTACCTGTTTGTGCAAAATAAACCTTGTTTTGCAGGTGTGCCTTGGATTAAAAATAAGTTGGGGAATAAACCAAGGCACTCAAAAGAAAACCCCTTTATGAACCTTTCAGGTAAATTCCTTGCACTTCCTGTTCTTAGATTTACTGCATAGCATGTTAGATCTGTTTTTGCATATTCATTCATCATCTGCATTGTCAAATTTGAATTCTCTGAACTCTCCTCATATGAAGTTTATGTTTTGCACTTAACTCTGTTGATGGATATTGCCTGATTAAGAAATCACTGCAAACATCTGAATTTCACATGATTTGCATTTTAATGATTGTCTAAATTTGCATATGCAGTCATTAAAAAATCTGATGCACTTAGAACATTTGGTATTGCATTGTCATGCATGACCACTATGGTATATTAAATGGTAAGCTACTAAAAGGCAGGTGAAATCTGTCTGGAAGTGCTTGCTATGTGTGAGGTAGTCTTTAGACCAAGTCCTCCGCCTAGTACCATGGGTCATTTCACTTAATAGGGCAGTCTGAATGAGCTTGAGTCTCAAAATCATATGTTCAGCCTTCATTGCAAACATTGCACAATATAAGGGGGAGTCTGTCTAGTCTCATGGATTGTCTTCATGACATATAGGATGATTCAGTGCTTTTAGTTAGGGGGAGTCATTGCATTGCATATCTCTTATTTTGAAAACTCAAAAAAAAGGGAGGAAGTGACTCACTCCATATAGACAGGGGGAGCATGCTTAATCTTTTCAGTTGTGTCTTTGTCTGAACTCTTCCTGTCCACCTATCTGATTCATCTTGTCATATCTGTAGTGTCAGTGATTCCATCATCAAATGATCTCTCTTGACTGCTTCTGAAGTATTCATAAACTAAATTTATACCTTGTCTGTCTGCCTCTCCTAAATCTGCTGAAGGAGAGCTTCACCTCTATCCAGTCAACTCTGAACTATTTTGCTCAAGAGCAGTCTCCCTGCTGCAATTTTTTAGAATCCATGTTGTTTGTTGAAATTTTAGTTAGCTCACTTGAATTACTGAGCCGAGATATGAAGCAAACCTTCAGCCTGAATACTACTTCATAAAAGTTAAAACATCTTTAATGAGGAACCTTCCATTATACAAGCTTAAGAACATTTGTTAACATGAATTGGTTTAAGTCTTATGCACTCTTGTTTGGACTCAAAGAACTTGAAAATATCTGATTCAACCTCTTAATAAACTTTAACTGTCTGCTTCATGTAAATTCATGTAAGACTTTCTGACTGAAAAGTTGATATCCATGTCTATATTGACTGAGATATATAGTGTATGTAGTTGTTCTTAAACACCTAACTTGTCTGAATCTATTCTGAGAAAAAGGATGGACAGAGCAATGACTGTGGTTACTGAGAAACCTGTCCAAAGGATTGTGTCATGAAGTACCATGGTTAACTCTGTTTAAAGAGATGATTGAAAACTACTGTGAGAATATGGCAGAGCAATGGCATAGTTGTATTGAGTAACTGGGGATTCTGGCCTCTGATCAATGTGTATCCTTATGCCAAAGATACTTTTAATGCTACCTCTGTTCTCTAAAATGGGAGAAGCAATACAGTTGTCACACTGAGTAACTGGGGATTCTGGCCTCTGATCAAGGTGTCTCCCCACGTCAAAAGGTGTTGATAAACCAAAATTATTCATTAAAAAAAGGGAAACATATGAACAAGTGTAAATCAAATTCTGAAAGAACAATTAAAATTCAGATGCATTCACATATGTATCTCTTAAAGCAGTCATGGAAAGTAAACTAAGTATGATGGAAGTTGGTTGAACTAGAATTTTATATGAGCTTGTAGTTCCTTTTTATTAAGAGTTGGTTCAGATATGAGTACAATTTCTTTTGGAAAAAACTCGGTTTACATCATTCTTAAACCATATCTGACAATCAAGGATTCATAAGCTTTTATAATGGAGGAATTTAAAACTTAAATCCTATTTTTATGAAGTTGGTATCATGCTGAAAAGTTATATATCTCAATTTTCACTATTTGCTGAATATGTTCATCCTATTGCTCTCTATCACTGTGCTTTGATTGACATTGGTTCTCATTTATGTGAGGCACAACTCTCAGTATAACCTGTTAACTTGCAGCCTTTGGATAACCAGAGTTCATCCTTGTACTATCAGAATTCTTACATCATGGATCATAAGGGAAGAATTCTCTGGTCTGTTTGAGAGACTATATGCAAAAGGAGACAATGTGCAAGTGTGTCTGATTGTGTTTTTTGTCTGCATTAGCTCTCTACCTTCTGCCATGTCAAATGGGGAGTATTTGTTGCAAATGCATGTCTGCATAAGTTGTTTGTCTAAGGGGGAGAATTGTTTTAATTGCTTCTGATATTGTGTTGCCCTCATCTGCTGAACTATTTTGGGTGTCTCATATGACATCACTAGATTATCAAAGTATTGTTCTCTTTTTGATGAAGTCAAAGGGGAGAATACTTTGATGAGTCTAGTCTGAATATTCCATTTCTTTCATTCATGAGACTCATAGTGTTGCCATCATCAAAAAGGGGGAGATTGTTGGATATTGTGTTTTGATGATGACAAACACTATGACTCATATGCTTGATGTCATATGTGTTTACTTCATATGGTACTTGTTACATGCATTAACTGTGAGCATGGCATAGTCAGTACATTATTTGTTGCAAGCCATTGTGCACGCATGACTAAGATCTGAGTCTGCATGAGACACTAAGTCTGTACATTGCCCTGCTTCAGGCACGCTAAGTCTATACATCCTTTGCATTTCCCATAAAGTCTATACAGCCTTTGCATTGCACACACAAGTCCATTCATTGTCTGCCCTGCACGCATTGCAAGTCTATACATTATCTGCCCTGCACACACAAGTCCATACATTGCATTTGGGCATCAAAGTCTATACACGCAGACAAAGTCTGTACATTCGTTGACAGACTCATGCATAAACACTAAGACAAAGTCTGTACATTCGTTGACAGCTTGTCTGAGCATCTCATGCATTCAATGTGCATACTTTCATTCTATTGTGCATCACTCAAAGTCTGTACATTCTGGTTGCTTCAACGCAAGTCTGTACATTCTGGTTGCTTCAATGCAAGTATGTACATTGGCCAAGTCTACACATCGTCGCCTGTTCATGCATTTCTTCAAGTCTGTACATTGGCCAAGTCTACACATCGTCGCCTGTTCATGCATAACTTCTAAAGTCTGTACATCCTTTTGTGGCATATCAATGCAACGTTTGCACATTGCATCAGTTCAAAGTCTATACATCGCAAGCATTAGCACAAGTCTGTACAGCCTGTGTGCTTCATAACGCCAAGTCTATACAACGGCTATCTGCATTCCTTATCTTTACCTACGTTCAGAACACTAAGTCTATACATCGCGTGAAGTCTGTACACTCGATTGGTTGCTTGTTCATGCATCATCTATCAAGTCTATACATTACTGTCTCATGCATTCAAGTCCATACACTATACAGTTGGGCATCGTTCATCACAGCAAGTCTGTACACTCGATTGGTGGCTTGTTCATGCATCATCTATCAAGTCTATACATTGCTGTCTCATGCATTCAAGTCCATACACTATGCAGTTGGGCATCGTTCATTACAGCAAGTCTATACACTCGATTGGTGGCTTTGTTCATGCATCATCTATCTAGTCTATACATCGCTGCATTAAACACGTTCAAAGTCTGTACATTGTTCTTTGGTTCAAATCTTGAACTAACTCGATGCATCCATTTTTATCTTCTTTCAGATTGATTCAGGCTGATGAGTGGGCACGCGATCCGAGGTTGGCACCTGGCACGTGATCTGAGGTTTCTCTGGATAAAGGGGGCACAAGTCTATACATCGCCCTAGCAGTTGCTGCAATAAATTGAAGACTCCTCCATCTGGAGAAGCGAGTGAAAAGTGATCGAAGCAGAGAGGCAGAGAGCAGAAGAAGCAGAAGAAGAGAGCGGCTAAGAGGCAGAGAGTAGCAGAAGAAGAAACAGAAGAGAAAAGAAGAGATAGTGAGAGTCTGCACGATCCAGTGTCAAGAAGAACGAGAGAAAGAAAAGGAGAAGCGGAGAGAAGAAGAAAGAAGAGGAAGAAAGAAAGAGAAAGATAGAGAGCTCGAGGAGAATAAAGAAGCTTCTGTTGGGTTAGATGGACGCAGTCTATCTCCACTGAGTGTGGATCTAGAGGGGGGTGAATAGATCAACTTGCCTAATTTAAAACTACTGTAAGTTCTAAATCGGAATTTAGGCAAACATCAGTTAAACTAAAGAAGAATGCTAAGCAAAGGGTCGACCCATGAAGCCATTCACCATATCTTATATCGAAAGCTAGACATAAGTATGAGCGATATAATCAATGAAGCAGATCAAAGGATACCAACACACACAGTTTATAAGCAATCACACAAACACAATGCACACACGATTTTTAGGTGGTTCGGTCAACGACCTACGTCCACCCCACACTCAACTGAGTATGGCTTCCTGCTGCGCAGCACAGCTTGCGTCCGCTGGGCTTTACAGCTTGGCCAAACAATCCGCTGATACACAGCTTCGCTGGGCACTACAGCTTGCCGACCAGAGGATCTGATCCTCTGCAACCGCTGGGGAAATACAGCTTAACCCGTCCAGTGGAGACTACCACTGCAAGACCGCTGACACACAGCTTGAAGAAACAGTATTCGGAAATGAAAGACAAAATCAAAACGAAAATAGAAAAGCTCAAAAGCAATATAGCTCTAAGAGCAAAGCTCAGCTCTGGTTTTGAACCACGAGACTGAGATACAAGCTCACTCTCAAGCTCACTCTCAATCAGCTCTCTCTCAGCTCATCTCTCTCGATCTCTTCTTCTCTCATTTTCTTCTTCTCTATTTCTTTTCTTCTTCTTCTCTGTATCTTCTTCTTCTCTCTTTTCTCTCTGTGGATCGAAGGCTCACTGCTACTGAGTGTATAGACTTTCTCTTCTTCTACTTCGATCTCTCTTCTTCTGTGGAAGAAGGCTCGTTTATATAGCAGCAACAGCAGCAGGCGTGTGCTCTCCACGTTTCCTGCCCAGCAATCTGGACCACGTGGCAGCATCCTGGTATCTCGTCCATCCTTGGATCACGAGCCAGGCACCTCGGATCACGTGCCCTTCATTTGTCTCTTCAGTCCCTGTTAGACAGATGAAACGAAGTCATCAGTTTAAGTCTAAAACCCTGTACAGACTCTGAAGAATGCAAAGCATTGTATAGACTTTACTGTGAAGGCGAAAGCAATGTAAAGTATGCACAACGCAGTGTATAGACTTAATGAATACAAGGGCTTCATAAGCCTCAGATGAAGGCAGACGCTGTGTAGACTTCGAACCAGTGTATAGAGTTAATGCATGTAAAGGCTTCATGCGAAGGAAAGCAATATATATACTTGAGGAGTTGACGCTGCATGAAGCACTGAGTTGACGCTGCATGAAGCATGGAGTTGACGCTGCATGAAGCATGGACAGTGTACAGACTTTACCCACTGTATGGACTTCATGTAATGCAAACGAATGTGAAGACTTCAGTGTATAGACTTTAGAAGACGAGTGCAATGTATAGACTCCATGAGACTCTAGTGCAGACAGATGATGTATAGAGTTCTCAGTTCAGCCGACAGTGTATATACTTGAAAGTCTTGAAGCCAATGTATGGACTTGAAAAGCTAAGGGGCTGTACAGACATCGAAGACAAGGGCCGATGTATAGACTTGCCAAACAGTCCAGTGTATTGGCTTTATGCAAGGAGGCCAATGTGTAGACTTGAAAAGCTGAGGCCAGTGTACAGGCTTGCCACCGACCAGTGTGTGAACTTGCTCAGCCTGAGGCACAGTATGGACTTCAACTCTGCACATCGAATGTATGGACTTCAAGTGTGAAGACCATTGTAGAGACTTTGGATTTGAAGACCAATGTGCAGACTTTGAGTTTGAAGACCAATGTCCAGACTTCAAGTAACACTGTGGATGTACAGACTTGATGGAGCGAAGCGATGTGTAGACTTGAAGCTCCTGAAGCAATGTACAGACTTCAAAGAAGTTGGCGAGTCAATGTACAGACTTGATGAAGCGAAGCGATGTGTAGACTTGAAGCTCCTGAAGCAATGTACAGACTTCAAAGATCACTGTGGATGTACAGACTTTGGGGACATGAAGCGATGTACAGACTTCAAAGAAGTTGGCGAGTCAATGTACAGACTTGATGAAGTGAAGCCAATGTACAGACTTAATGTGTAGCTGAAGCCTTGAACGTAGGAATAGGCTGGAGTGTATAGACTTCAGGCTTCAGAACCGAATGTTTAGACTTCGCCTAAGAAACGTAGGGAAAGACCCCAGTGTATAGACTTTGCCTTGAGCGAAAGGTAAGTGATGAATGTATAGACTTTCACGATGTGTAGACTTGAATATGTGAAAGCTACAGTGAAAGAGTGTATACACTTGACCAGATCAAGGGCAATTCGAATGTACAGACTCTGAGGTTCAAAGCCAACGACTGTACAGACTTAGAATATTAAGACTGATGTACAGACTTCATGCGTTGACGCTGTACACACTTAGCGAGTTGACGCTGTACACACATCCAATGAAGTGCGTTGACGCTGTAACATGAGCCAGTGAGATGCGTTGACGCTATACACACTTAACCAATTCAAATGAAACGCAGTGTGTGGACTTTATCTGAAATGGACGATGTATAGACTCAATCGATGTGAGAGTTTCCAGTGTATAGACTCAGTCTAAACAAGTCTGCTGGAGGAGTCGACCCATCCTCTGATGTGTCGACCCATGACAGTGAGAAATGCAGACAGCAGTGTATTAAATGCAAAGAACACATAGTCAATCTGATAGAGCAATTTCATCAAATCAAAAGCAGTTGCCAATCAATCAAAACAATGGTGTTGCCAATGAAATAAAGCAAGTGTCAACATCATCAACATAGAGGGGTCACAACAATCTCCCCCTTTTTGATGATGGCAACCCCATATGAAGTAGAATAGCAACATCCTGTCATATAGATATATGTTTGATGAAAGACATGATGTGATATGCAGATTGACATGCAGATGCTATGAATGCATGCAACTCACTGCCTCAAACTCTCCCTTGGAATGAATTCAGAATTCAGACAGATATGTATTCTCCCCCTAGACATCCCCTAGACAATATTCTCCCCCTTTGCCATCAACAAAGAGGAGGGAAAAATTAAATACAATGGAGGAATCAAGAGAAGAACTGACTGGCATTCTGAACAGGTAGTTCAAGAATAAGCATTCTCAAGCATAGAGTCTTCAGTCATATGAATTTATAAACTGCTGTCAGAAAGAGTTCTGGTTTAAGGATGATAAAATTTGGAGTTCATGCACTACAAGCAATAGATAAGTTCACTGTGCATGATAAAACAATAAGCCAGAATCATATTTGCATGAAAGATTCAGTTTCATAATATCTTACTTTCATAGTCTCATAAAAAATATTGAGAGAAACCAAGTCATGTATTGAAACTAAACAAATTGACACTCATGAACTTTTCTTTTGAAGGAGCAACATTATCAGTATTAGATCATTTTGAGCATTCAGGTACCATAAGTCTTTTTGCGTAAGGGTATACGTTTATAAGACCCCAATACCCCTAGATACTCAACAAGATGGACCATTCTGCCTATGATCAAATTCAACAGAGCTTAGTTTTACCTTTTTGTGTGAGGGTACACGTTTATCAGACGCCAGTTACCCCCAGGTACTCAGTGAAACCAGCCTGCTGTTTTGAGCATTTTAAATAGAGATAGCTGATACACTTCATGACATGAGTGTTGTCCACTTCTTTGATGGATCACTCAGTTTCTCAGTGATTTACCAGTCATTGCTCTGCCAATATATATATTTTTAATGATTTTTAATGTTTTTCAATATCTTTCTTAGCTGTCCTTTTTTATGTTTCAGAATGACTTGTTTAGGAACAATACACATACTTAACTTCTCTAATATGATTTCAGATGAGTTTTCAGATTTCAGATATGATTAACTTTGTCTGACATGAAATAAGAAAGAGGTTGAGAGTTTTATCAATTTTTAACTTACTTATATACTGATTGCAATCTTTAAACTCCAATCATTATAAGATTTAAACTATTACATCAGTCTTTTAACAATTCAAATTCTTATAAATGAAGAAGTCCATTTTCTACTGCTTAGAAATCAGAACTGACCAACAGATTGCCATAATGTCAGAGACAAGTATTCAGAGTTAAAGGTTGAATGACTTCAAGAAAGTTGAAACCACTCTGAATTTCTAGCAATACTCCCCCTGTCTATATGCATTCAACATGGCAAGAATTAATTGAGAGAGAGCTTATGCATAGGTCATGAATGAATGATATGCAAAGACATGCAAAGACTCGACAAGCTCCCCCTGAATATATGCAATGTAGGACAGTTCTACATCCACATTCACATCCACATGATTTATCCAAGCAATCAAAAATAAGTCCACATCAGAGATTTTATTCACAGCAATTAAACAATCATTCATCATGCTGAAATTTACATAAGCCAAGTTCTCTTCTAAGAAACTTAAAATTTTCATTCCTAAGAGGCTTAGTAAAAATATCAGCAATTTGTTTTTCAATTTCAATGAAATTCATTTCAATCTCCTTTTTATTTACAACATCTCTAAGAAAATGATGTTTTATCTCTATATGCTTAGTCCTAGAATGGTGAACAGGATTTTTAGCAAGGCATATAGCACTAGTATTATCACATAAAAGTGGAATGCATCCCAGATTTATCTGATAATCAGCCAGTTGGTGCTTAATCCAAAGTACTTGGGCTCCACAATTACATGCTACAACATACTCAGCTTCAGCTGTGGGTAATGCTACAGTGTGTTGCTTCTTAGATGCCCAAGACACTAGACAGCCACCAAGGAATTGACAATAGCCACTGGTGCTTTTTCTATCTACTCGACACCCAGCATAGTCTGCATCAGTGTAGGCTAGAAGCTCTAACTCATACTTAGCAGGATACCAGAGACCTAGTTCTTGGGTGCCTAGTAAATACCTAAAAATCCTTTTCACAGCTTTAAAGTGAGTTTCTTTAGGACTGGCCTGAAATCTAGAGCATAAACACACAGCAAATTGTATATCAGGCCTAGATGCTGTAAGATAGAGAAGAGATCCGATCATACCTCTGTATAGCCTTTGGTCCACAGGTTTACCTTTAGAATCTTCATCCAAACTGGTTGAGGTACCCATTGGAGTAGCTATTTCCTTGAGGTTGTCCATTTTGTACTTCTTCAATAAGTTCTTTACATACTTGGACTGAGAGATGAAGGTGCCATCTTCTGTTTGTGTAACCTGCAGTCCAAGAAATAGTTTAAGCTCACCCATTGAGCTCATTTCAAATTCATCAGTCATTATTTGAGAGAATTTCTCACACAATTTGGGGTTAGTTGACCCAAACACAATGTCATCCACATAAATCTGAATGATAAGAATATCTGGATGGCTTACCTTGGTAAATAATGTTTGATCAACTATATCTCTTGTGAAGTTCTTGTCGGTGAGAAATTTGCTCAACCTGTCATACCAAGCTCTAGGAGCTTGCTTTAAACCATAGAGAGCTTTATTGAGCTTGTATGATTAGAGAAATCTAAACATTCAAACCCAGGAGGCTGTCTCACATATACATCCTCATTAATTTCCCCATTTAGAAAAGCAGATTTCACATCCATCTGCTGAAGATTTATTCCTAGGGAACATGCATAAGCCAATAAAATTCTTATAGCTTCTAACCTAGCTACAGGGGCAAAAGACTCTTCAAAGTCTATTCCAAATTCCTGATTGTACCCCTGAGCTACAAGTCTGGCTTTATTTTTAGTAACATTCCCTACTCCATCACTTTTGTTTCTAAATATCCATTTAGTCCCTATGACTGTTTCATGATCAGGAGGTGGAACCAAATGCCACACCTTATTCCTGTCAAACTGATTGAGCTCCTCATGCATGGCATTAATCCAATGCACATCTTGGAGTGCACAGTCAATGGACTTGGGTTCTGTGTTTGATACAAAAGCATAAGCATTCAGTTCATGTTGAATTCTTAAGTGGCCTCTAGTCCTAGGAGGGTCATGCAGATTTCTAATAACATTATCTACAGGATGATCCTTGAGATATCTAATATTTGCAATTGGAGTATCATGAACTTGATTTACCTCCCCCTGAACTGTAGGCTCCTCTTCATTAAGCTCTTTATGTTCTTCTTCATCCTCGGATTTGTCTGCAGGATCTCCTTCCTTCAGAATTTCACCATTGTTTTCATTCCTGCATTGACCAACATTAGAATTTGCCAAGGATTCATCAAAAACTATGTGTGGAGATTCTTCAACAGTTTTAGAGTTCAGATTGTACACTCTGTATGCTCGGGTGTTTTCAGAATAGCCAAGAAAAATTCCTGGTTCTCCTTTAGGTTCAAATTTATCAAGGTCCTTTTTATCATTTATGTGAATGAAACATTTACAACCAAAAATCTTGAAGTGAGCAATAGAAGGTTTCTTACCTTTTAATATCTCATATGGTGTTTGCTGGATAGAAGGTCTTACCATGGCTCTGTTAATTACATAACAGGCAGTGTTCACTGCTTCAGCCCAAAATTTCCTTGGTAGACCACCTTCGACAAGGAGTGTACGACCCATTTCCACTAGGGTTCTGTTCCTTCTCTCCACAACTCCATTCTGCTCAAGTGTCCTTGGTGAGGAGTACCTATGGTTGATTCCATTTGACATGCAGAATTCATCAAATTGTGAGTTTTCAAACTCACCTCCATGATCAGATAAAATATTTTTAATTTTATGATTTGTTTTAACATAGAACTCCTGAAATTCTGAGAAAGCATCACTCTTATTAGATAAGAAATAAACCCAAGTATATCTAGAAAAGTCATCTACCATGACAAACCCATACCTCCTCCCTGATAGGCTGACAGATCTAGTTGGCCCAAAAAGGTCCATATGTATCAGCTCATAGGGTTTGGAAGACAGATTTTCAGTTCTAGACTTAAATGACTTTCTAGTTATCTTTGATTGAGTGCATGCATCACAGATTTTATTTTCTTTCTTGAATGAGACTTCAGGAAGTCCTCTAACCATGCCATGCTTATTTAATTTGTGCAAAACAGTGTAGCTAGCATGACCTAACCTACGATGTCATAAAAATGCTATGTCTTCTCTACTGGCAGTAAGGCAAAGGTTAGTGTGTTGAATTTTATTTAAATTTATCATGTAAGTATTATTTATTCTTTTTCCAGAAAATTTGACAATATCAGAATCAGGTTCAAAAACCTTGCAGCATTGAGAATTAAATAAAACATTGTAACCTTTATCACATAACTGGCTGATGCTAAGTAGATTATAATCTAACCCTTCAACCAGCATAACATCATCAATGCAGCAGGTAGAACACTTACCTACCTTACCTGATCCGATAATCCTACCCTTTGTGTTGCTTCCAAAGGTGACAAGGCCTTCTACTTTCTCAGTCAATATGCAAAATTTGGCCTTATCTCCTGTCATATGTCTGGAGCAGCCGCTATCCAAGTACCACAAGTTGTTCTTGGCTGCCAGGCATACCTGCATACACAATTAGGTAGAGAAGTTTGGAACCCAAGACTGATTGGGCTCCAATGTAAATGAACTGGAAGTAAAGCAGGAAAGTAAATGTTTCAGAATCCACATTTGTTTAAATGAATTTTGTTCAGTGGATCCTACAGATTTTCTTCTGTTGTTGTTCCTTTTCTTTTTATTGTTCTTTTTCTTATTGGCAGCAGCATGATTATTGACAGTATTGTTATTTCTGTGCCAGTGCCTTGGCCAGGGTGTGTTCACAAGATTTTGGCCATAGTAGTTCCTTGGCTGGCTATGGAAATATTGGTTTCTAGATGTCCAGTAACCATACCCATTTACCTAATTTCTACTGTAAGGTCTTTGATATTGAGCACCCTGGTGTGCAAGACCTGTAAACCTACCCTGAGTTCTAGACCAATCTAACCTATTGAAGTAGGTTGGCTGTGCATTGTAGTGGGTCTGAGCTCTGGGTTGATAAAAATAATTGGGTTGACTCCTAGCAGCACTCTGTCTCCCCTGTACTTTGGACCCTGCTGACCTATACATAGGTTTGTATTGGGTCTTCTTAAGAGGTGGAGGTGTTGGTGGAGACTGGGTTACCTTGACCTGGGGTTTACCGGACTGTGTAGGTTGACCCCTAACCTGAGTCTGAGCCCTAGGATTCTGCTTAGATGTGCTAGCTCTACTAGGCT
Source organism: Amorphophallus konjac (assembly GCA_022559845.1). Taxonomy (NCBI): domain Eukaryota; kingdom Viridiplantae; phylum Streptophyta; class Magnoliopsida; order Alismatales; family Araceae; genus Amorphophallus; species Amorphophallus konjac. Next base: position 283,945,230 of record CM040120.1, on the reverse strand, counting down.
CACTGAGTTTTTGTTTACCCTTCTCCTCAGCACTGGTCTTTTTCAGATTAGCAGTTTTGTTCATTAAATTTGTTGAGTTCATGCTAATTAGAGGTCCCTTTTCCTTTTGAGCAACAAATGAAATTATTTTCATTCCGAATGTTTTTGTTGCACTAGAATTAAATCCTAGGCCCTCTTTTCTGAAATTAACCTTTGACCCTAACAAAGCATTTAAGTTATCTGTTCCTTGGGTCATTTTCTCAATGGTTTTCATTTTATCCTCATTGTCTTTCTGAAGTTCATCAATAGCCTTTTTCAGCTCATTGTTGACATTGAGGACAGCTTCATATTTTTCAGAGATAATTTTGACTTCACTTTCACATTTCTGAATCTTCAGCTTCCATTCATCAATTTCATTTTCAAGCCTTAGATTCTCTTCCTTAGAAGCTTTTAACTCATTTTTGATTTCATCTTCTTCAGAGCATGTGAGTTTCAATTCATCAATCTCAGATTCCAAACATGCAATTTTATCAGTTAGTGTTTTATCATTTTGCATGGAATTGATTTTTCTTCTAAGATGCCTATTCTCTTTTCTAATATCATCAGCTCTATCAGCTATGTCATGATAAGCATCTACCCAATCAGCAATTGTGAAGTTTTCAAATCTAGTGATTACCTCATCTGTGTCCTCCTCTCTATCTTCGGAGCTTGTTGCCATAAGGCAAATGGGCTGTTCAGATTCGGCTTCACTATCTGAGCTGCTGCTGAAAGAGCCTTCATCTTCATCACTCCATGTGGTGATCATAGCTCTTCCCTTCTTGGTTTTCTTCTTTGACCTGTCCTTATGTTTCTGATTGTCTGGACAGTCAATTTTCAGATGCCCTGGTTTCCTGCATTGATAACAGACATTAGCTTCATTTTTCTTTGTAGGTTTAGATTTATACCTTTTATCCTTTCGGCCACCACTGTATTTCTTCTGGCCGAACCGTCCTGCTCCCTTTTTGAGAAATCGCCTGAACTCTCTAGTCATCATGGCTATCTCAGACCGAGTCACATCTTCTTCTTCATTTAGGCTCTCCTCTGATGATGAAGAGCTGCTGGAGCTGGATTTTATTGATTTGCTGGAACTAGCCTTCAGCGCTATCGGCTTCTTCTTCCTCTCGGCTTCATCTGTTCTTGGCATGTTTATCTCATATGCCATTAGTGAACCAATCAGCTCATCAACTTTAGTATTACGCAGGTCCCTTGACTCCTCCATCACTGTTGCTTTGGTGTGCCAAATGGGAGTCAGGGAGCGCAGAATTTTTCTCACTACATCATATTCTATCTGAGGTTTCCCAAAACCTCTGAGGCCATTGGTTATGACAGTCAGCCGAGCGTACATTTCGCTGATGGACTCGTTCTGCTTCATCTTGAAGGCTTCATACTCAGATACAAGAAGATTGGCCTTCTGCTCTCTTACTTGAGATGTACCTTCATGAATTACTTCCAGCGCATCCCACATCTCCTTAGCTGATTTGCAAGCAGACACACGGGAGAATTCTGTAGGATACAGAGCGCACTGGATATCATTAATAGCACTCCAATTCAACGTGGACCTTCTAATCTCCTCCTTGGTCCATACATCTTCATTCGGGGACAGCTCATAAGGTCCCTTGCTGACAATCTTCCAAATCTCATAATCCTTAGCCCTGAGGAACACTTGCATACGGTTCTTCCAGTATGCGTAGTTTGATCCATCAAAGAATGGGGGCTCGTTGTTGAGTGACCTTCGGCAATCATCCCTCGAGCATCCATCACTGCCTATTCTCTTCGGGCGATGAGTCCCTGCAGAAGAGTTAGGCTCTGATACCAAATGTTGGGTTAGATGGACACAGTCTATCTCCACTGAGTGTGGATCTAGAGGGGGGTGAATAGATCAACTTGCCTAATTTAAAACTACTGTAAGTTCTAAATCGGAATTTAGGCAAACATCAGTTAAACTAAAGAAGAATGCTAAGCAAAGGGTTGACCCATGAAGCCATTCACCATATCTTATATCGAAAGCTAGACATAAGTATGAGCGATATAATCAATGAAGCAGATCAAAGGATACCAGCACACACAGTTCACAAGCAATCACACAAACACAATGCACACACGATTTTTAGGTGGTTCGGTCAACGACCTACGTCCACCCCACACTCAACCGAGTATGGCTTCCTGCTACGCAGCACAGCTTGCATCCGCTGGGCTTTACAGCTTGGCCAAACAATCCGCTGATACACAGCTTCGCTGGGCACTACAGCTTGCCGACCAGAGGATCTGATCCTCTGCAACCGCTGGGGAAATACAGCTTAACCCATCCAGTGGAGACTACCACTGCAAGACCGCTGACACACAGCTTGAAGAAACAGTATTCGGAAATGAAAGACAAAATCAAAATGAAAATAGAAAAGCTCAAAAGCAATATAGCTCTAAGAGCAAAGCTCAGCTCTGGTTTTGAACCACGAGACTGAGATACAAGCTCACTCTCAATCTCACTCTCAATCAGCTCTCTCTCAGCTCATCTCTCTCGATCTCTTCTTCTCTCATTTTCTTCTTCTCTATTTCTTTTCTTCTTCTTCTCTGTATCTTCTTCTTCTCTCTTTTCTCTCTGTGGATCGAATGCTCACTGCTACTGAGTGTATAGACTTTCTCTTCTTCTACTTCGATCTCTCTTCTTCTGTGGAAGAAGGCTCGTTTATATAGCAGCAACAGCAGCAGGCGTGTGCTCTCCACGTTTCCCGCCCAGCAATCTGGACCACGTGGCAGCATCCTGGTATCTCGTCCATCCTTGGATCACGAGCCAGGCACCTCGGATCACGTGCCCTTCATTTGTCTCTTCAGTCCCTGTCAGACAGATGAAACAAAGTCATCAGTTTAAATCTAAAACCTTGTACAGACTCTGAAGAATGCAAAGCATTGTATAGACTTTGCTGTGAAGGCGAAAGCAATGTAAAGTATGCACAACGCAGTGTATAGACTTAATGAATACAAGGGCTTCATAAGCCTCAGATGAAGGCAGACGCTGTGTAGACTTCGAACCAGTGTATAGAGTTAATGCATGTAAAGGCTTCATGCGAAGGAAAGCAATATATATACTTGAGGAGTTGACGCTGCATGAAGCACTGAGTTGACGCTGCATGAAGCATGGAGTTGACGCTGCATGAAGCATGGACAGTGTACAGACTTTACCCACTGTATGGACTTCATGTAATGCAAACGAATGTGAAGACTTCAGTGTATAGACTTTAGAAGACGAGTGCAATGTATAGACTCCATGAGACTCTAGTGCAGACAGACGATGTATAGAGTTCTCAGTTCAGCCGACAGTGTATAGACTTGAAAGTCTTGAAGCCAATGTATGAACTTGAAAAGCTAAGGGGCTGTACAGACATCGAAGACAAGGGCCGATGTATAGACTTGCCAAACAGTCCAGTGTATTGGCTTTATGCAAGGAGGCCAATGTGTAGACTTGAAAAGCTGAGGCCAGTGTACAGGCTTGCCACCGACCAGTGTGTGAACTTGCTCAGCCTGAGGCACAGTATGAACTTCAACTCTGCACATCGAATGTATGGACTTCAAGTGTGAAGACCATTGTAGAGACTTTGGATTTGAAGACCAATGTGCAGACTTTGAGTTTGAAGACCAATGTCCAGACTTCAAGTAACACTGTGGATGTACAGACTTGATGGAGTGAAGCGATGTGTAGACTTGAAGCTCCTGAAGCAATGTACAGACTTCAAAGAAGTTGGCGAGTCAATGTATAGACTTGATGAAGCGAAGCGATGTGTAGACTTGAAGCTCCTGAAGCAATGTACAGACTTCAAAGATCACTGTGGATGTACAGACTTTGGGGACATGAAGTGATGTACAAACTTCAAAGAAGTTGGCGAGTCAATGTACAGACTTGATGAAGCGAAGCCAATGTACAGACTTAATGTGTAGCTGAAGCCTTGAACGTAGGAATAGGCTGGAGTGTATAGACTTCAGGCTTCAGAACCGAATGTTTAGACTTCGCCTAAGAAATGTAGGGAAAGACCCCAGTGTATAGACTTTGCCTTGAGCGAAAGGTAAGTGATGAATGTATAGACTTTCACGATGTGTAGACTTGAATATGTGAAAGCTACAGTGAAAGAGTGTATACACTTGACCAGATCAAGGGCAATTCGAATGTACAGACTCTGAGGTTCAAAGCCAACGGCTGTACAGACTTAGAATATTAAGACTGATGTACAGACTTCATGCGTTGACGCTGTACACACTTAGCGAGTTGACGCTGTACACACATCCAATGAAGTGCGTTGACGCTGTAACATGAGCCAGTGAGATGCGTTGACGCTGTACACACTTAACCAATTCAAATGAAATGCAGTGTGTGGACTTTATCTGAAATGGATGATGTATAGACTCAATCGATGTGAGAGTTTCCAGTGTATAGACTCAGTCTAAACAAGTCTGCTGGAGGAGTCGACCCATCCTCTGATGTGTCGACCCATGACAGTGAGAAATGCAGACAGCAGTGTATTAAATGCAAAGAACACATAGTCAATCTGATAGAGCAATTTCATCAAATCAAAAGCAGTTGCCAATCAATCAAAACAATGGTGTTGCCAATGAAATAAAGCAAGTGTCAACATCATCAACATAGAGGGGTCACAACAGCTTCATGTGAAGATTAGTTCCTACTAGACCGTGGATCAAATCCAGACCTGTTAGCTCCTGCGAGAGCCACATTGTGATTTCATTTCTAGCTTTCCGATTACTGTATTTTTGTTTATTGTTTTTCTTTTACACTTCCTTGGCTTTGTTCTTCTGATTCTCTGGTTGGAGATCGGGGTTCCTCCTGTTGGTTCAGGAGAAGGGAGATTTTAATCTCCGGTTGCAAGTGACGGTGTGTCACTTGTAGGTTCCCTCTGGTCTCAGAGGAAGGGAGTCTCTGACTCCGGGTTTGTAGGTAGTGGTTGCTACCTGTGGTTTCCCTTCTGGGTGGAGGAAGAGAGACTTCGTCTCTGGTTGCTAGTTACGGGTAGTCACTAGTGGGTTCCCTCCGGTCTGGAGGAAGAGGGGAGGTTGTTCCCCTTGTCAAGCTGTTAGGCAGCACCTGTTGCAGACTGAGTCTGCGGTTCTAGCGTTAGCTAGTGGAAGCCTCACTCCGGTTTGGAGTGAGGGGTGGATGTAGGTCTGTGGACCGAACCACCTAAAAAATTATCTGTGCCATGGTTTGGCTTGTGCATTTACTCCTTGTCTTCTATCTCCCCTTCACAGGTTAGGCATGGTTGATTTGTTGTGATTTCCTTGGGAGCTTATATGATTGTGAAGTGTTTGTTCTTTCGCTCAGAAGAATTAGAACTCATTTGTGAGTCTGAGCTTCTCTGTCCACGGTTGTGATAAGAGAGCAGTTCAGTTGATTTCTATCTAATTGTCTCTGATTGGTTTTAATCTGGGCATTTTTGAAGAGGGATACATTCACCCCCCCTCTGTATCCATCACACCGATCCTATCAGGAGAGTCATTGCTTACTCTTCCCGGCAACTAAAGAAGCATGAGGAGAACTACACGGTGCACGACCTAGAGTTGGCCGCAGTGATATTTTCTTTAAAGATCTGGAGACACTATCTCTACGGGGAATAATTTACCGTGTACTCCGATCACAAGAGTCTCAAGTATCTATTTTCTCAAAAGGAATTGAATATGAGACAAAGGCGTTGGCTAGGGTATCTCAAGGACTTCGACTTCACTATACAATATCATCCTGGAACGGGTAATCCCGTAGCCGATGCCCTTAGTCGAAAGTCGAGAGCGTTATTGGCTAACTGCATGATCTAAGAATGGAAGTTACTGGAACAATTCTCTAAGCTAGATATAAGCACGAATAAGGAGAAAGGGTGTATTACTCTATCACACATGAGGATACAACCGGAATTGCTCTCTGAAATCCAAGGACTTCAAGACAATGACCCGGTACTAGTAGAAATAAAAGGTAAGTTAGAAGAACAACCTGATTTCAAGCAAGCATCAGATAGAAGATTATTATTCCGAGAAAGGACTTGTGTGCCAAATTGTCCAGAATTGAAGAAGAAAATTTTAGAAGAAGCTCACCGATCAAGGTACACAATTCATCCCGAATCTACCAAGATGTATCAAGACTTGAAACGGACCTTTTGGTGACCTAACATGAAAAGGGAGGTAGCGGACTTTGTGTCTTGCTGTCTCACGTGCCAACAAGTCAAGGCGGAACACCAAAAGCCTGTCGATAAGCTACATCCTCTAGATATTCCTAAGTGGAAGTGGGAGGATATCGGCATGGACTTCATTATGGATCTGTCTAAATCTAAAGGAGGACATGATGGAATATGGGTCCTCATAGATCGATTGACCAAGTCAGCTCACTTCCTGCCAATAAAGAGCCGATGGTCAATTGATGTTCTTGCTGCCTTATACATCAAAGAAGTAGTTAGACTACATGGAGTTCGTGTTTCGATCGTGTCTGACCAAGACCCGCACTGCACTTCTCATTTCTGGAAGGGTCTACAGCATTCGTTGGAGACAAGACTCAATTTTAGTACAACATTTCATCCTAAAATGGATGGTCAGACCGAGAGAACTGTTGAGTAGTAGATGGCGGATCTAGAGGGGGGGGGGTGAATAGATCTGTCCCTCTTTTCGTAGAACACCCCTTTTTAAAGCTAGATAAAAGGAATAGCAGCGGAATACAACTAGCTTAGCGAAGGACACAACGATTGGCTTAGCAGGATAGGCAAGTAAAATAAAGATTGAACCTAAGCATGCATCTAGCACAAAACAATTGCACAAGCAAACCACAACACACGAGATTTTAAGGTGGTTCAGACTGAATCCCCAGTCCTACGTCCACCCCTCACCAAACCCGGTGAGGCTTCACTAGTGCAGCGCACCAAACCGCAGACTGGAAAACTTCTGATTGCCTTCCTACTAACCACCGGTAGGGACGACAACACCGCAGATTGAAGCACCTTCCAACTTCCTTCCTACTAACTGCGGTAGGGACGATTCTCAGTTTCAATAGCTTGAACAAAATGAAAAGAGAACAAGATGAAAATATTCAGACAAGAGATGGAGATATGCTAAAATCAAGTAGATCTTGTTTGAAATGCGAGAGCCTGAATCTGATGCTTCAACAAGGGCTACCTAGTTTTCTTCTTGTCTTCACACGATGTAGATCAACAGCAGAGGCATCTTCTTCCTTGCAAAGCCTCCTCTTGGTTCAACAGCAATGGTTTCTTCTTCCTTACGAAGTGATCTTCCTTGGATCCCCTTGAGTTGATGAAGAGGATTATGAATGTAGCTTTGATCTCCCTTGAGAATCTTGCTTGCTTCTACACTTCCTTGGAGGTTGCTGGCTTCAGATATGAGCTTGAATCACCTTGAATATGGATGATGAACTCCTGCACGAAGTACTGTTCACGGCTACAGTACCCTCTTCTTCCTTGGACAGCCTCCCCTAGCCTCCTTTGATCTCCCTTGATCCATTAGGGTTTGTAACACCATTGTGTTTGTTTTATATCTCTTGAATGGTCAAGAGACATCCCCCAGACCAGATCCACAATTCATGGCAGGTTGGGTGACTTTAGGATTAAACAAATCCATGAAGAGGGGCTGCCCACGTTGATAAAAATGAAGTCAACAATAGCTGCATCGGGGTTGCCGGTCGACCGGTAGGTTGGGGGCGGTCGACCGAAATTTTACAGGTTTGAAGCTTTTCGTTGCTGGAAATTTTGGTCGACCGCTACTTGCTGGGCGGTCGACCGCTACTGAGAATTCTCTAGCTTTGTCATCCCTGGAATTTTCGATCGACCGGTACATGACCGGCATCTGGGTTTTTCCCAGATTTGCTTCATTCAACCCCTTAAACCCGATTGCAGTCCATTCAAGTCTGTGGCATCAAACTCTTTAGACATTGATGATGTCTACTGGGTATTTGACCTTTCCTTAATGAATGCTCAGACCTTTGGATGTTGAAACCAAGTGTGCATAGACCCATCTTGGCTATTTTTCATTGTGCATCGACCTTGGCTGAAGGGTCGACTCTTGCTTCTTGATATGTCAACTCTTCACATATGAAAGAAGTGATTTGAAGGGATTTTCATCCTTGCTTGGGCACGATCATTGGGCTTTCACTTTTTCCATCTCCATTCCATTCCTTGGCTTATCTATCATGAAAAAACATCAAGTATTTCAATCATATGAGAGTGGGAAACATCAATGACTTATAGTGTTTAGCCATTATCAAAACCATGATTGTCAAATGACCATAGGGGCACAACATTCTCCCCATTTTTGATGATGGCAACATTGTGAGTCATTATTTGGTAGTAATGTCCAAGATGGTAAATGTTATAACATATGCAGCTCAAGATACATGATGATGATTATGCTATGCATGGATGTTTTATAACATACGCAGCTCAAGATACAGAGTGATGATGATGCATGGAAGATCAGAGCATGTGAATGCTTATGCAAATTTCTTCTAGTATGGATGCTGCTCTCCCTGAATGTATGCATGACGAGGGACTCATACAGGAGATGAACAGGATGAACATTAATTCTCTCCCTTTGACTCTTCCTTTTGACTCTTCACTCACAAAGTCTCCCCCATCACTCACAAAAATTATTCTCCCCCTTTGACAATAGCAAAAAGGATGGAGAAGGCAGAGATGGTGACAAACGACTTAGAGAGCAGAGTGGAATAGGAGTTTAGAGCAAGCCATTATATGCATATCTGAAACATGCCGTGAGCAATATACATGGTTCAAAGCTAATGAAATCTGAGATCAACAATAGAGTTCAAAAAACATCTACATCTATGTTTTAATAGAAATGAACCAGAAGTGCATATCATGGCAGTGGTTAACCTTCCCTTGCCTTATACATCCATATTCAATAATGTCATTGGGAATCGCACAAACTAGTATTGAGGTTAAACAAGCATGACTAAAGCATGGAATTTTATGATTGCAGCACCTTTTTTAGTATATTTTGCCTATGTATGCACATGACTCATATTTTACGAGCAATCGAGTCTAGTACATGCCTCCTATCCATAAGAATACACGTTGTTTAGACGCCAGTATTCCTAGGTATTTGATAAGACTGACTGTTATGCTTCAGATTGAATAGAGATAGCAATGTCGCTTCCTAATGATAGATTTTATTGATTTCTCAGCGACTGTACCATTGCTCTGCCTAGAGTCCAATATAATTAAGACAAAGATAACAGGGGCACATCATGATATATCATTCGTCACTTATTTTAAGGACGTGACATATTTCTCCGTGCAACACTATCATTGCTCTGTCAAATTGACTTTCAGGAATTCCAGCTCATCAATGTGTTTAAAAATAATACTAAGCTTTAGTGTATCACTAAGGTTGTTATGAAGTTGGAATTTTCAGATTTCAGGAGAGTCATTCAAGACACAACAAGTAATCTCTAGTTAAAGTCTATTAAAACCACGGAACATAGATGATTTCAAAAAAAATATCAAAGCTTCAAGGAAATCATTAAATTTGAACCATTTTTATCAGATGGACAATCATCAGTTCATATAATAGAAAGCCCTTACGCCATAGTTCTGTCTGTTGCAGACTGGAAACCATTGAAGTTCAGATTGCAAGAGAGTAAGAGAAGCAGCAAGGCTCCCCCTAAGGATATGCAGTGGATGCACTCAAGGAGTTATATTTGCAAGTAAGTGGAATGATAAATGTCGACCTGAGGGCCAAGGAGAGGTCGACCTGTACCATGCAGGGATCTACCTGGTCAATCATGAAGTTGGCAGAAATGAAATGCATGACTTGGCCCATGGTTGTACACTTATTAATGGTAACTGAATGAAGATAAAACATATGCATGAATGCTTCAAAGAAATAGCTCCCCGTTACTGTATGGCCTACATGTGACAGTGACGCATGGTACTTGGTGGAGGTGTATCCTCACGCATGGTGAGTGCTTCTAGACAAGCATAACCTGCCTTTCCACACTTCATCATTTAATATACCATGGCCATGCAAGAATGATGCTACACCACATGCAATGCATCGTGAACATGAATTCAACTTTATTATGCAACTACATGTAATGCTACACCACATGCAGAATGACATATTTACATATAAACAATGCATGGAAACCAATCTGCAAAAACACACAACCAAGATGAAGAAGATCATCATTTCAACTTTTATTAGCCTGAGGTCTGCAAAGATCAAGCTCCCTTCTGAGTGTTGTAAACCTGTCATTACACAAGGGCTTGATGAAGATATCAGCAATCTGATTTAGTGTATCAACAAAATGCAGTTCAAAGTTTTTCTTAAAGACCTCATCTCTAATGAAGTGATGCCTAATCTCAATATGCTTGGTCCTAGAGTGTTGGACATGATTTTTTGTAAGGTTGATAGCACTGGTGTTATCACACAGAATCGAGACACAACCTAGATCCACTAAATAATCTTGGAGTTGGTGTTTAATCCACAACACTTGGGTACCACAGCTCCCCACAGCAACATATTCTGCTTCTACGGTTGAGAGGGCAACCGAGTGTTATTTCTTGGAGGCCCAAGAAACTAAACACCCACCCAGAAATTGACAGTAGCCACTAGTACTCTTGCGATCCAACTTGCATCCAGTGTAATCTGCATCAGAATAAGAAACAAGAGATAAATCACATGATGATGGATACCACAATCCCAAATCTTGAGTTCCGGCAAGATATCTAAGGATACGTTTGACGACAGTCAAGTGAGATTCTCTAGGACTAGCTTGAAATCTAGCATAGAGGCAAACACTAAACTGGATATCTAGTCGGGATGCAGTCAAATAAAGCAAGGAGCCGATCATACCTCTATATATTTTTGCATCTACAAATTTACCATTTTCATCTGAATCCAGTGATGTTATGGTGCTCATAAGAGTTACAATTATTTTGCAGCTTGTCATGTTGAATCTTTTTAGCAGCTCCTTGATGTATTTGGCTTGACTTATGAATCACCCATCTTCTCCTTGGTTGACCTGCAAACCGAGAAAAAATTAGAGTTCTCCCATTAGGCTCATCTCGAATTCGCTAGTCACGAGGTTAGCAAATTCCTCACACATTTCAGATTTAGTAGAACCAAACACAATATCATCAACATAAATTTGAACAATCAAGATGTTCTTACCTTCCTTCTTGGTGAAAAGTGTTTGGTCTACCTTACCTCATGTGTACCCTTTCTCAATGAGGAACGAGCTTAGTCTCTCATACTAAGCTCTTGGGGCTTGCTTCAGTCCATAAAGCGCCCTGTCTAGCTTGTATACAAAATCTTCATGGTTAGAGTTCTCAAAGCCATGGGGCTGCTCAACATAGACTTCTTCTTTGATCAAATAATTTAAGAAAGCACTTTTTACATCCATTTGATACAGCTTTATTCTAAGGGAGCATGCAAAGGCAAGTAAAATTCTGATGGCCTCAAGTCTGGTTATTGGGGCATAAGATTCCTCAAAGTCTACCCCAAACTCTTGATTATACCCTTGAGCCACCAATCTAGCCTTGTTTCTTATTATCTTGCCATCTTCACTGAGTTTGTTCCTAAAGACCCATTTAGTGCCTATGATAGATTGTGATGATGGTCTAGGAACAAGATGCCAAACTTTATTTCTTTCAAACTGGCTTAGTTCATCTTGCATTGAGTTTATCCAATTTTCATCTTTTAATACTTCATCAATATTCTTGGGTTCAATCTGGGAGACAAGAGCAAGATGATCTAATTCTTCCATAATTCTAAAATGTGACCTTGTTCTAGGTGGATCATTCAAGCTTCCAATGGTATTTTCTAAAGGATGATCCTTAAGAATTCTAATGTCTGTAGAATCATTACCTTCTCTTGGAGCTTGATCCCTTGCATTGCTTGATTCAGCTAGGTCACCATCTTCTCTTGTTTCTTCTTGTGGATGGTCTTTCTTTTCCTTCATGCTTAGGAATTCCCCGTCTTTATCATTTTTCTTGTAATAGTTATCATTTTTAGAATCATCATGATATTCATTAAAGGAAACATGGGGTGATTCTTTCACAATTTGACTCTTAATGTTGTAAATTCTATAAGTCCTAGATCTATCAGAATATCCAAGGAATATACCTTCATCGCTCTTGGGCTCGAATTTAATAATTCCCTTTTGTCATTATTGTGTATGAAGCATTTAGATCCAAACACTTTCATATGTGAGAGAGAATGCTTGTTACCTTTCAGCAACTCATAATGAGTCCTTTTGGTGTGTGGCCATACCATAGATCGGTTGATAATGTAATAAGCCGTGTTTACCACCTCAGCCCAAAACTTTCTTGGGAGTTGCCGTTCGGCAAGCATTGTCCTCGCCATCTCTATGAGGATGCGATTTCTTCTTTCAACTACACCATTTTGCTCAGGGGTTCTTGGTGATGAAAACCGATGTGAAATGCCTTCAGCCCTACAGAGATTATAGAATTTAGTATTTTCAAATTTACCACCATGATCAGATTGAAGGTTGGAGATTTTAAACTCACCGTCTTGCTTTATCTTCATATAGTGTAACGCCCGATAATTTTAGAATAGGAATAAAATATATACATAAGTATATAATGTTTAATGATTAAAGTTTATTCAAATAAATACTTGGTCAAGTGATATTCCTAAGGGGTTGCTCAGATCGAACCTGCCTCTGATACCTAGGACAATGACTAATAAAAGTTAAAGAACTTATGAGCAATAAAATCTCTAAATGGAAGATTACTAAGATCTCAATGTATGTGCGAACTAGCCACACCAAATCAATGAGGTATAGAACCTTAGAGGGAAAATTATGATAGTCTTAAGAACCTTATTTATGCATATACGGAAATACATGCAAATTATTAAAAGATATAAGTCGTATGTGTAAGGTTTAACAAATAAGCAAATAAGACTTCCAAACAAAGCAATCTTGTGTAAAAAGGACCAAATAGAAATAACTAGTTATAAATAAAATTAGTAGGCCTTGATAAAGGATTAACAATTAACCTTAAAAACATTTAAGTTAATGCTAAGCTCCATTGGCCCAAACTCAACCCAAGCAATTAATGGGCTTTTTAACACGTTTTATTATCTTCTCCCATATAGGCAATATATATATATATACATAAGTACATAACATAAACCTGTATATATGTATATATACCTAGAAATAGAAGGAAAGTATATATTATATACGAATGAACAAATAAAAGAGTGAAATGGAAATAACGCCTCGGATAAAGGCGCTATTTAAATTATAAACGCCTCTAGTTAAGGCGTGACTCAAGAAGTGACGCCCTCACCATACGGCGTCAAATTCCAACGTCAAAAACGGTAAGGCCAAGAAACGCCCCTATCTTGGGCGTGTTTTAAACAAAGGAACGCCCTAACGAAAGGCGCTTCTTAAGAAACGACCTGAACCAGGTCGTCAATTCAGGAATCGACGCCCTGACCAAAGTCGTTAATTACATTCGTGAACCGTTCGAACCCAGAGCTTATCCAGGGAAGGATCATGTTAATCTAGTAAGTGGTTAATAGGGCAAGGACTCTAATAGGGATATATTACCCTCACTCAAACTCTAACCCTAATAGGACCCCCAAAATCCTATAAATACCTTTGATCACCCAAGCCCTAAAAACTATTTGGTCGATCGTCTGTTACGGTATGTATTTCTGTAGCCTTTCCTATGATTCTTTAGAGTTCGTGAAGAATAATTATTCATCTTCTTGTTCAGGAAACTCTGCTGCTGCCGTCGAAGAATAGGTAATATTCTTCTATCTTTTTCCTTAAACGTCGATTATAACTATGAAGATTATTAACATCTTCATCTTCCTTCTTTTTCTCTTCCTCTACAGGTTCTGTAGCGTGAAGATCTCTGAAGAACATTTGTTCTACCTCCTGCTGCTGCTGCTGTTGAAGCAACAGAGCTCATATTCTATCTAATCCTTCACGTTCCATCTTCCCAAATCTTCTTAAGGTAGGTTTTCTCAAGTTACTGTAGCCCAAATAAATTAAGACAAGACTTATATACGTATTAACATGACATGCATACGGTTTAATATGATTTTATTATGTTTCTGCAATATTTTGAAAGAGACGCCCCTGTCCAGGGCGCTAATTTACAAGACACGACCCTGCTCAGGTCGTCAATTTTATATTTGACGCCCTGTACACAGGCGTTAATTTCATGTAAATGTTAACCACCTAGCTTAAGAACTGATTATCCATGCAATTACATGAAATCAATAATTGTTAACGGTTAAAAGTCAATAAACATGAAACATCAAATCTAATATACTACATCTGAATTCCTGCCAATTTTCCTGTCATGACTATATGATTGTTATCCTTGATTATCGTGCAAATCTTGTTTTCCTGGTATTTCTTGAATTCACGACCTAGACTAGGTCGTTTTCCATGTGTTAACGCCCCATCACAGGGCGTGAATTGAAAAGTAACGCCCCTTCATAGGGCGCGTTTCTGTTAAAATCCCGAACAACATATCCTGTAAAAATAAGAATTTAATGATTAACGCCCCTGCCAAGGGCGCGTTTTTGATAATTTCTGAAAATAAATATGTTCTGTAAAATATTGTAAATAAAAAGACGCCTGCTACTGTAGTCGTCTCATTGCAAAGAAACGCCCCTGTCCAGGGCGCGTTTTAGATAAATTAATGAAATATTGAAATTCTGAAAAAAATGGAAACATGTGTAAACGCCATTCTGTTAGGCGTTAATTACTTGATAAACGACTCTGCTTAAGTCGTTACTTTACTGTAAACCTGATTTTCCACTGTTTCTGTTAACCGATGGTTTCATATGTTATATAATATATATATCGGCACTATTCTCCACTCCGTGACTATAGTCCCACGTTTCACGATTGTTTTATCGATCACACTCAATTCTCATTGACATACAAGCTCTCCATTGGACATTCCGTTCCTTTGGACTAGCGAGTTAGTCATAGAGACCTCCGTAAGACTCCTCGTAGCCTTGGATTCCCTCAAGGCCGACTGAGCTGGTTGTACCCTAAAAACCCATTACACCATTGATGCCATGTCACTCTAAAGAAACATGGTATACCGGCCCTCATGATTATACAAAGAGTATATCATAAGAAATTCTTAATGGAATGATGATATCATGCCATGTCATGTTGTCCTTGTAAAAACCTCAATTCTATGATAAGAATGAGGGTATCTTACCTTTGATATACTGTTCATGTGGACCTCAATTCTATATATAGAATGTCCATATCGATTTGTCATGGTACCTAAGTTAAGGGAACCTAATTCCACCCAGTTTATCAACATGTCATGATTTATATGCTTTGCGTGGATTTTATCACCAGTATGTCCTTACTCAAGGGTCTTGCCCTTGAATTCCATGAAAATCTTATCTTATCATCCTAATTAAAGCTTGTTCTTGGAACTCCTTATTGGCTATAAACTATCGTGGATGTCTAGATCTATCATGAATGCTGTGCATATAGGGCCCGATCTGGTCCTGGGAGGAGCGCCCGAAAGTACTAGTGCCCATGGGAGTTTTAATGATAACGGTGTCTAGCATTGCACCGGAGTACTCTTTATCTTGATCTTTGGCATTCCACGATCTCTCTTTTCTTGCGTGCGTGACTTGACTTGCGTGACTTTACTAGCGTGGCCCGACACGGGCAATGTACTTGCGTGAAATAGCCAATAATCTATAAAGTCTCTCATGAAAGTTCTTGTTTATTATTCGCTTGAAGGTTTTGCCCGATGTGTTATTCTCTTGATTAGTTACTTGTTCAGTTATTTCTACATGCATAGCCTTATTGCATTCACATGTGAAAAATATAATTACTTAAACCCATTGCTAGTGCTTGAGATATAATTTCCTACTGAGCGTTCGCTCACTCCGTTTTATTCCAACATTTTCAGGTAATCAGGTGGCTAGCAAGACCGAGACCCACACGGGCGGGATAAGTGTGCAAGCGAGCTGTGGAAACTAGTGAACCCGAGTCTTTTATTTTTCTTGAGTCTAGATAGTATTGTCTAGCTAAGTTAGCTTATCGTCTCTTATTCAGTTATCTTGTCTAAGTCTGTTAGTATGTCGTTATCTTCTTTTCCATTATGTTGAAGTCTCCAAGATGGACAACAAGTTCTTGTAAGAGATTCATATTAAAAATAAAATTTCTATTGTTGTTCAAAATTATCTTGGTCTTATGCGATTGCTCTTGATCATTCACGACTGTTTTACTGCCACGTTCCGAGCAAACGACACGTTCCGCTGCTATCGGCCCGGGGCGTGACAGAGGTGGTATCAGAGCTTCGGCTTTCATATCCTCCAGATTAAGAATCCTTGTCTGTCATATCAGAGCTTCGGCTTTCATATCCTCCAGATTAAGAATCCTTGTCTGTCATATTAGAGCTTCAGCTTTTACATCCTCAAGTTATTAGGTTCCAGTGATAGGTCAGATATCCTTGTTAGTCATATCATAGCTTTGGTTGTCGCAATCCTTAAGTTTCCGTGATAGGTCCGGTATCCCGGTCGGTCATATTTGGATTCAACTTTCCAAAATCCTTAGGTTGTTGAAACTAGGTTATAGGTTGAGTATCCTTGTCAATCGTCCTATAGGAATTCCGTGAGAGATGGGTAGAACTTGGGGTTAAAGTTATAAAAGAAAGATAAAATATTTGCATAAATTCTTGAGTTAATCGATTATCTCCCCACTCATCTTCGCAGGAACGTAGATAAAATGGAAGCTTCTAAGCCAAGCTTTGTTCATGAAATGATCTTAGTGGACGTCCAAGCTTACGCAAGCCTTGTCAGGAGAGTTCAAGAACTAGAGAAAGTGGTGGAAGAAAAGGAAAGAGTTAAAGGGAACCATCAAACAGACAACTCCGAAGAGTTCACTGTTACCAAGAAAAGGGTAAGCGAGGGTGATATTTCACAAAGGTGTAAGAAATGTCAGAAATGTAAGAAGTGTAATAAGAAGGAAACTTTGGCGGATCACTCGCAAGATAAGTGTAAATCTTGTGGAAGATGTGGTCACAAATCGAAGGAGTGTTGGTGGAGCTCGGGTGCATGTCTGCGTTGCGGGAAGTTAGATCACAAGATAGCGGAATGCCCCAAGAAGCTTCCAAAAGGAGTTCAAGATTTAACCAAACTTGCCAAAGGGAAAGATGCGGAAGGTATCCCTCAACCGTAATCCTAAACTAGCCCTTTTTCATTCTGAAGATTTCTTCTGCTCGTAATAAGTTATAGCTAGTTCTCTATTAGGAATGGAAGTTGATGTGAATTTGGGGACCAAATTCTTTTAAGGGGGGGAGGGTGTAACGCCCGGTAATTTTAGAATAGGAATAAAATATATACATAAGTATATAATGTTTAATGATTAAAGTTTATTCAAATAAATACTTGGTCAAGTGATATTCCTAAGGGGTTGCTCAGATCGAACCTGCCTCTGATACCTAGGACAAGGACTAATAAAAGTTAAAGAACTTATGAGCAATAAAATCTCTAAATGGAAGATTACTAAGATCTCAATGTATGTGCGAACTAGCCACACCAAATCAATGAGGTATAGAACCTTAGAGGGAAAATTATGATAGTCTTAAGAACCTTATTTATGCATATACGGAAATACATGCAAATTATTAAAAGATATAAGTCGTATGTGTAAGGTTTAACAAATAAGCAAATAAGACTTCCAAACAAAGCAATCTTGTGTAAAAAGGAACAAATAGAAATAACTAGTTATAAATAAAATTATTAGGCCTTGATAAAGGATTAACAATTAACCTTAAAAACATTTAAGTTAATGCTAAGCTCCATTGGCCCAAACTCAACCCAAGCAATTAATGGGCTTTTTAACACGTTTTATTATCTTCTCCCATATAGGCAATATATATATATATACATAAGTACATAACATAAACCTGTATATATGTATATATACCTAGAAATAGAAGGAAAGTATATATTATATACGAATGAACAAATAAAAGAGTGAAATGGAAATAACGCCTCGGATAAAGGCACTATTTAAATTATAAATGCCTCTAGTTAAGGCGTGACTCAAGAAGTGACGCCCTCACCATACGGCGTCAAATTCCAACGTCAAAAATGGTAAGGCCAAGAAACGCCCCTATCTTGGGCGTGTTTTAAACAAAGGAACGCCCTAATGAAAGGCGCTTCATAAGAAACGACCTGAACCAGGTCGTCAATTCAGGAATCGACGCCCTGACCAAAGTCGTTAATTACATTCGTGAACCGTTCGAACCCAGAGCTTATCCAGGGAAGGATCATGTTAATCTAGTAAGTGGTTAATAGGGCAAGGACTCTAATAGGGATATATTACCCTCACTCAAACTCTAACCCTAATAGGACCCCCAAAATCCTATAAATACCTTTGATCACCCAAGCCCTAAAAACTATTTGGTCGATCGTCTGTTACGGTATGTATTCCTGTAGCCTTTCCTATGATTCTTTAGAGTTCGTGAAGAATAATTATTCTTCTTCTTGTCAGGAAACTCTGCTGCTGCCGTCGAAGAATAGGTAATATTCTTCTATCTTTTTCCTTAAACGTCGATTATAACTATGAAGATTATTAACATCTTCATCTTCCTTCTTTTTCTCTTCCTCTACAGGTTCTGTAGCGTGAAGATCTCTGAAGAACATTTGTTCTACCTCCTGCTGCTGCTGCTGTTGAAGCAACAGAGCTCATATTCTATCTAATCCTTCACGTTCCATCTTCCCAAATCTTCTTAAGGTAGGTTTTCTCAAGTTACTGTAGCCCAAATAAATTAAGACAAGACTTATATACGTATTAACATGACATGCATACGGTTTAATATGATTTTATTATGTTTCTGCAATATTTTGAAAGAGACGCCCCTGTCCAGGGCGCTAATTTACAAGACACGACCCTGCTCAGGTCGTCAATTTTATATTTGACGCCCTGTACATAGGCGTTAATTTCATGTAAATGTTAACCACCTAGCTTAAGAACTGATTATCCATGCAATTACATGAAATCAATAATTGTTAACGGTTAAAAGTCAATAAACATGAAACATCAAATCTAATATACTGCATCTGAATTCCTGCCAATTTTCTTGTCATGACTATATGATTGTTATCCTTGATTATCGTGCAAATCTTGTTTTTTTGGTATTTCTTGAATTCACGACCTAGACTAGGTCGTTTTCCATGTGTTAACGCCCCATCACAGGGCGTGAATTGAAAAGTAACGCCCCTTCATAGGGCACGTTTCTGTTAAAATCCTGAACAACATATCCTGTAAAAATAAGAATTTAATGATTAACGCCCCTGCCAAGGGCGCGTTTTTGATAATTTCTGAAAATAAATATGTTCTGTAAAATATTGTAAATAAAAAGACGCCTGCTACTGTAGTCGTCTCATTGCAAATAAACGCCCCTGTCCAGGGCGCGTTTTAGATAAATTAATGAAATATTGAAATTCTAAAAAAAATGGAAACATGTGTAAACGCCCTTCTGTTAGGCGTTAATTACTTGATAAACGACTCTGCTTAAGTCGTTACTTTACTGTAAACCTGATTTTCCACTATTTCTGTTAACCGATGGTTTCATATGTTATATAATATATATATCGGCACTATTCTCCACTCCGTGAGTATAGTCCCACGTTTCACGATTGTTTTATCGATCACACTCAATTCTCATTGACATACAAGCTCTCCATTGGACATTCCGTTCCTTTGGACTAGCGAGGTAGTCATAGAGACCTCCGTAAGACTCCTCGTAGCCTTGGATTCCCTCAAGGCCGACTGAGCTGGTTGTACCCTAAAAACCCATTACACCATTGATGCCATGTCACTCTAAAGAAACATGGTATACCGGCCCTTATGATTATACAAAGAGTATATCATAAGAAATTCTTAATGGAATGATGATATCATGCCATATCATGTTGTCCTTGTAAAAACCTCAATTCTATGATAAGAATGAGGGTATCTTACCTTTGATATACTGTTCATGTGGACCTCAATTCTATATATAGAATGTCCATATCGATTTGTCATGGTACCTAAGTTAAGGGAACCTAATTCCACCCAGTTTATCGACATGTCATGACTTATATGCTTTGCGTGGATTTTATCGCCAGTATGTCCTTACTCAAGGGTCTTGCCCTTGAATTCCATGAAAATCTTATCTTATCATCCTAATTAAAGCTTGTTCTTGGAACTCCTTATTGGCTATAAACTATCGTGGATGTCTAGATCTATCATGAATGCTGTGCATATAGGGCCCGATCTGGTCCTGGGAGGAGCGCCCGAAAGTACTAGTGCCCATGGGAGTTTTAATGATAACGGTGTCTAGCATTGCACCGGAGTACTCTTTATCTTGATCTTTGGCATTCCACGATCTCTCTTTTCTTGCGTGCGTGACTTGACTTGTGTGACTTTACTAGCGTGGCCCGACACGGGCAATGTACTTGCGTGAAATAGCCAATAATCTATAAAGTCTCTCATGAAAGTTCTTGTTTATTATTCGCTTGAAGGTTTTGCCCGATGTGTTATTCTCTTGATTAGTTACTTGTTCAGTTATTTCTACATGCATAGCCTTATTGCATTCACATGTGAAAAATGTAATTACTTAAACCCATTGCTAGTGCTTGAGATATAATTTCCTACTGAGCGTTCGCTCACTCCATTTTATTCCAACATTTTCAGGTAATCAGGTGGCTAGCAAGACCGAGACCCACACGGGCGGGACAAGTGTGCAAGCGAGCTGTGGAAACTAGTGAACCCGAGTCTTTTATTTTTCTTGAGTCTAGATAGTATTATCTAGCTAAGTTAGCTTATCGTCTCTTATTCAGTTATCTTCTTTAAGTCTGTTAGTATGTCGTTATCTTCTTTTCCATTATGTTGAAGTCTCCAAGATGGACAACAAGTTCTTGTAAGAGATTCATATTAGAAATAAAATTTCTATTGTTGTTCAAAATTATCTTGGTCTTATGCGATTGCTCTTGATCATTCACGACTGTTTTACTGCCACGTTCCGAGCAAACGACACGTTCCGCTGCTATCGGCCCGGGGCGTGACATATAGAGTGCTTGAAACTCATCAAAAACATCATTTTTATGTGTGAGAAAGAAAACCCATGTGAACCTAGAGAAATCATCCACCAAGACATATCCGTATTTTCTACCACTTAAACTAGCAGTTCTGGTTGGACCAAAGAAGTCCATATGAATCAGCTCGAGTGGTTTGGATGACATATTTTCAGATCTTCCCTTGAAGGATTTTCTTATTTGTTTATCTAGGGCACATGCATCACACAATTTATTTTCTTGTTTAAAAGATAGTTCAGACAAACCTTTCACCATTGAATGCTTTAAAAGTTTATGTTAGACATTGTAGCTAGCATGTCCTAGTCTACGATGCCATAACCACGCAAGCTCAGATTTTGGTGCAGCAAGATAGAGGTTTATGTGAGCAGGATCATCTAAGTCAATCATGTAAACATTGTTGACTCTTTTACCAGAAAATTTTATCTTGTCAGATTTTAGTTCAAGGATTCTACATTCATGAGAGTCAAATAGCACTTTGTGTCCTTTATCACACAATTGACTTATACTGAGCAAGTTGTATTTCAAACTTTCAACTAGCAACACGTTTCCAATAGAGTTGGAGATGTTCTTACCTACATTACCTGTTCCAATGATTCTTCCTTTATTGTCCCCTCCAAATGTGACGTGTCCTCCTTCCTTTTCTATCAAGAAACAGAATTTTATTCTATCTCTAGTCATGTGTCTTGAACAGCTGCTATCAAGGTACCACCGGTTATGCATGGCTGCAAGACACTCCTGCACAAGGGATTAAGCAATGGGGTTTGGAACCCAACGAAAATTGGGTCCCATCAAGCTCTTCAGATTTTCAAAATATGATACCATTTCTTTTAGAATCCAAACCTTCATTGCATTCATGTTTTCTTTGATTAAAGCAGGGATTTAGTTTTTCTTTTCAGCTTTAACACTCACTTTCTGTTTAGAGGCTCTTTGATGGATTTTGTGGACGTTTGAGGAAGTCTACTTCTTACACCATTGAGGCCACTGGTTGGTTTTGGATTGAAAGTGATTGTTTTGCCACCTAGGGGATTGAAGCTTATAGGATTGGTGCACACAAGAATCACAATTGCCCCAAAAGTAGGGTGGTGTCGACCTGTATGAATGGGAGTGTCGACCTGTCCTACGTGCAACCCAGTTATAGTGGCATCTGGAAGGCTGAGGGGCGATGGCCAAGGAAGTGTCGATCTGTGCTGTGGGGAAGGTCGACTCTTCTGAGATTTTTGAGCAATCTTTTTGGGGATTTTAGTGGCTTCCTCTTCAACCTTTTCTTTTCCTTTATCATTTTGTTTTTGTTGATTTTGAGTGGGTGTTGTGTTTGAGGTAGAAGCATCAGAAAAGGAAACAAATGTGACAGTTTTTAACCCAATTGACATTTTGTTTGTGGGATCAAAACCTAACCCTTCCTTGTTGAAATTCATTCTAGTACCTAGCAATGCATCTAGGTTTTCTCTTCCATCTACAAACTTTTCTAATGATTGTTGTTTATCATTCAACTCTTTTTGTAGATTTTCAATGTTTTGAAGGAGTTATGTAACGACCCAAAATCCGAACACCGGGAAGTCCCGATAGCCCAAATCTCAAGCCACTACCCATGAGCCCGAAGACTCGGAAGGGTTGAAAGGATGGCGTGGAGATACACAAGAATCTAAAATGATTGCAGAGCTACGCAGATTAATTGAATTAAGCAGGAAGCAATAATTAACATTAATTAAATTACATGGTCCACAAAAATAACAGTAGTCTAAAATATAACAGTAGTCCACAACTAGTATAGTCCAAAGAGAAAAGTATAACTACGCGGGGCATACCCCGGAACTGGAAATTGGCAACTAACCCTGGGCACCTGAACCACGTGGAGCCTCTGAAGCGCTCCCCTGACGCCTCGTCTCACCTGAAACACGGTGAAAACACGCAGGGAATGAGCCTCAAAACACAAGGCTCAGTAGGGATCATCCGGTCCCTACCTCGCAAATCGAGAAACTGTGCGAAAAGTAACTACCAGCTACTACGACGGCTAGTATCGAACACACGGCACAAAAATTGAGATAACTTGTCAAAAGTCAAAGAGTCGCTACCACACAAAGACATGAGTACCAACCCACTAGAAGCAAGGTCGGATGCGTCCACTAACGACTTAAACCGTGCCTCGGGTGTCCCCCTCGACCCCTGGTGGAACGGGGACACCGTACTAGTAACCACAGAACAAGTGACTA
The DNA here is from genome assembly GCA_022559845.1 of Amorphophallus konjac. Taxonomy (NCBI): domain Eukaryota; kingdom Viridiplantae; phylum Streptophyta; class Magnoliopsida; order Alismatales; family Araceae; genus Amorphophallus; species Amorphophallus konjac. The sequence continues at coordinate 283,921,876 of CM040120.1, read as the reverse complement.
GCTGGGGTCGCGCTCGTCAGCGCGGGTCCAACCACCCCCAACCACGTGTGCATACACAGACCGCACGTCCCTGGTCTGGCCCTCTGACTGGTTTTCCCCTCAGCCGGACTCTAGCTGTAAGACGTGGGGCCCAACGGAAACCAGTCTAAAAACCATCTCTCGGGATAGCCTCGCCACCACTCCCTAGTGGGACCACTCGCGTGTCGGAAGGCTACGACTAGTGGAGGGTCACTGAAGGAGTAGACTCTCTAGTCAACGGAAAATAACGTCTAAACCGGACAAAGTACAAGGGCCGCTCCTCGTACCGACACCGACTCACAGAGCCACGAGCCGAGAACACCAACTCCCGGGATCCCACGGCACCCTCACGTGTGGCCCCCACATGATGCCCAGCATCAGTCAGACCACGGGTAAGCACGTGGATCGAGATCCACTCACCCGGGACTCGAATCGGTAAAACATAACTCCGGTCGGACATAGATCTCTGGTGGTCCACCTTTGGGCCGCCACAGAGTCTGGCAGTCCAACATTGGGCCGCCACAGGGACTGTAGCGGTCCAACAATGGGCCGCCACACCCTGGGTTGCGAAGGAAATGACGATCCTACCTTGGTCCGCCATAAGGATAAGGTGGGCGTACCTTCGGCTGCCACACCCCAAAAACTCCCAACGATCGAAAACCAACGGTCGGAAATCAACGATCAACTCACCCTCTGGCGGTCTGACCCTCGGCCACCACATCTTCTGGCGGTTTATCATGTAGCCACCAGAAGACATGGGGACCTGCCGACAAAATAGTGCCCTGTGGCGCTCCCACCTTGGGCCGCCACAGGCTCTGGCGCACCTACCCTAGGCCGCCAAAGGCTCTGGTGGTCTCTGGATGGACCGCCAAATCGTCCCGAGAACGGGCCGGCGGGAACAAACCCAAAAACCCATTCCACGGCCCGATCATCCACGGATGAGGGGGGAAACAAGGGGGAAGCTCCCCTATAGCCCCTAGCATGCATCTACGCCCTCGAATCGGTCCGAAACGCGACGAAACGGTAGATCGGCACACAGCCCCCAAAACATGGATTTTGCCCTACCAGGCTCAAAAATGCCCCTCTCGACCTCTCCTCGGCCTACAAATCACGTGGGACGATGGGATGAGCATGGGGATCCGTCTCCCTACCTCAATGGAGCACGAGCTCTGCCGAAATGCCGCCGAGCATGAAGAAGATGCGTTTAGAACCCTCGTTCCTTCACAAAATCCCACGAGCCACACGCCTCCACGATCACCTCGCCGCCACCGTCACCGCCACGCCGTCACCTCACTGTCGTCTACAGCAGGGGAGGGGCGCCGCCGTGGTCACACCGGACGAAGAGAGAGAGGAAGGGGGTGGTTGCTCACGGGAGGAAGAAGGAAGAGGAAGAAAGAAGAAGAAAGGGAAAAAGAAAAAAGAAAATAGGGGTTTATATAGAAAATCCAAAAATTCTAGAAAATACCCAAAAATAGGAAAGTATACCGCCGTGATCGTTGGAACGCGCTGATCATTGTGGTACAATTCCTGAGTAGGTGAACGACCCGGTTCACCCGCTACGGGGTTTTGTAGGTCATGTCAGAGAAAAATACGGGAAACCGTGGAACACGTTAAGGGACCTCCGAAACTGATCCGAAACGCACGGATCTGAATCCGACATTTTTTTGAAAGATAACCCCGGGCAAAAGGAGAACAAAATCTCTGAGAAAATAGATCCGAGACCCGAGAAGAGGGATCCGAAGGGTCCGGGATATTACAGCCCTCCCCCCTTAAATAAATTTCATCCTCAAAATTTAAAATAAAGCACAAGGGAAGAAAAGGGGTACTCACTCGAACAGGTAAGGAAACTACTGACGCATCTCGTCCTCAACCTCCCAAGAAGCCTCACCACCAGAGTGCCGCTGCCACACCACCTTAACCAACGGGATAACCTTGTTCCGTAGGTGTTGCTCTCGCCTATCCTCAATATGGATAGGGAACTCCGGTAGAGACAGATCGGGAGTCACCTCGGGCCAAACTAACTCCTCCAACACATGAGAAACATCGGGCATATACTTCCTCAACATTGAGACATGGAACATGTCATGCACCGCTGCAAACTCAGGAGGTAGCTACAACCGATAAGCAACCTCGCCAATGCGCTCCACGATGAGGAAAGGACCAACATAGCGGGGACTCAACTTCCCACGCTGTCCAAACCGCATCACTCCCTTCATGGGAGAAACCCTAAAAAATACACGGTCACTGACCGTAAAATAGAGTGGCTACCTTCTCCGATCGGCATAACTCTTCTGCCGACTCTACGCCGCCAACATGTTTTGACGGACCACATGCACCACATCAATGCACTGCTGCACCAGCTCTGGTCCCGTCACAATACGCTCACCAACCTCAGACCAATCGAGTGGAGTCCGACACGGTCGCCCGTACAACGTCTCATAAGGAGCCATCCCAATGCTCAAATGATAGCCGTTGTTGTTGGCAAACTCCACCAATGGTAGATGGTGAATCCAACTCCTTTGCCATTCCAGGCAATAGGATCTCAACATATCCTCTAACGTCTGAATGGTCTTCTTCGACTGACCATCTGACTGAGGATGATACGCTGAGTTAAACGCTAACTCTGTGCCAAGAGATCGCTGGAAACTCCTCCAGAATCTAGAAGTGAAACGCGGATCTCGATCGGACACAATGGAAATAGAAATTCCATGCAAAGGTACGATCTGCTCCACATAAAGATGAGCCAACTTGGACACACTCCAGCTAACCTTGACCGGTAACAATTGAGCCACCTTCGTCAGTCTATCCACCATCAACCAAATACTATCCTGCCCACTCGGAGTCCTCGGCAATCCTACTAGAAAATCCGTGGTCACATGGTCCCATTTCCATGCGGGAACATCCAAAGGCTGAAGAGTACCCCCTGGTCGCTGATGCTCCGCTTTCACCTACTGACAGGTCAGGCATCGGGCCACATACTCAGTAATATTTCTCTTCATGCCTGGCCACCAGAACTGCCTCTTCAAGTTCTGATACATCTTCGTCGCGCCCGGGTGCACAGTGTATCGACTCCCATGAGCCTCCCGTAACACCGCACGCCTCACCTGCTCCTCGGCTGGGACATACAGCCTACCACGAAATCTCACAGCTCCGTCCTCACCGTAGTCCACATCAGCCAAAGTCAAAATCCGGGGCAACTCAGGGTCTGCACGCTGAGCATCTATCACCTGGCGACGAATCACAGGCGTGACAGTCAAGCTCACAAGAACAGTTGACCTCGGCTCCTGGAGAACCTTAAGCCTAAATGTCACGGTCGGCACCTGTTCCCAGAGCCTCCACTTCCTCATCATCATGGTGCTAACAACGATCTTCCTACTCAAGGCATCGGCAACGACGTTCATCCTGCCCGGCTGATAAGACATGGTGAAGTCATAATCTTTCATATACTCCATCCATCGCCTCTGCCTGAAGCTGAGGTCCTTCTGAGTGAACACATACCTCAAACTCTGATGGTCTGTGAACATCTTGAACTTCTCACCGTACAGATAATGCCTCCAAATCTTTAATGCAAAGATCACAGCCGCTAACTCAAGATCATGGGTAGGGTAGTTCTCCTCATGGGGCTTTAGCTGTCGAGATGCATAAGCCACCACTCTACCGTGCTGCATCAGCACAACACCCAACCCAATCCCAGAAGCATCTGTACACACCACAAAACCTCTCGATCCAGAAGGTAATACCAACACTGGTGCCGAGGTGAGCAACCTCCTAAGCTCCATAAAGCTTTGCTCACACTCACCAGTCCAGACAAACGGCACATCCTTCCGCGTAAGCTTGGTCATCGGGGCTGCAACACGAGAAAAATCCTAAATGAATCTCCGGTAATAGCCTGCAAGCCCCAAGAAACTCCGAATCTCCATCACGGACCTTGGCCTTGGCCACTGCATTACTGCCTCGACCTTGGCTGGATCTACGGAAATACCATCACCAGAAATCACGTGCCCCAAAAAGTGCACCTCGTGAAGCCAAAACTCACACTTGCTGAGCTTAGCATACAACTGATGATCTCACAAAGTCTACAACACAACCCTCAAATGATACGCATGCTCATCAGCAGACCGCGAATACACAAGGATGTCGTCCACAAACACGACCACGAACTGGTCCAAGTAAGGATGAAACACCCTCTGCATCAAATCCATAAACGTTGCAGGGGCATTGGTGAGCCCAAACGGCATCACCAAAAACTCATAATGCCCGTATCTCGAGCTAAACGCAGTCTTCTCCACGTCAGACTCTCGAATCTACAACTGATAATAACCGGACCGTAGATCAATCCGCGAGAACACTCGAGCAGACTGAAGCTAGTCGAACAAGTCATCAATCCGCGGTAATGGATACTTGTTCTTAACGGTCACCTCATTCAACTGTCGGTAGTCAATGCACAACCTCAGACTACCATCCTTCTTCTTCATGAACAACACTGGCGCACCCCAAGGGGAAAAACTAGGATGAATGTACCCCTTGGTCAGTAACTCCTGCAACTGCGCCCTCAACTCTCTCAACTCAGCGGGAGCCATACGGTAAGGAGCCTTCGACAAAGGTCCCGTACCAGGCACAATCTCGATCACAAAATCAATCTCCCGATGGGGAGGCAATCCAGGTAGGTCCTCGGGAAAAACATCGGGAAACTCACACACCACCGGAATGTTCTCCACATCCGATTCCGACTGGTTCACCATGACCACAGAAGCAAGAAAACCCTGACAACCCGCATCAAGCAAACGACGAGCCCTAATAGCTGAAATAAGAAAGCGAGAAGAGGAAGACCTAATACCTTGGAAATAAAAGGTGGGTCCATGAAGTCGTCGGAAATAAACCCTCTTCGAGCCACAATCCACCAAAGTATGATGTGCCTCGAGCCAATCCATGCCTAAAATCACATCAAAGTACTGAAGTGGCAATGCATAAAGCCTGGCCGGTAAACTCCAGCCTTCAACCCACACAGGAACCTCATCAAAATAATACGGAGTGATCATAAAATCACCAGAAGATAACTCCACTGCCAAATCACAGGACAACTGGGTCACCGACTCCTCAATACTCAGCGTGAAATCCTCCGAAATAAACTAATGAGACGTGCCAGAATCAAACAAAACTTGAGCTGCACAACCCAAAATCTGAACGGTACCTTCCATGAGCTATGACGCCACTTCCCCTGCCCTGGTCATGTGTGTAACCTTGCCTCGGGATCTCTGCTTGCCTCCTACACTCATTGACCTGGGTAGCAGCGGATACTGCCCCTGCTGCTGCTGCTGCTGCCTCTGCTGTTGAGGGTACTACTGCTGCGGAGGAAACTGCTACTGCTACAGCCTCTGAGGGCAATCACGCGCCATATGCCCTGGCTGGTCACACCTGAAACAAATCACCGGCGCCGTGCACTGCCTGCCTGGATGCGACTCGCTACACCGATGACACAATCCCTGCGATCCACCCACTGATCCCTGACGCTGAAAAGGGACCAGCTGCTGCACACTGCCTAAAGACGCCTGCCTCTAATCCTTGCACTTCTTACCAAAGCCCTTCTTGAGAAACTTCTTGAACTTGGAGCCAAAAGATGCAGATCCTGTCACTGATGCTGCCGGTGTTGACGCTCCCAAACTACCCATAGTATGCTGGAAAGTACTCTGCTGTTGGGTAGCCGTGTGCTGACTACGGCCTGACTGGGACTGCCCCTAGCCTTTCGGTCCTCGGACCTTCTGCATATCCAGCTCCAAAGATGCCACCACATATGACGCCGTCTCCAAATCAGTAGCAGCGTTCACCATCAAGAGGTGTCTCAGCTCCTGCCTCAAACCCTGAACGAACTACTCCGTCTTCACTCCCTCATGCTCCATGATATGGGGAGCATAACGGCCTAACTCCATAATGTTGGTTTATGCCAGCGTCTCCTTGGATTTGGTGTGTACACGTGGGGTATGGGACCCACGTGGACCATCGGTGCTTGGCAGCCCAACCCGCCGCATGGATTATGGGGTCCATGTGCGAAGCCCCTCATGCCCGCCCACAGCACATAGACGTGGGGCCCTGCGTTGCCATAAGGAAATACGGTCTAACCTTCGCTACCAGCTCGAGCTTTTAGCGCAACGGTAGGGGCTTGATCCTGCAAACTGGTATCAGAGCGAGGTCGCGGGTTCAAATCCCAGGTGCCGCTGGGGGGGAGATTGTTGGTTTATGCTAGCGTCTCCTTGGATTTGGTGTGTACACGTGGGGTATGGGACCCACGTGGACCATCGGTGCTTGGCAGCCCAACCCGCCGCATGGATTATGGGGTCCATGTGCGAAGCCCCTCATGCCCGCCCACAGCACATAGACGTGGGGCCCTGCGCTGCCATAAGGAAATACGGTCTAACCTTCGCTACCAGCTCGAGCTTTTAGCGCAACGGTAGGGGCTTGATCCTGCAAACTGGTATCAGCACATAGACGTGGGGCTCTGATACCAATTGTTAGAATGTAAGGCCCGGATACAGAGGGGGGGTGAATGTATCCTGCTAGGAATATCACCCAATTAAAACTTCGGAAGCTAAACACAATACCAGAATAGAAACTAATTCAATTGAACAAATGAAGAGACACTTGGAGCGCTCCTAATCAATCATCTAGCGGAAGCAAAACACACAAATAAACCACTGCTCAAGAGATTTTTAGGTGGTTCGGTCCAAAGACCTACGTCCACCCCTCACTCCCAACCGGAGTGAGGCTTCCACTAGTAACACTAGCACAGCAGACTCAGTCTGCAACAACTGCTGCCAAACAGCTTGACCAGGGGAACAACCTCCCCTCTTCCTCCCAACCGGAGGGACACCCCAAGTGACTCCCAATCACTTGGAAACCAGAGACACACGGTCTCTCTTCCTCCAGACTCGGAGGGAACCCCTAGACTTGCTACCCACAAGCCCAGAACCGGAGGACCAAACCTCCCTTCCTCCAAACCGGAGGGGAACCTAGAGACCCAAGTCTCTCTTCCTCTGAACCCCAGAGGGAAACACAAGTGACACCAAGTCACTTGCAAACTAGAGGTCTCGGACCTCTCTTCCTCCCAACCGGAGGGAAACAACCAATGACACCCAGTCAAAGGCAACTAGAGACGCAAGTCTCTCTTCCTCCACACCAGAGGGAACCCGATCTCACACTAGAGGATCGGAAGAACAGCAAGTGAATAGTTCAAAGGAAAAATAAAACCCAGCAACAGAAAGCTGAAAAAATAAAATCAAATGTGGCTCTCGCAGGAGTTGGCTGGCCTGGATTTGATCCACGGTCCAGCAGGAACTTCTTCTATTGCTTCTCTCTTTCTCCCAGCACGAACTCTCTTTTCTTCTTCTTCTTCTTTCTTACTTCTTCTTCTTCTCACTGCTTCTGCCTTCTCCTTCTTCTCTATTCTCTATATCGTGGAGGCACTCTATGCATTTCAATCTTCCTTTCTTATCTTCTCTTTTTCATCTTCTGCTCTCTCGATCTGGCTCTCAACTTTTTCTATCTCTTCTTTCTCTTCTGCACTTCTTCTCTTAGCTCTGGCTGCTTCTACTTCAGTCACTCTCTACCCTCGCGCCCCTTTCTTCAGAGGAAGAAGACACATATATATAGTAGCAGCAGATTAGGGCGGCGTGTGCTCTCCACGATTCCCGCCCAAATGCTTCAGTCCACGTGGAGGTTCCTCTGCATCTCGGATCACGTGCCAGATGCCAGCCTCGTATCACGTGCCCACTCTGCATAGGCTCCACGAACAGTACCTGTCACACAGTCATAGGAGAGTAATCAGAAGGATGTACATACTTGCTGGGTAATTGAAGACCATAGTGTACAGACTTAGTGTGAAGGATAGAATGTATAGACTTTGAAGACTTAGCCAACGAGTGTATTGACTTGAACAGCTAGCCACGAGTGTATAGACTTAAGATGTGATAACAAGTGTATAGACTTGAACTTAGAAATGAATGTATAGACATTAGAACAGCATATAAGCAAGTGTGTACACTGAGAGAGTGTATAGTGTTGAAGTTCTTCATGCGAAGCTCAGTGTATAGACTTGCAGTGTGATAACAAGTGTATAAAGTTGAAGCAATGGAAACGAGTGTATAGACTTCGATCAATATGCATCAGACGACTCTGTATGGACTTGAAGACCCTTAGCCAATGTATAGACTTCAAGTGAAGACCAATGTATAGACTTCACGTGAAAACCCAATGTGCAGACTTGAGCTATGCAAGCTATAGTGTCGATGTATGGACTTTGTGAATGTTCAGACTTGAATGCTCGACCAGTGAACAGACTTGCAGAGCCGAACCCAATGTATAGACTTGAGGAATTGAAGCCAATGTACAGACTTGTCGAATGGCTCAGCAATGTATAGACTTGGCGAACCACGGTCCAATGTATAGACTTGAAGCCTTAAGAATGAGTGTTTAGACTTTGAAGCAAACGCCAGGTATACGATGTGTAGACTTGGCCAGAAAATGTAGGGAAAGGTGAGGGGTGTATAGACTTGGCTTCACTTCGAGCAGCCACAATGATGTATAGACTTTATGAGAAGGCAACTGAACACTGTACACACTTCCAACGTACAGACTTGATATGAACAGTCCAATGTGCATACTTCCCTTTGATGCATCTAGAGTGCAATGTATTGGCTTGACAAACATTATGCAATGTATGGACTTTGATGAATGGCCCAATGTATGGACTTCGCCTGAGACGTAGCATGAGACGCTGGTTGAGACGGACGCTGTACAGACTTTGAATGCACTAAGACGCTGAACAAGACGGACCGATGTACAGACTTCTAAATGCTGATGGACTATGTATGGACTTGGCTTGAGATGCTGCATGAGACGATGCAGGCTGTATAGACATTAAGTCCAATCAGAAGGCTATGCAGACTGGAGAGACGGACTAGTGTATAGACTTCAATGATGCGTGTAACAGTCCAATGTATGGACTTTGAAGATTGATGCATGTACAGTCCGTTGTACATACTTCATGAGACGCTGCATGCCAATGTATAGACTTCATGAAAAGCACACGATGCAATGTGTGGACTTGGTGACTCATGCAGACAGACGAGTGTACAGTCTATGCCATGCTCACAGTTAAGGAATGTACCAAGTTCTAAATGAGCAGTTCTAAATGAAGTAAACACATATGACATGAAACAATCCAGATAAATGTAATTATGAAATGCACCAAAGCACACACCACACAACCATATTTAAAATGTAGCAATAATTCAGATAAGATTTTCAATGAAACATTCATCTGCACCACAAACAGAATTGTATGCATTCAAATGACTTATAGTGTTTGCTATCATCAAAATCACAGGGACACAACAATCTCCCCCTTTTTGATGATGGCAATACTATGAGTCTTATGAATGAAATAAATGGAGTATTCAGACTAGACTCATCAAAGTATTCTCCCCCTTTGACTTCATCAAAAAGAAAAATAATACTTTGATAACCTAGTGATGTCATATGAGACACTCAAGATAGTTCAGCAGAAGATGGCAACACAATATCAGAAGCAATTAAAACAATTCTCCCCTTTAGTCAAACAACTTATGCAGTCATGCATATACAACAAATACTCCCCCTTTGACATGGCAGAAGATATAGAGCTAATGCAGACAAACAACATGATCAGACAATCTAGCACATTGTCCCCTTATGCATATAGTCTCTCAAACAGACCAGAGAATTCTACCCTTATGATCCATGATGCAAGAGAAATCTACAAGGATGAACTCTGGTTATCCAAAGAAAATTCTGAGAGTTGTGCGTTACATAAAAGAGAACCAATGTCAATCAAAACACATTGATAGAGGGCAATATGATCAGAAACATTTTGAAGGTTGAAACCAATTGAGATGAAGGGAGAATATCAACAAAAACACAGGGACACTCAAGAATGCTGACTAGATTTCCCCCTTTAAGAAAGACACTCAGCAAGACAGGAAAGCTCCCCTTGATTAGATGATGGAGTGAAGCCAATTGATATAGTGAAGTGATGAGCATCTATCAGCAAGACACAAACTGTATTCACAGTGAATAAATGAGGAAGATAGATTTTCATTAGCACACCAAATTCATAAATCTTTGTAAACGAATTTCAGATTCTTCAATTATAATAGATTATGAATGAGTTTAAACTGACCATCATGATTTAAGAGAGATGTATTCAAAGTTTATCAAGGAAATTCAATACTCATATCTGAAACACCTTTTAATAAAGGTGAACCAACAACTCATTTGATATTCACGTTTAACCTCCTTCCATCTTACTCATTTAAATTCAGTGACTCCTATGGAAAATACACAAGATCATGTTGAGATTAAACAGAAATAAATGAGACTGAGCTTGTCTTTAGATTTTTAGAATTTTCTGACACCAATTGAGCAGCACTTATTTTTCCTGAGCAAGTTTGGTTCAGTCAACACCTTTTTACATGAGGCACAACACGTCTTAGGTGAAGTGACCCAGTTACTCAATGTGACAACCGTATTGCCTCTCAAAGAGAACAGAGTTAGCAGTGGAGTATCTTTTTACATGAGGAGACACCTTGATCAGAGGCCAAAATCCCCAGTTACTCAACACATCCATGCCATTTCTCTGCCAGACTTTCAAACATATTGAAAAGAGGTAACTATGGCACTTCATGACATGGGCTTACTCTATTTCATTGATAGAAAACCCAATTTCTCTGTGACCACAGTCATTGCTCTAGCTTTAAATTTTAACTATTTTTAGATTCTTCAAACAAGGCTCAGTACACTTGAAATGATTAAGAACAATACTTTCTACATGTATCTTAACCAAAGAAAGCCATGTCTTTTAAAATTTCAGATTTCAGAAAGTTTTGCATGAAATTCATGAGGCAATTGGTTAAGACTTATTAAGCATGATGATTCAGATATTTTCAAGTCTTTTACATCAAAACTTAGAAAATATATTAGGCTTAAATCAATTTGATTTATCAAAACATTCTTAAGCCAGTATAATAGAAGATTCTTCTTTTCAGAATGTCTGATTTATGCCTAGGGTGCACTGATTAAATCTTTCCTCATTCGGCTGAATCAATGACATAGTCAAGAGAAATTAGCAGAGAGCAATTCTGATACCAATAGTTGAGAGAATAGAGCAATTCAGAAGCAAGCCTTAAAGACTAGAATTCAGTCAGATTAGCTTGGGCCAGTCTTGACAGGATATGAAGAAATGTGTGTGATAGGAACAAGCTACCAATTGAATTCATAGTAGACAGAATCAATGGCTGAGTCTGGAATACAGACAGATCAGCTATATCAGTGTAGACAACAGAGAATTCAAGTGAACCACATATTTGCCAAGAATGGATCAGATTGCTAGACAGAAGGAGTTCAAGAGGTGAAGAGATGAAACATGAATGCTCCCCCTATCTAGATGCAATGAGACATTTTTTTTTTAGATTTTTCAATATAAGGAAATGCAGTGCTACTTACTACATGTACGCATACAGCAAATGAGATTATCATGATATGCAAGCATTAGTCAAACTCCCCCTTACATAGTGCACGATATGCAATTAGGGCACTGAAACATAATTTTAAAATTTATGCTCATTCAGACTGTCATAAAAAGAACAAATCATGTATGAGGAGAGTTCAGAAAATTTGAATCTGACAATGCAGATGATGAATGAATATGCAATGACGGATTTAACATGCTATTCAGTTATTCTAAGAACAAGAAGTGCAGAGAATTTACCTGAAAGAGGCTTTATTAACTTGGGTGCCTTGGTTTAATTTACCCCTCTTTATTCCTCCGTCCAAGGCACACCTGCAAAGTATTTGATCATCTTGATCCTGCAGGGACCCAAGCAGCTTTGGGTCCTGCGTTAGCCCTAACAGGTTTTCTAAACAAATTCAAAGCAGCATGGTCATCATGATCCATCAGATAGCAAGTTTCCATAGAGTGACCATACTTTCCACAGTATCTACATGATGTGACTGGTTTCTGGTTCTTAGGATGCATAGTAACAGTAGCATGAGGTTTATAAACATGATTATATGATTTTCTGTTATATGCATGAATAGTTTGATTCTTATTCCTAACCAGCCAACATTCAGAAGATTTGTGACCTTGCTTCCCACAGTTATAGCATGAAAATCTTGCAAATGGTTTTGCAGGGAATTTGACACCATAGGGGTTAACAGTGTTCTTCTGAACATGCCAACAGTTCTTGACTGTATGGCCATTCTTCCCACAGTGAGAGCAAGCAAAAGAATTTCCTTTATGAAAACCATTTTTACCCCAAGTAGATCTAAACCAGCACTCAGCGGCCTTGTGCCCAGGCTTATTGCAGTTGAAGCACACAATGTGCTGATTAGAATTGTGTTTAGATCCATATGGATCATGAAAGTGCATGGAAGACCTGGCATGTAGTTTATCGTCTTCTTTCATGATAAAGCATTCACTCATGAGATGACCATGCTTCCCACAATAATAACATGAGGCATCAGGCTTCCTAGCAACATGGTTTCTATCAAAAGAGTTTCTAGAATGTAAAGCTCCACTAGCATGCTCATCCTTTAACATCAATCCACAATCCTCCATTATGTGACCTCCTTTCCCACAATAATAACATGAACCCTTTTTAATGTGAGTGTGTGAGAGATCATGTGAATTGTGTGCAGTCTTCTTTACAACAACAGGAGTGTCTTTTTCCTTTTTCTGTGAATTTTCACCCTTTTTCTGTTTTGGAGTTTGTTCCACAGTTTTGGGTTTCACAGTGGACTTTTGTGCAGTGAATTGAAAAACAGAAGGACCAGCAGTTGTGTTTTGATCAGAAGCTTTTACAAACACAGTTGAAGTTTTATTGCTATTGATCCTTTTGTTTGTTGAACTGTAACCCAGCCCTTCTCTTTGAGAGTTATCAGTCTTTCCCAGAAGCTTATTCAGATTGTCCTTTCCCTTGACAAATTTTGATAGAGAATTTTTCAAATCTTTAATCTCAGAATTCAAATCAGCAATTTTAGCTTCATATTTGGACAAATCTGTTTCACAGGAAATGAGTTGTTGATGCAAGGCATCATTCAAACTTTTGAGTTTTTCAACTTCCTGTTTTAGCTTTGTTTCATTGTCAGCTTCAGATAGGGACTTATATAGATCATCAACTTCTTGTTGAAGGGATGTGATAGTGAGCTCATAATTAGCTACCTGCTCTTCACACATTTGACATTTCCACTCAGCATTAGGTTGATGTTTTTTAGACTTTCAATTTCTTGTTCAGCATTCATCAACCTATCAGAATTATCTATGCTCACACCCTTGCCTTTTTCAATTGTCAATAGCCTATCTGACAGTTGGGTGTTTAGATGATTTAGCTTGTTGATTTCCTCTTTCAATTTCCTATTTTTCTCTAGGAGATCATCATCAAACATCCAATCATCTAAGGAAGACAGACATTCATAAAAGTTTTCCTGTTGTTTCTCAAATTGAGGTTTGTTGAGATTTTTCTGAAGCTCTAGATTCATTATTCTATCAGCCTCCATTTTTTTAGAAATCAATCTGTTTTCTTTTTCAAGACTCATCAATTTGTGTTCAAATTCCCTGGACTGGTTTTTGAGTCTTTTATTTTCAGATTTCATATCTTCAGGTTCACTTTTCTTTTCTAGCAATGATTTGTTTTCATCTTTCAGAGATTTGATTAAATCCTTTTGAAGTTTATCATCAGAATCAAATTCATTTATCAAGTCTCTTAAAGCTGCACAAGCATTGCAAGCATTTTCAGATTTCATTTTTTCAAATTCAGAGTTGACACACTCTAATTCTCTCACCAATTTTTCATTCCGAACTGCATTATAGTGATGAACCTGATCATCAATTAAACTAAGCCTCTCCTTAAGTTCAAAAATTTCACAAACAAGGTCCTGATTTCCTTTTTGTGTAAACCAATTTGTTTCATAAGAGTTTGTTTTTCAGATTTCAAATGATCTAGATCTGTAGTAATAGAATCAAAATCTTGTAGTTGTCTTCTAAAGATTTCATTTTCAGTTTTCAGAATTTCAGGGCTTTCACCTCGAGATCTAGCATTCTCATGATTCTTTAGCTCCTTTTTCAGACCTTTATACTTCTTCCCTAGTTTTTTATAGGATCTTGTCAGATTGACATAGGCATCTTCCCAGTCATCTAAAGAAAAATTCTCGAACGGGTTTACCTCCTCATCATCCTGTTCTTCGGATTCATCTTGATCACTCCCATGGTTGCTCTTGTCAGCCATCAGGCAGCTGTCATCATTCATCCTCTGAGCTATCTTCAGCTGATCCAGAATGTCTTTAGCGGACCTGCAGTCATAAAAACAAGAATGTAGAGCCTTGTCAGTGGTTTCTTTCATTAATTTCAAAACTTTTTGATTCTCTTCAATCTCGATCTGTGACTTTTAGTCCATTTGGACTTTTCCTTTGGCAGTCTGTGAGGACCATGTGAGATTAACTTCCACAGATCCGGATTCATCAATTTCACATAGTTATGGAGACTGGTAACCCATGAGTTGAAATTAGAGCCATTAAAAATCGGTGGAGAGCCCATTGAATAAATCGGTAAGCAAATTAATGCAGCAAAGAGTAAAATCAGAAATGCACCAAGGGACAACAGGATCCTCTGCAGATCGTTGGATCTGATCAATCAGAGAACCTGCTCTGATACCAATTGTTAGAATGTAAGGCCCGGATACAGAGGGGGGGGTGAATGTATCCTACTAGGAATATCACCCAATTAAAACTTCGGAAGCTAAACACAATACCAGAATAGAAACTAATTCAATTAAACAAATGAAGAGACACTTGGAGCGCTCCTAATCAATCATCTAGCGGAAGCAAAACACACAAATAAACCACTGCTCAAGAGATTTTTAGGTGGTTTGGTCCAAAGACCTACGTCCACCCCTCACTCCCAACCGGAGTGAGGCTTCCACTAGTAACACTAGCACAGCAGACTCAGTCTGCAACAACTGCTGCCAAACAGCTTGACCAGGGGAACAACCTCCCCTCTTCCTCCCAACCGGAGGGACACCCCAAGTGACTCCCAGTCACTTGGAAACCAGAGACACACGGTCTCTCTTCCTCCAGACTCGGAGGGAACCCCTGGACTTGCTACCCACAAGCCCAGAACCGGAGGACCAAACCTCCCTTCCTCCAAACCGGAGGGGAACCTAGAGACCCAAGTCTCTCTTCCTCTGAACCCCAGAGGGAAACACAAGTGACACCAAGTCACTTGCAAACTAGAGGTCTCGGACCTCTCTTCCTCCCAACCGGAGGGAAACAACCAATGACACTCAGTCAAAGGCAACCAGAGACGCAAGTCTCTCTTCCTCCACACCAGAGGGAACCCGATCTCACACTAGAGGATCGGAAGAACAGCAAGTGAATAGTTCAAAGGAAAAACAAAACCCAGCAACAGAAAGCTGAAAAAATAAAATCAAATGTGGCTCTCGCAGGAGCTGGCTGGCCTGGATTTGATCCACGGTCCAGCAGGAACTTCTTCTACTGCTTCTCTCTTTCTCCCAGCACGAACTCTCTTTTCTTCTTCTTCTTCTTTCTTACTTCTTCTTCTTCTCACTGCTTCTGCCTTCTCCTTCTTCTCTATTCTCTATATCGTGGAGGCACTCTCTGCATTTCAATCTTCCTTTCTTATCTTCTCTTTTTCATCTTCTGCTCTCTCGATCTGGCTCTCAGCTTTTTCTATCTCTTCTTTCTCTTCTGCACTTCTTCTCTTAGCTCTGGCTGCTTCTACTTCAGTCACTCTCTGCCCTCGCGCCCCTTTCTTCAGAGGAAGAAGACACATATATATAGCAGCAGCAGATTAGGGCGGCGTGTGCTCTCCACGATTCCCGCCCAAATGCTTCAGTCCACGTGGAGGCTCCTCTGCATCTCGATTCACGTGCCAGATGCCAGCCTCGTATCACGTGCCCACTCTACATAGGCTCCACGAACAGTACCTGTCACACAGTCATAGGAGAGTAATCAGAAGGATGTACATACTTGCTGGGTAACTGAAGACCATAGTGTACAGACTTAGTGTGAAGGATAGAATGTATAGACTTTGAAGACTTAAGAACGAGTGTTTAGACTTTGAAGCAAACGCCAGGTATACGATGTGTAGACTTTTCCAGAAAACGTAGGGAAAGGTGAGGGGTGTATAGACTTGGCTTCACTTCGAGCAGCCACAGTGATGTATAGACTTTATGAGAAGGCAACTGAACACTGTACACACTTCCAACGTACAGACTTGATATGAACAGTCCAATGTGCATACTTCCCTTCGATGCATCTAGAGTGTAATGTATTGGCTTAACAAACATTATGCAATGTATGGACTTTGATGAATGGCCCAATGTATGGACTTCGCCTGAGACGCAGCATGAGACGCTGGCTGAGACGGACGCTGTACAGACTTTGAATGCACTAAGACGCTGAACAAGACGGACCGATGTACAGACTTCTAAATGCTGATGGACTATGTATGGACTTGGCTTGAGATGCTGCATGAGACGATGCAGGCTGTATAGACATTAAGTCCAATCAGAAGGCTGTGCAGACTGGAGAGACGGACTAGTGTATAGACTTCAATGATGCGTGTAACAGTCCAATGTATGGACTTTGAAGATTGATGCATGTACAGTCCGTTGTACATACTTCATGAGATGCTGCATGCCAATGTATAGACTTCATGAAAAGCACACGATGCAATGTGTGGACTTGGTGACTCATGCAGACAGACGAGTGTACAGTCTATGCCATGCTCACAGTTAAGGAATGTACCAAGTTCTGGATGAGCAGTTCTAAATGAAGTAAACACATATGACATGAAACAATCCAGATAAATGCAATTATGAAATGCACCAAAGCACACACCACAGAACCTTATTTAAAATGCAGCAATAATTCAGATAAGATTTTCAATGAAACATTCATCTGTACCACAAACAGAATTGTATGCATTCAAATGACTTATAGTGTTTGCTATCATCAAAATCACAGGGACACAACAATCTCCCCCTTTTTGATGATGGCAATACTATGAGTCTTATGAATGAAATAAATGGAGTATTCAGACTAGACTCATCAAAGTATTAATAATTCAGATAAGATTTTCAATGAAACATTCATCTGCACCACAAACAGAATTGTATGCATTCTAATGACTTATAGTGTTTGCTATCATCAAAATCACAGGGACATAACAATCTCCCTCTTTTTGATGATGGCAATACTATGAGTCTTATGAATGAAATAAATGGAGTATTCAGACTAGACTCATCAAAGTATTTGGTATCAGAGCTTTTAGCGCAATAATGGTTAATTGCACTTCAATTCACTTGTGTTGCATCTCTGTAGTTTTGATGATGACTAACATTATGAATCAAATTATTTTTATGATGATTATTTTGATGCTCCTTGATGAATGATAAAGATCCTGCATTGTCTAAATATTCTTTGGATCTAATGTTGTTGTCTTGCATGCACATCTATGGATCAAATGTTTTTTCATCATGCTTTTCTGATTTAATGCTCCTCTATCATGTTCACCCATGAGCCCATACTTATTTGTCTTGTTTATATGGGTTCTGTGCACCTAGTGCGTTGACGCACTTGGCTGGCTGCGTAGACGCAATAGTGCATCTTTCGCTTGCTGTTTTGTCCACTACGTCGACGCTGTCACTAGATGCGTTGACACATTGGCCTGTTGCCAGGGGCGTGAGCATTTCATTTAAGCAGTTGAGTCGACGCTGCACGATGGAAGCGTTGACGCATTGGCTTGGTGCCAAGGGCTTGAGCGTCTCGCCTATGAAGCTGAGTTGACGCTGTCACTTGAAGCGTTGACGCATTGGCTTGGTGCTAAGGGCTTGAGCGTCTCACCTATGAAGCTGAGTCGACGCTGTCACCTGAAGCGTTGATGCATTGGCTTGTTACCAAGAGATTGTGCCTCTCGCCCAAGGAGCTGAGGCGACGCTACACAATGGAAGCGTTGACGCCTTGAGTTTATGACCAAAGGTTTTTTGATCAACCACCAAGCAGAAGCGTCGACGCTGTCAACTGATGCGTTGACGCATTAGTGTGTTTTGTCAAGGGACCTGTTCTACATTATATCCATTGCGTTAACGCCTTGGCTTTAGTGCGTTGACGCGTTCTTCAGTCCTTTGATAAGTCCCGTGCAATCTGTGTGAACAATGTATGACTTGAATATTTCTGAGATTGACTGAATGTTCTCTGAAACCTTAAAGGGACTTAAAGACAAATTGGAAATTTATTCCAATCATGTGAGCACGTGATCCGAGGGAATAATCGTCTAATACGTGGCTCGATTCATCTGGAAGCATTACTTCGCGCGTGTCTCCCAAACCCTCACTCTCTCGTGAGGTTGGATATATATATGAAGGTTTCTGCTCCTGAAAAGCTGCCGAAGCCACAGGAAAAAGGGTGAGGCCAGAGCGAGAGGAAGGAGAGGAGAAGCCATCCTGATCCATTCGTTGAGCATACCTGGAAGAGAGAGAGTGATGAAGGAGAGGATGGTTTTCTGCTATGTTTTGTCTATGCTTCTTTAAGAAGCTACATTGTTTCTCCGTTCGATTGTCTTCGATATTTCTTTATGTTTTCAGTTGTTTGTTCTTAAATTCCGATACTCTGTTTTATCGTTCCCTCTAGGTGTAGAGGAAGAGAGGTGAATCCTCTGGGTTGCATTGTGGTTCCCTCTGAATCAGATCAGAGGAAGGGAGGTGGTCTCCGGGGTTCTTGTGTTCAGATAGTAAGGAGGCTATCTGGGTTGTTCCCTCCGGCTGTGGAGGAAGAGAGATAGCGTCTCTGATTTGCAGTGAGTGTGGGTCACTGCTGGGTTCCCTCTTGTCTAAGAGGAAGGGAGAGTTATCTCCGGGTCAGGTCTTGGGGTGTGAGACTTGGGTGCAAGCTGTGTGTTCAGCGTCTGTAGGGATTTCGATCCCCAAGCTGTGGATCAACGTGTTGTTGGCAGACTGAGTCTGCGGTTCTTTCTTGTGAAAGGGAAGCCTCACTCGGCCTTGAGTGAGGGATGGACGTAAGTCTGCAGGTTGCAGACTGAACCATCTAAACCTCTTGTTCTTCGTGGTGTGATTGTGCGCATCTTTTCTCTTTATGCTTTTGTCTGGCTTCACGAAGTAAGTGTGATTGTTGTTGATCGAAACCTTGGTCTGACTGCTCGCTTAGTGCTTGTGCATATGTGCTGATGAAATTCTGAGTGATATATGTTCTGCGCTCGTGACCTGCGTTATCTTGGTTGAGGTTTCGGTTTATTTTACATATAGTCATTCTTCCTAGCCCATCTCATCTTCTAAGATTACCTCGGCTAGGACAAATATTTTTTAAACGGTGATCTATTCATCCCCTCCCCTTCTAGCTCACCGTCCTCTTACTTAACAGTTGGTATCAGAGCGGGTTTACCCGAGATGTGGTCCAACGACCAGGGTAATCCTGGAACGAGTGGTCCTCGCAGCTACATAGCTGAAAGACAGTCAATCTCCCGTCCCCCATATTTTGATGGTTCTAATTATTTCTTTTGAAAAAACAGGATGGAAGTTTTTATCCGATCTCAGAGCCACAAGCTGTGGAGAGTCATTACAACTGGACCTTATGATTTACCTCCGAATGAGGAGATGTGGTCTGAAGAACAAGTCAAATTATCCGGACTGAACTGGTCTGCGCTCAACATCATCCAGTGCGCAGTTCACCCTGAAGAATATGCCCGGATTTCGGCGTGCAAGGCAGCTGAGAAGATGTGGGATGAACTAGCGCTAATTTACGAGGGTACCTCTCAAGTCAGAGCTACCAAGGTAAACTACCTAACCTCTGAGTATGAATTATTCAAGATGAAGTCAGAGGAGAGCGTGACTGATATGTACGCTAGGCTGTCACTGATCACAAACAGCCTCAAGGGGTTTGGAAAGGAAATATCTGAAGGGGATATAGTCAGGAAGATCTTGAGATCCCTGACTCCAGCGTGGCACACAAAGGCCACTGTGATAGAGGAATCGAAGGATTTAACAACCATGACTGTCACTGAACTCATAGGGTCTCTTATGACCTATGAGATGAATCTCAAGAAAACAGGAGAAGGTAGTGACAGAAAGGGCAAGAATGTTACTTTTAAGGTTGAACGACACAGCAGCAGTAGCAGCAGCAGTGGAGATTCTGATGGAATTCCAGACCTTGACAGGAGTGAAAAAGCCTTGCTCACACGACAGTTCAGGAAATTTCTGTAACTGAAGGGAAAATCATATGGGAGAAGAAGAAACTACTCATCATGTAAATATCCGAACAATGGCAATGACAAGGATAGGAATGCTAAAAGTGTGATGTGTTATCATTGCAGGAACCTTGGGCACATGAAGCAAGATTGCCCTGAGCTTCAGAAGAAGACACTGGATTACCATAAGAAAGGCTCCAAAGTGTACAAGAAAAAGCCAAAAGCTATGGTATGCACTTGGAGCGATGAAGAAGAAGACTCAAAGACTAATTCCTCAGGAAAGGAGACTGAAGGAGTATGTCTGATGGCCGACGAGGAAAATGAGGTAATCAATCCCTTTGTGACTTACTCTATTGATGACTGGGAAGATAAGTATGGTGAACTGCTAGGTATGTACAATGCCTTAGCTAAAGAACATAGAGTCACCAAACGCAAACTCAATGTGGTTAATGAAGAACAAGAACTCATCAAGACAGAAAATTCCAAACTGATAGCTGAATTAGCTCAAATGGAAAATGTAAGAAATGAGAACCATCTTGTTAAAAATGAGCTTGAAAAACTTAGAAAATAGCTTGATGAAACCAATCAACATACTGAAGAAAACCTGAGACAAAATGACTTACTCAGGGAAGGGTATGAAGCTAATAAAAGGGTCAATGATGAATTGCTAGAAAACAATATATGTCTGCGGAAGGAGTTGGAAGATAAGAAG
This sequence comes from Amorphophallus konjac, assembly GCA_022559845.1. Classification (NCBI taxonomy): domain Eukaryota; kingdom Viridiplantae; phylum Streptophyta; class Magnoliopsida; order Alismatales; family Araceae; genus Amorphophallus; species Amorphophallus konjac. The sequence goes on along the minus strand of CM040120.1, from coordinate 283,900,841 downwards.
AAAACCCTTGAGAGGTTTGTTTTGGGAGAGAGTAATTTGAATGCCTTGTTAGGCACCAAAGTAAACTTTAACAGAGAGGGGTTGGGTTACAACCCAAGTAAGAAGGAAGCATTTGGGGTAAAAACCACTACTTTCTGCACTGAGAAAGGAAAAGAGAAACTGGACATTCCATCAAGTTCCAAAACTACTGAACAACAAAAGAACATCCATAGACAACAGGTTGATTTTGGAAAAAATATCTTCAAGAAATTCAACAAGCCCACGCACCAGAAGCAAGGTGTCTGTCAATTCAACAACTATGACTCTAATAAAAGAATGGGCTATTTTAAAAGCAACATGGGAACGTCTAACTACACACAGAATACTGTCAATAAAATGCCTTCATCTAGACAGGTTAAAAATTATGGTCTGGCTGGGACCCAAACCTTTATCAATAGAAATTGGACACAACTTGAGAAACAAAAAGAAACAAATGAAATGCACATCAATAACAAAACTGTCAACCCTCAGCACAGAAAGAAAAAGGGGTTAAAACAGATCTGGATTCCCAAGACTGTGCTCAATGAATTGAACGGTATTTTTGGACCCAACTTACCTTGGGTTCCAAAGCACACAACTTAAATTGTTATTGTGCAGGTGAGCCTAGCAGTCGAGAACAACAAGTGGTATCTCGACAGTGGCTGCTCGAGGCACATGACAGGGGATCAAAGAAAGTTCAGCAAGCTTGAATTGGAACCTGGAGGGTCAGTTAAGTTTGGAGGTAAAAACAATGGTCAAATCATAGGGACCGGAACCATCGGTAAGAAAACCTCCAACTCTGTTGAAAAAGTATTGTTGGTTGAAGGTCTGCAACTTAATTTATTGAGTATTAGTCAGTTATGTGACAAGGGTCACAAGGTTCTTTTTGATGAGCATGCTTGCAAAATTTTAGAACCAAACTCAGATAAAATAAAGTTCATTGCAAATAGAGTCAATAATGTCTATATTGTGGATCTTGATGTTGAGTCTGAGTCTAATCTGTGTCTCACTGCTGATTCAGAGAATAACATGTTTGACTGGCATAGGCGACTAGGCCATGCTAGCTTTAACACCTTGCATAAATTAGCTAAATTTGATTTAGTTAGAGGCATGCCTAGCTTGAAGTTCAAATCATTCTCTAAGCCTTGCGAGGCCTGTGCTCTAGGCAAGCAAACTCGAGCTTCTTTTAAAATTAGGTCTGAGAGCTTGTCAACAAAGATCATGGAACACTTGCACATGGATCTCTTTGGTCCTACCAGAACCCAGAGTCTAAATGGTAAGAGATTTGGTTTTGTCATTGTCGATGACTACTCTAGATTTGCATGGCTATTTTTCTTGGCAAATAAGAGTGATGCTTTTCAAAAATTTGAACATTTTTTCAATAAGCAAAAACATATAGGGCACAAGATCACTGTTATCCAATCAGATCATGGAGGAGAGTTTGAGAACTCCTCATTTTCTAGCTTCTGTGACAAGGAGGGACTGACTCACAAATTTTCTTCTCCCAGGACCCCAGAGCAGAATGGAATTGTGGAGAGAAGGAATCGAACAATAGTGGAAATGGCAAGAACACTACTAATGGAGAGTCAGCTACCTAAGAGCTTTTGGGCAGAAGCGGCAAACACAGCCTGCTACATACTTAATAGAGCTTTGGTAAGACCCATACATAAGAAAACACCATATGAACTCCTGAAAGGTAAGAGGCCTAATGTCTCATATTTCAAAATTTTTGGTTCAAAATACTTTATTCATAATAACAACAAGAGAGACTTAGATAAATTTGATGCTAGAAGTATTCCAGGAATATTCCTAGGATACTCTGAAACATCTAGGGCCTTCAGGGTCTTTAATAAAACTGATAGAACTGTAGAGGAAACCCCTCATGTTATTTTTGATGAAACAAAAATCTCTAACAGTCCAAATGATGATAACAGGTCTACAAGTCATGATGGAGAGTTCCTGGAACAAATGCAAGAGGAGGAAGTACAACCGGCTGAAGAACCCACTGATCTGAACCCAGTAAGTACAGCTGAACAAGGTGAGTCCTCAACAAATGTCAGAGTTTTAAAAGACCACCCTGTAACCAATATTATTGGTAGTCTTAATGATCCCCCTAGGACAAGATCTCATTTCAGAAATGTTCAGAATCAGGACTTAATTGCTTTAGTTTCTCAAATTGAGCCTAAGACCATTGAAGAAGCCTTAAGTGATGAGAATTGGGTAACTGCCATGTGTGAAGAACTAGGGCAATTTGATAGAAACAATGTCTGGGAGCTTGTACCTAGACCTGAAAATTTCAATGTAATAGGAACAAAATGGGTTTTTAAGAACAAACTGAATGAAGAAGGTGTCATCTCCAGGAATAAAGCTAGACTTGTAGCTAAAGGCTACAGTCAGGAGTATGGAGTGGACTTTGATGAATCCTTTGCTCCAGTAGCTAGAATGGAGGCTATCAGAATTCTATTAGCATTTGCTTGTTCAAACAACATAAAACTTCAACAAATGGATGTTAAGAGTGCTTTCTTGAATGGAATTCTAAAAGAAGAAGTTTATGTTGAACAACCTCCTGGTTTTCAGTTTTCGACTAAACCTGATCAAGTTTTCAGGTTAAACAAAGCTCTTTATGGACTAAAGCAGGCTCCTCGGGCCTGGTATGAAAGACTGACCAATTTCTTACTGAATAAAGGATATAACAGAGGTAAAGTTGACCAAACCTTATTCACTAAGAATTCAAGACAAGATCTCATCATAGTTCAGGTATATGTAGACGACATCATTTTTGGATCAACAAATCCTGAACTGTGTAAAGAATTCTCACAGCTTATGTCAGCTGAATTTGAGATGAGCTTAGTTGGAGAACTGACTTATTTCCTTGGCTTGCAGATAAATCAAATGTCAGATGGCTGCTTCTTCCACCAAACCAAGTACACGCTGGATATCCTAAAAAGGTTTGGAATGACTAACCTGAAGCAAATATCCACCCCAATGAGCACAAGCATGACCCTTAATGCAGATGAGTCAGGTAAACAAGTGGATGAAAAACTCTACAGAGGTATGATCGGATCCCTCTTGTACTTAACTGCCTCTAGGCCAGACATACAATTCAGTGTTGGTTTATGTGCAAGATATCAGTCTAGGCCTACTGAACTTCATTTGTCTGCTGTAAAAAGAATCTTTAGATATCTGTCTGACACACATACATTAGGCTTATGGTATCCTGCTTCACACACATTAGATTTAGTTGCATACACTGATGCAGACTTTGCTAGATGCAAACTAGATAGGAAGAGCACCAGTGGCCACTGCCAATTCTTAGGAGGATGCCTAGTTTCTTGGAGTTCAAAGAAACAACATTCAGTGGCTCTTTCCACTACTGAGGCTGAATACGTGGCTGCAAGCAGCTGTGGCACTCAGGTTATCTGGATCAAGCATCAGCTTCAGGATTACCAAGTAGAGATAGGTTGCACTCCCATTTTTTGTGATAACACTAGTGCCATAAACATTGCAAAGAATCCTATTTTACACTCACGAACAAAACACATTGAAATCAGGCACCACTTTATCAGAAATGAAATTGCAAATAAAACATTTGAATTAATTCATGTTGGGACTGCAGATCAAATAGCTGATATCTTTACAAAACCTCTAGATACTGAAAAATTCACTTCCTTGAGAAGAGAACTTGGTATTTACAAACTCTGACTGATTTGAGGCAATGAATTCTGGTTCATGTTTTTCCATAAATTTAGTGGTAGTTTTGTCATACCTTTTCTGGTGGGGGTCCCTATGTGAGGGGGAGCAGGTGTGTGCTTTGTGTAAGGTCAATTCTGCTTCTCTACTGTTTTCTGGGTAGAATGGAAGATAGAGCTACTAGAGAGGGGGAGCTTGACTAATTAGAAACGCTTGAAAGATGGTTGTTATTGCTGGATTAAATGTTAGAATTGATCTTGAATATTCCTCTTAATAGAACCTCATTCATTTCCTACATTTTTAAGTTTGTGCACTTAAAGTCCAGCTAGAATCCTCTTCTAGTAAGTCTTAAGAGGCTAAGATTAACCTTCACAAGTATATCCTCTTACTTTGTTGCATGACTCATGAACAAGCTAGAATTGTAAGAAATGGTTTCTGTTTATGAGCTTCTCATTGGACATCTTGATAAGACCTCTAATATTTGCCCTGGTTTTTGTCTTCAAACAACCCCTTGTTGAGCTAGTTAAACTGATCTGTGCTTAAAACTGCATACTGAGAAACTAGGAATCCCATCAATGAAATGAGAATTTCCTATGTCATGAGGTATCAGTTCTCATAAACAAAATCAAAAGAAAGAAATAGAATTCAAAATTGTGCTTGGCAGAGCAATGATGACAATATGGTGAGTAACTGGGGATTCTGGCCTCTGATCAAGGTGTCTCCTCATGTAACAACCAATGGTCACTATCTCTGTTCTCTAATTGAGAAGTGATGAGGCTCTTACACTGAGTAACTGAGGATGCTGGCCTCTGACCAAGGTGCATACTTAAAGTCAAAAGTGTAACTGGCCAAATACACTCTATAATTGTGCTCTCTCTGCCTGGACTGTTTGTCCTCAATGCCTACAGGCTGTCTTAGTGGTTCAAACTCTTGTTGTCTCTTTGACAAGCCTTAACAGCTACCTCAGTCATACTTGTTGCCACTTGCTCTTCTCTCATACTCATAGTAAGTTGATAAACTTCAAGTTTATTCTGAATCTCCTTCTCTTACCAGAACTCCAAGATTCGTCAGTGGACCTTACAGCCCCACTTAAGCATCTAAGATTTGACAATGAGTGTCTACTGTTGGAATTCTCTCCATCTTTACTCATCAGTCCAACGTCAACATCTCTCTTTCTCCTTGTTTTGATGATGTCAAAGGGGGAGAAGGTTGAAAAGTCTGAAAAGGGGAGAAGGTTGGGAAGAAGGTTGAAAGGGGGAGTAAGTCTGAAAAGGGGAGAAGGTTGAAAAGGGGAGTAAAGAGGTTGAATGGATGGGTGATCTAGTAGCTAGCTAGTGGAAGGAAGGTTATGGAATGGTCTTAGGTAAAAGATGATGCATGCTGTGAGTTCAGGCCTTGAGAGGTCACCATTGCTGCCTTTTTTGAGAATGTTTTAAGTTGGTGTTTCTTCTTTCACTGAATTTGACTCATGGTGTTGCCATCATCAAAAAGGGGGAGATTGTTGCATCTCTGTAGTTTTGATGATGACTAACATTATGAATCAAATTATTTTTATGATGATTATTTTGATGCTCCTTGATGAATGATAAAGATCCTGCATTGTCTAAATATTCTTAGGATCTAATGTTGTTGTCTTGCATGCACATCTATGGATCAAATGTTTTTTCATCATGCTTTTCTGATTTAATGCTCCTCTATCATGTTCACCCATGAGCCCATACTTATTTGTCTTGTTTATATGGGTTCTGTGCACCTAGTGCATTGACGCACTTGGCTGGCTGCGTAGACGCAATAGTGCGTCTTTCACTTGCTGTTTTGTCCACTACGTCGACGCTGTCACTAGATGCGTTGACACATTGGCCTGTTGCCAGGGGCGTGAGCATTTCGTTTAAGCAGTTGAGTCGACGCTGCACGATGGAAGCGTTGACGCATTGGCTTGGTGCCAAGGGCTTGAGCGTCTCGCCTATGAAGCTGAGTCGACGCTGTCACCTGAAGCATTGACGTATTGGCTTGGTGCCAAGGGCTTGAGCGTCTCGCCTATGAAGCTGAGTCGACGCTGTCACCTGAAGCGTTGACGCATTGGCTTGTTACCAAGAGATTGTGCCTCTCGCTCAAGGAGCTGAGGCAACGCTACACAATGGAAGCGTTGACGCCTTGAGTTTATGACCAAAGGTTTTTTGATCAACCACCAAGCAGAAGCGTCGACGCTGTCAATTGATGCGTTGACGCATTAGTGTGTTTTGTCAAGGGACCTGTTCTACATTATATCCATTGCGTTAACGCCTTGGCTTTAGTGCGTTGACGCGTTCTTCAGTCCTTTGATAAGTCCCGTGCAATCTGTGTGAACAATGTATGACTTGAATATTTCTGAGATTGACTGAATGTTCTCTGAAACCTTACAGGGACTTAAAGACAAATTGGAACTTTATTCCAATCATGTGAGCACGTGATCCGAGGGAATAATCATCTAATACGTGGCTCGATTCATCTGGAAGCATTACTTCGCTCGTGTCTCCCAAACCCTCACTCTCTCGTGAGGTTGGATATATATATGAAGGTTTCTGCTCCTGAAAAGCTGCCGAAGCCACAGGGAAAAGGGTGAGGCCAGAGCGAGAGGAAGGAGAGGAGAAGCCATCCTGATCCATTCGTTGAGCATACCTGGAAGAGAGAGAGTGATGAAGGAGAGGATGGTTTTCTGCTATGTTTTGTCTATGCTTCTTTAAGAAGCTACATTGTTTCTCCGTTCGATTGTCTTCGATATTTCTTTATGTTTTCAGTTGTTTGTTCTTAAATTCCGATACTCTGTTTTATAGTTCCCTCTAGGTGTAGAGGAAGAGAGGTGAATCCTCTGGGTTGTATTGTGGTTCCCTCTGAATCAGATCAGAGGAAGGGAGGTGGTCTCCGGGGTTCTTGTGTTCAGATAGTAAGGAGGCTATCTGGGTTGTTCCCTCCGGCTGTGGAGGAAGAGAGACAGCGTCTCTGATTTGCAGTGAGTGTGGGTCACTGCTGGGTTCCCTCTTGTCTAAGAGGAAGGGAGAGTTATCTCCGGGTCAGGTCTTGGGGTGTGAGACCTGGGTGCAAGCTCTGTGTGTTCAGCGTCTGTAGGGATTTCGATCCCCAAGCTGTGGATCAGCGTGTTGTTGGCAGACTGAGTCTGCGGTTCTTTCTTGTGAAAGGGAAGCCTCACTCAGCCTTGAGTGAGGGATGGACGTAAGTCTACAGGTTGCAGACTGAACCATCTAAACCTCTTGTTCTTCGTGGTGTGATTGTGCGCATCTTTTCTCTTTATGCTTTTGTCTGGCTTCATGAAGTAAGTGTGATTGTTGTTGATCGAAACCTTGGTCTGACTGCTTGCTTAGTGCTTGTGCATATGTGCTGATGAAATTCTGAGTGATATATGTTCTGCGCTCGTGACCTGCGTTATCTTGGTTGAGGTTTCGGTTTATTTTACATATAGTCATTCTTCCTAGCCCATCTCATCTTCTAAGATTACCTCGGCTAGGACAAATATTTTTTAAACGGTGATCTATTCATCCCCTCCCCTTCTAGCTCACCGTCCTCTTACTTAACACATAAACCGAGCCCTGTACTACAACAATGACATGTCACCCTGAACCAGCTCCAAAAACTGACGCATCTTCTGCATACTAACATAGGATGGGCAGAAAGTACGCTCGAAGACCGTAACGAAGTCCTTCCACACGATCTCCTGAAGTGGACGAGACCGAAAGGACGTCTTCCACTCTGAAGACCACAAATCTCGAGCCGTACCCTACAACTGGTTACAAGCCAACATCACCATATCCTCCTCAGCACAACGCATGGAACTGAACACTCCCTCCATCTCATCAAGCCATCGCCTGGCCACATCGAGATCTAGCTGGCCCTCATAATAGGGTGGGTGAAACTGCAAGAAGTCCCTCACAGCACGACTGGGTCCACCCCTAGCCGACGAGCCCTCACCAGCATCACCGCAAAACTGCTGAGCCATGGCCTGAAACATACTCCGAAAGAAATTCTCAGCCGTTGGAACTCTCACTGCATCCCCTGCCTGGTTGGTAACTGGTGGCACTATGCTCTGGTCTGTTAGGGTGCTAGGCCCGGAATCAGAGGGGGGGTGAATGAATCCCTCTTCAAAAATTTGCCCGAATTAAAAACTCAACCTGATGAACTTAAACTGACGCGGAATTAAACACGTTCATGACTGTAGGTTGAAATCGAGTCAAGCATACATCTATCGTTTAACACAAGAACAAACACTGTTGTTAACCGAACCCATTCAAGCGATCAAATGCAACTTAGACACTCAGATGGCTTGAGAAAATTAGACGTACTCCAGAGCAGTGATTAAGTAATCAAAATGACTTTCTCAAGACCAATAACAGATGATTGATATGCAACCAGATTCCTCTCTAGACAGAAGATTCAGATCGAGCCTAAGCATATATCTAGCGGAACAGAATAGACAATCAAACCATGATGGACAAGGGATTTTTAAGTGGTTCGGTCCTCCATACCTACATCCACCCCACACTCAACCCAAGTGTGGATTCATGCTGATACACAGCTTAACTCGCTGGGCATCACAGCTTACCTACAATCGCTGAGCAACACAGCTTGCTGTCCGAGGTATCCACCTCGCCCGCTGAGCCTCACAACTTGCTGTCCAGAGAAACAGATTCTCTGCAACGCTGATTCATAGCTTCTGAAAAAGTATGTAAAAGGGAAAACAAGTATGATAAAATTTAGCTATGGAAATCTTGAAAATAAAGCACAAGAATGTAGCTCTCGTAGGAGCAAGTTGGTCTGGATTTGATCCAGGAGCCAACAGATAGCAGATCTTCAATTTGCTTCATCCGCTTCACTATCACTTCTCTCTTCTCTCTCGAGCTCTCTCTTTCTCTCTTCTCTGCTCTTCTGAATTCTCTTCTTCACATCTGCAACTCTCTATGTCTTTTCCTTTCTTAGATTTCTCTCTCTGCTATATTAGATCTTCTTTTATAGCATAGCCTCTTCAAGCCACTCCGAAAACCTTTTCCTCTCTCTTCTATTCTCGCTTGCTTGTTCTCTGAGCGACCAAGCACTATATATAAAGGCTTCCGAGAGATAGGCGCGTGGAAACCACGTTTCCCGCCCAAAATAGCGTTCCTTTGGAGTCCACGTGTCACGATCAGATGAGAGCAAGGAGCCACGTGTCAGAATCTCTAGGAGGTGTACGTCTTGGATCACATGCCAGCTTCCAGCATTCTGGGAACACGTGCTTCACTTAAGTCTCTTGAGCAGACGTTCGATCCTGGTTGCCTGGGCCTTTTCTCAGTTAAGTCCCTGTCAGTAAAGTAAGAGGAATTTCATCAAACACCTTTTAGTCATGAAGTAAATCCAGCTAGCACAGACCTTACATGCGAGGCAAGGCTAACTAGGATCGACATAGTGCACGGGACAATGCAAGGCAACACAGACCTCATGCAAGACTAGTACTGACCATGTATATTTACACAGAGTATGCACCGAGCTTAGCAATACATATAAACCAAGTATGCACCGAGGTTTATTAAGAAGCAACAAACATATGCATCGAGTTGAACAGTGAGTGCACGGACTTGTAATGCATATAAGCAAAGTATGCACCGAGTGTATGTATGAACGAAACAAAGAAACTTGCACCGACCTTATATTCCTTAGCACAAACGTTGTATAGCTCAAACATAGGTAAAGATAGGAATGCACCGACCTTGATCCTTTGAAACCAAACCTTGCACCGACCGTGCTATAGGAGATAGCATGAACTTTGTAGCCACAAAACTGCACCGACCTTAGCATAGAGACGTGCACTTATCTACTATGTAGAGTGAACAGGGATTTGTATAGACCTTAATGTGAGCATGAACACAATATGCACCGAGGCAAGGTTTTATTATGTCTAATGCAGAACTTGCACTGAGTGTACAAATGCACCGACGTTATGAGCCTTAGGATAAAAGATGCAAAATCATTAGTGCATGAGACGCAGGCGAGAGAGAGACGCTAGGACAGGCGCCAAAGATGCAGCATGAGATGCACACTTGCACTAAGACACAGATGTGCATAAGACGTAACAAAAGATGCAAGCACCACAGCCCTCATATGCATAAGACGTAATATGAGACGCAAGCACCACAGCTCTCATATGCGTAAGACGCAATATGAGACGCAAGCACCGCAACCCTCATATGCATAAGACGCAGTTCATGCACTGAGACGCTGAATGAAAATATGTATGAGACACATAGCAGAGACACAAGACATTAGGACATGAGACGCAGTAAGAGACGCAAGACCATAAAATAGCACTAACTTGCTAGTGTGCACAGACCTTATAACATGCATAGTGGACAGTGGTATGCACGAACCTGTCTTGTGTATGCATAGACTTTTACTTAGCTCGCTAGCATGAAATGCACGGACCTTGGTCCCTACAATGCTTATGAGCTAAAGTGCAGCCAACAAACTATACTAAGATGCATTGACACTGAACAATTGCACTAGCCTAACATGTATTCAGACTGAACATTGGATATGCAAAATACACAATCAATCAATATCAATCAATCACTTATTTCATGTAGACATCTAATGACTCATAGTGTTTGCTATCATCAAAATCACAGGGGCACAACAATCTCCCCCTTTTTGATGATGACAACACTATGACATGAGTTACACCAACACAACACATGTCAAACTATTCTCCCCCTTTGACTTCATCAAAAAGAAATGATAGTTTGATAAAATGAGTAGATGAATAGAAAAGCATGCATGATATGGTTGAGTCATGACCAAATCTCCCCCTTTCTAAATGAACTAAAGCTGCCAAACAATGCAAATCATCTAACCCTACCCCCCTGAATAGAGTCTCCCCTTTGAGTAAGCAGAAGGAGTGGAATGATAAGAATGAGCAGTGAACCACATGGACATTCAAAGTGAAGTAGACGCTTAGACAAGTCAATTTAGGAAAGTCAGGTGAAGTAGGTCACATGTGCAATCAAGAATCAGTTCATGTCATGACCAAAGAGCATTAGGCACAGAAATTTAGGCTGAATTTTCAAAGAATAGAAGATTTTCAATAAGATACTTATTTCATAAATCTGAATAAACGGATAGTTCAGACTCTTCCATTATAGGGGCTCATGAATTTTTATTTGAACATCATGGTTTAAATATGATGTATACACAGTTTGTCAATAAAGTTCGGTACTCATATCTAAACATCAATATTTAATAAAAGTGAACCAAGCCCTCATATTTATATCTTGATTAACCTCCCTTCATCTTACTCAGTCAATTTAATGACCTGAGAATCCGATTACCGGGAAGGCCCGATAACCCGAGACTCGAACTGCCACCCAGGAGCCTGAAGACTCAGAAGGGTTAGAAGGATGGTGTGGAGACTACACAAGTATCACAAATAATTGTAGAAATTAAACAATTTATATGATTAAGCAGGAAATAAATTAACATTTTACATGATACATGGTCCACAAGATATAACAAAATAACAACAGTAGTCCATAACTAGTACAGAGACAAGAAAGAAAAGTACAGCTACACAGGGCATACCCCGGCTTTGACCTCTGGCACTAACGCTGAGCACCTGAACCACGCTGAGCCTCAGACGCGTTCCCCTGAAGTCGCGCCTCACCTGAAACACGGTGAAAACACACAGGGAATGAGTCTCAGAACAAGACTCAGTAGGGTCACTTGAACCCTACCTCGCTAAATGGAAAACCCTACGCTAGCAGCAAGCGAATACCTCGAAAGTGAAAAAGCCCTGCGACTACAAACATCGGTCTCACGGCCCGAAAACCAACACACGCATTACGGCGAGACAACTGGAACTCAACGGTCAACCCGACAAAAACCCCGAAGGTCGAAGTCACAAAGACTGACTGACAGCCTGTCACTCCCGACTCGACAGGAGTACCTCCCACTAGAAGCAAGACCGGATGCGTCCACTGACGTCTTAGTTCGCGCCTCAGGTGTCTCCCTTCGGCCCAGCGGGAACTGAGACACCGTACAAGTAACCACAAAACAAGTGACTAGCTGGGGTCACGCCCGTCAGCATGGGTCCAACCACCCCCAACCACGTGTGCACACACAGACCGTGCGTCCCTAGTATGGCCCTCTGACCAGTTTTCCCCTCAGCCGGACTCTGGCTGCTAGACGCGGGGCCCGACGGAAACCAGTCTAAAACCGTCCTCAGGGTAGCCTCTCTACCACTCCCTGGTGGGACCACTAAACATGTAAGCATGCTACGACTAGTGGAGGGTCACTGAAGGAGTAGACTCTCAAGTCAACGTAAAATAACGTCCGAACCCGATGAAGTACGGGGACCGTACCACGTACCAACACCGTCGCACGGTGACCACTGTCGGAGAAGAAACGTGACTGTAAATCACCTGGTGCAGTCCAAAGCCTGGCGGTCCACCCTTGGTGCGCCGCAGGCTCTGACGGTCTATCACTGGGCCGTCACAGCAGTCTGACGGTCCAACATAGGCGCGTCAGGCTCTCGGTGGAAAACCGACTGTGACCCGCCAGTCCTGGTGCGTCACAGTCTCTGACGCGCCTAGCCTGGTGCGTCAGAAGAAGAGCAGAAACCAACCGCGACGCACTCCGCCCGAGGCATCACGGTCTCTGACGGACCAACGATGGTGCGTCAGAAGACGGGATAAAACTGGCTGTGACGCACACCGCTCGGGGCATCACATCCTCTAACGCTCCAACCCAGGTGCGTCAGAAGGTGGGGACGCGTCCTCTCTGATGCTCCCACACAGGGGCGTCACAAGGATCTGACGCCCCACCCTGGGTGCGTCAGAGGCCTTGACCCCCAACGGTCAAAACCACAATGGTCGGATGCCAACGGTCGGATCGTTACCTGACGGTCCAACCTAGGCGCGTCACACGCCCTGGCGGTCTATCGTAGGACCGTCAGGCCCACTGGTGCGGACACCCGAGCAGTTGAGCGGCGCGACACGCCGAGCCACCGGTACCGCACACGGAGCACGACTTGAGCCACCTCAGTGTCCATCTGGCTCGGAGACAGCCTGGAGACTCCGCCTTGAGCCTCCCCATTTATCATATTTAGTTAGACTTTATTTGTGTTTAATGTGTGTTTATTTCATTTGTATTCAGTTTGTAATATTGATTGTACGAGGGGTTTATGTGTAAAATTGGGACCCCGGGTCCCACGGGCCCCCCAGGCCCCATCCCATTTAGCCACCTTAGCCTAGGGTCCCATGTGGGGTCAGTCAACATTCCACATGGAGGCTTCTAGAAGGGTGGGCCAAGTGGGGGACAAGGGACTTGGAAAGTCCACATTTGGCCACCCACCCTCACCTACCAATTCAACCTTCTACTCCTTGGTCCAAGGGCCGCCCCCCTTTATTTTTTTTATATAATTTTTGTGTGATGTTCACATCTCATCCCAGCCCTCCATCCCCTTCCCCTAGATCCAATGGTGGATAATAGATGTGAGATGTAACACATAAATACTTGTATTTTCCATTTTGAGGAATTAATGCCATTTTGAACTTGAAAATTGTTGGAGCATGGCCTAGGCTGCCCCCTTCCTCTCTCCCTCTCCCCCTTGGATGCTGTGAAGGCTTCCATTCTGAGGTGTGACTCCTCGTGTATCGGTTCCGATGATCGCCGCCGCCGCCACGAGCCGCTACCGCACCGCCATCGCCATCAACGGAGTTCTGCCTGCGCAGTACCACAGCAGCTTGTTCGAAATTCACAGGTCTTCCCCGAGCTCATTTGGCTACCAAATTTGGAGGAGTTGTTCCTGGGATGTTCCTCTCCACCCACAAAAATCAGGCCAGCATTCAGATCACGTTTCCTATTTTTTGATTTTCGTCCACTCTTCCATTCCGGTACAAGGAGTTAGCCGATGTCCACCGACACCACCGAGAGTTCCAGGAGGGCGAATATGTCATGATCAGGGTAAGACCCGAACGGTTTCTGGTGCGGACACCCGAGCAGTTGATCGGCACGACACACCGAGCCACCGGTACCGTACACGGAGCACGACACGAGCCACCTCAGCATCCATCTGGCTCGGAGACAGCCTGGAGACTCCACCTTGAGCCTCCCCATTTATCATATTTTGTTAGCCTTTATGTGTGTATAGTTTGTGTTTATTTCATTTTATACGGTTTACAATTATGAGTGTATGAGGGGTTTATTTGTAAAATGGGAACCTTGGGCCCCACGGGACCCCCAAGCCCCTCCCATTGATCCACCTCAGCCCATGGGTCCCATGTGGGGTCAGTCAACATGTCAAATGGAGACATCTAGAAGTTTGAATGGTAAAAGGCACATGGGAGACAAGTGGACTTCAAAGTCCAAGGTGGCTACCAACTTGTCCCCCCTTGCCACCAAAGTCAATAGGGCGCCCCCATCCTTGTATTTTTTTATTTTAATTTGTGTGGATGGTCACATGCTATCCCAGCCCTCCATCTCACACCCCTAGATCCAACGGTTGAGGGTTGATTAGACATATGACCTATATATGCTTGTATTTTCCATTTTGATGAATTAATGCCATTTGAACTTGGAAAATTGCTTGAGCAAAGGCCTAGGCCGCCCCTCTCTCCCCCCTTGCAGCTGTGAAGGTTGCCTCTGGAGGTGTGACTCCTCCCCTATCAGTTCCGGTCATCCTCGCCGCCGCCACGAGCCGCCATCGCCACCGCCGGAGTTCTGTCCGCGCAGTACCACAGCAGCCTCTACGAAATTCAGCCATCAACCACGAGCTCTGATCAACCTGGAAATTTTACTGGATGTTCCAGAGGTGTCCAGCACGTCCTCAGAATTTTGGTTGGTCATAAATATCTCATTTGGTATTTTTTTATTTTCGTCCAACCCCAGTTTCCAGATCTGTCTCCTATCTGTTTCCATTTTCACCCGCCCTGAGTTTTAAGTCTTAGGTCCACTTTTTGATTTTTTTTGGTTCGACCAATTTTACTGCGCCTTCTGTCCACTATCCCCTCCATCCCCAAATTTTCTTGAATTTTTATGAGTCCATCTTATATTTTACACAAATCGAGTTCTTCCCTAGCTACAGTACTTCCTGCCAGTTCCCAGATCTGACCACTAGACACTCTAAAAATCCTATAAAATCACCACCACCTCAAAATCTAATTCCAAAAATTGTCCCAGCTTCGTGGTTTAAATATCTACAACTTCTAAGAAGAGCTTGATGTCTGAATCCCACTGTAAGTGGGCGGTCAACGGCTGTTTACAGGTAACTAAGGTGCTGATCTGAGAGTTCTGGAACTGTGTAACAGAGAATTGAAAATTAGTTAAGGTCCAGGTCCGCAGAGGTTCAGAGGAATCCACTAGCCCTAGGTTGGAGGATTTTGAGTCCTCTTTCCAACGGCGCTGGTTTCATCCCATTCCGGCAACGGGGCTGATCACAGCGGCTGTTTTCGTCGGAGTGCGCACCTGAAAACAGCAAGTAGAAATCCGTGGGCAGCATTCCAAAAGCTTGAAGATCGGAGTTGCTCGGCCACCGGTCGGTGTTCCCGGCCGACCGCCTTCCGTGGAGGCGTGCCACCAGGGTCCCCACCACAGTGGGACCTACTCCTGCAGATCCGGAGGCCAGCGCCACCCGTGGGCCCCACGGGCCCGCAGAACCCGCCGTTCGAAAGGCACGAAAACGCGGAGTTCGGCACCGCCGGGCGACATCAAGATGCTGCCCGTCAACCCGAGTTGCGTGATTCCCGGACCCCACATGTGACCTTTTACCTCCCTGCGTGGAGTGGGTCAAATCTTTGTATTGCTCTGATATTGTTTAACCGGGAGTCCGTAGTTCGGCCAGGGTTGTCTTCGCCACGCCGGGTGCGTGGAGGTAAAGGTCTCAACTTCTCGGCATTCGCTTGCTAGTTTAGTATATGGTCTTTTGCCGCTGCCGAGAGCGATAGGTACTAGCCCGTGTGTCCATGTCACCGCTGTGAGAGTAAGTGTGACCCGTCCCGTGACTCGATCCGAGTCTGGAAGTTGAGTCGGACTACCCTTGACCTCAGCCGGTTCCTTAACCGCGCACGGTCCGCGCTTTCCCTCGCTTGGGATGACGAGTGAGCTTCTACTTCTGTTAGCGACGTTTTGCCACTAGGAGCTCTTAGTGTCGGGCTTAGTGTCTCCCTGGTGTGTATTGCTGGTCGCGTCTTCATCTAGAGTCCGAGGGTGGCACTGTGTAGTGTCGTCTCCCGTGTCCGTCCCGCATCAGTTTGGTATCAGAGCAAGTCGAGTCTAGGGTAGTCGTTGCATAAGTCTTGCATAGTCTAAGGTTACCCCACACACACCTTCACTCGGTATATCCAAAGGTGTTGTCCGACCGTTAGGTTACGCCTATCGGGAAGACCGCACACTTGCGCGAGTGACCTTCGGGTCGATTACCTCCGCCTCGTACCGAGTCTTGGCCGTGTCTAGGGTGTAGTCGAGTCTCATTCATTTCAAAACAAAAAAAAGTGTTTTAAATTGCATTCCTTCAAAATACCAAAAAAAAAGAGTGTTTTCCAATTGCAATTAGGTCTAAGTGCATCATTTAGTGTGTTTGCATTAGTCGGTCGGTGTCTCCTAGTCCGTACGTCTTTGCATGCCCACCCGTCGAGGCACCCAATACTCGCCACCACCACCTATGGCGGACTCCCGAGCCCGTAGTTCTGATGAGTCTTCCACGGCCGAGATGTTCCGAGCCATCATGGATCGATTAGATACGCGTATGGATGGTCTTAGTACGCGTGTGGATGGCATAGGGACGCGTCTAGAAGGGCGGATGAAGGCCCTCGAGGATCGGGCCGGGGATTCGGAGCAGTCCATTCAAGGCCTTGTTGGGAGGATTGCCGTCTTAGAGAGGGGCCCAGTAGCGGCGCAACCCGCGCCGACGAACGGCCAACAGGAGCCGGTGCAGCAACCCGCTGTGCCAAGGGCTCAGGTGGAGAATGTTGGGGTTCAACAGGTGCATGTGGTGGATGACTATGCATCTGATAATGATCAAGGGGGTAATGGTCGTCGTCATCAACGACGGAATCGTGATGACGAGGATGACGACCGCATTCTGAGGGGTGTGCGTGCGGACCCTCCCACTTTTAGCGGGTCCTTGGACCCTAGGGTGTATCTAGATTGGGAGGCCGGTATGGACCGGTACTTCGAGTGGTTTGAGATGACGGACCACCGAAGAGTCCGATATGCGAAGATGAAGCTGCAAGGGCAGGCCCAAACTTATTGGATCAATGTGGAGAGCCTGCTCAACCAGCGACGTCAACCCCAAATCGGTACCTGGGATGATATGAAACTCAAATTGAGGGAGAAGTACCTTCCTGCCTCATATCGCCAACGTCTTATAGACAAGTGGCAAAGTATCTCCCAAGGGAACCGATCCGTGACCGAGTACACCGCCGAGTTCGATGAGTATTATTTGCGGTGCGGGGTCACAGAAGAGAGCACCATGACGATATCCCGCTTTCGGAGAGGTTTGCGGCCTAATTATCAATATGAACTCTTTCGCCGCAATGCCACCACTTTGGAGCAGGCATATCAGATTGCTCTCGAGTTGGAGCAGTTCGAGGCCGAGTTCGAGTCACCCCATCGATTGGGCTCCTTTCCCCTTCGTAGTGTCGAGTCCCGTGGCTCATCTGGCACATATCCGAGGGCCCCCATGGCTCGACCTCAGGAGCCCGCTCGCCACGAGCCCTTTGCTCCTAGGCCTCGCCCTCCACCCCCGAGGGACCTTCCTCGTCCCCAGCATCTTACGGCCCCACCCATAGCCCGTCCACCGGCACCCGCACCACCCGCACGTCCTTTGCTGCCTACGCCTCCTATCCGTCGGGAGGATAAAGGTAAAGGACCTATGATTGGGGAGCCTAGTGGATCACGGCAGCAGTGTTATCGCTGCAATGGGTTTGGCCATTTCGCCAACCAGTGTCCCACCCGCCCAACTCTTCACATTGGGGACACACAGGCCGAGGATACCACCCCTGCGGGCCTAGAGTTAGTCAGCTATGAGGCAGATGAAGAGCTAGCTGACGAGTACTATGAGATGGGAGGTGAGGCCCAGGATGCCCAGCAGTTAGACGATACCCATGTGGGGGTCGTCAGATGTATCCTCACCCAGCCACAAGTCAGCGATGACTGGCGTCGGACCACTATCCTTCATGTATTCTGTAGGCTGGGAAAGCAAATTTGTAAGGTGGTCATCGATAGCGGGAGTTGTATCAATGCAATCTCCACGAACGCTGTCACTCGTCTTGGTCTCACGCCCGTAGACCATCCTTGTCCCTATCAGGTATCATGGGTGGATACCACTTCCATTTCGGTCAGGCTGCGGTGCTTGGTCCCGCTGCAGCTCCACTCCTACCGTGACGAGATCTGGTGTGATGTTCTCCCCATGGAAGTGGGAAGTATCATTCTTGGTAGGCCGTGGTTATTCGACCGAGATGCCACACTCCATGGTCGGTCGAACACCTGTACCTTCGACCATAATGGCCAGCGGGTCACCCTCCAACCCGTTCGGCCCAGGAGCCCATCAGTTAGGGGTCCCACTGGCCCTAGTACTCCGAAGCCTTCCGTACCCGGGCCTAGTACCCCATCTCCAGCTCGGACTATGACCGTTACCTCTGGCCCAGGAGAGCCCTCGACAAGGAGATTGATGATGATTAGCTCCCGGGAAATGGAGCAGGAGCTTAGTCAGGGCTGTCCGGTGTTTGCCATTACGGTCCGAGAGGTGGAGCGGGATTCCGAGGGTGAGCTCCCACCCGAGGTTGTTCCCATTCTGCAGGAGTATGCTGATGTCTTTCCCGATGAGCTTCCCGAGGGACTCCCACCTATGCGGGATATTCAGCATGCCATCGACCTTGTTCCGGGCTCTTCTTTGCCCAACCTTCCTCATTATCGCATGAGTCCCACGGAGCATGCCGAGCTTAAACGGCAGGTCGATGAGTTAGTGCAGAGAGGGTCTGTTCGGGACAGCATGAGTCCATGTGCTGTACCCGCATTACTCGCCCCGAAGAAGGATGGCACGTGGAGAATGTGTATTGATAGTCGTGCCATCAACAAGATCACCGTGAAGTACAGGTTCCCTATTCCCCGCCTGGATGACATGCTAGACATGATGGCAGGTGCCACTATCTTTTCGAAGATCGATCTTAAGAGTGGCTACCATCAGGTGAGGATTAGGCCGGGTGATGAGTGGAAGACCGCATTTAAGACCAAGGACGGTCTATATGAGTGGTTGGTCATGCCTTTTGGGCTGACCAATGCCCCTAGCACCTTCATGCGGCTCATGACTCAGGTCCTTCGACCTTTCATTGGAGTCTTTGTAGTGGTGTATTTTGATGATATCCTTATCTATAGCCGCACCACGGGGGACCACTTGGACCACCTTCGGCAGGTCTGTCTACTTCTTCGGCGAGAGCAGCTATTTGCGAACCCACAGAAGTGTGCTTTCATGACATCTCAGCTTACCTTCTTGGGTTTCATTGTGTCTAGTACTGGGGTCTCCGCCGATCCGGAGAAGGTCCGGGCCATTGTTGAGTGGCCGGAACCCCGTACGGTTCATGATGTCCGCAGCTTTCATGGCCTTGCGACGTTCTACCGTCGCTTCATCCGTGGATTTAGCTCCGTCACCGCCCCGATCACGGATTGCATCCGTAAGGGCACATTTGTATGGACGAAGGCCGCATCTGCTGCCTTCAGGGACATCAAGGAGCGCATGACCCAGACACCTATCCTTCGACTGCCTGATTTCTCGAAGGTGTTTGAGGTCTGTTGTGATGCATCGGGTGTTGGGATAGGAGGAGTTTTGAGTCAGGAGTCCCACCCGATCGCATATTTCAGCGAGAAGCTGAATGACGCGAAACTGCGATATTCCACGTATGATAAAGAATTCTACGCAGTTGTTCAGGCTCTTAGGCATTGGAGGCACTATCTTTTACATCAGGAGTTTGTCCTATACTCCGATCACGAGGCATTGAGGTACCTCCATTCCCAAAAGAAGCTTAACTCGCGTCACAGTCGTTGGGTCGAGTATCTCCAGCAGTTCACCTTTGTGCTTAAACATAAGCTGGAGTGGAGAACAAGGTAGCTGATGCCTTGAGTCGGCGAGCATGCTTGCTTACCACCATGAGTGCCGAGGTCATAGGGCTAGAGAAGATGAAGGAGGCCTATGTTGATTGTCCTGACTTCGGTCAGATTTTTACCACCCTCCAGGCCGGACCCTCGAGAGACCTTGATGAGTATGTGCTTCAGGAGGGTTACCTCTTTCGAGGTAGCAGGCTATGTGTTCCCCGAACTTCGGTTCGAGATTTCCTAGTGTGGGAACTACATGCGGGTGGTCTAGCCGGCCACTTTGGTCGGAACAAGACTATCGAGGCAGTAGAGCATCGATTTTATTGGCCGAGCTTGAAGCGCGATGTTGCTAACATCGTGGCTCAGTGCCGTACATGTGCTACGGCCAAGATGAAGAAGCAAAGCTCAGGTCTTTATACGCCTCTCCCCGTGCCTGATGCCCCGTGGCAGGATGTTAGTATGGATTTTGTTTTGGGATTGCCACGTACCTCTAGGAAGCATGACTCGGTCTATGTTGTTGTTGACCGTTTCTCGAAGATGGCCCTCTTTATCCCTTGCTCAAAGACTTCGGATGCTTCTAGGGTAGCCCGCCTTTTCCTTACTCATGTGGTATGCAAGTTCGGGTTGCCTCGCACTATAGTGTCTGACCGTGATGTTAGGTTCACTTCCTATTTTTGGAAGACACTATGGCATATGATGGGTACACATCTTAAATTCTCCACTGCATATCATCCCCAGACAGATGGTCAGACCGAAGTGGTCAATAGGAGTCTGGGTGATCTTTTGAGGTGTCTTGTTAGGGATCGCATCGGGGATTGGGATCTCATCCTACCCATGGCTGAGTTTGCATATAATGATTCGGTGAATAGGTCTACCGGCATGAGTCCATTTGAAATTGTCACAGGTCGTAGGCCTAGGAAACCCGTTGACCTTGTCCCCATGCCTATCCATGCTAGAGTGTCGGAGTCGGCCGAGTCGTTTGCTAGGCATGTTAGGAGTTTGCATGATGACATCCGTCGTCACATTGAGGCCAGCAATGCACGGTACAAGGAGTTAGCCGATGCCCACCGACACCACCGAGAGTTCCATGAGGGCGAATACGTCATGATCAGGGTAAGACCTGAACGGTTTCCCTCTGGAACCGTTAAGAAGTTGCAAGCTCGCGGAGCCGGTCCATTCAGAGTGTTGAAACGCGTTGGATCCAATGCGTACATTGTGGACTTGCCCGAGGAATATGGTATAAGCTCTACTTTTAATGTTTCGGATCTAGTTGCATATAGGGACCCAGCGGTGATCCCTAGTGAGCCTTTTGAGCCATCTCCTCCCCTTGAGAGTGATCCCACACCTGAGTGTCCACTTCCACCTCCAGCCCCGTTGTTACGGCAGCGTGAGCATATAGATCATATACTGGATGAGCATGTGACAGTTACCAGGAGTGGATCTTACCCGCGCTACCTAGTGCGATGGAGAGGACGGCCCGCTACTGAGGACACTTGGATCACACATGGCGAGTTGCAGCGGATCGATCCGGACCTTTTGGAGCGATACAGGAGCGATGCAGACCCTTACTCGACAGGGTCGAGTTTCTCCCACCCGGGGAGAATTGGTGCGGACACCCGAGCAGTTGATCGGCACGACACACCGAGCCACCGGTACCGTACACGGAGCACGACACGAGCCACCTCAGCATCCATCTGGCTCGGAGACAGCCTGGAGACTCCACCTTGAGCCTCCCCATTTATCATATTTTGTTAGCCTTTATGTGTGTATAGTTTGTGTTTATTTCATTTTATACGGTTTACAATTATGAGTGTATGAGGGGTTTATTTGTAAAATGGGAACCTTGGGCCCCACGGGACCCCCAAGCCCCTCCCATTGATCCACCTCAGCCCATGGGTCCCATGTGGGGTCAGTCAACATGTCAAATGGAGACATCTAGAAGTTTGAATGGTAAAAGGCACATGGGAGACAAGTGGACTTCAAAGTCCAAGGTGGCTACCAACTTGTCCCCCCTTGCCACCAAAGTCAATAGGGCGCCCCCATCCTTGTATTTTTTTATTTTAATTTGTGTGGATGGTCACATGCTATCCCAGCCCTCTATCTCACACCCCTAGATCCAACGGTTGAGGGTTGATTAGACATATGACCTATATATGCTTGTATTTTCCCATTTTCATGAATTAATGCCATTTGAACTTGTAAAATTGCTTGAGCAAAGGCCTAGGCCGCCCCTCTCTCCCCCCTTGCAGCTGTGAAGGTTGCCTCTGGAGGTGTGACTCCTCCCCTATCAGTTCCGGTCATCCTCGCCGCCGCCACGAGCCGCCATCGCCACCGCCGGAGTTCTGTCCGCGCAGTACCACAGCAGCCTCTACGAAATTCAGCCATCAACCACGAGCTCTGATCAACCTGGAAATTTTACTGGATGTTCCAGAGGTGTCCAGCACGTCCTCAGAATTTTGGTTGGTCATAAATATCTCATTTGGTATTTTTTTATTTTCGTCCAACCCCAGTTTCCAGATCTGTCTCCTATCTGTTTCCATTTTCACCCGCCCTGAGTTTTAAGTCTTAGGTCCACTTTTTGATTTTTTTTGGTTCGACCAATTTTACTGCGCCTTCTGTCCACTATCCCCTCCATCCCCAAATTTTCTTGAATTTTTATGAGTCCATCTTATATTTTACACAAATCGAGTTCTTCCCTAGCTACAGTACTTCCTGCCAGTTCCCAGATCTGACCACTAGACACTCTAAAAATCCTATAAAATCACCACCACCTCAAAATCTAATTCCAAAAATTGTCCCAGCTTCGTGGTTTAAATATCTACAACTTCTAAGAAGAGCTTGATGTCTGAATCCCACTGTAAGTGGGCGGTCAACGGCTGTTTACAGGTAACTAAGGTGCTGATCTGAGAGTTCTGGAACTGTGTAACAGAGAATTGAAAATTAGTTAAGGTCCAGGTCCGCAGAGGTTCAGAGGAATCCACTAGCCCTAGGTTGGAGGATTTTGAGTCCTCTTTCCAACGGCGCTGGTTTCATCCCATTCCGGCAACGGGGCTGATCACAGCGGCTGTTTTCGTCGGAGTGCGCACCTGAAAACAGCAAGTAGAAATCCGTGGGCAGCATTCCAAAAGCTTGAAGATCGGAGTTGCTCGGCCACCGGTCGGTGTTCCCGGCCGACCGCCTTCCGTGGAGGCGTGCCACCAGGGTCCCCACCACAGTGGGACCTACTCCTGCAGATCCGGAGGCCAGCGCCACCCGTGGGCCCCACGGGCCCGCAGAACCCGCCGTTCGAAAGGCACGAAAACGCGGAGTTCGGCACCGCCGGGCGACATCAAGATGCTGCCCGTCAACCCGAGTTGCGTGATTCCCGGACCCCACATGTGACCTTTTACCTCCCTGCGTGGAGTGGGTCAAATCTTTGTATTGCTCTGATATTGTTTAACCGGGAGTCCGTAGTTCGGCCAGGGTTGTCTTCGCCACGCCGGGTGCGTGGAGGTAAAGGTCTCAACTTCTCGGCATTCGCTTGCTAGTTTAGTATATGGTCTTTTGCCGCTGCCGAGAGCGATAGGTACTAGCCCGTGTGTCCATGTCACCGCTGTGAGAGTAAGTGTGACCCGTCCCGTGACTCGATCCGAGTCTGGAAGTTGAGTCGGACTACCCTTGACCTCAGCCGGTTCCTTAACCGCGCACGGTCCGCGCTTTCCCTCGCTTGGGATGACGAGTGAGCTTCTACTTCTGTTAGCGACGTTTTGCCACTAGGAGCTCTTAGTGTCGGGCTTAGTGTCTCCCTGGTGTGTATTGCTGGTCGCGTCTTCATCTAGAGTCCGAGGGTGGCACTGTGTAGCGTCGTCTCCCGTGTCCGTCCCGCATCAGTTTCCCTCTGGAACCGTTAAGAAGTTGCAAGCTCGTAGAGCCGGTCCCTTTAGAGTGTTGAAATGCGTTGGATCCAATGCGTATGTTGTGGACCTACCCGAGGAATATGGTATAAGCTCTACCTTCAATGTATCGGATCTTGTTGCATATAGGGACCCAGTGGTGATCCCTAGTGAGCCTTTTGAGCCATCTCCTCCCCATGAGAGTGATCCCACACCTGAGTGTCCACTTCCACCTCCAGCCCCTTTTTCACGGTAGCGCGAGCATATAGATCGTATACTGGACGAGCAATTGACAGTTACCAGGAGTGGATCTTACCCGCGCTACCTAGTGCGATGGAGAGGACGGCCCGCTACTGAGGACACATGGATCACACATGGCGAGTTGCAGCGGATCGATCCGGACCTTCTGCAGCGATACATGAGCGATGCAGACCCTTACTCGACAGGGTCGAGTTTCTCCCACCCGAGGAGAATTGGTGCATACACCCGAGCAGTTGAGCGGCGTGACACGCCGAGCCACCGGTACCGCACACGGAGCACGACTCGAGCTTCCTCAGCGTCCATCTGGCTCAGAGACAGCATGGAGACTCTGCCTTGAGCCTCCCCATTTATCATATTTAGTTAGACTTTATTTGTGTTTAATGTGTGTTTATTTCATTTCTATTCAGTTTGTAATATTGATTGTACGAGGGGTTTATGTGTAAAATTGGGACCCTGGGTCCCACGGGCCCCCCAGGCCCCATCCCATTGAGCCACCTCAGCCTAGGGTCCCATGTGGGGTCAGTCAACCTTCCACATGGAGGTTTCTAGAAGGGTGGGCCAAGTGGGGGACAAGGGACTTGGAAAGTCCACATTTGGCCACCCACCCTCACCTACCAATTCAACCTTCTACTCCTTGGTCCAAGGGCCGCCCCCCCCCCCTTGTTTTTTTTATATAATTTTTGTGTGATGTTCACATCTCATCCCAGCCCTCCATCCCCTTCCCCTAGATCCAATGGTGGATAATAGATGTGAGATGTAACACATAAATACTTGTATTTTCCCATTTTGAGGAATTAATGCCATTTTAAACTTGAAAATTGTTGGAGCATGGCCTAGGCCGCCCCCTTCCTCTCTCCCTCTCCCCCTTGGATGCTGTGAAGGCTTCCATTCTAAGGTGTGACTCCTCGTGTATCGGTTCCGACGATCGTCGCCGCCGCCACGAGCCGCTACCGCACCACCATCGCCATCAACGAAGTTCTGCCTGCGCAGTACCACAACAGCTTGTGTGAAATTCGCAGGTCTTCCCCGAGCTCATTTGACTACCAAATTTGGAGGAGTTGTTCCTGGGATGTTCCTCTCCACCCACAAAAATCAGGCCCGCATTCAGATCACGTTTCCTATTTTTTTATTTTCGTCCACTCTTCCATTTTGGTTCTACCAGAGTTCTGTCCAGGTTCACCTCCGTCCTGAGTTTCATGTCTTAGATCCACTTTTGAATTTTTGTTAGTTTGCCCAATTTTACTGGGGGTTCCATCCATCCACCCCTTCATCCACAATTGTTCTCAATTTTTGATTCGCCCATCTCATATTTTCTAAAAATCGTTCTCAGCCCCATCTATAGTTCTGTCCACCTGTTCCCAGATCCGACCACCAGTCACCCCAAAAATCATAACAAATCGCAGCCACCTCCAAATCAAATTCTAAAAATAGCCCCAGTTCCGAGGTTTGATTACCTACAACTTTTAAGATGAGCTCGAAGTCTGAATTCAACTGTACGTAGGCGGTTGATCTGAGATTTCGGGAGCTGTGGAGCAGAGAATTGAAAAATAGTTAAAGCCCAGGTCCGCGCAGGTTCAGAAGAGTCCACTGGCCCTAGATTGAAGGATTTCGAATCCTCTTTCCAACGGCGCTGGTTTCATCGCATTCCGGCGACGGGGCTGATTGCAGCGGCCGTTTTCGCCGGAGCGCGCGCTGCTGAAACAGCAACATCAGCTCGTGGACAGCATCCTCTCCACTTGGGAACCGGGGCACCCAGCCTCCGGTGAGTGTCGCCGGCTGACCGCCATCTAGGGAAGCTTGCTGCCAGGGGTCCCCATTACAGTGGGACCCACCCCGCCAGATCCGGAGGATAGGACAGCGTGTGGGCCCCACGGCCCATTGATTGTGCCGTCCGGAAAACACGAGAACGCGGAGTTCGGCGCGTCGAGACGACATCAAGATGCTACCCGTCAACCT
Source organism: Amorphophallus konjac (assembly GCA_022559845.1). Taxonomy (NCBI): domain Eukaryota; kingdom Viridiplantae; phylum Streptophyta; class Magnoliopsida; order Alismatales; family Araceae; genus Amorphophallus; species Amorphophallus konjac. The sequence continues at coordinate 283,874,943 of CM040120.1, read as the reverse complement.
GATTTGCGTGATCCCCGGGGCCCACATGTGACCTTTTACCTCCCTGGGTGGAGTGGGTCGAATCTCTTTGTACCGCTATGAATTATGTTAACCGGGGGCCCGTAAGTCAGCCGGGGTGTCTTCGCCACGCCGGGTGCGTGGAGGTAAAGGTCTTAACTCCTTGGCGTTACATTGCTTAGCTAGTATACGGTCTTAGGCCGCTGCTGAGAGTGTAGGTACTAGCCCGTGTGTCCATGTCACCGCTGTGAGAGTGAGAGTGACCCGTCCCGTGACTCGATCCGAGTCCGGAAGTTGAGTCGGACTACCCTTGACCTCCACCGGTTCCTTAACCGCGCACGGTCCACGCTTTCCCTCGCTTGGGATGACGAGTGAGCTTCCACTTCTGTTAGCGACGTTTCGCCACTAGGAGCTTGTAGTGTCGGGCTTAGTGTCTCCCTGGTGTGTGTTGCTGGTCGCGTCAACATCTAGAGTCTGAGGTCCACCCCACGTAGAGTCACCTCCCGTGTCCATCCTGCATCAGTTTGGTATCAGAGCGAGTCGAGTCTAGGGTAGTCATTGCATACGTCTTGCATGCATCATGGTCTAAGTCGAGTCTAGGATCATCATTATTTTCAAAACAAAAAAAAGAGTGTTTCAAATTGCATTTCACCCAATAGCTCGGTATATTAAAAGGCGTTGCCCGAACATTAGGTTATGCCTATCGGAAGGTAGCGTACTTGCGCGAGTGATCTTCGCGTCGCTTATCTCCGCCACGTACATGATATTGGTTAGGTCTAAGTGCATCCTTTAGTGAGTGTTTGCATTAGTCGGTGTCTTCTAGTTCGTGTGTAGTCCTATAAGAGTCAGTCGGTCTTGTCCAAGTGTCGGCATGTCTAACATGTAGTTCCCCAGTTTCTCATGGAGTCCCAATCACCCGGGCGATATGACCGTTGGCCCACCCATGGGCTTGGCAACCATCTTCTCCGCTTCTGTAGGCCTGAAGCCTCAGATTTTTTTGGCTCCAATGACCCGGGCACCTACCTCAAGTGGGAGGCCACCATGGACACCTACTTTGATTTTTATACTATGTCCGGGGCAATGCAATTCTCTTTCTCCAAAGAGTGGCTTCTTCATGAGACTGCCGAAAAGTGGGATTACATCGAAAGAATGAGAGAGGTTAGGGGGCAATGGCCCATCGAGTCATGGTGGGACATGAAGAGAGAGCTTAGGAAGGTCTACGTGCCCCAACCGGCCCCACCCAATCACTTCCAACCAAGTGGGTTATAGTCGGAGGCAAAGAGTCCCACACGTAGATGAGCCAAGACCCAATCCTAGGACGGTTGACTACGGGCGAGTCCACCATGATATCCCTATTCCAACCCACTCCATTGCCGAACTTATGCAAATGATTTTGGACCGGTTGGATGGGGTGGATAGGACACGTACTCCTAGTGATGTACTCCAACTCGAGCCTAAGGAGGTCATCGTCGGTAGTCTTAACCCGGCCCCATCAACGGAGTCCCCAAGCCCTCTCCCCATCATAGTGGATCCTCTTCTCCCACCCACGAGAGCCCCATTGCCTACACCCCCTGTCCGTCAGGAGGATAAGGGTAGGGACCCACTTATCAGGGAGCGTAGTGGGTCACGACAGCAGTGTTATCGCTGCCAGGGGTTCGGCCACTACGCCGGACAATGTCCCACTCGGACATCTCTAGCCATAAGGGACAAAAGGGTTGGAGAAGCCCCACTCTCCGATCTTTATTCTAAGCCACCTCAGCCCGAGCCACGCGTGTTTCTAACGGGTATGCTTGTCATAGCCGAGCCGCTTCTTAGCTGGCTCAAGAAGGGCTTGGTCCCACTTCCCTTCCCATCTATGGACCCTATCCTACCTCTGGTGCCAATCAATTCATTTCATACCACTTTCCAGTCTAGTCACTATGTGGATACATTGGATGACCTTCTTAAAGGGTTAGACCGACAGTGGACATTTACGCACTTGTTGGCTCCAGGCTTCGATCGACCCACAGGTCATAGTTTCACTCATCCCGCTTTAGGGTCCATCACCTCCGTGTACATCGTGGGTCATGTTACCACGGAGGTTCTTCTACTCCTCCCTATGCTGGCCGAGTCCGACTTCATTTCCTTTTACCCAAGGGAGGAATCTTACTTTCTACCTATGACTGTCGTCCCACCTCTCACAATGAATGAAGGTGATCATTTACACCTCCAAGATTTCCAAATGTGGGACAGTGATTTGTGGAAGCCTAGTCCGATGGGTCATACCTTCTTTGATCCCTTCGACCCATTCTCTTGTGGACCCCGTGACCCACCATATTTACTCCACCTTTTTGAGAGAGTCCACCATCATACCCCCACCGTCTCATCTCCGTTCAAGGATGAAGGAGATCAACAACACCTTCTAGACTTCCACACATGGGATCTTGAGATGAGAGAATCCATATCGAGGGGTCACACATTCTTTGATCCCTTCGATCCCTTTCTTCATGGGCCCCTTGGCCCACAACCGCCATTCCCCCTCTTTGATGCGGGACGGACACGGGGACCGACTCTACGTGGTATGGACCTCGGACTCTAGATGCGGACACGACCAGCAACACATGATGGGAGAGATTTTAGGCCCGACACGGAGAGCTCATATAGGCTACACGTCGCTAACAGAAGTGCAAACTCACTCGGCGTCCCATGCGAGGGAAGGCGTGGATCGTGCGCGGTTAAGGAACCGGCAGAGTTCAAGGTAATCAGACTCACTTCCGGACTCGGATCGAGTCGCGGGACGGGTCACTCTCACGCTCACAGCGGTGACATAGACACACGGGCTAGGAACCTACACTCTCGACAGCGGCATATGACCGTATACTAGCTAAGCAAGCAAATGCCAAGAAGGTGAGACCGTTACCTCCACGCACCCGGCGTGGCGAAGACAACCCCGACCGAATTACGGACTCCCGGTTAACAATTATTACAACAATACACTAAGTCGACCCACTCCACACAGGGAGGTAAAAGGTCACATGTGGGGTCCGGGAATCACGTAAATCGGGTTGACGGGCAGCATCTTGATGTCACCCGGCAGTGCCAAACTCTGCGTTTTCGTGCTTTCCGAACGGTAGCTTCTACGGGCCCGCGGGGCCCACGGACGGCGCTGTCCTCCGGATCACGGGGGTGGGTCCCACTGTGATGGGAACCCCTAGTGGCCCGCCTCCACGGAAGGCGGTCGGCCGGGAACACCGATCGGGGGTCGATCGGCCCCGATTCCCAACTCTTGAACTAATAACCCATGGATTTTGCTTGCTGTTTTCCGGCGCGCGCTCCGACGAAAACGGCCGCTGCGATCAATCCCGACGTCGGATCGGGAAGCATGAGCTATCGTTGGAAATCTCTCTTCAAATGCTTCAATCTAGATCCAGAGAGATCTACTGGATCTGGTCGGATCAGAACTTTATTGAATTTACAAGTCCCTGTTGTGCAGTAACTGAAATCTCAGATCTGTAAGGCACTTGTCTGAGAACTACCGTTGATCGCCTATTAAACCTCCGATTCAGCTCTTGAGCTCTTCATAAAAGTTATGGGATTTTGGACAAGGAAGACGGGGGTATTTTGTGTGGACTGATTGGAGGTGGCTGTTATTTGTTATGATTTGTGTACTGGAGGGTGGTCGGATCTGGGAACAAGTGGACAGCACTGTAGCTAGCTCTGAGATAGATTTTTGAAAAATATGAGATGGCCTCACAAAAATTCAAGAAAATTTGGAGATGGTGGGGTTGGTGGAAGGAACTCACAGGAAAATTGAGAGGTTAAAAAAAAATCAGAAAGAGGTCCGAAACCTAGAAACACAGGGTGGGTGGAAATCTAAACAGCAAGTAGACAGATCTGGGAAAAGAGGTTGGACGAAAATGAAAAATTATCAAATGGAAGATTAATGACCAACCAATTTTTGTGGATCGTGAGGAACACCTATGGAACATCCCCTCAAAATCCCAGCTCAAAAATACGACGGGGTGGAGAGCAAGAATTCGGAGAAGACACCTCTGTCCAGGATGGACAGAACACCGGCGGTGATGGTGGAGGCGCGATGGCGGCACGTGGCGGCGGCGACCGGAACTGATAGGGGTGGAGTCACACCACCAGAATACAGCCTTCCCAGCTGCAAGGAGGAGAGAGGGGCCGCCTAGGCCTTGCTCAAGGGGATTTTCTTCCAATTCAAATGCATTAATTCTCCTAAATGAGAAAATACAAGGTACTTATAGGTTACATATCAAATCCAATAGCCACCCTTGGATCTAGGGATGGGAGAATGGATGACCTAGATTGAATGTGACACACACACAAAAATTAAATAAAATATAAGGGGGGGCAGCCTATTGACCAAGGGGGGGACATGGTAGAATGGTAGGTAGCCTACCTTGGACTTTGAAGTCCAATTGTCTACCCATGTGGCATTTACCATTCAACCTTCTAGATGTCTCCATTTGAAATGTTGACTGACCCCACATGGGTCCCTAGGCTGAGGTGGATCAATGGGAAGAGGTCTGGAGGGCCCGTGGGGCCCGGGGGTCCCATTTTACAAATAAACCCCTCTTACAATCAAAATTACATACCGAATAAAATGAAGTAAACACACATTAAACACAAATAAAGTCTAACTAAATATGATAAATGCCGGGACTCATGGGGGAGTCTCCAGGCTGTCTCCGAGCCAGATGGATGCTGAGGTGGCTCGAGTCATGCTCCGTGTGCGGTACCGGTGGCTCGGCGTGTCACGCCGCTCAACTGCTCGGGTGTCCGCACCACTCTTTAAGGAAGTCCACTATCACACCCCTCCTACTCGGGCCCGGCAACCTTCACATGGAAATATGTCCGAACCGTCATTTGGGGGTAATGAAGACTTTGGTTCCCCCGGCCCACCTCAACCACCCAAACCTCCCGGACTTCCCACATCCAAACCCCATGTCCATGGTTGGTGCATCGTAGGATGTCTAGGAGTCCACCATGACATTAACCTCCGGTTATGTCAAATGCATGCATGGCACACATTCGGATGTCCTGAACCACCTTGCATATGATTGGGTTTTACTAACTGTAGGGTTGTTTAGGGTCGTGTGTGCATCCGTGTGTTTCTTTTCTCTTGCTAATCATGTTAGGAGTCTGCATGACGATGTCCGTCGTCACAGTTGAGGCCAGCAATGCACGGTACAAGGAGTTAGCCGATGTCCACCGACACCACCGAGAGTTCCAGGAGGGCGAATATGTCATGATCAGGGTAAGACCCGAACGGTTTCCCTCTGGAACCGTTAAGAAATTACAAGCTCGCAGAGCCGGTCCCTTTAGAGTGTTGAAATGCGTTGGATCCAATGCGTATGTTGTGGACCTACCCGAGGAATATGGTATAAGCTCTACCTTCAATGTATCGGATCTTGTTGCATATAGGGACCCAGTGGTGATCCCTAGTGAGCCTTTTGAGCCATCTCCTCCCCATGAGAGTGATCCCACACCTGAGTGTCCACTTCCACCTCCAGCCCCTTTTTCACGGCAGCGCGAGCATATAGATCGTATACTGGACGAGCAATTGACAGTTACCAGGAGTGGATCTTACCCGCGCTACCTAGTGCGATGGAGAGGACGGCCCGCTACTGAGGACACATGGATCACACATGGCGAGTTGCAGCGGATCGATCCAGACCTTCTGCAGCGATACGTGAGCGATGCAGACCCTTACTCGACAGGGTCGAGTTTCTCCCACCCGAGGAGAATTGGTGCATACACCCGAGCAGTTGAGCGGCGTGACACGCCGAGCCACCGGTACCGCACACGGAGCACGACTCGAGCTTCCTCAGCGTCCATCTGGCTCAGAGACAGCATGGAGACTCTGCCTTGAGCCTCCCCATTTATCATATTTAGTTAGACTTTATTTGTGTTTAATGTGTGTTTATTTCATTTCTATTCAGTTTGTAATATTGATTGTACGAGGGGTTTATGTGTAAAATTGGGACCCTGGGTCCCACGGGCCCCCCAGGCCCCATCCCATTGAGCCACCTCAGCCTAGGGTCCCATGTGGGGTCAGTCAACCTTCCACATGGAGGTTTCTAGAAGGGTGGGCCAAGTGGGGGACAAGGGACTTGGAAAGTCCACATTTGGCCACCCACCCTCACCTACCAATTCAACCTTCTACTCCTTGGTCCAAGGGCCGCCCCCCCCTTGTTTTTTTTATATAATTTTTGTGTGATGTTCACATCTCATCCCAGCCCTCCATCCCCTTCCCCTAGATCCAATGGTGGATAATAGATGTGAGATGTAACACATAAATACTTGTATTTTCCCATTTTGAGGAATTAATGCCATTTTAAACTTGAAAATTGTTGGAGCATGGCCTAGGCCGCCCCCTTCCTCTCTCCCTCTCCCCCTTGGATGCTGTGAAGGCTTCCATTCTAAGGTGTGACTCCTCGTGTATCGGTTCCGACGATTGTCGCCGCCGCCACGAGCCGCTACCGCACCGCCATCGCCATCAACGAAGTTCTACCTGCGCAGTACCACAGCAGCTTGTGTGAAATTCACAGGTCTTCCCCGAGCTCATTTGACTACCAAATTTGGAGGAGTTGTTCCTGGGATGTTCCTCTCCACGCACAAAAATCAGGCCAGCATTCAGATCACGTTTCCTATTTTTTTATTTTCGTCCACTCTTCCATTTTGGTTCTACCAGAGTTCTGTCCAGGTTCACCTCCGTCCTGAGTTTCATGTCTTAGATCCACTTTTTGATTTTTTTTAGTTCGTACAATTTTACTGGGGGTTCCATCCATCCATCCCTTCATCGTACAATTTTTGATTCAGACTCCACCTGTTCCCAGATCCGACCACCGGTCACCCCAAAAATCATAATAAATCGCAGCCACCTCCAAATCAAATTCTCAAAATATCCCCAATTCCGTGGTTTGATTACCTACAACTTTTAAGATGAGCGTGAAGTCTGAATCCAACTGTACGTAGGCGGTCAACGGCCATTTACAGGAAACTGATATGTTGATATGAGATTTCAGGAGCTGTGGAGGAGAGAATTGCAAAATAGTTAAAGCCCAGGTCCGCGCAGGTTCAGAAGTGTCCACTAGCCCTAGATTGAAGGATTTCGAATCCTCTTTCCAACGGCACTGGTTTTATCGCATTCCGGCAACGGGGCTGATCGCAGCGGCCGTTTTCGCCGGAGCGCGCGCTGCTGAAATTGCAACATCAGCTCGTGGACAACATCCTCTCCACTTGGGAACCGGGGCACCCGGCCTCCAGTGAGTGTCGCCGGCTGACCGCCGTCCAGGGAAGCGTGCTGCCAGGGGTCCCCATTATAGTGGGACCCACCCCGCCAGATCCGGAGGATAGGACAGCGTGTGGGCCCCACGGCCCTTTGATTGCGCCGTCCGGAAAACACGAGAACGCGGAGTTCGGCGCGTCGAGACGACATCAAGATGCTGCCCGTCAACCTGATTTGCGTGATCCCCGGGGCCCACATGTGACCTTTTACCTCCCTGTGTGGAGTGGGTTGAATCTCTTTGTACCGCTGTGAATTATGTTAACCGGGGGCCCGTAAGTCAGCCGGGGTGTCTTCGCCACGCCGGGTGCGTGGAGGTAAAGGTCTTAACTCCTTGGCGTTACATTGCTTAGCTAGTATACGGTCTTAGGCCACTGCCGAGAGTGTAGGTACTAGCCCGTGTGTCCATGTCACCGTTGTGAGAGTGAGAGTGACCCGTCCCGCGACTCGATCCGAGTCCGGAAGTTGAGTCGGACTACCCTTGACCTCCACAGGTTCCTTAACCGCGCACGGTCCGCGCTTTCCCTCGCTTGGGATGACGAGTGAGCTTCCACTTCTGTTAGCGACGTTTTGCCAGTAGTAGCTTGTAGTGTCGGGCTTAGTGTCTCCCTGGTGTGTGTTGCTGGTCACGTCAACATCTAGAGTCTGAGGTCCACCCCACGTAGAGTCGCCTCCCGTGTCCGTCCCGCATCACCCACGGACCACCCTATTGGCTAAACATGTCTTGTGGCGCACCCTTCATGGGGCGTCATAGACTGTGATGGTTCCTAGAAGGACCGTCACACCGTCCTGATGGCAAAACGGCGGGAAACGCCCAAAAACACCAACCATGCCCCCATACCTCCATAGGAGCGGGGGAAATCAAGGGGGAAGCCCCCTAGGGACCCCTAACATGCATCTAAACCATTAAAAGGTCGAATAACAGCCTAAAAACATAGATCGGGCGAACTCTCCCCAAATCATGGAAAACCCCAACCCGACATGGAAACCCATCTCTTGGCCTTCCCTCGGGGTAGAAACCACGGGAATGGAACGCGGGGAGCTAGGGAACGGCACCCTACCTCAATCTCGCTTTGGGACACGCCGGATCATCCATAAACTGTGAAGAACGCTTTTAGAACCCTCGCTCCTTCACGATTCCCCACAAGCTTTATGCCGCCTCGATCGCCTCGCGGTCGCCCACACCGTCGCCCCACGTCGTCTGCAGCCAAGGGGGTACGCCGCCACGGTCGTCGTCGATCAAAGAGAGAGGGAGAGAGGTGCTCACGGTGGGGAGGAAGAAGGAAAGAGGAAGAAGAAGAAGAAAAGGTGGGGGAGAGAGAAAAAATGTAAGGGGTATTTATAGAAAATCCAAAAATTCCAGAAAATACCAAAAAATAGAAAATCACGTTTTCGCGATCCTCGGAACGCACCGATCGTAACGGTACAACTCTTGCCTAGATGAACGACCCGGTTCACCTGCAACGAGGTTCCGAAGGAATTGCCGAAACCCGCACGCGAAAATCAGAAAACACGCGCACAAAAGCCGCGGACACACTCCGGGCCTCCGAAACAACTCTGGATCGTGCCGATCCGAACACAAAAGATGTCCGAAATAAAATTTTGGACACAAAGGAGCCAGACACTCCGAGAAAGTAGATCCGGGACCCAAAAGAAAGGATCTGAAAGGTCTGGGATATTACAGCCCTCCCCCCTTAAACAAATTTTGTCCCCGAAATTTAAGGACAAAGCTCAGGGGAAAAAGAGGAAACTCACTCGAACAGGTAAGGGAACTGCTGACGCATCTCATCCTCATGTTCCCAAGAAGCATCACCACCAGAGTGTCATTGCCACACCACCTTAACCAAGGGGATGACCTTGTTCCGCAGGCGCTGCTCTCGCATATTCTTAATGCGGACGGGAAACTCTGGGAGAGAAAGATCTGGAGTCACCTCGGGCCAAACAGAATCCTCAAACACATGAGAGTTGTCGAGCATATACTTCCGCAACATCGAGACATGGAACACGTCATGCACCGACGCCAACTCAGAGGGTAACTGCAGCCGATAGGCTACCTCACCAATGCGCTCCACGATGAGGAAAGGACCGACATAGCGGGGACTCAGCTTCCCACGCCGTCCAAAGCGCATCACCCCCTGCATCGGAGAAACTCTCAAGAACACATGATCGCCAACGGTGAAAGTGAGAGGCTACCTCCTCCGGTCAGCATAGCTCTTCTGGCGACTCTAGGCCGCCAACATATTCTGACGAACTAGGTGCACAACATTCACACATTACTGCACCAACTCCGGTCCCGTCAAAACACGCTCACCAACCTCGAACCAATCAAGTGGAGTCCAACACGGACGCCCATACAACGCCTCATAAGAAGCCATGCCGATGCTCGAATGATAGCTGTTGTTGTAGGCAAACTCCACGAACGGTAGGTGGTGAAACCAACTCTCCTACCACTCCAGGCAACAGGATCTCAACATGTCTTCCAAAGTCTGGATGATCCTCTCTGACTGACCGTCTGACTGAGGATGATATGCTGAGCTAAATGCTAACTCCGTGCCAATAGCTCGCTGGAAACTCCTCCAGAATCCAGAAGTGAAACGCGGATCTCGATCTGACACAATGGAAATGGGAATCTCATGTAAAGGCACGATCCGCTCCACATAGTGACAAGCCAACTTGGGCACACTCCAGCTGACTTTGATCGATAACAACCGAGCCACTTTTGTCAGCCTATCCACCAGCAACCAAGTACTACCCTGCCCACTCGGAGTCCTCGGCAATCCCACGACAAAATCCATGGTCACGTGGTCCCATTTCCAAGCAGGAACATCCAAGGGCTGAAGAGTACCTCCTGGTCACTGATGCTCCACCTTCACCTGCTGACAGGTCAGGCACCTGGCCACGAACTCGGCAACATCTCTCTTCATGCCAGGCCACCAGAACTACCTCCGCAAGTTCCGATACATCTTCGTCGCACCCGAATGTATGGTGTACCTGCTCCCATGAGCCTCGCGCAACACCGCACGACGAACCCGATCATCGGTAGGGACGTACAGCTTGCCACGAAACCTCACAGCACCGTCCTTGCCGAGCTCCACATCAGCCAGAGCCAAAATCTGGGGCAACTCAGGGTCTGCATGCTGAGCCTCTGTCACTTGACGGCGGATAGCAGGAGTGACAGTCAGACTCGCAAGCAGCGCTAACCCTGGCTCTCGGGGAATCTAGAGCCTGAATGACACTTCGGGCACTTATTCCCAGAGCCTCCACTTCCTCATCATCAAGGCACTGACCGTGACCTTCCGACTCAACGCATCGGCGACGACATTCATCCTACCCGGCTGATAAGATAGGGTGAAGTCATAATCCTTCATATACTCCATCCAACGCCTCTGCCTGAGGTTAAGGTCCCTCTGAGTGAACACATACCTCAAACTCTGATGGTCAGTGAATACCTCAAACTTCTCACCGTACAGATAATGCCTCCAGATCTTCAACGCGAAGATCACTGCAGCCAACTCCAGGTCATAGGTAGGGTAGTTCTCCTCATGTGGCTTCAGCTACCGTGAAGCATACGCCACCACTCTACCATGCTGCATCAACACAACACCCAATCCGACCCCGGAAGCATCTGTACACACCACAAAATCTCTCGATCCAGAAGGCAAAACCAACACCGGAGCCAAGGTGAGCAATCTCTTCAGTTCCCTGAAACTCTGCTGACACTCATCAGTCCAGACAAAAGGCACATCCTTCCGCGTAAGTCTGGTCATCGGAGCCGCAACGCGAGAAAAATCCTGAATGAACCTCCGATAATAGCCTGCAAGCCCCAAGAAACTCTGGATCTCCGTCACAGACCTCGGCTTCGGCCACTGCATTACTAACTCGACCTTGGCGGGATCCACGGAAATACCATCACCAGAGATCACGTGCCCCAAAAAGTGCACCTCACGAAGCCAGAACTTGCACTCACTGAGCTTCGCATACAACTGGTGATCTCGCAACGTCTGCAGCACTACACCCAAATGGTACGCGTGTTCCTCAGCAGACTGCGAATAAATAAGGATGTCGTCCACAAGTACGACCACGAACTGGTCCAGATAGGGATGAAACACCCTCTGCATCAAGTCCATAAACGTTGCGGGGGCATTAGAGAGCCCAAACGACATCACCAAAAACTCATAATGTCCATATCTCGAGCTGAACGCATTCTTATCCACGTCAGACTCTCGAATCCGCAACTGAAAATAATCGGACCATAAATCAATCTGCGAGAACACTCAAGCAGACTGAGGCTGGTGAAACAAGTCATCAATCCACGGCAACGGATACATGTTCTTAACGGTTACCTCGTTCAACTGCCGGTAGTCAATGCACAGCCTCAGACTACCATCCTTCTTCTTCACGAACAACACTGGCGCACCCCACGGGAAAAACTAGGACGAATGTATCCCTTGGCCAACAACTCCTGCAACTGCTCCCTCAACTCTCTCAACTCAGCGGGAGCCATACGATAAGGAGCCTTCGACAAAGGTCCCATACCAGGCACAATCTCAATCACAAAATCAATCTCCCGCTGGGGAGGCAATCCAGGTAAGTCCTCCGAAAAAATATCGGGAAACTCGTACACCACCGGAATGTCCTCGACATCCGGCTCCATCTGGTCTGCCACGACCACAGAAGCGAGAAAACCCTGGCAACCCGTGTCAAGCAAACGATGAGCCCTAATAGCCGAAATAAGGAAGCGAGAAGAGGAAGACCTAATACCTTGGAAATAGAAGGTGGAGCCACGAAGTCACCGGAAATAAACCCTCTTCGAGCCGCAATCCACCAAAGCATGATGTGCCTCGAGCCAATCCATGCCCAAAATCATATCAAAGTCTTGAAGCGGTAACGCATAAAGCCTGGCCGGCAAACTCCGCCCTTCAACCCACATTGAAACCTTATCAAAATAATACGAAGTGATCATAAAATCACCCGAAGATAACTCCACTGCCAAATCACAAGACAACTAGGTCACCGGCTCCTCGATACTCAGCACGAAATCCTCTGAAATAAATGAATGAGACGCGCCAGAATCAAACAAAACCTGAGCTGCGCAACCTAAAATCTGAACGGTACCTTCCACAAGCTGTGACGCCACTACCTCTACCCTGGTCATATATGTAATCTGGCCTCAAGCTCTCTGCCTGCCTCCCACACTCACTGACCTGGGTAGTGGCGGATACTGCACCTGCACCTGCTGCTGCTGCTGCTGCTGTGGCCTCTATTGCTGGGGATACTGCTGCTGCGGAGGAAACTGCTGCTGCTGCTACTGCCTCTGAGGACAATCAAACGCCATATGCCATGGCTGGTCACACCTGAAACAAATCACCGGTGCCGTGCACGGCCTGCCTGGATGGGACTCGCCACACCGGGGACACGGTCCTCACGGTCCACCCACTGATCCCTGGCGCTGAAAAGGGACCGGCTGCTGTACATTGCCCGATGACACCTGCCTCTGATCCTTGTGCTTCTTACGAAAACTCTTCTCGAGAAACTTCTTCACCTTCGAGCCAAAAGACACAGATCCTGTCACTGACGCCGCTGGTGTCGGCGCTCCTGAACCCCACGTCGCATGCTGAAAAGAGCCCTGCTGCTGGGTAGCCGACTGCTGGCTGCGGCCTGACAAGGACTGCCCCTGGCTAATCGGTCCCCGAGTCCTCTGTGATGGGACCGGTGCGATGGATTCAAAAGGGGGGGGGGTGAATGAATCCCTCTCTAAAACTATGCCCAATTAAAACTTATAACAAACAGAGATGCAGAATTAAAACCCACGAGTGCCTTAATCAACTTATATGCACCCTTTGAAAGATGGAAGGAAGATAAGAGAGACTGTACTTCTGATCTACTCCATATAAACTAAAGAGATGACTCAGTTAATCTAATCAACTAGACTCTATCAAGACCAGAATCAAATGCACGGTGTGCAAACCTATCTCTCACTAGATATAAGATTAGACTATCATGAACGTTCCTAAGCATACATCTAGCGGAGCAGAATAAACAATCAAACCACGATGAATAGAAGATTTTAAGGTGGTTTGGTCCTCCAGACCTACGTCCACCCCACACTCCAACCAGAGTGTGGCTTCCCGCTGATACACAGCTTAACAGCTGGGCCTCACAGCTTGCCTATATCCACTGAGCATCACAGCTTACTTCTGCTGGGTAAAACAGCTTAGCCATCCGCTGACACACAGCTTGACCCGCTGGGCATTACAGCTTCGCCATCCAGAGGACACCACACCTTTGCAACCGATGAGGCTAATAGCTTAACCCATCCAGAGGAATCCTCCTCTGCTACAGCTGAGCAACACAGCTTGCTCTGCTGACAAACAACTTAAAATAACAATGAAAAGGAAGACAAGAAATGAGAAATGACAGCAACTGAAAGCTGTAAACACTAAAGCGCAGATTTTGCTCTCAAGGAGCTGACTGGATTGGATTTGATCCAAATTCTAGTAGGGACTAATCTTCAGATGAAGCTTCTCCTCTTCTCTTCTCAAACTCTCAATCTCTCTCTCTCTTCCTGTGTAACGACCCGAGAATCCGATTACCGGGAAGGCCTGAGAACCTGAGACTCGCACCGCCACCCACGAGCCCGAAGACTCGGAAGGGTTAGAAGGATGGTGTGGGAACTACACAAGTATCATGAGTAATTGTAGAAATTAAACAGTTTATATTATTAAGCAGGAAATAAATTAACATTTCACATGGTCCACAAAATAACAATAAAATAACAACAGTAGTCCACAACTAGTACAGAGACAAGAAAAGAAAGTACAGCTACACGGGGCATACCCCGACTCTGACCTCTGGCACTACCTCTGGGCACCCGCACCATGCTACGTCCCAGACGCGCTCCCCTGGGGCGGCGCCTCACCTGAAACACGGTGAAAACACGCAAGGAATGAGTCTCGGAATAAGACTCAGTAGGGATCACTCGAACCCTACCTCGTAAAATGGGAAACCACTACGCTAGCGGTAGGAGAGTACCTCAGAAAGGAAAGCCCTGTACTCTACAAAATAAAGGTCCTACGGCACGCAACCCGAGACACGTGCCACGGTGAGACAACCGAAACTCAACGGTCGACCCGGTAAACCTGAAGGCCAAAGCCACGAAATTGACAGTCTGACACTCTGCACTCGACAGGAGTACCTCCCACTAGAAGCACAGTCGGTAGCGTCCCCTGACGTCTTACACCGCGCCGCAGGTGAACTGCCTGACGTGGTAGCACCCACCAAAGGCACGAACACCGCACAAGAACCACACACAAGTGACCAGCTGGGGTCACGCCCGTCGACGTGGATCCAACCGCCCCCAACCATGTGTGCACACACAGACCGCGCCTCCCTGGTCTGGCCCTCTGACCGGTTTTTCCCTCAGTCGGACTCTGGCTGCAAGACGTGGGGCCCGACGGCAACCGGTCCACAAACCGCCTATAAGGGTAAGCCCGTACACCACTCCCTAGTGCGACCAGCACCGCGTACTGGTAGGCTACGACTAGTGGAGGGTCACTGAAGGAGTAGACTCTCAAGTCACGGAAAATGACGCCCACATCCGACGACACACGGGGACCACCCTACGCACCGGCCCCGTCGCACGGTGGCTACAGTCGGACTAGAAACGGGGTTGCAACCCTCTCGGGGCAACCAGGCGCCTGACGGTCCACCCCTGGACCGTCACACACACGTGACGGTCTAGGCGGGACCGTCACAGGAATTCTGACGGTCCTACGTAGGCCGTCACACGCTCAGAGCAAAACATGATGTAACGCGCCTGCCCAGACGCGTTACGGACTGTGACGCGCCCACGTAGGTGCGTTACAGGGTGTGACGGCACACACAGGGGGCGTCACACAGCCTAGGGGTTCAACCACCCAAAGGCGCCCTGACGCGCCCACCTTGGGACGTTACAAGGATGTGACGCGCCAGACCTGGTGCGTCACATGCCTTGACCCCCAACGGTCAAAACAACGGTCACAAACCAACGGTCGGATGCATCTGATGGCCCACCTGAGGCGTGTTACACGCCTGTAACGGTCTATCGGGGGGCCGTCACACCCCCATCCCCCAACTGGTTAACAGGGGCTGTGACGCAGCCTCCCAGGCGCGTCACACGGCTGTGGCGGTCTATCGGGGGACCGTCACAGCCCCTGACCCCCAAAGGCAGACAAAGGGCGTGTGACGCACCCTTCCAGACGCGTCACACCGTGTGACTATCCCTGGAAGGACCGTTACACACACCCGACGGTGAAACGGCGGGAAACGCCCAAAAACTCCGACCACGCCCCCATGCCTCCACTGGAGAGGGGGAAATCAAAGGGGAAGACCCCTGGGGACCCCTAACATGATTCTAGGCCACCAAAATATGAAATCATGCATCAAATCCATAGATCGAGTGAGCTCTCCCAAAATCATGGAAAACCCCAAACCCGCTCAATCACGTCCCTCTCGGCCTCCCCTCGGCCTATAAATCGCGAAAATGAACGGCGGGGAGCTAGGGAACGTCACCCTACCTCAATGGAGCGAATGCTCCGCCGAATGGTCCGTGAACCACGAAGAACGCTTTAGAAAACCTCGCCTCTTCACGCTTCCCACGCTCGCCGCACGCCCACGAGATTGCCTCGCCACCACCCACGTCGTCGCGCCGTCGCCCCGCCGCCGTCTGCAGCCGGAAGGGAGCTAGCCGCGCTCGAACGGGAGGAAGAGAGGGAGAGAGGGAGGTCGCGGTGGGGAGAAACGGAGGAGGAAGAAGAAGAAGAAAGAGAAGGTGGGGGAGAGAGAAAATAGGGGGGGGGTATTTATAGAAAAATCCAAAAATTCTGGAAAATACCGAAAAATAGAAAATTACGTTTCTAGGATCCTCGGAGCGCACCGATCGCAACGGTACCACTCGTGCCCAGGTGAACGACCCGGTTCACCCGCAGTAAGGTTCCGAAGGGATTACCGAAACACACACCGAAAATCGGAAAACCCACGTGGAAAAGCCGCGGAACACTCCCGGGCCTCGAAACAACTCTGGATCGCGCCGATCTGAACATGAAAGATATCCGAAACGAAATTTCAGACACAACGGAGCTGGACACTCTGAAAAACCAGATCCTGGACCCATGAATAAGGATCTGAAAGCTCCGGGATATTACAACCCTCCCCCCTTAAGGAATTTCATCCTCGAAATTGAGAACAACCCAAGGGGAAAGAAGAGGAAGACTCACTCAAACAGGTACGGGAACTGCTGACGCATCTCGTCCTCACGCTCCCAAGAAGTCTCACCACCAGAGTGCCGCTGCCACACCACCTTCACCAAGGGGATGACCTTGTTCTGCAGGCACTGCTCTCGCCTATCCTCCACGCGGATCGGGAACTCTGGGAGAGAGAGATCTGGAGTCACCTCGGGCCAAATAGAAATCTTGAGCACATGAGAGTCATCGGGCATATACTTCCGCAGCATCGAGACGTGGAACACGTCATGCACTAACGCCAACTCAGGGGGTAACCGCAACTGATAAGTAACCTCACCGATGCGTTCCACAATGGGAAACAGACCAACATAGCGGAGACTCAGCTTCCCACGCCGTCCAAAACGCATCACCCCCTTCATCGGAGAAACTCTCAAGAACACATGATCACCCACGGTGAACTCGAGGGGCTGCCTCCTACGGTCAGCATAGCTCTTCTGTCGACTCTGGGCCGCCAACATGTTTTGACGAACCACGTGCACCACATCCACACATTGCTGCACCAACTCGGGTCCCGTCAAAACATGCTCACCAACCTCAAACCAATCAAGTGGAGTCCGACAAGGACGCCCATACGATGCCTCATAAGGAGCCATGCCGATGCTCGAATGATAGCTGTTGTTATTGGCAAACTCCACCAACGGTAGGTGGTGAATCCAACTCCCCTGCCACTCCAGACAGCAGGATCTCAGCATGTCCTCCAAAGTTTGGATGGTCCTCTCTGACTGACCATCTGACTGAGGATGATACGCTGAGCTAAATGCCAACTCTATGCCAAGAGCTCGCTGGAAACTCCTCCAAAATCCAGAAGTGAAGCGCAGATCCCGATCTGACACGATCGAAATGGGAATCCCATGCAACGGCACGATCCGCTCCACATAAAAACGAGCCAACTTGGATACACTCCAGCTGACCTTAACCGGTAACAACCGAGTCACCTTCGTCAGCCTATCCACCAGCAACCAAACACTGTCCTGTCCACTCGGGGTCCTCGACAACCCCACCATAAAATCCGTGGTCACGTGGTCCCACTTTCACGCAGGAACATCCAAGGGCTGGAGAGTACCTCCTGGTCGCTGATGCTCCGCCTTCACCTGTTGACAGATCAGGCACCTGGCCACAAACTCAGCAACATCTCTCTTCATGCCAGGCCACCAGAATTGCCTCCACAAGTTCCGATACATCTTTGTCGCAC
Organism: Amorphophallus konjac; assembly: GCA_022559845.1. Taxonomy (NCBI): domain Eukaryota; kingdom Viridiplantae; phylum Streptophyta; class Magnoliopsida; order Alismatales; family Araceae; genus Amorphophallus; species Amorphophallus konjac. The sequence continues at coordinate 283,857,179 of CM040120.1, read as the reverse complement.
CCGGGTGTACGGTGTACCTGCTCCCATGAGCCTCGCGCAACACCGCACGACGAATCTGCTCCTCCGCTGGGACGTACAGCCTGCCACAGAACCTCGCAGCACCGTCCTCACCGAGCTCCACATCAGCCATCGCCAAAATCTGGGGCAACTCAGGGTCCGCATGCTGAGCCTCTGTCACCTGTCGACGGATAGCAGGAGTGACAGTTAGACTCGCAAGCACTGCTAACCATGGCTCCTGGGGAATCTTGATCTTGAAGGACACTTCGGGCACTTGTTCCCAGAGCCTCCACTTCCTCAACATCAAGGCACTGACCGCGACCTTCCGACTCAAGGCATCAACGACGACATTCATCCTGCCCGGCTGATAAGACAAGGTGATGTCATAATCCTTCATGAACTCCATCCAATGCCTCTGCCTGAGGTTAAGGTCTCTCTGCGAGAACACATACCTCAAACTATGATGGTCAGTGAACACCTCAAATTTCTCACCGTACAGATAATGCCTCTAGATCTTCGGCGCGAAGATCACCGCCGCCAACTCAAGGTCATGGGTAGGGTAGTTGTCCTCATGGGGCTTTAGCTGCCGAGATGCATAAGCCACCACTCTACCATGCTGCATCAACACAGCACCCAATCCGACCCTGGAAGCATCTGTACACACCATAAAATCTCCCGATCCAGAAGACAAAACCAATACCGGAGCCGAGATGAGCAATCTCTTCAGCTCCCTGAAGCTCTGCTCACACTCCTCAGACCAGACGAAAGGCACATCCTTCCGCGTGAGTCTAGTCATCGGGGCCGCAATGTGAGAAAAATCCTGGATAAACCGACGATAATAACCCGCAAGCCCCAAGAAACTCCGGATCTCCGTCACCGACCTCGGCCTCGGCCACTGCATTACTGCCTCAACCTTGGCGGGGTCCACGGAAATGCCATCACCAGAAATCACGTGCCCCAGAAAGTGCACCTCGCAGAGCCAGAACTCGCACTTGATGAGCTTCGCATACAACTGGTGATCTCGCAACGTCTGCAGCACTACACCTAAATGGTATGCCTGCTCCTCGGCAGATCGTGAATAAACAAGGATGTCGTCCACGAATATGACCACGAACTGGTCCAAATACAGACGAAACACCCTCTGCATCAAGTCCATGAAGGCTGCAGGGGCATTGGTGAGCCCGAACGGCATCACCAAAAACTCATAATGTCCGTACCTCGTACTAAATGCAGTCTTCTCCACATCGGACTCGAGAATTCTCAGCTGATAGTAACCGGACCGTAAATCAATCCGCGAGAACACTCGCGTAGACTGAAGCTAGTCGAACAAATCATCAATCCGCGACAACGGATACTTGTTCTTAATGGTCACTTCATTCAGCTGTCGATAGTCAATGCATAGCCGCAGACTACCGTCCTTCTTCTTCACAAACAACACGAGCGCACCCCAAGGGGAAAAGCTAGGACGAACGTACCCCTTGGCCAGCAGCTCCTGCAACTGCGCCCTCAACTCCCTCAACTCAGCGGGGGCCATACGGTAGGGAGCCTTCACCAAAGGTCCCGTACCAGGCACAACATCGATCACAAAATCGATCTCCTGCTGGGGAGGTAACCCAGGCAATTCCTCGAGAAAAATGTCGGGAAACTCGCACACCACCGGAATGTCCTCGACATTCGGCTCCATCCATTCAGTCACAACCACGGACACGAGAAAATCCTGACAACCAGAATCAAGCAATGGACGAGCTCGAATAGCGGAGATGAGGAATCGAGAAGAGGTGGAACGGATACCTTGGAAATAGAAGGTTCGCTTGCTCGGATGCTGGAAGTAGACCCTCTTCATTCCACAATCCACCACCGCTCCATGAGTCTCGAGCCAATCCATGCCTAGAATCACATCGTAATCCCGAAGCTGCAGCGCATACAACCTGCCTGGCATACTCCGCCCATCGATCCAAACCGGAACCTGATCGAAGCAATACGGGGTGACCATGAAATCACCCGAAGGCAGTTCCACTGCCAAATCACAAGGCAACTGGGTCACCGGCTCCTCGATGCTCAGCACAAAATCCTCCGAAATAAACGAATGAGACGCGCCAGAATTAAACAAAACCCGAGCTGCGCAACCCAAAACCTGAACGGTATCTTCCATGAGCTGCGACGCCACTGCCTCTGCCCTGGTCATGTGCGTGATCTGGCCTCGAGCTCTCTGCCTGCCTCCCACACTAGCTGACCTGGGTAGCGGCGGATACTGTCCCTGCTGCTGCTGCTGCCTCTGCTGCTGGGGAACCTGCTGCTGCGGCGGCTACCTCTGAGGACAGTCATGCGCCATGTGCCCTGGCTGGTCACACCGAAAATAGATAATCGGCGCCGTGCACTGCCTGCCTGGGTGGAACCCACTACACCGTGGACACGGTCCTCATGACCCACCCACTGATCCCTGACATTGCAAGGGGATCGGCTGCTATACACTGCCCGATGAAGCTTGCCCCTGATCCTTGGACTTCTTCTTACCGAACTCTTTCTTGAAAAACTTCTGGACCTTCGTGCCAAAAGTCACAGATCCTGTCACCGACGCTGCCTGTGCCGGCACTCCTGAACCACTCAACGCGTGCTGGAAGGAACCCTGCTGCTGGGTAGTCGACTGCTGGTTGCGACCTGAAAAAGACTGCCCCTGGCTGATCGGTCCTCGGGTCCTCTGCATGTCCATCTCCAAGGAAGCCGCAACACGAGACACTGTCTCTAGATCAGTGGCCCCGTTCGCAATCAGATGGTGCCTCAGCTCCTGCCTCAAGCCCTGAACGAACTGCGCGGTCTTCACCCTCTCATGCTCCATGATGTGAGGTGCATACCGACCCAGCTCGACAAATCGGGCCCTGTACTGCAACACGGACATGTCACCCTGCACCAGCTCCAGAAACTCATGCATCCGCTCCGTAGCAACGTAGTATGGACAGTACGTATGCTCGAAAGCACTGACGAAGTCGTCCCACTTGACCTGCTCAAGTGGACGAAGCTGAAAGGACGTCTTCCACTCGGAGGACCACCACTTCCGAGCCGTACCCTGCAACTGGTTGTAGGCAAACACCACTCTGTCCTCGGCAGCACTGTTCGCAGAACTGAACACCCGCTCCATCTTGTCAAGCCAATCACGAGCCGCATCGGGGTCTGGCTGGCCGCTGAAGTAAGGTGGATGGAACTGCAAGAAGTCTCTCACTGCTCGGCCTGGCCCACCCCTAGCTGATGAGCCCTCACCAGCCTCTCCGTCGAACTGCTGAGACATAAGCTGGTACATGCCACGGAAGAAATCCTCGGCCCTCGGAAGCCTCGCAGTATCCACTGCCTCGGTGGCCGCTGGTGGCGCTCGACTATGCTCCTCCTGGTCCCTCTGGACCCCCTGCTGGATCTCCTGACCTTCAGCCGATTGCCCCTGCTGAGAGTGAGTGCTCTGCCTCGGTGCCATGCTCGCTCCTGAAGCAAAAGGCAGAAAATACGGAAACAGTAAGGTCAAGAAAAATGCACGATGCCCGATGCCAGCGTCAACTGTACATCATTACTGTGGACTAGTGGACCACTACAATTACTTATAATTCTTGTATAATCCCACAACCGCGCTCTGATACCAGCTGTAACGACCTGAGAATCCGATTACCGGGAAGGCCCGATAACCCGAGACTTACACCGCCACCCACGAGCCCGAAGACTCGGAAGGGTTAGAAGGATGGTGTGGGAACTACACAAGTATCATGAGTAATTGTAGAAATTAAACAGTTTATATTATTAAGTTGGAAATAAATTAACAATTCACATGGTCCACAAAATAACAATAAAATAACAACAGTAGTCCACAACTAGTACAGAGACAAGAAAAGAAAGTACAGGTACACGGGGCATACCCCGGCTCTGACCTCTGGCACTACCTCTGGGCACCCGCACCACGCTGCGCCCCAGACGCGCTCCCCTGGGGCGACGCCTCACCTGAAACACGGTGAAAACTCACGTGACAGGAGTACCTGCCCACCAGAAGCAAGGCCGGATGCATCCACTGATGACTTAGACCGCGTCTCAGGTGTCCCCCTTGACCCCTGGTGGAACGGGGACACCGTACTAGTAACCACAGAACACCGAACAAGGGTCTAGTTGGGGTCGTGCTCGTCAGCACGCATCCGAAGTCCCCGACCACATGTGCACACACTGACTGACTGCACTACGTCAGGCCCTCTAGCTGGTTCGTCCTCCTGGCTGGGACTCGAGCTGCCACAGTAGGAGGCCCACGGTAACCAGCCTAAAGCCGTCTCTCGGGTAGCCTCGCCACCACTCCCTGGTGGGACCACTCGCATGTCGGAAGGCCACGACTAGTGGGGAGTCGCTGGTGTGACCACTCTCCAAAGAGAAACTCCGAGAAACACGCACCCACCCTGCGCGAAAGTCGAGAAGGACCAAGTGGCGACGAGCCACTGGACTCTGGACGGTCCTCTAGACTCACTAAATCTAACGGTCCTTGAGTCACGAGACTCGGGGTCAAGACCGTCGTACGCAACAGCACAAGGTCGTCAATCTAGCCTAATCCCTAGGTCTAAAACCATTGTAACACGAATACCTAGGTAGCTCACGAGCCGCCGAGACCATTCCCTTGGGAAGGGAACTGAGAAGCCTTCCAGCCCTAGGTTGGACAGTTGGACTCACAGTCCGAGGTCACACATATGGCCCACGCGGAAAGCATCGAAGCATGATTCCCAAGGTAACTCACAAGCCACCACACTGATTCCCCATCCCAGGGAAAACCGGAAAACCTCCAGCCCCAGGCCGGATGACTGGACTCGCAGTCCAAGGCCAAACACTTGGTCCACTCGGGAACCATCTTCCGCAGAAACCCACGACATGTGGGGGAACCCCACCGCACTCACACTGATATTTAGTGACTCGATCGAGCGTAACACAAAGCGTGGAACACACACCTACGGGCACGCTAGTCGGGGTAACACGGCACCTCCAAACACCCCAAAAACACGGACACGGAATCTACGGGGTGTTCGGGACACTCAAGAGGCCGACCGTAACTCACGAAAACCACGGTCGAAGAGAAACGGGTCTGTAAACCGCTCGGTGCAGCCCAGAGTCTGGCAGTCCAACCTTGGGCCGCTACAGGCTCTGGCGGTCCAACACTGGTCCGCCACAGAACTCTAGCGGTCCAACACAGGAGCGCTTGATGAAGAAGCAATGCTGGCTCTGGCGCGCCCATCCCAGGTCGCCACAGCGCTCTAGCGGTCAAGCCTTGGCGCGCTAGAAGCCCTCTGGCACCCGTACCTACGACCGCTAGAGGCACGTGACTCCCGACGATCAGAAAGCACGTGACTCGAGAAGCGACGGTCAAAAATGAGGTAGCGGTCTAACCTTAGGCCGCCACACCGTCTGGCGGTTTATCGTGCGGCCGCTAGAAAACATCGGGACCTGCCGACAAAATAGTGCCCTGTGGCACACCCACCTTGGGCCGCCACAGTGTCTGGTGCTCGTACCCTAGGCCGCCAGAGACTCTGGCAGTCTCTGGAAGGACCGCCACAGCAATCCGAGAACGGGACGGCAGGAACATTCCCAAAAACCCATTCCACGCCTCGATCATCCACGAATGATGGGGAAAACAAGGGGGAAGCTCTCCCGACACCCCTAGCATGCATCTAAAGCCCCGAATCGGTCCGAAATCTCACGAAACGGCGGATCTGGCTCACACCCCAAAAACATGGAATTTCCCCAAAATGGCAATAAACCCACGCTCGGCTCGCCATGGGCTACAAAACTCGCGGGAAATGAAATGCACGAGCTGAGGGCTATCTCCCTACCTCCACCGAAGATTTCACGCCCCAAGCTCGCCGATCCACGAAGAAATCGCCACGAAACCCTCGCCGTTCCATGAACCCGCGGCCGAGCTTCACCGCGCCTCCACCGCCTTGATCCTCACCCATCCTCGCCCGTGCCTCACCCGTGCCATCCCCGCCTCACCCGCGCTCCGCTCCGTCGGCCGCCGGAGAGAGAGGGAGAGAGGAGAGAGCGTGAGAGAAGAGAGAGGGAGGGAAGAGAGAAATGAGAGACGGGGAGAGAGAGAAAAAAAGGGGGGGGGGGTTATATAGAAAATCCAGAAATTCCAGAAAATATAAAAAAATAGAAAAATATACCCCCGTGATCCTCGGAACACGTTGATCGCCGTGGTAACATCCCGATGTCAGAGAATGCAATGGTTCACCCTGCGCGGGGTTCCGAAGGTCCGACAGACGGAAAACACGCGTAAAACCCAAAATGCAACCCGGGACCCACAAATGCGCTCCAAAAATTATAGAAAATTACCGGCGTGCTCCTCACAACACCACATACCCAAAGAAACTCACGGACACACCACCAACGGGTCCGACAATCCGGTATAAAAGTCCAAAGCTCACTCGGACATAATCCATAACCCGCGGAAAGATGATCCGAAACTCACGGATCCAGATCCGAAAAACTCGGGGCATTACAACCCTCCCCCCTTAAAGGAATTTCGTCCTCGAAATTCAGGACTAGCACCAAGACATACGGGAAGAACACTATAACCAACCGACAACGCTGTCAGAGCCCCAGCACGGAAAACCTCGAATCTCATGAAAACACCGATCGTGAGGGACACAGCCAGACTAACACCACGAACGACACCTCGCTCCACATGCCACACACATCGGCCATTAGAGCAGGCACAACACAAAAGCACAAGTCTGGTATCACCTCAGTCACAACAAAAACCAATCATGGCACCGCTGCCACCATCTCGCTAACCGAGGAAACGCAGTCCTCGTCACGAGAAACAGCCAGCTGATAGGTCCACGCCCTGCTCAAGGGAACAACCAATAAGAACCTCCATCAGCTCACAATAGCATCTTCTGTCTGTGAAAGACCACACGCCGTTCACCAACTGCTCGTCAACGGGAAACCTCCACCGGCCCAACAGGCACGATCCAACTCACGACAGGCCATCCGCTGACTCACACACAAACAATTACCACATCTCGAGCTGCACTCCTCTCGGACACCGCATCCAAACTCGATCATCGCACCAACTCGACCCTCTCGGGGAGCACGATGAAACCAAATGACAAGATTGATGGGGACATCAAAGCGAGAGCACTGACATTTTAATTTGCATTTATGTCCTTTAGTTTATTTTTATATCCTTGGGAAAGCATATGTGCAATTGTAAGGCTTTATAAGTCAATGTGTCATTCCCTAGGGTTGTTTGGGTTTTTGTGCAAAATGTCAGTAGGTCCACCAAGGGGGCCCTCACTCCTTCCCCACTGGTCCACCTAAGCCATTTGGGTCCATGTGGGACTGGTCAACCATCCTAGGTGGCTTCTAGATGCTTGGACTTTCAAAGGGAGACAAATGGACTAAAAAGTCCAAGATGCCAACCCACCTAGTCAAGGGGGCGCCCTCCCCTTTAATGTATTTAATTGTGGTTCCAAACCACATGGGATAAAAATATTAAAACTCCCTCTTTTACCCCTCCCAATTCTAGATCTAGAGTTATTTAGTGTCTTTTTACATTTCTTATAAATGGCTTGTATTTCCATTTTTACTAGAATTAATGATGGAAATTGTGTGAAATTGTTAGAGCTCCAAGAAGGGTGCGCCCCTCCCCTCTCTCTCCTGCTGTGTTTCTTCCTCTTCTAGTCTTTTAGGGTGTGAGACCCATTCTACCTCCTCCTCTGATCCTCTGAATTCTATTTCTACCGCCACCGCCATCGCACCGCCATCGCGCCGCCGTCATCAACATCGGAGTTCTGTCTACATCAGGATAGATACTCAAAGCTCGAATTTTACCTCTCCATCAGGAGCTCAGATCAAGTCCAAACTTGGAGGGTGAGTCATCCACGTCCACCCCAACCTCCAAAAAAAAAATTCAGTCATTTACCCGTTGTTAAGTATTTTTCCATTTTCGTGTCCCTCAGTATTTCAATTCTATCTTCTGTTCAGATCATGTCACAACAACCCTGTGTTTCCACGTTTAGACCCCCTTCCCCTTATTTTCTTGGGTCACCAATTTTATTAGGAGTTCTGTCCACCACCCCCATCATTCATGAATTTTCTTGGAACTTTTGGAATCCTTTTTGTATTTTTAAAAATTGTTGTCTTTTCCCAAATCTGTTCTGTCCTGTGCATTTCAGATCCGACCCCAGTCAGTATAAAATCCCCAAAAAATCAAAACCTTCACCAAAAGTCAAATACAAATTATCTCCGTCTTTCTCGTTCCTTCCTCTACGACTTTCATGAAGAGGTCAATTTCTAGATCCGAGCTTTGACACACGGTCAACGTCAGTTCTCAGAAAAAATCACTTCTACCCTGAGATTTCGGGTTCTGTCCAACAGCAACTTGTAAAATCGACTAAGGCCAGATCCAAGAAATTCAAAATTATTTCTCTTGCCCTAGATCGAATTATTTTGAAAGTGCTTTCCAACGGTACCTTTTGGGCGTCGATCCGACGACGGGAGTGATCGCAGCAGCAGATCTCGCTAGCTCGCGCATTGTAAAACAGCTGTTGGGTCCCGAAGGGTGGCAATCAAGAGGGGAGGGGTGAATTGATTGGCCAATTAAAAATATCTTGTTATGAAAATTCTTTTCAACAAAACAAGCAAGCACTATAACTCACTCGTACATGAACACACTCGACGGAACATGTGGTTAAGGATAAGAGAAACAAATTAACAATGGTGTACTCTCAGTTCACTGTGAAGCCCACTCGATAGCAAACGGAAAACCAAACCACAAAAGACACTAGGAGTTTTTAGGTGGTTCGGGAACACAACGTATCCCCTACGTCCACCCCTCACTCATGAGGATTAAGACTTCACTATGAAGTGAGTCACACACACGCTGTGAAAGACAGCCAACACACACACACGGTAACCGATCTTGGCCACCGAACCCACACACATACACTCGTGCCACAGAACACGAGCCCACACACTCACAGAAAATTCAGTGCAAGAGTTTAAGGATTACAACATGATTCGCACACAATGAACTAAAAATAGAAAAGATCAGATCAGAAGAGCATAGAATATGATTTAGAACTCCCCCTTTCTCTTCTTCAGATGTTCTTGAACATTGGTTCAGATTTGATGAAGTTTGTTGATGAAGAACAGATGATTGGAGCTTGAACGATCTTGCACCTTTTGATCCGGATGATGCTTTTAGTAGATCGTTGATTGGAGGGTTGTAGGACTCTTCTTCTCTTCACCTTGAAGCTTGGATCTGGTTGGAACAATGGAAGAAGTTCCCTTCTGCTACAAAGTTTTTGCTCTCACAAATGCTAGTTTTTCGATAGAACTCTGCTCATCCCGTTCCTTGCTGCAGCTCAGAACAGTTCTCCTATTTAAAGGAGTTATTAACCCAAATAAAAGAAATAATTAACCTTGGACAGTCCACACGATCTCTAGAGACCAGATCCATACATTTAGGAGAGATTTGGGGGTGATTGGACAGGTTAGAGAAGACTTTCGGACCAAGGAAACCAAAGTCAAACAAAACTGCTTCTAGCAGGTGTCGACACCTACATGAATGCCACTGGCAAGTGTCGACACCTCCATAAGTGGGTGTCGACACTTGATGTCGACACCACAAAAATGCAATTCTGGAAACGCCCCAAGCAGACAGTTGAGTTTCAGATGTCGACACTGGGTGTCGACATCTACTCAAAACACAAAATAACTAATCAGATAGGCTAAGAAAGAACCCAAATACATTACCAAAAGTTGAACCATGAAAACCTTGATTGTTTTGGAGTTTTTCAACCTACAAAAACACTGACTATATGTCAGATTAGTCAAATACAAAATTCTCACATGATTTCAAAGATTTTTCTGTTTGATCACTGAAATGTTGAGAATCTTATGACCTTGATTCATCTTATCATTAAGAGTAAATGTCTAGGATAACAAAATGAATTCAAATGCCAACATTTACCTTATGATTTTACCTGTTTTCATCTCTTGTCTTCAATTCATTGAACCATTGCTTGGGTTGTTCATTCAAGCATTAGTGAACTTCAAGATTCACTTACCATTTCAATATGAAGTCATGTGGAGTAAAAAGTACATATTTAAAACCTTTCCAAGACATGATTAATACACAATGCATTCATTCATCATCAAAACACATTAGTCCACAATTAATAACACAATTAACCGAAAGGGCAAACAATCTCCCCCTTTTTGATGATGACAATAATGATATGTGTTTGAGGGAATTAGAGATTAATCTCGACAACCAAATCAATCATTTCCCATCCATGCAATGAACCACAAGCATTTATATAACACGATTGAGATGGACAATCACAACCACAACAGGATTCCCACAACCATATTATAAGGCCTTTTTAGTTGTTTTTCATAACATAATGCAAGGCATGATGACCGTGCAATGAGAGACGAACAAAGACACAAAAAGATACAAAGATGCAAGACCGACCGACACTAGATCTATTGACCCAACTAGAGATGATATGGGCCATACAGTCATGCAATACTACTAACACACATGCACACATACATATCATATAGCATAAGATAACTCTCCCCCTTTGTCATCAACAAAAATAGAGGAAACAAGGTTTACTAGTAGCGACAGCCATATAGAAGTGTAAGACTCAGTCGGTACCGGGGCCAGGCGGAGGAGGATTGTGGCTAATAAAGGCAAACATGTCAGAGAATTGTTGGTGGTGAGCATCCATGGCCGTTTTGAGATAGTCAAGGGAGTGATTGATGGATTCAAAAGTCTGAAGATAAGTGGTGTGATTCAGCCTCAGTTCTGCAACATCCGTAGTGAGAGAATCCACACTCTCCCGAAGCTCACCTACATCTCCGCTCAAAGTCTCCAATGTCAATTGTGTCTCATAGGTATCTGGTGAGGCGGCGGGAGTCTGAGAAGGCTCCCCCAGGGCAATGGGAACCTCTTCTTCTTCATCCTCATCAGAATCAGCTTCTTGTGCCTTCCCTTTCATAGATTTCAGAGTGCGAATCAAGTGTCCTAGAGGGGTCTTTTTATAACCCATGTTCTTGCAAATGGAGTGAACGGTGTAGATATCACCACTGCGTAAATTCTGACAAAATTCCTTACGCAAGGGAAGACCGGCACAGTCAAATACTTGAGAAAGTGCAGCGGCATAAGGCAGTGTTCTGTTGCGTTGATGGAAACAACTAGTGATGTGTCCAGTAAGGAGAGCTGCAAAATTAATTGGCCGGCGTTGCATAATGCTGTATATAATGAAAATCTGCTGATTTGTGACTTTTTCCCGGGCACCTCCTTTTGGAAGAAGTATAGTGGTTATCATATGATGGAGAATCCTTTGCAAAGGAGGAAAGCGATTTGCATTCAAGCCAATAATAGATCTGTTGCCCAAATCTTCTCCCGTAAGTAATTTATAAACCACTTCTTCATCACACATGGCTTCTCCATACAGATCACCGGCATCAGGCATTTTAAATACGGCAGACATAACTTCACTTGAAATAAGAAATGGTTGTCCATTCATCCGAGTCATATACTTGTTAGACTTGAAAATCATGTTGCCATAAAATTGATGAACAAGTGAATGATAAACCTTGCGATGATCAGCCATGAACGATACTAGACCCTGCTGAATTTGTAATAAGGAAGCCAGTTCAGAAAGAACTTCTGAAATATCATGGAAATCAACCGCCCTAGGACGAAGAACCTTCCGTTCCATCATTTTAAATTGTGCCGGGGTTGGTTGCTGCCTGAATGCCCGTTGTTCCTGGGTTTTAGTTCGAACCTCATATGACCGACGGTCCTCAACAGGTTCCTTGCCGAGTGCTCGCCTTTTGGGTGCCATTGGAATACACGAAGGGGAGATATGGAGCAAGAAAATAAGGATTGCTAGAGAGAGCAATAAACCCCTTACTGAAGATGTGAGAACCTCCACATGTCACCCACTCTTCAGGGAACAAGGGTCGAAGAAAATCCACAGATGCTCGAACAATGGAGAACGCGGGTGCCGCTATGTGTCCGCTTAGTTTAGGGCTAGAAATGGTGATGGAGTGCCAAGAAGATGGAAAAGGTGTGAAAGGAGGGCAGCACTTGGAGTGTAGGGGCGTTAGGGTTTGAATCTTGGAGGGTTCAAAGGGTTGGAAAGGGGTTTATAACCCCTTCCGATCGGTTCACTGCGAACGCGATCGGAGGTGTCGACATGGGTGTCGACACCTTTGGTCACCCTACCGCCCACGAGTAGAAGGGGGTGTCGACACCTCCATGTATATTATGCAACCACAAAAAAAAAATGAAGTAAAGTGTGGAAAATTTGGATTTTCAATATTAAGAAATAAGGCTGGAGCCCCAAATTGATTACAGAAATTAACGAGAGCAAAGAATCGGGGAGAGAACAATTTGGGGAATTCTTTGACATATTTGAACATTTTAGGCTTAAATCCTCAACCGACATTCCTGTCCGACTTGTATGAACTTCTACTGGCATTGCTTTATTAAACAAGAATTGTATAGTCATAGAAGATCAAGGGAGATTATCAAATGGTTTTTAAAAAAAATACATACAACATGCCAGAGTAAATACCATACAGACATACATTGTGCAACATTCAACTCAAGTTGATGAATATGCATGATCAAGAACAACTAATCTAGTGGTGAAATGCATATGCAAATGCATGAAACTAACACAAACACTGCACGACACCTACTAACAAACCAAACGACAAATGCCTAACTCTCTTCTGAAAGAAGTGAATTTGTCTTCATTAAGAGGTTTAGTGAAGATATCGGCAATTTGATTATTTGTGTCAACAATTTTTATTTCAACATCACCTCGACTTACATGATCACGCAGAAAATGGTGCCTAATTTCAATATGCTTTATGCGAGAATGATGCACCGGATTCTTAGATAAATTAATAGCAGAGGTGTTATCACATAGAATGGCCGTGTTTCCTAGTGTGATGCCAAAATCAACCATTTGTTGTTGTATCCAGAGCACTTGGGCTACACAACTTCCTACGGCCACATATTCGGCCTCGGCAGTTGACAATGCCACATAATTTTGTTTCTTGGAGGCCCATGACACCAAGCAGCCTCCAAGGAACTGACAGTGCCCACTGGTGCTCTTCCGGTCTATTTTACAACCCGCGTAATCAACATCAGAATAAGCAATTAATTCAAGACATGAAGTACGCGAAAACCATAAACCCAAATCACACGAACCAACTATATATCTAAAAATACGCTTTACGGCCGACATATGAGAATCTTTAGGATTTGATTGAAACCTAGCACACAAGCATACAACATATTGAATGTCGGGCCTGCTGGCAGTCAAGTATAGCAATGATCCTATCATACTTCTGAACAGAGTTTGGTTGACTGATTTACCTTGGTCATCTTGATCAAGTTTTAATGAAGTGGACATGGGAGTTGGTTGTGGCTTGGTTGTTGACAGATTGAATTTCTTGAGCAGCTCCTTAGCATACTTCTGTTGATTTATGAACAAGCCATCAGCCGTCTGTGTCACCTGCAATCCCAAGAAGAATGTCAACATTCCCATAAGGCTCATTTCAAACTCACTTTGCATTAATCTTGCAAAATCTTCACTAAGTGAGTCTTTTGTGGAACCAAAGATGATATCATCAACATACACTTGAACGATTAGAATTTCCTTACCATTCATTTTTGTAAAAAGGGTCTGATCAACATTACCTCGTTTGTATCCATTATGAATGAGAAATTCACTCAACCGTTCATACCATGCACGGGGTGCTTGTTTTAGACCATAAAGAGCTTTGTCTAATTTGTAGACATGATCTGGATGCTCCGTGTCTTCAAATCCCGGTGGTTGTTCCACAAATACGTCCTCCTGGATATAGCCATTTAAAAAAGCACTTTTAACATCCATTTGAAATAATTTGATGTTATTGCAACATGCAAATGCTAAAAGAATCCTCACTGCCTCGAGTCTTGCTACTGGAGCAAAGGACTCATCAAAATCAATTCCTAGCTCTTGGCGATAGCCTTGAGCTACAAGCCTTGCCTTGTTCCTAGTTACCACCCCTTGATCGTTTGTTTTATTTCGAAAGATCCACTTGGTTCCGATCACTGAATGGTTTCTAGGACGTGGCATGAGGAACCACACTTTATTCCTTTGGAACTAGTGTAGTTCTTCTTGCATAGCCATGATCCAGGAATTATCTTTTAAGGCATCATCTATGGAGTGAGGTTCAAATTGAGAGAGTAAAGCTATGTAATCCAGATTTTCAACTTCCCTGAAGGAGGAACGCGTCCTTATCCCTTCTTCTACATTGCCAATGACAACTTCCGGTGGATGGTCCTTTGGAAAGGTCCACTGCCTTGGTAGTTACTGTTCAACTTGATTTTGCTGAATTTCATCAACATCATGTTGTTTTTCAACATCTGGTGTATCAACTTTCACAACCTGTTCTTCGATATCATCATTTTCAGATGCTTCTTCCTGCACAATTAACTTTTCATTAGTATTCGTGGAGGAAGATTCATCAACAATGACATGAGAACTTTCCTCAACTACTAGAGTTCTCAAGTTATACACTCGATAAGCTCTAGAGCTAAGGGAGTATCCAAGAAATATCCCCTTGTCACTTTTGGAATCGAACTTTGCCAGATTTTGTTTACCGTTGTTATGGATATAACAAATAGAGCCAAAAGGTTTGAAATAAGAAATATTTGGTTTCTTACCTCGGTATAGCTCATATGGTGTTTTCTTTAACAAGGGCCTTACCATGGCTCGGTTGATTATATAACATGCAGTGTTCACGGCTTCAGCCCAGAAATACCTCGGCAAATTGTTCTCATTAAGCATGGTCCTGGCCATTTCAACCAATGTTCTGTTCTTTCTCTCAACAACCCCATTTTGCTCGGGAGTCCTTGATGCAGAGAAGTTGTGCAAATATCCTTGAGCCCTGCAGAAATTATTGAACTCATTATTGTCAAATTCCTTACCATGATCACTCCGCACGGTCTTGATGCAACATCCTTTGTCATTCTGAACTATCCTGCAAAAGGCTTCAAATTCCATCAAGGCATCACTTTTATGAGTAAGAAAGAGTACCCAGCTGTATCTTGAAAAGTCATCCACAATTACAAACCCATACAACTTACCACCCAAGCTATGTGTTCTGCTTGGTCCAAACAAATCAATATGGATCAGCTCAAGGGGCCTAGAGGTGGTCACATCACTTTTACATTTGAAAGAAGTTCTTGTTTGCTTGCCTCTACTGCAAGCTCCACAAATATTGCCATCATCAAACTTCAGCTTGGGTAATCCAACAACCAAATTACTTCTGAACAATTTCAGCATCACATTGAAACTGGCATGCCCAAGACGGCGATGCCAAAGCCAAGCATCATCAACATTTTTAGCAACTAAGCATAGTTTATCATGAGAAGCATCATCAAGATCAATCATATATACATTATTGTGTCTTGACCCAATAAACTTTATTTCATGAGAGTTTCTATCTACCACAGTGCAGTGAATAGAGTCAAAAATCACATTGCAACCTTTGTCACAGAGTTGACTTATGCTTAATAAATTATGATGCAGGCCTTTCACAAGCAAAACATTTTCAATAGCATGAGTTTGGTTCTTACCTATCTTACCTTCTCCAACAATCTTACCTTTGTCTTTCCCCCCAAAAGCTACCATACCACCATCCTTCTCTTGTAGGTCTGCAAACATTTCCTTGTTGCCCGTCATATGTCTTGAACATCCACTGTCCAGGTACCATTTGTTCTTTTGAGCTCCAAGGCAGACCTGCACAACCAAAGAAGGTACTTATGGGGTTTTTGGTACCCAAGCAAGCTTGGGTTCACGATGGTTAGACACATTAGGTCTTTGTGACCTATTCATCATTCTAGCAAAGTGTTCATCATCATTCCTCATAGTTCTGCAATCATACATATCATGACCCAATTTACCACAATAATAGCACGTAGTGAATTTATTTTGACGGTTTCTTCTCCTGTTCATATTCATAGATGCTTGATGCACATGTGTGTGTGAAGAGGAGGGAACCGAACTTCTTGGAACCCAAGGCGTCATGTATATTTTTGATTGAGAACCCTGTCTCTTTTCAAAATTCTTTTGACAACTTCCTTCATGATGATCCACATGATTGTTCATCAATTGTTTCCCTTTTTCCAATGTAGCAAGAGCATTCTTTAACTCATTTATTTCATGCATCAAAATTTCAGATTTTGTTTCTGCATTCTCCTTGGTTTGATTACATGCAGTTCTTTCTAACCTTTCTTGTTCCAATTTCTTTTTCAAGTCTTCATGCATTTTGATAAAAGTCGTGTGATCTTCACGCATGCATGAGCTCTCCTCTTCAAACAATTCAACTTTAGATAAAAGGATTTCATTTTCACTCTTGAGATTGTCAATTTCAGTTTTCATGGAATTGCAAGTATCACATGGATTTTTAACATGAACAACAAGTTCCAACTTCTTTTTCAGAAGTTTATTTTCAGATTTAAACTTTTTACATTTTCCATATAATGATTCATAAGCAATCTGCCATTGTTCACATGTAAGAGATTCGGATTCAGAATCTACCTCATTTGAGTTGTCCTCGTCTGCCATGAAACATAGATTCTGAACAAGTTCATCCATGTCATCCTCATTTTCGGATCCTTCCTCATCTTCGTCGCTCCATGTAGCGACCATGGCCTTTGGCTTCTTAAACTTACCTTTCTTGAATCTCTTCTTCAAATCAGGGCACTCGCCCCGCATGTGACCGGGCTTCTTGCATTCATAGCAGATCACTTCATCTTTCTTGTTGCTTTCATTTTTCTTAGGACCTTGCCATCGTGGTCCTTTTCTAAACTGACCACCGAACTTCCTAGTGTTCTTGACAAATTTTCTAGCTCTTCTGGTGATCATTGCAACAAGCTCCTCATCTTCAGTGTTGGCTGAGGAGCCTTCCTCACTTTCTTCAGATTCTTGCGGTTTTACCTTCAATGCCAAAGTTGTGGCGACCTTTTTCTTTTTGTGATCCTCTTCGCTCCTTTTGATGTTTATTTCGTAAGTCATCAAGGAGCCTACTAATTCATCCAGGGTGAGGGTGCTGAGATCCTTTGAATCTTCAATGACAGTGGCCTTTGTGTGCCACTGTGGTGATAAAGATCTCAGAACCTTCCTCACAAGATCTCGGTTAGAATACTCCTTTCCAAGAGCTTTCAAACCATTCGTGATCTCCATCAACCTTGCGAACATTTCTGAAATAGATTCTTCTGGCTTCATCATGAATAATTCATAATCTCGAACCAGAAGATTTGCTTTGGTCTCCTTTACTTCAGATGTTCCTTCGTATATCAAGCGAAGCTTATCCCACATTTCCTGATCAGAAGCACACATAGAGATTCGTGAGTATTCACTTGGATGTATAGCACATTGTATTATATTCATGGCCTTAAAGTTTGCCGAACAATTACTGACGTGGTCAGCATCCCAATCATCTTCATTTTCAGGCAACTTATAAGGACCTTTGTTTATCACATTCCACACTTCATACTCTTGAGCACGTAGGAAAACATACATTCTATTTTTCCAGTACGTATAATTAGTTCCATCGAAAAACGGCGGTCTGTGAACTGAATGCCCTTCAGGCATCATCCCTCTGTTTGCCATGACAGGGATCAACTCTACGACCGTGAGGTCGACTCAACCAGAGACCAAAGCTCTGATACCAATTGTTGGGTCCCGAAGGGTGGCAATCAAGAGGGGAGGGGTGAATTGATTGGCCAATTAAAAATATCTTGTTATGAAAATTCTTTTCAACAAAACAAGCAAGCACTATAACTCACTCGTACATGAACACACTCGACGGAACGTGTGGTTAAGGACAAGAGAAACAAATTAACAATGGTGTACTCTCAGTTCACTGTGAAGCCCACTCGATAGCAAACAGAAAACCAAACCACAAAAGACACCAGGAGTTTTTAGGTGGTTCGGGAACACAACGTATCCCCTACGTCCACCCCTCACTCATGAGGATTAAGACTTCACTATGAAGTGAGTCACACACACGCTGTGAAAGACAGCCAACACACACACATGGTAACCGATCTTGGCCACCGAACCCACACACATACACTCATGCCACAGAACACGAGCCCACACACTCACAGAAAATTCAGTGCAAGAGTTTAAGGATTACAACATGATTCGCACACAATGAACTAAGAACAGAAAAGATCAGATCAGAAGAGCATAGAATATGATTTAGAACCCCCCCTTTCTCTTCTTCAGATGTGCTTGAACATTGGTTCAGATTTGATGAAGTTTGTTGACAGAGAACGGATGATTGGAGCTTGAACGATCTTACAGCTTTTGATCCGGATGATGCCTGTAGTAGATCATTGATTGGAGGGTTGTAGGACTCTTCTTCTCTTCACCTTGAAGCTTGGATCTAGTTGGAACAATGGAAGAAGTTCCCTTCTGCTACAGTAAGTTTCTGCTCTCACAAATGCTAGTTTTTCGATAGAACTCTGCTCATCCCGTTCCTTGCTGCAACTCAGAATAGTTCTCCTATTTAAAGGAGTTATTAACCCAAATAAAAGAAATAATTAACCTTGGACAGTCCACACGATCTCTAGAGACCAGATCCATACATTTAGGAGAGATTTGGGGGTGATTGGACAGGTTAGAGAAGACTTTCGGACCAAGGAAACCAAAGTCAAACAAAACTGCTTCTAGCAGGTGTCGACACCTGCATGAATGCCACTGGCAAGTGTCGACACCTCCATAAGTGGGTGTCGACACTTGATGTTGACATCACAAAAATGCAATTCTGGAAACGCCCCAAGCAGACAGTTGAGTTTCAGATGTCGACACTGGGTGTCGACATCTACTCAAAACACAAAATAACTAATCAAATAGGCTAAGAAAGAACCCAAATACATTACCAAAAGTTGAACCATGAAAACCTTGATTGTTTTGGAGTTTTTCAACCTACAAAAACACCGACTATATGTCAGATTAGTCAAATACAAAATTCTCACATGATTTCAAAGATTTTTCTATTTGATCACTGAAATGTTGAGAATCTTATGACCTTGATTCATCTTATCATTAAGAGTAAATGTCTAGGATAACAAAATGAATTCAAATGCCAACATTTACCTTATGATTTTACCTGTTTTCATCTCTTGTCTTCAATTCATTGAACCATTGCTTGGGTTGTTCATTCAAGCATTGGTGAACTTCAAGATTCACTTACCATTTCAATATGAAGTCATGTGGAGTAAAAAGTACATATTTAAAACCTTTCCAAGACATGATTAATACACAATGCATTCATTCATCATCAAAACACATTAGTCCACAATTAATAACACAATTAACCGAAAGGGCAAACAACAACAGCTTCAGATCCGTGGGCAGCAAGGTCAACAAGTGAAAACCGGAGCCGACTCGCCTTCCGCGAGGCAAACCGGTGTGCCGCCGTCCCAGGGAGCGCCTCTCTAGGAGCTAACGTCACAGCAGTACCACTCCGGGCCCACTCGGACCCGCCAATGAGCACTTGGGCCCCACGTTTGTGAATATGCGTGCCGCTGAAGCTACATCAAAACGCTGCCCGTCAACCCAAGTTCGGTCCTCTCGGGCCCCATTTGTATCCCGTTACCTCCCTGCGTGGAGTGGGCAGTAGAAACCACTTCTGTAATTATTGTAATAATTGTTTAACCGAGAGTTACTGTCTTGGCCGAGATCATCTTCCCCACGCCCGGAGCGTGGAGGTAAACTCGCTCCCACTATTTATCGCATTTTGCTTATCTCGTATACCTTTTGAATGCCACTGCTTGTGATAGGTAATTAGCTCGATATCTATTTTTATCACCGCTGAGAGAGAGTGAGTGTACCATCCCGTGACTCGATCCGAGTTAACGCGGAAAAGCCGATACCCGAGACTCACGGCCGGTTTCTCAACTACGCCCGGTCCCACGTCTTCCCTCGCTTAGCGACGATCGCGAGCTAGAGTCCCAGGTCGCGTGTCCGTCCCGCATCAATGATCCTGGTGTCTTCAGTCATCACCTCACACGACTCAGACTTAGGGGGGAACTATCCCACGCTGGTCACCAAACCAGGGATAACTATTGCGACACCAACGTCCCATCAAGGACCACCATTCCGACGCCAATCTCACTAAAAGGCCTCCACACATAGGCGTCGCTCTTCCGTCTTGTCTCATCACATCCCTCATCTCAATTAATCCAAGTGGACACCTGCCAATCCCGATTCCGCCCTTACCATAGAGCCACGGGACACCACCGGAAGAATTCATGGCACACGTCTCTAGGGGAGAAAAAGTGCCACCCAAAATTACGGCAACCAGGTCGCCAACACCACGACCAATGCACAATGGGTCCCCAACGATACACATCTTACCGTGCTCGGCTATGAGACTAGCCTTACTAGTCACTCGCTGCTACCAACAGGAACCCACAGCCTGTCAGAGATTACTTCTCCAAAAATGATCTCATATGAGGACACAACTTCCAACACAAGTCGGGCACCCAGCCACCAACTCTGACCATCACCTCCTCGACCTCCGTCAGGCGACATCCTCAACGACCCCATCCGAGTCTAACACCGACGTCTGACACGACTTCCATCACAGGAACCGGGTACTCATGCGGCATACTTGCCAACACATTCCCCAATACTCTACCTGCCAATGCCATGACCACCACACCTCGAGCAATGGCACGGCAACAACACGTCTCGCGTAGAGGAACCAATCCTCAAATGCTCAACGCAACCTCAGGAACTCCACCCGTAGCACCCAACGCTACGATCCTGAACCTGTGGGTTATGTGCCCATCAGGCTTCCGCTGTGCACTCAGATCCACGCGTACAGCCAACACGGTAACTCGGGACTCGCCATCCCGACAATCCACAACTCGGCTGGCCAACTTCAGAAAATAGGGTGCGGAAAGCTCCATTACCTCGAACCCCAGGCACAGATTCACCCAAATGTGGCAATCTCTATAACTCTGCAGGCTCCGATCCGCCACGCATCAGAAAGTTCCAGCACCAGCCAAGAATTCGAACACCGCCCAACCAACACCCATCCTTCCGAAACAGCGCCAGCACCCTTACACACCAGGGGAAATAGGCACAACACACGCAGGCAACCACCTTGCCAAAACACGGATCATGTCTCGCACGGACTTCATGGCACACAGAGGCCAACCAAATCCGGGAACATAATGCAAGACGATGAACCTTAGCCAAACACAATCTCTCCAACCAAAGGAGAAACCGACACACCTCTGATCAACGGAAAACTCCACGCTCGATTTGACCTTGAACCTTGCACATGTTGGGAACATCACCTTCCAGCATCGAGAAAATCATTGCTTCCATTAGGTCAGCGCCTCTGACACACTCAGCAAGTGTCATGTCGGACCACGATCACAGCATCAGTCGATGCACCACCACACAATTCCGTGAACTGTGACACGCCACACCAAGAGCCGTAAGACGAGCCATCACCGGAAACCGTCAACGCTCAACCTCGAGTCTCGAAACTCACCGCGGAACCATTACATCTCAAACCAAATCCAAGACGAACACAACCCACTCGCACACGAGCATAGGAGTAAGACTTACTGGGACACCACGACCCAATCTCGCCTCGAAATCCGCAAGAATAACCGGGACCGACACGTCATTTCTGACGCCACAGAGCACGACAAGAACATCAGTATCAACGAAATAGCAGCTCACCGAGAAGATCTTCAGCTCACCCGAGCACACTTCTTGATCAGAACACCTGTTCTGCCACCTTAAACCACAACCTTAACACATCAGGGGCGGGATAAACCTTAAGCTGGAGTGGTCAGAGTCAACAACAACTCCCTCAAAGCACACTCACAGCCACTTAACCATGACCAATCCTCGCCAGCCACCTGACCTCGCAGTAGACACCTCGAACGTAGCACCACAACAACGCACCTACCGGCAACCTCTGCCCGACACAGCACAATCGGGATCACCACCGATGAGGGAGAAGCTCGCAACCTCGATCGTTAGATCCCACGCCGGCACAAAAGCCATGAATAGCAACCGCCTTCACAGCACCACACATCGCACTCAAGCTCTCAAGCGAGAAATCCAGTGGAAAACAAACACAAAACCCTAAGCCAACTGCCGACTGTACTAGACCTTATGGACTCTGATCACTGCAATATTTTGAATTCTTATGTACGTCCACAACCACCGCTCTAATACCAGCTATGATGACCCAAGATCCGGATACCGGGAAGAACTCGATACCATTTGCATCCTGGCCCGCCGCCCACGAATCGGGAGGGCTCGGAAGGGCTAAAAAGAGTGTGGAGGTATAAAGAAATATGAAATAAAGCAGGACAATTCAACAATTAACAGAAATAAATAAACAACTACTACAACAGAGTCCAGTCTAACAGAAAGTACAATCTAAAGCAGTAAAACATACCACATGCCAAGTGAACACTCGGCTCGGCAAGCTGGTAGCTAAGAACCTCTGAACAGCACCCTCAAACCTCGAGGAAGAATCGCTACACCTGAAAAGCAGGGATGAGTCCCCAAACAGAGACTGAGCAGGGGTCCCGCGGAACCCCAACCGAAACCAACGGCGGTAGCGGAAAGGAAAGCTACAACTACAGCAGGAACAGCAAACCGGTGGTCTGTCAAAACTCGGCACTACAGCTACTCCTACTGTACTATAAAACACATCCCGATCTGACGGTCGGGGCTACCGAACCACCCTAGTACCACTTACCAAAGTAAAAACCCACGGCAACCCCACCGTAGAGGACTGTCTCCCAGGACACGACCAACCTGGACACGCTGTTCATGGTGCAATCCTGACCACCCGGTCGCAGACACCACACCAACAAGACGCAACCTCGGTAAAGCTACTAGCACCCTGGCCACTAACTCGGAAACACCGGTCGGTCCAGAAAATCACGTCTCACAGACGGGAAACAGAATCAGAATATAGGAGAGTCACGTCTCACGTGACAGGAGTACCTGCCCACCAGAAGCAAGGCCGGATGCATCCACTGACGACTTAGACCGCGCCTCAGGTGTCCCCCTCGACCCCTGGTGGAACGGGGACATCGTACTAGTAACCACAGAACACCGAACAAGGGTCTAGTCGGGGTCGTGCTCGTCAGCATGCGTCCGAAGTCCCCGACCACGTGTGCACACACTGACTGACTGTGCTACGTCAGGCCCTCTAGCTGGTTCATCCTCCCAGCCCGGACTTGAGCCGCCACAGTAGGAGGCCCATGGCAACCAGCCTAAAGCCGTCTCTCGGGTAGCCTCGCCACCACTGCCTGGTGGGACCACTCGCATGTCGGAAGGCTACGACTAGTGGGGAGTCACTGGTGTGACCACTCTCCAAAGAGAAACTCCGAGAAACACGCACGCACCCTACGTGAAAGTCGAGAAGGACCAAGTGGCGACGAGCCACTGGACTCTGGACGGTCCTCTAGACTCACTAAATCTAACGCTCCTTGAGTCACGAGACTCGGGGTCAAGACCATCGTACGCAACAGCACAAGGTCGTCAATCTAGCCTAATCCCTAGGTCTAAAACCATTGTAACACGAATACCTAGGTAGCTCACGAGCCGTCGAGACCATTCCCTTGGGAAGGGAACTGAGAAGCCTTCCAGCCCTAGGCTGGACAGTTGGACTCACAGTCGGAGGTCACACATATGGCCCACGCGGAAAGCATCGAAGCATGATTCCCAAGGTAGCTCACAAGCCACCACGCTGATTCCCCATCCCAGGGAAAAGCGAAAAACCTCCAGCCCCAGGCCGGATGACTGGACTCGCAGTCCAAGGCCAAACACTTGGTCCACTCGGGAACCATCTTCCGCAGAAACCCACGACATGTGGGGGAACCCCACCGCACTCACACTGATATTTAGTGACTCGATCGAGCGTAACACAAAGCGTGGAACACACACCTACGGGCACGCTAGTCGGGGTAACACGGCACCTCCAAACACCCCAGAAACACGGACACGGAACCTACGGGGTGTTCGGGACACTCACGAGGCCGACCGTAACTCACGGAAACCACGGTTGAAGAGAAACGGGACTGTAAACCACTCGGTGCAGCCCAGAGTCTGGCGGTCCAACCTTGGGCCGCTACAGGCTCTGGCGGTCCAACACTGGTCCGCCACAGGACTCTAGCGGTCCAACACAGGAGCGCTAGATGAAGAAGCCACGCTGGCTCTGGCATGCCCATCC
Organism: Amorphophallus konjac; assembly: GCA_022559845.1. NCBI lineage: Eukaryota > Viridiplantae > Streptophyta > Magnoliopsida > Alismatales > Araceae > Amorphophallus > Amorphophallus konjac. The sequence continues at coordinate 283,832,852 of CM040120.1, read as the reverse complement.
TAGGCCGCCACATCGCTCTAGCGGTCAAGCCTTGGCGCTAGAAGCCCTCTGGCACCCGTACCTACGGCCGCTAGAGGCACATGACTCCCGATGGTCAGAAAGCACGTGACTCGAGAAGCGATGGTCAAAAACAAGGTAGCGGTCTAACCCTAGGTCGCCTCACCGTCTGGCGATTTATCGTGCGGCCGCCAGACGACGTCGGGACCTGCCGACAAAACAGTGCCCTGTGGCGCACCCACCTTGGGCCGCCATAGTGTCTAGCGCTCCTACCCTGGGCCGCCAGAGACTCTAGCGGCCTTTGGTAGGACCGCCACAGCAATCCGAGAACGGGACGGCGGGAACATTCCCAAAAACCCGTTCCACGCCCCGATCATCCACGGATGATGGGAAAAACAAGGGGGAAGCTCTCCCGACACCCCTAGCATGCATCTAAAGCCCCGAATCGGTCCGAAACCACGCGAAACGGCGGATCCGGCTCACACCCCAAAAACATGGAATTACCCCAAAACGGCAATAAACCCACGCTTGGCTCGCTATGAGCTACAAAACTCGCGGGAAATGAAATGCACGAGTTGAGGGTCCATCTCCCTACCTCCATCGAAGATTTCGCGCCCCGAGCTCACCGATCCACGAAGAAATCGCCACGAAACCCTCACCGTTCCACGAACCCACGGCCGAGCTTCACCGCACCTCCACCGCCTCGATCCTCACCCATCCTCGCCTGTGCCTCGCCCGCGCCGTCCCCGCCTCGTCCGCGCTCCGCTCCGTCGACCGTCGGAGAGAGAGGAGAGAGCGTGAGAGAAGAGAGAGGGAGGGAAGAGAGAAATGAGAGATAGGGAGAGCGAAAAAAGGGGGGTTTATAGAAAATCCAAAAATTCTGGAAAATACGAAAAAAATAAAAAAATATACCCCCGCGATCCTCGGAACACGCTAATCGCCGTGGTAATGTCCCGGTGTTGGAGAACGCAACGGTTCACCCTGCACGGGGTTCCGAAGGTCTGACAGACGGAAAACACGCGTAAAACCCAAAACGCAACCCGGGACCCACAAAGGCGCTCCAAAAATTATAGAAAATTACCGGCGTGCTCCTCACAACACCACGGACCCAAAGAAACTCACGGGCACACCACCAACGGGTCCGACAATCTGGTATAAAAGTCTGAAGCTCACTCGGACACAATCCGCAACCTGCGAAAAGATGATCCGAAACCCACGGATCCAGATCCGAAAAACCCAGGGCATTACAGTTGGTGATGCGGGACGGGACGCGACTCGACCAATTTGATGCAAACCTGGGACTCTAGCTCACGACTCACCCTAGCGAGGGAAACGTGTGGACGTGCGTGGTTAAGAAACCGGCAATGAGCTAGGGTGGTCAATTCTCTCTCGAACTCGGATCGGGTCACGGGATGGGTTTCGCTCTCTCTGGCAGTGGTGATTAAAAATACTTTAACGAGCTAGGACCTATCACAAGCAAGCAGCGACATATTGAAATATATATGAGTAAAGCAAATGCCAAAGAGAGGAGGGGATACGATACCTCCATGCTACCGGGCGTGGGGAAGGCGACCCCGGCCAAGACTCGTACTCCCGGAACAAACAATTACAATAATAACAGAAATGAATTCTACTACCCACTCCACACAGGAGGTAAAGGGATATACGTGGGACCCGGGAGTAGCGAACTTGGGTTGACGGGCAGCAAGTCAGAAGGGCTATCGGACCGGAGGTGGGCTACTGGTCTGACTCGGTACTATTTCGACTCGCTGGACAGCAAGTGAACTCGGCTACGGGGACGATGGCTTTCGATCAACTCCTTGATGCGGCGGTTGGCTGGGACTCATGTGGAATCCTTCTCTTTGATCTCTGAACTCGACGGTGGCCGAATCTGAGTCGGCGTATTTTTTGAGGAATTATCCGGCGGACTGCTCTTGCTGGTCTGACACATAACAGATCAGCGCGACCCGGCGAAAAGAATTGTTGCGACCAGATCCGGAGGCAGATTGAGGCGAGATTGGTGTCGCTGGATAGAGGACTCAAAGGTCTACAACGTAAATTAATTTCACAACCATCCAATGAACGGATTGGAAATGAAAGACTCTGTGGTTTGCTGTTGCTTCTGGCTCGGAATCTAGATCAGACAGGGCAGAATAAGATCTGTATGAAAACGAATTTTGACCCCAAGGAAAACGATCGATCTGGACCTGGGAATTTTATGGGTGGAAGGGGGGAATGTGAGGACGACACATAAATATTTTGGGATTTTTTGGAGATGGCTAACAGGGCGGGAAAAATATAATAACAGACTACTATCCCTCAGATCTACTGATGGGCAGACTGTTAGGGGTGGAACCAAAAGACTGGGAAAAATAGCAAACGACATTTGATTGACCTAAAAATTGAACTTGTGATGGGGTACGATAGGGGGAACAAACCCTCAAAATTTTAGGCCGATCTGATATCTGGATCTGGAGATAAAACCTTTTTCTCAAGCTTCAATTCTGTAGGTCGCAGATCTGGACAACAGGAGGAAGGTGGAGTTGTGGCGGCTCGACGGCGGCACGAACGGAGGTGACGGCGATGGTGGCTGGAAGTCGCATCCAGCGGGGGTAATAGAGGTGGGAATCACTCCCAGAATCAAGGCTTTACACCTTGGATTTGATGCAACTCTCATAGCTGCAAGAAGGGGAAGAGAGGGGGCGCCCAAGGCTTGGAGCAATTTTCTGATTTTCTTCTCATTAATCTATCAAAATATGGAAAATACATTGGTTTTATATGAAATGTAAATGACCTAAACTAACCTCAGATCTAGGGTTAGGGAGGGGTAATTAGGGGAGAGAAGAATTTTCTCCCATGTGGTCAAATACGATAATTATAAAAAACTAAAAAGGGGGGATATTTAAATCCCACATGGGGACAAGGGAGGGCGTGCCCCCCTCTTGGAGTCAATAAGAGGGGCTTGGTCAAGAGTCTATCTTGGACCATAGACAAGCCCCACATGGGTCCTAGAGAGTGTAGGTGGCCCAATGGGAGAGAGGGTGGGGGTCCCGCCGGGCCTACGCGGCCTTTTTGCAAAGAAACCCACCAACTCCTAAGGACTAACACATTGGCTTATAATTGTCATACAATTGACTCAAGGATATAAATGTAAATAAAAAAGTTAGTGGTCTTGCTTTCATGTCCCCATCAATTCTCCCCGGGTGGGAGAAACTCGACCCCGTCGAGTAAGGGGTGCGGCTGCTCAAGTAGCTCCTGCGGATCCGTCACCGTACCAGGTAGCGTGGAGGTACGCTCCACTCCTAGTAATCGTCACCTTCTCATCCCGTATATGTTCTATATGCACACGCTGCTATGGGAATGAGGCTAGTGGTGGACACTCCGGGGTGGGGTCACTCTCAAAGGGAGGAGACGGCTCAAAGACTCACTTGGAATCACCGCTGTGTCCCTTTATGGGACTAGATCCGAGACATTGAGGTAGAGCTGCTCCCAAATTCTGGCAAGTCTACAACGTATGCATTAGATCCGACTTGCCTCACAGTCGAAAGGGACTGACACTTGCGAGCTTGCATTAGACCGACTCGACTCGACGTATGCAGACTCACCATGCACTCGACAAATGTATGTATAGACTCGAAATCAAATAAAGAAAAACACGGACTCACACACATGACCCTAGACAGACCTACTGTTAGACCGACCCATACATATGCCATGGTGGACCAGGACATCCGAATGTGTGCCTTGCATACACACGACACAACCGAATATTGGTGGAATGGAATCCTAAACATCATAACATGCACCATTCATACACTGACGGCCCTTTAGATTTGGAAGGTTTGGGTGGGCTAGGAGAGTTGAATTCTCCTTCTTCCGTACCTCAATGAACGGGCTCCTTGCGGAGTGTAGGTGGACTGGCCTGTGGGGTAGAGGTGTGATAGTGAACTTCCCTGAAGAAGTAGAGTAGATATGGTGGGTCAAGGGGTTCACTAGGGAAAGGATCGAAGGGATCAAAAAATGTGTGACCCCTCGATATGGGTTCTCTCATGACACGGTCCCATGCTTGAAATTCTTGAAGGTGTAGATGGTCACCTTCATGCACTGGGGTAGATGGGACGGTGGTCTCATATAGTAGATATGGTTCCTCCCTCGGGAAAAGTGGAATGAAATCAGGCTCGGCCGGCATAGGGAGGAATAAAAGAACCTCCATGGTGACATGACCCACGGTGCACACAGAGGTAATAGACCCCAAAGTGGGATGGGTGAAGCTACGACCTTTGGGTCGGTCAAAGCCCGGGGTCAACATGTGCGTCAACTTAAACTGCCGGTCTAATCCCTTAATAAGGTCATCCAATGTATCAACATGGTGATAATACCGAAATGTGGTGTGGAATGAGTTGACGAGCACTAGTTGTAGTGCGGGGTCCATGGATGGGTAGAAAAAGACTTTTGGGACCAAACCCTTCTTGAGCCAGCTAAGAAGTGGCTCTACAATGAGTAGCTTCCCTGTTAGAAGCACGGGTGACTCTGGCTGAGGTGGCTCCGGATAAAGATCGGAAGGTGAGAGTGGTGGCAATGGAGCTCTCACGGGTGGGGAAGGAATGTCCTCCCTGAGGGGAAGAGATCCTTGGCGTGGCACCGGGTTGAGGCTATCGGCTACGACCTCCCTATACTTAGGCAGGAGTCCGTCAATCTGGGTATACATCCTATCCACCTTATCTAAAATGATTTTGAAAAGTTTGACAATGGTGGGGTTTGGAGTAGGGGTATCGTGATGGACTCGCCCATAATCACTCGGCCTAGTATTGGGCTTAGGCTCGTCTACATGCGGGGCTCTTTGCCTTCGACTATGACCCACTTGGTGGGAGGTGACTGGGTGGGGTCGGTTGGAGGTGACTAGGCCAGGTAGGTAGACCCTTCTAAGCTCGCCCTTCATCTCACACCATGACTCGATAGGCCATTGCCTCCTAATCTCCCTTAGGCATTCAATGTCTCTCCATTTTTCGACGATTTTGTGAAAAAGCCATTTTGTGGCAAAGACGACTTGCATGGCATCGGACATAATGTAACACTCAAAGTATTTGTCCATAGCGGCTTCCCACTCTAGGTAGTCACTCGGGACTTTGGAGCCATAAAAGTTCGAGGCTTCGGGTCTACGGCGGTGGAGGGGTTGGACTCCCCAGTCTTGGGTGTGTCGCCACCATTCATATGACGTGGGGTTTTGGGGATCCCTGAGACACGGGGGAGCTATAGGATGGCCATGTAGACAGTCGGTGACAAGATAAACTGACTCTCTAATGGACTAGACAATGGACTACTACAACAATGCAAAGTTGGAATGCAGACTCGACTACAAACCTAGACTCAACCAGTAACCGGTACGTGACGGAGGTTTGATCCGAAGATCACACTCACGCAAGTGTGCACTATCCTAATAGGCGTAACCTATCATTCTAGAGACACCTTTTAATATACCAGGTAAAGGGTGCAATGTGACTCCTAAGACAAGACTACCCTAGACTCAACCCTCTCTGATACCAATTTGATGCGGGACGGGACACGACTCGATCGATTTGATGGAAACCTGGGACTCTAGCTCGCGACTCGTCTCTAGCGAGGGAAACGTGCGGACGTGCGCGGTTGAGAAACCGACAATGGGCTAGGGTGGTCAACTCTCTCTCGAACCCAGATTGGGTCACGGGACGGGTTTCACTATCTCTCGCAGCGGTGATTAAAAATACTTTAACGAGCTAGGACCTATCACATGCAAGCAGCGGCATATAAAAATATATACGAGTAAAGCAAATGCCAAAGAGGGGAGCGAAAATGATACCTCCACGCTGCTGGGCTTGGGGAAGGCGACCCCGGCCAAGACTCGTACTGCCTGTACAAACAATTACAATAATTACAGAAATGAATTCTACTGCCCACTCCACGCAGGGAGGTAAAGGGCTACACATGGGACCCAGGAGTAGCGAACTTGGGTTGACGGGCAGCAAGCCAGAAGGGCTATCGGACCGGAAGCGGGCTGCTGGTCCGACTCGGTACTATTCCGACTCGCTAGACTGCAAGCAAACTCGGCTGCTGGGACGGTAGCTTCCGGTTGACTCCTTGCTGCGGCGGTTTGTTGGGACGACGGTGGAATCCTTCTCTTTGATCTCTAAACTCGGCGGCGGCCGAATCTGAGCCGGTGTATTTTCCGAGGAATTATCCAGCGGACTGCTCTTGCTGGCCTGACACGGAACAAATTTGCGCGACCTGGCAAAAAGAATTGTTGCGACCAGATCCAGAAGCGGATCGAGGCGAGATCAGCGCCGTTGGATAGAGGACTTAAAGGGCTACAACATAAATTAATTTCACAACCATCCAAAGAACGGATTGGAAATGAAAAACTCTATGGTTTGCTGTTGCTTTTGGCTCAAAATCCAGATCACACAGGACAAAATAAGATCTGTATGAAAACAAATTTTGACCCAAGGAAAATGGTTGATCTGGACTCTGGGAATTTTATGGGTGGAAGGGGGCATGTGAGGATGACACATAAATATTTGGGATTTTTTGGAGATGGCTAACAGGGTGGGAAAAATATAATAACAGACTACTATCCCGCAGATCTGCTGATGGGCAGACTGTTAGGGGTGGAACTAAAAGATTGGGAAAAATAGCAAAAAACGTCTGATTGACCTAAAAATTGAACTGGAGATGGGGTACGACAGGGGGAACAAACCCTCAAAATTTTAGGTCGATCTGATATCTGGATCTGGAGATAAAACCTTTTTCTTGAGCTTCAGTTCTGCAGGTCAAAGATTTAGATAGCAGGAGGAAGGTGGAGTTGTGGCGGCTCGACGACGGCACGAACAGACGTGGCAACGGCGGTGGCTGGAAGTCGCATCCAGCGGAGGTGATAGAGGTGAGAATCACTCTCAGAATCAAGGCTTCACACCTTGGATTTGATGCAACTCTCACAGCTGCAAGAAGGGGAAGATAGGGGGCACCCAAGGCTTGGAGCAATTTTTTGATTTTCTTCTCATTAATCTATCAAAATATGAAAAATACATGGGTTTTATATGAAATGTAAATGACCTAAACTAACCTCAGATCTAGGGTTAGGGAAGGGTAATTAGGGGAGATAATATTTTTCTCCCATGTGGTCAAATACAATAATTATAAAAAACTAAAAAGGGGGGGATTATTTAAATCCCACATGGGGACAAGGGAGGGGGCGCGCCCCTCTTGGAGTCAATAAGAGGGGCTTGGTCAAGAGTCTATCTTGGACCATAGACCATCCCCACATGGGTCCTAGGGAGTCTAGGTGGCCCAATGGGAGAGAGGGTGGGGGGTCCTGCCGGGCCTACGTGGCCTTTTGCAAAGAAACCCACCAATTTCTAAGGACTAACACATTGGCTTATAATTGCCATACAATTGACTCAAGGATATAAGTGTAAATAAAAAAGTTAGTGGTCTTGCTTTCATGTCTCCATCAGTTGGAGCAGAGAAGAAAGAACAGAGAGCTCACGAGAAGAAAAGAAGAAGAGAGATCTGAAGAGAAAAGAAAAGAGAGCTGAAGAAGAATAGAGAGAGCAGATCTGGAAGAGAAGAATTCGTGAGAAGAAGAAGAAGAAAAAGGGAAAGAGGAAGCTCGTGAGAAAAGTAACTTGTGTGCAGCCCGAGATCCGAAGACCTGTTCGTGTGTGGCCTCTGGGTCAGATCCAAGCCATATCGCTCTTTATGAGCTACATTTCTTTCCTGATTTCGTTGTTGTTTTTCTTGTCTTTGTTTTCATTCTTTCGTGTTCTTACAGCAAGCTGTGTTGCTCAGCAGATGTTTGAGGATTTGTTCCTCAGAGGCAACCTGTGTTGCTCAGTGGTCTGAGAAGTTATTCCTCTGTGAAGCAAGCTGTGAGGCTCAGCGATTCAAGTTGGGAGTTAGCAGGAAACCTCACTTTGGTTTGAGTGAGGGGTGGATGTAGGCAGACTCGGTGTCTGGCCGAACCACCTAAAAACTCTTGGTGTTCTGTGGTTTGATTGTGCATCTGATTCTACGCTAGATGTTTGTTAAGCTCGTCACTCTCGCATCCTTTGAGCAGTGCATTTGTCTCTACAGGCTAAGTTTACGAGAGTAGTTTTACATAAGGTGTGAGTTTAAGTGTGTGAGCTCCGCAACTCATCCTTTAGTATGTTTTGTTTTGGCTTGAGTGCATTGTGTTCGACATCTATTCTAATTGAAGCATCCATTCTATAAGAGCTTTGCGATCTTCGTTTCAGTTTGGTTCAGTGGGCTAAAGTAGAGCGTTAGTTTTAATTGAACCATATTAGTTTTAATTCTGCATTATTTTTAATAGAGAGATCTATTCACCCCCCTCTAGATCTCGTTCCTACACCCAACAATTGGTATCAAAGAGGTCTCTGATTCATCAGATCCAATGATCTGCAGAGGATCCTGCTATTTTTAGGTGCAATTTTTGGTTGTGGATTATCGCTCTTAGTCTATTGCTTTGAATTTGTTTTGATTTGTTTCAATGGCTCTAATTTTGATTCCTGGCTTCGCAGAATGCACATGTTTGTTAGATCAATTGACCCTGATTTGTGCAAGTTGATTTCACATGGTCCACACAAATTGCCTAAAGATAAATCTAAGTGGACTAAGGATCATAGATCTAAAGACATTGATAATTCTAGAGCATTTCAGTTAGTGAAGGCCGCTATTGATGCTGATATATTTCCATGCTTCTCTGATTGCAGCATTGCCAAAGATATGTGGGATAAATGCATGGCCATTCACAAGAAAAAGGAGGAACAAGAATGTTTGATGGCCAACCGAAGTGATCACAGTAGTGATCTAAATGATGATTCATCACCTCAGGTAAATTCAGATGGTGAAGAGATTTCATTTGATGAGTTGTTTATCTTACATGAAGAATTGTCTGAAAGATATCAGAAAATAAAAATTGAAAACAAAAAATTGAAAAAGAAACTGAATACTGGCATGAACACGTGCTTAGAGAATGAGGATTTAGAAGATTTGAAAAATGAAAATAATTATCGGAGAAAACAATTGGAAGTTTGTGGAAGTATTAAGTCAGAATTGAATGAAGTGAAGTCTCAAAATGAAATTCACAGAAAGTAGATTGAAGATAATGAAGAAGAATTCAAAAGACTTCAAGAGGAAAATAATTTAATATCTGGAAAATTTGAAGCCATTTAAGTGGTTAACGTGGAACTGTAGAAGAACCTTGAAAATGCTAGAATTGAACAGAAACAAGGAGTCAATTCTATCGATCAGTCCTTAATTTATGAATTAATTCAAAATGCTGATCTGAAAAGAGAATGGGAAGTTAAAGCAGTTGAACACTGCTATGTCAGAGATACTACTTGTCTTGGAGAAAGGAAAATCTGTTTGTACAGATGAACCTGAAAAACTTCAAAATCTGGAGAAACAAATTGAAGACTACAAATCCGTAAATGAAGCTCTAAGAATTAGAATTGCTAAATTTGAATAGGAGACCATGAACTCAGAATTGTTGATTGCCTCTTTAGAAAATGAGATCTAGGACTTGAAAAATTCATTGTCAAAATTTGTTAGTGGCCAAGAAAATTTGGACAAACTATTGGGAACAAAGGTTAATTTCAAAAAAGAGGGGTTGGGCTACAATCCGGTTAATAAAAAATCTTTTAAAAATAAATTGAAGACATCTTTTGTCAAAGCATCCAATGTAGTCACCACCTCAAAGGTTAAACAGCCCACTGTCCAGAGAATTCAGAAACAAACTTAAAGAGTGATAAAGACTGATCACTTGCAGAAAAAGCCAAGAAACTTTCATGCTAGAACTGTACATGCTGTACACAACTTGAACACACATACACATGTACACAAAAAGGAAATGTCATGTCATTACTGTCATAAGATTGATCATTTAATGCATGAGTGTAGATTGATAGAACAAGATGATCTGAATGCTTATACAATGCATACTACGAAATCTCATCTTAGAAATCATGCATTTTAGAAAAAGAAAATTCAATATTTTTGTTGTAGCAAAATAGGCCACATTGCTGCTCAATGTTGGCATGCCCAGGAAAGAAAATTCAATTCTAAACCTGTTAAATTCCCTATGAATAGAAATGCATGGGTCAAGAATAAAATTATCTTAAACATTAGTTCATTTGCATGTTTTGAGTGTGGGAAACTAGGTCACCGAGCCTCCGACTGCTTGTTGGCCGGTCACAAAAGACAAAATGCTCATGTTAAAAATAGAAATGTTCATGTTCATGCATATAAATTCCATGCTCATGCTAATATGCATAAAAAGAACAAAAAACCTTATGCCCCATATCATTATTGTGGTCAGATTGGGCATTCTATGACTGCTTGCCATTTAATGAAGTTTGATGATTTGAAGGTCCAAAGGTTGTGGAGAGCATCCTTCAGAGATACTGCAAACACTTCAGGACCCAAGAAGACTTGAGTACCTAAAAATGAAAAATGAAGAATTATTTTTGCAGGTGTGCCTAGGGTCCAAGAAATAAAGAGGGGTTCAATAAGCCAAGGCACCCATGGTTGGTAAAACCCTATTTCTACATTTTACTGGTTTAGATATTTGATCCTTCAATAACTCCTTTCAGATAGCTGCATATCATATTTTATCTGTCAGTAAAAATCCAGTGCATACAATGTTTACATCTGCATTTGACCTTTGCATTATTTTTCATGAGTCTCTCAATGTATATGTTGAGTTATTTGAGCATACATTAGGTTGAGAGTTGATTGCATATGTCATGTGCGTTGTATTCATAAGCTTCTCGAAGCATGCCAGTCTGATCATGCACACATTCTTACATTTGCATACATAACTTGCCTTGTCATGGTTAAATTTGAAAAATTGCATTGCATTTAGTATGCACATTCATGTTTGATCTAAATGATATATTAAATTATATATTGCCAAAGGGCAGAAAAGGTCTGCCTGGAAGCTCTAACCATGTGTGAGGTGGTCTTTAGACCCAAGTCCTCCACCCTGTACCATGGATCAAAATTGCACATATAGCAGTCTAAATGTTCATGGGCATAACTCAATGATTCTCTGCATGGTCTTCATGTCAGAATTGATGCATCAGTTCACACACATAGGGGGAGTAAAAGTCTCAATTGATTGGCATATTCCTCATGTATAGAGTGCATCTAGATAGGGGGAGTCATTGCATTCACATGAGTGTTTTCATACACATAGTTGTTGAACATTCATCTACATATGAGTTGAGTCCAAAAGTTCAAAAAGATTATCTGAAATGCATACATGTTCTAGAGGGAGTTAGATTGTGCATATATCTGGTGCATGTTAAATGTTTGCTCCACATTAAAATAAATTTGTCCTTGTTCATCTGAAAAATACTCTATCTAAATTGAGTGAGTCAATGCATGATCTTGCTGCATCGACCTGGAAGTTCAAATCCTTCAAATCATACAACTCTACTCTTCTGTGAAAAAATCATTCACCTACTGCCTGTCTGCTACATCATTGGATGTCTGCGTTTGCTAGCTCTGGCACATATTTAGGGGGAGTATTGCATTTTTAGACCACAAGCTTCACTATGAGAATCTCAAAGTCGACTCCTCTTTTAGCTCAAGTTGACTTGTCTGTGAAAACTTCATATCTTCATCTGATTTATATACTTATTGAACTTCATTGAATTTCATGATTCACTCTTCAAGAAAACTGTTTCAAATTGCTTCATTCTGAATTTCTAAAAATCTGCAATCTGCTCAGTTTGTTTTTGTCTGAAGTCACCTTACTGCTACTCATTTAAAAGCAGTTATCTGTTCATTGCTATGAAATTTCTGAACCTGCTGCCACTTGCTAAACTTTACTGTTTGCCACTTCAATCTTGCTTATACATCTAAAATTTTAGAAGATTTCTAATCTGATTCATAAAATTCATTAGTTTAAGCATATCTCACAAAGGAATCTTCTCTTATAAGACCATATGATGTCCCATAAATAAAACTGTTGGTTTGAGCTTAATGAATCCAAGAGTTTAGAAAATTGACCTTCATGAAATGGATTGTATTCAGAATTTAATAGGTCTTAACCAATTCACACATGTTGTGTCCTGTGCAATCTTCTAAGATCTGAAAATTTAAGGTTAAGGCAACCTTGGTTGAGAAACTTAGATTAAGTATGGTTCTTAAATATGAAACTATCTGAAAAATTTCGAGGGCAGCACATGATCAAAATTGTGTATAAATGCTCAAGGTAGAGCAATGGCTTGGGTTACTGAGAAACTGGTTCCTTCATTAATAAAATGAAGTAAGCTATGCCATGAGGTACCTTTGCTATCTCTATTCAAAATGAGGTAGGACAGTTAGTCTCACTGAGTAACTAGGGGTGCTGGCGTCTAAACAATGTGCACTCTTATGTAAAAAGGTGTGGACGACACTTGATTGCTCTTTAAAAATTTTATGAGCATAAAGAAAAATCTGAAAGTAAGACCAAAAGGTCAGAAAAAGTGCTAAAACCCAAGGACAAAAACCAGAAATGTTGAATGTGTTTAATCTCAATACTTGTCATTAGTTACTCATAAGGGAGTCATTGATTTTGAATGAGTAAGGTTAATGAAGGTTAAACTAGAATTAAACATGTAGCCTTGGTTTATGCATATTAAATCTAAATGCAAAATGATTCAATGAGTTTAATTGATAAACTCTACATTTATTATACTTAAACCAATAAGAAAATAAAGGGCTGCATCATAAGAGTTCGATTAATTGAAGAGTCTGAAAATTGAAAGCTTGCCTAATGAAAAATGCTTCAGATTGTCATTCTTCTAAATCAATAATTTTTCTTGAACTCCCTGCAAAGTTTTCAAGTCACTCACTTATAAATTCTAGCTGCACAGTCCTTTGATGCCCTGTCTGAACTGATTGATCATAGTGTTGCCATCATCAAAAATGGGGAGATTGTTGTATCCCTGTGGTTTTGATGGTGTCAAACATTATAAGTCATCATGAGTCTGTGCATAGGAATTAGTGTATATGCATAAGATTCATGTTTGATGATGAAGTCGTAAGTCTAATATTCAGTGCATTGATGCGTTAATGTTAATGCTCTATGATGGTGTCACATGCAATTGATAAAGCTATTACGTGGATCCTACTATGTTATGACCTTATCATGTGGAGAAGTTTGTGTTTTAGATTCTGATAAGAATAGGTATCAAAGGATTCTAAAGACAGGCCAGAAAGTCAATTCAGCTGAAATTCAAGCTAGCAGTGAAGCCATGGCAGTGATATAATCTATGGAATAAAAGAAGTATAGCAGAAACCACTCAAGAAAAATGTTTGTTGTAGAAGTCGACTTGAGAGGACTGAGAAGTCAACTTAAGTTTTTGACAGAACATGGATCAAAAAGAGTTGACATTGGAAGTCAACTCCAGTTCAATCCTAAAGAGAGAGAAGCAAGGATACCTGTTGGAAGAAGATAACAGGTTGATGTATTCCTCTATGTTAAAGTCAAATAGGTCGATGCATCTATATTAATTAGAGTTATTAGGTCGATGCATCAAGGTCATCATGCACAATAGATCGATGCACATGTAGTTGTTGGATCGAGAGGACGGTCAAGCTAGAGGGGGAGGGGGTGAATAGGTTGACCCTTTAAAATTCTATGTGCGATCACACTTGAAATATAGTGCAGAATGATAGAGATATGATCAACAACTAAATAACAAAGAGAATCGAGCCTAATCAAACATCTAACGAGAGGAGAATGATCAGAGAAAGCAAACCACAAGAGAACACAATTTTAAGGTGGTTCGGTCTCCCTGTGGAGACCTACGTCCACCTCCCCACTTAACCAGTGAGGAACCCTACTGAGCTTTACAGCTTTGCTAAACCGAGGAAGTAATTCCTCTACACTGCTGACTACACCAACAGAACACAATGAGGAACGAATCCTCAGATCCGCTGTCAAACAGCTTGAAGGCAATCTACCTTGACACCCCCGATCTCAGCACAGTCCGCTGGATCAGAATCACCCTCTCTTCACTAAATCCAGTAGAAGAGATGGGTACAATGTTCAACAACAAGAGAAAAATGAAAAGATAAGAAATCACACTTCAGCACTTGGACACAGCGGAATTGGAATCACCAATAGAGAGATCCATGCGCATGAGGTTCAACCCTTGAATCTCCTCTGTCTGGAATGTAGAAGAGTCTTGGTGGCACGATGATCTTCTGATCTGATTTTTCAGCAGCCTTCGTCCAGTTCTCCTCTTAGCCTTCGTCCCGTTCTACTCTCAGCCTCTCTTTTTTTGTTCCTCTCGACTGAGCCTATTTTGTGGTCTTCTCGCGCACAAAACAATTCACATGAGGCAGGTGGGCCACCACCCTGATTTCCTGGTTATCCTCATGATTGCTCACGTGGGGAACCTTATGGAGTGGTGGAAGGTACGAAAGCTTTTTCTGCTTGTGGCTGATGTGGCAGTTGACGACTGAAGGTGGGATCCACTTAACGCGCTCAGCAACTGGAATTAGATGGCATCAACCCTCTTGCTCCAAGGAGTTGACGCAGCCTTCAGATATCTTCTTCCTGCGAAGCTCAAGTCTGATGCGTTGACTCCATCAGCCAGCTGCGTTAACGCATCGGCAATCCAGTGATCAAGGTCTTCGGCAGATAGACGTGCTGCGTTGACGCTGCTAATCCATAGCGTTGACGCAGTGCTGTTCCAGAGCTGAATGTATATCAGACTCAATTGCTGCGTGGACGCTGTCTTGTAATGGCGTTGACGCACTACAGTATTCCAGTGAGCTATGGACTCTGCCTCATTAACTGCTGCGTCGACGTTGCTGTAGCATGGAGTTGACGCAGCCAAGTGAATCTCTGAAATCCTCTTCAACTAAAGCGTGGACGCATTGAACTCCCAGTGTCGACCCTGTTCCTTTAGTGCATCAAAAAGAAATTATATGAAAGTATTACTGAATCAATATTGTAATCAACATTTTTGAGTTGAATGCTACATTCACACTTCATTGTTGTCATCATCAAAACTAGGGGCACAACAATCTCCCCCTTTTTGATGATGGCAACTATGAGGTGAATGCCATTGCATCTAAATGACAAATGTTCAAACAAGAAGGTTCAGATCAACAGGATTTTAATTTAGTGACAGAAGAAAGCATCAATTTTGTCATTCATTCAGGTTCAGAGTTTTACATCATAGGCACAGACAGAAAGAAGAAAAACACTTAGTCAGTCAACATAGTTGATGCCAAGAAAAGGAAGACATTTAGTCATTCAACATATTTGCAGATGCAATGAGCTCTAATCTAGATTCTAGCTTTCAAAAATTCTCCCCCTTTGACATCATCAGAAGGGGGGTAAATGTGAAACTGTTGTCCAGAGACATCTCAAGAGTGGAAGTAACGATTGTATCTTCTGGCGGAAGGAGGTTGCTGGTGCTGACGAGAGGACTGCCCGTGAGTAGACTGAGATCCTTGTGGTTGCTGGCCAAACTGTTGTCCTGAAGTAGATTGTTCTCTTGCCAGTACATCTCGGATATCCTGAGAGAGCTCACCCAGCTGATGACTTAGAGTGGTGCGTACACTGTCAATGGCAGAAGAAATATCATGTGTGATAGATTCCTTAGTTTTGAACTTGTCCCCAAGTGAAGTAACTTCTGCAGTTACTTCGCTAATCTTTTCAACAACCGCAGTGAGGTTGTGTGGAAGAGCGTGGATTGGGCCTTTCAAGGTCTCGACGCTTATCCTTACGTCATAACATAAATCAGTAATCTTACCAAAAGATGCAATAAATGAAGCTTGATTAGCATGCACAGTTGTCACCATGTCGGCTATCTTCTCAATGATAGTTAATACAGATTGTAGAACCTACCGAGTAGCCTTGTCAGATTGGAGCTTGGTGATCAAAAATTGTTTCCACTCGGATAAGAGGGAAATTTCAAACTTGGAGATTCTAGTGTGCATACTGTTGAAGTGATAATTTGTGAACTGCAGCAACCTATCCATCCTTGCTTCCTGTCGCTGCATCATTATAGTCATGTTAGCAAACATCTCTTCAACTGTGGCAGGTTGAGCTGCGCCAGAAGGGGGAAAAGGTCTATCATGTCTGTATTGACTAGAAAATAGTTCAATTGCTCCAGTCATAAGAGGTTCAAATGAGGGTGCAGACCCCCTTGGCTCACCAGTTTCCTGCTGAGGACTTGGTGGTCTATTGAAGAATTCAGTAGCATCTGTCCTTGGGGACTCTGTTCTTGGAGGACTACCCTCTGGTCGTACTTCTCTAACTGTAGGTGGAGGTGATGCATCTGTTCTGACATTATGATCAGTGTCTGCAGTTGGAGGCACATGTTTCTGACTTGGTAGTATCCTCACTGGCTGTCCATTAATAACTTTGAATCCCATGAACTTCTGAATATAAGAGAGGGAGTAAACATTCCCTTGAGGGATGATCATTTTCTTCTCAGAACCAAAATCTACGCCAACTTTTCGAAAGATGGCAGTCAATGGAGCAGCATAAGGAAGGGTTCTGGATTGTGTCAAGCAAGACCCCATCGTCTGAATAACTACATCAGGCAGTGAAATGTGTATTCTTTTCAGCATACAGTATAGCAGAAATCTCTGCATCTCAGTGACCCTTTCCCTATGGTGTGATCATTGATGTGCACATATGGTGGAGCAGTCTATTCAATGGAGGGAACTGATTTGCTTTGAGACTGGATAAATAAGTTTCCCTTACATCTGAAGGATCACTAGGTTTGTCAGTCAGGAGAGCATAGGTATCATGTTCATCAAACTCAAAACTATGTAGCTGAACCCCATTCTTGGGGATTTTCCAGGCTCTGGCAAACAGCTTATTTGTTAGTTCGAAACTAACATTTCTGACAGATGATGTAAGTTTCGGAATATGAGGCTCATATTTCAAATTGTGGTAGAACTCTCTAATCAGGGTGGGGTAATAGACCTTATGAGTTGTAACGAAAGACCACCAGCCCTGATATTCCAAGGTAGGAAATAGTTGCGGAAAAACTTCAAGCATTTCATGGTCGGTAGCAACAATATAGCGTGAAATGAGAACTTTCAGAGGTTCTTCCACGGTGACGGTAAGAGAGGGATCAGAGGGCATTACATGAGAGCTTTTCGCACCTTTCAGTCTCTTCGTAGCACCTGAAGAGGAACCCTTCTTTTCTGTTCTGACATCAGATGCCTTTCTCTTTTTGGTTGGCGGACTAGGATCGCGTGAAAGCGTCTCTTTCCTCTTCCCTTTATCGTGGGCAGCTTTGGAGCGGGGCTCCATTTTGCCTTCAGCCGATGCTGAACTTCTTTGATGTTCCTCTGCCCTCTCCTTCCCCTTTTTAGTGGATGTCGGAGGAGCCATGGCAGCGAGATGAGTGGAACAGGAAAGTGCTGTGAGGGTTTTGGAGAACACGGAAGGTTGAACGACAAAGGGTTTAGAAAGAAATGGAGATAAGCAGCGGTCACGCTACTCTTTTAAAGAAGCTACGAAGCCCTTTTCCGAGAGCGGTTTAGCCGGTTCAAGTCAGGGAACCGGTTTGAGATGATACCAAGACCCACTGCGTTGACGCATTGGAGTTGTGCGTAGACGCAGTGGTGTAACGATGAGATGTTATAGCCAAGAAGGAGGTTGTGAGAAAAATAGCCGAATTTAGGAAAAATTATTAAGCCACTGAGATGATGTTGAGAGACACTTACTTTCAAGGATTTTTAATTGTTGCAGATCAAGTTCCGTTGAAAGAGATATATGTAAATAGGCTCCAATTCATTTAATGATAAAGAGAAGAAATAATCTTAAAACATTGAATTAAAAACCATGAACCACTAAAGGCACCTGCCTGGAAAATGTTGCATCCCTATGGTTTTGATGATGTCTCACACTATAAATCAATCATCTATCTCTAGATTAATGCTGTTTCATCATGTGAGTGAGTACAGTTCATTTGGCTGTCAGATATGCATGCTATCTTGATTCTATATGCACTGTTTGGTTAATATGAACAGTAGTGGGTCGACTCATCAGAAAGGGTGGGTCGACGCATCAGAGCATTGATAGCTTGGGCACAAAGTCTATACACCAGCTGGATCCATTTAGTCTGTAGATTGGCATATCTTCCTTAAGTCTGTACATTGGGCACCTTCTTACTGAAGTCTACACATCCAATAGTGTAAGTCTATCCATCGCCCAGAGTCTTGTTTGCAAAGTCTGAACATTGCTTCAGAGTTAGCTTCAGCAAAGTCTACACATTCGGTTCCTTGGGCAAAGTCTATACATCGCTTAGTCTGCACATTGCCTTCAGCCCAAGTGCTCAAAGCCAAGTCTATACAATGCCAACCCAACACATTGAACAGTTCTCCAAGTCTATACACTAGACTTCATTTCTCTAAGTCTATACACTGGCCTGTGATTCACCAACTCTGTACATTCGATATCTTTTCCTACGCATTGGCCAAGTCCATACATTCAACTTTTCCCTACGCTTTCCAGGCCAAGTCTGTACACCACTAAGTGTGTACATTGCATGCTGCTCAAACGTTCAATGTTCTTCAAAGTCTGTACAGCATCCGTCTCAGCCAGCGTCTCAAGCTGCGTCTTAGGCAAGTCTGTACATCGGGCTCTTTTCGTTCAAGTCTATACATTGAACTGCGTCTTAGGAAAGTCTGTACAGAGGCTTCGATTTACCAAGTCTGTACATCGGCCTCATTCGCTCAAGTCCACACATCCACAGTGCTTTCACAAGTCTATACATTCACTTGAGTTACACCAAGTATGTACATCGCTGAAGTCTTCACAAGTTAGTACAATGCTTGAGCTTCACAAAGTCCATACATCGCTTCAAGCGATTCAAGTCTATACAGACTGCCTTTACATTCAGAGTCTGTACATTGGTCCATCAGCCGATCGTTTCATTCAGCAAGCTTCAAAGTCTGTACAGCCTGTTTGTCTTCATGGATTGTGTACCTTTCGTGCGTTGACGCACTTGGCTGACTGCGTAGACGCACACCTTTCTGTCTTGCTCACTGCGTCGACGCTGACACTGGATGCGTTGACGCATTGGCCTGTTACCAAGGGCGTGAGCATCTTGCCTGAGGAAGCTGAGGCGATGCTGCTTGATGGAAGCGTTGACGCCTTGGGCTGATGTTCAAAGATCTGTTGATCAACATCAAGTCTGTACAGCATGAAGTATGTACATTGGTTTTGATTTGAACAGAACGCCTAAGTCTATACATTGCTATGGATTGCTCTGAAATGCTTAAGTCCATACACTGAAGATGCTGAAGACCTCCAAGTGATTACACTCTCACATGATACACACTTGGCTAACTATCATT
Organism: Amorphophallus konjac; assembly: GCA_022559845.1. Taxonomy (NCBI): domain Eukaryota; kingdom Viridiplantae; phylum Streptophyta; class Magnoliopsida; order Alismatales; family Araceae; genus Amorphophallus; species Amorphophallus konjac. The sequence continues at coordinate 283,813,493 of CM040120.1, read as the reverse complement.
TCAAGTTTGTACACTACTTAGGCTTCGTGAAGTCTACATAGTGGCTGAGCCTTGTAAAGTGTACACATTGGTAACAATCATTTGCATTGTTCATGTCTATACACTGCCATTCATGCGCACTGTTCACATGTCTATACACTGCCTTCACATGCATTTTATTCAGTAAGTCTGTACATTCTCTCACGATGTACACACTTACTCTGTTGATGTTTTTGAAGTATATACATCCTTGTTAATAGCCTGAACTGACTAAGTATATACATTACTTCTGTCTGTCTGCAGGCGATTCAGGCTGATGATTGGGCACGTGAATCGAGGTTGGCACCTGACACGTGATCCAAGACAACAGGCGCATGACACGTGGATGGCAACCTTGTCAGGATGCTACCATGTGGTTGAAATTCAAATGATCTGGCCAAAAGTGCATGGGCGGGAACCTGGCAGCCACACGCCAATATCTGCTATAAATATAGAGCTTCATCCTTCAGCAGAAGCTTGATCGTGAAAAGAAAAAGCAGAAGCCATTGGTGAGAGTCTGCACGATCCAGAAAAGAAAAGGAGCAGGTTTACGCCATGTATTAGGAGTGATCTATTCATCCCCCCCTTCTATATCACTCTTGCTGCGCTAACAATTGGTATCAGAGCAGGTTTACGCCATGTGGACGAACGGTCAAGGAAATGCTGGTGGTCCTAGAACCTTCATGGCCGAAGGTCAATCCATTAGTCGCCCTCCTTATTTCGATGGTAGTAACTATCTGTTTTGGAAGAACAGGATGGAAGTGTTCATCAGGGCTCAGAGTCATAAACTGTGGAGAGTAATCAAGGTGGGGCCATATGAGCTGCCACCAAACGAGGATGCTTGGACAGATGACCATGTCAAGCTCTCTTCACTCAACTGGACGGCGCTGAACATAATCCAGTGTGCTGTTCATCCAGAGGAATATGCTCGTATATCTGCATACAGAACTGCCAAGCGAATGTGGGATGAGCTGCAATTGATCTATGAAGGTACAGCTCAAGTAAAAGCCTCGAAGGTAAATCTCTACACTTCTAAGTATGAAATGTTTAAGATGAATGCAGACGAGAATATAACTGAGATGTATGCCAGGTTGTCTTTAATCACAAATACTCTTAAAGGGCTAGGGAAGGATCTTGCTGAGGCAGATATAGTCAGGAAAATCCTTAGATCTTTATCCCCGGCATGGCACACTAAGGCCATTGTGATTGAGGAGTCAAAATATTTGACTGTCTTAACTGTGAATGAACTCATAGGATCCCTGATGACCTATGAGATGAATTTCCAAGGAGGTGGAGAAGGAAGTGAGAGGAAGGGTAAAAATGTAGCTCTAAGAGCTTCCCGAAACAAGGGTAGTAACAGTGGGAGCAGCAGCAGTAGTCCCGAGTCTGAGTCTGAGCTTGAAGGTCTGTCAAATCTTGACCAGGAGGAGCAGGCAATGCTCACTAGACAGTTCAGAAAATTTCTGAAGAAGAAGGGAAAGACCTTTAGGAAGAAGAAGCCACACTCTTTCAACAAGAGTGTTGAATTTACTAGTTACAGGGATAGAAATCCTAAGAGGCTGACTTGTTTTAATTGTAACAAACAGGGACATATGAAAGGCGAATGCCCAGAACTCCAGAAGAAGGGTCCCTATCTTCAGAAGAAAAATATAAAGGTGCAAAAGAAGAAGAAGCCACAGGCGATGGTCTACACATGGAGCGAGGAAGAAGAAGACCCTGAAGATGCTTCCTCAGAAGAATATGAAGATGGAATTTGCCTTATGGCAAACAGTGAAGAGGAGGTAATAAATGTTTTTGAAAATTTCTCAATTGATGACTGGGAGGATGCTTATGGTGATTTGTTAGATAAATTTAATTCCCTTAGCAAAGAGCACAGAGTTCTGAAAAGAAAATTTAACACAAGTGTTGAAGAACAAACTCTAGTCTGTGAGGAAAATGAAAAGCTAAAGGAACAACTAGAAGAAATGACCTCACTAAGGAAAGAAAATGATAAGCTCAAGGGAGAAACTCAAGAAAGTCAAAAACAGCTCAATGAATTCAAAACTAAAATTGAAGAAGACATGAATGAAATTAGAGTGAATTCAGAGAAATATGAAGCTGTGAAGAAAGTAAATGCTGAACTCCTAAAGAATTCTGAGTCTCTTCAAAAGGAGCTGGAAGACAAACAGAAAGTCTTAGAAAAGTTTGTCTAAGGAAAGACTAGCCTAGATGCTATACTAGGGACTAGGGTCAATTTCAATAAGGAAGGTCTAGGCTATGACCCAACCAATAAGAGACCCTTGCAATTCAAGACCATCACCTTCTGTCCAGAGAAGGGAAAAGAAAAGCTGGACACACCATCCAGCTCAAACAGCTCTAAGGGAATTCAAAGTCCTAAAGAAATCACAAAAATCAGTACTGGACAACCATTTAAGATGGGAATGAATTTTATGAAGAATAACACTAAGCCCACTTACCAGAACACAAATGGTAGATGTACCAAGAAAGTAAATCAGAATAAGAGCTGGAATTACAACAATCAGATGGGTCCAAATAGGACCTACTGAAGAAATAACTTTCATGGTCAAAGATATGCTAATCAACAAGCCTACAGGAAATTTCCTAGGAATAGGAAGACTAATGAATGGAATAGAACTCACTTCTCCAGTTCAGCTGAATTCAACTTTAATAAACCAGAAAGGAAGGTGCCAGAGAAAACCATGCTGAAACAAATCTGGATACCTAAACACTTGATCAGAGATTTGAACAATGTCCTTGGACCCAACTCATCTTGGGTTCCAAATCACTCTGCTTGATATATTTGTGTAGGTCGGCCTGGCAGCTGAAGACAACAAGTGAAACCTCGACAGTGACTGCTCCAGGCATATGACAGGAGACCGATCCAAGTTTAGCAAGATAGAAATGAAGCCAGGGGGTCTGGTCAAGTTTGGAGGAAAGAACAAAGGTAAAATAATTGGAGTTGGCACAGTAGGTAAGTCTTCCACAAATTCCATTGAAAAAGTATTACTTGTGGAAGGGCTTCAACACAACCTGATTAGCATAAGTCAGTTATGTGACAGGGGTCACAAGGTTGTATTTGATGATTGTTCATGCAAAATCCTTGAAATAAATTCTGACATGGTTAAATTTGTAGCCAACAGGATTAATAATGTCTACATTGTAGACTTAGATGAGAAATCTGAATCTACTATTTACTTATCTGCTAATTCTGAAAATGATGCCTTTGAATGGCATAGACGTCTAGGTCATGCTAGCTTTTCAACCTTAAATAAATTGGTCAAGCATGATTTAGTTAGAGGCATGCCTAGAATTAAATTCAACTCAATATCAAAAGCATGTGATGCCTGTGCTCTAGGCAAACAGACCAGAAATTTTTTTAAATTAAGATCTGAGCCATTGTCTTCTAGACCAATGGAACTTCTTCATATGGACCTTTTCGGTCCAACTAGAACTCAGAGTCTTAATAGAAACAGGTTTGGCTATGTCATCATAGATGACTTCTCTAGATATTCATGGATATTTTTCTTAGCAAATAAGAGTGATGCATTTCAAAAGTTTAATCTGTTTTTCAATAAGGTCAAACAAGAAGGGAAGTACAAGGTTAGTTCTATTCAATCTGACCATGGAGGTGAGTTTGAAAACTCCATGTTTACTGATCTTTGTGACAAAGAAGGACTAACTCACAGGTTTTCTTCTCTCAGGACACCTGAACAAAATGGGATTGTGGAAAGAAGAAATAGAACAGTGGTGGAAATGGCCCGAACCATGTTGATTGAAAGTAAATTACCTAGAAGGTTTTGGGCAGAAGCGGCCAATATAGCAACCTACATAATCAACAGGGCCATGGTAAGACCCATACACAAAAAAACACCCTATGAGCTTCTAAAAGGTAAGAAACCAAACTTGTTTCATTTCAGAATTTTTGGAGCAAAATATTTTATTCATAACAATGATAAGAAAGATTTAGACAAGTTTGAAGCCAAGAGTTCACCTGGAATATTCTTGGGTTACTCTGAAGTGTCAAGGGAATATAGGGTATTTAACATATCAGATCAGAAAGTGGAAGAATCTCCACACATCCTTTTTAGTGAAAAGAAAGATGTCTCTAATGTTGAAAATCTTGACAGGGATTCCAATCATGGTGGAGACTTTCTAGAAGACCAATAGGAAGAAGAGAAGACTCAGCCAAATGGAGAAACAAATTCCCCCAATCAGGAAGGGCCAAGAGAAACAGGTGAGTCTTCAACAAATATCAGATTTCTTAAAGACCATCCTTTAGATAATGTCATAGGCAATCCTGAAGATCCTCTTCGGACTAGGTCTCATTTTAGAAATATGAATAATGATGACTTAATTGCTTTAGTCTCACAAATTGAACCCAAAACAGTAGAAGAGGCCTTAGCTGATCAAGCTTGGGTCAATGCTATGAGTGAGGAATTAGGTCAGTTTGAAAGGAATAATGTCTGGGAGCTTGTCCCAAGACCAGATGGTATTAATGTCATAGGAACCAAGTGGGTGTTCAAAAATAAGATGAATGAAGATGAAATTATCTCGAGGAATAAGGCCAGACTAGTAGCCAAAGGCTACTGTCAGGAATTCGGTGTAGACTTTGATGAATCCTATGCACTTGTTGCTAGTATGGAAGATATAAGATTGTTGCTTGCCTTTGCATGCTCAAAGAACATAAAACTCCAACAAATGGATGTTAAAAGTGCCTTTTAAATGGAGTCATTAAAGAAGAAGTTTTTGTTGAACAACCTCCTGGATTTCAATATTCTCCTCAACCTAACCAAGTTTTCAGGTTAAACAAAGCCTTGTATGGTCTAAAGCAGGCTCCAAGAGCTTGGTATGAAAGATTGTCTGAATTTCTGATCAGCAAGGGCTACAAAAGAGGTAAAGTTGATCAAACTTTATTTACCAAGGGCATGAATAAAGATCTCATCATAGTTCAGGTATATGTAGATGACATTGTATTTGGATCAACTAAGCATGAACTATGTGATGAATTTTCTACCATGATGTCTGCTGAATTTGAAATGAGCTTGGTTGGTGAACTAAAATATTTTCTTGGATTGCAGGTACAGCAGCTAGAAGATGGGTGCTTCATCAACCAAACCAAATACACAAGGGAACTGTTCAAAAGGTTTGGCATGGAAAACTTAAAGCACATTACTACACCCATGGGCACCAATACTTCATTGGATGCAGATGAGACAGGTAAAGAAGTAAATGCCAAACTTTATCGAGGTATGATTGGATCACTACTTTACTTGACAGCCTCTAGACCTGATATACAATTCAGTGTAGGAATGTGTGCAAGATATCAGTCTAGATTTACTGAACTACACTTAGCTGCAGTTAAAAGAATCTTCAGATATTTGTCAACTAGTCACTCTCTTGGTTTATGGTTTCCTGCATCTCACACATTTAACATAGTAGCATACACAGATGCTGACTATGCAGGCTGTAAACTAGACAGGAAAAGCACAAGTGGCCATTGTGAATTCTTGGGTGGGTGTTTAGTGTCTTGGGGCTCCAAGAAATAACATTCTGTGGCCCTCTCCACTGCAGAAGCTGAATATGTGGCTGCAGGGAGTTGTGGAACACAAGTCATATGGATTAAACACCAGCTTCAGGACTACCAAGTAGACCTGGGGTGCACACCTATTTACTGTGATAATACTAGTGCCATCAATCTTGCTAAAAATTCTGTTTTGTATTCACGAACCAAACACATAGAAATAAGACATCATTTTATAAGAGATGAGGTGTCTAAGAATAACTTTGAACTGATTCATGTAGGGACAGATAATCAGATTGCTGACATATTCACAAAACCTCTGGATAATGAAAAATTCACCACATTGAGAAGAGAATTAGGCTTATACAAATTGTCTTAATTATGAAGCCTGCTCTTGTTGTGAGGGGGAGTTGTGTCTATCTGATGTTTAGCCTTCTTGCATGCTGGTTTAAGGGGGAGTTCAGAATGCTTACTGGTTAGCTTTCAGGAATGCTCTAAATAAAGGAAAGCCTTGAGATTTTGCTGGAATGTTTTATTGAGGAATGCTATGTCTTAGGGGGAGCTGAGTTGTGATGTGAGAAGAGAAGTTCTTTGACAGATTCAAAAGGGCTGTCCAGATGTGTACCTTTGCTGGTCTTGCATGACTGATTTAGTGTGGTTCTCTCAGAAAGTAGAGTGTCACTTATCTCTTAAGTCTATAAGTCAGTGACTCTAATCTCCAAGTTAGAATCTTTCCTTTGGTACTCCTTCAGAGATCTGGACTAATTGCATAAAGTATATCTTCCTACATTGTCATTGATTATGGTTCAGGCCAAAAACTTGTATGTCTTGATATCTGACCCAATCAACTTGGAATCTAGACTTCAAGACTCAATTCAAGAAAAGTCCTTTTTGGTATTGTCTTCAATCATTCTATTTCTTTAACTCAAGGGCTTAACTGAACAAACATGTTCTGTTTTGATCATTGAGAAACTGGGAGCTTCATCAATGAAATGAATATTTCTCCCAAGTCATGAGGTGTCAAATCCTTAAAATGAATGAAAAAACTGGGAGCTTCATCAATGAAATGAATATTTCTCCCAAGTCATGAGGTGTCAAATCCTTAAAATGAATGAAAAGTCATGACAGAACAATGGTGGCTTGCTGGTGAGTAACTGGGGACTCTGGCCTCTAATCAAGGTGTTTCCTCATGTCAAAAGCCACAGTTACTAACTCTGTTCCTTAATAAAAAAAAAGGAAGGAAGTAATGAGGTACTCACTCTAAGTAACTGGGGATTCAGGCCTCTAATCAAGGTGTCTCCCTAATGTCAAAGGAAGTGAACTACCAACTTACTCATTGATCTTCTTGAAAATCATCTCCAACAAAAATTCTTTGTTGTTATGCAACTAATGGATTGCTTGTCTTCAATACCTTGAGAACACCTCTCTGATTTAGTCTCTTGCTGTCTTGTGGAATAGTTGAATGATCAGCTATATTTGGCCATACTTGTGAACTCCTACTCTAAATCATCCACTATGTATGCTGATAAACTTGTCTATCATTCTACTTCTCTATTGTGTACTGAAGTCCAAAGAATCTTCTCTTGAGATTAGAAACTCACTTATTCTCTTAAGACCTACTCGTGACTTTCTGCACTAAGACCTCACTGCCCTGAGTTCTCATGTTTCCAGCACTGTCATACATTCTGTAGTTCTTTTTGCTGATGTCAAAGGGGGAGAAAAGTTTGCAATATCAGTGAGTATTGGTTTTATCTTGAGCTTTGAGGGGAGTCATGTTGCTTCGTGGAAGTTCTGGTTATGAGTTGTGGGGGAGATGAGAGTGTGTTGTAGGGAATGTTTAATTCATTTGCATGAGCATGCCTTGAATTTATTCTGCTTGTTGCAGCTGGTATTAATTTCTTGTTGAAACTTGATATTGGTTGACTCATAGTGTTGTCATCATCAAAAAGGGGGAGATTATTGCATCCCTATGGTTTTGATGATGTCTCACACTATAAATCAATCATCTATCTCTAGATTAATGCTGTTTCATCATGTGAGTGAGTGCAGTTGATTTGGCTGTCAGATATGCATGCTATCTTGATTCTATATGCACTGTTTGGTTAATATGAACAGCAGTGGGTCGACTCATCAGAAAGGGTGGGTCGACGCATCAGAGCATTGATAGCTTGGGCACAAAGTCTATACACCAGCTGGATCCATTTAGTCTGTACATTGGCATATCTTCCTTAAGTCTGTACATCGGGCACCTTCTTACTGAAGTCTACACATCCAATAGTGTAAGTCTATCCATCGCCCAGAGTCTTATTTGTAAAGTCTGAACATTGCTTCAGAGTTAGTTTCAGCAAAGTCTACACATTCGGTTCCTTAGGCAAAGTCTATACATCGCTTAGTCTGCACATTGCCTTCAGCCCAAGTGCTCAAAGCCAAGTCTATACAACGCCAACCCAACACATTGAACAGTTCTCCAAGTCTATACACTAGACTTCATTTCTCTAAGTCTATACACTGGCCTGTGATTCACCAACTCTGTACATTCGATATCTTTTCCTACGCATTGGCCAAGTCCATACATTTAACTTTTCCCTACGCTTTCCAGGCCAAGTCTGTACACCACTAAGTGTGTACATTGCATGCTGCTCAAACGTTCAATGTTCTTCAAAGTCTGTACAGCATCCATCTCAGCCAGCGTCTCAAGCTGCGTCTTAGGCAAGTCTGTACATCGGGCTCTTTTCGTTCAAGTCTATACATTGAACTACGTCTTAGGAAAGTCTGTACAGAGGCTTCGATTTACCAAGTCTGTACATCGGCCTCATTCGCTCAAGTCCACACATCCACAGTGCTTTCACAAGTCTATACATTCACTTGAGTTACACCAAGTATGTACATCGCTGAAGTCTTCACAAGTCAGTACAGTGCTTGAGCTTCACAAAGTCCATACATCGCTTCAAGCGATTCAAGTCTATACAGACTGCCTTTACATTCAGAGTCTGTACATTGGTCCATCAGCCGATCATTTCATTCAGCAAGCTTCAAAGTCTGTACAGCCTATCTGTCTTCATGGATTGTGTGCCTTTCGTGCGTTGACGCACTTGGCTGACTGCGTAGACGCACACCTTTCTGTCTTGCTCACTACGTCGACGCTGACACTGGATGCGTTGACGCATTGGCCTGTTACCAAGGGCGTGAGCATCTTGCCCGAGGAAGCTGAGGCGACGCTGCTTGATGGAAGCGTTGACGCCTTGGGCTGATGTTCAAAGATATGTTGATCAACATCAAGTCTGTACAGCATGAAGTCTGTACATTGGTTTTGATTTGAACAGAACGCCTAAGTCTATACATTGCTATGGATTGCTCTGAAATGCTTAAGTCCATACACTGAAGATGCTGAAGACCTCCAAGTGATTACACTCTCACATGATACACACTTGGCTAACTATCGTTTCAAGTCTGTACACTACTTAGGCTTCGTGAAGTCTACACAGTGGCTGAGCCTTGTAAAGTGTACACATTGGTAACAATCGTTTGCATTGTTCATGTCTATACACTGCCATTCATGCGCACTGTTCACATGTCTATACACTGCCTTCACATGCATTTTATTCAGTAAGTCTGTACATTCTCTCACGATGTACACACTTACTCTATTGATGTTTCTGAAGTATATACATCCTTGTTAATAGCATGAACTGACTAAGTATATACATTACTTCTGTCTGTCTGCAGGTGATTCAGGCTGATGATTGGGCACGTGAATCGAGGTTGGCACCTGACACGTGATTCAAGACAACAGGTGCATGACACGTGGATGGCAACCTTGTCAGGATGCTGCCATGTGGTCGAAATTCAAATGATCTGGCAAAAAGTGCATGGGCGGGAACCTGGCAGCCACACGCCAATATCTGCTATAAATATAGAGCTTCATCCTTCAGCAGAAGCTTGATCGTGAAAAGAAAAAGTAGAAGCCATTGGTGAGAGTCTGCACGATCCAGAAAAGAAAAGGAGCAGAGAGTTCCATATCTGAGAGGAGTTTGCTCGAGAGAGAGAGAGTGTGTGTGGATTGATGAATTGCTTCAGTTGAAGCTACATTTGTATTGGGTTTCAGAACCGATTTCTTCTTCATTGGTTTTTCTTTCTATTTTATTTTCGTTTATTTTGTTCTTCCATTCTGATTTGAATTGGTTTCCCTCCGGTGTGTGGAGGAAGGGAGTACTACTCCAGTTTCCCTCTGAGTTGCAGAGGAAGAGAGATCGGTGATCTCTGGTGTTGTTAGTGATAGGTTGTCATTAACAGTTTCCCTCCGTGTGTGGAGGAAGGGAGAGGATTCTCCGGTTGTGTTCTAGCTGGGAGCTAGAACAGGTTTCAAGTTCTGTGGGTAGCAGAGCTTGGTCGAGGGATTTGTTTCTCTTGGGTGTTCAAGCTGTGTGGCAGCATGTTGTACGCAGACTGAGTCTGCTGTGATCTAGCTTTGCCTAGTGGAATCCTCACTCTAGTTGGAGTGAGGGGTGGATGTAGATTGCGGACTGCAATCGAACCACCTAAAAACCGAGTGCCTCCTCTGTGGTTTGCTATTGATTTCTGTGTTCTTCATCTGCTTGTCCCTTTGCCTTCAAGTGATCAGTTCTTCACTCTCATCTATATTTCTCTGTGTACGGGTTAAGGAGGTGCGTTAGCAGTAGAATCTATTTTTCGCCTGAGTTTCTGCAAATTGGGAGTGATCTATTCATCCCCCCCCTTCTATATCACTCTTGCTGCGCTAACAGAAAAAAGTGGAACTCTTTTCACACTAGAACCATTTTCATTTCTGTCCCTTATATCTGTCAATTTTAAGATGCCTTTCAGAGAGAGAGAGAGAGGAATTTAACTGGCATTGACGATAGACTCAGTTGAATAATGAGCTTCAGATCAATCACACTCACATGTTTTAATTATTTTTAACATTTTCAGCATTTTCAACTTTGTCAACTTATTTTCACGTTTTCATTAGCAGTCAAGTATAGCTAGCCTTTTGACACGGGTACACATATTTATCAGACACCCGAGTCCCCGGTTACTCGGCATAGCAAACTATTCTGCATTGAAGGACCAGAGTTGGCAACTGACGTCATGACATGCCTTTCAGCACTTTATAGGTGCATGAAGGTAGTTTCTCAGTTAACAGTTACCATTGCTCTGTAATGATTTATTTTTCACTTGAAGACAGAGATAGCAACTCACCTCATGACTTGCTCTTTAGCACTTCTTTGGTGCATAGGGCTACTTTCTCAGTGAAGACCTACCATTGCTCTGCATTTTATAACATGTGTAAGGGATTGCTTCTTCAGCGTTTAAAAACTATTTCTTAGTTTATTACCAATACAAATATTAAATTCCTCTACACACAGTGGTTTCTTTACTTTTGAACAATAAGGTTCGAGAGATGATAAGGTCCTTGTTTTATTAAATTGTTCAGCTTTTATTCCATACATAGTGCATTATTGGGTTCAAAAGTTCTTGAATTCAAACATCATAAGAAATATATATCTCCTATCATTAGCATTTCATAGAGCCATTCAGAACATATCTCATATTCAATAGGAATTATCACTATAACTCCCCCTGAATTTAAGACTTCATCTACATATCCCAGTACTCAAGAAGTTTTCCCTCATGCTAGAACGTGAAAAGCATGTACTTTGAGAATCAAAGCGATGAGATAGATCAAAGAGGTGAGTGAATCTGAAGAAGAGGAGGCTCCAAGAAGAAAAGATTTAGAGAAGAGACTTCAAGAAGGAATAGCTGCGTAGACTCAGAGCCAGGGCTGCGTTAACTCAATCCAACCATAGCGTCGACTCACTCATCCAGCCAACAGTAACAACTCTGTACTTTATTCAGCCTTTTGTCACCGAGAAATTGATCCTAAGCTAACTCCCCCTTAGACCATGCATGAATGAAATTGTAACTGCCAATAACATGAGTATCATGCTAAAATTTTATTCATTCTGAATTGATTGAAAGAAAGATAGACATAACATGCACAGACGACTAAGCTCCCCCTGAGTTTAAGACTGATACAATTCAAACCAAGACAAGTTCAATCATTCAGATTCCAAAAGATAAGTCAGGCACGCAAATCAGGCATTCAGATGATAATTGCACAGACCAAGCTCTCTTCTAAGATAAGAGAATCTATCATTGTTCAGAGGCTTGGTAAAAATATCGGCCAATTGAGATTGTGATTCAACAAATATGAGTTTAAAATTACCTTTAATTACTTCATCTCTTAAGAAATGGTGTCTAATTTCTATGTGTTTGGTCCTAGAGTGCTGGATAGGGTTTTTGGCCAGGTTTATGGCACTTATGTTATCACACAATATTGGGACACACCCAAGATCAGTCTGATAATCTTGGAGTTGGTGTTTGATCCACAACACTTGAGTACCACAACTCCCTGCAGCGACATATTCTACCTCTACAGTGGATAGTGCCACTGAGTGTTGTTTCTTGGAAGCCCAAGAAATCAAACATCATCCCAAAAATTGGCAATAGCCACTCGTGCTTTTCCTGTCGAGTTTGCATCCAGCATAGTCTGCATCTGAATAGGATACAAGATCAAAAGAGCAAGATGCAGGGTACCAAATCCCTAAATCTCGAGTTCCAGCAAGGTATCAAAAGATACGCTTGACAGAACTTAAGTGGGATTCTCTAGGATTAGATTGAAAGCGAGCACACATGCATACACAAAATTGAATGTCTGGCCTAGATGCAGTAAGATAGAGGAGTGATCCAATCATACCTCGATATGTTTTTGCATCAACCTGTTTACCTTTCAGATCTTCATCCAAATTTGTGTTGGTGCTCATAGGAGTGCTGATTACTTTCAGATTTTCCATTTTGTATTTCTTCAGCAACTCAGAAATGTACTTTGCCTGGTTGATGAAACATCCTTCCTTGCTCTGAGTAATTTACAGACCTAGAAAAAATTTAAGCTCACCCATTAGACTCATTTCAAATTCGGTGGTCATTAAGCTGGCAAACTCCTCACACATGCTGGGTTTAGTGGAACCAAAAACTATATCATCAACGTAAATTTGAACCAGAATAATATCTGAATTTCTTACCTTGGTTAATAGAGTTTGGTCCACTTTACCTCTAGAATAGCCTTTCTCTGTGAGGTGCCTGTTTGAGTCCATAAAGAGCTTTGTCCAATCTGTATACATGGTTAGGATTTTCTGTGCATTCAAAACCAGGGGGTTGTTCAACATAAACTTCTTCTTTTATTGACCCATTTAGAAAGGCACTCTTTACATCCATTTGATGTAACATTATTCCATGACAGTAAGCATAAGCAAGTAATAATCTAATAGCTTCTAATCTAGCTACTGGAGCAAAGGATTCTTCAAAATCAATGCCAAATTCTTGATTATAACCCTGTGCTACCAGCCTAGCTTTATTCCTAACTACCATTCCATTTTCATCCTATTTTTTTCTGAAGACCCATTTAGTTCCAATTACAGAAAGCTCTTTGGGTCTTGGCACAAGGTACCACACCTTTTTCCTTTTGAATTGATGTAATTCTTCATGCATTGCGTTTATCCAATTACTATCTTTCAAAGCTTCATCGACGTTTTTTGGTTCAATTTGAGAGACAAGGGCCAGATTGTCCATTTCCTCAACACCTCTAAAATGAAATCTAGTTCTAACAAGTTCATGCAAGTTACCAATGACATTGGATAAAGGGTGATCCCTTAGCATCCTTACATCGGTTAGAGAGATACCTTCATTCATACCTGCATCACCATGGTGGGTTGATTCTGCATGATTATCATTTAGCCTTGTCTCTTCATCTTGGAGATTCTGTTCTTCCTTTTCTTTAAGGAACTTCCCTTCATCTTCATCCCTACATAATTCCTCAATCTCAGAATTTTCATTCATTTCATCAAACACAATATGAGGGGATTCTTCAACAGCATGTGTTTTTAGATTTAAGACTCTGTAGGCCCTAGAGTTACTAGAATATCCTAGAAGGATGGCAGGTTCACTCTTAGGTTCAAATTTGTCCAACGCCCGTTTGTCATTATTTTGAACAAAGCATTTTGATCCAAAAGCTCTAAAATAAGCAACAGAAGGTCTCTTACCTTTCATCAATTCATATGGAGTCTTTTTGGACTGAGGTCTTACCATTGCCCTGTTTACAATGTAGCAAGCTGTATTTACCGCCTCTGCCCAGAACTTCCTTGGGAGTTGTCCTTCAATCAGCATGGTTCTAGCCATCTCCACAAGGGTTCTATTTCTTCTTTCCACAACTCCATTTTGTTCGGGAGTTCTTGGAGATGAGAACTTGTGTGAAATTCATGTGGCTCTGCAAAAATTATCAAATTCAGAATTGTCAAATTCTCCTCCATGATCTGACAAGATAGATGAAATGGCAAACTTACCATCCTGTTGCACATTCTTGAAGAATGCCTGAAATTCTTCAAATGCATCATTTTTGTGAGTTAGAAAGAACACCCAAGTAAACCTAGATAAATCATCTACTAGAACAAATCCATATTTATTTCCACTCACACTAGCTGTTCTAGTTGGTCCAAACAAATCCATATGAATGAGTTCAAAAGGTTTAGATGATTGAATTTCAAGTCTGGACTTAAATGACTTTCTAGTGTGCTTACCTTGAGTGCATGCACTACAAACTTTGTCATTTTGTTTAAATGATACATCTAGCCGACCTTTCACCATGTTAAACTTTGCTAACTTATGCAAGACACTATAGCTAGCATGCCCTAGTCTGCGGTGCCACAGCCAAGCAAGTTCACTTTTATTCACAGCAAGATAAAGATTGTTATGTGCAGGGTCATCTAAATCTACCACGTACATGTTGTTTATTCTTTTTCCAATGAATCTAACTTTTTCAGAACTCATCTCTAAAATGGTGCAAGTATGAGCATCGAACACAACTTTATTTCCTTTATCGCACAGCTGGCTTATGCTAAGTAGATTATATTCTAAGCCATCTACAAGTAACACATCATCAATGAAATTTGAAGGATTTGTACCTACTTTACCTTTTCCAATTATTTTTCCTTTATTGTTTCCTCCAAATGTAACATGACCCCCGTCTTTCTCCACCAAGACACAGAATTTAGCTTTATCCCCCGTCATGTGCCTTGAGCAGCCGCTGTCGAGATGCCACCTATTATGTACAGCTGCAAGACACTCCTGCAAAACACATTAAACAAGAGATTTTGGAACCCAGATATACTTGGGTCCCATCAAACCATAGGACGTGTTCAGGTAGGACATCAAGCTCTTGGGAATCCATAGTTGCTGTTGTGAGGGTCTTTGATGTGGTAAGTTCAATGATTTGACAGATCTGTGATTATTCCTGTGCCATTGATAGTGATGACTCCATGATGTACTGGGGAAATTTGACTTAAGGACTCTAGATGAATGCATGCTTCTTGGATGATTGAGAGTTGGATGCGTAGACCCTCTAGTGTTGCTGCGTTGACTCATCCACCTACCATATCTATCATGGGGGTTCTGGTACATGTAATGCGTTGACTCATGGTAGTGACTGCGTCAATGCATCTGGGTATTTCTGACCGAATTTTCTTTCTGGAAAGCTAGATACGTTGACGCCATGTGACCAGTGCGTTGACGTGGTTGACTTCTACCAGACCTTGAACCTTCTGATCTTCTGTATGATTGCTGTTGGGTTGATGAATTATAGCTAGGATTCTTGTATTGACCTGAGGAGGCATATTTGAACATAAGTGTGCTTTTCTGTTTGTTAAGATTCAATGTTGCCTTCACTTTCTCATTTCCTTTTTCTTTTCTGATTTCGTTAGACTGTTTTGATTTTTCCTCATTCTTCTCATCCTTTTTGTTTTCATCCATTTGATTCTCTTCAGATATGTCCTTCCCAGAGACAAATGTCACCAATCTAGTTCCCAGATCTTTCTTTTTAGTAGGATTGAATCCAAGCCCTTCTTTTCCAAAGTTGCACTTAATTCCCATAACAGCATCAAGGTTGTTTTTACCCTGTGTCATTTTTTCGAGGGATGCTTGTTTGCTTAGGTTCTCATCCTCTAATTTCTTCAGATTTTCTTGAAGTTTTGCATTGACTCCATAAATGGCCTCATATTTCTCTTCAGCAATTTTTACTTCTTTCTCCAATTTCTGCGTTCTTAATTTCAATTCATCATGCATCTTCAGTAGAAAATCATTCTCTCTCTTCATTTCAATTAACTGTTTCTTATACTCATCTTTTTCTTCCAAGGCCCTTTTTAGACACACGATTTCAGCATCTAGCGTTTTGACTTTTTCATTCAAATCATCTTCTTGACTGGTTTGATTTTTCTTTTTCTTTAGAGATTTATTTTCCTTTTTAACACCTTCATACTTATCCAGCAATTCGTTAAAAGCTTCTTCCTAATCATTACAGGAGAAATCTACAAAGGGAGAGGTTACCTCGACTTGATCATCACCATTTGCCATGAAGCATAGTTTCACCTCGCTTTCTTCTTCAGAGGTGCTTTCTTCATCTTCATCTTTTTCTTCATCACTCCAAGTGCTTAGCATGGCCTTGGGCTTTTTGTTTCTCCACTTTGTCTGTGTCTTTTTCATATTCTCAGGACACTCCGACTTGATGTGTCCTTGTTTCCTGCATCTGTAGCAAACAACTTTATCAGATTTCTTAGGATTTTCTGGCTTGAGTTTTTAGCTAGTTCTTACCTGATATCTTTTATATCTAGCAGTCTTACCTCCCTTTCTTAAGAATTTTCTGAATTTCCTAGTAAGCATGGCTATTTCACTTGAGTCATCATCAGTTGAAGATGACTGACTATCATCTGAGCTTTCCTTGCTGCTGGAACCAGCCTTCAATGCAAGGGGCTTTTTCTTCTTCATGTCCTCATATGTTCTTTTCAGATTCAGTTCATAAACCATGAGAGAACCTATTAGCTCATCTGGTTTGGTGGTGGGAAGGTTCCTAGATTCCTCAACGACCGTGGCTTTGGTATGCCAGATTGGAGTTAGGGATCTAAGAATCTTCCTAACCACCTCATAGTCACTATAGGTCTTTCCCAAACCTTTAAGACCATTCACAAGAAGAGTTAGTCTGGCATACATTTCAGATATATTTTCCTCAGGTTTCATCCGAAAAGATTCATATTCTGAAATTAACATGTTAGCTTTTGTCTCTCTTACCTCTGAGGTACCTTCGTAGATTACCTCGAGTCTATCCCACATTTCTTTTGCGCTGGAGCATGAGGATACACGCGAGAATTCCTTGGGATGGAGTGAGCACTGCATAATATTCATGGCTTGCCAATTTATGTTCGACTTTCGAATCTGCTCCTTCACCCAGAGTTCTTCATCGCCTTCAATTTGGTATGGCCCTTTGCTCACGACTCTCCATATTTCATGATCCTGCGCTCTTAAAAATACTTGCATGTGATTTTTCCAGTACGAATAATTAGTTCCATCAAAAAATGGTGGCCTATTCACTGCATACCCCTCAGGCATGAGTCCTCTGTTCTCCATTAAATTTCTCTAGGCTGTGAAACCTTTGCAAGAGAGCCTAGCGCTCTGATACCACGTGTTGGATCGAGAGGACGGTCAAGCTAGAGGGGGAGGGGGTGAATAGGTTGACCCTTTAAAATTCTATGCGCGATCACACTTGAAATATAGTGCAGAATGATAGAGATATGATCAACAACTAAACAACAAAGAGAATCAAGCCTAATCAAACATCTAACGAGAGGAGAATGATCAGAGAAAGCAAACCACAAGAGAACACAATTTTAAGGTGGTTCGGTCTCCCTGTGGAGACCTACGTCCACCTCCCCACTTAACCAGTGAGGAACCCTGCTGAGCTTTACAGCTTTGCTAAACCGAAGAAGTAATTCTTCTACACTGCTGACTACACCAACAGAACACAACGAGGAACGGATCCTCAGATCCGCTGTCAAACAGCTTGAAGGCAATCTACCTTGACACCCCTGATCTCAGCACAGTCCGCTGGATCAGAATCACCCTCTCTTCACTAAATCCAGTAGAAGAGATGGGTACAATGTTCAATAACAAGATAAAAATGAAAAGATAAGAAATCACACTTCAGCACTTGGACACAGCGGAATTGGAATCACCAATAGAGAGATCCATGCGCATGAGGTCCAACCCTTGAATCTCTCCGTCTGGAATGTAGAAGAGTCTTGGTGGCACGATGATCTTCTGATCTGATTTTTCAGCAGCCTTCGTCCAGTTCTCCTCTTAGCCTTCGTCCCGTTCTACTCTCAGCCTCTCTTTTTTTGTTCCTCACGGCTGAGCCTATTTTGTGGTCTTCCCGCGCATAAAACAATTCACGTGAGGCAGGTGGGCCACCACCCTGATTTCCTGGTTATCCTCATGATTGCTCACGTGGGGAACCTTCTGGAGTGGTGGAAGGTACGAAAGCTTTATCTGCTTGTGGCTGATGTTGCGGTTGACGACTGAAGGTGGGATCCACTTAACGCGCTTAGCAACTGGAATTAGATGGCGTCAACCCTCTTGCTCCAAGGAGTTGACGCAGCCTTCAGATATCTTCTTCCTGTGAAGCTCAAGTCTGATGCATTGACTCCATCAGCCAGCTGCGTTAACGCATCGGTAATCCAGTGATCAAGGTCTTCGGCAGATAGACGTGCTGCGTCGACGCTGCTAATCCATAGCGTTGATGCAGTGCTGTTCCAGAGCTGAATGTATATCAGACTCAATTGCTGCGCGGACGCTGTCTTGCAATGGCGTTGACGCACTACAGTATTCCAGTGAGCTATGGACTCTGCCTCATTAACTGCTGCGTCGACGCTGCTGTAGCATGGAGTTGACGCAGCCAAGTGAATCTCTGAAATCCTCTTCAACTGAAGCGTGGACGCATTGAACTCCCAGCGTCGGCCCTGTTCCTTTAGTGCATCAAAAAGAAATTATATGAAAGTATTACTGAATCAATATTGTAATCAACATTTTTGATTTGAATGCTACATTCACACTTCATTGTTGTCATCATCAAAACCAGGGGCACAACAGTAGTCTGTATGGTCTATTAGGTCGATGCACATATAGTGGGATGTTCCATTAGGTCGATGCATATAGAGTCAGTTGAGTCATCAGGTCGATGCTGTAGTACAAGTTGTTCTGGCCATTGCCTTATCAGGTCGATGCAGCTACACTAGTCCTAGCTCGACAGGTCGATGCATGTCTACAACCTCTTGTGCTCATCTATTCTCATTATGCATAACAGGTCAACCAGTGTTTCACACAGGTCGACGCTGTTGTAGTTGATCTACTGCATTCGTTCAGCAACGTGCATTCTCAGGTCGATGCACTTAATTATGCATCGATGCTATTATTGCTATTATGTTGCATCTAATCATTTCTTTAGATGATCAGGTCGATGCACTTGGCGTATGCATCAATGCATCTGCACTATTTCATGCTGTCTGTCATATGGCTATCTAATTTTGATGGTTTTAGCTTTATTTTGCTTATCTTTATAAACCTGCATAAATCTGCATCCATTTGGCATTTCTCTCAATATTTCATGATCTATATGATGACAAGGTGTATGATGAAATTCCACATTGTGTTTGGCAGGAACATCAAAGCGAAATCATCAAACTACCTCTGCAACTTGATCGAACACCTGAAGAGCAGAAATTGTCAAAGACTGAATTGGTCACGTGGTTC
Source organism: Amorphophallus konjac (assembly GCA_022559845.1). Lineage (NCBI taxonomy): Eukaryota > Viridiplantae > Streptophyta > Magnoliopsida > Alismatales > Araceae > Amorphophallus > Amorphophallus konjac. The sequence continues at coordinate 283,794,250 of CM040120.1, read as the reverse complement.
GAAGAATCAACTTGTCTGGCACGTGATCCAAGGCTGATAGTCCAATAAAGTGATCTGCCACGTGGATTACCCTTTCTCCAAAATCTGGCACGTGGACTCGATGAAAGCTCAATTCCCGAAAAGCTTTTGGTGGGAGTGTTCCCTCCACACGCCGATGAAATCTTGTGGGGACCATAAGACAAAAGTTCGAAGTATATAGGAAAACAAGTAATCGAGCAGAAAGGAGGTGAGCAAGAGATTCAAAGAGATAGAGATCGAAAGACAAAAAAAAGGAGTAGAAGCGGAGAGCCAGAGAGCCTTCGAGCCTAGAGGAGAAGAGTGAGAGAAGCGAGAACAGAAGAAAAGAGAGTGCTGGAGCAGAGAAGAAAGAACAGAGAGCCCGTGGGAATAAAAGAAGAAGAGGGATTTGGAGAGAAAAGAAAAGAGAGTTGAAGAAGAAGAGAGAGAGCAGATCTGGAAGAGAAGAATTCATGAGAAGAAGAAGAAGAAAGAGGGAAAGAGGGAGCTTGTAAGAAAAGAAACTTGTGTGCAGCCTGAGATCTGAAGACCTGTTCATGTGTGGCCTCTGGATCAGATCCAAGCCGTATTGCTCTTTATGAGCTACATTTCTTTCCTGATTTCGTTGTTGTTTTTCTTGTCTCTGTTTTCATTCTTTCATGTTCTTACAGCAAGCTGTGTTGCTTAGTAGATGTTTGAGGATTTGTTCCTGGGAAGCAAGCTGTGCTGCTCAGCGGTCTGAGGATTTGTTCCTCTGTTCAACAAGTTGTAAGGCTCAGCGATTCAAGCTATGAGTTAGCAGGAAACCTCACTCTGGTTTGAGTGAGGGGTGGATGTAGGCAGACTGGGTGTCTGGCCAAACCACCTAAAAACTCTTGGTGTTCTGTGGTTTGCTTGTGCATCTGATTCTACGCTAGATGTTTGTTAAGCTTGTCACTCTCGCATCCTTTGAGCAGTGCATTTGTCTCTACACGCTAAGTGTACAAGAGTACTTTTACATAAGGTGTGAGTTTAAGTGTGTGAGCTCCGTAACTCATCCTTTAGTATATTTTATTTTGGCTTGAGTGCATTATGTTCGACATCTGTTCTAATTGAAGCATCCATTCTGTGAGAGCTTTGCAATCTTCCTTTCAATTTGATTCTGTAGGCCAAAGTAGAGCGTTAGTTTTAATTGAACCATATTAGTTTTAATTCCGCATAGTTTTTAATAGAGAGATCTATTCACCCCCCTCTAGATCTCGTTCCTGCACCCAACACCTTCCCCGAGGCTTAGGGGAGTAAGAAATTCCTCATGGTTTCTATTGATTACTTCATCAAATGGGTCGAGGAAGAACCATTGGAAAAAATTACAAGTGAAGCAACATGGAAGTTCATGCTACGAAGCATCATTTGCCAGTTTGGGATCCCACGCGTCCTCACAATCGACGATGGGAGGCAATTCTTGAGCACAACCTTCCAGGAAAAATGCTCAGAGCTAGGGATTTAGAATCACTACACATCGGTGGGCCACCCCCAGGTGAATGGCTTAGTCGAAAATGCTAACAGAACACTCCTCCATGGCATCATGATGCGCCTTGAACAGGCTGGCGATTCATGGGTGGACTCCATCCCAAGCATTCCGTGGGCACACCGGACTACTGCCGGCCACAGGAGAGACACCCTTCCACCTTGTGTACAGGGCAGAGGCAGTTATACCGGTTAAGATATCCAACCCATCATTACGACTCGGACAGTTCGATGAGGCCAGAAACAATTGGGCAATGCGAGAAAACCTGGATGATGTGAAACGAAAGCATCCAGGTTTGAAATTTTCTTTTTCCTTCATTTTCTCCCTTCTCTTTCCTTTTCATTTTTAATCTTTCTTTTCTATTTCCTTTTATTTCCTGAACCTCTCAAAATTCATCACCCCATTTTCTTTTTCTTTTCATTTTTTTCTATCATTTTTTTCTCCTCAAACACACAGATGTTGCTGGCCTTTTGGACAATGAGACCATCTCTGCTATCTACCGAAGGTCATGGGATATTGAAAGGCCAACATACACCAACATGAACCATTTGACATCACAGGTTATATCTAAGGTTTGGTGAAGCCATCATTGTTGATATTACTGAGTGAAGAGGCGAAATTTCGCGTTGGTTCCTGAGCTGGCTGGTAATCACCAAGTTAATGAACTGCAAGACAGGGAAACGGGTCAGAGGGCCCAGGGGGATTCCCTGGGGCAAAACCCTCCGACGCTCAAGTCAGTAGAGCAATGGTGGGAGCAGCGATAGGGAGGAGAAGGTGAAGGCGCGAGATCCCTCTCCACCAATGGGGTGAAGTGATCCTTGCTCAGGAGTTGGGGGTGGAACAATGCCCTTTTGGACTTACCTTTCGCAGGAGGGTATCCCAGGTTTAAATAGTGCGTCGCCCTCTGGAGTCCTGCAAGCTGAGAGGTCTCCGGTGGAGGTTACGTCCTCGTCGTGGGCTTTTATGGCCTCATCGTGGGGGCGTTATCCTCGCGGGGAAGCCGGAGCTCCTGGACTACTTAGCGTTTGGCCCGCTGTGGACTCTAACGGCTATAGTAATGAACATTTTATCGATCGTTCCGAGCTTAGGGGGGCCGACCCTATTGGGCGATAGGCCTAGCTCGGTGAGGAGATGGGTCGGATAGACCGGCTAGCGCTTCCCCCCTTCGTGCGGAGGGATAGCTCGTGCGCGGGTCTTCCTATGACCTGACCGAGGCTCGGGCTCTCCGAGCCTTGGGGCCGCCTAGGAGAGTTGTTTCCTCGAGCATTATTTTATTGGGCTTTTCTGAGTGGGCCCTGCGGGCTGTCACTTGGGCAAGCTTGCCTCGTTGGGCCTTGTTGGGCCTAGTTGGGTCTGCTCTTTGAGTGGGCTGCAAGAATCCCCCTCTTCACTTGTCCCCCTCCTACTCCCGAGCCAAGGAGGCTCGGTTGAGTAGTTTTTCGAGGCTTTGGACCGGCGTGGCTCGGGTGGGTGGAATCCTGTTGGCGTGATGAAGCCATGTGTAGCGGTCGCCTGGGCCCGTAGTAATAATGATCCTGACAGATTTGAAATGAAGGGGCCCCCTTTTTCTCGGAGGTTGAAACGGCGCGCCGCCTCCCGCGATGGTTTATAGGCGTAGGGCGCTGCTCGTTCCTCCCAGTCTTTTTAGGGTTTTTGGCCTTTCCTCCATTTCTCTGCTTCTGGGGCTCCTTGATGCGCCGTGAAGATACAGCGGGAAAGCAAGCTCTTGCGGCGGCATTTGAGGAGCTGGCGCGTGTAACCGCGGAGGCGATCCGGCGGCTTCCTTCTCCCCCGGAGTCTTCGGGCTCTAGTGAAGGTTCTTCTTCCAGCTCGATGGTGGATCTGCGCTCGGAAGTCGAGCAGGTGAGGCGGGAGCCCGTCCCCAATCGCAGCGAGTTGGGGAAGGCTGATGTGAAGAAATTGGAGCATCGGTTTCGCCTGCCTCTCCGATATAGCTTTGTAGCTGCTGCCCCATACGAGACGGGCTTGGATAGCCGTACGAGCCATATTTGTACTTTTCTCCTGGCGTGGAAGAGCGGATTCTGCCTCCCCTTCGAGCCTTTCATCTTGAAGCTTATCAAGTTTTTCATGTTGGCGCCTGTTCAGCTGGTGGCCAACTCGTATCTCCTGCTTTCTGCCTTTCGGATCCTCTACCGCCTGCAGGGGGTTCCCCTGTTGCTGAATCTTTTTCATTGTTTCTTCGAGCTGAAGGCACATCCGTCGGCGGGGAAAGGCTTTTATTTTATCCAGGCGCGCAGGAATCCGAGTTGTATTCCGCTGGCGGTGAAGGATTCTTCGCACAAAGGGTGGAAGAGGCAATTTTTATGGGTGAAGGCGGAAGCAGTGGATGAGTCCTGGAGGTGCCAGGTTATGCCCAACTTTCATCCGAATCTTCCCCCGCGCCAGGAGGAGTTCCCCGCCGACGTGGAAGAGTATGCCGCTCTCTTGTTGACAAATCGCCGGTCGACTGAGGAGCTGGTGACGCTGGAGAACATGGAGCGGCATCTGCTTACACAGGTCAAGCCATCAGGTGCCATTCTTCAGATTCTTCTGCGGGGTCGGAGGGTCGACTTTTCGTTTCCTAACCGAATCTTCTTCTTCATTGCAGACATCCGGAGGGAGCCCTTGGAAGAGGTCACCGAGGTCGTCGATCTTGGGGATGATTCGGCGGCCGATGAGCCTGTCGCTCCCGCAGGTCGTTCCCAAGCCCGGAATAAGGGCAAGGGGGCGGCCTCCGAGGGATCTTCGCGGTCAAGCGGGGCGAAGCGCAAGGATCCCCTGGAGGGGAGATTGCAGGAAGCCGCGAAGGCCAAGAAACGGGCCAAGAAGGCCGGCCATCCTATCGCTGCCAGGGGTGATTCTGGCTCGACGGCGCTCCCCTCTCGGGGGCAAGGTGGGGCCGACCCTTCCGGGCCAGCTCCCCCACCTACCAAGCGAGAGGGGTCCGAAGAGACCGGGGGCCCCTCAGAGGGCGGAGATGGGTCGGTTCTCCCCTCCCCGGGGAGGGAGGGGGCCGGCGCTGTAGCGGCCGGTATCGAGACCGGGAGACCGGTCGAGGTCGGCGCTGTCTCGGGCGGAGAGGCGCTGGCCGAGATAGATAGGGATGGGGGTTCACCCGCGAGGGCGTCGCAGCCCCAAGTGCCCGAAGTTCTTGGTGCGGTCGATCCTGCAGCGTCGGTCGAGGTTGGGGGTTCGCTCGGGGAGGCGTCGCAACCCCAACCTACTGCGGCGCGCGGGGCGGTCGGCCCCGTCACTCGGGCCGATCCTTCTGGCGGGGCGTCCGGTGGGGAGCGTATCTCCATGCCGGAGGCTTTGGAAAGGCTCGGCGTTTCGGGCGACTTGTACCGGGTTTTCCGAGAGGTTGCCGCAAAGACGAGGGGGGGAGACAAGCGCCACTCCCCCTCCGGCGTCCTCGACGTTCTCATGGATGGCGGCCTGGTCATGGCTCGATCGGCGGCCTTGATGGCGGAGACGTACGCTCGGACGGAGGCAGAGCGATCGAGTCTCGCCTGGGCCCTCGGGGGGTGCGAGAGGAAACTGGCCCGCCTCAGCGAGGAACATGAGGAGCTCCGACGGGAGTTCTCCGCGATCAGGGACTTGGCACGGGCGAGCCGGCTAGAAACTGAGGCCCTGACTGAGCAGTTGACTAAGGCCCGGGAGTCGCTCGAGAAGAAAAGCAAACTCTTGGAATAGGAGCGTCGGCGTCACCTCGAGCTGGACGGTCGCTGGGAGCTCGAACGGGCCAAGTTACTGGACCGGGCGGAGGTAGCGGAGCGCCTTCGTTCCGTGGCCGAGGCAGACCGAGTCCGGGCGGAGAGGCGGTCGAGCGAGGCCGAGCGAGGGATGGTCACGGCAGAGGAACGCCTGGCGGGAGCAGAGGAGCGTGCAGCCGAGGCGGAGCGGGCTCGGGTCGAGCTCGTTGGAAGGATGGAGCAGATCGAGGCGGAGGTGATCGAGTGATATAGAAGCTCGAACGCTTACTCAGCCGACCTGGAGAGAGCCGCCCTACCAGATTACGAGGTAGCGCTTCGCCGTGGCGCCCGAAAGGGGTTTAAGCAGGGTTATCATCGGGCGGTGGACTACGCCTTCGATCGAGACTCCGGGATCGAGTTCCCGTTGGGCCAGGTTTATGACTCGGATGAGTCGGTTTCTAGCTCCTCTGCGTCGAGCGGGGAAGATCCAAAGGGGTCTCCTACGGCGGGGTCACCAACTCCGGACGCCTCGAGAGGGCTCGCGACCGAGACAGTTCTCGTACAGGTGAGGTCAGTGCCCGGGTCGACCGTCGCCGAAGGTGCTGGGGGTGACGCGCCTACTTCCGTCGCTTCCGAGCTTCAAAGTGGGCCCGGGACCTGATGTATTTTGCCTTATTTTACCCCTTTATCTTGTTTGTCTCTCTTTCCTCCTTTAGAGAGTTTCCTCTTTATGAGATAATAAATGACTTACTTGTTTGATCGCCATCCTTGCCGTGATTTGGCTGGCGTATCTGGAGTAGTTGAAAAGTGCCGATATGTCCTGCGTGGTTTTCGCATGCTGATTTGGTAGGCTTCTGACGGGGCGTCTTTCCGTTCTCTCGCGCTTTGAATGCCAGGCCGCTTCGTGAATCCCGCTGGGGCGGGAAACGAGGAGTTAGAGGTGACCGTTCAGGGGAGAAATCCTTTGGCGTGTTTTTGAGGGGGGGGGGGGGGGCGTTTAAGGCTTGTAGCCTCCTTTGGCCTATAAGAAGGACCGAAAGGCGCCCTTTCCTCTTTACCGCTTGGGAGTTTATCTAACAGTCTTCCCTCACTCTTCTTCTTCACTCTGCGTTGTGCCGTTGCATGGAGGATCCTTCGGAGGGTGACGCTGCCGATGACGGGGAGCAGAGAGCTCTTACTGTCCTGGCTTGTTGGACGGGTCCCACGGTCGCCGCGCGGGTTTGAGACGGGTCCGACCGTCGCCGCGCGGATCTGGAGAGGGCTTCGACGTGCGAGGGCACGGCTCTTGCCCTCTCTCAGTTCTGGCGTGGCTTCCAGGCGGGCACCGAGGCGGAGGAAGGATGGGGGTATCAGGGACGCCTACCGCCACTCCCCCTCCACATGGGGGGGGAGGGACGCATCAAGTTCCCTCCTCACCGAAGCCTTCCTCCGTCTGCAGCCTCTTTTTCTCTCTTCTGCTCTTCATTTCTTTCACTCTTCGGAGGCTGCTTGCTCCCTGTTCCCTTCCAAGGAGTTGGCAGGTTGGGAAAAAAGGGGTCTTCACGGCGCTCCTTCTCCCTAGCCTCCATCAACTTGGAAGGTAGCCTTCTCCGACTTTAGAAGGTGGCTACCTTCTCTGCAGTCTCTCTGTCACCTTTGTCGGGGGTCATCTGAGCCAACTGGATCGGCCCCCTCTTGTCCGAGCCAGTTTCTACACGAGGCAGAGTCAGTGGCTGGACGTGAGGAGATCGAGATCGAGTCAACCAAGTGATGTCCCCTTGCAGCGGTGTTAGACGGATTTTCTTACTTTTTGTCATGCAATGTACTGGCCTTTGCCTTTCTGATGTATCAATAGTTTTGAATGGAAAGGAATTTATTTCGTCCTTCTTATTGTACAATTTCAAAAATAGAATTTGCGTAGTGCGGCTGCGTTCCATGTCCGAGAATGGGATCCTCTTCCATTGTTGCTAACCTATACGCACCTTTCCCGAGCGTCTCGACCACTCGGTAGGGGCCTTCCCAGTTAGGGGACAGCTTGCCCGCCGCCTCTAGTGGTCGAGAGGCTTCGGCTTTTCTGAGGACGAAGTCTCCCGGTCGGAAGTGTCTGCTTCGGACTCTGGCGTTGTAGTATCAAGTGAGGCGTCACTGGTATTCCGTCGCTCGGATGCTGGCAATATCCCGGAGTTCATCGGCTAGGTTGAGGTTCTCGAGTAACTTTTGGTTGTTTTCCTCGGGCGAGTAGCGGATGACTCGGAGAGACGGGTTGGCGATCTCTAATGGAATGACGGCCTCAGTGCCATACACCAACTGAAAAGGACTTTCACCGGTTGCCGTCCTGGGAGTCGTTCGGTGCGACCACAGTACGCTAGGCAATTCCTCGAGCCAACTACCCTTGGCTTTGCCGAGTCTGGTCTTTATGCCTTTCAAGATAGTCTTATTGGCATTTTCGACCAGCCCGTTGGCCTGAGGGTGGGTGACCGAAGTGAAGTGGTTGCGGATGTTTAGGTTGGCACATCTGTCTCGGAAATATCGAGAATCGAATTGCCAACCGTTATCGCTCACTATCACTCGGGGGATGCCGAAGCGACAAATGATCGATTTCCAGACAAAACTCTAGACGACTGTCTCGGTGATCCTTGCAGTGGCTTCGGCCTCGATCCATTTAGTGAAGTAGTCGATGGCGACGACGATGAACTTTTTCTGGGACTGAGCCGTGGGTAATGGTCCGAGAATGTCGATCCCCCACCGAGCGAAGGGATAAGGCTCGGCGAGGGTGACGAGTTCTGTAGCCGGCTGATGGACCAAGTGGTCGAACCGCTAGCATCGGTCGCACTGTTGAGCATAGGCCGAGCAGTCGCGCTGCAGGGTGGGCCACCAGTACCCCTGTCGTAACAGGATTCTGGCCATTGACCTTACCCTTGAGTGCGCTCCACACAGGCCTTCATGAACCTCTCGAATGGCTCGGCTGGCGTCGTCGGGGCCGAGGTGTTGTGCATCCCTTGGTTTTGATGATGACAATAGGATATGTTTGATTAATCAAGTTCTATCTTGTTTCATAACAAATACAAGTGGTTTGATTGTTCCTTCAAAGTATTGGACTCATTCAATTTACCTCTGATAAGTTAAGTAATTTCAGGTCCACTGAAATCCAAGTGGAATCAACAAATCAGAAGAAGTGTCAAAGGCCGCTTGTCGACCAGGGAAGTGGTTATGGTCGACCAACGAACTCAACCAGAAAAGCATCAGATCATCTGTCTTCTGGAAGCATCTTGGCTGTCGACCAAAGCCCCGCCTCTGGTCGACCACAGAAAAGACAGAAGCAACAGACAGAACTGCTGGCCATCTGGAAACTACCCCCTGTCGACCAGCGACCAGGCTGTGGTCGACCAACGGGCGACGTGAGTTTCAGCCAGAAGAACCGGCCGTCTGGGGACTGCCCATTGTCGACCAGCGACAGGGTCATGGTCGACCACGGGTTTATATATCGTCCAAAACCGAACTCTAACCGAATTCTGTTTTGGTTCCTTAAAACCTGCAGATGGTTGTTGCAGGTTGTTGGGCTGCTCAGGAGATAAGCTTCCGCACGGGAATCAAGGAAACAATCTTGCTTAGAAGTGGTCAAACTCGTTCTAACGATTGGATTTAAACCGATCCCTGTTTTCTAGCAGATTGGCGCTCGATCTGAAAATTGAGCGGGAAGAACTTTATTCTTGAAAATAAAAAGAGCTATATGAAGAATATAAGGCAACTAATCACGAAGAAGGAAGCCGTGAGAGAGCACGGAATAGAAGCCAAGGAAGATACACACAGAAGAGGAAGAAGGAGCTCTCCACCAATCAAAAATCTGCAGAAAGGTTAAAGGCAATCTCGTTGCTGCAGAAGGAAGACTTAGCTCAAGACTGTGTGATCTCCAGCAGCAGAACAATCGAAGGCAACTGACTGGAAGATCAACAGGGAGTCTAGGCTTCTTCATAAGCGTGATCAAGTCCCAGGCTGAACACCTATTCTTCTACACACGCCAATATTCAGTCCTGTCTTTCATCACCTGTTCTTATCATCTTTTCATTTCTGATTACAATTATTGTCAAGCTGTGAGGCAGCAGAATCAAGCTGTGTGTCAGCAGGTACAAGCTGTGTGTCAGCTGTGTTTTGGTTGAGATCAGAGATTCTCATAGTGAAGCCTTGCTTGAGTTAAGCAAGGGGTGGATGTAAGTCTCAGGAAGAGACTGAACCACCTTAAAAATCCTTTCTTGTGGTGTGCTTGTGTGTGTTTGATTTCCTATACGTATGCTTGCATCTTTACTATCCGCATTAGTTCTATGATTCATTAATTACCAGTAGCTCATCTGGTCGATAGTCAGTAAATTATCAAAAAGGGGGAAAGATCTATTCACCCCCCCTCTAGATCTATTCAGTCCGTATCCAACACGTGGTATCAGAGCAGGTTCTCCAAAAATGTGGTCTAACAACCAGGAGAGACCGGGCGGACTGAACTCTAAAAGCCTCATAGCTGAGGGGCACTCTGTAACTAGACCTCCATATTTTGATGGAACTGATTATTCTTATTGGAAAAATCGTATGCAGGTGTTTTTACGTGCGCAAGACCACGAGATGTGGAGGGTAGTGAGCCGCGGACCTTTTGAGCTACCGGAAGATGAAGAAACCTGGACCAGAGAACAGGTCAGGAAATCAACTGTCAACTGGGGAGCCATGAACGTGATGCAGTGCTCACTACACCCCACAGAATTCTCAAGAGTTTCCCAATGCGCAACAGCCAAAGAAATGTGGGATCGTCTAAAGGTAATCTACGAAGGTACTTCCGAGGTAAGAGAGACAAAAGCAAATATGCTAGTCTCAGAATATGAGATGTTTAGGATGAAAAATGATGAAAGTATTTCTGAGATGTATGCCAGATTAGTACAATTGACTAATGGCTTGAAGAGCTTAGGGAAGACATACAAAGAGCAGGAATTAGTGAGGAAGATTTTAAGGTCTCTCACATCGATGTGGCATACCAAGGCCACAGTCATTGAGGACTCAAAGGATCTCACAACAATGACAGTGGATGAGTTAGTAGGATCCCTGATGGCCTATGAGGTCAATCTGAAGAGAAAGGAAGATGAGGGCAAGAAAAAGAAGCAACTTGCCCTAAAGACTAAGACAAGCACCTCTGAGGTGTCTGACAATGATGACTCATCTAGCTCAGGTGAAGAATCTGGTGAGCTAGCCATGCTTACAAGAAAATTTAAAAAATTCCTGCGGAAGGAAGGTAAAGGATTCAGAAATCCAAAGGGCATGGTAAGGAAGTCATCCCAGTTTAAATCTGATAAACATAAGGCTCCTTCTAACAAACTCATTTGCTACAATTGCAGGCAGCCTGGACATATGAAGGCTGAATGTCCAGAAGCTCCTAAGAAATCAAGCTTCAAGTGGAAAGGCAAGAAACCCAAGGCGATGATTAGCACTTGGAGTGAGGAGGAAGAGAGCAGTGAAGAGGAAACAACTTCCGAGGAAGAAGAAGGAAAGCTCTGTCTGATGGCCAAGGGAGACAACAGTGATCTTGAGGTAAGTTCCCCATTTCAAGACTTCTCTAGTTCGGATTGGGAAGAAGTATATTCAGAATTGCTTGATACTTATGAAAGAATAAGAAAGGAAAATAAACATTTGAAGAAGAAGATCAGTCAACTGAATAAAGACAGCAATTCAATGGAAAACAAAACTGAACTAGAAATGGAAATCAAGTCACTGAAAAACAAGCTGAATCAAATGGACTTAGATGAAGAAAACCACAAGAGAATGTCCGAAGAGAATGAAATGCTAAAAAACGACATTGATGAGTTAAAACTAAAGACTCAAGAATATGAACAGGAAACTAAGTTAAGTCAAGAAAGAAACAATTCACTCAAGGAAGAAAACAACCAACTCCTAAGAGAAATAGAAAGAATTAAGAGTGACCTGAAAAACAAACAGGAGACCTTGGAAAAAATGACTCAAGGTCAAGAAAACTTAAATGCTGTCTTGGGAATAAAAGTAAACTTTCAAAAAGAAGGGTTAGGATACAATCCTACGGCTAAAAAGGAATTCCAAATAAAAACCGTAACTGGGATTGCTGACTCAAAAGGAAAAAGGCCCCTGATTAATCTATACCAAGATAAACAAGAGGATGTAGCTGAATGCTCCTCCAAAAGGAACAATGTCACCAAGGAAGAGAGAAATTTTAAAGAGAAAACAGTCAATCACTATAAGATTCAAAATAATAAACAAGAAACCCAAATTCACAGAAATCACCAAACAAACCAAGGACTAAACCAAGTTAAAAGACATAAATCTGGAAAACAAGATGTCTGGAGACAGGCTGGTCGACAACAGACCCTTCATCTGTCGACCAGAGGATCTGCCAGAACAGGCGCTGGTTACTGGAGAAGCAGTGGTCGACCACAGGTACACCAGATGTCGACCAGAGGTGCTGCCAGAACAGACGCTGAGTTCTGGAGACGCGATGGTCGACCACAGACATACCAAAAGTCGACCATGGCCAGACAAGCAAACAGAAATCACAGGTTTTCTCGGGTAAAACAAAATGAAAACTTGAATACACAAAGGTGGACTCAGATTAAAGAAGCTTTAGAACAAAAGCAACCCAACCTGAACAAGTTCAGAAATAAAAATTTACACTGCTCTAACAGAATCTGGGTTCCCAAAGGATTACTGCAGCAATTTCATAATTTCACAAGCTATCTTGGACCCGGGTACCATTGGGGTCCAAAAGTTTCTGTGTAACTTGTGATGCAGGTGTGTTTGGCAGCTATACACAACAAGTGGTACTTAGATAGTGGCTGCTCAAGACATATGACAGGGGACAAGGCAAAATTCTCCGAGCTAAACTCAAAAGATGGAGGACATGTGACATTTGGAGGAAATAACAAAGGCAAGATCATTGGGAAAGGTAAGGTAGGTAAGACATCTACAAATTGCATTGAAGATGTACTGCTAGTGGATGGCCTGGAATATAATCTTCTAAGCATCAGTCAGCTATGCGACAAAGGCCATCAAGTAGTCTTTGATTCTAAGATCTGTAAAATTCTTGAACCAAATTCGGCTAAAGTTAAGTTTATGGGCAAGAGAGTAAATAATGTCTACATGATAGACTTGGATGATCCAGCCCACTCCAACTTGTGCCTCACCGCCAAGAAGGAGGACCTGACTTGGTTGTGGCACCGAAGGCTAGGGCATGTTAGCTACAGGGTGCTGCACAAATTGGTTAAGAATAAAATGGTTTCTGGTTTACCTGAAATTTCGTTTGCTCAAAATGTCAAAGTATGTGAATCATGTACCCAAGGTAAGCAAACAAGAAAATCATTCAAAGGTAGAACTGAAAGTCAATCTTCTAGACCACTAGAACTTGTGCACATGGACCTTTTTGGCCCAACAAGAACTGCTAGTCTTAGTGGTAAGAGGTACGGTTATGTACTAGTTGATGATTTCTCTAGATTCACATGGGTAATGTTTTTATCACATAAAAACGATGCCTTTCATGAATTTCAGGATTTTTACAGAAGAATGAAGCAGGATGGTAAGTCCAAAGTGTGTTCAATAATATCTGATCATGGGGGAGAATTTGAAAATTCAGAGTTTGATGAATTCTGCAGGAACAAAGGAATAAATCACAGGTTCTCCTCACCAAGGACGCCAGAGCAAAATGGAGTGGTGGAAAGAAGGAATCGCACACTTGTTGAAATGGCCAGAACCTTGTTAGTTGAAGCCAATCTTCCAAGAAGATTTTGGGCTGAGGCGGTCAATACAGCATGTTATATTGTAAACAGGGCAATGGTAAGACCATCTAGTGCGAAAACTCCATATGAGGTGTTCAAAGGTAAGAAGCCATCTCTAGCTCATTTTAGGATCTTCGGTGTAAGGTGTTTTATTCATAACAATGACAAGAGATCATTGGACAAATTTGAACCAAAGAGTGACCCAGGAATCTTCTTGGGATACTCTGACCGATCAAGAGCCTATAGAGTCTACAACACCAAAGATCAGCTAGTTGAAGAATCCCCACATATCACATTTGATGAAAATAATGACTTTGACAAAACTGGACAGGTAGGCAAAGATGAAGATGGGGAATTTCTGGAAGGCAAAGAGGAACCAATGGAGACTGAAGCAGAACCAAAGCAAGGTGATTCCAATGATCAACCCGAAGGAGAGATCATCCCAGGTAACAATTCTGAAAATCTGAGATTTCTCAGAGATCATCCTCTAGATAACATCATTGGAGGAATTAATGAACCGAGGAAAACTAGATCTCAGCTTAAAACAGTTGATGAATTAGATCAGCTAGCCCTTGTATCTCAAGTTGAGCCTAAAAATGTAGAGGAAGCTTTAAGAGATGAATCTTGGATAAATGCTATGCATGAAGAATTAAATCAATTTGAAAGAAATCAGGTTTGGAAACTTGTTCCCAGACCCTCATCTCATCCTGTTATTGGAACCAAATGGGTTTATAAAAATAAGCTTAATGAAGAAGGAGTTGTTATGAGGAACAAGGCTCGGTTGGTGGCTAAGGGGTATAACCAAGAATTTGGAGTTGATTTTGAAGAATCATATGCTCCAGTTGCAAGGTTAGAAGCCATTAGAATATTGTTAGCATTTGCGGCGTCCCATGGAATTAAATTGCAGCAAATGGATGTAAAAAGTGCCTTTCTAAATGGCTTTGTAAAGGAAGAAGTCTTTGTGGAACAACCCCCTGGTTTTGAAAATGATGATCTTCCTAATCATGTCTTTAAACTGCATAAGGCTTTGTATGGTTTAAAGCAGGCTCCTAGGGCATGGTACGACAGACTGAGTTCATTCCTCACCAAAAAGGGCTACACAAGAGGTAAAATTGATCAAACATTATTCTCCAAGACCCAAGGTAAGAATATACTAATTGTGCAAATCTATGTAGATGATATTGTGTTTGGATCCACTGAAGCTTCATTATGTACTGAATTTGCAAATCTAATGACCAATGAGTTTGAAATGAGTTTAATGGGTGATTTATAGTTCTTTCTTGGATTGCAGATTCTACAATGTAGAGAAGGCTACTTCATAAATCAATCCAAGTACATAAAGGAGATGCTGAAAAAGTTTGGCATGGAGAGCTGCAAACCAATAGAGTCACCCATGGGGACAAATGCAACATTGGAGGCTGATGTAAAAGGTAACATGGTAGATGCCAAGAAATACAGAGGTATGATCGGATCCCTACTATATTTAACTGCCTCTAGGCCAGACATTCAGTTCAGTGTATGCATGTGTGCTAGATATCAATCTAGCCCTAGAGATTCACATTTAGGGGCTGTCAAGCGTATCCTTCGTTACCTTGCCGGTACCCAAGAATTGGGTTTATGGTATCCTACTTATTGCAAACTAGATTTAATTTCATATTCAGATGCTGATTATGCTGGTTGCAAAATTGATAGGAAGAGTACTAGTGGTTATTGTCAAATATTAGGTGGATGTTTAATATCATGGGCTTCTAAAAAAACAGCATTCTGTGGCACTCTCCACTGCTGAGGCTGAGTATGTCGCAGTAGGGAGCTGTGGTACACAGGTTTTGTGGATAAAACATCAACTCCAAGACTACAATGTAGATCTTGGATGTGCACCTATTTTCTGTGACAACACTAGTGCTATTAATTTGTCTAAAAACCCCATTCAACACTCTAGGACAAAACACATTGAGATCCGTCATCACTTTCTAAGAGATGAGGTCTCCAAAGGAAATTTCATGCTTCATTTTGTAGAAACTGAAAAACAACTGGCAGACATTTTCACAAAACCCCTTAACAATGACAGATTTTCAACTCTAAGAAGGGAGTTAGGAATTTGTAGAATTTCTCCTGAAAATTCTTGAAATAATCATATTCATGTGTTCACTGCATAGATTCTGTCATTTCTGTCTAAGTTATGTCAACTAGGTCTCTAGTACTGGTCAAGTTTTTGAGTTTGGAAAGTCTTGTGTCGGGTGCTACTTCAGCAAGTTCTACAGAATACTGGTTCTCTACGGCTCATCTCTTGTGGTCGACCACAGACAAGGCGCTGGTCGACCAAGGCATCAGGACAGGAAATAGTTAGCTCTGGGAATTCGCAGCTGTCGACCACAGGCGATCCAATGGTCGACAACAGGTTTGTCAGAACGCAGTCTTCTCAACAGGCAGGTTCTGTGTCAGCACAAAGGTCGACCACAGGCCACTCCATGGTCGACAAAGGACCTGAAAAAGGGAAATTGGATCTAATCAAGCTGCTGGCTTTGGTGGGAAATCTTCTGAACTTTTTGGACTCTGAGCTCAGTTTTGCTTTACTCACTCATCCTTGTTCACACTTCCTATTCCTTGTGTCTCTATATCTCTTTGTGGCCAACTTATTGTTTTCTATCTTCAGCAAGGACTCACAAATTGAGGGGGAGTAAAAAGTGTAAACTCATTCCTTAATAAATCATTGAACAACCTAACCATATCTTACAAGAAAATCACCAAAGTCATCAATGAGAGTAAAGGTTAAGTGTAGTAATGAGAATTTGACCTGTACTACTGCAATAAATTCAAACCATAACTATGACTCTGACTCAAGACTATTGAGAACTTATGTTTTTAGTAATGAGACTGTTTCTCTACCTGTGTCTGTGTTGGACAGTGAAAATAAACGCTGCTATAGCATGAATGTATATGGAATACGCCATAATTCTGCCTTCTTGGTAGAGCAATGGACTGAGTTCTGAGAAACTACTGTTCTCTATCACAAAGCAAAATTGGCTGAAAAATTAAGTGGGAGACATGTATGTCATGAAGACTCAATCTACCTCTGCCACTCTCAAAATTATTAATTGGGCATCCTGAGTAACTGGGGATATTGGCGTCTGATAAACGTATATCCTCACGGATAAAAAGTGTGTCCCAGTTAAAAATGGAATGGTTAGGCATGCTAAGTAGCCGGGGTTTCTGGCGTGTAAAAAGCGTGTCTCCTCGTGTGGAAAAGCATGTGATAAACCTGACCACAGCTCTTAAATATTTCAAAACGAAAAGGCAACAAAAATGGTTGACCTAATGCACTATATGCAAATAGAGGCATAAAACACTGTTCAGCTTGTTCAGCTAGTAAAATTATCTCATGAACAATATTATAAGTTTAAGGAGCCGTGAGTAAGAAAGTGGATATGGGGAGTCAATTTATTGGGGCAATACTTTCAAATTCTTTGAACCACAAGACCCACTCGAATTTGTCACAAGGTGGTCTTTGAGAAAGGGAGGAAAGGTTACTTAATTGTCTTATTAAAGAAAGGGGGTACACTTCAATAATTTCCCAAAATATGAGTTATGCTGATTAATCGTGACCGCTCGTTCTTTGCATCGCGATGGTTCACTGCCCTAACAATTGAGACCTCCTCATCCTCCTCAGAGGGTTTGTTCAAATGATCTTCTTTTTGCTGTTGACAAAGGGGGAGATAGGACTTTATGTGTCATTGTGTGTCTAGTTGTGTGTCTAGATGTGAGTCTAGATTGTCAAATTTACTTTGTCTACGTGTCCTCAGTGTCTTTATCCTTTTTTGAGTCTCTCATGTAATTAGTGCTATTGTTTTTGAAAGACACATCAAACGAATTGACTGAATGAAATCTGTGCTATGATAGCCTTGCATGCAATATCAAATGAATTTTATAATCTGTTGTTTGTCACAATGACTCATGGTTGTCATCATCAAAAAGGGGGAGAATGTTGTGCATCCCTTGGTTTTGATGATGACAATAGGATATGTTTGATTAATCAAGTTCTATCTTGTTTCATAACAAATACAAGTGGTTTGATTGTTCCTTCAAAGTATTGGACTCATTCAATTTACCTCTGATAAGTTAAGTAATTTCAGGTCCACTGAAATCCAAGTGGAATCAACAAATCAGAAGAAGTGTCAAAGGCCGCTTGTCGACCAGGGAAGTGGTTATGGTCGACCAACGAACTCAACCAGAAAAGCATCAGATCATCTGTCTTCTGGAAGCATCTTGGCTGTCGACCAAAGCCCCGCCTCTGGTCGACCACAGAAAAGACAGAAGCAACAGACAGAACTGCTGGCCATCTGGAAACTGCCCCCTGTCGACCAGCGACCAGGCTGTGGTCGACCAACGGGCGACGTGAGTTTCAGCCAGAAGAACCGGCCGTCTGGGGACTGCCCATTGTCGACCAGCGACAGGGTCATGGTCGACCACGGGTTTATATATCGTCCAAAACCGAACTCTAACCGAATTCTGTTTTGGTTCCTTAAAACCTGCAGATGGTTGTTGCAGGTTGTTGGGCTGCTCAGGAGATAAGCTTCCGCACGGGAATCAAGGAAACAATCTTGCTTAGAAGTGGTCAAACTCGTTCTAACGATTGGATTTAAACCGATCCCTGTTTTCTAGCAGATTGGCGCTCGATCTGAAAATTGAGCGGGAAGAACTTTATTCTTGAAAATAAAAAGAGCTATATGAAGAATATAGGCAACTAATCACGAAGAAGGAAGCCGTGAGAGAGCACGGAATAGAAGCCAAGGAAGATACACACAGAAGAGGAAGAAGGAGCTCTCCACCAATCAAAAATCTGCAGAAAGGTTAAAGGCAATCTCGTTGCTGCAGAAGGAAGACTTAGCTCAAGACTGTGTGATCTCCAGCAGCAGAACAATCGAAGGCAACTGACTGGAAGATCAACAGGGAGTCTAGGCTTCTTCATAAGCGTGATCAAGTCCCAGGCTGAACACCTATTCTTCTACACACGCCAATATTCAGTCCTGTCTTTCATCACATGTTCTTATCATCTTTTCATTTCTGATTACAATTATTGTCAAGCTGTGAGGCAGCAGAATCAAGCTGTGTGTCAGCAGGTACAAGCTGTGTGTCAGCTGTGTTTTGGTTGAGATCAGAGATTCTCATAGTGAAGCCTTGCTTGAGTTAAGCAAGGGGTGGATGTAAGTCTCAGGAAGAGACTGAACCACCTTAAAAATCCTTTCTTGTGGTGTGCTTGTGTGTGTTTGATTTCCTATACGTATGCTTGCATCTTTACTATCCGCATTAGTTCTATGATTCATTAATTACCAGTAGCTCATCTGGTCGATAGTCAGTAAATTATCAAAAAGGGGGAAAGATCTATTCACCCCCCCTCTAGATCTATTCAGTCCGTATCCAACACGAGGCACTTCAGGAGAGGGCCGGTGAAAGACCTTCGGTAGAGTGTGTCATCCAGGACGATGAAGCGCCGGGCTTGGTACTTCATTCGGCGTGCTTCCCGAGGGTCGGAGGGCTCTTGGGAGTCTCGAAGCCACAACAGGTAGGGGGTGCGCCAGTCGCTCGGGACGGCCGAGTCAACAGCGAGGAGCTCCGAGTCAATGCTCGGGCGCTCTAGCTCTTCGAGGAGGACCGATCGGGTACCTTCTGAGTCTAGGGAGGAGGCCAATCGAGAGAGGGCGTCCGCTCGGGAGTTTTCTTCCCGGGCTATTCGGACTACCTCGAATCCCTCGAATTGTTGGGCCAAGCTCCTGACCAGCTGGAGGTATTTGATCATGGGTGCCTCTCGAGCTTCGTACTCGTCGTTGACCTGGCTCGCGACCAGCTGAGAGTCGGTGTGGATCCTGACTCGCTCAGCCCCCAACCGCTGGGCCATGCGTGCTCCCGATATAAGGGCCTCGTACTCGGAAGCGTTGTTGGACGCCTGAAAGTTGAATTTCAAGGCGTACTGTAGCTCCACTCCTTCGGGGGATCTTAGGAGGATCCCATCACCGCTACCGACCGAGTTGGAAGAACCGTCGACGTACAGTTCCCAGGTTGGCCTGGGCATGGTCAGTAGCCTCCCTTCGGTCGGGATGGTGCTTTCGGCGATGAAGTCGGCGAGCGCTTGACCTTTTATAGCTGAGCGCGGGCGATACGAGATGTCGTAGGCCCCAAGCATAATGGCCCATTTGACGAGTCACCCCGAGGCCTCGGGGTGGGCCAAAATCTTCTTCAACGGCTCGCCGGTTAGCACGGTGATGGGGTGCCCCTGGAAGTAGGGTCGAAGGCGTTTCGCGGAGGTAACCAGCGCTAGCACGAGCTTCTCGATTGCGGGGTAGTTCCTCTCGGCCTCGCTAAGCACCTTGCTGGTGTAGTAGACTGGTCTTTCGATTCCTGAGTCATTTCTGACTAGGACCGAGCTAACCGTTGATGACGTCATCGAGAGATAGAGTAGCAAAGCTTCGCCCGGCACGGGCTTGGAGAGCACCGGGGGCGAAGCCAGGAACTCCTTAAGCTCAGCGAATGCTTTCTGGCATTCCTCATCCCATGCGAACGTAGCAGATGCCAACTTGGGCCCCTTCAACAGTTTAAAAAAGGGCAAGCATCGTTCAGCCGCACGGGATAAGAAACGGCTGAGAGCGGCGACACGGCCTGTCAGACGCTGGACGTCCTTGATGCAGGCGGGCGGGCGCATGTCCAGGATGGCCTGGACCTTGTCGGGGTTAGCTTCGATCCCACGTTGAGTGACCAGGAAACCCAGGAACTTCCCCGATCTTACTCCGAAGGCGCACTTGGCAGGATTGAGCTTCATGTTGTACTTCAGGAGGACGCCGAAGGCTTCGGCGAGGTCGGTGAAGTGGTCCTGGGCCTTGGGGGTCTTGACGAGCATGTCGTCAATGTACGCCTCGACGTTTCGACCTAGCTGCTCCTCGAACATGTGGTTGACCAGTCTTTGGTATGTGGCTCCGGCGTTCTTTAACATGAAAGGCATCCGGGTATAGCAGTACACGGCGTAGTCGGTGATGAAGGCGGTCTTCTCGACGTCTTCAGAATTCATTCTGATCTGATGGTAACATGAATAGGCGTCCAGGAAGCTGAGCATCTCGTTGCCCGATGTCGAGTCGACCAGTTGGTCGATGCTGGGCAAGGGATAGCAGTCCTTAGGGGTCGCCTTATTCAAGTCGGTGAAGTCCACGCACATCCGCCACTCGCCGGAAGCCTTTGGTACCAGGACGACATTGGCTAGCCACGTCGGGTACAGGACCGGTCTAAAAAAACCAGTCTCTTGCCCCTTGGTGACCTGCGCCTTGATAATCATCTGTTTCTCTGGTGCGTGCTTCCTTCGGCGCTGCTGCACGGGCTTCATGGTGGGTTTGAGGTTGAGTCGGTGCAGCACGGTCTCCTCTGGTATCCCAGGGAGCTGATCGTCAGACCAAGCGAAGACTCGAATGTACTCAGAAAGAAAATTCTTATATTGCTACTGTTCCTCGGGTGGTAGGTCGGCTCCGATCCTTACTCCTAGGGTCGGGTCGTCGTTTAGAAAAATTGTCAGCAACTCGCCACCTGGCTTAGTAGCCGCGGATTTTTCCTCGACTTCCCGGGGGCCCTTATTATTCCCGTCCGGCCTCGTGGCCTCCACCGAGATGTTGTAGCACCTTCGGGCCATGGCCTGGTTACCTCAGATTTCCCTTACTCCGTTCTTGGTGGGGAACTTCATTTTTTGGTGATAGGTAGATGGTACTACCTTGATCCGGCTGAGGATTCCCCGGCCGAAAATGGCATTGTACGCTATCATCCCTTTGATCACCATGAAGTCTACCATGACCGTAACGGTTTTGGGTGGGGTGCCGAGGGTAACCGGCAGGCTTAGGGCTCCTTCGGGGAGAGTGGCCAGGCCATTGAACCCACAGAGGGGCGTCTGGATCGGGCGGAGTTTGGATGGACCCTCTCCCATTTTGAGGAAATAGTCATAAGACAACACATCAGGAGCACTTCCATTGTCCACAAGAATCCGATCTACGTTACAATGGTTTATAGTGGCCGAGATTACGAGGGCGTCATCATGCGGGGTGCTCAGCCCCTCCAGGTCTTGATCGGAGAAGACTATGACCTGGGGCGGGGCCTTGGGTGGCTCTGGGGCTCGGCTCGCCCGCTCGGCATGACGCTTCCTTCCGCGGCTACTGTCGCCTCCTGATGCTATTCCTCCAGAGATGACGTTGATGTGGACCCCTCGGGGGGCGTTGTCAATCTCCTCTGCGGCGCCTTGATCTTCTCTGCGCTCGGTAGTGAACCGAGCCAGGTGCCCCAGGCGGATGAGGCGCTCGATTTCATCTTGGAGCTAGTGGCAATCACCGGTGTGATGCCCATGATCGCCATGGAATAGACAATGTCTGTCTCGCTTGCGGTTCTTCGACCTCATCGGCTCGGGCCGACGGAGAAGTCCCGAGTCTTTGACGTCTTCATAGATTTCATGGACCGGGGCGGTTAACGGGGTGTACCGCTCGTACTTCCACTTGCGCTCTCCATCTCGGTCTCGCTTCTTTCCCGAGCTAGGATTTGGCTCGGGGCCCCGCCTCTTGTCCCCCTCCCGACCCGAGCCGGTTGCGTCTCGGCAAGCGCTGAGCACTTCTTCGCACTCGGCGTGGCGAAGAGCCAGAGTCACTAGCTCGGCAAGGGTCGAGGGAGGGTGGAGGACGAGTTTGCGGCAGAGGTTCTCGTCCCGGGTACCCCCGGTCAGTGCGATTGTGGTCGCGGCCACATCTAGGCGGGGGATTCGGAGGGCTTCCGATTTAAACCGGTGGACGTAAGCCGGGAGCCTTTCCCCTTGCGCCTGTTTGAGGGCCAAGAGCCCCGCTACTGACCTTGGGGGGGCACTTCCGGTGAAGCTCTCCTTGAAGACTCGCCTGAACTACTTGAAGTCTCGGATGGATCCGGGGGAGAGAGCCCGGAACCACGCTTGAGCGCCCTGGACCAGAGTGGTCACGAAGGCTCGGCACTTGATGGGGTCCGACGCTCCGTGTAGAGTCATCAGGGCGTCGAAGCTGTCGTAATGGTTGGCCGGGTCGCCTTGGCCGTCGTAAAGCTTGAAGGTTGGTATGGGAGCTCTGGGAGATACCTCTGCCTTCAAGATATACTCGGAGAACGGGGATTTCTCATCGTCTTCTGGGGAAGAGGCCTTCTGCAGGGCGCGAAGGGCGCGCTCCTGCTCAGCGAAGCGCCTTTCGAAATCTCGAAGCCGGAGGGATAACTCCGGTTGCTGTCGTGCCGCGAGGCTAGGGGGGGTGCCTTGGCGGTCTCCAGGAACGTCGGCTTCCGGATTTGGCCGTTGCATCCCCCGCCTTCCTTTCCTCGGGGTGGAGGAGGCCTCTTGCTCCGGAGGTGGAGCTTGCGAGGGTCCTCCGACCCTGTTACGGATGAGCTGCTGGCCGCGGAGGGTGAAGCGGCCTCCAGCTGTATGCTGGGAGGTACTCCTACGGGGGGGGCTCCCTGACGGGGCGCGTGACCTTGCATCCCTGGCCGCCTAGGTCTTCATGAGCTCCACGAGGACATCCAGTTTGGCGTTGAGGGCCTGGAAGGCATCGACGCCACTGTAGGGGGGTAGCCTCGCCGCCGCGGGGGTGGTGGTCCGTCGGCGGGGATGCTGGCGTTGGAGGGAGGGTTCTGTGAGGCCCTGGAAGGGCCATCCCCTGCTGCTGCCATGACCTTACCCTTTTCGCCGGCGGACCTCCTCCCTGAGCTCCTTCTCACCATGTTGGCTCTTCGTGCATTTCCCACAGACGGCGCCAGATGAAGAGGCGAAATCTCGCGCTGGTTCCTGAGCTGACTGGTAATCACCAAGTTAATGAACTGCAAGACAGGGAAATGGGTCAGAGGGCCCAGGGGGATTCCCTGGGGCAAAACCCTCTGATGCTCAAGTCAGTAGAGCAATGGTGGGAGCAGCGATAGGGAGGAGAAGGTGAAGGCGCGAGATCCCTCTCCACCAATGGGGTGAAGTGATCCTTGCTCAGGAGTTGGGGGTGGAACAATGCCCTTTTGGACTTACCTTTTTCAGGAGGGTATCCCAGGTTTAAATAGTGCGCCGCCCTATGGAGTCCTGCAAGCTGAGAGGTCTCCGGTGGAGGTTACGTCCTCGTCGTGGGCTTTTATGGCCTCATCGTGGGGGCGTTATCCTCGCGGGGAAGCCGGAGCTCCTAGACTTCTTAGCGTTTGGCCCGCTATGGACTCTAACGGCTGCAGTGATGAACATTTTATCGGTCGTTCCGAGCTTAGGGGGGCCGGCCCTATTGGGCGATAGGCCCAGCTCGGTGAGGAGATAGCTCGTGCGCGGGTCTTCCTGTGACCTGACCGAGGCTCGGGCTCTCTGAGCCTTGGGGCCGCCTAGGAGAGTTGTTTCCTCGAGCATTGTTTTATTGGGCTTTTCGAGTGGGCCCTGCGGGCTGTCACTTGGGCGAGCTTGCCTCGTTGGGCCTTGTTGGGCCTAGTTGGGTCTGCTCTTTGAGTGGGCTGCAGGAATCCCCCTCTCCACCGAGTTCCAGATAAACCTTGTATCTTACCCCTATAGCCATTTCATGCTGTCTTCCTATATATGCACATGTTATCTCTACTGAAAAAGTATATCATGATGCAGCTCTCAATACTGTGGTGATGTTACCATTTCTAAATGAATGACAATTAACTTCAGGGATTCCTTTGTTGATTTCATTTCTTCAACATGGGTGGGGCATGCTTCAGAAATTCTTTTCTTTTGTGGCCAATAGTGATGGGACAGATGGAGAAACGGGGCTCTGTTTTTGGGAGGCTCTCTCAATGAGCTATCAGGGTAGAAGCTCGAGGGCGTTTTGATATAGGAATGAAGGGAAGAGAGGGAGAGGGAGGGTGGTATTAGATTAAGGTCAACTAAAGATAGTTATGGAGGGGAATGGAAGGGTACGGGGTGGTGCTCTATTTTTCTGAGTGCTTGGACTGTGGGGGTGCTTGGACTGTGGAGTCTGTAAAGGTTCTGAGGGGAGATGGAGGGCGTAGTAGGGGGGGGGCAAGAGGCACCTGCGGTGCATGAAGATGAGAATGCGAGAGTTTGGCCGGTGGAGGGCGGCTACGTGTGTGGGAAGGGAGAATGACAGAGGGAGAGGGGGCGTGAGAGTTAGAGAGAGTTAGAGAGAAGGAGAGATGGGGACGTAAGAGGGAAGGGAAGGGAAGATCTGGGCATCGCACCCAGCCGAAGGGGGGGGGGGAGGACGGGCTCGCCGTGCTTGGAGGGAATGGAGGGGGTTGGCAGCGGTGGAGCTCCGGTGAGGCAGGACCCTTCGCTCGTCGGCGCCGTGCTCGGATGCTGCTGCATGGCCGGTTGCCATGCTTGCCTTGTCCGGACGCGGAGTGGTCGCCATGTTCGGAGAGGGACCGTGGTCCGTCGACGCTCGGAGCTGCTGCCGACGTCGCCAGCATGCTTCCGTGTAGGGAAGTTTCATGGCAGGATGTAGTGGTGTTCGATGGTGCGAGCTCCTCCTTGCTGCTGCAGAGTTGGGTGCGGTTCGGCGGTGGCGAGCAGGGGTGCAAGGCGTAGGGTGTAGGGTGGCGGTGAACTGGGTGCCTGAGACGATGGCTGCGTGCTGACGAGGGGGGGGCTGATGCCTGGTGTTCTGCATGGCGGCCGCCGTGGGCATGAGGGGTGGCCGCGGAGGGCTTGAGACGAGAGTGTGCAACGGAGGCTCTATATGGCGGCATGGATGGCGTCCATGATGCCAGCGGAGGGACACGTGTGGGCAAGGAGCTGCCCGCATGGAGGTTGGTTGCGACGGGAGGTCGAGACGCCGTTGGTGTCCTCGATGGCCTGCACGAATGAGGGCACTGCAGGGGGCCGTAAGAGGGTAGGGACTCCTTCCCGTTGCCGTGGAAGATGTCATGTGGGGGGGGACCTTCCACTGGCATCAATGGCATGCAGGGGGAATCATTCTTGAAGGTGACATTGACCGGATGGCATGAAGCGTGAGCTGCTTGGAGGGAAGTTGGCGTTGTGGCACCGTTGCGGGTGGCAGGCGAGTGTTGCCGCAACCAGTGGATGCTGAGGCTGCATGCAGGGACTACAGTGGAGACACAAAGGAGTTCACCCCATTGACATTGCCTGAGAGGACCGTGGCGAGGGTAGCAGGCCCACGCTTCATTACTTGGAGGAGATGACTGCCGTCACCTTTGGACGGCTTCCAGCTCTGCTAGAGAATGTCTAGAGGCCTGGGTGCAGTGGTGTAGGAAGTTGTCTGTTGGCAGTGCGGGTGAGGGTTGTAGCTGGGGTGGTCTGGTAGTGGCGAGGGGCCTGTGGCTAGTTGGGGTGGGGTAGCAAAGGGGTTAAGGTGCCCCTGTTTCAAATAGGGCTGCCGGAATGGGTTTGTTGCATGTGTGGAAGGGAGAGATTAGGAGAGACGAGCAATGGGAGAGGGAGACACTGTGAGTGCGAAGTGTGTGTTTGTGTGTGCTCACAGATGAAAGGGGAACGGGTGGTGGGGTTGTGACGTGAAGATGGGGAGGGAAGTTAGCAAGGAGAGGTGGTGCAGAGTGTGGCAATGGCGAGAGAGACGGGGAAGAAGTGGCGAGGTGGGAGGAGTCGCAAGTGTGTGTAAAGGGGGAAAGAACCGTAGGGGGGGGAGAGGGAAGATCCGGGCATTACACCTAGCCGAGGGGACAAGGAAAGAGAGGGGCGTCGCACCCCTAGGAGGGAGGAGATGGGGAAGAGAGAGAGACGCAGGCGGGAGAGGGAGGGCCGCCTGGGGAGAGGCTAGGAGAGGGAGTGAGAGGAGAAGAAAGAGGGGAAAGGAAAGGTTGGGGCCACTTCTCACGACCAAGATAGTGTGGGCTTCTCACCCACGTCTCTCCCATCTCTTTCTCAGAGATGAGATCGCAAGCTTGGCTTCACACCTTCCGACAGATGATTTCCAAAAATTCTAATCATTTCATTATTTTAAACAAAGATTACGTGACCTTTTATAGACTCCACAAAGAAGACCAAATGATAACTCACCTAACACCTACTTCCTACCACTCATAACTCCCTTAGGAAGACTAAAAGACAAATTAAAAAAAAAGACTCTTACATGATAGTTGCGGACATAATTACTACAAAACATAAAACATGGCCCATTTGGCCCAGACATGCGACCCAATTAACAAGAGACGATTAAACATAGATATATATTTGATACTTTTGTTGAAGTCAATTCCGTCACTGGACCTGCTCAATGAAGACAGAGAGCGTGCCCAGTTAAGACTCATAGCCTGCCCACAAAAACTGGCCCAATACTACAATGCTCGCGTCAGAGAACACCACTTCCTTCCCGGAGACATGGTGCGGCGACGAGCTAGCGTGGCGGACCTCAAGGTAGCCATAGGAAAATTAGCACCAAACTGGGAAGGCCCAGACAGGGTAACAGAAGTGCTTGGCAAGGGAGCCTACAAGCTAACGACGTTGGAGGGGTGAGAGGTACCGATGACATGGAATTCTATAAATTTCAAAAATTTTTATCAATAAATCATTTTTGACTTATTTCCTTGCCAGTTCAACGAAAGCGTCGCTAGCTGTGCTCAATCGTGGTGGCTTCTAAGCTCCCAAGAGGCGAGCACCCATGCTCCCTCAGAAATTACGAGCAACAGTCTTTTCCCGCCAAGGGAAGACGTACGCTCTCCCCTAAAGCTAATCATGAGTAGCACATAAGCCTTCAAAGGTAAGAGAAATCCCTATCGTCTCAAAAAATGAAGCACATCGTTAGCCTAAGGCAAACGTGAGACCCTTGGTCTTCCCAGGGAGCGGGACATGCGCACACAATGGGGATTGAGGAATTTGAACGGCGAGTTTATCTACCCTCATGAGCTCGTCGCCCACAAAGATGGCTTACCAAAGACACATACGGCCCATGCATGGATAAAAAACCCCCACTTTTATTCATAATGCAAGTCTCCAAACTCCAGCACAGTGTTCTGGTATGGCCAACGTGCACAGTTATGCCACCGAGTGGGACAAAATAAGGCCATGGTAGCGTCATAGTCATCATAGTATCCGGCCATCCAACCTTGGGCGTAATCGCTGCATCATAGTCAAATGGCTCGTTAACAACAACCGGAGCAACGTTGATGACAACCTTGTCCTCCGTCGTCACTACTACTGGAGGGGTCAGAGCCGCTAGAGGATCGTCTGCTTTGGCACCCACGCTGGGAGGGGGGCTTGGAACCTTCTCTCCAATTGCCACGATCTTGGGAGAACTTTGAGCCATCACGACGACGTAATGAAAATGAAGATGGGCAACAGGTACGTCTACCAGCCCTACTATTTATAGATGAGGGACGCCTCATCTCCCTTACCAACGGTGAAGAGTAGCTCTTTACTCCTGTAAGCATTAACGGAGGAAGGGGGATCATTGAAGGGCAAGCTTACACCATGAAACAGAGAAAGGATGGCAAGAAAGAGGAAAGTTTTCTTCATACGCAGGGGAGGGGAGTATAAAAGGGTTACTCGTCCTCCTTGGGATGGAACCTGTCAGGAAGGAGGCTCAAGACCCCCTTGTTGCAATAAAGGCGGTTCACCTTAGCCAAGGCCTCCCGCCATCCCTCCATGTCACGCCCCGACGCTGAATATCGAGGCGCGACGAGTCGTAACACTCGTGTCAATCAGAGTATGCATGTAAATGGGTCCAACCACAAAAGAGATAATGACAAGGATACTTTTATTTCATCAAAATAAAATTTTACATCATCATTAAGCCTTAAGAGGCATAATACAACTTCCAAGTACATTCAATTCTAGCAAGAGCAATAGATTTAGACCAAGGTATCTAAGATAAACTTGGTTCCTCTTTTCACTCTTGCTCATCCCCATTTGTTTGGGATTCATCATCAGACCTACTTGAAATATTAACCAAAAACGCAGGGTGATCGAAACGCTCAATAGGATTTGTATCTCTATACTAGGCAACTTTAAGTAATTAACATTTTAGATAAAGTTACTGTGCTATGCCGAGAAATGTAACTAAAACATGAAACATGAATAAGAGAGAGAGAGAGAGTAAAGGAATGCAAGTATTTGCACAAATAGACAAGATATCAAGAGTAAGATTCCAAGTAGAGAACGATCATGTAGCAAGTATTATCATGGAATTGGCCATTTCACGCAAGCATATACAACTCATGTAATTCAAGTACTTTCAAGTATTCAAGCAAGTCAAGTATTTCACGAATTGTGAAATGTCATAAATGAATCTTGTACGCATGTTTCGGTGCAGTGCCACACCAGGTCAATAATAGCTCCCATGGGCATAAGTACTTTCGGGTACGCCCACCAGGACTAGACCAGGTCCCATTAATGCCAGGCATTATGGTTATGGATCATAGATCCCAAGTATATATTTAGACATCCACATAGAATTTATGGCCAATGAATTTTCAAGGTGACGCTCATGAAATAAAGTACACATTTAGCAAAATTTATCATTCAAGGAACAAGTAGTATAAGAGCACAAGTAGTTATAAGAGAAGTTCAAGAATGATTTAAGACATCATGTTTAACAATATTATGATGGGGGCATCACTTACCCCTCCACATTTTTCAAAACTCTGATGGATCGTCGGCATGCGCCATTGTGTTCTTCACACTTTTTTGAGTCAATCCATGTAATTTTCATATTTTATTTGAGTCATAAACCATGTAATTTTTCTTTTATTTGAGTCAAGTACCTAGGTATAAGGGTCGTTTACCTAAGTCTTGAGTCATGTGGTTAATTAAGTAGGTTAATGGGCACAATTCAATGGGCTAGGCCCATGGGCGCCCCCCCTCTCCCCACCTAGGTAGAGTTAGTAAATAGTTAATTTGTCAGGGTCTTATTGTAAATTGTGGGAAGCCTATAAATAGGACCCCACTTCCACCATTTGAGATAAAGGAATTTATGAGAATTTTAGAGAATTACTTGTGCATTTCTTTGGTGAGAAGCCAAGAGCGAAAGGGTGAGAAGCCCTAGGGTGAGAAGCCACTTATCCCCCCCTCTCCCTCTCTCTCTCTAGGGGGCGACCCCCTCTCTCTCTCCCTTGGGCGCACCTGCCCCTTCACCTCCCTTCCCTGCCACCTCAGCTCCACATCAGCCCCATTTGTCCACCTCACCCTCCACCTCATCACAACCTTTCACCTCCCAAGACTACTTTCAATTCTCTCATCAATTCCCCCACTTCCAAGGCACCCTCTCACCTTCCTAGGCACCTCTTCACCCTTCTCCAAGCCACCTTCCCCATTCCCAAGCCCAAAATCAATTATCCCACCCCTTGAGGAGGGCACCACATTCAATCCTAGCCTCTCCACCTCCCCTGGTCGCACACCCCATACTCCCCTTGGGTTTGGTCGATGAAGCCAGCCTCCCCCCTCCCACCTTGGCCAGTCTGCGCACCCAGCCAACCCAGCCCCATCTCCACCTGCTCCAGCCCCCCAACTCCACCCTCCTCACCTCCCAACCTCCTCCATCAACCCCTCCAGCATCCCACGCCACCTTCCACAGCCTTTAGACCCTTCCCCCTCTGCTGCAGCTTCGCCCTTCCCACCCCTATCTTCACCTATCACCACCCTGCATTGTCCAGTTCGCAGGCAGCAGCAGAGCCCCAAGTTGCAGGTTCAACCATGACAACAACTCAAGGATTCTGGTGGCAAGCCATACATCTCTAGAATCCTCGTCCAAGGATCTTTCCAGGCGAGGTGATTTCATCATCATCCGACATCCGAGCTGCCCGGGAGAATCATTCTCCCTTGACTGCGCAAAGCTGCTCCAGTAGGGAACCTGAGTCTAAGTGTAGATGCAACCACGGCCGCTCCTGTGCTAGTTTGGACATGATTCTTTAGCTGAGATCTTCTCCTCCGAGTCCTCTACCAGACCCAAGAAGGAGGACCTCATTTGGACCCCGGAGCATGAAGTTCCAGATTTTCTCCCTAGGGTGCGCTGGGTAAGTTCCACCTAGGTCTGATCGGACACCTTATCACTTTTCTGGGTTTCTTCATCTGCTCCAACCTCCTCTGATGACCCCGTGGGTCTCCGTTCGAAGAAGACTTGTCCACGATCGCAACGGCTCTAGTCTCACCCTCATCGGAGCACCGGAGTGATCGTGATGGCCTCCTCCTCCAGCAGTAGCGCTCCAAGAACAGTCAGAACGAGAGCGGATCAGTCCTGGTCATGTCCCTGCCCCGGCCATCGTCGACGTCAGAAAATTCTTAAATAATTTGGGCGTCCTCCTGGGCCAACCCAGGAGGTTTTGGCACTGGTTTCATCATCAGCAGAGCTCGGTGGAGTTCATGGCGGTGCCGTCATCGACTCCCTATCAGGCTGTTCCAGAAGTGGACAGAACCAGCAACAATCACCGACTCGGCTTAATTTAGTTCTCCCCCACCCCGCCTGGCCGGCTTACAGCCCCTCCCTGCGTAGAGGTAGTGTTTGCTTGTAATCTGAAATTAACCCCCACCCCGAGATCCCCCTCCTGTGAGAGGCGTAGTGGTGTATCATTCTGAAATTTCAGGTTCGAGCTACACCGGCGCAGCGTGCGGGTTCTACCCACGCTTCCCCGCTCACCTCGTCTCCGGTCGGGATCGATGTTTTCACGTCGATCAGGTGAGCAACTGAACACCCCTCTCTGCTGGAATTAAATTTGCTTGCTTAGTATCACATCTTAGTGCCGTCGGCGATAAGAGAGTGCCCGATCCAATTTCCAACTCATTGAGTGCACCGCAGGAGAGTTGCGAGAGATATCTTACATCCCACGCCCTTGGCGTGCTAGCCGCCCTTGAATTGGGTATCCCTGGCCCATTGGGGTCCTCCCCGAGCAAGCCATACCCTTGGAACCCCAAGGTCCAACCTTGGACTCTCACCATCATCGCCGGTCCACCTACGGACACAGGTGTGCGCGACTCAGGTGAACCCGCTTGAGTGAATCTGCCGTTCAGTTCGATTGCTTGTGAATCTAGGTCCAAGAGGTCATGTCACATCAAATTGGTATCAGAGCCAATTTTATACTTGTCTCTACTAAGTCTAGTCCTTGCGCCATTGCATTTTTCACCCATGCATCACCACCTCCTCATGGATATCTCATACTTGGCATACTCACCACTATTAGACCCTTTAGAGGCCTTTGTGTTTGATAGATCCCGCCCTAGTATATATCTAGAATGGGAGAAGTCCATAGACCGACACTTTGGGAGGTTCACCCTGTCAGGGCCTATGCATGTCAACTATGCCAAGAGTTTATTCTGGCGCCAAGCTAGGAACGAATGGCAGCACATTGTAGGTTTGAGAGAAGTCAAAGGGGAAGCGCCCATCGAATCTTGGGTCGAAATGAGGGCCAATCTTAGAAATATCTATGCACCCCAATCCAAACCTCCTAAACCAACCCATCTTCCACCCCCAACCCCAACTCCAACCCAAGAACTTCCCCTACCAAGCCCAACCCAAGTCTATCCTTGTTCACCACCCCGGGAGTACCATGGGCCGACCATTACCACCCCACCCACCTCTCCTAGTCCGGGTCCTCATGAGCCGCACACCCTCACCATGAATGATTCCATACTCCAATGGCTCAAGCGAGGCCCCACCATTCCTAGCTCACCACCCTACCTCTCACCCTTGGGATGTCAAAACCCAAATTGTGCCCACCCGGTCTTCCCATGTCACACTTCAAACCTCCTACTTTATGAAAGACTTAGGGGACCTAGTGGACTGCTTACAATGGCAAGTCCACCTAACTGATATGCTAGCCATAGGGCCATTGGAGTCTAGCACCATCTTCTTAGCTTACCCCGCCCCCGGCTCCATCACCTCCATCTACACTAGTGGTCATTATACGAGTGAAATCCTCCTCTTTCTCCCCAAGGATGAGAAACCCATCTTGGTCCACTCCCCACCCATTGAGGTTCCAATTACTTTGATTGGCCAACCCACTAGAGACCTTGGCCCAATTACCTTGGAGGAGGATGACTCACCATTTGGGAACCTTGAAGACATAGAGTGCCTCCCTCTAGGAAGACCTTTGCACGACCCCTTTGATCCCTTCCTATGAG
The DNA here is from genome assembly GCA_022559845.1 of Amorphophallus konjac. Classification (NCBI taxonomy): domain Eukaryota; kingdom Viridiplantae; phylum Streptophyta; class Magnoliopsida; order Alismatales; family Araceae; genus Amorphophallus; species Amorphophallus konjac. The sequence continues at coordinate 283,762,243 of CM040120.1, read as the reverse complement.
AGTCTAGTTCCTCACGTGACCCACCCACCTTACTCACCACCCACCTTACCCTACTCCCACCCACCATGTTGGCCAAACCCCTCCCTTCCTAGAACCAGGTTACACCATGGGAGCCTTGGCCTTAGGCAACATACACCTAGGGACTGAGGAATTGCCCCACTCCATGATGTCCCCCTTCTTAGATCCCTTTGATCCATACGAGTGGAAGCTCAAGGGCCACTCCACACCCACGCACATGGAAGTCATCTCTGGGATAGGAATGCATGTGCCTAGGCGTATCACACCACTTGGCATGATTAGTATGTTGGGTCCATTCATTCATATCACTCACATGTCAAGTAGAAAGCATGGGTGGTCCATATTCAAGTGTAAAGGTCCTCCAACGTTCATCATTAGTAATATGCATGTTAGAGGCATTCACGGATGTCCGGGACCCCCGACATTTGCTACGTCCATGCACACTAGACTCACCTACGGATGCCCAGGTCCTCCCAATTCCATCAAAGTCTTCTTGGCATCAAAGCATGATTGGTCTACATATGGTTGTCCTGGTCCACCCTTGCATACCATACATTTCACCCCCACACCGCATCGTAGTACACGACACAAGTAATTAAGCAAGCATCAAGCAACGAGCGGTGAGGTTCATAAAGAGCGGGCAAAGGCTCATGAGCGCCACTTAGATTTCCAAGTAGGTAGCCTAGTGATGATGACTTTGGAGTGGCTCTACCCTAGGGTCACCTCCAACTCGAGGGCATGAGGACTTGGACCTTGCCAAGTTTCGAGTGGCTTTGGCAACCCGGCTTACGGGTTGGACTTACCGATGGGTTTTGGGATTCACCCCATCTCTCATGTGGCGGAGTCGACCCCCTATATGGGCACCGTGGTGGATCCTAGTGAGTGTCTTGAGCCTATACCTTCCTTTGAGAGGGACACCCTTGGAGAGCCACCATAAATCAGCTTGAGAGCCCGACGTGTGCACACAGAGGCAATATTGGGCAAGCAAGGTATTATCGTCGACATGAGGGTGTGTCCGTGCCACTTTGAGAAGTTGAAGCACCATGCCCTGGCCATGGACGCGGGTTGAGTCAAGAGATCGTGGTTCGCCCGGAGCTGCCTTGGTGCTAGGGGTGATCATTATTCGGGTTCAACCTGAAAACCAAACCGAACCGATAGATTTGGTTCGGTTTGGTTTGGGTTGAAGCTTAAAATTTTTCAGTTTGGGTTCAAACCGAACCATATTAAAAAGTTTGGTTTGGTTTAGTTTGCTTTTGAAGTTTAGGAAATCGAACCGAACTGAATAACCTAAATTTAAAGATTTTTTTGTCAAGTTAATATAAGTGTATAAGTAACTATAAACCCTAATTTAAAAAGTCAAATTCCCGTCATCCTGATAGGGTTTCCGACTCTGTGAAATAGGTTTCAAATCACCTTCCATTTTACTGTAACTGAAGTTCTTAGTTTTTTATGTGTAAATATTATAGAGCTTATTCATACAAGTTACAACTTTTTATGTTATATTTTTAATATTTAGATTATTTGGTAGAAATTTTCTACCCTATCTTTCATTACTCTTGTTTGAATCCAATCTAATTTTTAAAAGGGGGGATGAATATGGTACAAACCGAACCAAACCGGATTAATTCGGTTTGGCTCGGTTTGGTTTCAAATTACTTTGGTTTGGTTTGGTTCAGGTTGAAGTCTTAATTCAGTTCGGTTTGGTTTGAGAAAAATTCTCTTTGAACCAAACCAAACCAACCGTGCTCACCCCTACTTGCTGCACCACCTCCTCGGTGGACCCATACTCGACGGGGTTGAGTTTTCCCCACTCCGGGGTATGATGGGGGCATCACTTACCCCTCCACATTTTTCGAAGCTCTGATGGATCGTCGACATGTGCCATTGTGTTCTTCACATTTTTTTTGAGTCAATCCATGTAATTTTCATATTTTATTTGAGTCATAAACCATGTAATTTTTTGTTTATTTTAGTCCAGTACCTAGGCATAAGGGTCGTTTACCTAAGTCTTGAGGCATGTGGTTAATTAAGTAGGTTAATGGGCCCAATTCAATGGGCTAGGCCCATGGGCGCCCCCCTCTCCCCACCTAGGTAGAGTTAGTCAATAATTAATTTGTCAGGGTCTTATTGTAAATTGTGGGAAGCCTATAAATAGGACCCCACTTCCACCATTTGAGATAAAAGAATTTATGAGAATTTTAGAGAATTATTTGTGCATTTCTTTGGTGAGAAGCCAAGAGTGAAAGGGTGAGAAGCCCTAGGGTGAGAAGCCCGTTATCCCCCCCTCTCCCTCTCTCTCTAGGGGGCAACCCCTCTCTCTCTCCCTTGGGCGCACCTGCCCCTTCACCTCCCTTCCCTGCCACCTCAGCTCCACATCAGCCCCATTTGTCCACCTCACCCTCCACCTCATCACAACCTTTCACCTCCCAAGACTACTCTCAATTCCCTCATCAATTCCCCCACTTCTAAGGCACCCTCTCACCTTCCTAGGCACCTCTTCACCCTTCTCCAAGCCACCTTCCCCATTCCTAAGCCCAAAATCAATTCTCCCACCCATTGAGGAGGGCACCACATTCAATCCTAGCCTCTCCACCTCCCTTGGTCGCACACCCCATCCTCCCCTTGGGTTTGGTCGACCAAGCCAGCCTTCCCCCTCCCACCTTGGCCAGTCTGCGCACCCAGCCAACCCAGCCCCATCTCCACCGGCTCAAGCCCCCCAGCCCCACCCTCCTCACCTCCCAGCCTCCTCCCTCAACCCCACCAGCATCCCACGCCACCTTCCACAGCCTTTAGACCCTTCCCCCTCTGCTGCAGCTTCGCCCTTCCCACCCCTATTTTCATCTATCACCACCCTGCACTGTCCAGTTCGCAGGCAGCAGCAGAGCCCCAAGTTGTAGGTTCAACCACAACAAAAATTCATGGATTATGGTGGTAAGCCATACATATCTGGAATCCTTGTCCAAGGATCTTTCCAGGCGAGGTCATTTCATCATCATCCGACTTTCGAGCTGCCCGGTAGAATCATTCTCCCTCGACTGTGCAAAGCTGCTCTAGCAGGGAACCTGAGCCTGAGTGCAGATGTGACCACGGCCGCTCCTGTGTGAGTTTTGACATGATTCTTTGGCTGAGATCTTCTCCTCTGAGTCCTCTACCAGACCCAAGAAGGAGGACCTCATTTGGGCCCCGGAGCACGAAGTTCCAGATTTTCTCCCTAGGGTGCGCTGGGTAAGTTCCACCTGAGTCTGATCAGACACCTTATCACTGTTCTGGGTCTCGTCGTCTGCTCCAACCTCCTCTGATGACCCCGTGGGTCTCTGTTCGAGGATGACTTGTCCAAGATTGCAATGGCTCTAGTCTTGCCCTCATCGGAGCACGGGAGTGATCGTGACGGCCTCCTCCTCCAGCAGCAGCGCTTCGGGAACAGTCAAAACTAGAGCGGATCAGTCCTGGTCCCAACCCTGCCCCAGCCATCATCGACGTCAAGAAATTTATTCAATAATTTGGGCATCCTCTTGGGCCAACCCAGGAAGTTTTGGCACCGGTTTCATCATCAGTAGAGCTCGGTGGAGTCCGTGGCAGTGCCGTCATCGACTCCCTGTCAGGCTGTTCCTGAAGTGGACAGATCCAGCCATGATTGCCGACTCGGCTGAATTTAGTTCTCCCCCACCCCCGCCTGGCCAGCTTACAGCCCCTCCCTGCACGGAGGTAGTGTTTTCTTATAATCTGAAATTAACCCCTACCCCGAGATCCCCCTCTTGTGAGAGGCGTAGTGGTGTATCATTTTGAAATTTCAGGTTCGAGCTACATCGGTGCAGCGTGCGGGTTCTACCCAAGCTTCCCCGCTCGCCTCGTCTCCGGTCAGGACCAACGTTTTCACGCCGATCAGGTGAGCAACTGAACACCACTCTCTGCTGGAATTAAATTTTCTTGCTTAGTATAGCATCTTAGTGCCGTCGGCGGTAAGAGAGTGCTCGATCCAATTTCCAACTCATTGAGTGCCACCGCCGGTGAGTTGCGAGAGGTATCCTACATCCCACGCCCTTGGCGTGCCGACCACCCGTGAATTGGGTATCCCTGGCCCATTGGGGTCCTCCCCGAGCAAGCCATACCTTTGTAACCCCAAGGTCCAGCCTCGGACCCTCACCATCATCGCCGGTCCACCTACCGACCCGGGTGTGCGCGACGCGGGTGAACCCGCTTGAGTGAATCCGCCGTTCGGTTCGATTGCTTGTGAATCTAGGTCCAAGGGGTCGTGTCACATCACATTAAGTCAATAAAAGAAATGGATTGACGGCCACAACATGATCGGCTCTCACGGAAAACCTTGTTAAACAGGTTTTGATCAAGTTTTTCACAGTCGGGTGCCTAACTAGAAAACTGAAGAATCACGGCCAGGTAAGATGTGAGACATTGAGAGGTTAGGTTCTTCTCGTATTCACGAGGGCCTAATTAAGTAACCACTTATCCACTTAAAATTTTTGCCCATGGACTTCTTTCCTTAGACACCATTCTTCCTTGGAAATCTAACTAGCTACGCGACTTGACAAAAACACGGTAACACAGAAATTGCTAGACTTGTATCGATCAAGATTATGTAACTAAGCACATGCAGTTTTAACAGATAATATCTACTCTATTTATAATGCTGGAAAGATAATGTAATCATGGGGATCAAGGATATCATGAAGGTAACAAGAACTATTAGGTCTTTCATATACTTAACTTAATCATTTGTGGATTTAAATGATATGCATCATAACATGACTTAGAACTTAAGATGTAATAGATCTAACATGCTGGAAGATATATTGGTTCAGTTAGAACCTGAAAACATCACAATCGTGGCGGAGATCGTGTATCCGAAACAGGGTCTAGAAAGACAACGTGATCCGAGACGGACTTCCGACGCTTAAAAATCTTAATTTTAAAACTCATGTCTAGTGGTATGGAAAGATGCCTGGAAACATTGTAACGATGGTTCACATCCTTTTTTTTGAACCCAGACGAACCTAAAACCTCTTTGAGAACGCGGTCCCATGGGGGACCGCGATCTGAATATTTCTACCCGTTTTCTTTTTTTTTCTTGAAAGAGGGATGGACGCGGTCTGGAGATGACAGCGACCTTCAGGTCGTGGTCTACCCAAGACCACTTTCTGAATTTTTTTTGAAAACTCAAGACGACGGGAGAAAGCTCTGAATGAAGGTGGTTTGTCGAAGACCGCTACTTAAGGTCACGGTTTCTGTTGAGCCGCATTCAAGAATAGATGACGTTCCGACAAAATTATGATACCACTTCAATAAAATGGCTCTAGCATGCTTAATACTCAATAAATATATGAGAAAATGGTATAGAATCAAAGTAGACATGTATCTACATCTAATTCATGCATCAATTTGAGTTTAGCCCGAGAGAATACTAAAGGGGCGTAATCTTGCGCCGATCCTAAGTCATGAGATCCTTGAAGAATCCTTGATCATAGCCACCACGCATATATGAACTGCAAGGCAAGAAACAGATCAGGGGTACCCAGGGATGAAACCCTGGGGAAAACCCTCCAATGCTTAAGTTAGCAAATATGATAGAGCACGGGTGAGAAGAGAGGTGGTAAGAGAAGAAGAGGGTGCGAGATTGTTCTCCACCAAGAGATGTGGTGGTTCTCACTCAGGATCGTTGCTTACCTCCTCGGAGAGTCTCCCTGGGGTTTATATAGCGATCCGTTTAATGTAGAAGCCCAGGGAGTCGAGGGGATTCAAGGGGGGTTATGTCCTCATCGTGGGCTCTTTATGGGACAAGGACTCTTGGTCTCCCTTATCCCATGGGGTTCCCTACTCCGGAAGGATGCATAACGGATGCTTGGATAAGCTTCCGACAGTCGATCGGATCTTGGGACGCTTGCTCGGAGTTTTCTCTCGAGCGATGGGTGCGTAGCTTGGATAGGTTGCGCTGGGTCCCCGCAGGGGCCTTCTCGACCAATCTGTCGCTTGGACTTCCGGACCCGGGGGTCGCCTAGGAAGTGCTGGTCTGAGTGAGTTTTGGGCTTAAAGTAAGTGGGCCCAAAGTGAAGCTGTCACTTTGGGGAGCTGGGCCTGGTTTGGTCAAATTGGACAGTTAGGTCCCGTAATCAATGACACCCAAGAATTGGGTGTTTTCAAACTTTAACAAAACTTTTGGCCTTTTCGAGATATGTGATAAACACTCTAACCAAGAGGTTGAAATATGTTCAACTACACATTTGAATACACTATACACTACCCCTTTCACTAGTTGGCAAGACAAATGCTACGTAGTGGAATTATCACCTTTCAACAAGATTGAGGAAGTTAACTAAGCAATGAAACTGATTCTCTCAATCTCACCATTCCCACACGATCATATAAATGGATTCAACAATCAAACCAAGCCAATGCACAAGGCAAACCACAATGCACAGGGATTTTAAGGTGGTTCGGGACCACGACGGGATCCTTACATCCACCCCTCACCAAACTAGGTGAGGCTTCACTCGGGGATAAATCCCCAAATGGAGACGACGCTCCAACCACACACGCAGGATGACGCCTGCACACATACACGAAGACACGCCCCTGTACATACACACACATGGAGACGATGTCTCCAACATGATCCGACAACTGGATCCACCAACACAGACACACGCTGCCACAAGTGCAGCAATCCACACACTAAGAACGACGACACACACACACACACACATAGATCTAGTAAGATCCACGCACCCACACATGAATCAGACGTGACACACACACACGACCACGGATCCAGACGATCCACACACACACAAATGCTTAGAGTTTATAAGAAATACAAATATGACACTCAAAGCATGATGACAATGAGGCTTAGTTTAGAAATCCCTTGCTTTGGCTTCTCTTTGAATGTATGCTACTGATTTAGAACGTAGGTTCAATCTTCACTTAATCGGAGCTTCTGTCTGTGCTTGCTTGGCTCTTCTTCTTTCTAGTTTGCTTGGCTTTCTCTTCTTGGTAGGAGGTTCGCTTTAGATCTTCCTTGAATCACCTTGGAGATAGATGAACAATCTTTGCTCAAATGACGTGATGGCTTCATTCTCCACGCAGCTTCTAGTTGGGGATCGATTGGAGACTTGTATGCTGCTTCTTCCCTTCACATTCACACTCAAACAGGGTGGAAGAAGTCCTGGAGCTGCTACCTGCGACTTGCACACACAAGGGTTAGAAGAAAAATGATTTTCAGATCTCACTTAGTTTCTACTTAGGGTTTACAACCCAATAAGATGTATTTATGTGTTTAGGATGGTCAAGAGACAGCTTGGGGACCGGATCCACACATCATGGAGCGATTTGGGGCATTTGGACTGTAGTTGGAAGACTTTTGGCGCGCATACATGAAGGTCATATTTGACGGCGTCGCCCCGGACTGGAAAGGGTCGACCCTTGGGGTCGACCCTCGTGAGAGGGTTAAAGTGGCCAAAAGCAATGGGTCGACCCTTGGGGTCGACCCTCGAGAACACCAGTGCGGGTTTTGGACTTTTGTCGAAGGGGTCGACCCTCGAGGGTGTTTTTGAAGTTCTGGGCATATGGGTCGACCCTTGGGGTCGACCCTTTCAGATACCCGTGCGGGTTTGAATAAATGACCCACAGGGGTCGACCCCAAGGGTCGACCCTCGCACTGGGGTTGTACAACCCGATCTGGTTGAAGGAATGGAGACCCATGGGTCAACCCTTGTTCCTAAACTTCAAAAAAGAAGGTTAAAAATAAGCTAAGTCCAAGGAACACATGTGGGGGGTTCACCAAAGGGTTCATTACAAAAAAAAGAGGATTGTTCCTTAAGCATGAATGAGTAAAACCCAACTTAAATAGATTTAGATCAACTCCAAGCTAATTTACCCTTTGGAATCAAAACATGAATTTCAACCTTGATAATCAAATGATCAAGAGCTTATGAGTTAGGATTGATCTCACCAAACGTCCTCGAAGTTCTCAAACATTGAGGCACATTCCTTGTCCTGTAAAAGTACAAAATCTGAGTTAGATGTAGCCTTGCAATTTGAACTCAATAATCAAATTTTGTTCCGGGGTCTCCGCCCCCGGAAACCCCCGCAAGGGGCGCTGCCCCCTTGACCCCCGTGACCTAACCGCGCAGGTCGATCCGCGTTGCGAGGGCGCACGATGGCGAGTTTTGCAAGGGCTAGAAACCATTTGTAAAACCAACATTTCAACCAAGGGTCAAAACCATATTTCAATGCAAGTGAGCAAAGTATGAGAACAATTTAGCCATGCACATAAACAAGTGAACACTTTGAAAACATGATTGACTAAATGTCAATATCAATAGATATGCATCTGTCCAATATGAATGCATCATGTAACCAAGCTCCATGTAGAGTATGCATAGGAAGCATTCAAAGCACATGTTCAACTCAATCATATTCAACCAATCGACATGAACAATCAACCATTTAGTTTAGTTATCATCATTCACTTAACCACACATGAACTATAGTTAGCATCAAAACCATAGACCATATCTTCAACAATCATCAAAACCATATCATCACACATGAAGTTTAGTTATTATCAAAACCATAGTCAACAATCTCCCCCTTTTTGATGATGACAAACTTAGTGATGAATGATGACAACCTTAGTGATGATGAATAACTAAATGAAGAGATCTCCCCCTAGTCGACAACATGTTATTCTCCCCCTAGCAAGCAAGAATCTTTTTCTCCCCCTGTCACAGGCAATCATGAATCTTTCTCCCCCTTTGACATTATCAAAAAGCAGGATAAGGCAAAGCTTTCTCCCTTCCAACATTATGAACAAGCGGAAAGAAATCAATGAAGCAAGAGCAATTATAATCTTGCTCCCCCTTTGACATTATCAACAGGCGGGGTAATGCCAATCATTCTCTCGCATTAACATGATCAATATGAGGGGAAGAAACCAATTAAATCCAAATAGCAGCATGATGAATGAGCAAGGAACAATGACCCACATTTGAAATTCTGATGAAGCATGAGCAAATTATAAACAAGTTGGTTCATAGAATGTCTGGGAGGCACCAAATCATGTTTTTGTGGGGTTTTCATGTTTACAAATTTTTATTTGTTTTGTGGTACCAATGGTTGACCGGAGAAGATACCAATTGTGGATTACTGGATGTGTTAAGATGAGTGGAGTTGATTCGTGAGATGGTACCGATCGTTCTCCCCTTGGCCAAGCAAAGCCTAAAATGTATTGTGCAGGTGGATAGCATGTGAAGTCCATTCAATTTTTGGGTTTTCAATATTTTCCAGATTTTTAATTTTTGATTTGTGGTTTGAAATGCATGAGATGCAACATATGCATGTGATGACATGTGAGATACATACACAAGCAAATAAATACGCGTAGATACATGCAACACAGCTCCCCCGTACTTATTTAAGAGGGGAGGGGTATAAGAAGGGTGCATGAGAGTCATAGCAATTGGAATGTTCACATATGACACCTAGGAGGTTGTGCATCCATAGAGGAAGAGTTATAAAATAAAATATACAGTCAATCAATTTTCTGAATACATAGTAAATCAAATTTCCAAATGTGTAAGTGAATAATATGAAAAATGATTATAACCACATGGATATTAAGATTTTTAAGTCAACACGATGAGAGATTACACAAACTGCATTTCACTTATGAGAACAATGTATTGGAGCTACGCTCTACCTCAATCATCAAATTTTTCAATAAATGCAGAATTTTGCAATGAATGATCAGGTTAAATGATTCCTTTTTACGCGAGGAGACACATGGAGCTCATGCCAGAATCCCCGGTTACTCAGAATATTGAATCATTTCATTTCATTATGAACAGAGGTACTTTAGTGTAACACTTTTCTAAAGTGAACCACATCACGTCTCAGGTGACGTGTATCTAATTTACTCAGTGAACTAAGCATTGCTCTGCCATTAATTTCATTTCATATATTTTTTTTCAACAATGATAGGTAGGCAGCTTTTTCCTCAACTGTCTCTTCAACATATATGCAGCAAGTTTAATGTCTCTAGAGTGTTGAAGGGAAAATCCTATATCCTTATGTTTAACACTCATTTTCACATTTAGTGCAAAATGTGTATGAATTTGATTCAGCATGTATTCCAAAAATATCTTGAACACATGACAGTGCTACTCCCCCTAAATAGATGCACTTATTAAGTGTGAACTCCCATAGAGTGTATGACAGGAGACATACCAACTATGACTCAAATGCAACTTATTTAGCAAAGAGATATACGGCCATAGAAATGCCAAAGGATGGGGATGAATAGCATATAGTACTAAGCAAGCATGCAGAGGGAATGTATGCAATATGCGATGCAAGTATGCAACTGATACCAATCAAATGGATACCAATTGAATGAATTGAATGCAGTAAATGCATGAGTTCTAATGCAATGCAACCTATGCCGGGATGACAATATGATGCAAGATGCAAATGCAGCATAGGAGGACTTGAATTTTAGAACATCGTGACGGATTTCTCATGAGAGCATTCGCATTCAAATGATAAGTCAACAACTATCTTTCATGACATGACCTTTACAAATAAGGGTGCGTAGATGATCAAAATTGAGCAAAGCAACCCAATTTTTAGAATTGTTCAAAAATAGATTTTCAAAGGTCTTTCACAAGTTTTGAGATGAGAAATCATCCATAAGGCAAATGTTTGAATCATTTTATCAAAACATATTTTCAATTTACATAGCTCAGCTCAAGAATTCATTCAAACATCAACCAATCCCAATTTTCAAGATCTGGTACGAGGTAGCGATTTTAGTCCGAAGACCCAACTCAACGCATAGGGAATACTTCCAAGTGGACATGATCCACTCTTCCACAAACGTCATTTGATATACTAGATATACAATTTCATTCAAGTGTTATCATGCAATTCAAATTGAGAGTATACAACATGCAACCATTTCATACACATCCTTCAAGATTTTCAATTTGATTCAACCAATTCATCACAACATGCTAGTAAATGACAATTCAAGTTTTTAGAATCAATACCTTGCCACTTGAGAGTCACCAAGTGATAAAGACGGCCATTGCATAAATTGACAAGGTTGAATTACCTTAGTTCAGGAGACAAGATTGGAAACCTTCAATCACCAAGATCACCAACCTCACGAAGGTTGATATTTCAGATTTTGCTATCTTACCTTTGCCTTGTTCTTGAGTCGATCCTAGAAGTTGTTCTACACATAGTATCCCATTTTATTATAGCGACTTGAGAGGGTTCTCATCATTTTCATCCTTGCAAGGTATTCTTCCAGTTGTTTCAGGCTTGGTCATGACTAGCCCATCATCATTTGTATTGGGAGTATAATCTGCACCCAAGAACAAACAGAATTGATTTGTCAATTTCGATTCGAATTTATTAGCGATGACATGACAAATTCATTTTACAATTGACATCTCCTAGACAGCTCTAGATGCAATGCATGACTCATGTGTGAACCTTAAACACTAAGTATATATGACAAGTATGATTGCTCCCCCTTAGTGTGTGCATGAATACAAGATGTTTAGTGACATCCTAATGCCATGTACAGTCATGGATGCGATTAAGTCATGATAAATATAATGCATTATGACATAAATTCCTTTAAGTTGAGATGTATATTCTTCAACTTGTATGCATGAGAGCATGTGATGGTATATACAAACATTAAGATGTATGCAAACTCAACGCGTGAAGTGAAATTTTGATTTGAAGAATTTTCTGTTGTGCCCCTGTGATCATTTGAGTCTTCTAGTGGTTTGGGTCATTCGACATCGTCTTGTGGTCATTTGAGTTATTGGATATTCTTGGTTTTGATAATAGCTAAACGCTACAAGTCATTATTATTTTAACTCTCATATGACTGACATACGTGATGTTTTGTTCATGACAGATATGCCAATGAATTGCCAAGGAATGAAGTGGAGATGGCAAATGTGAAAGCTCAATGTTGCGCCCTCGCATGCGGATCGACTTGCGCGGTCAGGTCGCGGGGATCAACCTGCCCGGTCAGGTCGCGGGGGTCAAGGGGGTAGCGTCCCTTGCAGGGGTTTCTGGGGACGGAGCCCCCGGAACAAAATTTTGATTATAGAGAGCGATATAATGAATAGAAATCTTCAAGACTGTCAAGGTTGATGCCACAGATGAGAACGGGCTGCTAAATGACTCAAGCGACGGAGCTAAAGAGGTTAACGGACTGACCCGGCATAAACCGGGGTCTGCCGAGCTGGCGGTCGACCGCCAGCACAGGGGCGGTCGACCAACCCTGCCAGCAGCTCACTGGCTGACGGATTCTCAGTGGCAGTCGACCGCCAGCCCAAGGCGGTCGACCGAAAATTCCAGAAACGAACAAGCTACAGATTGTCTCAGTAGCGGTCGACTGCCACCTACCTCCGGTCGACCGCCAGCCCCGATGCAGCCATGTTTGACTTCGATTTTCACCTCGAGGTCAGCCCCTTTCCTTGGATTTGTTTAATCAAAACTCACCTAATCTCCCATGAATTGTGGATCTGGTCTGGGGGATGTCTATGGACCATTCAAAGTCTATAAAACCAACACAAGGCGGGTTAGAAACCCTAATGCTTCAAGGGGATTCAAGGGAGGCTGCAAGGGTGTGTTCAAGGAAGAGGAGTTTGAGTACTGTAGCCGTGAACAGTACTCTGGGAAGAAGTTCTTCATCAAATCCTCAAGTGATTGAAGCTACTTCAAGAGGAGATCAAGCCCAAGCCAAGAGAAGATAAAGCTACATCCTCAAACCTCTTCATCAACTCAAGAAGATCAAAAGGAAGATCCAAGCTACATCCATAGTCTTCCTCATCAACTAGAAAAGATTCAAGGAAGATCATCTCTCAAGGAAGAAGACACCATCGAAGCATCAGATTCAAGCTCCTGCAACTCAGATAAGATCTTTTTACTTTGAGCATATTCTATATCTTGTTTGAGTGATTTCTATTTATTCTCTTTCCATTTCTTTCAAACAATCAAAACTGAAGATCGTCCCTACCGGTGGTTAGTAGGAAGGCAATCGGAAGTTCTCCGATCTGCGGTGTTGACGTCCCTATCTGTGGTTAGTAGGAAGGCAATTGGAGGTCTTTCTGATTTGTGGTTCAGTGCGTGGTACTAGTGGAGCCTCACCGGATTTGGTGAGGGGTGGACGTAGGACTGGGGATTCAGTCTGAACCACCTTAAAATCTCGTGTGTTGTGATTTGCTTATGCGATTGCTTTATGTTAGATACATGCTTAGGTTCAATATCTATATTGCGTAATCATCTTGTTAAGTAAATCATTTGTGTCCTTCGTCAAGCTAGTTATATTCCGCTGCTATTATCATCATCTAGCTTTAAAGAGGGTTGCATTGCGAAAAGAGGGACAAATCTATTCACCCCTCCCCTCTAGATCTGCTGTCCACTACTCAACATTTTCAAGGTCTCCTACAACATGATGCCATAGGATAAGTGACATGCTCACAGATATGTAAACAACCATGGATGGAATGCATGTACAGATATATGCAAGGTCACCTGATTATATAGCACAAAATGAGTCAAAACATGACACAATCACTACAGAAAGTAGGAGGGATATCACCTGATCATCAAATTTAGTTTTTTATTTTTTTTAACCTTACTTATGCCACTTGGCCCGTGTGCCTTACCTTCTTGATGAAAACATATTTCATGCTTTACATTCCCAAGGCACACCTGTAAAACAGATTTCTCATTTGCCATTCTTAAGTACCCAAATCATCTTGGGTCCTTGTGGGTTAGAAGCAACATGGGCATGTAACTTCCAATTTTTAACAACATTCAAGTCATTAGTTCTCATGAGAAAATAATCATGTTTAATATTCCCAGATTTGCTAAAATGATGGTAGAGTGCATGTGGCATCACATTCTTTTCTCTCATTAGTTCTACCAGTTCATGTGAGTGATCATGATGTGTTGAATGAGAGTTCTTCCTCTTCGACAATAACCAGCAATGTGAAGTTGTATGACCCCTTTTACCACAGTGGCTACAGTGCATGGAAGGCTTTGTGGTGAAGGCTTTCTTTGTATTTTTTAAAATAGCTTGGTTTCTACATGCTCTCAAGTCATCATTCTTCATAATGAAGCATTTATGCATAGCATGTCCATATTTACCACAATAAAAATATGTGAGTTTCTTTCTAGTTGGTTGTGTATGTGTGGAAGAAGTATGTTCAACATGCATGGAGGTGCTAGCAGCATTTTTAGATTTTTGATGCATGTTGATTTTCTGATTTTTGTTTTCTTTTTGAAGCTTTTGGACATTCACATTATTTTTCTGATTTGATTTGGTTCTTGATACAGTGGGTTGCTGGGAGTAAGATGTGGAGGTGCTGGGTGCACAATTGTCATGAACAAATGAAGTATATATTTTGCTTTCAAATTTCTTTTTGTTCACAAGATTGAACCCCAACCTTTCTCTTTGAAAGTTTACTTTCATTCCCAACAGTTTATCCAAGTTTTCTTGACCATTGACAAATCTAGATAAAGAAGCATTTAAATCAGAAATTTCTTTTTCAAGTGATGAAATGTGCAATTCATAGGAAACCATCTTATTTTCACAAGACTTGACTTGTTCATGTAATTGGGTGTTGATGATTTTGTAGGTTTCCATTTCTTGTTTCAACACATGCATTTCTTCACATTGATCAACAAGCAATCTTTCAAAAATGGCATTGTTCAACTGTTTCAATTCTTCATTTTCTTTTCTTATGCATGAAATGACTCCTTCATGATTTTTGATGTCAGTCAGAAGAGATTCATTTTCAGTTTTGAATTTAAAGCATTTGTTACATGAGAAATTATCTGTTTGAAAATTTTTAAGATTTTTCACATTACTTTCAAGTAAGGAGTTCTGAATTAACAATGCATTATTCTCCTTTTCAAGTTCTGAGCATTTATCACAAGAAGCATTCTCAAGAAAAGCATGTTCAGATTTCCTTTTCAATTTTTTATTTTCAGACTTAACTTTCTTGTACTTTTCAGCAAGCTCATCATATGCATTCAACAAATCTTCATAGCTAAATTCATCTTCATTATCAAAACCAGAGTTTACCATTGAGCTTGATCCACTTGGTGAACTTGACCCATGATAGGGTGCTAGGCCTGGATACAGAGAAGGGGTGAATGTAACCCTCTAGAAAATATAGCCCAAATTAAAACATTAAAGCTCAGATATGCGGAATAAGACTAATGAGCTTTCTAAGATGAAATGATAAGGCAACACATGGACAAACAGTTGGACTGCAACAATGCAGCCACCTGATCAACCAGAAACGAAGGCAGAGCTAAACAACGCAAACACACTAAGCAGAATATAATGCTCAAAAATTAACTCTCTAGATAATGGAACTAGCCAAGCATGCGCAACCTGTGAATGGGAAGTAGAAGATATGGAGCTAACGCAAGGCAAACCACTGCACAAATAGTTTTAAGGTGGTTCGGTCCTTCAGACCTACATCCACCCCTCACTCCCAACCGGAGTAAGGCTTCACTAGCCAATGCTAGAACCAAGCAGACTCAGTCTGCAACAGGTGCTGACACACAGCTTGACCAGGGGAACAAATTCCCCTCTTCCTCCCAACCGGAGGGACACCCCAAGTGACTCCCAGTCACCAGTAAACCAGAGGTCGACGACCTCTCTTCCTCCAACTGGAGGGACCCCTGGACTTGCAACCCGCAAGCCCAGAACCGGAGATCAGATCTCCCTTCCTCCAAACCGGAGGGAACACACAAGTGACTTCCAGCCACTTGCAAACTAGAGGTCGCAGACCTCTCTTCCTCAAGACCAGGAGGGACCCGACCTCAATCCAGAGGATGGGAAGTACAAAGCTAACCAAATGAAAAAGGAAAAATAAGAAGGGGAAAATACACAGCGATCAGAAAGCTGTAAAGAAAGATAACACAGATGTGGCTCGCATGGAGCTGACTGGCCTGGATTTGATCCACGGTCCAGTAGACAGATCTTCAGGTAAGCTTCTCTTCCTCTTCTCTTTTCTCTCACTATCTTTTTCTCTTAACCCTTACGAGCTCTCTAACTCTCTCTTTCTCTTCTTTTCCTTCTGCTCTTCTTCTCTTTCTTTTCTTCTTCTGCTCTTTCACTCTCTCGATCTCTTTTCCTCTATTCTCTAAGGCTCACGCTCTCTGCTATTCTCTCTTCTTCTCTTCTTCTTCCTCTTTTCTTTTTCTGGATCGAAGGACTTTTTGCTCTCCAGGCTTCTTCTTCGATCGCCTTCATCTGTTGGATGAAGGCTTCCTTTTATAAGCAGCAGCCAGTAGGAGGGCAGCACTGGGCGCGTGTGGCTTCCTCATTTCTCGCCCAGAACTTGTGGCCACGTGTCAGTCTCTCAGCCAGCTTCAGCACACGTGTCACAATCCTGTCTGCCCTTCCAGCCTCGGATCACGTGCCTCCCATTCACTGAGGAATATTCTTCCTCGGACCACCTTCTTCTTTTTGTTTTTCTTCTTCTCCTGCAAAGAACTAAAACGATTAAAACTCAGGGCCAGAAAAACTAAAACTGCACGAGGTGTGTAGGAACAACAATAGGTGCACTATACTGAGAACGACACGAGGTACGGAGAAGGAAATAACACGGAGTAAAAACGATAGAGACACGCGATCAAAGGAACCTTGGACGAAGATAGAAAGAAACAACACGAGGACATAAACACAAGAATAACACGAAGACACGAATACAAAAGCAACACGAAGACACGAATACAAAAACAACACGACATAACAAACAGCAAAGAGAACGGCACGAGGTGAAACGACACTTTACTAAAAAGACTTGAATACACACGAAAACAGCTCGAGTACTAAGTTGCTCGAACATACGAACGACTCGAAGATGAGGACGACACGGGCTGACAACAACTCGAAGATGAAAACAGAAACCGACACGAAGTGTGGTTACAAAACAAGAAAGACACGAGGTCTAGGAAAAGCAACACGAAGACAGAAAATAGACACGGCTATCACGACACGTGATGAAGCAGTGAAAACAGGAAAGAACGACTCGAGGAACAACAATAAGTGACACGAAAACACAAGAGCAAACATAAAGGATGACTCGAGATGAGCAACTAAATACTGAGGAAATGACACGAGGTTCACAGGGAAACGACTCGAAGTTCGTCAGAACAATTCGAGCTACTTCAGTAAACATCACGAAGACAGAAGATGAAGCGACTCGAAGTTACAGGAAATCAACACGAAGTATGAAAGAAACAATACGGACTCACAAAGTACTACCTCATAGCAGTTTTCCTGTTAATCATGAAAATTTTAACTGCATAACATTACGCAAGATATCTGATTAAAATGAGAATACTTAACATAGTGATGCTCATCATCAAAACACTAGGGAAGTCACAAACAAGAAAGTTGAATAATAAGGCATGTTGTACAGACTTCAAACAATATGCATCAGATAACTGTGTATGGACTTGAAGACCCTTAGCCAATGTATAGACTTCAGGTGGAGACCAATGTGTAGACTTCTCGTGAAACCCCAATGTGCAGACTTGACGCTGTACAAACTTTCCAAAGAGAACGTAACGCTGTACAGACTTGAACTGAAGACCAATGTATGGACTTCAAAACAGATGCTAAGGCCAAGAGGAGTGTATAGACTTTCACGATGTATGGACTTGGTCTCAAGAAATGTAAGCGATGTACACACTTAGCCAATGTGTAGACTTTGCCTTAGATGCTAAATGAGACGCTAAAGTCTGTATAGACTTGAAGAACCTGAAATAAAGTGCTTACTCACAGCGTTGACGCTGCAGACTTGAGAATGCTCACAGCGTTGACTCTGCAAGAGACGTAGGCTGTACAGACTTAGCCTAAGACAATGCATGAACATATCAGCAGAGAAGCAATGCACAGAACAGAAATCAAGCACAAGCCAATATATCACAGCATGACTCAAGCATACACATGCATTCTTCACAATTCAGACATGGCACACTTATGCAATCTCCCACAGAAAAGGTCAGACATATTCAAGACAATGTGGTGACTCATTCATGTTGCTATCATTAAAACATCACATCATCAACAAAGCACAAGGGGCACAACAACCCACTTGGCTGATCACTCCTTTGTTCACTCGTGCCTGCCACAAGACCGCTGTCTTCATGCTCTTCCCGTATTTTGGTTAAGCCATCCAAGATATCCTTTGCGGATCTGCACTGGGAGACAAATGGGAAATAGTTAGAATCAACTGCATTAATAAGTAATTTTAGAGTCAAACAATTTTGATCATGTTTACGCTTTTGATTTACAGTCCAGACACTTTTGTCTGTAGACAATTCATAAGGACCATGTGAAATAAGCTTCCATAGCTTAGGGTCGTATGAATTGACTAGACTACACATCCTTCCTAACCACAAATCAAAATTACAGCCATCAAACATGGGTGGAGAATTCAAGGGGTACATCATGGTAGTCATTGATCCGGATCACTCTAGATCGTTAGATCTATGAAATTAGAGCCTTAGCTCTGATACCAATTGTTAAGTCCCGTAATTAATGACACCCAAGAAGGGGGGTGAATTTGGTGTTTTCAAACTTTAACAAAACTTTTGGCCTTTTCGAGATATGTGATAAACACTCTAACCAAGAGGTTAAAATATGTTCAACTACACATTTGAATACACTGTACACTACCCCTTTCACTAGTTGGCAAGACAAATGCTGCGTAGTGGAATTAACACCTTTCAACAAGATTGAGGAAGTTAACTAAGCAATGAAACTGATTCTCTCAATCTCACCGTTCCCACACGATCATATAAATGGATTCAACAATCAAACCAAGCCAATGCACAAGGCAAACCACAATGCACAAGGATTTTAAGGTGGTTCGGGACCACGACGGGCTCCCTATGTCCACCCCTCACCAAACTAGGTGAGGCTTCACTCGGGGACAAATCCCCAAACGGAGACGCTCCAACCACACATGCAGGATGACGCCTGCACACACACACGGGCACGTGCCCCAGTACATACACACACACACGGAGACGATGTCTCCAACACGATCTGACAACTGGATCCACCAACACACACACACGCTGCCACAAGTGCAGCAATCCACACACTAAGAACGACGAGACACACACACACACACATAGATCTAGTAAGATCCACGCACCCACACATGAATCAGACGTGACACACACACATGGCCACTGATCCAGATGATCCACACACACACAAATGCTTAGAGTTTATGAGAAATAAAAATATGACACTCAAAGCATGATGACAGTGAGGCTTAGTTTAGAAATCCCCCGATTTGGCTTCTCTTTGAATGTATGCTGCTGATTTAGAACGTAGCTTCAATCTTCACTTAATCGGAGCTTCTATCTGTGCTTGCTTGGCTCTTCTTCTTTCTAGTTTGCTTGGCTTTCTCTTCTTGGTAGGAGGTTGGCTTTAGATCTTCCTTGAATCACCTTGGAGATAGATGAACGATCTTTGCTCAAATGACGTGATGGCTTGATTCTCCACGCAGCTTCCAGTTGGGGATCGATTGGAGACTTGTATGCTGCTTCTTCCATTCACATTCACGCTCAAACAGGGTGGAAGAAGTCCTGGAGCTGCTACATGTGACCTGTACACACAAGGGTTAGAAGAAAAATGATTTTCAGATCTCACTTAGTTTCTACTTAGGACTTACAACCCAATAAGATGTATTTATGTGTTTAGGATGGTCAAGAGACAGCTTGGGTACCGGATCCACACATCATGGAGCGATTTGGGGCATTTGGACTGGAGTTGGAAGACTTTTGGCACGCATACACGAAGGTCGTATTTGACGGCGCCGCCCCGGACCGGAAAGGGTCGACCCTTGGGGTCGACCCTCGTGAGAGGGTTAAAGTGGCCAAAAGCAATGGGTCGACCCTTGGGGTCGACCCTCAAGAACACCAGTGCGGGTTTTGACTTTTGTCGAAGGGGTCGACCCTCGAGGGTGTTTTTGAAGTTCTGGGCATATGGGTTGACCCTTGTGGTCAACCCTTTCAGATACCCGTGCGGGATTGAATAAATGACCCACAGGGGTTGACCCTCGCACTGGGGTTGTACAACCCGATCTGGTTGAAGGAATGGAGACCCATGGGTCGACCCCAGGGGTCGACCCTTGTTCCTAAACTTCAAAAAAGAAGGTTAAACATAAGCTAAGTCCAAGGAACACATGTTGGGGGTTCACCAAAGGTTCATTACAAAAAAAAGAGGATTGTTCCTTAAGCATGAATGAGTAAAACCCAACTTAAATAGATTTAGATCAAGGCCAAGCTAATTTACCCTTTGGAATCAAAACATGAATTTCAACCTTGATAATCAAATGATCAAGAGCTTATGAGTTAGGATTGATCTCACCAAACGTCCTTGAAGTTCTCAAACATTGAGGCACATTCCTTGTCCTATAAAAGTACAAAATCTGAGTTAGATGCAGCCTTATAATTTGAACTCAATAATAAAATTTTGTTCCGGGGGCTCCGCCCCCGGAAACCCCCGCAAGGGGTGCTGTCCCCGGAAACCCCCGCAAGGGGCCCTGCCCCCTTGACCCCCGTGACCTGACTGCGCAGGTCGATCCGCGTTGCGAGGGCGCACGATGGTGAGTTTTGCAAGGGCTAGAAACCACTTGTAGAACCAACATTTCAACCAAGGGTCAAAACCATATTTCAATGCAAGTGAGCAAAGTATGAGAACAATTTAGCCATGCACATAAACAAGTGAACACTTTGAAAACATGATTGACTATATGTCAAGATCAATAGATATGCATCTATCCAATATGAATGCATAATGTAACCAAGCTCCATGTAGAGTATGCATAGGAAGCATTCAAAGAACATGTTCAACTCAATCATATTCAACCAATTGACAGGAACAATCAACCATTTAGTTTAGTTATCATCATTCACGTAACCACACATGAAGTATAGTTAGCATCAAAGCCATAGACCATATCTTCAACAATCATCAAAACCATATCATCACACATGAAGTTTAGTTATTATCAAAACCATAGCTCAACATGGACCTAGTTGGGCCATGCTCTTGGGCGGTGGATTTCCCCCCTCTCCACTTGTTCCCCTCCTACTCCCAAGCCGAAATTGTGCTCGGATGATTAGCATTTGTGGGGATGGTGTTGTTGGCTTGATTTGGGTGGGGAATTTTCTCCAGCAGGGGCCATTTAATGCGGCTGTCCTGGGAATACGCCTTGATGATGACTCTTTTGAGTTGATGCAAAGTGTCCCTTTTTTAGAGTTCGGAACATCGCGTCGCCTCCCGCCAAGCCTCTGGGATTATAAACATCGTGCGTGCTTGCGTTCCACGCCTCCTTTGTTTAGGGCTTTTTCTCTCCATCGCGCTTGTATTCTGGAAGGGCTCATGCGCTGTGAGGGTGGTTAGTAGGATAGAAGAATTGCGGAGGTCTTTACGGAGTTAGCAGAGATCACGGCAGTGGCGGTCCATCAGCTTCCACCTCCTCCTGAATCGTCGGACTCAGCACTCTCCTCCTTATCTTCATGTTCCTCTTGTCCTTCCATGGCGGAGCAATACCCCGCAATCGAAGTGCAGGAAGCCGAACAGGGCACGGGGAGTTTGGTGCCGCAGTCTGAGCATCCTATGAGCAGCGAGTTGGGCGAGGCTGAAGTGAAGAAGATGGAGAGGCGTTATGGGATGCCTTGGCAGTACTATTTCTCTACGCCGAAACCTCATGAGTCTAGTTTGGAAGCTCGTTCGGGCCTTTTCTGTACTTTCCTCTTGGCTTGGAAGTGTGGGTTTCGCCTGCCTCTCCATCCCTTTGTCACGCAATTGCTTAAGTTTTATCGACTGGCTCCTGTCCAATTGGTCTCTAACTCTTATACTTTTATCTTTTCCTTCATCTTTCTCTGCCGTTCGTGTGGGCTTCGCACTTCGTTGGAGGTTTTTCATTCCTTCATTGAGTTGAAGGAGCAAACCCATGCGGGCAAGGGCTTCTTCTATCTTCAGGCGAAGAGGAGAAGGAGCTGCGTCTCCCTCTCTGCTAGAGATTCCTCTCACAAGGGGTGGAAGACTGAATTTTTCTGGGTGGGCTCATCCAAAGGTGGTGCCTCCTGGGACTTCCCGACGGAGCTCAACTTCCATCCGTCTCTCCCTTCGAAGCAAGCGGCGGTTTTCCCGGAGCTAGAGGAGGAGATCAGGATTCTCCAGTAGAATTTCCAGTGGACCGCCGAGTTGATGACTGTGGTTAACATCAAGGATTATCCCTCCCGCGCAGTGCCACCTCAAGGTAAGAACCTTAGCGTCCTACATTGTGCTTCTGGGTCGGGCAGGTAGGCCTCCTTCTGATGATCTGACTTTTATTGTTCAGATTCGAGGCCGACGGATGATGAGGAGGAGCAGTCGTTGGAGTAGGGGATCGTCGACTTGGAAGAGACGCCTGCTTTGAGCGAACCCCGAGCCTCTGGGGGCCCTTCCAGCGCCCGAGATAGGGGCAAGCAGATTGCCAAGGGTGATGCCCTCGAGCGCCGTGGTGCCAAATGCAAGGACCCTGGGGAGTGGCTGCTGCTGTCTTCAATGAAGGCCCTGACCACTGAGAAGAAGTGGTTAAAGAAGGTGGGGGTCGCCCACCCGATCGAGGAGCGTGTCTGCCCGGTTAAGAAACATTCTCGCCCAGTCGAGGAGCGTGCTCGCCCGGTCGAGGAGCCCTCAGTCGAGGAAATCTACCGTCCGGATCTCCCATCTATCGGGCCAGAGACGGCTTCTATTGGTGGGAAAACCACTACCGAGCCTGCCAGACCATAGGCAGAGGCGGTTGGTTTCAAAGTCCCGGCTGAGGCTGATGGGGAGCGAGGCGAGGCAACGACCCAGCCCGAGCCGCACTTTGTTGTCCCGTGAAGTCCCGCGATCATTGACACCCAAGAGGGGGGTGAATTGGATGTTTAGAAATTTTAAGAAAACTTTTGGCCTTTTTGAAGAATGTTATAAAACACTACTTAAGAGATACAAATCTATTCAATCACAAGTTGGATTTATCAAAATCTAATTAGTGATGAGATAGATTATGCAAGATGAACAAGAATAAAACCTGAACAACAAAGCACACTAACACTCACGTAGAGTAGAGGTAGAAGAAAAGGACCAAATCACACAATTCAAACCATAGTGCACAGCAGTTGTTAAGATGGTTCGGATGCAACGACGGCAATCCTACGTCCAACCCTCACCAAACCCGGTGAGGCTTCACTTGGGGATAAATCCCCAAATGGAGACGACGCTCCAACCACACACGCAGGACGACGCCTGCACACACACACGGGGACGTGCCCCAATACACACACACACACACACACGGAGATGAAGTCTCCAACACGATCAAACAACCGGATCACCAACACAAACACCCGTTGCCACAAGTGCAGCAATCCACACACACGAGAAAGAACAGATCTAAATAGACCCACACACACACAAACGTAGATCTAGGGAGATCCACGCACACACACTAATCAAATACGACACACACACACACGACCACATATCTGACAACGATCCACACACACACACAAGTTCTTCAGTTTATGACGAACACAAATAAAACACCCAAATCATAAAGATGATGAGGCTTAGTTTAGAAAACTCCTGTTTTGGGTTCCCCTTGAATGCATGTTTTGAACGTATCTTCAATCTTCACTTGACCGAAGCTTCAATCCGTGCTTGCTTAGCTTTTCTCCTTTCTTGCTTGCTTGGCTTCTCTTCTTTCTCCCTTAGGCACTCTTCTTGGAATCCTTGCTTGCTTGCTTGGCTCTTCTCTTCCTTGGAGAAGGTTGGCTTCAGATATGCCTTCAATGGGTTGAGAATGGATGAAGAACACTTGCTGCATGGAGTACTGTTCACGGCTACAGTACCCTTCTTCTTCCTCCTTGGACAGCACCCTCTTGATCTCCATTTGAAGCCCTCTTGGATGGTTAGGGTTATGACTCCAATAAGATGTTTTATAACCTTGGAATGGTCCATGGACAACCCCCAGACCAGATCCACAAATCCCTCCTAGATTGGGGGCAGTGGGATTAAAGAAATGGGTGAAAGATTCCTCTCCACGAGCTTGAAATCGAAGTCAACAAAAGGGGCCTCAGGGCTGTCGGTCGGCTGGAAGTCATGGGGCTATCGACCGAAACTTGCTGCAGTCAGAACATTTTGGTTCTGGCAAAACCGGTCGACCGACCCTATGGTGGCGGTCGACCGAAACCTGCATAAACTCCATCTTTTCGGTTCTGTTAATTCTGGTCGACCGGCTAAGGTCCGTTGGTCGACTGGAAAGACCTATACCAGCAAAAATGAAGTGTTAGCCCAAAGAAACATGTCCATAAGTCAAGGGCTTTATGTGCTTATCAATTCCATGAATTTTGGGATTGGATTCAAGTTGGTTTATGCATTAGACCATTTGAGCATTTCTCATTACATGAAATCTCCTGAAACAAGTTCAATGCTCACTCTTGAAGTTAACAAATTAAAGGAATATCGCCCCTATAATCAAAATTTTGTTCTGGGGGCTCCGCCCCCAGAAACCCCCGCAAGGGGCGCAGGTCGATGATCGTGCAAGGGCGCACGATGGCGATTTTTGCAAGGGCTTGAAACCTCATGAACTAGGTGCATATGAACACTTTGAAACACACATGTTCTGAGGTAAGGATCAAGTTCTGGGCTAAGAATCAAGAGATAAAAGTCAATCATCCAAAGTAAATTATTCATGAAATAACCTCATGGAACACTCAATAACAAGGAGTGTATAACAGGGTAAGAGCCTTACCAATGGTTCTTGACAGTTCATAACATATACCACATGTTTTGGATTATAGAGGAGCATGGTGCTTATCCACACATTTGGTTCACCAGGTGACTGCCATGAGTTTAATCCTGCAAGCAAGATAGTCAGGGTTAATACCATGCTTGTTCACATTAAAGAGGTTATGAAACCTCTTGCCTCTTGTAAAACCAATTCAATAAAGCAAGAATCAAGACCAAGTACCGTTGCCATTTGCCATCTCAATCATATTTAAACATGAATGTACACAGTCATCAAGAACATGTGCAATCAACCATAAGTTTAGTTATCATCACTCAATTACACATTAAGTTTAGTTATCATCAAAACCATAATGCCAACAATCATCAAAACCATAACTCAACATCCCGAAAATGGGGATGCTCGGGGGGGATGCTCCAGTCCCGGTTCTTCCAGAAAGGACTCTTCCCCCTTCGACCGGTGCCTCCACTGTTTGGGCTTGTCTGTACCAAAGGTGCCGATCCTTGGTGCCTTCATTGATTCGGGAGAAGTTCAGACGTAGTCCCCCCTCCCTACTCTTCGAGAAGGTCATGGAGGGCGGCTTGATCGTGGCCTAGCTGGGGGCCGAGATAGTCAATTTTTTCGCACGACTGGATAGTGAGGAGAGGTCTCTCTCTCAGGTCCGCGCTGAGTCCGATCGGAGGATCGGGCAATTGACTTCCGAGCTTGAAGTCCTTCGGCGGGAGGCGGCCTCGCTTCGGGCACATACTCAGTCAAGCTAGGGGGAGGCTCAGACACTGGCCGAGCAGCTGGCTCAAGCACGGTATATAGCCGACCTGAAGAGCAAACTCCTGGAAGAGGAGCGTCAAGCTTAGGTCAAGCGCTACGAGTAGCAGAAGGACGAGCGAGAGGAGCTCAACAACCAGGTCCGAGGGGCCGAGCGAGTGCGGGGGGAAGTCGAGGTCGCGCGGACTGAGGCCCAGGCGAAGCTGTCTGAGGTCGAGATGAAGTTGTTCAAGATCGAGCAGAGGGTGGCCGAGCTTGATAAGAAAATAGAGCAAGCTGGGGCGGAGGCGATCGAACGATATAGAAGCTCGGAGGGCTATCATACAGCTCTCCAGAAGGTCACCTTCTCGTACTACGAGCCAAGCTACCGTCGGGGGCTACGGAAGGGATTCGCCCAAGGCTTCCATCGAGTGGTTGTTGAGGTCCAGTAGTAGGTGCTCGATGAGCTCGCTTTTCCCCCCGGGCAGCGCTATGACTCGGATGAGGATACCATAGATTCTCCCTCTCTAATGTCGAGTGAAGGGTGGAGCAATGATGCCTCTGTTTCAGTAGAGGGATCGCCAACTCCGTTTACCTCGGGAGGGCTCACGATCGAGGTAGTTCCCACACGAGTGGGGTCAGTGCCTGGACCGGCTGTCACCGAGGATACCAGGGGCAGATCTCCTGGCATTGAGGATCCTTTGTCCGTCGAGCCTCAGGAAAGGCCAAGGGCCTCTCGGAGTCCCCCCATCTCCATAGATTAGGAGGGAAACGAGCTTGATGCGCTAGCTCTTTTTCTTTTTTGAATGTTGCCATGTAAGATTTTTTCTTTCTATATATATAATGGCAGTAATATTCAAAACTGGATTGACTATTCCTTACCACCTTTGGTGCGATTAGTATCTACAGTTGCTAGAAAAGTGGAGATTTTATACGTTTTGCAGGCATCTCGCATGCTGATTGGCCAGGCGGCTGATGTGGCACTGGCGCCTTTCCGCCTTTCCATGCTTTGAATGACTTGCCATTTCGCGTGTCCCTATGGGAGTGCCATTGAGGGAAACGGAGTAACTGCCCTTAGGGAAGGGTGCCTGCATTTCACATTTTTTCAAGGGGAGAGTCAATTAAGGTGAGGGTTCCCCCTTTTGGCCTATAAAAGGTCACGAAGGGCGTCTCCACCTCTCTTCACCGCTTTAAGGCTTCCCTTGCAGTCTTTCCTCTTTCTCCCTTTTTGCAAAGCATCTGTCTTTTGTGCTGGGGGATTATCAGCGAAACATGGAGGGTGATTCGGAAGATGATGACCCTGGTGTCTGCCGAGGTGTTCATTCTGCTCCAGTGTAGGAGAAGGAAGGAGGACGGGGCAGACAGCGTAGGAGATAGAAGGAGGCTTGGTGACGGGCTCGCTCCCAACTTATGGACCGCCGCTTGACGGCGTACAAGAAGGAAGTTGGCCTAGCCACGGGCTCTCTCCTGCTCTCTGGGCTGCCGCCCCACTTGAGGAGGACTGATGACACAACGTCATTGGTTCTCCTTGCTTTCCATCCCCGTCACCCCTCTCACCTCTTTGAGGGGGTTCTCGATCCGTCCCCCTCTTCTGCTCTTCAACCAACTTCTTTTCTTTTCTTTCACTCTTTGAAGGATGCCTTTAACTTTATCCTTGCTCGCACCACTCGGAGGTGCTTGCCCTCTGTTCGGCTTCCAGCCTTGTTCCCTTCCAAAGAGTTGGCAGAGGAGGTCTTCCCTCGCCTTCCTGACATCCGGGCATTCCTTCCCTTTCTTCCTCTCTTCCTATGATACCTTTTCTCTGAGTTTCCCGAGCAAACAGGGTCAGCCATCCCGTTATCCGAGCCAGTTTCCACACTCGGTAGAGTCAGTGGCTCGGCTTAGGGGTACAAGCCGTGTCCGCGCCGAGTAATCAGCTCATGTTATAGTACCAGTGGATGTAGTATCTTTATTTTTGATATGCATTGTATTGGCTGTGGCCTATTTGATGTACGAAGAAACATTAATGAAAGGAAAATTATTGCCATATGTCGCTTACATGTTTGAGAAAGGCTCAAAAATAGAACTTTCGTAATGTTGTCGCGTTCCATGTCCGAGGGAGAGGCGCTCCTTCCATGGTAGACAGTCGATACGCCCCCTTCTCGAGCATCTCGACCACTCGGTAGGGGCCTTCCCAATTAGGGGCTAGCTTTCCCACTGCCTCCAGTGGTCGAGAGGCTTCGGCTTTCCTTAGGACGAAGTCTCTTGTGCGGAAGTGTCTGTCTTGGACTTTGGCATTGTAATATCGAGTGATGCGTCGCTGATATTCTGTGGCTCGGATGCTTGGGATCTCTGGTGCGGACACCCAAGCAGTTGAGCGGCACGACATGCCGAGCCACCGGTACCGCACACGGAGCACGACTCGAGCCACCTCAGCGTCCATCTGACTCGGAGATAGCCTGGAGACTCCGCCTTGAGCCTCCCCATTTATCATATTAGTTAGACTTTATTTGTGTGTAATTTGTGTTTATTTCATTGTATTCGGTTTGCTATTTTGATTGTAATAGGGGCTTATGTGCAATTTGGACCCCGTGGGCCCCATGGGCCCCCCAGGCCCCATCCCATTGAGCCACCTCAGCCTAGGGTCCCATGTGGGGTCAGTCAACCTTCCACATGGAGGCTTCTAGAAGGGTGGGCCAAGTGGGGGGACATTGGAATACAAATGTCAACAAAATCCACCCATTCCCACCTACCATGTCCCCTTGACCCACCCTAGTCAATGGGCCCCCCCCCTTAATTTATTTATTGTATTTTGTGTGTGTGTGTCACACTCAATCCAGGCCACCCATTCCCATCCCCTAGATCCAACGGTGGACAATGGATGTGAGATGTAACACATAAATACTCTCCCATTTTGAGGAATTAATGCATTCATTTGGAAGAAAATATCTTGGAGCAGCCTGGTGCGCCCCCCTCCTCTCTCCTCCCTCTCCCCCTTGAAGCTGTGAAGGCTTCCCTCTGGAGGTGTGACTCCTCCCCTTATCATTCCGGTCGCCGCCGCCGCCGCCACGAGCCGCCATCGCATCACCGCCGAGATCGCCGGAGTTCTGCCTTCATCTGACCACAGCAGCTTCCACGAAATGCAGCCATCAGACACGAGCTCAGATCAACTTGAGATTTTTAGGGGATGTTCCAAAGGTATCAAGCACGTCCCAAAAAATTTGGTTGGTCATAAAGATCCCCTTTGATATTTTTTCATTTTCGTCCAACCTTAATTTCCAGATCTATCTGATTGCTGTTTCAATTTCCACCCGCCCTGTGTTTCAAATGTTCGGACTCCTTTCCGATTTTTGTTAGAGCTCCCAATTTTACTGGGAGTTCTGTCTATCAACCCCACCATCCCCAAATTTTATTGAATTGTTCTTAGGCCATTCCATATTTTTCAAAAATCGATCTCAGAGATAGCTACAGTGCTGTCCACCTGTTCCCAGATCCGACCACCCTCCCATGAAAAAATCATAACAAATCACAGCCACCTACAATCAGTCCAAAAAAATATCCCCGTTCTCCTTGTTCAAAATCCACAAGTTTTATGAAGAGCGCAGGAGCTGAATCGGCCATCTTCCTCGCGGTAAAAGGCAATCTTCAGACAACTCACCTGTAAATCTGAGGTTTCGGTTACTATACAATAGGGACTTGTCAATTCAATAAAGTTCTGATCCGACCAGATCCAGTAGATCTCTCTGGGTCTAGATTGAAGCATTTGAAGAGAGCTTTCCAATGATAGCTCATGCGTCCCGATCCGACGTTGGGATTGATCGCAGCGGTCGTTTTCGTCGGAGCGCGCGCCGGAAAACAGCAATCAAAATCCGTGGGAAGTTAGTTCAAGAATTGGGAATCGGGGCCGATCGACCCCCGATCGGTGTTCCCGGCCGACCGCCGTCCGTGGAGGCGCGCCACCAGGGGTCCCCATCACAATGGGTCCCACCCCCGCAGATCCGGAGGACAGCGCCGTCCGTGGGCCCCACGGGCCAGTAGAAGCCGCCGTTCGGAAAGCACGAAAACGCGGAGTTCGGCACCGCCGGGTGACATCAAGATGCTGCCCGTCAACCGGAGTTGCGTGATTCCCGGACCCCACATGTGACCTTTTACCTCCCTACGTGGAGTGGGTCGACTTAGTGTATTGCTGTAATAATTGTTAACCGGGAGTCCGTGATTCGGCCGGGGTTGTCTTTGCCACGCCGGGTGCGTGGAGGTAATGGTCCGAACCTCTTGGCGTTCATTTGCTTAGCTAGTATATGGTCTTTTGCCGCTGCCGAGAGCGATAGGTACTAGCCCGTGTGTCCATGTCACCGCTGTGAGTGTGAGAGTGACCCGTCCCGTGACTCGATCCGAGTCTGGAAGTGAGTCGACTACCCGTGAACTCTGTCGGTTCTTCAACCGCGCACGATCTGCGTTTCCCTCGCTTGGGGCGACGAGTGAGCTTGCGTTTCTGTTAGCGAAGTATAGCCCATAGGTTCTCTCCGTGTCGGGCTTAGTGTCTCTCCTATCATGTGTTGCTGGTCATGTCCGCATCTAGAGTCCGAGGTCCATACCACGTAGAGTCGGTCCCCGTGTCAGTCCCGCATCAGTTTGGTATCAGAGCGAGTCGAGTCTAGGGTAGTCGTTGCATATGTCTTGCATAGTATAAGTCGAGTCTAGGATCATCATTTCAAAACAAAAAAAAAAGTGTTTTCAAATTGCATTTCACCCAATAGCTCGGTATATTAAAAGGCGTTGCCCGAACATTAGGTTATACCTATCGGGAGGGTAGCGTACTTGCGCGAGTGATCTTCGGATCGCTTATCTCCGCCTTGTACCGGATATTGGTTAGGTCTAAGTGCATCATCTAGTGAGTGTTTGCATTAGTCGGTGTCTTCTAGGTCATGTGTCTTTGCATGCCCACCCGTCGAGGTACCCAATACTCGCCACCACCACCTATGGCGGACTCCTGAGCCCGTAGCTCCGATGAGTCCTCGACGGCCGAGATGTTCCGAGCCATTATGGAACGTCTTGACACACGTATGGATGGTCTTAGTACGCGTATGGATGGCATAGGAACGCGTCTAGAAGGGCGGATGAAAGCCCTCGAGGATCGGGCCGAGAGTTCGGATCAGTCCATTCAAGGCCTTGTAGGGAGGATCGCCGTTCTAGAGAGGGACCCAGTAGCGGCACAACCCGCGCCGACGAACGGCCAACAAGAGCCGGCACAGCCACCCGCCGTGCCAAGGGCTCAAGTGGAGGATGTCGGGAGGCAACAGGCGCCTATAGTGGATGATTATGCCTCCGACAATGATCAGGGGGGAAATGGTCGTCGAAATCAATGACGGAATCGTGATGATGATGATGACGACCGCATCCTTAGGGGTGTGCATGCGGACCCTCCCACCTTTAGCGGGTCCTTGGACCCTAGGGTGTATTTAGATTGGGAGGCCGGCATGGACCGGTACTTTGAGTGGTTTGAGATGACAGACCACCGAAGAGTCCGATACGCGAAGATGAAGCTGCAAGGGCAGGCCCAAACTTATTGGATCAATGTGGAGAGCCTGCTCAATCAGCGACGTCAATCCCAAATCGGTACTTGGGATGATATGAAAACCAAATTGAGGGAGAAATACCTTCCCCCCTCATATCGCCAATGTCTTATAGACAAGTGGCAAAGCATCTCCCAAGGGAACCGATCCGTGACCGAGTACACCACCGAGTTCGATGAGTATTACTTACGGTGTGGGGTCACGGAAGAGAGCACCATGACTATATCCCGCTTTCGAAGAGGTTTGCGGCCCAGTTATCAATATGAACTCTTTCGCCGCAATGCAACCACTTTGGAGCAGGCATATCAGATCGCTCTCGAATTGGAGCAGTTCGAGGCCGAGTTCGAGTCACCCTATCGGTTGGGCTCCTTTCCCCTTCGTAGTGTCGAGTCCCGTGGCTCATCTGACACGTATCCGAGGGCCCCCATGACTCGACCTCAGGAGCCCGCTCGCCCCGAGCCCTTTGCTCCTAGGCCTCGTCCTCCACCCCCGAGGGACCTTCCTCGTCCCCAGCATCTTACGGCCCCACCCACAGCCCGTCCACTGGCACCCGCACCTCCTGCACGTCCTTTGTTGCCTACACCTCCTATCCGTCGGGAGGATAAAGGTAAAGGACCTATGATTGGGGAGCCTAGTGGATCAAGGCAGCAGTGTTATCGCTGCAATGGGTTTGGCCATTTCGCCAACCAGTGTCCCACCCGCCCATCTCTTCACATTGGGGACACACAGGCCGAGGATACCACCCCTACGGGCCTCGAGTTAGTCAGCTATGAGGCAGATGAAGAGCTTGCTGACGAGTACTATGAGATGGGAGGTGAGGCCGAGGATGCCCAGCATTCGGACGATACCCACGTGGGGGTCATCAGATGTATCCTCACCCAGCCGCAGGTCAGTGATGACTGGCGTCGAACTACTATCCTCCATGTATTCTGTAGGCTGGGAAAGCAAATTTGCAAGGTGGTCATCGATAGCGGGAGTTGTATCAATGCAATCTCCACGAACGCTGTCGCCAGTCTTGGTCTCACACCTGTAGACCATCCTTGTCCCTATCAGGTATCATGGGTGGATACCACTTCCATTTCGGTCAGGCTGCGGTGCTTGGTCCCACTGCAGCTCCACTCCTACCATGACGAGATCTGGTGTGATGTTCTCCCCATGGAAGTGGGCAGTATCATTCTTGGTAGGCCGTGGTTATTTGATCGGGATGCCACGCTCCATGGCCGATCGAACACCTGTACCTTCGACCATGCTGGCCAGCGGGTCACCCTCCAACCCGTTCGGCCCAGGAGCCCATCAGTTAGGGGTCCTACTGGCCCTAGTACTCCGAAGCCTTCCGTTCCCGGGCCTAGTACCCCATCCCCAGCTCGGGCTATGACCGTTACCTCTGGCCCAGGAGAGCCCTCGACGAGGAGATTGATGATGATTAGCTCCCGAGAAATGGAGCAGGAGCTTAGTTAGGGCTGTCCGGTGTTTGCCATTACGGTCCGAGAGGTGGAGCGGGACTCCAAGGGTGAGCTCCCACCCGAGGTTGTTCCCATTCTGCAGGAGTATGCTGATGTCTTTCCCGATGAGCTTCCCGAGGGACTCCCACCTATGCGGGATATTCAGCATGACATTGACCTTGTTCTGGGCTCTTCTTTGCCCAACCTTCCTCATTATCGCATGAGTCCCACGGAGCATGCCGAGCTTAAACGGCAGGTCGATGAGTTAGTGCAGAGAGGGTCTGTTCGGGACAGCATGAGTCCATGTGCTATACCCGCATTACTCGCCCCGAAGAAGGATGGCACGTGGAGAATGTGCATTGATAGTCATGCCATCAACAAAATCACTGTGAAGTACAGGTTCCCTATTCCCCGCCTTGATGACATGCTGGACATGCTTGCAGGTGCCACTATCTTTTCGAAGATCGATCTTAAGAGTGGCTACCATCAGGTGAGGATTAGGTCAGGTGATGAGTGGAAGACCGCATTTAAGACCAAGGACGGTCTATATGAGTGGTTGGTCATGACTTTTGGGTTGACCAATGCCCCTACCACTTTCATGCGGCTCATGACTCAGGTCCTTCGACCTTTCTATGGAGTCTTTGTAGTGGTGTATTTTGATGATATCCTTATCTATAGCCGCACCACAGGGGACCACTTAGACCACCTTCGGCAGGTCTGTCTACTTCTTCGGCGAGAGCAGCTGTTTGCGAACCCACAGAAGTGTGCCTTCATGACATCTCAGCTTACCTTCTTGGGTTTCATTATGTCTAGTACGGGGGTCTCCACCGATCCGGAGAAGGTCCAGGCCATTGTTGAGTGGCCGGAACCCCGTACTGTTCATGATGTCCGCAGCTTTCATGGTCTTACGACGTTCTATCGTCGCTTCATCCGCGGATTTAGCTCCGTCACCGCCCCGATCACGGATTGTATCCGAAAGGGCACATTTGTATGGACGAAGGCTGCATCTGTCGCCTTCAAGGACATTAAGGAGCGCATGACCCAGACACCTATCCTTCGATTGCCTGATTTCTCGAAGGTGTTTGAGGTCTCTTGTGATGCGTCGGGCGTGGGAATTGGAGGAGTTTTGAGTCAGGAGTCCCACCCGATCGCATATTTCAGCGAGAAGCTGAATGACGCGAAACTGCGATATTCCACATATGATAAAGAATTCTACGCAGTTGTTCAGGCTCTTAGGCATTGGAGGCACTATCTTTTACATCAGGAGTTTGTCCTATACTTTGATCACGAGGCATTGAGGTACCTCCATTCCCAAAAGAAGATTAACTCACGTCACAGTCGTTGGGTCGAGTATCTCCAGCAGTTCACCTTTGTGCTTAAACATAAGGCTGGAGTGGAGAACAAGGTGGTTGATGCCTTGAGTCGGCGAGCATGTTTGCTTACCACCATGAGTGCCTAGGTCATAGGGTTAGAGAAGATGAAGGAGGCCTATGTTGATTGTCCTAACTTCGGTCAGATTTTTACCACTCTCCAGGCCGGACCCTAGAGAGACCTTGATGAGTATGTGCTTCAGAAGGGTTACCTTTTTCGAGGTAGCAGGCTATGTGTTCCCCGAACTTCGGTTCGAGATTTCTTAGTGTGGGAACTACATGCGGGAGGTCTAGCCGGCCACTTTGGTCGGAACAAGACTATTGAGGCAGTGGAGCATCGATTTTATTGGCCGAGCTTGAAGCGCGATGTTGCTAACATCGTGGCTCAGTGTCGTACCTGTGCTACGGCCAAGATGAAGAAGTAAAGCTCCGGCCTTTATACGCCTCTTCCCGTGCCTGATGCCCCGTGGAAGGATGTTAGCATGGACTTTGTTTTGGGATTGCCACGTACCTCCAGGAAGCATGATTCGGTCTATGTGGTGGTTGACCGTTTCTCAAAGATGGCCCTCTTTATTCCTTGCTTGAAGACTTCGGATGCTTCGAGGGTAGCCCGCCTTTTTCTTACGCATGTGGTGTGCAAGTTCGGGTTGCCTCGCACTATAGTGTCTGACCGTGATGTTAGATTCACTTCTTACTTTTGGAAGACACTATGGCATATGATGGGTACGCACCTCAAGTTTTCCACTGCATATCATCCCCAGACAGATGGTCAGACCGAGGTGGTCAATAGGAGTCTGGGAGACCTTTTGAGGTGTCTTGTTAGGGACCGCATTGGGGATTGGGATCTCATTCTACCCATGGCCGAGTTTGCATATAATGGTTCGGTGAATAGGTCTACCGGCATGAGTCCATTTGAGATTGTCACAAGTCGTAGGCCTAGGAAACCCGTTGACCTTGTCCCCATGCCTATCCATGCTAGAGTGTCGGAGTCGGCCGAGTCGTTTGCTAGGCATGTTAGGAGTTTGCATGACGACATCCGTCGTCACATTGAGGCCAGCAATGCACGTTACAAAGAGTTAGCCGATGCCCACCGACACCACCGAGAGTTCCAAGAGGGCGAATATGTCATGATCAGGGTAAGACCTGAACGGTTTCCCTCTGGAACCGTTAAGAAGTTGCAAGCTCACGGAGCTGGTCCATTCAGAGTGTTGAAACGCGTTGGATCCAATGCGTACGTTGTGGACTTGCCCGAGGAATACGGTATAAGCTCTACTTTTAATGTTTCAGATCTAGTTACATATAGGGACCCAACGGTGATCCCTAGTGAGCCTTTCGAGTCATCTCCTCCCCTTGTGAGTGATCCCACACCTGAGTGTCCACCTCTAGCCCCTTTGTCACGGCAGCGTGAGCATATAGATCCTGTACTAGATGAGCAGGTGACAGTTACCAGGAGTGGATCCTACCCGCGCTACCTAGTGCGATGGAGAGGACGGCCTGCTACTGAGGACACATGGATCACGCATGGCGAGTTGCAGCGGATCGATCCGGACCTTCTGGAGCGATACAGGAGTGATGCAGACCCTTACTCAACAGGGTCGAGTTTCTCCCACCCGGGGAGAATTGGTGCGGACACCCGAGCAGTTGAGCGGCGCGACACGCCGAGCCACCGGTACCGCACACGGAGCACGACTCGAGCCACCTCAGCGTCCATCTGTCTCGGAGACAGCCTGGAGACTCCGCCTTGAGCCTCCCCATTTATCATATTAGTTAGACTTTATTTGTGTGTAATTTGTATTTATTTCATTGTATTCGGTTTGCTATTTTGATTGTAATAGGGGCTTATGTGCAATTTGGACCCCGTGGGCCCAACGGGCCCCCCAGGTCCCATCCCATTGAGCCACCTCAGCCTAGGGTCCCATGTGGGGTCAGTCAACCTTCCACATGGAGGCTTCTAGAAGGGTGGGCCAAGTGGGGGGACATTGGAATACAAATGTCAACAAAATCCACCCATTCCCACCTACCATGTCCCCTTGACCCACCCTAGTCAATGGGCCGCCCCCCCCCCCTTAATTTATTTATTGTATTTTGTGTGTGTGTGTCACACTCAATCCAGGCCACCCATTCCCATCCCCTAGATCCAACGGTGGACAATGGATGTGAGATGTAACACATAAATACTTGTAATTTCTAATTTGAGGAATTAATGCATTCATTTGGAAGAAAATATCTTGGAGCAGCCTGGTGCGCCCCTTTCCTCTCTCCTCCCTCTCCCCCTTGAAGCTGTGAAGGCTTCCCTCTGGAGGTGTGACTCCTCCCCTTATCATTCCGGTCGCCGCCGCCGCCGCCACGAGCCGCCATCGCATCACCGCCGAGATCGCCGGAGTTCTGCCTTCATCCGACCAGAGCAGCTTCCACGAAATTCATCCATCAGCCACGAGCTCAGATAAACTTTAGATTTTGAGGGGATGTTCCAGAGGTGTCAAGCACGTCCCAAAAAATTTGGTTGGTCATAAAGATCCCCTTTGATATTTTTTCATTTTCGTCCAACCTTAATTTCCAGATCTGTCTGCTTACTTTTTCAATTTTCACCCGCCCTGTGTTTCAAATGTTCGGACCCCTTTCCGATTTTTTTTAGAGCTCCCAATTTTACTGGTCGTTCTGTCCATCATCCCCACCGTCCCCAAATTTTCTTGAATTTTTTTGAGGCCATCCCATATTTTTCAAAAATCGATCTCAGAGATAGCTACAGTGCTGTCCACCTGTTCCTAGATCCGACCACCCTCCAGTAAACAAATCATAACAAATCACAGCCACCTCAAATCAGTCCACACAAAATATCCCCGTTCTCCTTGTTCAAAATCCCAACAGTTGTATGAAGAGCTCAGTACCTGAATCGGCCATCTTTCTCACAGTAAAAGGCAGTCTTCAGACAACTCACCTGTAGATCTGAGGTTTCGGTTACTGTACAACAGGGACTTGTCAATTCAATAAAGTTCTGATCCGGCCAGATCCAGCAGATTTCTATGGGTCTAGATTGAAGAATTTGAAGAGAGCTTTCCAACGATAGCTCATGCGTCCCGATCCGACATCGGGATTGATCGCAGCGGTCGTTTTCGTCGGAGCGCGCGCCGGAAAATAGCAATCAAAATCCGTGGGAAGTTAGTTCAAGAATTGGGAATCGGGGCCGATCGACCCCCGATCGGTGTTCCCGGCCGACCGCCGTCCGTGGAGGCGCGCCACCAGGGGTCCCCATCACAGTGGGTCCCACCCCCGCAGATCTGGAGGACAATGTCGTCCGTGGGCCCCACGGGCCCGTAGAAGCCGCCGTTCGGAAAGCACGAAAACGCGGAGTTCGGCACCGCCGGGCGACATCAAGATGCTGCCCGTCAACCCGAGTTGCGTGATTCCTGGACCCCACATGTGACCTTTTACCTCCCTGCGTGGAGTGGGTCGACTTAGTGTATTGCTGTAATAATTGTTAACCGGGAGTCCGTGATTCGGCCAGGGTTGTCTTCGCCACGCCGGGTGCGTGGAGGTAATGGTCCGAACCTCTTGGCGTTCATTTGCTTAGCTAGTATATGGTATTTTGCCGCTGTCGAGAGCGATAGGTACTAGCCCGTGTGTCCATGTCACCGCTGTGAGTGTGAGAGTGACCCGTCCCGTGACTCGATCCGAGTCCGGAAGTGAGTCGACTACCCGTGAACTCTGCCGGTTCTTCAACCGCGCACGATCCGCGTTTCCCTCGCTTGGGATGACGAGTGAGCTTGCATTTCTGTTAACGACGTATAGCCCATAGGAGCTCTCTGTGTCGGGCTTAGTGTCTCTCCTATCATGTGTTGCTGGTCGTGTCCGCATCTAGAGTCCGAGGTCCATACCACGTAGAGTCGGTCCCCGTGTCCGTCCCGCATCAATCTCTCGTATCTCGCTTGCCATATCGAGGTTCTCTAGCAGTTTCTGCTCATTCACCTCAGGTGAGAAGTTGATGACTCAGAGAGATGGGCGGCCGACTTCCAAAGGAATCACGGCGTCTGTGCCGTACACCAACTAGAAAGGAGTCTCACCGGTGGTGGTTCTCGGAGTACTTCGATGCGACCATAGTACGCTTGGCAATTCCTCGAGCCAACTACCCTTGGCCTTACCGTGCCTGGCCTTAATGCCTTTTAAGATAGTTTTGTTGGCATTTTCGACCAATCCGTTAGCCTGGGTGTGGGCTACCGAAGTGAAGTGGTTGCGAATGTGTAGGTCGGCACATCTGTTTCTAAAGTAGTGAGAATCAAATTGCCAACCATTATCGCTCACAATCACTCGGGGGATACCGAAATGATAAATGATCGACTTCCAAACAAAGGTCCATACGACCGACTCGGTAATCCTAGCGGTGGCCTCGGCCTCAATCCAC
The DNA here is from genome assembly GCA_022559845.1 of Amorphophallus konjac. Taxonomy (NCBI): domain Eukaryota; kingdom Viridiplantae; phylum Streptophyta; class Magnoliopsida; order Alismatales; family Araceae; genus Amorphophallus; species Amorphophallus konjac. Next base: position 283,723,843 of record CM040120.1, on the reverse strand, counting down.
TTGGTAAAATAATCGATGGCGACGATGACAAACTTCTTTTGGGCCTGGGCCGTAGGAAATGGCCCCAGGATGCCGATCCCCCATCGAGCGAAAGGGTACGGCTCGGTAAGGGTGACGAGCTCTAAGGCAGGCTGATGGACCAGATGATCGAAATGCTGGCATCGATTGCACCTTTGAACGTAGGTCAAGCAGTCACGCTGGAGAGTAGGCCACAAGTAGCCTTGCCGCAGCAAGATCCTGGCAAGCGATCTTCCTCCTTGATGCACGCTGCAGACACCTTCGTGGACCTCTTGAATTGCTCGACGGGCTTCATCGGTATCAAGGCACTTGAGGAGGGGACAGAAAAAAGACCTCCGGTACAAGGCTTCATCCAAGTTTACGAAGCGTCGAGTTTGATACTTCAGTCTCCGAGCTTCTTGAGGGTTGGGGGGCTCCTAAGAATCTTGGAGCCATGATATATATGGGGTCTGCCAGTCGCTTGATAATGCCTGATCAATGGTCATGAGCTCCGCTTCTATGCTCGGTCGCTCTAGCTCTTCAAGGAGAACCAATCGAGTACCTTCTGGGTCAACAGAGGAGGCCAGCCGAGAGAGGGCGTCCACCTAGGAGTTCTCCTCCAGAGTTATCCGGATGACCTGAAAACTCTCTAATAGTGGGGCTATTCCTCTTACCAGCTGAAGGTATTTGATCATCGGTGTTTTCTGAGCTTCGTAGTCACCATTGACAAGGCTGGCGACCAACTGGGAGTCAGTATGTATCCTGACTCATTCGGCCCCCAATCGTCATGCCATCCTGGCTCCCGGGATGAGAGCCTCATACTCAGAGACGTTGTTGGATGTCGAAAAGTTTGAACTTCAAGGCGTACTGTAATTCTGCTCCTTCTGGGGATCTGAAGAGGACGCTGGCGTCACTGCCGACCGAGTTGGAGGACCCATCAACGAAAAGATCCTAGGTGGGCCCGGGCGCTAGCGGAAGGGTTGTCACGGTTGGGACGGTGCTCTCCATGATGAAGTCCGTGAGTGCCTGTCCCTTGATGGCCGAGCGGGGGCGATAGGTGATGTCGTAAGCCCCGAGTATTATGGCCCACTTGACGAGGCGACCCGAAGCTTTAGGATGAGCGAGGATCATCTTCAGGGGTTCGTTGGTCAATACGACGATTGAGTGTTGGGTCTCCTCTGAGATGGATTCAAGGGGGAGAATGTTGGGTCTCCTCTGGATTGATGAGCAGTATATGTACTGCTTTGGGCTAAATTGACTTAAGTGATTGGCAACATGCTGAATTATTTTGAGTGAATGGCAACCGTACTGTTTGACTTAGTTGACTGAGGTGTTGACTTTATTTTGACATGATAGTGTATGTATTTTGATGCACATTATATGTCAGATTTTCATAAAACTGTTGTATGTATCTTTACACTTAGTCTTTGCATAGAATAGAGTCGGTGCAACACTAAATTCATTCTGTATTGAGTCCGTGCATATGATGCATTTCAACTAAATAAGGTCTGTGCACCCATACACTAAGTCTGTGCAATCTTCGTTGTTGTATGTGACTAAGTCCGTGGATATGTTCGTCTCATGCGAACAAAGTCTGTGCATGCTTGCATTCAAGGGACGTCAAGTCGTTGCAACCGTCGTTGCTGCACGCGACCAAGTCGGTGCAACAATCGACCTCGCACGCATTAGAGTCGGTGCAACACTTCGTGCATGCGTAATATCAAGTCAGTGCAAGTGTCATCCATGCATTAGTCAAGTCGATGCACTGGTAGTTGTTGCTCGAGACTAAGTCCGTGCATGCTTAAGTCTAGGCATAATGAGTCGGTGTAATTCTTGCATAAGGCACATAAAGTCTGTGCAACACGTCTTAGGCAACTCGGTGCATAACAGTTCATGCATTCAGTGTTTGTACATTAAGTCTATGCAAGTCAAGCATGCTGTATAGATAAGTCCGTGCAAGCTCAGACACGATGCATCCTAAGTCTGTGTAACTCTTATCTATTGCACGAACTACGTTGTGCAACATTGGTAATGGCACAAGTTAGTCAGTGCAGCGTCTACATTATGCACACATCAAGTATGTGCACTTCTGGTCTTAGAGTAATATCAAGTCTGTGCACGTACTTATGTGTGAACACTTGACTCCGTGCATATGTGTTTACATGCTATATCGAATATATGGACATTTAGTTCAAAGCTCTATTAACTATGTACATTTCTCTACTATTTGTCAGATTATTTCAAGCTGACATTAAGTCTGATTTTGACAGGATATCTGCTCGGGGAGTTTAAGAATGGCACATGATCCAAGAATGGAAGAGGTGCGAAGATGATGACACGTGGAAAGTAGTCACGCTGGGATGCTGCCACGTGGCCTAATAACTCCAGAGCTGGATAGGGCTTTTGGGCAGGAATTGTGGTGAGCACACACCCTATCTCACTGCTACTGCCTATAAATAAGAAGATTCTCTTTAAAGAGAAGATTGATCGTGATATTGAGAGAAAAAGCAGAAAGAGCTAGAGCCAGCACGATCCAGAGAGAAGAAGAGTGAGAGCAGATTTGAAAGAAGGAGAGAGAGCAGTAGATCTGAGAAGAGAGTTTGAGAGTGAGAGCCTTGAAAGTCTGAGAGAGTTTTGTGTATCAGTTTCCTGGTTCAGAATCGGAACTGATCTTGCTCATTGTTAAGCTACATTCCCTTTGTGGGTTTTGATTCTTCGCTTTGTTTCTTTTCATTTTTGAAACTCTTATTCAAGCTGTGTGTCAGCAGAGGTTAAGCTGTAATCCTCAGCGGTTGCAGAGGTGGTACCCTCTGGATAGGTGAAGCTGTAATCCTCAGCGGTTGCAGAGGAGGATTCCTCTAGACAGCAAGCTATGAAGCTCAGCTGATTGTAGGGATTCATCCCCGAAGCTGTGGATCAGCGGCAAGCTGTTAGTCAGCAGTGAAGCCACACTCAGTTGAGTGTGGGGTGGACGTAAACTTCTGGATATAGGTTGAACCACCTAAAATTCTTGTGTCTCTGTGTGGTTGATCTCTGTTCATCTCATTGCTGCGCTGGTTAGATGTTTGCTTAGGATCGTGTGAGGGCCGATCCACTTGTGTTGCTTTACTGAGATCTTTTCTAAGTGTTTTTCAACCGTCTTGTAGCAGTTCGATTTTATTCCGCACTAGTTTTTGCTATAGCTAGAAATTTTAATTGGGGGTCTGATCTATTCACCCCCCTCTAGATCACGTCTTGGACTTATCAGTTGGTATCAGTGCGTCCATCTATTCTTACAGTTGGTATCAGAGCCTAACTCTTCTACAAGGATCAACGTCCTAAAGAGTCAACGGCCATGGATGTAAAAGGGATGACGGCTGAGGGATACTCCACCACCAAGCCCCCATACTTCGATGGATCCAACTGTGCATACTGGAAGAACCGTATGCAAGTCTTTTTGAGGGTGAAGGACTATGAAATCTGGAAGGTGGTAAGCAAAGGACTATTTGAGCTGCACCTGGACGAGGATGTATGGACGAGAGAGGAGATCAGGAAGTCCACTCTCAACTTGAGCGCCATCAATGTAATTCAGTGCGCTCTTCACCCCACAGAGTTCTCCAGGATTTCATCATGCGCTACGGCAAAGGAGATGTGGGACAAACTGGAGGTTATATATGAGGGGACCTCGTAGGTGAGGGAGACCAAGGCAAATCTGTTGGTCTCAGAGTACGAATCTTTCAGAAGGAGACCTGGTGAGACGATTATAGAGATGTATGTGCGCCTCACGATCATCACCAACGGTCTCAGAAGTCTGGGAAAAACTTACTCGGACTACGAGATAGTGAGGAAGATATTACGATCTCTGACTCCGGTTTGGCACACCAAAGCAACTGTTATCGAGGAGTTCAGGGATCTGTAGAACATGAAGATTGATGAGTTGATTGGCTCATTAATGACTTATGAGATGAATCTTTCGAAGACTGAGGAGCTGGAAAAGAATAAGAAGCCAATCGCGCTGAAGGCGAGTTCCAGTCGATCAAGTTGATCAAATTATAGTGGATCGTCAAGCGATCGAAGTCTTTCTGGGTCAGAGCTCGAAGGAGATCAATTAACAATGCTGACCAGAAAGTTCAGAAGGTTTCTGAGAAAGGAAGGAAGAAATTTTGGCCGAAGACAGTATGGTGACCGAAGGCAAACCAGGTATAAATCTAATCTTGCAAAGAAAATTGATACTAATGTTTGCTATCACTGCAGGAAGGCATGTCATATAAAGGTAGACTGCCCGGAGCTCCAGAAGCTTAAGGAGAAAGCTAAGAAGAAGAATCCTAATAGGAAAGCCATGGTGAGTACCTGGAGCGATGAGGACGAGGGCACCTTGAGCTGTACCTCGGAGAGTGAAGATGAAGAAAAGCCAATCTGCCAGATGGCTAAAGATGGTGACAATGAAGAAGAAGAGTCCGATGAGGTATCCTCTCCCTTTGAGCATTACACTATCTCTGATTGGGAGGATGCCTACGATGATTTGCTTGATAAGGTAGATGATATTATGAAAGAGAACAAGCACTTAAAGAAGAAAGTGAATTCACTGATGAATGATAAAACCATGTCTGATAAAATTGCCCGTTTACAATATGAAAATGACATGTTGAAAATCTCATGTGCTGAATTTGGTGATTTAAAGCATGCTTTAATTGATTCTAGAAATGAAAATGAAATGCTGCAAAATGTCATCGTTGAATTGAAACTGAAAATGCAAAATTATGAAAATGAGATGAAAATTGTTAATGAAAAATATGAAGTTGTGCTAGGTGTTAATAATGAATTGAAAAAATCAATTGAACACCTAGAGAAAGAAAATGAGAATAAAAAGAAAATCATTAATATGACCCAAGGATCTGATAATTTGGATGCTCTTTTGGGGTCAAAAGTCAACTTCAGAAGAGAAGGTCTTGGGTTTAACCCAACTGCAAAGAAGAGCTTTGAATTGAAAACAATTTCATTTGTTGCTAAAAAGGAGATGAGACCTCTCATTAAAATGTCGAGTGAAAATTCTATAGTAAAAATCGTTCAATCCAAAATGCCTAGTGCCAAGGATAAGGGCAAGCAGAAGGTTGGTGAGCCCAGCAAAGCTAGCACATACTGCCCTATTCCTCAAGGTAAGTCTCAGGTTAGGGGCCAACCCTCACGAACATCAAAACCCCAGGCTAGGGATACCATGTCTCCACCACCAACTGCTCAGAAGAAGACCCAGTCCTCACCAGTGTACACTTCAGGAGGTGCTAGGGTGCAAGGGGGACAGAATCCAGCAAGAGGTCAATCCAACCAGTTCTACCAACCCAGGGTTCAGACCTACCATCATGCACAGCCACAATAATTCTATAGGTCTGAATGGAATAGAATTCAAGGGAGGTCTGAATTTCATCTATATCTGACTCAGAGTTACAAACCTCAGGCTAGGAGCTGGGTTAGGTAAGCTAGGACATGGGCTCCTAGGAAGTAAACCTCTTTCAGTCAGCCTAGGACCAACATTGGCCACAATTTTTTGAATGCTCATTGGTCTAGGCATTGGCACAAACAAAATCAATATGCTAAGAATAATGGTGCCAGGACACAGCACAAGAAAGAAAAGACTCACTTTGTTGGTGCCGAAAAGAGGAAGAATAATAAAAAGAATGTTGAAAAATCCAACAAACCAACAACTCTTAAACAGATGTGGATTCCAAAGAATTTGTTGTCTTGTTTGAATAGCTCTGCATCTGCTATGGAGCCCAAACAGTTTTAGGTTCCAAACTTTTCTCCGTGATTGTGATTGCAGTTATGCCTGGCAGCCAAGCACAACATGTGGTACCTTGATAGTGGCTGCTCCAAGCATATGACAGGAGACAAGGCTAAATTTTGCATGCTGATTGAGAAGAATGGAGGCCTTGTCACCTTTGGAGGAAATACAAAGGGTAAAATCACCGGGTCAGGTAAGGTAGGTAAGTGTACTACCTGCTGCATAGAGGAAGTCATGTTGGTCGATGGTCTTGCATATAATTTACTTAGTATTAGCCAGCTCTATGATAAAGGACATAAGGTAGTATTTGATGCTCATAATTGCAAACTCTTTGAACCTGACTCAGATGTAGTTAAATTCTCTGGTAGAAGAGTAAGTAACATCTACATGGTAGATTTAGATGATATTGCTCATTCTAATCTCTGCCTCACTGCTAATAAAGATGATTTAACATTTTTGTGGCATCGTAGATTAATACATGCTAGTTATACTGTCTTGCATAAACTTAATAAACATAGCATGGTTAGAGGACTACCTGAAATTTCATTCAAAAAGGAAAATAAAATCTGTGATGCATGTACACAGTCCAAGCAGACTAGGAAGTCATTCAAATCTAGAACTAAAAACATGTCTTCTAAACCTTATGAGCTGATTCATATGGATCTCTTTGGACCTACAAGGTCAGTCATCTTATCAGGTAGGAGATATGGATATGTATTAGTTGATGACTTCTCTAGGTTTACTTGGGTGTCTTTCTTGACTCATAAAAATGATGCATTCACAGAATTTCAGGAGTTCTATTTGAGAATAAAACAGAAAAATGAAAATTCAATTGAAAATATTTTATCTGATCATGGTGGTGAGTTTGAAAACTCACAATTTGATGAGTTTTGCAGGGACAAGGGCATCACTCATCGGTTCTCCTCCCCTAGAACACCAGAGCAAAATGGAGTAGTGGAAAGGAGGAACCGGACTTTTGGGGAGATGGCTCGTACACTACTAGTTGAAGGTGTTCTACCAAGGAAGTTTTGGGCAGAGGTAGTTAACACTGCATGCTATGTAATTAACAGAGCCATGGTAAGGCCGTCTACCCAGAAAACACCCTATGAAATCCTGAAGGGTAAGAAACCTTCACTTGCTCATTTCAAGGTCTTTGGATGTAAGTGTTTTATTCATGTTAATGATAAAAGAGACCTTGACAAGTTTGAACCTAAAAGTGATCCAGGAATTTTCTTGGGATATTCTGAAACTACTAGAGCATATAGGGTGTACAATCTATATTCCAAAACTGTTGAAGAGTCTCCACATGTAGTCTTTGATGAAGCCCTGACTAAACTTGAGATTGGTCTGTGCAGGAAACAAGATGATGGAGAAATTCTGAAAGAAGGAAATTCTATCGACCAATCAGATCAAGAAGAAGAACCTGAAGAAAATAATGTAGAGGAGCCTACTGTTCAGGGGGAGGTAAATGAAGGTCAAGGTAACCAAGTTATCAATGTAAGATTTCTTAGAGACCATCCTGTAGATAATGTCATTGGTAACTTGCATGAACCCCCTAGGACTAGAGGCTATTTTAGAGCTCAAAATCAATTGAATAACTTTGCATTAGTTTCTCATGTAGAACCCAAGACCATTGACAGTGCCCTAAATGATGTGCATTAGATCAATGCCATGCACGAGGTGCTGAATCAGTTTGACATGAATAAGGTGTGGCACCTAGTCCCACCTTCTGATCATGGGATTGTCATTGGGACTAAATGGGTCTTTAGAAATAAAACTGATGAGCAGGGAAATGTGGTTAAGAATAAAGCCAGACTTGTGGCTCAGGGGTACAATCAAGAATTTAGAATTGACTTCGAAGAGTCTTTTGCCCCTGTAGCTAGGTTAGAGGAAATTAGGATTTTACTTGCTTATGCATGCTCACTAGGAATAACTCTCCAGCAGATGGATGTGAAATCTGCTTTCTTAAATGGGGAAATAAAAGAGGATGTCTTTGTAAGACAACCTCCTGGTTTTGAATGTTTAGATTTCCCTAGTCATGTTTATAAGTTAAATAAAGTTCTCTATGGTTTGAAGCAAGCTCCTAGAGCTTGGTATGACAGGCTTAGCAAATTTCTTACTAAAAAGAAATTCTCAAGAGGTGAGATTGACCAAACATTGTTCACCAAGGTATGTCATCCATACATTCTCATAGTTCAAATATACATGGATGATATCGTTTTCGGTTCAACTAACCCTAAAATGTGTAAGGAATTCTCATATTTGATGACACAAGAATTCGAGATGAGCTCAATGGGTGAGCTAAAGTTATTTCTTGGACTGCAGGTGACACAAACCTAAAATGGGGCATTTATTACCCAGTCTAAGTACATAAGGGACATGCTGAAGAAGTTTAAATTTGAAAACCTCAAGGAAATTGTAGCACCAATGTGTACTTCAACAAGTCTTGGTGAAGACTTCAAAGGTAAAACAGTTTATAACAATTTGTACAGAGGTATGATCGGATCCCTTCTTTATCTTACTGCATCTAGGCATGATATACAGTTTACAGTGTGTCTATGTGCTAGATTTCAGGCTAGTCCTAAGGAGTCTCACTTTAGTGCAGTGAAAAGGATTTTTAGATATCTATCAGGCACCCAAGAGCTTGGTCTTTGGTACCCTGCTAGGTGTGAGCTAGACCTTTTAGCACACACTGATGCAGACTATTCTTGGTGTCGGGTAGATAGGAAAAGCACTAGTGGCTATTACCAATTCTTAGGTGGCTGCCTAGTATCCTGGGCTTCTAAGAAGCAACACACAGTTGCACTGTCCACTATAGAGGTAGAACATGTCGCTATAGGAAATTGTGCAGATCAGGTACTATGGATCAAGCACCAACTTTCAGATTATCAGATAAAATTAGGATGCATTCCAATTTTATGCGATAATACTAGTGCCATCTGCCTAACTAAAAATCATATTCATCACTCTAGGACTAAGCACATTGAAATAAAACACCACTTTCTTAGAGATGCAGTAAGTAAAAATGAAATTGAATTACATTTTGTTGAAACTGAAAAATAGATTGCTAATATTTTTACAAAACCTCTCGGAAATGAAAGGTTTAAATATCTAAGAAGAGAATCGGGGCTCTGTAAATTTTAGCATGATAATGACTGATTTCATTCTTGAATTGTCTATTGAATTGCATGAAATGATTATGTCAGCCTATCTTTCACTTTTGAATAAACAATTTTTGATGATTGAATAATTGTTTTGAACAGCTGAGTGTCATATGCATGTCTTGCACAGTAGATCTAATGTTGATGCATGCGTTGCACCGAGTCTAAGTTGATGCACGTTGTGCATATGGTCGATGCATTGTGTAAGCATTTAAGTTCAATGCATGCTTTGCACCAAGTTTAAGTCGACGCATGTCTTGCACATAGTCGATGCATGTTTTGCACCAGGTGTATAAGTCGGTGCATCTAGTGTATAAGTTGCATGTAGGTCGGTGCATCTTGCGTATTACACATGTCAGGTTGGTGCATCTGCATATCATTCGCATACATAGTCGGTGCATTGTCTATGTCCTGCATGTTAAAGTCGGTGCATTGTATGATTCTTGCATATCAAAGTCGATGCATCGTGATGTCAGGGGGAGTTAAGTTGAGTCTGATCTGAGCACAACCCTTTCTACTATCTTTTTAGTCTCAGAAATCCTTATCATCTGGCATCAGTTACATTGTTGATATTAATTGATCTTGCTTGGAACCTCTCTCATTGAAACTTCTTGAGCTGACTCTATACTTCATCGTCTACTCCCTTATTCTGATTGAATAACAGTCTTGCTATTGGTTCATTACTGTGAGCTGCAATTATTACAACTCTTCTATTATAAGAATCACATGTGCTCATTGAATGAACTGAAGGTTTAACTTTAATAGACTATAGAGTTCAAAAGACTATCTTCAGAAAATAAGGTGATAGAAAACATTTATAACTCTTAACCTCTCTTTCATGGTTATAATAGAAATGGTCTTCACAGTATCTTAACATGACAGACTTAGTGAAATCTAGGGTTGGAAAACTAAAGTCTGTATTGTTTTTAAACAAGTCACTCCAAAAAGTTATAAGGGTAGCAACAAAAAGATCATTAAAGAAAAGGAAATGAGCAAAGTGGCAGAGCAATGGTTGAATTGCACTGAGAAACTGAACCCTCCATCAAAGAGATGGAGCGGACCTCATGTCATGAAGTGCTTCATGTTATCTCTGTTCATATGGTCAAATCTATAGGGGTAGTTTCACTAAGTAACTGAGGGTACTGGCGTCTGATAAACGTGTACCCTTAATGTCAAAAGTGCAAATCATCTTGGTAGCTTTTGATCAGAGGCAGATATAGTAGTTTATGCTTAGTAACTGGGGGTGCTGGCGTCTAATCCACGTGTACACCTAATGTTAATGGCATAAATGACACTTGTCTGTTCACTGAGTTCAGCTTTAAAATTAGAAGTGAAAAACAATTGCTGCAACCCTTGAGATTCAAAAGTCATTGAGTGTTAATTGTTTAACCTCAATACAAATTCAGGTGACTTTCCTTGATATTCACTGTCTCTGAAATTAGTAGGGTATTATCCCGACCTAGACTATTATGGTTATGTGACTTAGGTTCATTGCTATAAATGTAGTCTATAACCCTATTTTAGAAAGTCAGTGAATTTACTCTACCTCTATAATTGCTAAACCCGAATTTAATCAAGAACGCCCATTGCTCGACTCTTATATCTAAAGGGTTGTCCCATAATTTGCTCATTTTATGAACCATTACATAGAATGTTGTTTAATCATCTTATTTCTCCTTGGTTTTAGAATTATCCCTTCTTATCCTCTGTCTCCATTACTCCTTATTTGCTGATGGCAAAGGGGGAGAGTTTATTGTCTTTCTCTTATCCTTCTTCTCCCCTCTTATGGTAAAGGAAGAGATTGTGTTCTGATGGCAAAGGGGGAGAGATTAAGTTGTTAGGGGGAGAGTTTTTCAAATAGGAGTTTTTCAAGAAGAGAAGGGGGTCATGATATTTTTGATCAAGGGGTAGGAGTCATAGGTTCAGGGGGAGTATCTTATTCAGGGGGAGAGTATGCACAACATCTGAGAGTTCGTTCATGGTGTCAGTATTTGCATGTATATCATCAGACTATGCTTCATGTCTCGTCAAAATACATCATCTTTATGGTAGCAAATTTTTGGAATTGCCATTGGGGCTATTGGGGTTGCCATCATCAAAAAGGGGGAGAATGTTGGGTCTCCTCTGGATTGATAAGCAGTATATGTACTGCTTTGGGCTAAATTGACTTAAGTGATTGGCAACATGCTGAATTATTTTGAGTGAATGGCAACCGTACTGTTTGACTTAGTAGACTGAGGTGTTGACTTTATTTTGACATGATAGTGTATGTATTTTGATGCACATTATATGTCAGATTTTCATAAAACTGTTGTCTGCATCTTTACACTTAGTCTTTGCATACAATAGAGTCAGTGCAACACTAAATTCATTCTATATTGAGTCCGTGCATATGATGCATTTGAACTGAATAAGGTCTGTGAACCCATACACTAAGTCTGTGCAATCTTCGTTGTTGTACGCGACTAAGTCCGTGCATATGTGCGTCTCATGTGAACAAAGTCTGTGCATGCTTGCATCCAAGGGACGTCAAGTCGTTGCAACCGTCGTTGCTGCAGGCGACCAAGTCGGTGCAACAATCGACCTCGCACGCATTAGAGTCGGTGCAACACTTCGTGCATGCGTAATATCAAGTCAGTGCAAGTGTCATCCATGTATTAGTCAAGTCGATGCACTGGTAGTTGTTGCTCGAGACTAAGTCCGTGCATGCTTAAGTCTAGGCACAATGAGTCGGTGGAATTCTTGCACAGGGCACATAAAGTCTGTGCAACACGTCATAGGTAACTCGGTGCATAAGAGTTCATGCATTTAGTGTTTGCACATTAAGTCTGTGCAAGTCAATTATGCTATATAGATAAGTCCGTGCAAGCTCAGACACGATGCATCCTAAGTCTGTGCAACTCTTATCTATTGCACGAACTACGTTGTGCAACATTGGTAATGGCACAAGTTAGTCAGTGCAGTGTCTGCATTGTGCACACATCAAGTCTGTGCACTTCTCATCTTAGAGTAATATCAAGTCTGTGCACGTACTTATGTGTGAACACTTGACTCCGTTCATATGTGTTTACATGGTATATCGAATCTGTGCACATTTAGTTCAAAGCTCTATTAGCTATGTACATTTCTCTACTATTTGTTAGATTGTTTCAAGCTGACATTAAGTCTGACTTTGACAAGATATCTGCTCGTGGAGTTTAAGAATGGCACGTGATCCAAGAATGGAGGAGGTGCCAAGATGATGACATGCGGAAAGTAGTCACACTGGGATGCTGCCACGTGGCCTAACCACTCCAGATCTGGATAAGGCTTTTGGGTGGGAATTGTGGTGAGCACACGCCCTATCTCACTGCTGCTGCCTATAAAGAAGATTCTCTTTAAAGAGAAGACTGATCCTGATATTGAGAGAAAAAGTAGAAAGAGCTAGAGCCAGCACGATCCAGAGAGAAGAAGAGTGAGAGTAGATTTGAAAGAAGGAGAGATAGTAGTAGATCTGAGAAGAGAGTTTGAGAGTGAGAGCTTTGAAAGTCTGAGAGAGTTTTGTGTATCAGTTTCCTGGTTCAGAACCAAAACTGATCTTGCTCATTGTTAAGCTACATTCCCTTCGTGGGTTTTGATTATTCACTTTGTTTCTTTTCATTTTCGAAACTCTTGTTCAAGCTGCGTATCAGCAGAGGTTAAGCTGTAATCCTCAGCGGTTGCAGAGGTGGTACCCTCTGGACAGGTGAAGTTGTAATCCTCAGCGGTTGCAGAGGAGGATTCCTCTGGACAGCAAGCTGTGAAGCTCAGTTGATTGTAGGGATTCGTCCCCGAAGCTGTGGATCAGCGGCAAGCTGTTAGTCAGCAGTGAAGCCACACTCAGTTGAGTGTGGGGTGGTCGTAAACCTCTGGATAGAGGTTGAACCACCTAAAATTCCTGTGTCTCTGTGTGGTTGATCTCTAATCTGTGTTCATCTCATTGCTGCGCTCGTTAGATGTTTGCTTAGGATCGTGTGAGGGCCGATCCACTTGTGTTTCTTTACTGAGATCTTTTCTGAGTGTTTTTCAATCGTCCTGCAGCAGTTTGATTTTATTCCGCACTAGTTTCTGCTGTAGCTAGAAATTTTAATTGGGGGTCTGATCTATTCACCCCCTCTAGATCACATTTTGGACTTATCAGTTGGTATCAGTGCGTCCATCTATTCTTACATTGAGTGCTCTTGGAAGTAGGGCTGGAGGTGCTTGGCCGAGGTCACCAACGTTAGCACGAGTTTCTCAATTACGGGATACCATCTTTCGGCCTCGTTGATCACGCTGCTGGTGTAGTATACTAGTCTCTGCACTCCTGTGTCGTCTCGAACTAGGACTGAGCTCACTGTGGAGGGAGTCGATGAGAGGTAAAGGTGCAGTGTTTCACCCGGGACCGGTTTCGATAACACCGGGGGCGAGGCCAGAAACTCCTTTAGCTCTGCAAAAGCCTTATGACATTCCTCGTCCCAGGCGAACGTGGCGGATGCCAATTTGGGCCCTCTCAACAATTTGAAGAAAGGCAGGCATCATTCGACCACTCGGGACAAAAATGGTTGAGTGCAGCAATTCATCCAGTCAGGCGCTGGACATCCTTGACGTAAACAGGTGGCTACATGTTTAGGATGGCCTGAACCTTGTCGGGGTTGGACTTGATCCTGCATTGAGTCGCTAGGAAACCCAGGAGTTTCCCGGATCGAAGCCCAAAGGCACATTTAGCTGGGTTGAGCTTCATGTTGTACCTTAGGAGGGTGCCGAAGGTTTCAATAAGGTTGGCGAAGTAGACCGCGGCCTTAGGTGTTTTGACAAGCATGTCATCGATGTAGGCTTCGACGTTCCGATCGATTTGTTCTTAATGTGGTTGATCTGCCTCTGGTACGTTGCTCTGGCGTTCTTCAACCCAAAAGGCATTCGGGTGTAGCAGTGTACACCGAAGTCGGTGATAAAGGTTGTCTTCTTGATGTCTTCAGGATCCATTCGGATCTGATGGCAGCCGGAGTAGGCGTCCAGAAAGCTGAGCAATTCATTACCGGAGGTCGAGTCGACTAGCTGGTCGATGTTTGACAGTGGGTAACAGTCTTTCAGAGTGGCTTTATTGAGGTCGGTGAAGTCCACACACATTTGCCATTTGCCCGAATCTTTTGGTACTAAGACGACATTAGTGAGCCACATCGGGTAAAGGACCGGACGAAATAGGCCAGTTTTCTTCCCCGTAATAATCTGCTCTTTGATGATCGTCTGCTTCTCTGGAGCATGCTTTCTTCTGCGTTACTGGACGGGTTTCACCGATGAGTCAAGGTTAAGCTTGTGCACCACCATCTCCCCAGGGATCCCAGGAAGATGCTCATCAGACCACGTGAAGACTTGGATGAACTCTGAAAGAAAATCTTTATATTGATCTCGTACATCAGGTGGTAAATCAGCTCCAATCTTTACTCCTAGGGCTGGGTCACCTTTGAGGAAGACCGACAGTAATTCATCGCCAGGCTCGGATGTTGTCGGTTCACCCTCCGCTCCCCCGACCCCTTTCTTTTTCCCCTCTAGCCTTACGGCTTCGACCGAGATTATATAGCACCTTTTGGGTATTGCCTGGCTACCTTAGACTTCCCCGATGCCGTATTTGGTAGGAAACTTCATTTTTTGGTGATAGGTGGAGGGCACTGCCTTTGTTCGGCTGAGGATACCTCGGCCGAAGATGGCATTATAGGCCGACATCCCCTTAATCACTATGAAGTCAACCATAATCGTGAGGGTCTTAGGAGGGGTACCAATAGGGACTGGCAGGCTTAGGGCTCTCTCAAGATAGGTTGCCTGGCCATTGAACCCGCAGAGGGGGGTTTGAATTGGGCGGAGCTTGGATGGGTTTTCACCCATCATAAGGAAACATTCGTACGAGAGTACATCATGGGCACTACCATTGTGAATCAATATCCTATCTACGTTACAATGGTTTATAGTAGCCGATACTACAAGAGCGTCATCTTGCGGGGTAGCTATCCCTTCCAGGTCTTAGTCAGAGAACACCAGGGCCTGTGGCTCGCTCACTGGCGAGGCTTTGGGGGGCTTGGAGGCCCTGCTCGCCCGTTCAACGTGACGCTTCCTTCCTCGGCCACTGTCTCTGTAAGACCCCAGATAATTAATAAGGAATAAAATATTCCAAACGAATAAAAATAATTGATATATATATGATTAGAGGTACTTAATAAACGTAAAACCATCCAAGAGAAATACATAAAATTAGGCCAAAAAGAAATAACGCCCTTCCTTAAGGCGCTAATTAAATAACGCCCTCTCTTAAGGCGTTATTTGTATAAATAACGCCCTGATCATGGGCGCTAATTCATACCAAGAAAAAAATAGAAATTTAGCGCCAAAATATGAAAAATGTAAAAGACGACCCTAGTTAAGGCGTCATTTTATAAAAACACGCCCTCTGGTGAGGGCGCTACTTAATGAAAAGACGCTCTTGTCTCAGACGTCTCTTTCCCCGAGGGTTAAATTAAGGCATGCTCATTCGTTGCATGGCATGTGTTAGGGTTCTCCGATGCAAATGGGAGCAGGCGGCTGCTATCTTGGAAGGGGTGAGGTCCATGCATAGTAGGTTTAAAACCTTACCAATCTTGATCAAAAATCCCTTCCGTATCTGAGCATTTGAATCCCCCAGAACCCACACAACCCTATAAAACTACGTCTCCGTCGATCGTAGCAACGTTACTGCTGCATCGACGCCATCCTGCTGCTGCGAATGCAAGTGAGGAAGGCTTCCTCCATCTTCATCCTACAAGCCGATGGATACTCTGTTCGAAACAGAGTATCGTTTCTTCATCCCGAACACAGTTTAATCTTCAAAAAAGGTAGGTTATCTCAAGTCTCGTAGCCCAAACAAGCATAAATCATGATCATATTGTAGGTTATCTCAAGTCTCGTAGCCCAAACAAGCATAAATCATGATCATATTGTAGGTTTTCTCAAGAAACGTAGCCCAAACTAGCATAGATTATGTAATAATATCATCCATGATCTCATGCATATAGTCTTATTGCGTTTTCAAAGGTTCTGTAAGATTTTAAAATAAGCGACCCTACCAAGGGCGCCAATTTAAAGAAGCGACCCAGCCCAGGGCGCTAATTCAAGATCTGACGCCCTGCCCAAGAGTCGTCAATTCTTTGAAATTATTAAATACTCATGTTTAAAAATTTTATATCTATGAAACCATGAATCCAATCTAATGCATGATTATACCCCTTGAATCCTGCTATTTTTCTTGTCCTGACCATGTAACTTGTTGTCCCAAAATTGTATTATCTGGAAATTTTCACTGTTCATGTTAAATCTTGGATGAACTTGAATTAACGACCTGATACAGGCCGTCTCTTATAGAACTGACGCCCCACCAAAGGGCGCTAATTTAAAAGTAACGCCCCTGTCCAAGGCGCGTTTTTGTTAATATTCCAGAATATAGAAATTCCTGTAAAATAGAATTATATAATGGACGACCGCAGTATAAGTCGTCAAATTATAAATAAACGCCCCTGTAAAAGGCGTTAATTTGATAAGTAATGACTTAGATTAAGTCGCTAATTTCCTGTGTAATTATTTCATACTGCTTTCAGTGAACCGAGGGTTTTCTCTCTCTATATATATATCGGCACTATGTTCCATTCCGTGAATATAGTCCCATGTTTCACGATGGTTATCGCATTACCCCTCAATTCTCGGTGACCTACAAGCTCTCCATTGGACATTCAGTTCCTTTGGACTAGCAAGTTAGTCATAGAGACCTCCGTAAGACTCCTCGAGCCTTGGATTCCCTCAAGGCCGACTGAGCAGGTTGTACCATAAAAACCCTTATACTATTTTGCCATGTCACTCTTTAGAAACATGGTATACCGGCCCTCATGATATGCTATGTGGATATCATGAGTATATTCTTAATGGAATGTGGACATCATATCATTGATATGCTGTTCTTGTGGACCTCAATTCTATATCAAATGGGTGACCATCCATGTATATGGATACCTATTTGTTATGGTACCCAATTGGAGAACTAAATCTACCCAGTTTTATCGACACTCATGATTATACCGTCATTATCGATTTTTGAACTCTAAAAGCTATTTCCTTGAATTCCGTGGAACCTATCCACAAATCTATCTTGATATCTTACATGAGTTTGTTCTTGGAATTCCATGGCTATACATAAAGTGGTTGTCTAGATATTACATGTAACAATGTCAGCGCATATAGGGCCCGATCTGGTCCTGGGAGGAGCACCCGAAAGTACTTATGCCCATGGGAGTTATATTGATCACGGTGTGACATTGCACCGAAGTACTTGCTTGAATCTACGACATCTCCACTATATCTCTATCTCTCTCTCGCGTGCTTGACTTGACTGACTTGACATGACTTGCGTGGCCCGGAATGGGCAAAGTACTTCCTTGTTAATAGCCATTATTTCACGACATGAAAGACTTTGTTGATATACTTGGTACTCATTCAAATACTTGAATACTTGAAATTCCCTATCTTGGATCAACAGCATATGTTATTTCCTCTCGTTATCCTGTTCAATTCCATAACATTTTATTTTACATGTTTTACATATAGACTGGCATTTTCATTTGAGAAAGTTAAATACTTAAACCAATTGCTAGTTCTTGAGATATAATTCCTACTGAGCGTTCGCTCATCAAGTTCTTGTCCCCAAACTTTAAGGTAATACGGACCATGACTCGGGCTCGGATGGACAGGAGCAAGAGTGACGAGCGTAGAATCTGCAAGCGTCGTGCTACTACCACTTATCGTGTCTTGTCGTCCTTAGTTTATTCTTAAGAGTCTTGTCGTTGGATATGGTGTTATGTCAATGTGTTGTAATAGTTAAGGCTCATGGGCCTGGTTCGTATTGTTAAGTCTTGGAGTATGTGACTTTATTTATGGGTTTGTTATTATCATTGGTTTCAGTGTTTGATTATGTTTCAAAAGCTCATCTTATTGCGCACTCTATTTTGATGTCGAAATTCTACTTGATCTGATTGACAGGATTGATATAAACTCGTCGCGTTCTCCCAGGTTCCTTCCGCGCTCGGGGCGTGACAGTTTTTGTGGTATCAGAGCCTAGGGTTTCAAGTCCTAGGAAACCCAAGTCCAAGGATAGGTCTATCCCAAACTGTGAGGATGGGTAGTGCCGTGGATATAAGTCCTCGTTGGGCATCCGACTACAAATTTCAACATGAAACTAATTAAGGTTCACTACTTGTAGGACTATGGCTGCTGAACGCGCACAATGGCGTGAGATGCAACGAACTGTTCAGGGCCTGACCCAGGCCTTGCCACAGGTGGCTCAAGGTGGGGCACACCATGGAGCTGGCGACCTCCATCGGAGTTTTAGGAACCTCAACCCTCCGAGGTTCGCAGGATCATCAAACCCTGAGGATGCAGAGAATTGGATAAAAGAGATCGAACGGATCTTCCGCGTCATGCAATGCGCAGATAATGAAAGGTTGCTTCTAGCCACGTTCCAACTGGAACGTGACGCTCGTGCTTGGTGGGAGTCTATTGAGGCCACCTTACCCAAAAATCATGTTACTTGGGTCGAATTTGTCGAGCACTTTAATAGCAAGTATTTCTCCGACCGTGTTCAGGAGAAAAAGGCCGCAGAATTTGCCGCCTTGAAGCAACGATCCCTCTCGGTAGCTGATTATGAAGCCCAGTTCTCCCGATTATCTAGATACGCACCACATTTAGTGTGCACTGAAAAGATGAAAGCAAGGAGGTTCTTGAATGGGTTACGACCCCAGTATATCACCCAGCTCGCTCCCTTGGATATCCAAGTATACTCACAGATGGTACGTCGTACCCAGTTGCTAGAAGACGCCACGGAACTGTCTGACAAAATCCGTGGTAAGGATAAAAGGGAGAATGTTACAAGCCGCAACACTTTTAAACCATCTTTTAAGAAGCAGACCAATAATGGAGGCGAACCCTCCAAAGAGAAGAAATTCAAGAAGGGCAACAACAAACCTTTCTCCATCACGGCGCCGCCTAAGGAGAATTGTAAATATTGCGACAAGCCGGGTCATCAGTTTGCGGAATGCTGGAGAAGGCTTGGAGCATGCCTTCGTTGTGGGAGTAAAGAACACCATATTCCCGATTGTCCGATGATGAACGAGCAAAGTGAGCCGGAGACAAAGGAAGAGAAGCGTCCGGCAAAGAAGCAAGGACGTTTACAAGCTCTCCAAGAGACAGAACCAACCGAGGGTGGGTTGGTGGAAGGTATTTTGACTGTCTGCTCTAAATCTGCTCAAGTACTGTTTGATACTGGCGCCACACATTCTTTTGTTTCAAAGAAATTTGCTACTTCATTCTCTATGAAACCGGAATGGATAAACTTAGTGATTTCTACCCCGTTAGGGAACGAGTCTGATGTCACTTTCCATTACCCTAATTGTAAGATTATGGTTAAAGGCCACAATTTACCTGCAAATTTAATATGCTTAGATATGAAAGAGTACGATGTAATTCTAGGGGCCGATTGGCTATCCACCTATCAGGCAACTGTAGATTGTCGAAATGGAAAAGTAACTTTTGTGGATTACCCGGAGTTAACTTACGTTACTCCTCGGAAGAGATCACCAGTCATCTCTGCTCTTCGAGCCCATAAACTTATCAACAAAGGATGCGAGGCATTCTTAGCATATGTAACTGCCACAGAGGCTAAGGTAGCTAGACTAGAAGACATTCTAGTGGTTCGGGAGTTCTCCGATGTTTTCCCTGAAGATTTGCCTGGTTTGCCACCAGAGAGAGAGGTCTCGTTCACTATAGACCTTGTTCCGGGTGCGGGACCTGTTTCCAAAACACCCTACAGAATGTCCCCCGCAGAATTAAAGGAATTGAAGGAACAACTAATGGAGCTATTGAAGAAAGGATTTATCAGACCAAGTACTTCCCCGTGGGGAGCACCAATGTTGTTCGTCAAGAAGAAGGATGGATCGATGAGGCTGTGCATCGATTATCGGCAGCTGAACCATCTCACTATCAAGAATAAATATCCATTGCCGAGGATTGATGAACACTTTGATCAAATTTCTGGAGCTAAGTATTTCTCAAAAATTGATCTTCGATTGGGTTATCACCAACTAAGGATCAAGGATGAGGATATTCACAAAACTGCATTCCGAAGCAGGTACGGGTATTATGAATTTACTGTTATGCCTTTTGGACTAAAAAATACCCCTGCAACTTTTATGCAGCTTATGAATAGCATCTTTAGACCACATCTGGACAAATTTATTGTGATTTTTATCGATGATATCCTGATATATTCAAAGTCTGAAGAGGAGCATGAAGTGCATTTAAGAATAGCATTACAGATATTGAGGGATAATCAATTATATGCCAAATTTAGCAAATGCGAGTTTTGGCTGGAAGAAGTGTCCTTCTTAGGACATGTAATTTCAAAAGATGGAATCTCAGTGGACCCCGCAAAGGTTGAAGCGGTAAAGAATTGGGAACAACCAACAAATGCAACAGAAATTAGGAGTTTCCTTGGTCTTCTGGTTATTACCGGCGTTTTATTAAAAACTTCTCAAGGATTGCAGTACCCCTCACCAGGTTGACCCGCAAGGAAGTGCCATATGAGTGGAATGAGAAATGTGAACAAAGCTTCCAAACATTGAAGGACCGTTTGACCACTGCTCCAGTCTTGGCCCTTCCTATCGAAGGAGAGAAGTATGAGGTATATACCGATGCTTCCGGTATTGGCCTCGGTTGTGTATTAATGCAACAAGGGAGAGTTATTGCATACTCTTCTAGGCAGTTGAAGAAGCATGAAGAAAACTACCCAGTGCATGACTTGGAGTTGGCCGCGGTAGTATTTGCACTAAAGATCTGGAGACACTATCTCTACGGAGAACAATTCATAGTATTCTCCGATCATAAGAGCCTCAAATATCTATTCTCCTAGAAGGAGCTTAATATGAGGCAACGTCGATGGCTGGAATATTTAAAAGACTTTGATTTCACTATTCAGTATCACCCCGGAAAAGGGAATTCGGTAGCCGATGCCTTAAGTCGAAAGCCGAGAGCCCTTATAGCCAGCTGTATGATACGGGAATGGAAACTATTAGAGGAATTCTCTAGACTAAATATAAGCACGGACCAGAAAGACATGTGTATTACTCTCTCTCACATGAGTGTGCATCCGGACTTGCTATCCGAAATCAAGAAGTTACAAGACGAATATCCTGGAATGATTGAAATCAGGGAGAAACTAGATCAAAGAACCGGATTCAAGATAGCAATTGATGGAAGGCTAATGTTTCAGGAAAGGACATGTGTTCCGGACTATCCTGAGTTGAAGAGGAAGATTTTAGATGAAGCTCACCGCTCTCGATATACCATTCATCCTGGAGCAACTAAGATGTACAAAGATCTAAAAAGAACTTTCTGGTGGCCAGACATGAAGAGGGAGGTAGCGGACTTTGTATCTCGCTGTCTCGCGTGCCAACAAGTAAAAGCAGAACACCAAAGACCCGCCGGAAAGTTACACCCCCTTGATGTTCCCAAATGGAAATGGGAAGGAATTGGTATGGATTTCATCATGGGATTGCCTAAATCTAGAGGCGGACATGATGGTATTTGGGTAATCATCGACCGACTGACCAAGTCGGTGCATTTCTTGCCAATTAAAAGTCGATGGTCGGTTGATGTTTTGGCCGCATTGTATATTAAGGAGATCATGAGATTGCATGGAGTCCCATCATCGATCGTGTTTGACCGAGACCCTCGCTTCACTTCTCATTTCTGGAAGGGTCTACAACATTCGTTGGGAACGAAGCTCAATTTCAGTACTGCTTTCCACCCCCAGACCGATGGTCAGACTGAGAGAACAAATCAAATAGTTGAAGACATGTTACGGGCTTGGATTGTTGACTTTGGCGGAGGTTGGCATGATCATTTACCTCTAGCCGAGTTTGCATACAACAATAGCTATCAAGCCAGTATACAGATGGCTCCATTTGAAGCCTTGTATGGCAGGAGTTGCCGATCTCCTATATGCTGGGATGAAGTTGGTAAGAAGCAACTACTAGGGCCCGATATGGTAAGAAACACAACGGAAAAGGTCGAACTTATCCAAGAGAGACTCAAAGTGGCACAATCTAGGCAGAGGTCCTATGTAGATAATAGAAGAAGGGAATTAGAGTTCCAAGTTGGAGACCATGTTTACCTCAAGGTCTCACCCGGTCGAGGAATAAGAAGGTTCGGAGTTAAAGGTAAGCTTACACCGAGATTCATTGGTCCATTCGAAATATTGGAAAGAGTTGGCGAGGTAGCCTATCGTCTTGCTTTACCTCCACAACTGTCGGAAGTGCACAATGTGTTCCACATTTCCATGCTGAAGAAATATGTGCACGACCCTTTCCATGTCATTGATCATAGCAACTTAATGATTCAAAGGGACCTCACTTATGAACAAAAGCCAATGAAGATTCTTGATCGAGAGGTCCGAGTTTTAAGAAACAAGACCATTCCCGTGGTAAAAGTACAGTGGAACAAATGCTCGGAACAAGAAGCTACATGGGAAACTGAGGAATCTATGCGAAGAAGATATCCAGAATTGTTCTAAATCGTAAGTACTCTATACCCTCCATGTCTCCATTTCACGCAATTGAATTTGGGTACCAAATTCTTTTAAGTGGGGGAGGGTGTAAGACCCCAGATAATTAATAAGGAATAAAATATTTCAAACGAATAAAAATAATTGATATATATGATTAGAGGTACTTAATAAACGTAAAACCATCCAGGAGAAATACATAAAATTGGGCCAAAAAGAAATAACGCCCTTCCTTAAGGTGCTAATTAAATAACGCCCTCTCTTAAGGCGTTGTTGTATAAATAACGCCCTGATCATGGGCGCTAATTCATACCAAGAAAAAAAATAGAAATTTAGCGCCAAAATATGGAAAATGTAAAAGACGACCCTAGTTAAGGCGTCATTTTATAAAAACACGCCCTCTGGTGAGGGCGCTACTTAATGAAAAGACGCTCTTGTCTCAGACGTCTCTTTCCCCGAGGGTTAAATTAAGGCATGCTCGTTCGCTGCATGGCCTGTGTTAGGGTTCTCCGATGCAAATGGGAGCAGGCGGCTGCTATCTTGGAAGGGGTGAGGTCCATGCATAGTAGGTTTAAAACCTTACCAATCTTGATCAAAAATCCCTTCCATATCTGAGCATTTGAATCCCCCAGAACCCACACAACCCTATAAAACTACGTCTCCGTCGATCGTAGCAACGTTACTGCTGCATCGACGCCATCCTGCTGCTGCGAATGCAAGTGAGGAAGGCTTCCTCCATCTTCATCCTGCAAGCCGACGGATACTCTGTTCGAAACAGAGTATCGTTTCTTCATCCGAACACCGTTTAATCTTCAAAAAAGGTAGGTTATCTCAAGTCTCGTAGCCCAAACAAGCATAAATCATGATCATATTGTAGGTTATCTCAAGTCTCGTAGCCCAAACAAGCATAAATCATGATCATATTGTAGGTTTTCTCAAGAAACGTAGCCCAAACTAGCATAGATTATGTAATAATATCATCCATGATCTCATGCATATAGTCTTATTGCGTTTTCAAAGGTTCTGTAAGATTTTAAAATAAGCGACCCTGCCAAGGGCGCTAATTTAAAAGAAGCGACCTAGCCCAGGGCGCTAATTCAAGATCTGACGCCCTGCCTAGGAGTCGTCAATTCTTTGAAATTATTAAATACTCATGTTTAAAAATTTTATATCTATGAAACCATGAATCCAATCTAATGTATGATTATACCCCTTGAATCCTGCTATTTTTCTTGTCCTGACCATGTAACTTGTTGTCCCAAAATTGTATTATCTAGAAATTTTCACTGTTCATGTTAAATCTTGGATGAACTTGAATTAACGACCTGATACAGGCCGTCTCTTATAGAACTGACACCCCACCAAAGGGCGCTAATTTAAAAGTAACGCCCCTGTCCAAGGCGCGTTTTTGTTAAAATTCCAGAATATAGAAATTCCTGCAAAATAGAATTATATAATGGACGACCCCTGTATAAGTCGTCAAATTATAAATAAACGCCCCTGTAAAAGGCGTTAATTTGATAAGTAATGACTTAGATTAAATCGCTAATTTCCTGTGTAATTATTTCATACTGCTTTCAGTGAACCGAGGGTTTTCTATATATATATATATATATATCGGCACTATGTTCCATTCCGTGAATATAGTCCCATGTTTCACGATGGTTATCGCATTACCCCTCAATTCTCGGTGACCTACAAGCTCTCCATTGGACATTCAGTTCCTTTGGACTAGCAAGTTAGTCATAGAGACCTCTGTAAGACTCCTCGAGCCTTGGATTCCCTCAAGGCCGACTGAGCAGGTTGTACCATAAAAACCCTTATACTATTTTGCCATGTCACTCTTTAGAAACATGGTATACCGGCCCTCATGATATGCTATGTGGATATCATGAGTATATTCTTAATGGAATGTGGACATCATATCATTGATATGCTGTTCTTGTGGACTCAATTCTATATCAAATGGGTGACCATCCATGTATATGGATACCTATTTGTTATGGTACCCAATTGGGGAACTAAATCTACCCAGTTTTATCGACACTCATGATTATACCGTCATTATCGATTTTTGAACTCTAAAAGCTATTTCCTTGAATTCCATGGAACCTATCCACAAATCTATCTTGATATCTTACATGAGTTTGTCCTTGGAATTCCATGGCTATACATAAAGTGGTTGTCTAGATATTACATGTAACAATGTCAGCGCATATAGGGCCCGATCTGGTCCTGGGAGGAGCACCCGAAAGTACTTGTGCCCATGGGAGTTATATTGATCACGGTGTGACATTGCACCGAAGTACTTGCTTGAATCTATGACATCTCCACTATATCTCTATCTCTCTCTCGCGTGCTTGACTTGACTAACTTGACATGACTTGCGTGGCCTAGAATGGGCAAAGTACTTGCTTGTTAATAGCCATTATTTCACGACATGAAAGACTTTGTTGATATACTTGGTACTCATTCAAATACTTGAATACTTAAAATTCCCTATCTTGGATCAACAGCATATGTTATTTCCTCTTGTTATCCTGTTCAATTCCATAACATTTTATTTTACATATTTTACATATTGACTTGCATTTTCATTTGAAAAAGTTAAATACATAAACCAATTGCTAGTTCTTGAGATATAATTCCTACTGAGCGTTCGCTCATCAAGTTCTTGTCCCCAAACTTTCAGGTAATACGGACCATGACTCGGGCTCGGATGGGCAGGAGCAAGAGTGACGAGCGTAGAATCTGCAAGCGTCGTGCTACTACCACATATCGTGTCTTGTCATCCTTAGTTTATTCTTAGGAGTCTTGTCGTTGGATATGGTGTTATGTCAATGTGTTGAAATAGTTAAGGCTCATGGGCCTATTTCGTATTGTTAAGTCTTGGAGTATGTGACTTTATTTATGGGTTTATTATTATCATTGGTATCAGTGTTTGATTATGTTTCAAAAGCTCATCTTATTGCGCACTCTATTTTGATGTCGAAATTCTACTTGCTCTGATTGACATGATTGATATAAACTCGTCGCGTTCTCCCGGGTTCCTTCCGCGCTCGGGGCGTGACAGTCTCCTCCTGATGCCGTGCCGCCAGAAATAACATTGATATGGACTTCGTGGGGGTGATTGTCAATGTCTTCTGGGATGCCACGATCCTCCCTCTTCTCGGACACGTATCGAGATAAGTGCCCCTGGCAGACGAGATGCTCGATCTCGTCCTTAAGCTGGTAACAATCTCTTGTACGGTGCCCGTGGTCGTTGTGAAACTGGCAATGCTTGCAGCTGCTGCGGTGCTTTGGGTTGGCCTTCACATGCTCGGGTTGGTGGAGGAGGCCCGAGCCCTTGATGTCTTCATATATCTCATAGACGGGGGCGGATATGGGAGTGTATCGCTCGTATTTCTGAGAGGGCTCCCTATGGTCTTCGTCTTGATTCCACCTTTTCCCCTAGCCCGAGCCTTCCTCGGATGGTTGTAAACTCCCGCGATCAATGACACCCAAGAGGGGGGGTGAATTGGGTGATGACAAAATTTAAGATCTTTTAACAAATTTAAGATATGTAAAAAGAGCAACCAACAAACAAGAATGGATATGAAGAAATACAAGGTGAATCTGACTAAAGCAACCCCTATGGTAGTTCCTTGGTACTAGGCGGAGTCTGGGAATCTGAAGATTCTCTCACACAAGGTATTTTCCTCCCGACAGGATTGACCGTATCGATTAGAAGTTACCTTTTCATATACCAAGAATCTCCCGTAAAAGGGTTAATACAGCTCGATCAAAGTAATGAAACTGGATAATGATGCAACAATCAAACAAGCTAGATCCAAACTGGAGGTCGGAGATAAGGAATAAACCACAAGGAACACCATGATTTTTAGGTGGTTCGGATGCAACAACTGCAACCTACGTCCACCCCTCACCGACCGTGAGGATACACACACTATCTTGTAGAAGGTTACAAGATCAAGTCACACACACACACACTCGTGTGAGTTCAGAACTCCCATGAAAGTGCACAAGCACCGAATCACAAGGAAGAATGAAGAACAAAGAGATCACTCTCACACACACATGGATCTTTGTAGATCCACACACACACAGATGTTTGAATATTACAAGAACACAAAAATTAAAGCCCAGCAACATTGGAATGGAAGACACAAAAGAAAACTTCAGATTCAAGCTCCCCCTTAGTTGATGAAGATGGTTTTAGAAGCAGCTTGATCTCCTCTTGGCTTGGGGTTGATCTGCTCCAGATGTTGCTTGAAGATGGATGAAGATGGATGAAGCTCTTTCTTCTCGGAGCACTGT
Source organism: Amorphophallus konjac (assembly GCA_022559845.1). Lineage (NCBI taxonomy): Eukaryota > Viridiplantae > Streptophyta > Magnoliopsida > Alismatales > Araceae > Amorphophallus > Amorphophallus konjac. Next base: position 283,696,986 of record CM040120.1, on the reverse strand, counting down.
TCACTGCTACAGTACTAGATCTTGAATCTCCCCTTGATAGCCTCCCTTGGCCTCCTTTGATTGATAAGGGTTGCAAGCCTCAATAAGATGTTTTTATAACTCTTGAATTGTCAAGAGACAAGCCAGGAACTAGATCCACAAATCATGGGAAGATTGGTGGCTTTGGGATTAAACAAATCCTTGAAAAGAGACTTTCCACGTTGTGAACAAAAAGTCAACAATAGGGGCTTTTCGAGGCTCGCGGTCGACCTGTGCATAGGGGCGGTCGATCGAAATTTTACAGGGAAATGGCCATTCGTTGCTGGGAGAATCGGTCGACTACTAGAAGCTGGCGGTCGATCGCTGGCTGGGTTTTCTGCAAAAATTAAAAGGTTAGCCATTCAAGTATAATATATGAACGAACAGTTTATGGCTACCTTGTTCCAATCAAGGTGAGTGGTTTTAAACTTAGCTTGGGTTGTTTAGAACCCAAAACAAGGATTTATGCATTTGGATGGGTTTAAACACTTAAGCTTATTACATGGTGAAGTTGGCTTTGAAAGCGTGTTGAATTCGAACTTGATAGTAGAAACATAGCACGTGATAAAACATATAACCCTGGGTTTTGTGATCATCAAAATCACTTAGATAACCTCAACAATCTCTCCCTTTTTGATGATGACAAAAAAATGAAGGGGTTCGGGGTTTTGAAATGCATGAACGTGCCTTTGATCAATGTTTGAAGGTTGAGATCAAGGTTCGAAATCAAAGCATTTTACTCACATCCCGTTATGCCAGCGAACACAACCCATTCAACATTTATATGCCAATTAGAAGAGAATTGAGATATAAGAGCCAATCATTTGAGGTCAAACACCAGTTGCATTCAATTCATCGTTTCATTACAAGTACATTAGTGCAAAAGTGAATGCATGACTCTAGATTCAAGGGACTAAACAAATGCATAAAATAGACGCATGATCCTCACATGTCACACATGCAAACATACAACCACACACAGGCATACATAAGTATATAAAGCCCTGCACTACTACTTCTCCCCCTTTGGCATCATCAAAAGGGAATGGGATAGACGAAGGGAGACCCAAGTGACGCAGAACCAAGGGACAACAAGCTAGAGGGAGAAAGGTAGAAATCTCATGGTGCATCTGCAGGTGGAGGTGGCTAATCCTCTGGAGGAGGGGGCTGGTGTCTGAGGAGATGGTTGATGTCTGCAAGAGCATGAACCTGAGCATGAAGAGTATCTCGAATACGGCCAATGGAGGTGTCACGAGCCGCATCTTGACGAGACATGCTAAGAAGAGTTTGGTTCATGGTGTGAAAGGACTGGCTAGAGTCAGCAACACTATCGTTAAGGCTAGTCATATGAGTGGTGAGTGTAGCCATATGAGTAAAGAGGGTATCCAGAGCAGTGGAGAAGGAATCAAGGCGGACGGACATGGTGTCAACCACATGGCCCATAGTGTCTACGCGATCCCCGAGAGTAGAAAGTCCCTCCCCAAAAGTATCCACACGAATCTCTAGTCCAGTGAACCGCCTATTAAAAACCTCATAGTCTACCCAAGAAGGTTGAGTGGCTCCCTGAGTGGAGGACTCTCCATGATAAAACTGAGTAGGAGAAGGCATCTCCGGATCCATATGCTGCGGTGAAGGTAGAGGAGGCGGCTCGGCATCTATGTGGTGAGGTGAGGGTGGAGGAGGCTACTCCTCGGCCTGAACTGGAGGGGGTACAACCCCTTGAACCTGCTGCTACTGTAGTTCCTGATCATCCTCACTATCATATTCATCTTCATATGTAGGCACATCCCGACGCAGCTCACCATCGGGACCATAGTAGTAACCCATATCAGTAAAGATTTTATGCTTGTTGTAGATGTCATCCTAGCGAACATAGACAAACTGTTCTTCTGCTAAATTGATCCCAGCATGAATGAATACCCCGATCAACTATGAAGCATATGGCAAGTATCACTGTAGATTTTTTCGGCAAGCTCCAATAAGGGTCGTCATGAGGTGACCCATGTTGATTTGTATACCATTCATGACATTGTAGAATAGGAATCTATGAACTTTTGTGACTTCATTTCTGCTGCCAACTTTGGGATAAATAAGGGAGGTAAACATGTGGTGTAAGACACGCTACAGTGGTGGGAAGTAATTCGCATTTAACTCAATCAAATCGCTGACACCACGCACGTACTCACAGTTGGTCATGGCAATAAAAGTATCTTCAACCACCCCATGACCATAAACCATGTCTGCTCCTCTAGCCACAACCCCTAAGCTTCTCTCAAACAGATCAGGGTTAATGTGAATCTCAACCCCTTTAACAATAGTATATAGCTCATCATTCCTTGAAACCAAGTTCCCATAGAACTGCTGTACTAGGTTGGGGTAATGACGATTATACCTAGTTACAAAATCAGTCCAACCCGGCTGAATCTCAAAGACTGCACATATGTCGGGAAAGAGCTGATTCACCTTGTTGAAATCAACCATTCGTGGGTCAATGATGGGGCGAATGAGCAACCTAGGTGCTCGACGTGGTGCAGGCGCCCACTATGGTGGAGGAGCCGGTGCCTCCCGTCTCTATACACTCTCTTCTCCTTGGGCAGAACGCCGAGATCTTCGTCTAGGCGACATCCCGAACTAGCAACCTGATGGAAAATCCTTGAAGATAAAACCCTCGTCCCGGGGGATGAAGAAAGATCTACGGGCACTCCAGGGGCTTGCAAAAGCCTTCTCCACTGACCGGAACCAAGGTGGGAACTCCACGAACGCACGAACGGCCGAATGAAGTTCATCCCGAAAATGTGACGAACAAGCCGGATCTTGTGCGGATGGAGAAAAGATGAGATTTGGAAGCTTGGGAGATGGAGAAAATGGGTTCTAGGGTTAGGGGAGAGTGGTGGAGGGTGAAAGGAGGTGATAGAATGAGAATGGGGGCCTTTAGAACCCCTTATAAGTTGGCTCGGTTGGGACCCGGTCGGGCTGGTTTACCGCAACTGGTCGACCGCTGTGGGCCTGGCGGTCGACCGCTAGCCCAAAAACCCCAAATTTTTATTTTTTATTTCTTTTTCTTTTCTTTTCTTTATTTTTTTTGAAAATTGGAGGGACTAACAACCGACTTTGTGAATTGAGCCAACATCATGAAGTAGAGGAACATAAGTAGATGCAAGTTTGAGGAAGGTTTCTAACTCCTCCTTAGAAGTTACCTTAGGTCCGACATCACTGAGTCCACAAATGTTTATCCAAGGAATATCTGGCCTTAGGAAAATTTTTCAAGGAGGGCTATACATATAATTACATTCAAGCATGCAGGAGTGTATGTAAACACACAAGGTAGTAAAAAGTAAAGATAATATGTATGTTTTTCTACCCTTGATGCATATGAGTTTCTACAGATGTAGAACTTAATCTAAGTGCAAGCCTGTGCATGAATGCTCTCACCCTTGCACATCCCAAGTTCTCTTTCTATCTTGTTAAATTGATCCTGGTTGAGGGGTTTGGTGAAGATGTCAGCTAGCTGATTGTGTGTGTCAATGAAGTTTAATTCAAAGACCCCCTTTCCTATATGATCTCTCAGAAAGTGATGACGAATGTCAATATCCTTGGTTCTAGAATGTTCAACAGGGTTTTTAGACAAACTGATTGCACTGGTATTATCACACAATATTGGCACACATTTCATCTAAATATCTAAATCAAGCAATTGATTTTTGATCCAAAGTACTTGAGCTCCACAACTTTCGGCGGCTACATATTCAGCCTCGGCCGTTGAGAGAGCTATTAAATGTTGTTTCTTGGAGGCCCATGAGACTAGGCACCCACCAAGAAACTGACAGTACCCACTAGTACTTTTACGATCTACAATGCATCCGGCATAATCTGCATCAGTGTACGCAATCAAATCAAAAGAACTACCGATGGGAAACCACAAGCCAAAGTCTATTGTGCCAAGTAGATACCTAAAAATGCGTTTAACAGTCGATAAGTGAGATTCTTTAGGACATGACTGAAAACGGGCACAAAGACATACACTGAATTGAATGTAAGGGCAACATGCTGTAAGATACAGTAGTGATTCGATCATACCTCGAAACAGTGTAGGATCTACTATTTTACCATTATCATCTTTATCTAACTTCGAGGTTGTGGCCATTAGAGTTGACAAAGGTTTTACTTCAGTCATCCCATATTTCTTCAAAAGCTCCATTGTGTACTTGACTTGGCTTATGAAAATGCCCTCAGGTGTTTGCTTCACCTGCAGTCCAAGAAATAATGTTAGTTCACCCATTAGGCTCAACTCAAATTCACCTTGCATGATTTCTGCAAATTCATCACATAGCACATTATTAGTAGCGCCAAAAATTATATCATCCACATACACTTGAACTACCAATATATCTTTACCTGATTTCTTTGTGAAGAGTGTTTGATCAACCTTACCTCTCTTGAAATCATTTTCAACAAGAAATGACATGAGTCGTTCAGACCATGCCCTTGGTGCTTGCTTCAGCCTGTACAAGGCCTTTTGGAGCTTGTACACATGTTGTGGATGTTTGGGGTCTTCAAAACCTAGAGGTTGTTATACAAACACATCCTCTTTGATATACCCATTTATAAATACAGATTTAACATCCATTTGAAATAATTTAAAGTTAGATGAGCAAGCATAAGACAATAAAATCCAGACCGCTTCTAGACGAGCAACCGGTGCAAAGGACTCATCAAAATAAATACCCATCTCCTGGCTATACCCCTTGGCCACAAGTCGGGCCTTGTTCCTAACAACCAATCCCGTATCATTTAACTTATTTCTGAAAACCCATCGGGTTTCGATAATGGATTGATTCTTGGGTCGTGGCACCAGAGTCCACACCTGGTTTCTTTCGAACTGGTGCAACTCTTCATGCATAGCCTGGATCCAGGATTCATTTTGAAGAGGTTCATGGATATCCTTAGGCTCTTCCTGTGAAATTAAGGCTATCAAATCTTCTTCTTCTACTTGCCTTAGAGAAGCTCTGGTTCTTACCCCATCTTGAGGATTACCGATTATGTTTTCAGTTGGATGATCCTTTAAGAATGTGGAGGTGCTTGGAAAATCAGGGTGCTGCACTTGCTGCTCTTGCAGTGTCTCAATTGAAGGATCTTCATCTTCTTCACTCTTGTTGGGTATTCCTTCCTTTGGTTCATCCTTGACTCTAGATGTTCCAGCATTGGTTGAATCCTTGGGGGCTTCTCCTGCATCCACAATTTGAGTAGTTAGTTTTAGTTCAGATTCATCAAAAATTACATGAGGACTTTCTTCAACAACTAAAGTCCGTTTATTGAACACTCGATAAGCTCTAGAATTAAGTGCATAACCTAGGAAGGTTCCCTTGTCACTTTTCTCATCAAACTCACCTAGGTTGGACTTACCATTGTTCAGGATGAAACATGAGCAACCAAAGGGTTTAAGATGGGAAATATTCGGTTTCTTACCTTTGTAGAGCTCATATGGAGTTTTCTTCAAAATGGGTTTTACCATTGCCCTGTTGATGATGCAACATGCTGTACTTACCGCCTCAGCCCAAAAGTATTTTGGTAGAGAGTTTTCACTTAACATGGTCCGTGCCATGTCTATCAATGTTCTATTTTTCCTCTCCACCACTCCATTTTGTTGGGGCGTCCTTGGTGATGAGAAGTAGTGTGTATACCCGTGCTCTTCACAGAAATTGCTGAACTCATGATTTTTAAATTCGCCACCATGATCACTTTGGATAGTGGTGATAAGGTAGCCTCTATCATTTTGGATTTTCCTGCAAAACACTTGAAATTCTATCAATGCATCATTTTTATTGGATAGAAATAACACCCAAGTGAATCTGGAATAATCATCAACAATCATAAAACCATATGATTTATCTCCTAGGCTAGATGTCCTAGTTGGGCCAAACAAATCGAGATGCAACAATTCCAAAGGCCGGGAGGTAGAAACAATGTTCTTATTTTTGAAGGATATGCGTGTTTGCTTGCCTTTTGTGCAAGCCTAAAAATTTTATCACTTTCAAACTTTAGTTTTGGCAAACCATTCACCAAGTCATGTTTAGACAACTTGGAGATAACTCCAAAACTAATATGACCCAGTCTTCGGTGCCATAACCATACATTGTCATGATTGTTAGCTACCAAACACACATCATCACAAGAGACATCATCAATATCAATGGTATATACATTGTTGCTCCTCTTGCCGATGAATCTGATTTCATTGGAGGTTTTATTTAAGACAAGGCAATGGGTTTCATCAAAAACAATCTTAAAGCCTTTGTCACATAGTTGGCTTATGCTCAGCAAGTTATGATTCAAACCTTTCACCAAAAGAACATTTTTAATCAAAGTTTCAGAATTCTTATCTATGTTGCCGATTCCAATTATTTTACCTTTGTCTTTTCCACCAAAAGTAACTGAGCCTCCATCCTTATCTTGCAGCATAGAGAACGCTTTCATGTCCCCTGTCATATTCCTTGAGCAGTCACTCTCCAAGTATCACTTGCTCCCCCTGGCTTCAAGACATATCTGCAAGAAGCAACATTCTCATGCAAGTGATTTTGGTACCTAGGCTAGTTTGGGTCCATAAGAGTTAGTCCAGTTCTGTGCATATCTTTTCTTGGTCCAGAAAACATGATTTCTTGGTGGACTTTGTTTGAACCAGCAATTTGCTATAACATGACCAAATCTACCACAATGATAACAGTTAACAGGTGCAAACTTTCTTTGAAATTATCGTGGTTTGGGTTGGACATGTTTTGGTTTAGAATTGGAACATGAAGCATGGTTGGTATCTTTTTCATGAACAAAGGATGTGGTGATCTTATGCTCAAAAGATTTTTTATTTTGAGGAGTGTATCCCAGTCCTTCCTTTTAAAAATTGACTTTAACTCCCAACAGATTGTCTAGATTTTGTTTGCCCTTTACAAATCTTGACAAGGTGGACTGAAGTTCAGCCACTTCTTTATCCAAACCCACATTTTTCTTTTCAAGATCCAAATTTGTGGATTTCAGAATTTTTTCTTCAGTTTTCATTTTTTCACACACTTTCTCCATTTCAAACATTTTGCAAGATAGCTCTTCTTTGGCTTTTTCACAATCTGAAATCGTTTGTACCAGACTTTCTTTTTCTTCTGTTGCCTCAAACCATTCCTGTTCCAATTTTTTAAACTTGACAAACATATCTTCATGTGACAAATCATCAATTTTTTTTGGAGAGTTTTATTTTCAGATCTGAATTTCTTGTATTTAGTATACGATTTTTCATATTCAGACTCCCATTATTCATTAGAAATAAAATCAGGGTCTGAATTTACCTCGGTTGAGTTATCCTCATGTGCCATGAGGCACAAGCTCTCCTCTAGCTCTTGTATCTCCTCATCGGATGGTTCGTCCTCTTCATCGCTCCACGTGGCGACCATGGCTTTGGGTTTTCTGAAATTATCTTTCTTGAATTTCTTCTTCAAATCTGGGCACTCTCTCCTCATGTGCCCGGGCTTCTTGCATTCGTAGCATATGATGCTACTCGGCTTGCTCGACTCACCCTTGGTTTGAGTGGGCTTCCTTTGCCCCTTTCTGAAGTTGCCTTGGAAATTTCTTTTCTTCCTCATAAATATTTTCACTTGGTGAGTGATCATAGCCAATTCTTCTTCTTCGTTGCTCCCATCACTAGATTCTTCTTCTTGAGAGTTGTCATCGAATTGATAAGCTCTCAATCCAATCACCTTCGTCTTCTTGATATCTTCCTCGACTGTCCTCTTCACATTTATCTCATAGGTCATGAGTGACCCTATGAGTTCATCGAGAGTAAGTGTGGACAGATTCTTGGAGGATTCAATGATGGTGGCTTTGGTGTGCCACACAGGAGGGAGGGATCTTAGCACTTTTCTTACGAGCTAAAAATTAGTGTAATCTTTCCCAAGACTTTTGAGACCATTCGTGATCTCAGTTAGCCTTGCGAACATCTCTGAAATTGTCTCTTCTGGCTTCATCTTGAAGAGCTCATAATCTCGGACCAGAAGGTTGGCCTTGGTCTCGTTGACCTCGGACGTCCCCTCATATATGAGCCATCGTTTTTCCCACATTTCTTTAATCGAGCTGCACATGGAAACACGAGAAAATTCGTTAGGGTGTATCGCACATTGCATAATATTCATAGCATTGAAATTGACAGTGCATTTCTTAATTTCTTCAGGTGTCCATTTTTCTTCATCATCCCCGAGTTTGTAAGGGCCCTTGTCCACAACTCTCTAAACTTCGTACTCTTGAGCCCTCAGAAAAACATGCATTCTATTTTCCAGTATGAGTAGTTTGAACCGTCAAAGAAGGGAGGACGGTTAATGGAGTGACCCTCGGGCATCATACCCTTGTTTGCCATTGATCTGGATCTCACTCTAGATCGTTAGATCTATGAAAGATAGACCCTTAGCTCTGATACCAATTGAAGTCCCGCGATCAATGACACCCAAGAGGGGGGGGGTGAATTGGGTGATGACAAAATTTAAGATCTTTTAACAAATTTAAGGTATGTAAAAAGAGCAACCAACAAACAAGAATGGATATGAAGAAATACAAGGTGAATCTGACTAAAGCAACCCCTATGGTAGTTCCTTGGCACTAGGCGGAGTCCGGGAATCCGAAGATTCTCTCACACAAGGTATTTTCCTCCCGACAGGATTGACCGTGTCGATCAGAAGCTACCTTTTCATATACCAAGAATCTTCCGTAAAAGGGTTAATACAGCTCGATCGAAGCAATGAAACTGGATAATGATGCAACAATCAAACAAGCTAGATCAGAACTGGAGGTAGGAGATACGGAACAAACCACAAGGAACACCACGATTTTTAGGTGGTTCGGATGCAACAACTGCAACCTATGTCCACCCCTCACCGACCGTGAGGATACACACACTATCTTGTAAAATGTTACAAGATCAAGTCACACACACACACTCGTGTGAGTTCAGAACTCCCACGAAAGTGCACAAGCACCGAATCACAAGGAAGGATGAAGAACAAAGAGATCACTCACACACACACACGGATCTTTGTAGATCCACACACACAGAGATGTTTGAATATTACAAGAACACAAAAATTAAAGCCCAGCAAGATTGGAATGAAAGACACAAAAGAAAACTTCAGATTCAAGCTCCCCCTTAGTTGATGAAGATGGTTTTGGAAGCAGCTTGATCTCCTCTTGGCTTGGGGTTGATCTGCTCCAGATGTTGCTTGAAGATGGATGAAGCTCTTTCTTCTCGGAGCACTGTTCACTGCTATAGTACTAGATCTTGAATCTCCCCTTGATAGCCTCCCTTGGCCTCCTTTGATTGATAAGGGTTGCAAGCCTCAATAAGATGTTTTTATAACTCTTGAATGGTCAAGAGACAAGTCAGGAACCAGATCTACAAATCATGGGAAGATTGGTGGCTTTGGGATTAAACAAATCCTTGAAGAGAGACTTTCCACGTTGTGAACAAAAAGTCAACAATAGGGGCTTTTCGAGGCTGGCGGTCGACCTGTGCATAGGGGCGGTCGACCGAAATTTTACAGGGAAATGGCCATTCGTTGTTGGAAGAATCGGTCGACTGCTAGAAGCTAGCGGTCGATCGCTGGCTGGTTTTTCTGCAAAAATTAAAAGGTTAGCTGGAGCAACCCGTATAAAATTAAAAGAAATAAATTTAGGTAAATTGAAATAAACTAAAAGATTAAGTGAACAAAAAAAAGGGTTGAAACAAGTAGAACAAAGCCCTGATGAAATTAACGCCTTGGAGCAAGGCGCTACTTTACAAGAAACGCCCTCACCTAAGGCGTGTTTTTGAGAAAGGATGCCCACACTTCAAGGCGTCAAATCTTAAACAACCAAAATTACATAAAAAGGCAAGTATTTGAAACGCGCTTTGCTTGGACGCGTTTCCACAAGAAACGACGCATGCCAAGGCGTCAATTTAAAATTCGACGCCCTAGAATAAGGTGTTAATTCCATTCCAGTTTCGTTCGAACCGGGAACTTATCCAGGGTAAGTTGATAACTATGAGAAAGAGTTCGAATGTAGTAATAACTCTATCATGGAAGTGTTACTTCCAATCACACACTAACCTTATTAGGATTTCCAGAATCCTATAAAAACCCTTGACTATCAAACCCTAAGCTATTTGGACGATCTGCTGCTGCTACGATACGTAAAGAACAACAGTTCTTCTTATCTCTTTTTATCATTACTTTCGGTTGCATGAAGAATTAATGATTCTTCATCTCTCCTTACAGGTTAAGAAGCCCTGATGTTCTGAAGAACAAGAGTTCTTCATCCGGGTAAAGTTATTCTCTTTACCTTCAGTTCTGGATGTGTAAGGTGAAGAAACTAATATCAGTTTCTTTTTTTTTTCTGTAGGACTTACAGCAAGTTGATCAGTGAAGAACAAGGATTCTTCAATCAAACGATCTCTTCATCTGCATCATCTTTGCTTGGTGCTGCTGTTAAGTTCGTAGAGGTTCAGAACCCGTCACGTTCATCTTCAGATTTTTATTATTAAGGTAGGATTTTCTCAGGGATTGTAGCCCAAACTAGCATATTAATATCTATAACATCATCCGTTAATACCTGCATATAGATTTCATGCGTTTCGGTTAGTTTCTAAAGAGTTTTGAAATAGACGCCCTTATCAAGGACGCTACATTAAAAGACACGACCACGACTAGGTCGTCAATCTAATATTTGACGCCCTGCACACGGACGTCAATTTCTCTTAATTAATAAACACCATGTTTAAAAATTATAGATCAATGCAAACATGATTCTAAATTAATGCATGGTCAATCTCTTGTAATCCTGCTATTTCTTATGGTACTGACCATATATCATGTTTTCCTGAAATTTCATTGTCTCGAAACTTGTGAATTAACGACCTTGTCCAGGTCGTCTTTTCTTGAACTGACGCCCCATACCAGGGCGCCTTCTATAAACTAACGCCCCTGTCCAGGGCGCGTTTCACTAAAATTTCCAGATTTATAATATTCTGCAAAACTAGAAATATTGAAAGGACGACTGCTGTACACGTCGTCAAATCTAATATAAACGCCCCTGATTAAGGCGTTAATTACATGAAAAATGACTTTACCAAAGTCGCTACTTTCTGCATTACTGATTTTTCCTGATTACTGTTATCCGAGGGATTCATTACATATATTTATATATATATAGGCACTATTACTCCACTCCGTGAGTATAGTCCCATGTTCTCTACGATGATTTATTGCATTACCCCTCAATTCTCATTGACATACAAGCTCTCCATTGGACATTCCGTTCCTTTGGACTAGCGAGTTAGTCATAGAGACCTCCGTAAGACTCCTCGCCGCCTTGGATTCCCTCAAGGCCGACTGAGCTGGTTGTACCCTAAAAACCCATTACACTATTGAATGCCATGTCACTCCAAAGAAACATGGTATACCGGCCCTTATGATATGCAAAGAGTATATCATGAGAATTCTTAATGGGATGATGATATCATGCCATTTGTTGATGTTCATGTGGACCTCAATTCTATAAAAAGAATGTCCATACTTGTTTGTCATGGTACCCGAGTTAAGGGGAACCTAATTCCACCTAGTTTCATCGATAAATTATGTTTATACCGTTATTATCGTCTCTCTATGTCCAATGTTATATTTTGGACTCCATTCTCTCAAAGTTATCCTACGTATCTACAAGCTTAAAATGTTAAAATTCCATATTGGCTACATATATATACAAGAGTGGATGTCAAAAATACATGATAAATGCCTGCGCATATAGGGCCCGATCTGGTCCTAGGAGGAGCACCCGAAAGTACTTGTGCCCATGGGAGTTGAATGATAAGGTATCTGGCATTATACCGAGTGCATGACTAGCTTGATTGGACATTCCACACAAATCTTGTATTTGACTCGTACTTGACTTGACATGACTTGCGTGACCCGAAAAAAAAAGGGTAATTACTTGCTTGCTTGATACATGATAGCCAAAGTTCTTGACATGACTTGCTAAAAAGTACTTGCTTGAATATCTGTTATCTTTTATTGAAAGCTCATGACTAGTTCATCTTGCTGTCTTATTGATAAATTCTCTCTCTATCTTGTCGTTTTATGCGAGCATGCATAGCTATAGTACATTCATGAAAAATGTAATTACTTAAACCCCTTGCTAAGAGCTTGAGATATAATTTCCTACTGAGCGTTCGCTCACTCCGTGTTTGTCCCTTACTTTTCAGGTAAGTCCGACGAAGAAGGTCAAACTGATGGGGAAAGTCAAGAGTGAAAGAGCTAGAGCTTTTCCAAGTGTCATCTAGTCTTTTTCCTATTTTCTTGAGTCAACTATGTACTTTTCCTTTTTAATTGAATAGAGTATTGGATTTGTAATAGTCTATCCATTATGAAATAAAGGATTGGGTTATCTTTCTATTTTTGCGCATCTCTGTTTTGGTGTCGAATACACTACTACTCTGATTGACATGATTGATATAAACTCGTCGCGCGTATCCGAGTATCTTCCGCGCTCGGGGCGTGACAGTTTTTGTGGTATCAGAGCCTAGGGTATTCAATTCCTAGGAAACCCAAGTCCAAGGATAGGTTTTAACCCTTTAACCAGTGAGATTGGGTAGAACCAAGGGTTAAAGTTAACATAGAATGCTAGTCTTTAAGATACAAATCACGTATTAATCTAGTTATTATAATTGTAGGATAATGGCTGCCGAAAGTGCTCAATGGCGCAACATGCAGCGTACACTGCAAGGCATGACTCAAGTGCTGCAACAAGTAACACAAGGAGGTGGACAACGAGCAGGAAGTCTCCACCAGACTTTCAAGAACATGAACCCGCCCAAGTTCACGGGTTCTACTGATCCAGATGACGCTGAACACTGGATTAGGGAAACAGAACGAATATTCCGTGTTATGCAATGCACGGATCAAGATAAGGACTTATTAGCTACTTTTCAGTTAGAAAGGGATGCTAGATGCTGGTGGGAATCAATAGAGGCTACTATAAATCAAGATCAGGTTTCGTGGGAGGAATTTGTTGAACACTTCAACGCAAAATATTTCTCGGACCGAGTTCAGGAAAAGAAGGCTGCAGAATTTGCTGTATTAAAGCAACGATCTTTGTCAGTGGTCGAGTATGAGGCCCAATTCTCTAGATTGTCTCGGTATGCTAAGCATCTAGTTAGCACCGAGAAAATGAAAGCTAGGAGGTTTCTTAATGGGCTCAGGCCCGAAGCTATTACTCAACTGGCGCCGATGGACATTCAAGTCTACTCGGAGATAGTACGCCGAGCTCAACTATTAGAAGATGCCACGGAACTGTCTGATAGGATTCGTGGTAAGGATAAGAAGGAACAAGTTACAGGTTCGGGTTCCTTTAAACCCAACTTCAAGAAAAGGCCTAGCAATGGAGGAGCATCCTCACAAGACCAAAAGTTCAAGAAGACCAAGCCCTTCTCTATCACCACTACCTCTTCAAATACAGTGTGCAAACATTGTGATAAAGCGGGTCATAGAGCAGAAGAATGCTAGAGGAAACTTGGAGCATGTCTCCATTGTGGGAGTCGTGAGCATCGGATTCCCGATTGCCCACTACTAAATAACCAAGCCGATGACGGAAAGCGCCCGGTAACCAAGAATGCTTGTCTTCATGCAATCAAGGAGACCGAGCAAGAAGAAGAAGGCGGCTTAGTGGAAGGTACATTGAAAGTTTGTTCCAAGAATGCATATGTCTTAATTGATACTGGTGCATCGCATTCTATTATTTCTAAGAAGTTTGCTGACCCATTACCCCTAGAACCGGAATGGATAAAGTTAGTTTTGTCTACTCCTCTGGATAATGAGACTGATATTACACATCATTACCAAAACTGCGAAGTATTGGTTCAGGGTAGAAATCTCCCTATTGATCTCATATGTTTAGATCTGAAAGAGTATGATGTTATACTAGGGGCAGATTGGTTATCCAAGTATCAGGCAACGGTTGATTGCCGCAATAGTAAGGTTACATTCAAGGAATTTCCAGAACTAATCTTGACTAGCCCTAAGAGTCGGAGCAAATCCCCTATTATTTCAGCTCTCCGAGCTAGCAAGCTCATCAGGAAAGGATGTGTATCTTTCCTTGCATTTGTCACAGTTAAAGAAGCTAAGGAAGCTAAGCTAGAAGACATTCCAATGGTACAAGAATTTCCGGACGTATTTCTGGAAGATTTGCCAGGATTACCCCCGCAAAGAGAAGTGGCCTTCACCATTGACTTAGTCCCTGGTGCTGGTCCGATTTCAAAGGCACCTTATAGGATGTCACCTGCTGAACTCAAGGAGTTAAAGGAGCAATTGAGGGAACTCATTAAGAAAGGATTCATTAGACCAAGTACTTCCCCGTGGGGAGCGCCTGTATTATTTGTAAAGAAGAAAGACGGATCCATGAGGTTATGCATTGACTATCGACAGTTGAATCATCTCACTATCAAGAACAAGTATCCACTGCCGAGAATCGATGAATTGTTTGATCAAATTTCAGGATCCAAGTACTTTTCCAAAATTGATCTTAGGTCAGGATATCACCAACTAAGAATCAAGGACGAGGATATTCATAAAACCGCATTCAGAAGCAGGTATGGCCATTATGAATTTGTTGTTATGCCTTTCGGACTAACGAATGCCCCTGCTGCCTTTATGCAGTTAATGAATAGTATATTTAGGCCTTATTTGGATTAATTCGTGGTTGTCTTTATTGATGATATATTGATTTATTCCAAGACTAAGGAAGAGCATGAGGAACATTTGAGGATTGCATTACAAATATTGAGGACAAACCAATTATATGCAAAACTTAGCAAGTGTGAATTCTGGCTTGAAGAAGTGACTTTTCTCGGACATGTTATATCAAAGGATGGCTTGTCTGTAGACCCATCAAAGGTTGAAGCTGTAAGGAACTGGGAAAGACCGACCAATGCTAGCGAGATCTGAAGTTTCTTAGGTCTTGCCGGCTATTACAGGCGATTCATCAAGGATTTCTCTAAAATCGCCGTGCCACTTACGAGGTTAACTCGCAAGGAGATCCGTTATGAATGGGATGAGGAATGTGAAAGAAGCTTCCAAACTCTCAAGGATCATCTTACTAAGGCTCCTATCTTAGCATTGCCAATTGAAGGAGAAAAGTTTGAGGTATACACTGATGCTTCTGGCATTGGCCTCGGGTGTGTTCTAATGCAACAAGGGAAGGTTATAGCCTACTCTTCTCGTCAATTAAAGAAGCATGAAGAAAACTACCCCGTCCATGACCTAGAATTGGCTGCGGTAGTATTTGCACTGAAGATATGGAGACATTATCTATATGGAGTGCAGTTTACTGTATACTCCGACCACAAGAGTCTCAAATATCTCTTTTCACAGAAGGAACTAAATATGAGGCAAAGACGATGGTTGGAATATCTCAAGGACTTCGACTTCAATATACAATATCATCCCGGAAAGGGTAATCATGTAGCAGATGCCCTTAGTCGAAAGCCGAGAGCACTGTTAGCCAATTGTATGATTCAAGAATGGAAGTTGCCGGAACAATTCTCTGAACTCAATATAAGCATGGACACGGACCCTAGATATGTCACATTATCTCATGTAAGCATACAGTCAGATTTATTGTCTGAAATACAAGCACTTCAGAATGATGATTCTACATTAGTAGAAATCAAGGGCAGATTAGAAGGACAATCGGATTTCCAATTAGCTTCTGATGGAAGATTAATGTTCAAGAATAGAACTTGTATACCGGACTGCCCAGAATTGAAGAAGAAGGTCTTAGATGAAGCTCATAGGTCAAGGTATACGATTCATCCAGGATCTACCAAAATGTACCAAGATGTAAAAAGAAATTTTTGGTGGCCCAACATGAAAAGAGAAATAGCGGACTACGTATCACGCTGTCTCACGTGCCAACAAGTCAAGGCGGAACACCAAAAGCCTGCTGGAAAACTACATCCTCTAGATATCCCTAAATGGAAGTGGGAGGATATTGGTATGGATTTCATCATGGGTTTATCTAAATCAAAAAGTGGACATGATGGAATATGGGTTATCATTGACCGATTGACTAAATCAGCGCATTTCTTGCCAATCAAGAGTCGATGGTCAGTTGATGTCTTAGTTGCACTATACATCAAGGAAATAGTCAGATTACATGGTATTCCTGTTTCAATCGTGTCTGACAGAGATCCCCGTTTTACTTCTCATTTTTGGAAAGGACTACAACAGTCGTTGGGAACGAGACTTAGCTTTAGTACAGCTTTTCATCCTCAAACGGATGGTCAGACCGAGAGAACCAATCAAGTAGTCGAAGATATGCTAAGAGCATGCATTACTGATTTTGATGGAAACTGGCATGATCACTTGCCTCTGGTCGAATTTGCATACAATAATAGCTACCAGGCAAGTATACAACTGGCACCTTTTGAAGCCTTATACGGAAGGAGTTGTCGATCACCCATATGCTGGGACGAAGTTGGAGAGAAACAACTGTTAGGTCCAGACATGGTAAGGGATACTACCGAGAAGATACGATTAATCAGAGAAAGACTACAAGTTGCTCAGTCTTGACAAAAGGCTTATGCCGACACGAGAAGAAGAGATCTTGAATTCCAAGTTGGAGATCATGTATTTCTCAAGATATCGCCTGGACGTGGAATACGAAGATTTGTTGTTAAGGGCAAGCTTACACCAAGATTTATCGGACCTTTTGAGATACTAGAAAGAGTTGGCGAGGTTGCTTATCGCATCGCATTATATCTATGTTGAGAAAGTATGTGCATGATCCATCACATATTATTGAGCATGGAAATCTGGTAATCCGGAAAGATCTCACATACGAGCAGAAGCCCATAAGAATACTAGATCGAGAAGTACGAACCCTAAGGAATAAGGTTATTCCCATGCTAAAAGTACAATGGAATAAGAATTCAGAACATGAAGCCACATGGGAGACCGAGGAATCTATGAGGAAGCGATTTCCAGAATTATTTTAGAAGGTATGAACTCTACACTCTCCATAAGTAAAAATATGCTATGAATTTGGGGACCAAATTCTTTTAAGTGGGGGAGGGTGTAGCAACCCGTATAAAATTAAAAGAAATAAATTTAGGTAAATTGAAATAAACTAAAAGATTAAGTGAACAAAAAAAAGGGTTGAAACAAGAAGAACAAAGCCCTGATGAAATTAACGCCTTGGAGCAAGGCGCTACTTTACAAGAAACGCCCTCACCTAAGGCGTGTTTTTGAGAAAGGACGCCCACACTTCAAGGCGTCAAATCTTAAATAACCAAAATTACATAAAAAGGCAAGTATTTGAAACGCCCTTTGCTTGGACGCGTTTCCACAAGAAACGACGCATGCCAAGGCGTCAATTTAAAATTCGACGCCCTAGAATAAGGCGTTAATTCCATTCCAGTTTCGTTCGAACCGGGAACTTATCCAGGGTAAGTTGATAACTATGAGAAAGAGTTCGAATGTAGTAATAACTCTATCATGGAAGTGTTACTTCCAATCAAACACTAACCTTATTAGGATTTCCAGAATCCTATAAAAACCCTTGACTATCAAACCCTAAGCTATTTGGACGATCTGCTGCTGCTACGGTACGTAAAGAACAGCAGTTCTTCTTATCTCTTTTTATCATTACTTTTGGTTGCATGAAGAATTAATGATTCTTCATCTCTCCTTACAGGTTAAGAAGCCCTGATGTTCTGAAGAACAAGAGTTCTTCATCCGGGTAAAGTTATTCTCTTTACCTTTAGTTCTGGATGTGTAAGGTGAAGAAACTAATATCAGTTTCTTTTTTTTTTCTGTAGGACTTACAGCAAGTTGATCAATGAAGAACAAGGATTCTTCAATCAAACGATCTCTTCATCTGCATCATCCTTGCTTGGTGCTGCTGTTAAGTTCATAGAGGTTCAGAACCCGTCACGTTCATCTTCAGATTTTTATTATTAAGGTAGGATTTTCTCAGGGATTGTAGCCCAAACTAGCATATTAATATCTATAACATCATCCGTTAATACTTGCATATAGATTTCATGCGTTTCAGTTAGTTTCTAAAGAGTTTTGAAATAGACGCCCTTATCAAGGACGCTACATTAAAAGACACGACCACGACTAGGTCGTCAATTTAATATTTGACGCCCTGCACATGGACGTCAATTTCTCTTAATTAATAAACACCATGTTTAAAAATTATAGATCAATACAAACATGATTCTAAATTAATGCATGGTCAATCTCTTGTAATCCTGCTATTTCTTATGGTATTGACCATATATCATGTTTTCCTGAAATTTCATTGTCTCGAAACTTGTGAATTAACGACCTTGTCCAGGTCGTCTTTTCTTGAACTGACGCCCTATACCAGGGCACCTTCTGTAAACTAACGCCCCTGTCCAGGGCGCGTTTCACTAAAATTTCCAGATTTATAATATTCTGCAAAACTAGAAATATTGAAAGGACGACTACTGTACACGTCGTCAAATCTAATATAAACACCCCTGATTAAGGCGTTAATTACATGAAAAATGACTTTACCAAAGTCGCTACTTTCTGCATTACTGATTTTTCCTGATTACTGTTATCCGAGGGATTCATTACATATATTTATATATATATAGGCACTATTACTCCACTCCGTGAGTATAGTCCCATGTTCTCTACGATGATTTATCGCATTACCCCTCAATTCTCATTGACATACAAGCTCTCTATTGGACATTCTGTTCCTTTGGACTAGCGAGTTAGTCATAGAGACCTCCGTAAGACTCCTCGCCGTCTTGGATTCCCTCAAGGCCGACTAAGCTAGTTGTACCCTAGAAACCCATTACACTATTGAATGCCATGTCACTCCAAAGAAACATGGTATACCGGCCCTTATGATATGCAAAGAGTATATCATGAGAATTCTTAATGGGATGATGATATCATGCCATTTGTTGATGTTCATGTGGACCTCAATTCTATAAAAAGAATGTCTATACTTATTTGTCATGGTACCCGAGTTAAGGGGAACCTAATTCCACCTAGTTTCATCGATAAATTGTGTTTATACCGTTATTATCGCCTCTCTATGTCCAATGTTATATTTTGGACTCCATTCTCTCAAAGTTATCCTACGTATCTACAAGCTTAAAATGTTGAAATTCCATATTGGCTACATATATATACAAGAGTGGATGTCAAAAATACATGATAAATGCCTGCGCATATAGGGCCCGATCTGGTCCTGAGAGGAGCACCCGAAAGTACTTGTGCCCATGGGAGTTGAATGATAAGGTATCTGGCATTATACCGAGTGCATGACTAGCTTGATTGGACATTCCACACAAATCTTGTACTTGACTCGTACTTGACTTGACATGACTTGCGTGACTCGAAAAAAAAAGGGTAATTACTTGCTTGCTTGATACATGATAGCCAAAGTTCTTGACATGACTTGCTAAAAAGTACTTGCTTGAATATCTATTATCTTTTCTTGAAAGCTCATGACTAGTTCATCTTGCTGTCTTATTGATAAATTCTCTCTCTATCTTGTCGTTTTATGCGAGCATGCATAGCTATAGTACATTCATGAAAAATGTAATTACTTAAACCCCTTGCTAAGCGCTTGAGATATAATTTCCTACTGCGCGTTCGCTCACTCTGTGTTTGTCCCTTACTTTTCAGGTAAGTCCGACGAAGAAGGTCAAACTGATGGGGAAAGTCAAGAGTGAAAGAGCTAGAGCTTTTCCAAGTGTCATCTAGTCTTTTTCCTATTTTCTTGAGTCAACTATGTACTTTTCCTTTTTAATTGAATAGAGTATTGGATTTGTAATAGTCTATCCATTATGAAATAAAGGATTGGGTTATCTTTCTATTTTTGCGCATCTCTATTTTGGTGTCGAATACACTACTACTCTGATTGACATGATTGATATAAACTCGTCGCGCATATCCGAGTATCTTCCGCGCTCGGGGCGTGACATTAGCCAATCAAGTATAATATATGAACGAACAGTTTATGGCTACCTTGTTCCAATCAAGGTCAGTGGTTTTAAGCTTAGCCTGGGTTGTTTAGAACCCAAAACAAGGATTTATGCATTTGGATGGGTTTAAACACTTAAGCTTATTAAATGGTGAAGTGGGCTTTGAAAGCGTGTTGAATTCAAACTTGATAGTAGAAACATAGCACGTGATAAAACATATAACCATGGGTTTTGTGATCATCAAAATCACTTGGATAACCTCAACAGGTCGCTTCTTATCCCCTTCTCGACTCGAGCCCGTTTTGCCGCGGCAAGCGCTGAGGACTTCCTCGCACTCCACGTGACGCAGGGCTAGGGTCACCAGATCGGGGAGAGGGGGGATGGAGGACTAGTTCTCGTCGGAGATTCTCATCGTGGGTGCCTCCAGTCAATGCGGTGATGGCTGAGGCGACATCCAAGCTAGGGATACGTAGGGCTTCTGATTTAAATCAGTTGATATAAGCTCGAAGCTTTTCTCCCTGTGCCTGCTTTAGCGCCAACATCCCTGCAACTAACCTTGGAGGGCTACTGCCGGTGAAGCTTTCTTTAAATACTCGCCCGAACTACCTGAAGTCATGAATACTGTCGGGGGCGAGTGATCGGAACCAGGCTTGAGCCCCCTGGACCAAGGTGGTCATGAACGCTCGGCTCTTGATAGCATTGGAAGCCCCGTGCAGGGTCATCAGGGTGTCGAAGCTATCGTAGTGGTCGGTCGGGTCTCCCTGGCCGTCATATGACTTGAAGGTTGGCAGTGAGAGTTTGGGGGAGATCTCAGCCTTCAAGATTTGGTCAGAGAACGGGGATTGCTCCTCGTCCTCCTTGGTGGAAGTCTTCTGTAAGGCGCGGAGGGCGCGCTCTTGTTCCATGAAACGTCGTTCAAAGTCTCGCAGTTGGTGGGATAACTCCGGTTGCCGTTGGGCCGAGGGACTATGAGGGCGTTCTTGCTGGCTGCCTCGTCGTCCCTCGAGGGCATCGGTCTCCGGGAGCTACTGGCGCATCCCAGGCCTTTCTCTCCTTGAGGTGGAGGAGGCTTCTTGCTCTAGAGGAGGGGCGTGCGAAGGTCCTCCCGACCTATTGCGTATAAGCCATCGTCCCTGGAGGGTGAAGCGGCCCCCGGTTGTTTGTTGGGAAGCTTCTCCACGGGGGGGGGGGGATTTCCCGGGGAAGTCGTGACTTCTCCTCCCTAGCCGCCTGGGTCCTCATTACACTACATGGAAAATAGGTTATTCCGACGTCCATTTTTCGTCGCAAATACGTCGAAAATACGTCGCAAAGTGAAATTTTGACGTATTTCATACGTATTTGCGATAGAATATGGACGTCGAAAAGCTTACGTCGTAAATTTTTGACGTATTACAATAGCGTCGCCAATTTGTCCGAAATTTTACCGACGAAACTATATCGTCGAAGTTATGGCGGCTATTTATGTCGGTAATTAATAATATGGAAATTAATTAATCATTGCGACGGAACATAATTTAGTTGAAAATATGTCTAAAATTTTCGACGTATTTTCGACTAAAACTTATTCTGTTGGAAAACAATGGGCCATAATATTTTTGACAAGCCGGAAATTACCGACGTATTTGCGACCGAAACATTATGTCGTCGCAAACCTTTGGGTTAAATTAGTTTCGACGAAAGTTATTTTGGTCAGAAATACGTCGTTAATTTTTGACGTATTTCAATTGGATAAGTAATACATTGGAAACATGTGGGTCAAATTAGTTCCGACGAACTGTTAATGTGCCGAAAATACGTTGTTAAATTTGGACGTATTTGAGACGGATAATTAATACGTCGGAACTAATGTGGATCAAATTAGTTCCGACGAACCTACCTTGGGTCGAAAATACGTCGTTAATGTTCGACGTATTTGAGACGGATAATTAATACGTCGGAACTCATGTGGCTCAAATTAGATCCGACAAACTTTTAGTTGGTCGAAAATACGTCTGAACCCTTCGACCTATTTGCGCTGGAAAATAAATACGTCAGGAAATAAGTGCGTGAAATTAGTTCCGACGAATTGTTAGTTGGTCGAAATTCCATCGAAAACTTTCTCCACATTTTTTTATATATTTTAAAATTTTAAAAACCTATTTAAAGGTACAATTATACCCCACAATCGACACAACTCAACATAAAAAACGTAATAAACAACATATACAACACAATAGGATAAAATCATATTGTAAATTACAATAAAGAACGTCCACAACACATAAATCTTGGAATAAAAAAAGTCACAGTTACATTAATTGAAATGTATAATTTTTTCACAATATCATTAAAAAAATCAAGAGATATCCGCTGCATCATCCTCATTTGTCATTCGTAGCATCTCCACCATCACTGGCTGCATGAGGATCCTACATCACAAAAAATTAATAATAAATAGATTTAAATAAATATAATTTTTAATAAGTCTAGTTAAATATCTTTTTTATTTTATAAATTTGAAAGTAGATAACATGAAGATGATTTCTTTCACTCTCAAAGTTGAATTATTTGAACTAAGTAGTAATGTTATTGTTGTGCCCTGTGGTTTTGATGATGTCTAACACTATGAATCATATTATGATCATGATTTTTTATATCATGAATTTGATATGTGCTGGATAATGTCCATATGTTTTCTAATGTCTTGAACAACATTTTCATATGAAGGCTTGAAGAGTTGTAATGTCAATGCTATGAATGCTTGAACTGTTATGTCTGCATGCTTGAAGAATGTCTATTTAAAGAACTGTAATATCTGAAGAATTCAGGTAAGCATAAGCATGGCAGTGTCACACCAGCCCTAGAAGCAACTTTATAGAAGAAGCCTCCAATTGCTGAAGAAACAAGCTGATATATCGCCTTAAGATAGACTTTGTACCCGCTGAAGAATAAGGGTGAAAAATATCCCTTAAGGCTGACAAATGTGCATTACGAGTGACAGATACTACCTTAAGGGTAACAAATAGATGGACTAGGTGAATAATAGGCAACAGTGGTGACAAATAGCAGTTCAAAGGTGAATAATAGGCAGCAGGTGCGAAATAGCTGGAAACCAAGCACCTCAAGCCGACTCAAAAGGGCTTACAAGTCGACTTCTAACAGAAGAATTCATAGAATGAAAGAAGACTTTTTAGTTGCAGATTAAGGGTGAAAATGGGTGGACAAAGCAGACAAATGGCTGTATAGCAGTGTCAATTGGCTGTTCAGTGGTGTAAAGTTGCTCATGGCTATGACATTTGAAGAATGATCAAACTGGTTGAAGAGAATGATTTTCCATGTGGTTCCCCGCTTCCCCATGATGATTCTGGAGAATCATTAAGCATCAAACGACCCTGATGATCCTTCTTTAAAGTCAAGAAACTGACTTGGACTTCAGTTCTCCTAGCCTTTAATGGTGAAATCATTGAACATGGCACCGTGTTCTTATTGGGTTTAGTTGAAGCTGAACTCCAATCATACAACATTCTGCTATGGCTATTTGAATGACTTATGGAGCCATGGCTTACATATAAATCTGTGACCACTGTGTCCATTGTGCTTGATATTTTACCTTTTGTTTTGTTCTTTCTTGTTTTAGTTCGATTTGTGTTCGTTGCCTTGCACTGCCCGGCGCACTCAAGGTGTTTGCTCACAGGTACTATCAGTGTGTTACTCTGGGTAACCAGAGTGTGTGGAGGTGTTTCCTCCGTCGTCCCCTTTGTGGTATCAGAGGAAGGAGGAAGGGAGATCTTGATCTCCAGGTTGTGGGTAACTTGGTGTTGCTCATGGGGTTCCCTCTGTGCTTCAGAGGAAGAGAGGACTGGTCCTCTGGTTGTGGGTAACTGGGTGTTACTCACGGTTCCTTCTAATTTGATCAGAAGAAGAGAGGAGAGTGTTCTTCTAGGTCAAGCTGTAAGTCATTATTTGTTTGTAGATTAAGTTTGCGGTTATTGTTGTTGCAAGGGGAAGCCACACTCATGTTTGAGTGTGGGGTGGACGTAGATCTGCGTGGTAGATCGAATCACCTAAAAATTCTGTGTGCCATGATTTGTATTGGTGTGATTGGCCCTTATCATCTTCCTCCATTCATAGGTTTGCGTATGAACAGATCTTCCCTATATGCTAAGTGGTTGTATTGCAGTCTGTTAGATCTGTTTGATCTGAGTGGATTCTGTGAGATAGCATTCTCTTAGTGCATTCTTGTCACTTTCATTTATATTGTTCTCACAGATATCATATGAGCTCGTGGTTTGATAGCTGAGTGTTAAATTGTCTTAGGCTTAAAAATTGAAGTTAAAAAATTTATACGATCTATTCACCCCCCCTCTAGATCCTGCTGCGCACACATATTCATATACTTGCTTCCGGCTTTGCCTATAGAGCACGCAACATTGGTATCACAGATACTCCTCTATTATAACTCTAAAGTCTACGAAATTAAAAATTAAATTAATTACTCACATGAGAGGGCTGTGGTGTGCTCGAGGGTGCTCCTTGAGTCAAAATCCCCGCCTGGGCCAGGAGGGTAGCAACCACCTGAGTAAAGCGTGCCTCCATGCGTTCCTCGATGCGGTCTACCGCATGTTCGATGATGGATGTAATCTGGCCCGTAGAAATGCCAATGGAGGGAGTAGAGAAGGAACTGCTACCGGGGCAGGACGAAGCTGAGCCTGGACAAGATGCTAGAATCGGGCTGGTGTCCAAGCTCTGCCCAAAACCGTATACTCGTCCTTTCTTTGGTGGGCCGGCTGCTACTACCCATGCCTCAGGATCTAGTTGCGGCCGCTGCGTCTCCTCGTCCTTATACTTTTCAGTCATATGCCTGTCATATGACTCCTGCAAATTGAATAAAAAATATTATAAATATCATATTAATTAATCATATTTAAAAATAGAAATATAAAAGAAATGTGTATGTATATAATCTTACCACTACCGAGCGAGCTCTCTCGCTCACATGCTGATCCGTCCCCTTCTTTTGGTGAACTGTAGCAAATAAATTACGGTATGAGATCGTACCACCCCTATTCTTTTCCTGTTATACATGTTATAGAGAATAAATGGGGGCATATAAGAAATAAAATATAATAAAATTAAGATGATTACTTACCAATCTCTCCTTCTGGGTCGCGAATGAAGCAGATCCAGAAGATGCACGTCTGGATGTAACACACGTGCGGCTTTGGCTTTTGTAGATTTGGCCATCCAATTAGGCTCGGACCATCTATCACAGAGGTCCTCCCAGTGCTCCCTCCTCCTTTATGCGGGGCCGTGTGCCTTCCAAAGGCCACTGTCCTCTCTCCCCCCGGCTAGAGCCTTGGCACGGTCCCGAAAGCTGTGTAATTGATGATTATAATGTACAGTTCCTGTGGCCTCCCATGCACGTCGAGCTCGTCCGGCGTCAGCTTGCCTCACAAACTGATATCCTTGCTATCAAGAATTCAAATTTTATAAGTTAGTCGATTGAAATTACGGAGTTGGAAAATATGTAATTTAAAAGATTAAATCGTATACCAGGAACACGTCATACAATCGATCGCAGATATCTTGAGGAAACTTTCGAAATGACTTATATGGGCCAGTCACATGTCGCTCAATAATGTTGGTAATAAAACGAGAAGCGTCACTGGGCTCTACTTTATCCCTGTAATTACAAATGTTAAAATGATAGCCAACAATTATATGTATAGTTGATGGATAGATAACGAACATAATTCATGAGTTTAAATATTTACCCAGAGACCCAACATGACTTGCGTCCCTCTTGCAACACCACCTGCTCGCCCTCGTGATGGCTAACAGCATCGTCTGCCTGTTGTGTGCCCGGGTGGGCAGACGAGCCAACTATCACAGGTGGTGTGCCCGACGTACCTGTTACAAGTAAAATAGAAGTAGTTAATCAGAATTTAGCTCATTATAAAAAAAATTCAACAAGTAAACAGATATAATTCTTATCATTTAACTAAGAATTTAAATAAACATAGTAATAGAATGTGATGGAAGTGGTGTACTCTGTAGACATGGTGTAGAGGCACTCAAACCTGTAAACATAAAATATCGTGAGCAAAATAAAGTGCATATTCACTACTCATTTATCTAAGAATTTAAATAAACATACCTGCAGTTGTTGGCGTGGGCGGTGCACTCTGTGTACCTGGTGCGGAGACATAAAATATCGTGAGCAAAATAAAGTGCATATTCACTACTCATTTATCTAAGTGATGTATGAAAGGATAGGATATAGAGGGGTGGTGAATATATCCCCCGATTAAAAACTATGCCCAAATTAAAATAAAAAATCCGGCACTACCCAATTTTAAAATAGAATGAACAATATGTTAACAAGAGTTTGCATAGAACATACGTCAAACACTTAAGCACTTAAGCTAATGTTTCTGTTGATACCTATTTTTCACCCTTAAGAGAGTATATGTCACCCATAGCAGTCTATTTGTCAGTCTTATGTGTGCATTTGTCATCCTTAGCTTTTTCTGCTGGCGGGTAAACATAAGTGGACTTCCCCTTCATGCAGCTTCAACACTTCACACATATTCAGTGCTACAACCTATTTTTCACCCTTAGAGAGATATTTGTCAACCTTACCTCCCTATTTGTCACCACTAATGAGTCATTTGTCTGCCTTATCTTCCTGCCTTCCCTTGTATGAATCTTAATAGATTTGTTCACTATTTCTAAAGAATTCAGACTTTGACTGCACAGACTTGGGTTGACCATTGTCTTAGCTCCATTGACTGTGCGTTGACTACGTTACCACGTTGACTTTTCTTCGTTTCTTGAGAAAATAACTGGCTTTCAGCCTGTTCTATGTGCAACTATCAACCTGTTCTTTGTGCAATTTAGAAGTAAACTACACACACAAAATCATTATAGCTCCATGGATGATTCTACATCAACAAAACACATTGACTATCCACATGAAGAGTATACATGAATCTAAATTTTGACAGCATCAAAACATGGAGCCGAAACACTAAGGATTTAAATAAACATACCCGTAACAGTTGGTGGGGGCGGTGCACTCTGTGTACCTGGTGCAGAGACATAAAATATCGTGAGCAAAACAAAGTGATAAGTCACTACTCATTCATGAATGATCTTAAATAAACATACCCGCAGCACGTGGTGGGGTCAGTGTACTCTGTGTACCTGGTGCAGAGACATAAACTCTCATTACCAAAATAAAGTGCATATTCACTACTCATTTATCTAAGAATTTAAATAAATATATCAGTAGCAGGTGGTGGGGGCATTGTAATCTATGTACCGGGTGCAGAGACATAAACTATCATTACCAAAATAAAGTGCATATTCACTACTCATTTATCTAAGAATTTAAATAAAGAAACCCACAGCAGGTGGTGGGGGCGGTGTAATCTGTGTTCCTGGTGTAGAGACACAAACTATCATTACCAAAATAAAGTGCATATTCACTACTCATTTATCTAAGAAATTAAATAAACAGACCCATAGCACGTGGTGGGGGCGGTGTACTCTGTGTACCTGGAGCAGAGACATAAAATATCATTACAAAAATAAAGTGCATATATTCACT
Source organism: Amorphophallus konjac (assembly GCA_022559845.1). Lineage (NCBI taxonomy): Eukaryota > Viridiplantae > Streptophyta > Magnoliopsida > Alismatales > Araceae > Amorphophallus > Amorphophallus konjac. The sequence goes on along the minus strand of CM040120.1, from coordinate 283,669,342 downwards.
ACTCATTTATCTAAGAATTTAAATAAACACACCGGTAGAACCCCTCCCGGAACCACCTCTCCTCGAAGATCCGATACGACCTCGAACCATCTAATTATTGACAACAATTAAAGTAGTACATATTAGTCCAGAACTAATTACGAGGAGAGGTGGTAAGTAATAATGATAAGAAGTGTATATATGTTAAATTTCTTACAAAATATTCAATCATGTTGTGCATCCCTAGTTTTGATGATGACAATCCACAAATCATTGAGATACTCACTTAAACATGAGTAGAAATGTTCTCCAATTTATGAATCAAGAAGAACTTCATTCTTCCATGAATCTAGGTACTGATGACATTGCAGGCAGTGGTAAAGTGATATTCACTCCAAGGGCTTCACTGATCAACAATTTGAGGAAGAGATTGAGCGTCTTGATGCATGAAGCTTCAAGTCTGCACATCGGTAGCCAGTGCATGCATTATCTAGCAAGTCTATACACTGGCACTGTTAAGTCTGTACAATCCATCGCCTTCAGATTTACCAAGTCTATACAACCTGCCTTCATGTTCAAAGTCTATATATCGACGTTGGGCATCAAAGTCTATACACTGCTCACCATCTCATTAAGCGTCTCACACTTGCAACTCTATACATCGCTGTTGAACTAAAGCCTATACAGCCGTTTCTTGAGCCAAAGTCTGTACATCGCTTGCATCTTCAAAGTCTACACATCCACAGTTGAACTCAAAGTCTGTACAGCGTCAGCAACACTACTGCGTCTCATTTTTCCAAGTCTATACATTTGGCAGCTGAACTTTAAAGTCTGCACATTGTGCTTTGAAGCTTTTCAAGTCTGTACAGCCATCCGTCTATTCTACCATCTCAATTAAGCCTTGAAGCTTATACAGTGCACCATCTCTTTTAGCGTCTCATGTTGCGTCTCCTGAAAGTCTATACAATGCTACATGCGTTTCTTCAAAGTCTGTACAGTCTCCACAGAATCTTCAAAGTCTATACACTCGTCTTCAAGTGAGCAAGTATGTGCATTGGTTCAAGCCATTCAAAGTCTGTACACTGGCGATACTGTACGGGAAGCAAGTCTGTACATCATGGGCTTCTGGCCTTCATTCGAAGTCTATACACTGGACGTTTGAAGTTTGTACACTGGGCTGCTCAAAGGCTCACAAAGTCTATACATCGTGGCCTTGAACTCTCAAGTCTATACACTGGCCGTTGCCATGCGAAGCTCAAAGTCTGTACACTCAGTTGCAGGCAGCAGTAAAGTCTGTACATTGGCGTGCTTAACAATACACAAGTATATACATTCGTTGCGTGAGGCCTGTCAAAGCCTGGATAGAACCTACAGAAACTAATTCCGATCTGAAGGCCTAAAAATCTGGAAAGAAGTTGAAGATGGCATGTGGATAAAGGCGTGGAAGAATCTTCTGCTCGATCTGTTGCTGCATCTGTGGAAGACTTAGTCAACCCTGCAAATCGGATTGAAGGAGCTAAACAGTTTTCTGTTCTAAAAACCCGCAGAGAATCTAAGCACTAATTTTTGAATGGCTCAAGCTTTGTTTCGCGCCAACTTTTGAAGGAAAGAAAGAGTGGAGGAAATAGTATCTAAAAGAGAAGAAAGCAGGTCGTGATCAAGCCGAAGTGTGCAGTCTTTGTAGCCACAAGAAGATCTGCTACTGAAGATAATGGGGATCCAGCTGTGCAAGGGCTCAACCACCTGAAGGCTGCCCAGCTCAGAGATCGTGATCTCAATGCGCCAGCAGCCCTATGCACTTGGATTTGTCAAAACTCTGAAATCTCATATCTTCAGTTTAATGGTTCCTTATTTTTCTTAAATCAACCATTTCTTCTGATTGCATCAAGCTGTGAGGCAGCAGTGTCAAGCTGTAAGTCAGCGTGTGTGCAAGCTGTGTGTCAGCGTGTGTACAAGCTATGAGGCAGCAGTGTTGATTGAGACAAGGGTCTCTTGGTAGTGAAGCCTCACTCAAGTTGAGTGAGGGGTGGATGTAAGTCTCGTGTAGAGACTGAACCACCTAAAAAGATCATCTTGCATGTGTGATGATTCTTGGTGTGACTGCTCTTGTTGCATATTAGTCTATAACCTTGATGCTTAAGTAGCTAGATCATATTGAGACTCTAGTGTGCTGCATTAACTCTAGCAATAGTTCAAATAAAGTTGGAATAAATTGAAAAAGGGGGAAAGATCTATTCACCCCCCCTCTAGATCTATTCAATCCTCACACAACACGTGGTATCAGAGCCTGGCTCTCCAATATGTGGTCTAACAACCAGGAGAGAACAGGAGGATTGATGTCTAAGGGTCTGACAGCTGAGGGACACTCAGTGAGCAGACCACCATACTTTGATGGAAATGACTACTCATACTGGAAAAATCATATGCAGGTATTTCTAAGGGCTCAAGATCATGAAATGTGGAAAGTAGTAAGTCGCGGCCCCTATGAGCTCCCTGAAGATGAGGACTCGTGGACGAGAGAACAGATTCGAAAATCAACTATCAACTGGGGCGCAATGAATGTAATGCAGTGTGCACTACATCCCACGGAGTTCTCAAGAGTCTCTCAATGCACAATCGCGAAAGCCATGTGGGACAGGCTGGAAGTCATATACGAAGGTACATCTGAGGTAAGAGAAACTAAAGCCAACATGTTAATCTCAGAGTATGAAATGTTCAAGATGAAAACTGATGAAAGCATCTCTGAAATGTATGCAAGATTGATGCAATTGACTAACAGCTTGAAAAGTCTAGGTAAGACTTACACAGATCAAGAATTGGTAAGAAAAATTCTCAGGTCTCTTACTCCTGTGTGGCATACCAAAGCCACGGTCATTGAAGATACAAAAGACCTCACCACTATGACAGTGGACCAGCTAATTGGATCCTTAATGACGTACGAGATCAATCTCAAGAGAAGTGAAAACGAGGACAAAAAGAAAAGGCCAGTAGCCTTGAAAGCCAGCCCAAGCAAATGTGAATCCTCTGAGACAAGTGAGTCCTCAAGCACTGAGGAAGACAACGGTGAGTTTGCTATGCTAACCCGAAAGTTCAGGAAGTTTCTTCGAAGAGAAGGTAAGGGATTCAACAATAAGAAGGGAATGGTAAGAATGTTTTCTCAGCACAAGTTTGATCAACCCAAGAAATCCTCTAACAAAGTAGTTTGCTATAACTGCAGGAAACCAGGTCACATGAAGGCTGAATGCCCTAAGGCCTCCAAATGCATGACCTCTAAGTGGAGAGGGAAGAAGCCTAAGGCTATGGTAAGTACCTGGAGCGAAGAAGAAGAAGACAGTGAGGAAGAGATGTCATCCGATGAAGATGAAGGGAAATTGTGTCTCATGGCAGAAGGAGAAAGTGAAGATCTTGAGGTAACTTCTCCTTTCAAGCATTTCTCTGTTTCAGATTGGGAAGACGCATACACTGAATTATTAGATCGGTATGATTTAATCAGAAAAGAGAATAAAAGCCTGAAAAAGAAAATCAACAGCATAAGTCACGATACTAGCTCAATCAACAAGTGCGCTGACTTAGAACTAGAGATCGCCAATCTGCACAAAAAATTGAGTGAACATGAATTAGATGAAAACACGTTTAAATCTCAGGAAGAAGAAAATGAATTATTGAGGAAAACAATTGATGAACTGAAGTTAAAAGTGCAAAGCTGTGAACATGAGACAAAATTGACCAATGAAAAGGCTAACGCGATGAAGGAAGAAAATAACAAACTTCTGGAGGAAATCAAAAGAAATCAGAAAGCATTGGAAGACAAACAAGAGAGTCTAGAGAAAATGGTAAGAGGAGAAGAAAACTTGAATGCCATGCTCGGAACAAAAGTAAATTATCGAAAGGAAGGTTTGGGGTATAATCCTAATGCCAAAAACAAATTTCAAATGAAAACTATTACCTTTGTGGCCGGAGCAGATCCTAAAGGAAAGAGACCTCTTATAAACATGTATGAAGTTGAAGAGTCAAGTGACACAAATGCAAGAGAAAAAGATTCTAACAAAAATGACTTGGAAGACTCGAGGGTAAAAGGCCAAAACTCTCAAAAGCTCTTCTTGAAACAAGGCCAATCATCTAATAAGGAAACAAACTCAATCAAGTCATTCAAAGCAAGAAATAAAGAGTTTTGGAATCAAGAAAGTCGGCTCAGAAACCCCCCCGAGCCGACCACAGGCAAAGCCAGACGAAATGCTGAATTCTGGCAGAACCGAAGTCGACCACGACCCCCTCAGATGTCTACCACAGCCAGTAACAGAAAGTGGGAAAACCACTGGGATGTCAGAGGCCGACACCCAGGGCTCCATAAGCCGACCACGGCTTCTAACAACAACCATGCTCCAGTAAGCAGAAATCAGAATTGGCTCTGACCCACAAGATCCACCAATCAAATATGGATTCCTAAATCTTTCTTAAAATATTTGAGTGACCTTACTAGACATATTGAACTCAAGAGCAGTTGGGTTCCAAAAATCTTCACATGATGTGTCATGCAGAATGTTTAGCGGCCGTCCACAACAAATGGTATCTTGATAGTGGCTGCTCGAGACACATGACCGGAGACAAGAAGAAGTTTTATCAGCTGATTAAAAAGGATGGTGGACACGTAACCTTTGGTGGAAACAACAAAGGTAAAATCGTCGGCACAGGTAAGATAGGTAAGAAGCCTTCAAATTGTATTGAGAATGTGTTATTGGTATATGGCTTAGAGCATAATTTACTGAGCATTAGCCAACTATGTGATAAGGGACACAAGGTGATATTTGACTCGAAAAGCTGCAAAATAATGGAACCTAATTCAGATCTAGTAAAATTCTTAGGCAAAAGAGTGAACAATGTTTACATGATAGACTTAAATGATCATGTTCATTCTAACTTGTGTCTGACTGCTAAAAAGGATGATCTGATCTGGTTATGGCACCGCAGGTTAGGACATGTCAGCTTTAGAGTTTTGCATAAATTGGTTAAAAAGAACATGGTCAGAGGGCTGCCTGAAATTACCTTTAGTCAAAACATCAAACTATGTGTTGCATGCGCCCAAGGAAAGCAAACTAGAAAAACCTTCAAAAGCAAAATTGAAAACCAGTCCTCTAAACCACTAGAATTAGTGCATATGGACCTATTTGGGCCAACAAGAACAGCAAGCATCAGTGGGAAGAGATATGGCTATGTGTTAGTAGATGATTTTTCAAGATTTACTTGGGTGTTTTTCTTATCCCAAAAGAATGATGCATTTCATGAATTTCAGGCCTTCTACAAAAGATTGAAACAGGATGGTAAGTTCAAAATATGCTCAACCTTATCTGACCATGGCGGAGAATTCGAGAATTCTGAATTTGATACATTTTGCAGGAGCAAAGGAATAACGCACAGATTCTCAGCACCCCGAACGCCAGAACAAAATGGGGTGGTGGAAAGAAGGAATCGAACTCTGGTAGAGATGGCGAGAACAATGTTGGCAGAAGGGAACCTTCCAAGAAAATACTGGGCAGAAGCAGTTAACGCCGCATGCTACATTGTGAATCGTGCAATGGTAAGACCATCTAGTGCAAAAACTCCATATGAAATGTTCAAAGGTAAGAAACCATCTCTAGCCCACTTCAGAATATTTGGTACAAAGTGTTTCATCCATAACAATGACAAGAAAGACTTGGACAAATTTGAACCCAAGAGTGACCCAGGAATATTCTTGGGATACTCTAACAAATCAAGAGCTTATAGAGTGTTCAATATCAAAGATCAAGTAGTCGAGGAATCTCCTCGCATTTCATTTGATGAAACTGATGAATCTATGAATGATGAACAGGTCAACAAGAAAAATGAAGATGGAGAATTTATGGAACCCAAGGATGAGCCAGATGAGCAAAGTAAGGAATCGAGCCATGAAGGAGAACAAGGTAACAACTCTGGCGAACCAAATGCAAATGAGGATGGATCAGGTAACAATCTTGTAAATATAAGAGTGCTTAAGGATCACCCCCTTGATAGCATAATTAGTAATGTAAATGAACCAAGGAAAACAAGATCTCAGTGGAGAGCTGTTAATGAATTAGACCAACTTGCACTAGTCTCCCAAATTGAGCCAAAAACTATAGAAGAAGCCTTGAATGATGAATCCTGGATAGATGCAATGCATGTGGAGTTAAATCAATTTGAGAGAAACAAAGTTTGGAATCTTGTTCCCAGACCAACCTCTCACTCTGTCATTGGAACCAGGTGGGTGTTTAGAAATAAATTAAGTGAGAAAGGGGAGGTCATTAGAAACAAGGCTAGACTTGTAGCCAAGGGGTACAACCAGGAATTTGGTATTGATTTAGAAGAATCATATGCCCCTGTGGCCAGATTAGAAGCCATCAGGATTTTACTCGCTTTTGCATCTTCTTATGGAATCAAACTACAACAAATGGATGTAAAAAGTGCCTTTCTAAATGGAGTCATCAAGGAAGAGGTCTATGTAGAGCAACCTCCTGGGTTTGAGAATGAGGGTTTCCCTAACCATGTTTTCAAACTCAATAAAGCATTATATGGTTTGAAACAGGCTCCACGTGCATGGTACGAGAGGCTAAGTTCATTTCTTGCCAACAAGGGTTATTCAAGAGGTAAAATAGACCAGACCTTATTTTCAAAGATCCAAGGTAAGGACATTCTCATTGTGCAAATTTATGTTGACGACATTATATTTGGGTCTACAAAACCCCAATTATGTAATGAATTTGCAAACTTGATGACTGCGGAATTTGAAATGAGTTTGATGGGGGACTTACAATTCTTCCTTGGACTGTAGGTCATACAATGCAAGGATGGATACTTCATAAATCAGTCCAAGTACATCAAGGAGATGTTGAAAAGATTTGGCATGGAGAGCTGCAAAGCCATTGGAACGCCGATGAGCACAAATGTAACACTAGATGCTGATGAAAGAGGTAATCTGGTAGACACAAAAACATACCAAGGTATGATTGGCTCCTTGCTCTACTTAACTGCCTCTAAACCAGATATACAGTTTAGTGTGTGCATGTGTGCTAGATACCAAGCATGTCCTAAAGAATCACACTTAGGAGCCGTCAAGCGTATTCTCCGATACCTTGCCGGCACCCAAGATTTGGGACTTTGGTATCCCGCTTTCTGTGATTTAGATTTAATTTCATACTCAGATGCGGATTATGCTGGATGCAAAATAGATAGAAAAAGCACGAGTGGCTACTGCCAATTCTTGGGCGGATGTCTGATCACTTGGGCTTCTAAGAAGCAACATTCTGTTGCACTCTCCACTGCTGAGGCAGAATATGTCGCAGTAGGGAGTTGTGGGACACAGGTTCTATGGATCAAACATCAGCTCCAGGATTACAACATAGATATTGGATGTGCACCAATATTGTGTGATAACACGAGCGCCATTAATCTATCAAAAAATCCAATCCAGCATTCTAGAACAAAACACATAGAAATCCGCCATCACTTCATAAGAGATGAAGTCAGCAAAGGCAACTTTGTGCTGCATTTTATTGAAACTGAAAAATAACTTGCTGACATTTTCACAAAACCCCTCAATAATGATAGATTCACCACCCTGAGAAGAGAATTGGGGTTATGCAGATCTCCTCATGAAAATCCATAACAACCTTTCTGCAACAATTTTTCTGTACTGATCACTGATTATTTTCTGGCAAATAAATGTTACATTAAGGGGGAGTCTAGGTTAGTGATGTTCAGCATGCATGCATATGGCCAGTTCAGTCAGCATGTCTTCTTCAGTTAGCATCTCATGATAGGTACTAGTGTCACTAGTCTTCTAGCTGAAACTGGTGGAAATGGAGCAGACTGAGCCGACTTCTTGACATGATCCTTCTCCTTGTTGCCTAAATCCTGATCATGTTTTTATACATCTACAAACCTAATTCAACCAAACTCTTCGTAGCCTACATCAACAAAATCTCACTTCCTCTAACTCTGCAAAGACTCCTGAACTAAGGGGGAGGGTTTGTATACACCTCTTCTATTATGAAATCGTTGGGCTGTCACAAGCCACCACTCATCCACTATATGATGAACATAATTCTGAGAACATAGTAAGAACAAGTTTGGTTGGCTGTAAAATGAGCTTGATTTGTCATGCTTCAATAAACTAAACATATAGGAATATGCCATTTACATGTCCTTGAATCTTATAATTGAGAGTAGTAAAGTTATCTTACTCAAAGTGCTCATGCTGTCAAATGAAAATCAAATTCAACTAATTCATGAATGCCTTGAGAATACACTATTATCATGTCTGTCAGGCAGAGCAATGGAATGGCCTCTGAGAAACTGCTGTCTCTCCCTACAAAAAGAGTGATGTATAAAAAGGGAGAAACACGTGTGTCATGAAGAGCCAAGCTATCTCTGCCAGTATGAATAAAGGGGTGGGAGTACTGAGTAACTGGGGATACTGGCGTCTAATCAACGTGTATCCTCACGCAAAAAAGGTGCTCACCAATTCCCAAGTGAGATGGTTAGGCATGCAAAGTAGCCGAGGTCTCTGGTGTGTAAAAAGCGTGTTACCTCGTGCAGAAATGTATGTGATAAACCTGACCACTCGTCAATCAATCAAAATAAAAAATTTTGTGTATGCAGTTCAAAAAAAATTTTCAGTAAAACAAAAAAATGACAGACAAGCTAGATGGTTGACCCTTGGCACCTCATGACAACAAAACTTTCCTGAATTCATATTGCAACTGGCATTTTGGTCAATTTAACTTGTGCAAAATCAATTATAAGGTTACTAGATCATGTAAAGAACCATATCCCACTTTGTTAAAGTTTATTCCTGTCTTGACAATCAAACACACTGATAAAGCCCCACATTTATTTCACTAAATTCTTCAGAATGAAATTCATTTAGTTAGTGGACAAATTAACTAATACGATTCTTTATGGAAAGGGTTTAAACAAAAGCCCCCCCTTTCAATTTAAGGTCTTTGCAGGTTTGTTTACAAAAACTCACATTCTTCCCTTCAAAAACTCTCATTGGCATCAAACTCTCATCTGCCTCTCTTATTCACCAGAACCCTCATATTGCAAATGCTCCACTGCCTCCACCAGCTTAATGACATACCCCCCTTCTTTTGCTGATGACAAAGGGGGAGAAGGATGATAAGGATGATGTCAGTCATTGTTGTAGGATTTTTTTGGGGTCTTTGGAGTCAATGCATTTCCTTCTTGATCAGTCATGTAATTCAGTTCTTTATATAATTCAGTTCTTTATATACTCAATGAGATGTTTGGCTTGGCTACAGTTTTCAACTGCACTGCAATTATGTACTCATACTTGATATATTGATTGCAAGGGCTTCACAATGACTTTTGGTTGTCATCAGCAAAAAGGGGGAGAATGTTGTACATCCCTAGTTTGATGATGACAATCAACAAATCATTGAGATACTCACTTAAACATGAGTAGAAATGTTCTCCAATTTATGAATCAATAAGAACTTCATTCTTCCATGAATCTAGGTACTGATGACATTACAGGCAGTGGTAAACTGATATTCACTCCAAGGGCTTCACTGATCAACAGTTTGATGGAAGAGATTGAGCGTCTTGATGCATGAAGCTTCAAGTCTGCACATCGGTAGCCAGTGCATGCATTATCTAGCAAGTCTATACACTGGCACTGTTAAGTCTGTACAATCCATCGCCTTCAGATTTATCAAGTCTATACAACCTACCTTCATGTTCAAAGTCTATACATCGACGTTGGGCATCAAAGTCGATCTATACACTGCTCACCATCTCATTAAGCGTCTCACACTTGCAACTCTATACATCGCTGTTGAACTAAAGCCTATACAACCGTTTCTTGAGCCAAAGTCTGTACATCGCTTGCATCTTCAAAGTCTACACATCCACAGTTGAACTCAAAGTCTGTACAACGTCAGCAACACTGCTGCGTCTCATTTTTCCATGTCTATACATTTGGCAGCTGAACTTTAAAGTCTGCACATTGTGCTTTGAAGCTTTTCAAGTCTGTACAGCCATCCGTCTCTTCTACCATCTCAATTAAGCCTTGAAGTCTATACAGTGCACCGTCTCTTTTAGCGTCTCATGTTGCGTCTCCTGAAAGTCTATACAACGCTACATGCGCTTCTTCAAAGTCTGTACAGTCTCCACAGAATCTTCAAAGTCTATACACTCGTCTTCAAGTGAGCAAGTCTGTGCATTGGTTCAAGCCATTTAAAGTCTGTACACTGGCGATACTGTACGGGAAGCAAGTCTGTACATCGTGGGCTTCTGGCCTTCATTCGAAGTCTATACACTTCACGTTTGAAGTCTGTACACTGGGCTGCTCAAAGGCTCACAAAGTCTATACATCGTGGCCTTGAACTCTCAAGTCTCAGTTGCAGGCAGCAGTAAAGTCTATACATTGGCGTGCTTAACAACACACAAGTATATACATCCGTTGCGTGAGGCCTGTCAAAGCCTGGATAGAACCTACAGAAACTAATTCCGATCTGAAGGCCTAAAAATCTGAAAGAAGTTGAAGATGGCATGTGGATAAAGGCGTGGAAGAATCTTCTGCTCGATCTGTTGCTGTATCTGTGGAAGACTTAGTCAACCCTGCAAATCGGATTGAAGGAGCTAAACAGTTTTCTGTTCTAAAAACCCGCAGAGAATCTGAGCGCTAATTTTTGAATGGCTCAAGCTTTGTTTCGCGCCAACTTTTGAAGGAAAGAAAGAGTGGGAAATAGTATCTAAAAGAGAAGAGAGCAGGTCGTGATCAAGCTGAAGTGTGCAGTCTTTGTAGCCACAAGAAGATCTGCTGCTGAAGATAATGGGGATCCAGCTGTGCAAGGGCTCAACCACCTGAAGGCTGCCCAACTCACAGATCGTGATCTCAATGCGCCAGCAGCCCTATGCACTTGGATTTGTCAAAACTCTAAAATCTCATATCTTCAGTTTAATGGTTCCTTGTTTTTCTTAAATCAACCATTTCTTCTGATTGCATCAAGCTGTGAGGCAGCAGTGTCAAGCTGTAAGTCAGCGTGTGTGCAAGCTGTGTGTCAGCGTGTGTACAAGCTGTGAGGCAGCAGTGTTGATTGAGACAAGGGTCTCTTGGTAGTGAAGCCTCACTCAAGTTGAGTGAGGGGTGGATGTAAGTCTCGTGTAGACACTGAACCACCTAAAAAGATCATCTTTCATGTGTGATGATTCTTGGTGTGACTGCTCTTGTTGCATATTAGTCTATAACCTTGATGCTTAAGTAGCTAGATCATATTGAAACTCTAGTGTGTTGCATTAACTCTAGCAATAGTTCAAATAAAGTTGGAATAAATTGAAAAAGGGGGAAAGATCTATTCACCCCCCCTCTAGATCTATTCAATCCTCACACAACAAATCAGTATCTATTTCATCTTCAGACGCTGAAGATATATCAAACTCATTGTCATCTTCTCCATCTTGCCCATTCTCATTAGATTCAAACACTTCCTCCTTAGAGGACTCCTCCTGCCCAACAATTACTTCATTTAGCTTAGTTGAATCGACTTCTTCCACTTCATCCTCTATAGACAATCGAAGTGGATCGTCAAATTCAATCAGATGAAGATTAGAAGCAACCAACTCTGCGATGTCACCCTCGTCTGATTGAAAAAATTCGGCACTAGAATCGTCTGAGACAGCTTCAATCAGATCTAACTCATCATTAGGCACAAGCCTTGGTTTTACCCTACAAACTGCCCACCAATCTTTATTCTTGGACGATGAATAACTTGAATAATACACTTGCTGGGCTTGTGCGGCCAAAATGAACGGCTCATAGGTATTCAATTTTGATCTATGTTTGACATCGACAATCCCATATATTGCATCGTTTCGAACTAAATGATGACCAAACCAATGACACTTAAAAAGGATTATATGCTTGTCTTGTCCGAGATACTGTAATTCTATGACCTCCTTAAGAATATCATAGTAATCAAGATCATTTTCATTATATATACACCTTTCACGCATACGCCGCTATTCATCGTAGACTTATTTCATCCATAATCTATGGTGTAAAATCTATAACCATTCACAAAAAATCCTGGATAGGCATACACGACCTTCGAAGGTCCATAACTTATCACCCGGACTCTTTCATCAGTAACATAACCTTCTTCAACCCATGAATATAAACCACGTTACTTTAAATTGAACTTGCATACACCTCAAGCTTTGTGGAATTGGTAGATTGACACTTACTTGTCTTTTAAGTCATCTAGCAAAAGATCTCTCTCGTTCATTTTAAACCTCCATGTCATTGAGGTGAGGACACTGAGTAATTAATTTTGAATCAAATTGCCTGCAATAGTGAATGTAACATCACCGTAAATGGGAGTAAGAACGTCAAGATGCTTATAAATTTTCAGGAGCTGCGGAGTTGACGACTCACTCAACATAAGGTTCAATCTCAGCACAATTCAGGAGAACATATATCTCTGCGGCCAACAACTCTCTATCCTCAAATATGTGATTCGAACAACGTCCGAATGCACGTCCTGGATACTTAAATATGGACAACAGATCGGACGGACCCACTTCTCCTCCATCATCATTACGTGGAAGTCGATTGCGGCGAGTTTGAATTTCAGGTTCGAAGTACATCGAACATAAGTTTGAAATTTCTTCAATAATATACGCCCCGATAATCGAACCCTCTACTTTAGCCTTGTTGTGAACCTTCATTTTCAGGTCATGCATACACCTATGACAACAATTCATATGACAATGACATACAGTGACAATGACAGACACATGTAACTACTATCAAATAATCAGTAAATACATACTAATTACCTCTCAAATGGATACATCCATTGAAATTGTACCGGTCCTCCAACTTTGGCCTCGTATGGCAAGTGGATAATCAGGTGCTCCATGGAATCGAAGAACGCAGGGGGAAATATCTTCTCCAACTTGCATACCATTGTGACCACATTATGTTCCATAGTTTGCACGTCCCCGAGTTTGAGTTCTGATGCACATAGAATCCTAAAAAATTGACTTAACTCAGTCAATGCTCCCCATATAGGCTTTGGCAATATGTCACGGAATGCAATAGGCAGAAGTCTCCCCATGAACACATGGCAGTCATAACTTTTCAATCCATATATTTTTCCCTCATTGACATTCACGGACAATTTCACCCGCAAAGTACCCAGGAATAAGAGTTCGGGAATTTCCCCGAACACCTTCAAGGCATGGGCTACCCGGCCTCTCCGACAACCCAGTGGGCCCGATCAACGGCCCCAACCTGCTAGCCGAGGTATACGGCGACATTAGCAATCAATCGGGACCACTCCCGACTCATAAGTTGTAGACTTTGCCCGCATCCTACACGACCACCCGGGCCATCCCGGGGGCGCTCCGACTACAAGCCACGCCACATGGCATCCAGTGAAAAGGCCAGGGGGCCTACTCTGAGACACTTCTTTCAACCCTCCAAGGTCAAAGGGAGACCCAAATAGGTCAACCATAGGCTTTGGAGGCCCGCAGCACGTGCATACGGCTCACACACGTGTGTTCGGCATTCTGCCGAACACCTTGTGGGTGCACATGATTTAACCCTTCTACACCAACCCACGGGCCATCCCGTGGTTCCAGTATGCTAATTGGGTCATACAACGACCCCCCTGCAAGTCGGGGCCACCCCCGACCCTCAGACACGTGGCAACATGCCACTCGACTTTAGCTCTCGGGCCAACCCGAGGCTACTCTGCCAACCCACTGTACAATGCGGCACGCAGCCTGAGGATGGGCACGTATACCCAAAGTGCCTCTTCCCAGCCCCTACAGACTTCTACCCTCGGCCCTAGATCAATTCCAAGGCCCATCGGTCACTTATACGGCTCGTTTGGCAATCCGGGGTGTGTCGGGCATTCGCCCAAACACCTTGTGCACGGCTACCACGACTCGAAGAACAAATGCCCCCATGGGTCATTTCAATATCCCGGAACCCCGTATCCTTCAAAGGATATCCCCAGACGATGAAGGAAGACCCCCGGGGGCCATCCCTGGGGGTTGCAACTCGCCCGGGGCCAGTTCACCCCAGGACATGGCCGCGCCCCCGGAGAGGGTGAACTCCCTGGGGGGCCGCACCCTCTCCTCAGCCCGGAGGCCCGACGGCCCTCCCTAGTCCCAATTCGTGCAAACTCTCAATCTCACGGTCTGAGGTTCGTGCAAGATTCGTTCACCGTACCCGTACGTGGAAGGAGCTACGAAGAACGTCCACGACGGATCACACGCACGAGCGTCTCGGTCCGCGCACACAAGTGTATCCTCACAATATCCTCCTGTCCTTTTCTTCTTAGCCAATTTAGAAAGAAAAATAACCAAAAAATCAAATTTTATAGAGGTGGGACCACTCCCCCTCTCTCTTCCATCCGATTCGCCCAACCCCCCCCCCCCCCGGGGAGGGGTTTAGGCGGACCAGCCTGGCCCCCCCCCAGGCTGGCTGGTCCGCCTAAACCCCCAAGGGGGGGGGGGGGTTTAGGCGGACCAGCCTGGACCTGCAGGCTGGTCCGCCTAAACCCCTTGGGTAATAAAAAAAAGATTTTGAAAGTAAAAATATGGACCTGTTCGGTCTGCCCAAACCCCCCCTGGGGAGGGGTTTAGGCGGACCAGCCTGGACCCCCAGGCTGGCATGCCTAAACCCCATCAAATAATAGTAATAATAATAAAAGATTTTCCCCCTCCGAAGAGGGGTTTAGGCGGACCAGACCAGCCCCTTGGGCTGGTCCGCCTAAACCCCATCCCCTCCACTGTCACACACACAAAAACACACAAAAAATATAAATAAAATAAAATAAAAACACTATTTGGGGGGTTTACCCGGACCAAGTTGAACCCTCAACTTGGTCCGCCGAAACCCCACCCCTACCCCTTCAACTTCCTATAAATTGCCCCCCTTGCAAGCTCAGGGAGAGGCATGAAGCAACACAATAACACACGGACGGACAAGTAAACTCCCCCGGCCTAATTGTTGCACCCTCAGACCTCCGAGACCTTCGACAAGGGTCGGGAACGCAAGAAAGATAAGTGCGCGCGCGGTTGGCTTGCTAGTCGGCTCACACACGCCGAGGGTATGTTTCACGTACTCCCCTCAAGCGGTGTTTAGCCGTCTCACACCAAGCCCACCTTCGCCGCATGTAAGATGACTACGCCAACGGCAAAGACACCCGCATCCCGGGTCCGCCCGTGTACGTTAGCTTACGACGGTGACGAAGGGCACTTCATAATGCCACGTCGGGCCCTGACACGGAACTGCGTGCCCACCGTTCACCTCGGATTAACAAATTAAGTCTAGTCAGACCTCTGACTCGGGAATCATAGTCCCGGGGCCGACCTGGACTCTTCGGCATGACAACACTCACCGTCCGAGACCCAGACTCGACCGCTCACCTCGAGTCACGTCTGACCTCCACCAGGCGCCAGCCCGTGTCCGCTCTGGCCACCAAGGCAGTCGGACTCACACCAACTCCTCTGTAAAGAGCCTCTATAAAGCACGCGGATATCCGCTTTGTCACGCATTGACCCAGGGACCGACCCACGTATCGGAATTATCCCGCGGCTTGTGCCCATTGTAATTTGGCCCTCTAGGCCCATATGTAAAGCTCATGTGGCTCACCATCAAGCCAGTAAAATACAAGCGCCCGCATTCTGGCCCCCAACTTCCTACCTACATCACTCGGCATCCGTGCCCGACACCCTAACCCCAGTAAACACACCCCTCAGTCTAACGCGCACCCATAGCTGCTGAATGCCCCCAACCCTCTACCCATGGCTTCAGACTCATATACAGACTTTTCTTCAGCTCGGAACGAAGGTATTCGGATTCAATTCGATCTAAATAAACACCGGTTGCTTGCGGCCGGTGGGGAAAGACGTCCAGTACATGATTACCGCAATCGCCTAATGCATTCGCACCCATGGAACCCCTTCTCTCCACGTGTCGTTTGATCGCCCGAGCCCACGTGCTGCGCCCTGGTGGCGCTTCCCCGGTCAAACCTTGGTTCCATGAGTGATTGTTGAGAAATCGACTGACACGCCCGCACCCTATCCGATTAACCCTTATCCCAACATTGCCATGCCATTCGACCCTTTTTTGACTTTTCGTGAAAGGAGAGTGCCCGGTACCGCCGTGAGAGGCATGCAACTGTGAGGAGAATACCTGAGATACATCAAACTCTTGTATTTTCCTTCCCCGCTATATCCCTTCCTTCACCCCGGTAATCGGCATAAAAACCCGCGCAACAGAGAGGATGGCACGCCCGGTGGGATGTCTCCCGCCTTTCTTCTTTTTGCTGAAGAAAAGTCTATTCCCACCCTAAAGCCCTGGTGCCCTTTCCCTGTCCTTGCAGGAGAGGCAGAGGAGGGCACTCGTGCGCGCATTCTCCAGCAGTTTTGGTCCGCGTTCTGGTCGTCGGACCATGCCCGACGACTGTCAGCAACTGTCGCCTGCGCAGCACTCAGTTCTCCAACAACCATGGCGGCCGTCACCTACGGCCCCAACGTCATTGCCACCCACGCCCGGGTGGGCTACTTGTTGACGCCGATCGCTTTCGGCAGCTTCACCCCAGTTATCGGATCGCCCTACTTGTTGGGTGTGATCCCTGTGGCTGTTCCTCAGCCAATTCCAGTTTCTACATTGGCTCCTGTAGCCAACGCGCCATGCGCACTTCCAGCACCAGTGTCCCGCCTGAGTGCCGGGCACCGGACTGCCACCATTGGCCCCTGCAGGGCCCCCAGATCAACGCCAGCCCGGGTAAGCGTTAGCTCTCGAGGCCATCCTCGTCCGATCTCCAACATGGGCCCCACACCCTGGACTTCGGCCACTACTTTAGCATCTTCCTCGGGTTCCCAATCCCGAGCCCCGGTCAAGCCGGCACCCAACATGGACTCCCTGCCCCGGGTCCACGGCTTCTCGGCATCTCCCTCGGGTTCCCAACCCCGAGCCCTAGCCAAGCCGGCACCCAACACGGGCTCCCTGTCCCGGGTCCACGGCTCCTCAGCATTTGCGTCAGGTTTCCAACCCCGAATCCCGGCAAAGCCGACTCTCGACGTGGGCTCCCAGCCCCGAGTTCGCGGCCCCCCGGTATTGCACTCGGGGCCCCGGTCCTGAGCTCCAGTTGAACAGGCTCTCCCCGCGGGTCTCCTACCCAGGGGGCAACGTTCCTCAACACCTTCCTCGGGTCTCCCGACCCGAGCCCATGCTACACTGTCACCTACCGCGGGTACTCGACCCAGGGGCGTCGGCACCTCAGCACCTCCGACGGCATCGCCTCCCGATGCAAGAGCGTCATCTTGGGCATCGGCGACACTTCTATCGGCGCGGGCAAAGGCGTACACCCGAGTCACCCAGCCACCGACTCTCGGTGCGGGTTACATACCCCGGGGGTCGATCCCGGCACTTCAGACTGATAGCTTCACACTGTCAGTCATTCCAGGCCATATTTTCTCGGTCTACCATCTCGGGGCGGAGTCTTCCTCAGCTCCTTAGAAGAAGCATCGCCATGGCCGCAGAGGTAGGCGCCTCGCTGCAGCGACCAGCAACTCCGGCAAGACGGTTCTTATCGGCGACTTGCGGATCCGTCTCGACGGGGGTGAACCAATCATACCTCAGGAACGGACTGTCCCTACCATCCCCACCTCCAATCGTTTTGACCTTTTGCGTCAAACACGAGAAGACGAGGCGAAGCTCAAAGGAGCGGGTTCCTCGGCAGCAGCCTAGGGGCACCTACCATAGTCCGATACACGGCCTCCCAAGACAACTCGTCGAAAAAATAGCGACAAGAGAGACCAGCAATCTGACTTGAGGAGAATCTGGGTCACCTCGGAAGAAGCTCAAGCTATTCGAAGGGCGTGCATCAGGAACCCCCTGCGAGCACTCAGATGCGGCATCAGAAGGGATGCGACTAGCCTCACAGTAGCATCGTCGGATGACGCCCAGTCCTATAATGTCCCCCGCACAAGTAAGCGGAGGCAAATGCGAGCCCGTTCTCAGGCCCTCCAGCAACCTATCCCGGACTCTCCTCCGACTGACATCGGGAGTGAGCCCCCTCTACAACACATCTCGGTCTTTGATAGACTAGGGACACCAGTTCGCCCCGCACGGCACATGCGCCAGAAACGGACGGCCCGGTTCATCAATGACGCGGTTCGAGTTTTCGCATGCTACACCACCGGACACCAGTCAGACACCTAGTCTGACGACTTGCCATCAGGCTCCGCCGCCTCCTCCAACAGGTCATATCGGTACTTCTGTCGGGCCGCAAGCATCGGAACGTGTGGAAGAAGTCTCGGTGGATGACCACGACCCTCCTATCAACGCAGAACTGGTCAACAACGACTCTCCTACGAACGAGGCTCAAGAAGTGACCCTCGACACTCTCATGAAGCAGAACTAGCATCTGAAGGCCCTCCTGCAGGCCCTCCTCCAGGAACGGGACCTTCATCCTCAGCAACCTGTTAGGCCCCATGCCGAGGCGCTGGTACCCCTGGCGGCTCGCGATGCTGCCAACACCTCAGCGGCGGTTGCCCGAACCCCGTTGTCAACTGGGTTTGGCACGCCCCCGGTTGAGGTTCAACCACGAGCCTCCAACACGCCAATACCGGAAAATCTCCTGGCGCAACGCCAGATGATCGAGCGCATCATCGAGACAAAGCTTGCCCAGTATGGTGAAGGGGCTATCATGGTAGATCTCTATAGTGTGCCCTACCCACTTCATCACCAGCTGAAAAAGCTTCCCCCAGAATACTCCAAGCCCCCGAAGCTGTAAAAGTTCGACGGGTAGGGGTCGCCACATGAACACTTGGCCTACTATGTTACGGCCATGGGTGAGTTAGCGTTGGACAAATCATATCTCCTCCGCTACTTCACCACGTCACTCACGGGAACGGCCTTCCAATGGTATTCCCGCCTGAAGCCCAACTCAGTCATCGACTGGGCCGATCTCCAGAAGAAATTCCTCGACCGCTTTCAAACGGCCGAACGAAAGGTCTCCTTGGCCGAAGTCTGTTCTCTTTGGTAGAAAAAGGACGAGGGCGCCCTCGACTTCATAAAAAAATGGCGAGACCTCAGCATGAGGTGTGTCAATCCGCCCGTTCAATTGGACGCCATCACCATATGTCATCGAGGTCTGGCGGCCGAGGTCAGCGAAAAGGTTCTCGGCACCAATATCAAAGGCTTCGACCAACTCAATTCGACGGTCACCAAAATAGAGATGTTCTTCGCCGGTAACCTGGGCTATACTACAGCCAAGGGTAAGCAAGCGCGAGAACGCCAGCCTGGTAAGGAGGTGAATATCATAGAATTCACCCCTACCGCCAAGGCCAGTAAGGGGGCTGAATCCAAAGGCTCTGACAAAAAGCCAGCAGATAAGCCAGCTGCTCCCTCCTTCTTGGAGCGTATAAAGACACCCTTCTTCTTCAAGAAGGAACACACGAAGATGCTCTTCGACCTCTGTATGGCCCAGAAGATCGTCGAGCTGCCCGAAATCTGCAAGCCGGAAGAGGCTCTGAAGACCGACGACCCCAGTTATTGCCTGTATCACCGCATGCTGGGTCACTCAATTGAAGATTGCTACTTCTTCAAGACCCAGGCGCAGAAGTTGATCCGAGACGGCCTCGTCAAAATGAAGAGTGGTCTCGTCAATCCTCCGTAACCACATATGTGGGCCAGGCCAGCTAAGGCAGCACGCGTGGCTCACCCCTCAGCCAATGTCATTGATGCGGGACGAGACCACGGACACGACTCGAATGAGGAATGCAGTCCTCGGACTCTAGGTGAGCTCGTGATTGTCCCTTAACGAGGGAAGCGTCGGACGTGCACGGTTGAAAAATCGGCAAGAGCTAGGGTGGTCAATTCTCTTTTGTGCCCGGATCGGGTCACGGGATGGTCACGCTCTCTCTCTCTCAGCAGCGGTGAAATGAAAATATATAGCAAGCTAGGTCCTAAAACATGCTCTCTAGCAGCGGCATATAAAGCATATATGGAAATAAGCGAAATGCCAAGCAAGGAGCGAATACGATGCCTCCACGCTCCCGGCGTGGGGAAGATGGACCCAGCCGAAAACTGTGCTCCGAGAATAATTAATACACAATAATGACATCAATGACTCACTGCCCACTCCACGCAGGGAGGTAAAGGGCTACAGAAATGGGCCCGGGAGGACCGAATTCGGGTTGACGGGCGGCTTCTCGCGTCTCTTCGGCAGCACCCAAACTTGTGACTGTGGGACCCACGTGCTGTCCGGAGGGGCCGTGTGGGGCCCGGTGGCACCACTATGGTGGGGAAACTTGGGAAGCGTTCCCTGGGCTGGCGGCACACTGGAACATCGACCGGAGGCCGGGCAGCTCCGTTCGGCACCGGTCGGAATAACCGGCCACGGATCTGCCGGTTCAGTTTTTCGACGCGCGCTTCAGCGAGAACAGACGCTGCGATCAGCCCCGATGTCGGATCGACACAAAACTGGCGCCGTTGGAAAGCTCTCTTGAAGTCCTTCAACGTAGGCCTAGATATCAGACCTGGATATGCAAGGATATGGGCTTTATTGAATTTTTGAGTTCCTGGTGTACAATAGCCGAACTCTCAGATCTGCAGGGAAGTTGTCTGAGAACTACTGTTGACCACGTGGTAGATGTCCGATTCAGCTCTTGAGCTCTTCACACAAGTTATAGGATTTGGAACAAGGAAGATTGCAATATTTGTTGTGGACTAATTGGAGGTGGCTACGAATTGATATGATTTTTGCACTGGAAGGTGGTCGGATCTGGAATATGGCTGATAGCACTGTAGATGGCTGTGAAAACGAATTTGGAAAAATGGATGGAAGGCTGATCAAAAATCAGGAAAATTCATGGAGTGAGGGGACGGTGGAAAGAACTCCAAGCAAAATTGGGAGGGTTTGAAAAAATCAAAAAGATGGTCGGAGGGGGAGATTACAGGGGTGCTGTCACACATATCTGAAACTGGACAGAATTGGGAAACAGAAACACACGAAATTTAAAAAATAGTAAATGATGGAATTTGGACGGGATTTGTTTTGTGGTCGTGGGGATTGAAGATAGGAACACACCATAAAATTTTCAGATCAAGAATAACTCGGGGCTGACTGCAGAATTTCGTGGAAGGGGCTGCTGTTGGTTGAAGATAGAACTTCGACGGTGGCTCGGTGGCGGTCCGATGGCGCCACGAACGGCGGCGGCGGCGGCGGTGACACAGATCACAACCAGAGATTGAGGGGAGGGGAAAGAGATGAAACCACTCTAGAATTGGGGGTTGGAGGAGATGAAACCAGGGGGAGGGAGCTGGGGGCGCAAGAAGCCTTCTTGGCAATCAACAATTTTTCTAACCCTCATTAATTTCCAAATGAAAATACAACCTTTTATATGATTCACATCAAATCAAATGTAGACCCTTGGATCTAGGGATGGGGAATGGAGGGCTGGGATGAAGTGTGAACAACACACAAAAAAATAAAAATAATATATAAAGGGGGGGCGGCCTATTGACCAAGGGGAGGCAAGGGGGACAAGTTGACATGGTAGGTAGCCTACTATGGAAATTCTTACCCTCTTGTCTACCCATGTGGCATTTGACATTCAACCCATCTAGAAGGCCACCTAGGATGGTTTGACCAGCCCCATATGGGTGACATGGATCAATGGGAAAGGGCTGAGGGCCCCCTTGCTTGGGCCTACTGGAATTTTACATATAAACTCACTAAGACCTACAATTGCGTACCCATATAACACAAGGGTATACATACAAATATGAAAGGACATAAATGCAAACAAAATGTGGACGGTCTTGCTTCGATGTCCCCATCAGTCATCCACATGATGGCCGCATTTTCTCTTTCTGATGACGAATCAGAGGAGTCCAGCGCTAATCGAAGGGGATGTTCGATCTGGTATCCAGGGTGGAGGCCTTGGCAAGATCGGAGACCTCTCTCCTTCCCCAAGGAGAGAACTCGACGACTCTTCGATATCCTTGTCAAGAATGGGCAAATCATGCCCCGCAACTCGCCCGCCGACTACACCCATTGGGACCGTAGTCACCCTCAATACTGCCCCTTCCACGCCAAAATCTACCACTCGATCGAGTCCTGTGAGGAAGTCCAACACCTCATCCAGGAATAGATCCAATGGGAGCAGATCGATGTGGATGGAAACTCCATGTCACTTGTCAGGCTCCGACAAGCTGTCAAAGAGACCCTGAGCACCGCCAGGAGTGCGCCAGAGCGGCCAGACTCCCCTCAAGAAAATGGGCACGGGCTACCTTACCAGCATCCTCCAGAATGGCTCGAGTTCCGGACTGACAACCAAGAGGCGCTCGAGTGATTGCGGAGGCATAGGGAGCAAGATGCCAGTCAAGAGACAGATCCGACCAACTTCTCGGTCAACGTCATCCATCCTCTTGCTCCTCCAGCCCCCTCGGGCTCCTAGACATCAGCACCTAGCCAGCCAACCCCAGTCACTTCGGCTACGCGGTGGCGGTCCTGGCGGGTGTTGAAGTCTCTCCCTTTCCCTGAAGAAGACACTGCCAGGCTCCTCCGTGTCCTTCTTGGCCGAGAGGACGTTTTGGTGGGCGAGACGACAACGGGCTCTTCTGCTCTCGCTCGTCATCCTCCCGTCCTATCTCCGCCCCCCATCAGCCGTGGATAGGAAAGGAAAGCAAAAGCAGGGTGAGGCCCCGCCTCAGCCTCGTCACATTTCCTCAGTGGATGGGCCGTCGGGTCCTCTCCACCTACCTGTTGACACAATTCAAAGTACAAAGAAGGCATCTTCAGAGTCTTCCGCGGCTTCAATTCAAGTGGCGGGCCCACCGCCACAAGGCTCAGCCGTTCCGCAGAGTCGGTACAACCATGCAGAGCAACAATGTCTCGTGAGGCCGCCAGTCATCACCAGACCCAGCCCTCAGCATGATCACAAAGGCAAGGCTAAGGAGTAGGACAACCAGTTTGTCTCTCGCCCCGCTCCTCAACAAAAGCTATCGCCGCCGTGGCTAAGGCATCAAACCGCGCACACGTCTTTGGACGCCAGCACTAGCCTACCGACTCCTCGTAGGCTCCTGTCACCACTGCGGGTAAGGCATCAAACCGCGCATACGTCTTCGAACGCCAGCCCCAGCATCCCGGCATACCAGGAATTACCGCTCGAGGTAATCGAGCAGGCGATCAATGCCACCTTCCAGATACAACAAGCGAAAGGCGCTTGGATCAAAATCCGAGTGTGGAAGAGTCATTGACCTCGCCCTGCAAAGACACCAGCTCGGAGATATCCTTACCAGGATCTATTAACTCCGGCTCCAGCACCTCTCCCTCCTACTCCCTTGGAGACTGCTATCGCTAAGAGACAAGAGAGAAATAGGAGGAAGAATCTCAGAAGGCGGCTCAAGAAACAGGCTGAACAAGTCGCCGCCCTGCAACATCCTGCTGAGCCAACGCCTCTCCAAAGGCTCCAGCGGCTCATTGATGACCTCGAGGAATACATTCCTCCTCATCCGACCGGGGCTCTCCCACTCGATAGCTACATCCTGTGGGAAGAAATGCAGAAACGAGCCCGCCTCAGAAATTGGGTCCAAGAGATGATCCAAAAGCTCAAGAACGGCGAGAAACTCGTAATCCCAGACGAGCTCTCCTTGTGCTATAAAGACAAGGAGATCACCATAGAGCAGCTGGAAGAAATGCTTCGGCGCTGCACCTGCAACATGATTGCATCCCACCTCCTGACAATATCAGCGCTTCTCGGCGGGGTGACTCAGTAGCCTCCCGAACAAGACTGATGTGACACAACCTTGGACTTAAGCAAGCAAGCACAATCGCATTCAAATGGGCCGATATGGGCCACCGCTCTATCGTCGCTCACCCAAGCCCGGGGTGACTTGGCGATGCCAAGTAGAGGATGTGAGGGTTGGGCCCTTGCTAGTAGAGGGCCAGCAAGGCCAAGATGTGATTCCCAAAGGTTGTGGAAGCCCAATTCAATGGGACCGACAAAGTGCCAAAGGCACCGGTTACACTCTTCCCCACGGTGATCACTCAAGGCATCGGGGCTTGAGGATCGAGCTCTCACTCTCACGGCCAGCGGAACTAAGAACTAATATTGAAAGGCAAGCACTAAATGGAGTGAGGTTTGAACATTTACTCGACCAGTTTGAAGAAACCGGTCCCGCTCGGAGACGAGGGCGAGCGGGGAGGCGAGTGGATCCCCACACGCCGCGGCGGTGCAGCTTGACCTGCTCAAAAAAATTACAACACTACACCTCTCGCAGGAGGGGGGATCTTGGGGTGGGGGTTAATAGGTATTACAACCAAAACTACCTCCGCACAGGGAGGGACCTTCAGCCGACCAAGCGGGGAGTGGAACTAGGACTAAAAGCATTCAACAGTTGTGAAGCCGGATTTGCCTGCTTTCTGCGATGGAGGACAGACAGATGAAGTTGATGCCTCAAAGCTTGATCCGGAATTTTTCTGATGGCGGGACTAGGGGGAAACTCTTCGTAACTGGTACTGGAATGCCCCAGAATTTTGTTGATTTCTTCTGGTACCGCTGCTGGCCTGGGTGGAGGTTCGAACAGAGTGACAGATTCTCGGACTGGCAGCTTCAGGCTTCCAACAGCAGGAAGAAGAGGATGCCCCGACCGCTCCTGAACTCCGAATCAGGTGCCGTCAGAGCCGTTGGAACCGTGGACGAGTCCTCTTTGCAAGACGGGGAAGCCAAAAGATTCTGGAGAAGACCAATAGACTCTGAACAATGAAGAGGGGTCGGTGCAGACTGTGGGAAGCAGAACCGTGTACCCGAGGGAGAAAATTGATAACTCTGGCCCACGGATGTCGATTGAAGTTCCGCTTCTTAATTCTGATAGTAGACAGGACGAGGAAAAACTTTCCAAAAGATTCCTTGGTCTGATTCTCCCGAGATTTGTTGTGGCAGAGCTTCTAATCCGGTTCAGGTGCTCAGCAGGGGCAGCTCTGCGCAGTTTTGGGAGAACGGGTCTCCCGGGCAGCAAGGAGCTCGGATGGGGATGAAACTGCCGCCGTTGCGAATAAGACCGGTAGACGCTTCCGTGGATACCTCTTGGGCCTTCAGATTCGTAAGGAGGAGGCCGTGGTGGCTGCTGCAAGCTACTGGTTCATCTGCATCTTCTGGACTGCAAGCAGCAACTTTGACATAGCCTCCAATTGACCTAGAAAGAAGAAGAAGAAGGAAGTGTAGGGTGAAGGGGGGGAATGGGGAATGGTGGTGGGAAGGTGTGGCGGTATGGAATGGTGCTAGAGGTAGTGGAGAGGTGGAGGAAGAAGGGGGAGGGCGCAGGGTTCAGCTGGAGGAAGGAGGATGGGGTGTGCAAGGGTGGTGGAGAATGGAGGGAGAAAGGGGCGACCAAAGCTAAGGGGAGGAGGGAGGGGCGGCCAAATCCTATGGAGGGAAGGTTTTTCAAATTTGAAATGGACCTTGGGAGGTGGAAGGCTGCATGGGGAAGGTGGGATAATGTATGGGGAAGAGGAGGGGTGGTTGGTGGTTGGGAAGGTGGAGTAGGGATTGGGGGTTCTATCCTTGGGACTAGGGGAGGGAGTAAAGGGGATGTGGGGAAGTGGAGTGGCATTAATGGAGGTAGGTGGGGGTTGGGGGTGGTTGGGAGGAGGAGGAGAGAGGGAAAGGGGCGAACCTAGGAGAGAGAAAGAGAGAGAGAGAGAGAGAGAGGGGTGGGGTGGGGAATCTCTCCCCTAGGGCTTCTCACCCAATATTGGAATCACTCCATTAGAACTAAATTTGAACACTCAATTGGAAATCTTTCGCATTGATTCATTCATTAGTCCAAAAGGAAGGAAATGGGGCCCTATATATAGGCAACCCACATTTTACAATAAGACCCTGACAAAAGACTCAATGACAAATAACCGAGGGGGTAGGGGGGCTCTTGGGCCAAGCCCAAAGAATTGGGCCCAATAGCTAACTAAACAATCTAATGACACTCAAACTTAGGAAAATAAATGCAAGACCTAGGGACATGACTCAAATAAAATAAAAATTACATCAAATGACTCAAATAGATAGCACACAAAGGATAATTGGGCCTTTATAGAGAGAGGCCCGAACTCAAACGACACCGGAGTGTGAAGAAGACCCTAGCCAAAGGGAGTTGTGGATGATGCCTCCATCAAAGACAAAGAACTATTGCCCCTCTCGGGCTACAACCAGCTCTAGAATACACCGTTCGTGGCCGAGGTCGTGGCCAGGGACGTGGCAGAGGCCGTGGGAGAATCCCCGAGCTACCCATCTCTCCATCCACTATCGACCCGAAGCGAATTATCCTCTTTCGAGGAGAGGAACCGCCTCCTATTCCGGAAGTAGAAATTTGGAAAGGACCCGGTATCTTTGATCCTTCCAGCGTTGGTGAGGCTATTACTAGCCTCCCAGCCCCTGCACCAGTACCAGCTTCTACGACAGAGCAAGCATGACCGTCCGGCAAGGATGAGCCAACTCTCCAGTCACCCCCAGAAGAGCCATCATTGGCTTCCCCGTTCCAGGAGTCCGCTGGCGATCAAAATCAGTCTGATCCCGATGGTAAGGGCAAGGCAGTGCAACTTCCCGACGGAGAACAAAAATAGCTCGCAGAAGGCTCAACCTGACATACTACCCTCTCTGGCGGATGCTCGAGCCCGAGCTGACCGGAAAATTCTTCACCGGATGAAGTGCTTCCCCGCCAGTATTTCAATTTGGGAAGCCATCACTTGGAGTAAGGATCTAAGGGAAACCCTTATCAAAATACTCTAGGAGCCAGAAGTTTATGAAGCAGATGCCAAGGAAATGAAGGCGGCTGCCTATGGAGCCTTCTCGGCCGCCATCTCCGTCACGGAGAAAGACATGCTGCTCTCTCCTCTGTGCCACAATCGTCCTCTCTACTTGAATGGGAAGATCAATGGGCATGATGTAAACCGGATCCTGGTGGATGCTGGTGTCGCTGTCAACATCATGCCGCTCAAGACATTCAAGTCTCTATATCTGACCCCATACCTCCAGAAGGTTCAAGCGGTCAAGATGTCCGGCTTTAACTAGAACACCGAGGACGTCCTCGGCCGGGTGGACGTCGATCTGGTGCTCGATGATTTCGCCTCCAAGGTGACATTCTACATCATCGTCTCCAACACGTCTTATAAGATGGTATTGGGCAGACCCTAGCTACATGAAAATTGGGTCATCCCGTCGACTCTCCACCAATGCATCAAGTATGCAAAAGATGGAGAGCAACATAAGGTCTTTGTAGACCTGTCGCCGTTCACACCGGCAGAATGCAACGTAGCCGACGATGCGCTCTACTTCAAGGGGATTAGTCCCTACCCTGTAAAAGCAACGGTTGGCTCTCAAAGGAAGACTATGATGATCTCTTCTCTGTTGACGAGGAAAAGGCCAAGCTTCATCAGCTGTGCCTCGGCTCCAAGTTAACCCCAGATCACCCCGAGAGGCGCCAGATCGACTTCGAGGCTAATCTTATTAGCCGAGCTATCGGCAAGAGTATATGCTTGCCACCAGACTGCATCCAGCTTCTAGGCGCATCTGACAAGCACAGCGTCGAGTCGCTGACAACCTTCATTGTCACCTTCAAGCGACAACGTCGAAATAAGAAGAAGGCTAACAGGGACAAACCCATCGTCTTCTATAAGGGAGACATGGTCCCTCATGCCCCGCATGGCGACGACTTCGGCTGGTCCAGGCAAATCAATGATACCCATGAAGCAGTTCAGGTGTGGAGTGAGCTGTCCCCGCACATTCAAGAAATATGTTTAAAGCAACACATTCTCCTATGGCAAACTTCTGCACATCAAAGATACTTCCGTCAACTGTGGACTCCTTCCCAGGTCTGGGGGCAACCCCCGTCCTTCTACAAGGACACTAGGGGACTTGGCTACGGCCAAGACCCAGACTTTCACGTCCACTACGTAGTCAACGTCATAGGCTTGGCGCAACCAGCCGACGACGGGGCTAGAGTAGAGGCCAAATTCGACAGCTCCGAGGATGAGAATGAGCAAATCCTGATCCCGATCTCCGTCAAAGCCAGAACACCGGTTCAAGCCGACGAGGAATCCCCCTCGCCTCCCTACCAAGACAAAGGGGGAGAAGAAGCTCCTTTGGCCTCTCAGCCAGTCAAGGGATCCAGTTCAATGAACCCTCCTGAACAGGGGGATATCACCGGTCCTAGCAGCGAGGGATTGTCAACCTCACCAGGCAACCCCGGGGAGACCTCGGTAGCCCCGGTTGACAACTACTGGCCAGGAGCTGGCGACCCAGATCAATCCTTGATGGATCCCAGCAACAACGGCCCTCCAGTCCCATCGGCGTCAACCAGTGGCTTCGGGAACCAAGAACTACTTGAAGCCGACACTGATGATGAGGATTTCATCGACTTCCAACCCGCTCCTCCCGAGCTGGAGGACGGCGGCCAGGCGACCGTGGATGAGCTCGTTGAAATCAACTTGGGTGAAGATGAAACCCCTCAGCCTACATTCGTCAGTGCTCTCCTTACCGAGGCAGAGAAGCGAGACTACAAGCAACTCCTGCTTGAATACAAAGACTACTTCACCTGGACATACAAGAAGATGCCAGGGCTAGACCCCTCCATAGCGGAGCATGACCTAGCCATTTCTCCCTCAGTCGCTCTGGTCAAACAGCCATAGCGGCGCATGCGCCATGCGCTGGAGCTCCAGGTCTCGGCCGAAGTCCATAAAATGGCGGAGGTCGACTTCATCGAGCCGTGCATCTACCCGATCTGGCTTGCCAACATAGTTCCAGTCAAGAAGAAGAATGGTCAAGTCCACATCTGCGTCGACTTCCTGGACCTCAACAAAGCTTGTCCAAAGGACGACTTCCCAGTCCGAATTATAGAAACGATGGTCGATATGACCACCGGTCATGAAGCCCTGTCTTTCATGGATGGGTCATCCGATTATAACCAGATCTGGATGTCCCTCAAAGACAAGAACCATACAGCTTTTAGATCTCCCAAGGGGATTTTCAACTACAAGCGCATGCCCTTCGGTTTAAAGAACGCCGGTGCTACTTACCAAAGGGCCATGACTAAAATATTCGACGAGATGCTGCACAACACCGTCGAATGCTATGTTGACGACCTCGTCATCAAGACTAAAAGATGAGAAGACCATTTGCGCGACCTCCGCCAAGTCTTCGAGCATCTCCGGCAATATGGGCTCAAGATAAACCCCATGAAATGCGCCTTCGGCGTATCCATCGGCAAATTTCTCAGCTTTGTCGTCAGGTACCGAGGAATCAAGGTGGATCCCAGCAAGATCAAAGCGATCCAAGAGCTTCCACCACCCAGCAACATCACTGAACTTAGGTCCTTCCAAGGGAGGCTACCCTACATTCGGAGGTTAATTTCTAACCTCTCCGGTCGATGCACAACTTTCAGCAAGCTGATGAAGAAAGACGCCCCGTTCACATGGGGCTTGGAATGCCAGGCGGCTTTCGAGCAAATTAAGGAGTACCTCCTTACTCCCCCAGTCCTGGGGGCACCAATCAAGGGTAAACCCCTCATTCTTTACATTGCCGCCATGGACACTTCGCTAGGAGCTCTGTTGGCACAAATCAATGAAGAAGGTAAAGAGCAACCCCTCTATTACCTCAGCCGGAAGCTAATCGGTGCCGAGTACCACTACTCCCCTATGGAGAAAGTTTGCTTGGCACTGGTGTTCACAGTTAAGAAGCTGTGACATTACCTCCTATCTCATCAAGTCCAGCTTATATCCAAGCACGACCCCCAAAAGTATCTCCTTCGGCGACCTGTCCTCTCAGGCAGACTGGGAAGGTGGGCTCTCCTATTGATGGAGTACGACATTACTTATGTCCCCAGGAAAGCAATCAAGGGACAAGGTATGGCTGAATTATTGGCAGCTCATCCAGTGCCAGATGATTCACCCTTCAACTCTGAGCTCCCGAACGAGGAGTCCCTTGCTACTCAATCACAACAACCGGTTGAACAGAGCGGAGATGTCTTGCATTACTGGTAGCAAAGCGCTCTCACAACCACTGTTGCTCAATCACAACAACCAGTGGAACAGAGCAGAGATGTCTTGCATTATTGGCAGCCGAGCGCTCTCACAACCAGCGTACCTTGCTGGGACCTCTACTTCGACAGTGCTTCCCGCGGGATCACCCGGAGCAACCAGGATCCAGCTACCATGGTAGGTGCCGGCATAGTCTTCCTGAATCCTCAAGATGGAGTTTTGTACAACTCCTACACCCTCATGAAGTCCCTGACCAACAATGAAGCTGAGTATGAAGCTCTACTCATTGGGCTCCAGATGGCTCTCCATATGGGCATTAAGTGTCTCAAAGCCTACGGGGAATCCCAGCTGATAGTCTGGTAGGTCCTCGGCATTTATGACTTGCGGAAGCCAGAGTTGGTTCCATACCATACCGCCGTCACCAGACTAACCCAGAAGTTCTATTTCTTCGAAATAGATCACATCCCCAGAAGCAGCAACGCTCAGGCGGATGCCTTAGCAAAACTGGCCGTAGCCATCAAGCTCCCTCCCGAGGGCGAGGTCGACATCGTCATCAAACACAGAAGGCTGATGCTGAGTTCACTCGAAGGCAACGCCGGTCTCACCATCTATGAGGTCCACGACCTTGACCAGAACACACCTCCAGAAGAAGATGATTGGCGTGCACCCATCATCAAGTTCAAAAAGGGGTGGCTCCCCCTTGACCGAGCTCAAAGGGTTCAGCTACTCCGCCGAGCAACCTCCTATGAATTGATCGGCGACTCCCTGTATCGAATCGTTCATGAATATGATAAGTCTATTCTCTTGAGATGCGTCTCTCCAGCCGAGGCTCGAGCCGTCATGTAGGAGGTTCACTCCAGGTTGTGCGGCGCACACCAGGCCGGAGATCGAATGAAGCACAATATCATGCTCAAAGGCTTCTACTGGCCAACCATGTACGTGGACTGCATCCAGTATGCCCGTACATGCCATCAATGCCAAGCCTTTGGCCTAGTACCCAGAAAACCTCCTAACCACCTGCGTCCTACAGCACCCACTTGGCCATTTGCTGAGTGGGGCATGGACATTGCGGGGCCCTTCCCGCCATCTTCCAAGGGCCATAAATACATCTTGGCCGCCACTGACTATTTCTCTCGCTGGGCTGAGGCTCTACCTTTACGAGAGGTCACTGGGGAAATTGTTGCCAGATTCGTCCGGCACAACATCATATACCGATTCAGTACTCCCAATCGCATAGTGTCCGACAACGGGACACCCTTCAAAAATAAGGCTGTATACCAGTTAGCGGCCAAATTCCACATCGACTAGAGAACCTCCTCGGTCTACAACCCCCAGGCTAATGGTTTGACGGAAGCCTTCAACAAAACCCTCTACAAGCTCCTGGCTATGATGGTTAGCCACCGGAAACGCGATTGGGGTGAGAAGGTCTTTGAAGCATTATGGGCCTTTCGGACGGTCTACAAAACCCCCACGGGGTGCTCGCCGTTCTCCCTTGCTTACGGGACAGAAGCAGTTATCCCCATCGAAGTCCAGTTAGCCTCTTATCTTGTGGCAGTCCACACTGGCCTTGCCGGCCCTGACAAAATTGAATACCAGAGGAGGCTAGAAGAGCTCACCGATCAAGAAGGAAAGCGACTCGAAGCCTACAAACACCTACAAGTATACCAGTCCCGCATGGCCCGGGCCTATGATAAGCTCGTCAAGCAGCGAGCTTTCAAACAAGGCGACCTTGTCATGATCAAGGAAATGGAAGTCATGGCAGGGCGCTCTAGTGGAAAACTTCAGCCGAACTGGCGAGGTCCATACATCATCCAGAATGTCTATGAGGGTGGGGCCTACACGGTTATCGATCACAAAGGTCATAGACCATTTCTGCCTCTCAACGGCAAACATATGAAGCTATACTATGCACCAGAGCACGAGTTCGCGCACCAGCCAGACTAAGGCGCACGTTCCAACTACTACCAGTAAGGCCGGTCCTTCCCCATGAAGGATCTAACCGGCCAGTCCTCCCAGTCTACAATTCCTAGTTAACCAGCCAGCCCAGCTCCTCGGAACCGCCGCCAAGCATCCACGGGGGCTGATCTCTTGCCCTCATTCCCGTCACCACGGGAGCACGGGCGCTTCTGCACCGGCACCAGTCTAGCCGCCAGGCTCACAGGTAGGTCAAAAAAAAAATAAAAAAAATGGGATTAAAAATAGAGATGCCCCGGTGGACCCAATCATCCTCACCACAAGGGGGCGACTGGGGGCAAAAAGGCCAATAACCCAGCTGAGGTGCAAACCCGAGAGGGCACCTTAGGCAAAATTAGGGAACCCCTCGACGTGAAAATCCGGAAGGGCGCGTCGAAAAAAACTAAAGGGGGTCGACTCTAGCGAAAACCCGAAAGGGCGGTAGAGCCGATAACGAGAAAATCTTCTTCTCCCTGCCAGTCAGAACAGTTTTCCGCCTATTCCTCGGTGGACCGTTAGCCTCATCCAGAGCCAATCTTCAATCCATTTGCACTGCTACGGCACAAACCCTTTAATCCCCAGTTGACCTTGCATTATTTCCACTCAGTTTGGCCAACCTTTAGCCCTTGCTTCGGCAACATAGATCAACCAGTCCATGTGACAATCAAGCTTCCGGTTACCATCCCGGTAAACTTATATCCCGGTACACATTCCCAGACACTCATCATTCTCTGCCCCTACATCCTATATCCTCTAAAAATCTAGAGCTTTCAAGGTCACTATTATCCTAATTCTCCCCATACAATCCCTGATCCACCAGCCATAACTCCAGCCATATCTTGCCATGACAAAGTGGTCCTTCGCCACTGTGGCGTGGGGATTTTTAAAAAACCTTTATGAATGGCCAAACAATATCTGGCTATCCACACCTTCCAGTCTCAGGTTACGTCCCCTGACAGCGACACGCTATGGATGACAGTCTCAAAAATAATAATAATAAAATGGGGTTAAAAAAAGAGGTACCCCGGCGGGCTTGGTCGAATCCGTTACAAGGAACCAACTAGGTGCAAAAATTGCCACTAACCCAGCTAAGGTGAAAACCTGAAAGGGCGCATTAGGCAAAATCGGGTAACCCCTCGGTGTAAAAACCCGCAAGGGTGCACCGAAAAAAGCAAAAGGGGGCCAACTCTGGCGAAAACCCGCAAGGGTGGTATGGCTGGTAAAGGGAAAAAAAACTCTCCCTCCCTCTCTACGCTTCGCTAATGAAAGTTGTCAACTGCGACACCTCGCTGACGGTGACCAACACATCATGCCACTGTAATGATGGTCACTACACCCCCGAGGGTTGGTCATCTCTAGTGCCAGTCCCCAGTTCCCGTTCCGGCTACAACGCCTTCACAGTTCCCGTTCCGGCTACAACGCCTTCACAGGCTAGCCGCCAGCTTCCAGTACCAGCACTCCGGCTACAACGCCTTCACAGGCCAGCCACCCAGCCTCCAGTCCTAGCACTCCGGCTACAATGCCTTCACAGGCCAGCCACCCAGCTTCCAGTCCTAGTTCTGGCTACAACGCCTTCATAGGCTAGCCGCCAGCTCCCAGTTCCAGTTCCGGCTACAACGCCTTCACAGGCTAGCCGCCAGGTCCCAGTTCCAATTCCGGCTACAACACCTTCACAGGCTAGCCGCCAGCTCCCAGTTCCAGTATCGGCTACAACGCCTTCCCAGGCCAGCCACTCAGCCTCCAACCCCAGCTTCGGCCACGATGCCCTCACAGAGTAGCCGCTCGGCTCACGGGGCCAGTGTCGGCTACAATGCCTTTACATGCCAGTCATCCGGCCCAGCTCCAGTTCCCAGCAATTGCACCTTTCTAGGTCACTAGCTGGCTTCAGCCCCAGTCCCCATTTCTAGTCACAGTCCCAACTTCAATTTCCAGTCCCTCTCTCAGTCCCGGTCTTGGTTGCCACGTCTTCCTAGGCCACCCCGCTAGCTCAATCCCAGTTTCACATACACATACGAATCCCATCTTTTGGCTAATAGCCTAATGCTAGCCAACGCTCCACCATCTAGTTTAGAGTCAATACACCTTCCAGAATCACCTCTTCAACCCTAAGCCACGTAAACTGCCCTGTTCTTATGGTCCTACGTTGGTTCCCTGGCATCCAAGCTTTCATCCTCTAAGAGGGTTGGCCCCCACATATAGCCCTTTTCTTTCCTCCACTCCCCAGTGCTCAGTCTCCAGTCTCTAACATCGGGCTCCCTGAACCTGGTCTCAGTCGTCCCTTATCACTCACACAAGTGCGCCGTAGAACAAGCAAGCACAACTAACAATAGGTGGTCGTGAGTTCACGCGCATCACTCCATTCCATCGAAGAAGGGAGGAAAAAACCCAGCAAACAAAGGATCTGGAGTTTGTCATTAATACTCTGTAAAAGGGGCCCAAGACATTCCCTTGGGGTAACAAAATCCATACACTCCAAACGTCAAAAAAAAAGAGGGGAAGAAGAAGAAAGGGAAAGATACAATCAAGTCTCGGGCTCAACCCCCTCTAGCGCTGCAAGGTGAGCGTCCACAGCTACAAGCTCCACCTCCAAGGTGGACAAGAGTTGGGCACTAGCTCCGGCTGTCATCTCGGTCACCTGCCACTCGGCTCGGACGTGCTCGGTGACTGTCTGCTACTCCTCCCAGGCCTTCCTCAAGGCCTCAGCCTGGCTCTCCACCTCCCGTAACTGTGCGGCTCGCTCCTGAGATGCCAACGCAGTCACCTCGGCGTGACTCCTCTGCTCGGCTATGACTGACACAAGTCGAGCCCGCAGCTCTTGCGCCTCTCTGATCGCCGCTAGCCTCTGAGCCCTCTGCTCCTGAACCTCGTGGAGTCGCAGGTACTCAGCCCAGATCCCAGCTAACCCAGACATCCAGAGCTTGCGTGGTAATCCGAGCGCGTGGTAGCCCTGGGTGCACTCCCGCAGCCGCTGTCTCAGGTCCTCCGGGCAGGGAAGAGGCTCGCTCTGTGAGTAGCCCCGCACCCGCTGGAGTAGGGTGGCGCCTGCACTCGCCTCCAGCAATGGCTCTGGCGGAGAAGCGAATGTAGGCCACTCGACCCCTAAATCCATCGAGGGGTCTCCAGACACAACCAACACCCCAGTGGAACCTGCGTAGTTTCGATAAATACAAACGGGAGTGAACAACATAGGGAGACTTCCTTCGAAAAACAAGGTGAAAAACCTGAGAACAAGAAGAAGACAAGTCTTGGCTCCTCACCTGAAGCAAGTCCAGCTATCCCGATGATGTCATCTGCTGGGGTCGAGGAGGGTAATTGCTCTTCCGCCTCAACAGCGTCACAGGCCGGGGTCGGAGAGGGCAATGATTCCCCCACAATCTGGTCATCTCCACCAAGTACTGGTGGGATAGGGGGCTCCTCCTACCCGCCCTCGTCAGGAGCTGACGTACGCTCCTCTCCGGACTCTGATGTTGCGGGTAACCCGAGTGTAACACCCCGGTTTTTAAAATCTGAAATTTAATTGAAATAGTGAATTTTTAATTTAGATAAATGAATTTTAGAAATTAATATTATATGCCTCAGTGAATAGTGCTAGCGTAATTTTGACTTTCTCAAAAAATCTAGAAAAATAGTAAATTGATAGAGAATGATTTATGAAACAACTTTGCCTTCTTGAGTTTTATCAGTAAAAATCTGTAATTAAATCTATTTATCGTTTAAGTGAGTTCCATTAAATAATATTTTATTCCTTGGAATAGTACCATCAAAAATTCTTCTACGTGATAAAAATACATAAAAATGGTAATTAGGTTTCTGGAAGTGTATGTAACAAATTTGTCTTCTGGGATTAACCCAGTAACAATCCGTAGCAAGATCTATTTAAAGATTTAAGTGAAAAATCCACACTTTCAACCTTTACCTAACCTTGACTTCAAACACAAAATCTGACCTTAATACTCAACCATTTGATCTGAAATTGGTGTCAAATTAAAGGCCATGATCTTAACTTCAATAACCCTCTAAAAATTGCTCGAAACCCTAACCCTAATTGAGGCGGCTGGTCGAGTTTTGACTTGGTCTTGCTTGGCGGCGCCTTGTCCAACACGCCTCTTGTGGCGTCGATTCCTCTCACCACAGACCATCCCAGAACGTGTATAAACTATCAAAATGAAGCCCTTCCAGTCTATTCTCATTTGGTAGCCGCGACAGTCGCTGAAGTTTTCAGATCTGGGAGATATCTCGCGTTGAGTGCGTGGGTGTCGGCTTCCTTCTTTCTTTCTTCCTCCTTTGTTCTTCCTTGTTCTTCATCAAATTGAGGTAGGTTCTCTCGGGCTCAAACAGCAAATGATATATCAAAATGTTCAGCATGAAGTCCTCTTTCTTTTGATATATAAAGCCCCAAATATCATGTAGTATCCTGCGAGTATTTTGAGGTTTAGTAGAAGCATGTTAGAAGCATGTTAAATTAGGGTTAACTTGGTTCCTTCATCGATTTAGTTCTGATTTCAGGACGTAAATATGAAATTGATCCATGCATCTTGTAGAGTTTTTCGTGCTCTTTCCATTGATTATAAAAGCCCTAAATTCCATCCAGCATGTTTAGAGAATTTCTGTTCGTAGTAACAGCATGTTTAGACCTAGTTTTGATGTGTTCTTCCAAGTTGATTTCTGATTTCGACTGATTTCGAAGTGTTAATCCTGATCCACATGAACCATATCATATATGGTTGGATTCAGCATCGAAGTGGCTTTCTTTTGACATAAGAAGCCCCAATTTTTGTTCCGTATACTGAGAGAATTTTGAGTTTTAGTCACTGCCTGTCCAGAACTAGGGTTTCGATGTTCCAGTAGTTATAATTCCTAATTACAGCAAGTAATCATGCAATTGACCTTGTAGACAGGTAGAGTTTTGTATTAGCTTTCCATTGATACCAAAATCCCCTTATTTGGAGCTCAATCCTAGTAGTTATTAACGTTTTAGTGCAACCCTAGCAATCACCTTGTTCCCGGCGTTCACCGGACGCGGCAGGGATGACCGGAGACGACCCAGAGATGGGCGGTCTTACGATAGACCGTCCAACTCCAGCCCATCTTTTGACCAATTTTGACCCTAGCATGCCCTTATATAAACGGTTTTTCAAGAACCACTCATCCCCGGATGAACGGTTCCACAGTAACCACATATCTGGATGAAAGGTCCCTAACAGACCACATATCATTGAACGGCCCTGCACTGGCCGCACATCCCAGGGGATGGGCGGTTGGTACAGAGCCGCCCAACCCCTTGGGCGGCCCAGGAGGAACCGCCCAAACCCTTGGGCGGCCCAGGGAGAACCGCCCATCTCCCTGTGTCACAGGGTGACCCCTGTTCGGCCCCTGAATGCCCAGTTATATGTGCGGTCCATATAGAACCGTTTATCCTTTCAGAGAGGGACTTAATACTTGTTCTAAGGCATTCATTTGCATGTCATTAATGATAATTAGTGAAATAGAAACTCATTTAATAACTAATTAAATATGCAACTAAATTTACGATTATTGCTTGTTATTCGTGCTTACGCGACTTACGCGAACTCGTTATCATCTTAAATTACTTTTCTTGGCATCTTGGGTTAATATATAACCAAATCCCTATTAAATTGGCTTGGCATTAGGATTAATATGACTGTTTAGCTTGCTGATTAGCTACTGTAGTACAGTGGAACAGCATGTTTAACTTTCCGACTTTGCACGAGCCGATTGGCCGATTAGCGTACTAGTCTCGGTTCTACCCCGGAAACTCTATCCGGCGATCTTACCGTCATCTTGGAACATCATTATAACCATGATTAGAATCTGTTTAACACCAGCATACCTTGTTTTATGAGTTTAAACCACTGGGTTAAGTCTTGGATCAAATCGGACGACCCGAGGAATGCGCGGTTAGTATTTGACCGCATAACCTCTTCGGCGGCCCGATCGTGACCGCATATCTTTATACGGCCCAGTATGGACCGTATATCTTGTTCTTGGGCCTCACTGTCTTTTAGACATGAGCGGCCCATATTGCACCGTTCTTACGTTAGGGCGGCCCACTGTCAGCCGTTCTTTTCTTGACTTCACGGGCTGAGTTTCAGTCCAGTTCTTGTACGTACGGTCCTGTATGAACCGTATATACCCATCGAGCGGCTCCGTTACGACCACACATCTCTTGAAGATGAGTTTGACCGTGTTTTGTACTCTTGAATCCAAGGACAAGGTTAGTCCTTTAAATCTGAACTTATGGCAGAAATTCCTCTGATTAATTGGCCATTAAAATTGACTGAATGTCTGGACAGATGGGACGTTGGGCCCAGTAAATCAATGCCATAGCATCATAAGGGCCCGGTCTGGTCCTGGGGAGAGCGCCCGAAAGTTAGTGAGCCCATGGGATGTGAATGACATGGTGAGGCATTGCACCGAAGTACTTGCTTGCGTGTTTGCGTCTATGACAAAAATCTCTTGTTACTTGTTACTTGATCATGATAGAATTGATATTACTTGCTTGTTGGCCAATTCCTTACTACTGTCTCTTGTTATATCTCCTGTTGTAAATTCTTGTACTTGTTATCTTGTTAATTCTTGACATCACATATTTCTTGACCTTGCAAGATCTTGTTATTACGTTGTTTCATTATACCGTTATCATCATTTCTTTCTTTCTTAGTATTGCATATAAAAATGTAATTTACTTGTTAATCACTTAAACTATGCCTGATGATAGAGTATAATTCCTACTGAGCTTTTGCTCACCCCTACTTCCAACCCTTTTCAGGTTATGCGAGTATCGGTACGTGCATTGGGAATTGGATCTGTGTGATCGAGTGGAACCTGGAACCTAGAGTTGGAGTCTGCTCTTTCATTTTCTTGAGTCTAGCTAGTCTAGTTATTTCTTTTTGTTATTTATTTTGAATCTTTTATTGTAAGTGGTGTCAAATTTATCTTTTTAAATTAATAAGAGTTCGTATTTTCTCAAAATGTGTGTCTGGCCTTTTTGTATTTTATTGTGATTATTTATCTTCCGCTCTTGTTACCGTGACTTGTCTCTTGCCACGTTCCGAGCATCGCTTTCCGCTGCTATCGGTTCGGGGCGTGACAGTTTTGGTATCAGAGCCTCCTTGCCTGAGTCGCTTGAATTTTGTCCAAGTGTTGTCTCCTTGCCTGAGTCCCTTGGATTTTGTCCAAGAGTATAGGTTTTCCTAAGTTCTAGGCTTCCTAAGTTTTGCCTTGCATCCCAATGACCCGGTATATCAAAAGATGTTGTCGAGACGTTAGGCTACGCCTCTCGGGAAGATCACATACTTGCGCGAGTGGTCTTCGGATCGATTATCTCCGCCAGGTACCGAGTTTTGGTCATGTCTAGGTGCATAGTACCCCTAACCTTGTTAAAGTCTTAGAACCCGACCTGGTGAGATTGGGCAGTATCGTGGGGTAAGTAATAAAATATATGCAAGATTGTGTTGCGTTACGCGTAAGGGTAATGAAAGGTTAACCATATAACTATCTTGCAAGTTTTTAAGCCAATTCTTAAAATGAAACCGAGTGGTTCCAGTAAGCTAAGTTTCGGTTCCGCGAAAGGCTGGCGAGTCCGTCGTAAGGAAACCCGACGTAATAAGAAGAAGAAGCGTAGTATTAGTATATCGTATCGTTCTCTTTTACCCCTAGCTATAGTTAATTCTTTTAATTGTATAGTTAACATGCTATTTTTAATGAATAAGATCATCTTAGTTAGCTAATTCCTTTCGTCATCAATTGTATAGTTAACATTATTTTAATGAGTAAGATCATCTTAGTTCGAACATTCACATAACTGATAATAGTCAGTGAATTTGGGGACCAAATTCCTTTAAGTGGGGGAGGGTGTAACACCCCGATTTTTAAAATCTGAAATTTAATTGAAATAGTGAATTTTTAATTTAGATAAATGAATTTCAAAAATTAATATTATATGCCTCAGTGAATAGTGCTAGCGTAATTTCGACTTTCTCAAAAAATCTAGAAAAATAGTAAATTGATAGAGAATGATTTATGAAACAACTTTGCCTTCTTGAGTTTTATCAGTAAAAATCTGTAATTAAATCTATTTATCGTTTAAGTGAGTTCCATTAAATAATATTTTATTCCTTGGAATAGTACCATCAAAAATTCTTCTACGTGATAAAAATACATAAAAATGGTAATTAGGTTTCTGGAAGTGTATGTAACAAATTTGTCTTCTGGGATTAACCCAGTAACAATCCGTAGCAAGATCTATTTAAAGATTTAAGTGAAAAATCCACACTTTCAACATTTACCTAACCTTGACTTCAAACATAAAATCCGACCTTAATACTCAACCATTTGATCTGAAATTGGTTTCAAATTAAAGGCCATGACCTTAACTTCAATAACCCTCTAAAAATTGCTCGAAACCCTAACCCTAATTGAGGCGGCTGGTCGAGTTTTGACTTGGTCTTGCTTGGCGGCGCCTTGTCCAACACGCCTCTTGTGGCGTCGATTCCTCTCACCACAGACCATCCCAGAACGTGTATAAACTATCAAAATGAAGCCCTTCTAGTCTATTCTCATTTGGTAGCCGCGGCAGTCGCTGAAGTTTTCAGATCTGGGAGATATCTCGCGTTGAGTGCGTGGGTGTCGGCTTCCTTCTTTCTTTCTTCCTCCTTTGTTCTTCCTTGTTCTTCATCAAATTGAGGTAGGTTCTCTCGGGCTCAAATAGCAAATGATATATCAAAATGTTCAGCATGAAGTCCTCTTTCTTTTGATATATAAAGCCCCAAATATCATGTAGTATCCTGCGAGTATTTTGAGGTTTAGTAGAAGCATGTTAGAAGCATGTTAAATTAGGGTTAACTTGGTTCCTTCATCGATTTAGTTCTGATTTCAGGACGTAAATATGAAATTGATCCATGCATCTTGTAGAGTTTTTCGTGCTCTTTCCATTGATTATAAAAGCCCTAAATTCCATCCAGCATGTTTAGAGAATTTCTGTTCGTAGTAACAGCATGTTTAGACCTAGTTTTGATGTGTTCTTCCAAGTTGATTTTTGATTTCGACTGATTTCGAAGTGTTAATCCTGATCCACATGAACCATATCATATATGGTTGGATTCAGCATCGAAGTGGCTTTCTTTTGACATAAGAAGCCCCAATTTTTGTTCCGTATAATGAGAGAATTTTGAGTTTTAGTCACTGCCTGTCCAGAACTAGGGTTTCGGTGTTCCAGTAGTTATAATTCCTAATTACAGCAAGTAATCATGCAATTGACCTTGTAGACAGGTAGAGTTTTGTATTAGCTTTCCATTGATACCAAAATCCCCTTATTTGGAGCTCAACCCTAGTAGTTATTAACGTTTTAGTGCAACCCTAGCAATCACCTTGTTCCCGGCGTTCACCGGACGCGGCAGGGATGACCGGAGACGACCCAGAGATGGGCGGTCTTACGATAGACCGTCCAACTCCAGCCCATCTTTTGACCAATTTTGACCCTAGCATGCCCTTATATAAACGGTTTTTCAAGAACCACTCATCCACGGATGAACGGTTCCACAGGAACCACATATCTGGATGAAAGGTCCCTGACAGACCACATATCATTGAACGGCCCTGCACTGGCCGCACATCCCAGGGGATGGGCGGTTGGTACAGAGCCGCCCAACCCCTTGGGCGGCCCAGGAGGAACCGCCCAAACCCTTGGGCGGCCCAGGGAGAACCGCCCATCTCCCTGTGTCACAGGGTGACCCCTGTTCGGCCCCTGAATGCCCAGTTATATGTGCGGTCCATATAGAACCGTTTATCCTTTCAGAGAGGGACTTAATACTTGTTCTAAGGCATTCATTTGCATGTCATTAATGATAATTAGTGAAATAGAAACTCATTTAATAACTAATTAAATATGCAACTAAATTTACTATTATTGCTTGTTATTCGTGCTTACGCGACTTACGCGAACTCATTATCATCTTAAATTACTTTTCTTGGCATCTTGGGTTAATATATAACCAAATCCCTATTAAATTGGCTTGGCATTAGGATTAATATGACTGTTTAGCTTGCTGATTAGCTACTGTAGTACAGTGGAACAGCATGTTTAACTTTCGACTTTGCACGAGCCGATTGGCCGATTAGTGTACTAGTCTCGGTTCTACCCCGGAAACTCTATCCGGCGATCTTACCGTCATCTTGGAACATCATTATAACCATGATTAGAATCTTTTTAACACCAGCATACCTTGTTTTATGAGTTTAAACCGCTGGGTTAAGTCTTGGATCAAATCGGACGACCTGAGGAATGCGCGGTTAGTATTTGACCGCATAACCTCTTCGGCGGCCCGATCGTGACCGCATATCTTTATACAGCCCAGTATGGACCGTATGTCTTGTTCATTGGCCTCACTGTCTTTTAGACATGAGCGGCCCATATTGCACCGTTCTTACCTTAGGGCGGCCCACTGTCAGCCGTTCTTTTCTTGACTTCACGGGCTGAGTTTCAGTCCAGTTCTTGTACGTACGGTCCTGTATGAACCGTATATACCCATCGAGCGGCTCCGTTACGACCGCACATCTCTTGAAGATGAGTTTGACCGTGTTTTGTACTCTTGAATCCAAGGACAAGGTTAGTCCTTTAAATCTGAACTTATGGCAGAAATTCCTCTGATTAATTAGCCATTAAAATTGACTGAATGTCTGGACGGATGGGACGTTGGGCCCAGTAAATCAATGCCATCGCATCATAAGGGCCCGGTCTGGTCCTGGGGAGAGCGCCCGAAAGTTAGTGAGCCCATGGGATGTTAATGACATGGTGAGGCATTGCACCGAAGTACTTGCTTGCGTGTTTGCGTCTATGACAAAAATCTCTTGTTACTTGTTACTTGATCATGATAGAATTGATATTACTTGCTTGCTGGCCAATTCCTTACTACTGTCTCTTGTTATATCTCCTGTTGTAAATTCTTGTACTTGTTATCTTGTTAATTCTTGACATCACATATTTCTTGACCTTGCAAGATCTTGTTATTACGTTGTTTCATTATACCGTTATCATCATTTATTTCTTTCTTAGTATTGCATATAAAAATGTAATTTACTTGTTAATCACTTAAACTATGCCTGATGATAGAGTATAATTCCTACTGAGCTTTTGCTCACCCCTACTTCCAACCCTTTTCAGGTTATGCGAGTATCGGTACGTGCATTGGGAATTGGATCTGTGTGATCGAGTGGAACCTGGAACCTAGAGTTGGAGTCTGCTCTTTCATTTTCTTGAGTCTAGCTAGTCTAGTTATTTCTTTTTGTTATTTATTTTGAATCTTTTATTGTAAGTGGTGTCAAATTTATCTTTTTAAATTAATAAGAGTTCGTATTTTCTCAAAATGTGTGTCTGGCCTTTTTGTATTTTATTGTGATTATTTATCTTCCGCTCTTGTTACCGTGACTTGTCTCTTGCCACGTTCCGAGCATCGCTTTCCGCTGCTATCGGTTCGGGGCGTGACACCGAGAACGTCAGCACTCTGCCTTATAGAGCTAACAAGCACCAAATGAAAGCGGGAAGGACCGCCGCATACCTCCAGGAGTGGCCCCCGTCAGAACCTCCCCACTAGTAGAGGCCGCGAAGGACGAAGAGCTCGAGCTCGAACCCTCCTCTGTCTCCATCTCTGAGCCGCTGTCACCTGGGGAACTCGACGAGGCCCCCGACGAAGTCCCAGAAGTGGCCAAACCAAAAGCTCCTGCAAGCCAACGAAGCAAACAGAATCATCACAAGACCCATCCTCATACAAGGGTGGTTCTTCAACTAAGAGTTGCAAACAGAAAACTCACCAGCCAGAGCACTCCCCTCCGAAACCTTTTCGATGTCGACGATCTCCTCGTCACCCTCAACTGGAGCCACTTCGGTAGGCCCCTCCTCCGCCACCTCAGCCCCAATACGGGGTATCTCACCTTCTTCTAGAGGCGAAGATACACCTGTAAACAATGCCAACAGGATCTCAGCACTAGAAGACAATCAACACAAAAGGCTTAACAGAAGGGATTAAGTCCCCAGCTACGTACCTGAGGGTCCAATGCTCGAAGACCCGAACAGCCCCATAGTACAAGCCGACACCACAGCTGGCAGAGAAACTTGCTCCACCCCTGCCAACAGTTGTGGTAACAGGCTAGACGCTTCTTCAGCCGTGGACGGCATTGAAGCACTCCTCCCTTCAGGCTCCCCCTCAAAGGAGGGAAGGGACACTGACGGGCCGTGTCACGCCCCGACGCGGAATATCGGGA
This sequence comes from Amorphophallus konjac, assembly GCA_022559845.1. Classification (NCBI taxonomy): domain Eukaryota; kingdom Viridiplantae; phylum Streptophyta; class Magnoliopsida; order Alismatales; family Araceae; genus Amorphophallus; species Amorphophallus konjac. Next base: position 283,625,048 of record CM040120.1, on the reverse strand, counting down.
CGTACAGTTAGAAACGAGCTGGAAAGAGAGAGAACTAATCTAAATATATACAAATCCTAAGCAATGGAATTAACTTATTGACCATTAAACAAATTATAACTGGTACATAATCCTCAAATCCACTCAATACAACTGGGATAACAACTCTAAACCACAATAACATAACTGAAGCACAACACACTCTAAACACAACTAACTGATACACTCAAAACATCACTCCTGCCCTTCCCCATCGGTAAGCGCGTCACCTGAAAAGCCTGGAAAAGGGGGGAAACAACGTCTATGAGCTAACGCTCAGTAGGAAATAACAGATAGGTATAAGTGATTAGCAGTTTAATTACATTTTCAAAATATCATGCTACAAAGGATAATGCAATAAAAGAGTAATGATGATATAATGAAACAAAATTTAAGGATCTTGCAAGGTCACGAAATATAAAGGAACAGAATGGTAATACTTAAGAGGAATAACAAAGATAAGAATTTACTACAGGAGATAACGATAAAGAGTTGGCCATATCAAGATAATTCAAGTCATGTCAAGCACGTGTGTAGTTTCATTTCCACGTCCAAGTAACAGCAAGTAAGTAACAACAAGTAGAGTATAGAACAGTGAAGAGTGGAAAGTGAAAAGTAGTAGAGAGTAGTAGAGAGTAGTGGCCAGTCCTAGATTTAACCCATGTCATAGTACTGGTGCCAAATGCCACACCTAGTCAATCACCTCCCCGGGGGTACACGTAGTGTTCGGGCGCTCCTCCCAGGACTAGACCAAGCCCTTAATTGTTTGCCAGACATTGATTTCTTTGGATCAAAGATCCCACGAATCTAGACTTCCACAATTTATGGCCAGAATTCCAAGGTTTGAACCATGTAGCAATAACAATTTCAAGTAGGAAGGAGATTCATTTCAGAATTTCAAGGTAAGCACCATCATCAAGAAGATTGAAAACCGAATCACAATAAGAGTTAATCATGCTGCGCTACTGTAGTACAGCAGCTATCCAACAAGCTAATCAACATATTAATCCTAATTACCAAGTTAATATGTCAAAGATTATCCATTATCATTTGCATTAATCATTAAGCCAAAAGGAGATTCAAGATGACTAAAGAACAAGCTCACAGGAATGAAATAGCATGCATTACAGAGATTTAGTTACACCATTAACCACTAATTATGTGGGTTTCTATTTAACCATTGTATACATTGTAATTAAGATGATGAATGACATGCTTTTACATCGTGATAGAACATAGGAACCAATGCAATTTGAAAACCATAAGGCTCATGATTAGGTCACTGGTTCTTCAAAAGTATAGTTTTCAATTGGTCTAAGTTCAATGGGTCGATCCCCTAATGATCCGGATCGATCCACGGGTCACAAAACGATGAAAATCGGGCTTCTGGTACATGGGTCGACCCCTGGGGTCGACCCCTGTAAAAATGGGGTCTGCCTGCTGGATGGGTCGACCCTTGGGGTCGACCCCCTCAAATCCAGCAGCATGGGTCGACCCCCTCAAATCCAGCAGAATGGGTCGACCCTAGGGGTCGACCCTCGGGCTGGCCTTTGCTGCTGGGGCATGGGTCGACCCCTGGGGTCGACCCCTGCAAGCCCAGAAAAGGCCGGGGCCTCCGTAAAACATGTAAACTTACCCATTTGAGGTCCAATTGAGTTGAAATCAAAACCCCATGCTATAGGAATCTTACTAGACATATGAGGGTCATAATACATGAGTTTTAAAGCACGAATTTCATTAGAAACCCACTTAATCACAACCGATTCTATGAAGAACACAAGAAGACCTAATTCTTGACATACTTCCACTAAATCTAAAAATTCTCCCAACATACACAACGGAATTTGGGGATTTTGGTGTCAAAAGAAAGCTAACAAGCTACTGATTACATTCATGTATATTAATTAGAAGTTGGGCTATTATAACCTACCTCAAATCGGAGAAAGAATTTGAAACCCTAGAATGAAGAACAAGCTTGACAGCAGCTCACAAAAAGCTCGATATCTCCACGGATACCTAATGAAATTTGGGACTTTCAGTCCCATTGGATAGATCTCGTCGAGCTGATCAAGATACTATATTTACAAGTCTCATTTGGTTAAGGGTACCTACCTTAATCGACAGATTAAATGGCTGGAGATGAAGAACGACGAACTACCAACACCCTCCACCAAAACGACAAATACTCCCAGATCTGGACTCCTCGTCGGCTGACCCAGCTACCAAATGAAACTAGAGTCGAAGAGCTACATTTCTATAGGTCATGGGGCTTCTGGAGCCTTCGGAGTTGGGAGTATTTGGCGCTGCAAGTTACGTGTTTAGAAACGGCGCCGGAATCCTTGACTCGACCAAAGCTATGTCGGCAGCACGTTTTAGGGCTAGGTTCACCTCAAATTGATTGAGGGTAAATGTTCCTTACCTCGTGGCCTACCATTTGCCCTTGATTTCAGATCATTTGGTTGAGTAATAAGGTCGAATTTCACGTTTTAAGTTACGATTTGGTAAAGGTTAGGTGAAAGTCAAATTTAGGATTAATCCTCTAATTAGACAAGGTTACGTAATTAATTTGGGTCAAGTCCAGAAGATAAAATTGCTATAAAAATGATCTTTTACCCAATTACTATTTTTACAGATTTTTCTAAGGTATTCAAATTTATAGGTTCTATTTTCTAATGAATTAAATATTAATATTTCAAAATTCAAACATTAATTCATTTTAATTCAATTTTCAATTAATAAAAGCTCAATAAAACTTAATAAATAACCGGGGTATTACACCCTCCCCTACTTAAAGAATTTGGTCCTCCAAATTCACTGCACTATATACGGAAAGTAGGGAAAAGATAGATCACCTAGAATAGGTCGGGATACCGCTTCCGCATAGTATCTTCCGATTCCCAAGTAGCTTCTTCGGTTCCACGCCGACTCCACTGAATCTTGACCATCGGTATAGACCGATTTCGGAGTTGCTGCTGTTTCCGGTCTAGAATCTTGATAGGTCTTTCTTCATAAGTCAAATCTTCCTTTAACTCAAAATCCACATGTTGAATGATGTGAGTGGGATCGTACACATATTTCCGTAACATAGACACATGGAAAACATTATGTACGCCAGATAACTGAGGTGGTAATGCCAGTCTGTAAGCAACTTCTCTCACTCTATCTCGGATCTCGAATGGACCAATATACCTCGGACTCAGCTTGCCATGAATGCCAAATCTTCGAATCCCTCTCGAATGAGAGACTTTCAGAAACACATGCTCGCCAACTTGAAATTCTAATGCTCTTCTCCTTGTGTCGGCATAGCTCTTCTGTCTTGACTGAGCCACTTGTAATCGGTCTCGGATAACACGGATGTTCTGTGATGATTCTGAAACAAGATCCGGTCCAAGCCATTGCTTCTCGCCCACCTCGTCCCAACACAACGGGGAACGACAGCTTCTTCCATACAAAGCTTCAAATGGAGTCATTTGTATGCTGGATTGGTAACTGTTGTTGTAGGCGAATTCAATCAATGCCAAGTGATTACTCCAACTGCCTCCGAAATCAATCATGCAAGCTCGCAGCATATCTTCCACTATCTGGTTGGTTCTTTCAGTCTGTCCATCTGTCTGTGGATGAAAAGCAGTACTGAAATTCAGACGAGTACCAAGAGACTCTTGCAGTCCCTTCCATAAATGTGAAGTAAATCTCGGGTCTCTATCAGACACAATGCTAACAGGTATACCATGGAGCCTTACCACTTCCTTCAAATATAAAGCAGCCAATACATCAACTGTCCACTTGGACTTAATGGGTAAGAAATGAGCCGATTTTGTCAAGCGATCGACGATCACCCATATCGCATCAAATCCACCACGAGTCTTAGGTAGACCCATAATGAAATCTATGCCAATGCTTTCCCACTTCCATTGGGGTATGTCGAGTGGTTTCAACTTTCCTGCCGGTCTGAAATGTTCAGCCTTAACTTGTTGACAAACCAGACATCTACTCACGAAATCTGCAATTTCTCTTTTCATATTCGGCCACCAAAAGGACTTTTTCAAATCCTTGAACATTTTTGTGCCTCCAGGATGAATAGTGTATTTGGATCTATGTGCTTCCTCCAGAATCTTGTTCTTTAACTCAGCTTCATCAGGTACACAAGTTCTACCCTGGAATAACAATCTTCCATCGTCAGCTACCATGAAGTCGGGTCTGCTGCTCAAACATCCCTTGATCTCAACCAGCTCGGGATCATTATCTTGCAAGGATTTGATCTCCATCAATAATTCGGGCTTAAGTCGAATCTGTGCAATTATAACCCGATCATTATCAACATTTAGATCCAGGCTAGCTAACTGTTCTAATAGCCTCCACTCTTGTAACATGAGACTTGATAATTTAGCCACAGGCTTCCGGCTTAATGCATTTGCCACCACATTGCCTTTACCGGGATGATATTCAATCGAGAAGTCGAAGTCCTTCAAGTACTCCAACCATCTTCTCTGCCTCATGTTAAGTTCTTTCTGAGAAAATAAATACTTCAGACTCTTATGATCTGAAAATACTGTGAATGTTTCTCCATACAAGTAATGCCTCCAAATTTTTAAGGCGAATACAACTGCTGCAAGTTCCAAGTCATGAACGGGGTAATTCTCTTCATGCTTCCTCAACTGCCTAGAAGAATAGGCAATCACCTTACCATGATGCATGAGTACACAGCCTAAGCCAATACCAGAAGCATCGGTATAGACCACGAAACCACCATCGCCAGAAGGTAAAGTCAATACGGGTGCAGTAGTGAGGCAATCCTTCAATGTTTGGAAGCTCTGCTGACATTCCTCGGACCATTCAAACTTGTTGTCTTTGCGGGTCAATCGAGTGAGAGGTACCGCAATCTTGGAGAAGTCTTGAATAAATCTCCGGTAATAGCCTGCCAGGCCTAGGAAGCTTCTCACTTCGGTCACTGTAGTAGGCTGATCCCAGTTCCTTACTGCCTCCACTTTCGAAGGATCAACTGAAATACCTTCTTTGGTGATGATATGTCCTAAGAAGGACACTTCTTGCAGTCAGAAATCACATTTACTGAATTTGGCATATAGTTGATGATCTTTCAATATCTGCAATGCCATCCTCAAATGTTCGGCATGCTCTTTTTCAGTCTTGGAATAAATTAGTATGTCGTCAATGAATACCACGACCCATTGATCAAGATAAGGCCGGAATGCATTATTCATTAACTGCATGAAAGCTGCTGGTGCATTCGTTAGACCAAAAGGCATAACGACAAACTCAAAATGACCATACCTGCTGCGGAAAGCCGTTTTATAAATATCATCTTCCTTAATCCTCAGCTGATGATATCCAGATCGAAGATCGATCTTAGAGAAATAATGTGCTCCCGCTATCTGGTCGAATAATTCGTCAATCCTCGGCAATGGGTATTTATTCTTGATAGTTAGCTGGTTCAGTTGCCGATAATCGATGCATAATCTCATCGAACCATCCTTTTTTCTGACGAATAATACAGGAGCTCCCCAAGGTGAAGTACTCGGACGAATAAAGCCCTTCTCGAGCAATTCCATTAGCTGTTGCTTTAATTCCCTTAGCTCCGCTGGGGACATACGGTAAGGAGCTCTAGAAATAGGAGACGCGCCAGGAACAATATCAATGGAGAAGATAACTTCCCGCTCAGGCGGAAGTCCTGGTAGTTCCTCCGGAAAGACTTCGGAGAATTCTCGGACAATAGGAGTGTCCTTTATCTCAACTCGCTATTCCGGTGTAGCATGGACAAAGTCTAGAAAAGTCTCGCAACCTCGCCTCATCAGCTTGTCGGCTCGAAGAGAAGAGATGAGCGATACGGGGTTATTGTGCTTGATCCCCGTAAAAGATAAACCAGAATGTCTAGTAAAAGTCACTGAGCTAGAACTGCAATGAACACTGGCCTCATACTTGGCCAACCAATCTGCTATAAGGATTACATCATAATCCTTCATATCCATGCAAACTAAGTCGGCTGGAAAATTCCATTCATCAATAATAACCTTACTAGAAGGATAGTAATATTGAATAGCCGCTCCAGAACCAATAGGAGTTGATATAACCAATGGAGAATTCATCATAATAGGTTCGACAGATAACGACTTCGCAAATTTCCGAGAAATAAAAGAATGCGTTACACCAGTATCAAAGAGAACAAATGCGGGCTTGTCGATTATAGTAAGGTTACCTTCGACGAGTCCGCCATCATCAGAAATCCCAGTTTCATCCGCATGTAAAGCTTGGAGCCTTCCTTGCGGCTTCTTGATAACTTGAGGTTTTGCCGGTGTAGCTTGTTCCGATAGAAGAGGGCAGTCAGGGATACGGTGTTCCCTACTCCCACATCATAAACACGCACCTAGCTTGCGCCGGCATTCCTCCATCTTGTGACCTGGACGATCACAATACTTGCACTTGCCCTTGAATGGAACAATAGGGCCAGGTTTCTTCTCTTCATTTCTTGGCATCTTGCCTTTCCACGTTCCCGATCCGGTCCATGAACTAGACCCACTCATGGGCCTCTTTTTGCTAGTGCCAAATCCGGGTCTAGGAGTTGGTTGTTCCTTCTTCATGCCTTGCCCACGGATCCTCTCCGTCATTTCTAAGGTATCTTCTAGAACTTGTGCCTTTCTCACCATCTCAGAATAAGTAGAGATCTCCATCGGTGCTAGTTGATTGATGTAGTGAAGCTTCAACCCGTTGAGAAATCGCTTAGCTTTCATCTTTTCTGTGGAGATAAGGTGAGTAGCATAGCGCGAAAGCCGAGAGAACTGTGCTTCATATTCAGCCACCGATAAGCTTCGCTGCTTTAGAGCCGCGAACTCCGCCGCCTTCTTCTCTTGTACACGATCGGAAAAATATTTATCGTTGAAGAATTCCTCGAACTCTTCCCATGCGACTTGTTGATCGCCTAGAGTTGCCTTGACGGAATCCCACCAAGTACGCGCGTCCCGCTCCAATTGGAAGGTAGAAAGAAGGACACGCTCTTGGTCGGTGCATTGCATGACTTCAAAAATTCTCCCCATTTCGTTGAGCCAATGCTCGGCCTCGTCGGGGTTAGTCGAACCAGCAAATCTTGGCGGGTTCATTCCTCGAAAGTTCCGGTATAAGTCACCGGTGCCATGACCCGCTGCTCCAGCTTGAGCTACCTGATGTAACGCCTGAGTCAGGCCTTGAACCGTGCGCTGTAGGTTCCTCCATTCAGCACGTTCGGTTGCCATCTACACGAGAAATAGATTACTTAGGTCCAATAAAAGAGATAATAACACGATTAAGGAACGAACTTAACCCAAGTTTCTACCCAATCTCACCAGGTCAGGTTCTGGACTTCAACAAGGTTAGAGGTCTAATGCACCTAAACACGACCAAAACTCGGTACCTGGCGAAGCTAATCGGTCCGAAGACCACTCGCGCAAGTATGCGACCTTCCCGATAGGCGTAGCCTAACGTTCGGACAACACCTTTTGATATACCGATTATTGGGATGCAATGCAAGAAAACCTAAACTTAGGGAACCTAGGAATATGAAACCTAGGGCTCTGATACCAACTAAACTGTCACGCCCCGACGCGAAATATCGGGACGTACAGTTAGAAACGAGCTGGAAAGAGAGAGAACTAATCTAAATATATACAAATGCTAAGCAATGGAATTAACTTATTAACCATTAAACAAATTATAACTGGTACATAATCCTCAAATCCACTCAATACAACTGGGATAACAACTCTAAACCATAATAACATAACTGAAGCACAACACACTCTAAACATAACTAACTGATACACTCAAAACATCACTCCTGCCCTTCCCCATCGGTAACCGCGTCACCTGAAAAGCCTGGAAAAGGGGGGAAACAACAACTATGAGCTAACGCTCAGTAGGAAATAATAGATAGGTATAAGTGATTAGCAGTTTAATTACATTTTCAAAATATCATGCTACAAAGGATAATGCAATAAAAGAGTAATGATGATATAATGAAATAAAATTTAAGGATCTTGCAAGGTCATGAAATATAAAGGAACAGAATGGTAATACTTAAGAGGAATAACAAAGACAAGAATTTACTACAGGAGATAACGATAAAGAGTTGGCCATATCAAGATAATTCAAGTCATGTCAAGCACGTGTGTAGTTTCATTTCCACGTCCAAGTAACAGCAAGTAAGTAACAATAAGTAGAGTATAGAACAGTGAAGAGTGGAAAGTGAAAAGTAGTAGAGAGTAGTAGAGAGTAGTAGAGAGTAGTGGCCAGTCCTAGATTTAACCCATGTCATAGTACTGGTGCCAAATGCCACACCTAGTCAATCACCTCCCCGGGGGTACACGTAGTGTTCGGGCGCTCCTCCCAGGACTAGACCAAGCCCTTAATTGTTTGCCAAGCATTGATTTCTTTGGATCAAAGATCCCACGATTCTAGACTTCCATAATTTATGGCCATAATTCTAAGGTTTGAACCATGTAGCAATAACAATTTCAAGTAGGAAGGAGATTCATTTCAGAATTTCAAGGTAAGCACAATCATCAAGAAGATTGAAAACCGAATCACAATAAGAGTTAATCATGCTGCGCTACTGTAGTACAGCAGCTATCCAACAAGCTAATCAACATATTAATCCTAATTACCAAGTTAATATGTCAAAGATTATCCATTATCATTTGCATTAATCATTAAGCCAAAAGGAGATTCAAGATGACTAAAGAACAAGCTCACAGGAATGAAATAGCATGCATTACAGAGATTTAATTACACCATTAACCACTAATTATGTGGGTTTCTATTTAACCATTGTATACATTGCAATTAAGATGATGAATGACATGCTTTTACATCGTGATAGAACATAGGAACCAATGCAATTTGAAAATCATAAGGCTCATGATTAGGTCACTGGTTCTTCAAAAGTATAGTTTTCAATTGGTCTAAGTTTAATGGGTCGATCCCCTAATGACCCGGATCGATCCACGGGTCGCAAAACGATGAAAATCGGGCTTCTGGTACATGGGTCGACCCCTGGGGTCGACCCCTGTAAAAATGGGGTTTGCCTGCTGGATGGGTCGACCCTTGGGGTCGACCCCCTCAAATCCAGTAGCATGGGTCGACCCATTGGGTCGACCCTCACGCTGGGCCGAATGGGTCGACCCCAGGGGTCGACCCTCGGGCTGGCCTTTGCTGCTGGGGCATGGGTCGACCCCTGCAAGCCCAGAAAAGGCCGGGGCCTCCGTAAAACATGTAAACTTACCCATTTGAGGTCCAATTGAGTTGAAATCAAAACCCCATGCTATAGGAATCTTACTAGACATATGAGGGTCATAATACATGAGTTTTAAAGCACGAATTTCATCAGAAACCCACTTAATCACAACCGATTCTATGAAGAACACAAGAAGATCTAATTCTTGACATACTTCCACTAAATCTAAAAATTCTCCCAACATACACAACGAATTTGGGGATTTTGGTGTCAAAAGAAAGCTAACAAGCTACTAATTACATTCATGTATATTAATTAGAAGTTGGGCTGTTATAACCTACCTCAAATTGGAGAAAGAATTCGAAACCCTAGAATGAAGAACAAGCTTGATAGCAGCTCACAAAAAGCTCAATATCTCCACGGATACCTAATGAAATTTGGGGCTTTCAATCCCATTGGATAGATCTCGTCGAGCTGATCAAGATACTATATTTACAAGTCTCATTTGGTTAAGGGTACCTACCTTAATCGACGGATTAAAGGGCTGGAGATGAAGAACGACGAACTACCAACACCCTCCACCAAAACGACGAATACTCCCAGATCTGGACTCCTCGTCGGCTGACCCAGCTACCAAATGAAACTAGAGTCGAAGAGCTACATTTCTATAGGTCATGGGGCTTCTGGAGCCTTCGGAGTTGGGAGTATTTGGCGCTGCAAGTTACGTGTTTAGAAACGGCGCCGGAATCCTTGACTCGACCAAAGCTATGTCGGCAGCACGTTTTAGGGCTAGGTTCACCTCAAATTGATTGAGGGTAAATATTCCTTACCTCGTGGCCTACCATTTGCCCTTGATTTCAGATCATTTGGTTGAGTAATAAGGTCGAATTTCACGTTTTAAGTTACGATTAGGTAAAGGTTAGGTGAAAGTCAAATTCGGGATTAATCCTCTAATTAGACAAGGTTACGTAATTAATTTGGGTCAAGTCCAGAAGACAAAATTGCTATAAAAATGATCTTTTACCCAATTACTATTTTTACAGATTTTTTTAAGGTAGTCGAATTTATAGGTTCTATTTTCTAATGAATTAAATATTAATATTTCAAAATTCAAACATTAATTCATTTTAATTCAATTTTCAATTAATAAAAGCTCAATAAAACTTAATAAATAACCGGGGTATTACAGGCTGGTACGGACCAGCTCCTGACTCATCTCTAGAGTAGCGGCTGGATCCTCACCTGGCAGATGACATCGTAAAGCCAGTCAGTATCGACATATTCGCAACTATACAATGAAAGGGCTATACCCTCCGCAGCGATTCAGTACTTACCCAAGCCGCCCTGGGTCGCAGCAGGCTCCTGCCCGTCAATAGATGGGGGCACCTCGCCTCGCATCTCATAGGGAGCTACGGTCTCTGATGCCCCGGCCACCTCTACACGACGCCAACAACTATGTCAACTCTCAAAATCAAGTACAGCCATAAACATAGCGTGCTCGGTCTTGGAATTATTTACCTGGCTGAGCATCCTTTGAAGCCTTCCATGGCTCAAAATCGGGGAAGGTCTCAACATTGGGGGCGGTCTCGTCCATCATACGAAGGAGCCCCTCCACATCTATCTCGTAATCGACCCCCTCGTCAGGAAGTGGGTCGACCTCCTGAGGTGGCGAGAAGGCCGCGTCAGCCCCAGCCTCCAGCGGCACTATGAAAAGCAAATCCAATAGCACAGGGTTAACTGATCATAAAGGCTGGATCAATGAAAAGCAGACGGGCAGATATGACACTTACTCAGAGCCGGTTCTGCCTCGATATGCTCCCTGGCGGCGGGTCCCTGAGAGGACACACCAACCTCCCTGACTCCGGTCTCCACCCGGGGGCGTTTCCTCCAGGGCTAGAGGGCCCGGTCACCTTCCCCAGAAGACGTCCCCGTGGAGGGGTGATCCCTGTCTGCCACAGAACCTGCCAATAAACACAGCCACACAAGATCTCTCAGCCAGGTACCCTAGAAAACAACAAAGTGGGGACAACAGGCTAATGAAGAGGTCCTACCTGAAGCCACAAAGGGGGTGAGCGGTAGAGGAACCAACTGCTCCGGCTTCAAGCCCACAACCCGCGCAGCCTTCGCGACCGCTTCCTTCACGTCCCTCAGAGTGTAGGCACACTCGATAAAGGACACGAGCTCTATGGGTGTAGCCGACCCAATCGCATGGGCGATATGATGCCTCCAGTCGTCAGACGCCGTGTCTACAAAGCTCCCCTCAGGGAGCACCTAGTTCAGTGAGCCCCGCTGCTCGAACCCGCAGTCAGCTAGAAACTGGGTCCACCAAGTCCTCGACGTCCCGGGTCGTGACGCCCTGGCTGCAATACCTCCAGGTGCCGCCTACGCATGCTGAAGGGGCTTTAGTGCCCCGTTGCCGCTCCGCCCCGCAGACAGTGAGCCTCGGATCCCCTGGGGCGCCTGCTGCGCCAGCCGCTCCACCACCCGACGGATCCGAGAGAAGAGAGTCCACATGAACCCCTCATCTAGTGCGATGAGGGGCAGATCCTCACTCAGGAGGTGGATCTCCTCTACTTTCCGGACCGCCGAGGCCTTCTGCCGATACTGGTGGCTGTGCTCGAACCACCACCTGGCATAGTGGACGTCGAACCATCCCATGCGTCCCGATGCAGGTGTCGGCAGTCGCTCCGGCTCTCGGCGATAGTAGAAGTCCCACCACGCTGCGGCTAGCAAATGTGCGTCCCGGCCTCTTTACTGATGACCCGTCAAAGGGAACTCCTGGTTCGACGAAATCCCCTGGTCGTACCTGAAGTTCCGAGCGAACCTGTACGGGTAGTACGGCTCTAAGAAGCTCGTCACAGACCGGTGTAGAGGCAGCACCGCTAGTTGGGTGCTCATCACCCACTCGGTGTACAATGCCGCGTCCGGCTCCTGCAGATAAGGAAGGGCGCAGGCCGCCCCACCATTCGAAGGCACCAGAATCAGGTGGGAGTCCCTGGTGGCACTGTCAAAGGGAAAACCCTCCTCGCCCCTTTCGGGCAAGTAACACAAGACCCTCCTGGCTTCCTTCAGCTACATGATTGTGTCCCCGTCCGGTTGCCCGGTGAAGCTAAACAACAATGGTGCCGCCTGGTTCATCACAGACCTGCGAGACACCAACCCTAAAAATAGTAGGCCAGCCCACGCACTGAGGTAGTGGGTCGGCAGGAGCAGACTCTGCTCGCGTGGTGCCGGGTGCGCCGCCAGCACCCCCAGTCCCTGATAAACATGGCGAAAGCCACCGGGGCCAAGGCCAGCCTCCATCCCTTCGTCAGTTGGCACGCAGGCCACAACAGCTCCACCCTCAGCTGGCCATCCTCCCCGTGGGGGACCACGAACGTGGCCAACCTGTATGCCAAGTACGCGGCTAGGTGGTCACGTCTGGCAGTCTATGGGGGTTCCACCCCTTTTGTGGTGCATAAATGTACCTGGGGTGCGTCCAGAAACGTAGCTCCACCTCTGTGTACTCCTCCCAGGGGGTCTGGTCCCTCGCGAACTCCTGGTGAAAGCAAAAAGGTCAGTCATAGAAGTGGTGGACCCACGCGTTCAGTGGCAAACTAGGATTCTGCGCTGCCCTCTCTCTCCCAGCCAAGGCTAGGTCCCTCCAGGTCTTCAGCAAATACCGGTAACTGTAAGAAACCCAGTATCTCCCATGTCCGTCAGTATGGCTACGATGGAGGTCATCCAGCACTACCTCCTCGTACCCCTCGCCGCTGATGGGTAGCCCAGAGACCATAGATCTAACGAAGTCTCTCCCTCAGCCGTTGCCACGGTGTTCCACCTGCGGTTGAAGCGCTCTACCAGCGCCTATAGAAGCCCCGTGTAGTAGGGGTACCCGTACAAAGCCGCAGTCACCGCATATCTGATATCCGCCCGGTCCAGTAGCACCCTGTAGTGGTGTACTATGCCCATCAACCACTCAGTAGCCCCCTGGCGATATCTGTGTGACGAAATCACCGCCCAACGACCATACCAGCTAACGGCCATCTGTCGCAGTATCTCGGATAGAAGGCTGTGGTCGTCATAGCCTTCCCCGGCATGCTCCAGCCCTGATGACTCTAGTACTAACCCAGGACTGCCCTATGTCTCTGCCCAGTGGTGCCCGTGCAAATCCTAGAAAGTGGGACCCATCACTCCAGCATGGACTCCGAACTGGTCTGCTCTGCTGAAGAAGCCCAGGCACTCAGCGCTCGAAAACTGACTCTGCCTCCAGTAGTCCACAGAGAAACTCGGAAAGCCGTAAAGGATGATTTCGTGCAAACTATCTCGGCCCACCAAGATCGCCCGCTCTAGTCGGCGACGGGCCCCAGCAACCCGAGAGTCACTCTCTTCCATGCCTGGTGGGACAAAGCACCCGATGAACTCGAGCAAGTGACGGTCCAAAGGGAACTCCACCGGGCAGCCGCCGCTACGATCATGAGTGTAAAGTACGCCCGCCTCCGACGCGCGGGCCAGCTCCACAACCCCAACTCCGCTACCGCGCTCGCCAAATGGGCCCTCTGCCACAGCCGTGTTCCCCCAGTCGAGCTGCTCCACATTAGCCACAGTAATGATGGGCGGACCCAAAGGGGGCATGGGCCGCTCGGTCCTCCTCACCCAGTGGTCCTCCTCCCAAACCATGCGCCTCGGGACTCGCTCGTCCCTACCAAATTGTGCCATAGCTGCAAGACATAGCACCAAAAATGGTCAGCATGTCAGAAATTCAACACATACAATACAATAAAGCACAAGTATATGAAGCATCAAAATGTAACTACAACAACCCAGAAGGAGAGGTTCACAGGCCGTACGCCCTCGTCTCCGCCTCCGACGCACGACTCGTGGGGGGCATTTGTTGTACCCGGACAATTTCTCCCGCAAAGTACCCAGGAATAAGAGTTCGGGAATTTCCCCGAACACCTTCAAGGCATGGGCTACCCGGCCTCTCCGACAACCCAATGGGACCGATCAACGGCCCCAACCCGCTAGCCGAGGTATACGGCGACATTATCAATCAATCAGGACCACTCTCAACTCATAAGTTGCGGACTTTGCCCGCATCCTACACGACCACCCTGGCCATCCTGGGGACGCTCCGACTACAAGCCACGCCACGTGGCATCCAGTGAAAAGGCCAGGGGGCCTACTCTGAGACACTTCTTTCAACCCTCCAAGGTCAAAGGGAGACCCAAATAGGTCAACCATAGGCTTTGGAGGCCCGCAGCATGTGCATACGGCTCACACACGTGTGTTCGGCATTCTGCTGAACACCTTGTGGGCGCAAATGTTTTTACCCTTCTACACCAACCCACGGGCCATCCCGTGGTTCCAATACGCTAATTGGGTCCTACAACGACCCCCCTGCAAGCCGGGGCCACCCCCGATCCTCAGACACGTGGCAACATGCCACTCGACTTTAGCTCTCAGGCCAACCCGAGGCTACTCTACCAACCCATCGTACAATGCAACACGCAGCTCGAGGATGGGCAGTCGGACTCACACCAACTCCTCTGTAAAGAGCCTCTGTAAAGTACGCGGATATCCGCTTTGTCACGCATTGACCCGAGGACCGACCCACGTGTCAGAATTGTCCCGCGGCTTGCACCCATTGTAATTTGGCCCTCTAGGCGCATATGTAAAGCCCATGTGGCTCACCATCAAGCTAGTAAAATACAAGAGCCCGCATTCGGGCCCCAGCTTCCTACCCACACCACTCGGCATCCGTGCCCGACACCTTAACCTAAGTAAACACACCCCTCAGTCTAACGCGCACCCATAGCTGCTGAATGCCCCCAGCCCTCTACCCATGGCTTCAGACTCATATACAGACTTTTCTTCAGCTCGGAACGAAGGTATTCGTATTCAATCTGATGTAAATAAACACCGGTTGCTTGCGGCCGATGGGGAAAGACGTCCAGTACACGATTCCCGCAATCGCCTAACGCAGTAGCACCCATGGAACCCCTTCTCTCCATGTGTCGTTCGATCGCCCGAGCCCACGTGCCGCGCCCTGGTGGCGCTTCCCCGGTCAACCCTTGGTTCTATGAGTGATTATCGAGAAATCGACTGGCACGCCCGCACCCTGTCCGGTTAACCCTTATCCCGACATTGCCGTGCCATTCGACCCTTTTTCGACTTTTCGTGAAAGGAGAGTGTCCGGTATCGCCGTGAGAGGCATGCAACTGTGAAGGGAATACCCGAGATACATCAAACTCCTGTATTTTCCTCTCCCGCTGTATCCCTTCCTTTACCCTGATAATCGGCATAAAAACCCGCGCAACACCTCTGCACAAGTATTATTTTTCGTTGGACCTCTACCATGCTTTGTGTATGCTCTGTACACTGTATTGGGCCTAACATCTACCTTGCTTTGATAAGAGCACATGAAAATGGACTTCCATATTGTTATTACTTGCCAGGAAAGCATGTAAATATGTTCACATTTTATTTCACCACATTAAGGCATACTATTGCTTAGGGTTGATTGGGTGTTAATTCACATGACATAAACCTTGTTCATACACTTGAACTAGTAGACTTAAATCCCCTACCCCACTATATCATGCTTCATGCAGTGTAACCTTAAACCTACATACTTTTTGATCTACAAACTTGCTCTTATGGATTGGACTTCATATTAAATTTGCTGTAATTATTATGTCTGTCATACCTATTGTCTTTTATAACACCTTACATGCAGAGAATTGAGGTTCAAAAAATGGGAAGGTATAAATGCTATGTAGTGTGGGTTGGTCGCGAACCCGGTGTATATTATAGTTGGCCCGAATGCTTTGTCCAAGTGAATGGATACCCTGAAGCTCGTTATAAGGATTTTCACTCGGTAGAGGAAGCACATGCTGTTATAAATGGGGTTGGCAATAGCAGGCATACGTATGTTGATCATCCTCAACTACAGGAAAGGCCCATGCCTACATATCATGCAAGTCCCGGGCCTGACTATGATATAAGGAACTAAGCACTACGCCAACAGACTACACAAATGTCAAATGTGCCTTGTATTGTTGTTGTTCTATTATATACTCTAGTAGTGTTGCTCCTCTTCATATTAGTTGCTTTGTTATTACTGTTGTTGTAGGTAAGGAAGTGTACTACGCTTGGTCTGCATAGGGAAATAATGTACTGGACATTTTACTCGTTGTCAACGACTTGGTTATTTCATTTTTGATGTCTTGGTGATGGACATGCTTTGTGTGATGTGTAGACTTTGATCGGATAGTAATGGAATTTGTAATGGAGTACAATCAAATGTTCAACGACATTGAGGAGTCTATTTTTGACCAACTAGAAGATGAGGAGATGGCACCACCTATCCGGAGATAGATGTTGTGGAGAGATTGTGTGGGATAATGTGTGTCTCATGTTGTGTCTCCTTTAACTTGATTCTCTGAATTTAATTTCTAATTAAGTTTTGATGATTGGCAATAATACATTTTGTCTTCAGCTTTTGGATATTGGCAAATTGTGATATTCTGAATCTACTTTTCATTATGGCAATACTGTTAGTATCTTATAGCCTCTCATGCTAGTATGTATGTGTTTCTCACTAAGGTCAATGCATGTTCATACATGCTGCATTTGAAGGTCAGTGCATGTTCATACATGTTGCATATGAAGGTCGGTGCAAATTCATAGTGCTACATATGAAGGTCGGTGCATGCTCATAGTATTGCATATGCAGGTCGGTGTATGTTCATGCATATCGCATATGGAGGTCAGTGCATGTCTGCATGTAAGCACATAAGGTCGGTGCACATGTTCAGTGTTGCATTTCAGGTCAGTGCACATGAACAAAATGCTACATGCAAAGGTCGGTGCACATTGTCACTGTTGCACACTAAGGTCTGAGCATATGTGCATGAGCGTACACTAAGGTCTGAGCATATGTGCAATTTTAGGTCTGAGCATATGTGCAATTTTAGGTCTGAACATATGAAAGGTAGGTCAAGTTAGAAAGACATATCGAGATTAATCCGTGTCGTTTGATGATTAGGAAAGCTTCAGATTCGTGTTGTTAGAGTTAGGATCACTTGGACACGGTTAAATCCTTCAAACGAACTTGAGTTTCTTCAAGTTTCACTGCCATGAGCTATTTGTCACCGTTACAGAGCTATTTGTCACTTCTAATGGCTATTTGTCACTCATAACAAGCTATTTGTCACCCTTATTGCTCGCTAGGCGTCGCCCTTGTTTCGCTTCATCACATATTGTGACGTCTGGTTATCGATTTATCACCCTTACGAGACATTTGTCAGCCTTGAAGCCTATTTGTCACCATTGATGACTATTTGTCACTACTATGCGGTGTTAGCCGTTGCAGTATCTCTCTCCGGCCTCTCGTCTATTATGCGACTGATGTATCTAGACGAAAGGAACCTCAGTCCAAGCGATCTCATGACCGACAAAAAGGAAGGACCGAGAGTCAGAAAAGTTGGGGGAGATGGAACGATCTTTGCGGTCTCGTCGCTTCGATTTCCACAAAGTTGGGGAGGCACGAAGACTCTTTTGCCCTCTGGGGGTTTCGTCTCCTTCCTATAAATAGAGACTCTGTGGGGAACCCTAAGGACATCCTGAGTTCCTTTGGCGGTCAAAGACACTCTCGTGAAGATGGAAGCAGGGGTACCTGCAAGGGTGGCAGGACACCTTGGCGAAGGTGGACCACCTATTTTGTAACAAAGGGGTGTTGAGCCTCCAAACTGACAGGTTCCGTCCCAAAGAGGACGAGTAACTGCTTGTACCCTCTTCCCCTATCAATATAATTTCTTTTTCTGCAACCTTTCTTTGCATGATGGATGCTTGATCTTTGTGTGATGTGGTTGCCGTCAAATGAAGGATACCATCCATCGCAGGTAGGGGTTACCTTTACGAAGGGGAGTTCTTCCCCTATAAGTAGCAGGGTTTGTTGATGGTTCTAATATTAGTAGGGCTTATCTTCATGCTCATAGTTAATCGTTAGGATCTATTTGTCACCCGTCATGCGCATGTGCCCCCCCTGTTGATCTATTTGTCACCACTAATAGGCATCTTTCAGTCTTAGCATGCAAGAGCCGTCGCCTTTGCCCCTGGAAGCCGTCGCCTTTGTGTATTTTTCACCGTTAAGAGCCTTTTGTCACCCCTCATGCACATTTGTCGCCCCTGTCAACCTATTTGTCACCACTAATATGCATTTGTTGCCTCTGTCAACTTATTTGTCACCAATAATATGCATTCATCACCCTTATCATTCAGTTTACTCTGCTGCTCTCACATACGGAAGGTGAACCCAAAAGAGAAAATAAATATAATAATAATAAAAATTTATAAAAATGATAATCAATAAATAAAATAATTTGTCACATAGGAAAGAAAATAACAAACAAATCATGAAAGTCGAATCATTCCGACGTATTTCTGACGAAAACTTTTTAGTCGGATAATACCATCGGCATTTACCATTTTTCTGAGCTATTTGTCACCTTTACAGAGCTATTTGTCACTGCTAACGGCTATTTGTCACTCGTAACATCTATTTGTCACCCTTATCGCTCGCCAGCCGTCGCCTTTGTTTCGCTTCAAAACATATCTTTTACTTCTGTTATCCATTTATCACCCTTAGGAGACATTTGTCAGCCCTGGAACCTATTTCTCACCACTGATGACTATTTGTCACCATTATGCGGTGTTAGCCGTCGCACTTGATTTTGGCTTATCTGACTTACTGGCTCTAAAACTTCAAATTTTATTCTTCTTTCTGTCTAACATTGATAATTAATAAATATAATATTTTAATTATAATAAAATAAATAAAAATGCCAAAAAAACTATACAAATTGAAAATTTATAAATATAACAGAATAATAATAATAAAATAATTATGAAAAAGATAAAAACCATATAAAATAATAATTAATAAATGTAACATCATAATAATAGTTAAATAATTTTGAAAATGACAAAAATAAAAAAATTGAAAATGATAATTAATAAATGTAACGGTAAAATAATAATGAAATAACTGAAAATGACAAAAAATATAAAAATGATAATTAATAAATGTAACAGCATAATAATAGTAATATAATTGTGAAAATGACAAAAATCATAAAAATGATAATTAATAAATGTACCAATATAATAATAAAATAATTATAAAATTGACAAAAAATATAAAATTGATAATTAATAGATGTAACAATATAGCAATAATATAAAACCACCTAATTGTGAAAAATGATAGAAAAATAATATAAACATTTTGCTTCATTTAATCATTGTCGTTTGATGACTAGGAAAGTTTTAGATCAGTGTTGGTAGAGTTAAGAAACCCATATACGGTTAAATCCTTCAAATGAACTTGATTTTCTTCAAGTTTCACTGCCATGAGATATTTGTCACCATTACAGAGTTATTTGTCACTGCTAACGGCTATTTGTCACTCACAACATCTATTTGTCACCCTTATCGCTCGCCAGCCGTCGCATTTGTTTCGCTTCAAAACATATCTTTTACTTCTGTTATCCATTTATCACCCTTTAAAACTACAATTATACGCACAACCTACACAACTCAACATAAAACACACATCCCCGATACAATCCACACAACATATAACTCAATGAATAAAATAAATTATAATTACATTAATTCAAATGTGTCATTTTTATAATTATAATTACAAATCAACAGATATCCGTTGGATCATCCTCCGCCATCACCAGTTGCAGAAGAATCCACTCTCTCAGACGACTCCTCCTGCCCAACAATTGCTTCATTTAGCTAAGTTGGATTAACTTCTTCCACTTCATCCTCCATACACAACCGAAGTGGCTCGGCAGATTCGATCAGACGAAGATTAGAAGTAACCAACTCTGCAGTGTCACCCTCATCTGATTGAAAAGTTTCAGCACTAGAATCCTCTAAGACACCATTTTTTTAGAATACTCGCTCCATTCAAACCACAATTTTGAAAGAAGCTCTTTTCTGAAGCCGGTATCATGATCTCTCTCTTGTGGAGAATCAGCATCGACCAGTCTGTATGTGTAAACCTTCTTGGTCTGTCCTGGTCTAAAAGCATGAACAATAGCTTTGGTATCTCACCAAGCCATTGGTCCTGCTTTTAGACTAGGACAGACCAAGAAGGTTTATACATATAGGCTGGTCGCTGTTGATTCTCCGGAAGAGAGAGATCATGATACCTGCTTCAGAAAAGAGCTTATTTCAAAATTGTGGTTTGAATGCAGCGAGTATTCTAAAAAAATTTGACAGCATCTCCCTTAAAAATTGACTATTTTACACTTTTGTACATCCTGAAAAATTATATTAAACAAAATAAAAATACATCCAACATGTGAACTGAGAGATGAAATTAGGAATCATGAGATCAGGGATTAAACCATGGCAGCCACACCTTGGATGTGATGTTATAGAGGCCCTACGCGGGCGACGGTGGCGGAATGGCGATGGGCGGCTGAGGACGGCGGCTATAGCGGTGCTGGATGGCAACCGGTAGGCGGGTCTGACTGGAACAGCGGCCAGCTGCCACAACACGGCACCGGAGGGGCAGCGGTGCTTTGCCGGAGTGGCTGCTGTTGACACTCATTTTTTTACCTTTGAGTTGGGCTACTTTCTTACCTTTATTTATGATGTCCCAAAGTTGTCCATCACTCAATGGGCCATTTTCAGATGGCTTTGGGCCTATTTTATGGGTTACCTGCTCCCTGGCTGGGGTTTGCTCATGTGTTTGCTTGAGTTTGGACTTAGTAGATCTTTAGACTAAGTATGCATGCTTGCCAGTTATTTTCTCTTTTTCGAAGATCACCTCAAGTAACGGCCTCACGATAGGCCATTTTCAGGAATGTGGCGGTCTGTTTAACCAATAAATCATCTAGTTAAACCCCTATTGTCATTAGTTAAACCTAGATTAGTTAAATCTCTGTTTAACTAATAAATCATCTAGTTAAACCCCTATTGTCAATAGGTAAACCATTGATTAAACCAGTTAATCACGTATTAACCCCCAGGCCTCAGTCTGATAGGCGCCCAAGGTAGGGGCGCCTATTACTGATAGGAGTTTGGATTCTGGGCGCTATTTCTTGAAAGGTGGCAGCCCCTGGGGCGCCATTTTTAATAAGATGGCAGGGGTATGGGCGCCTATTACATCTGGCTCTGTGAACCCTTTAGAACGTCGCTGACCCCTGGGTGCCAATTGTAAGAAGATGGCAGCCCCATGGGTGCCAATTTCAAGAAGATGGCAGTGTCCCAGGTGCCTATTAAACAGACCTTGAGTTTTAGTTTTTCTGAGACCGTAAACCCCTGAATGACGCACCCTGGTTTCAAGGCGCCATTCACTGATAAATGGTAGCCTAAGAGGCGCCATTTAAACCTCCGACAGGGTCCTTTAAACCCTGTAAAGTTCACAAGAAGGGCACTCCGTTGTGAGGATGCCATTTCTGAACATGTCAGGTAGCCTACAAGGCACCGATCTCACCCAGTTTTTTCATGTATCAAACGTTGCTGGCTTTACTCCTAGTTCGTCCCTACGTATCAATACGCCTTGGATTCCATTCCATAAATCTACCATATATATCCTACTGGTCAGACCTTGAAATTCCATATTGTCTATAAATGAGAGTGGATGTCGAAAAACATGACTAATGCTGTGTATATAGGGCCCGGTCTAGTCCTGGGAGGAGCACCCGAAGGTACTTGTGCCCATGGGAGTTTATTGACCACGGTGTTTGGCATTGCACCAGAGTACTTGCTTGCTAGACGTTAGGCATTCCACTCATTCACGTAATATTACTTGATTGATTGACTTGAGGCCCGCATAAGGGTAAAAGTATTTTCTTGAATGAAATTGATAAATAGCCAATTCCAGATATGCATGCTTGAAATTTCATTGCTTACCATTGCTTGCTTGACATGAGTTCTTACCTTCTTCAAAAATTGTTGTTAATTCCAGTTATTGCTTGCTTGATATCTCTTGCTGCTGATATATTAGGTTGGAATCTATATATTCTCACTTGTTATTCCTTACTGCTCTTATCAATTTTACAATTCCTTGATATCTACTTGTCTGCATGCATAGATTTACCTACATTTATTGAACTTGTAAACCACTTAAAGCATGTTAAACCTTGAGATGTAAATCTTACTGAGCGATTCACTCATCTAGTTGTTTTCTAACCTTTTCAGGTAATTCAGATATCAGCCAACACTCGGAAGGGAATGAGTCTGAGTGATGAGTGTAGAAATGGAGCCATCAATTGTCATCTTAATTGTATTGTCAAGCGTGTTATTGTAATTCCACTATTTTGTGTTAATTGTAACTTTATGTACGTTAGTTGTATTATCCAGTTATGTCATTTGTATTTCCCTAATCAGAACTAATAAAGGAGTGAGGATTAGTAGTTGATTCTATGAATTTGACAATTTTGGTTAGTTCTAATAATTGAATTTTGGTTCTAATAATTGATAGCTCAAACTAATTATGTTAACTTCGAGCCTAAGCTTAGTAAATTGCTTAGTCATTTGCGCACTCTTTAAATTGTCTAAGGAAGAATTCCATCAAATAGCCAGCTTGCTTTGGCTCTATATAAAGAACTATCGCATCGCGGGTAAGCTTCCGCACTCGGGACGTGACAGCTTTTTCTTGGTATCAGAGCCTAGGTTCACAATTTCCTAGGTAAAAACCTGAGTCTAAAGATAGAAATGTCTAATAGAAATGTCTAAGGATAGGTTTAGATCTTACCTGGTAAGATTCCTAGGCAAGTCTAACGATAGAATTGTTTAAGCATTAGTTTAGATCGTACCTGGTGAGATGAGTAAAGCCATGGGTTAAGTTTAATAACGACAATTGATCCCTAACCTTAAAACTAAATATTTATTACACCTTAATTCTTTTGTAGGATTATGGTCGCTGAAAGAGCCCAATGGCGTGAGATGCAGCGCACTGTGCAGGGACTTACGCAGGCGCTACAGCAAGTGGCGCAAGGCGGTGCTCACCGAGGAGCTGGTGACCTTCACCAGGATTTTCGTAACATGAACCCACCAAGATTCACGGGTTCGGTGGACCCCGATGATGCCAAAAATTGGCTGAAAGAAATTGAGAGGATCTTCCGTGTAATGCAATGCACGGATGCAGAGAAGGTTCTATTGGCTACGTTCCAACTGGAACGGGATGCTCGATGCTTGTGGGACTCCATAGAAGCAACACTGCCCGACAACCATGTCACTTGGGCGGAGTTAGTTGAACATTGCAACAGCAAGTATTTCTCAGACTGTGTGCAAGAAAAAAAGGCCACGGAATTTGCCGCGTTAAAGCAACGGAGCCTGAAGGTGGCCGAATATGAGGCCCAATTCTCAAGACTTTCCCGTTATGCACCCCACTTGGTGTGTACAGAAAAGATGAAGGCGAGGAGATTCCTCAACGGGCTACGGAACCAATATATTACACAACTCGCGCCGATAGACATCCAAGTCTATTCGGAAATGGTTCGGCGTGCTCAATTGCTAGAAGATGCCACTGAATTCTCTGAAAGGATTCGAGGCAAGGACAAGAAGGAACCCGTCACAAGTCCGGGAAACTTCAAACCACCATTTGGAAAGAAGCGATTCTTCAATGGAGGAGAATTTTCCAAAGAG
The DNA here is from genome assembly GCA_022559845.1 of Amorphophallus konjac. Classification (NCBI taxonomy): domain Eukaryota; kingdom Viridiplantae; phylum Streptophyta; class Magnoliopsida; order Alismatales; family Araceae; genus Amorphophallus; species Amorphophallus konjac. The sequence continues at coordinate 283,601,155 of CM040120.1, read as the reverse complement.
AAGAGGTTCCAGAAAAGCAACAAGCCCTTCTCCACTATCGACAATAAGCCTTCCTCCGCCATCACACCTTCCAAGGAAATCTGTAAGTATTGTGACAAGGCCGGTCATAAGACTGAGGAATGCTGGAGGGAACTGGGAGCGTGCCTCCGATGTGGGAGTCTAGAGCATCGAATCCCCGACTGCCCCTTGATGAAGGAACAAGCCAACAAAGATGAGAAGCGTCTGGTAAAGAAGCAAGGCCGTCTACAAGCTCTTCAAGGGACGGAACCCATGGGAGGAGGAATCGTGGAAGGTAAATTAACTATTTGCTCTAAACCTGTAAAGTTCTATTTGATACTGGAGCCACTCATTCATTTATTTCCAAGAGATTTACTGCCTCATTTTCAAAAGAACCTGAATGGTTAGATTTAGTAATATATACACCTCTCGAAAACAAGTCTGATATCATGCATCACTACCCAAGTTGTGAGGTTATGGTCCAAGGTAACAATCTACCAGTCGACATGATATGTCTTGATATGGAGCATTATGATGTCATATTAGGCGCTGACTGGTTATCCACCTATCAAGTAACGGTAGATTGCCGGCACGGCAAGGTAACATTTATGGATTATCTCGAGTTGGTTTATGTTAGCCCTCAGAATAGATCCCCACTCATCTCAGCCCTTCGAGCAAGCAAACTTGTGAGTAAAGGATGTGTGGCTTTCATAGCTTTTGTGACTGCCACGGAAGTCGAGAAGACTGAAATTGAAGACATCCGAGTGATTCGGGACTTTCCTGATGTATTTCAAGAAGAATTACCTGGTTTACCCCCGGAAAGGGAAGTGTCGTTTACAATCGACATTGTTCCTGGTGCCGGTCCTGTTTCTAAGGCACCCTACAGGATGTCTCCCGCTGAATTGAAGGAGCTAAAAGAGCAACTGATGGATTTATTGAAAAAGGGTTTCATTAGGCCGAGTACTTCCCCCTGGGGAGAACCCGTGCTCTTTGTTAAAAAGAAGGATGGAACATTGAGGCTATGCATTGATTATCGGTAGTTGAACCATCTTACAATCAAGAAGTACCCGCTGCCAAGAATTGATGAGATGTTCGACCAATTATCTGGAGCTAATTACTTCTCCAAAATTGATCTTCGGTCTGGTTATCACCAATTGAGGATTAAAGAAGAAGACATTTATAAAACTACGTTTTGAAGCAGGTATAGGCATTATGAATTTACTATCATGCCTTTTGGACTAACAAATGCCCCCGCAGCTTTTATGCAGTTAATGAACAGCATCTACAGGCCCTATTTAGACCAATTTATTGTGGTCTTCATTGATGATATACTGATCTATTCAAAAACTAAAGAAGATCATGAAGTGCATCTTGAGAAGGCATTACAAATATTGCGAGACAATAAATTATATGCCAAATTCAGAAAGTGCCAATTCTGGCTTGAAGAAGTGTCCTTCTTAGGCCATGTCATATCAAAGAATGGAATTTCTATCGATCCTACGAAGGCCATGTCATACCAATGCAACAGAGATTTGTAGCTTCTTGGGTCTAGCTGGCTACTACCGACGTTTTATTAAGGACTTCTCCAAGATTGCTATCCCTCTTACCATATTGACTCGCAAGGAAGTGCCTTATGAATGGAGTGAAGACTGCGAGAAGAGTTTCCTAACTTTGAAGGATCTCTTGACTACTGCTCCGATCTTATCTCTACCAATTGAAGGAGAGAAGTACGACGTCTATACCGATGCATCTGGTATCGGCCTCGGATGTGTATTGATGCAGAATGGAAGAGCAATTGCATACTCTTCCCAGTAATTAAAGAAGCATGAAGAAAACTACCATGTGCATGATTTGGAACTAGCCGCAGTGGTATTGGCTTTAAAGATCTAGAGGCACTATCTCTACGGAGAGTAATTCACTGTATACTCCGATCATAAAAGTCTCAAATATTTATTCTTTTAAAAGGAGCTGAACATGTGACAAAGGCGTTGGCTCGAGTATCTCAAGGATTTTGACTTCACGATACAATATCATCCCGGTAAGGGTAATTCCGTAGCCGATGCCCTTAGTCAGAAGCCGAGAGCCCTAGTAGCCAACTGTATGGTTCAAGAATGGAAGCTACTGGAGAAATTCTCTGAACTCAATATAAGCATAGATGAGGATGGAGGGTGCATTACTCTATCTCATATAAGTGTGCATCCGGATTTGCTAGTTGAAATCAAGAGGTTGCAAGAAGAAGATCCTACCCTAGTGGAAATAAAAGAGAAGCTAGATGAGAAATCTGATTTCAAGTTGGCACTCGATGGCAGATTATTATACTATGAACGGACATGTGTACCAGATAGTCCCGAGCTGAAGAAGAGGATTCTTGAAGAAGCTCACCGATCGAGGTATACGATCCACCCTGGAGCCACTAAGATGCACCAAGACATAAAAAGAACCTTTTGGTGGCCCAACATGAAAAGGGAGATAGCAGACTTCGTGTCTAGATGCTTGACATGCCAACAAGTGAAGGCGGAACATCAGAAATCCGCTGGAAGACTGCATCCACTGGATATCCCCAAATGGAAATGGGAAGACATCGGCATGGACTTTATCATGGGTTTGCCCAGGTCTAGGGGCGGATATGATGGAATTTGGGTAATCATCGATCACCTTACTAAATCGGCCCATTTCTTGCCTATCAAGAGCCGATGGTCGGTTGATGTACTTGCTGCCCTATATATCAAGGAGGTTACTAGATTGCATGGAATTCCTGTGTCTATGCTATCCGATCGAGACCTGCGCTTTACTTCTCATTTTTGGAAGGGTCTACAACACTCTCTGGGGACAAAACTTAATTTCAGCACTGCTTTCCATCCCCAGATAGATTTTCAGACTGAAAGGACAAATCAGGTTGTTGAAGATATGTTAAGGGCATGTATTATAGATTTCGACAGAAGCTGGCACGACCACTTATCCCTAGCCGAGTTTGCCTATAATAACAGCTATCAAGCCAGTATTCAAATGGCACCTTTCGAGGCGCTTTAGGGTAGGAGTTGTCGTTCTCCAATATGCTGGGAAGAAGTTGGTGAAAGACAAATTCTAGGCCCAGATATGGTTATAGATTCGACTGAGAAGATACACCTTATCAGAGAGAGACTCAAGGTAGCTCAGTGCAGACAAAAATCTTATGCTGATAATAAAAGGAGAGATTTGGAGTTCCAAGTTGGTGACCATGTATTTCTCAAGGTATCTTCTGGCCGAGGTATTAGAAGATTCGGTGTTAAGGGCAAGCTTACACCGAGGTTTATCGATCCATTCGAAATATTGGAAAGAGTGGGTGAGGTGGCCTACCGTATTGCCTTACCTCCTCAACTCTCGGAAGTGCACAATGTATTTCATATATCTATGCTGAAGAAATATGTGCACGACCGTTCTCATGTCATCGACCATGCTGATTTGGTGATTCAAAGAGATCTTACTTATGAGCAAAGGCCGGTGCGGATCCTCGATCGCGAAGTCCGAGTTCTAAGGAGCAAGATGATCCCTATGGTGAAAATCCAATGGAATCGATGCTCAGAGCAACAAGTAACTTGGGAGACCGAAGAATCTATGAAAAGAAGATACCCAGAATTATTCTAAACTGTAAGTATTTTATACTTTTCACAATATCCTTATACAGTTGAATTTGGGGACCAAATTCTTTTAAGTAGGGGAGGGTGTAACACCTGAGAATTTTAAAATAGAAATATACAAATTTTTTATATATATTTAATTATTGAACTCATATTCAAATTCTATTTGATTAACCATTTAAAACATTAAATTACCAATAGATGCTTTAGAAGATGCCAAGTTATATTCTAGGAAATGCCAATCACTTAGGAAATTCACTATTCCAAAGAAATAGGAGATAGGTTATATGGATAAGGTTTTAAAGGATAAACATAAATCAGAAAGTAAGAAAAAGTATATAGATACTTTTGGTTAAGTACAGGGCAAATACAAAATCTCCGTTCCAATTAACGACACACATTAAGTCGCTATTTCATATGACGTGAATAATGACGTGAATAGTGCCACTTTTGATTTAAAAAGAATTTTTTTAAAAAAAATATTTTATGTAAAATAGAGAAAAATGTAAGGATCTCACCCGTGAAATTTCATAAACTAACTCCATCAATTTTTAAAGATAAGAATCATTGAAGTTAAGTGGGAAGTTTAGAAGGAGTCTGACCCTAAGTCGCCTTTTAAAGGAAGAAGTCTGACCCTAAGTCGCCTTTTAAAAGAAGGAGTCTGACCCTAAGTCACCTTTTAAATAGAGTCTGACCCTAAGTCACCTTTTAAAAGAAGGATTCTGACCCCAAGTCGCCTATTAATAAAAGATGGCAGAGCCTAAGGCGCCATTTCTTTTTCGACAACTATCACGATCGTTCCATCCCTCTAGCCTGTGTAGGCTGTAAACCCACTAAATACCCTATAATTCTGGATCTTGGCCCCCATCCTGTCGACAATAATGTTATAAATACACTCTATTTTCCCCTATTTGGTTAGTTAGAAGGTTAGATACGGGGACAACTCTGAAGAATTGCAGAGGAAGGGAAGGGCTGCTTCTTCCTCTCCTGTCAACTCCTGTCACTTCGAACATGTAGGTGATCTCAACGTTTAACCAAACAAGTAGCTAATCCTAGTGTAATTAGCCAAGCTATTAGTAAATTAGGCTCATCTCCATGCGATATTAGTATTGATACAACTTGTTCTATCGTATATTGCATAGATCTATCATGTATTAGCCTTATACATAGAATAATTAGCATGTATTAGCCTCACACCCAGGATAATTAGCAAGTATTAGTCTCATACCCTGATCAATTAGAATGTATTAGTATCAATCTAGAGTAATTGGCATGTATTAGCTTCATATCCATGCGATATATCATGTGTAACTCAAGTGTTATCATGTTTTTACATAACCTGTTAGTTAAGCTATTAACAATTCTGTTAGCATGCCTAATTAACCTGTTAGTTGATCTACTCACCAATTAGTGTTGAACTCTCTGTGTGAATATTCTAATTGTTGGTTTTTGATGATGACCAAACACTATATTAGACTAGAACTTTTGATGGGTGAATAAATTTAATCAAACTCATTTTGAAATGCTTTACTATATATCACCTTTTTTCTCTTGGTTCATGAATTACTAATGTTGCCAGATGTGATATACTTGCAGATCAAGATCATCTATCTTGAGTAAGTGCTTTGAGTCATGTTTGTCAAAGTTTTAATCTAACTCCAATTTTGTGTTCTTATAGAAATATGGAATGAAGTTAACATCCTAAAACAATTGAAGAATGATTGGTGAGATCCACACAAAACCTTAACCCTTGCTTAGTTAATTTTCTTCATTAGTTGTCATGGGTTGATCCTTGTTCATATCCAGCTCATGGAATTCATTAACATGTTTATTTTGATGGGGTGGACCCCAAGGGTCAACCCCTTGGTGGCTGTTAGCTCTATTCTTTCTTTTTATTGAGAAGTAGTTCGTGGGTCGACCCCATGGGTCGACCCCTAGGCGGTCCCGAACCCACAGGTTTTCAGTTTTGTGCATAACGTGTGTGGGTCGACCCAATGGGTCGACCCTTTTTGGCACCCGAAACTCTCGGGTAACTCACAGTTTTTGGTTTTTGGAAAGAATGCGCTATGGGTCGACCCCATGGGTCGACCCCTGGAAAAATACTCTTGTCGGGCTTTTAACCCGTGCGTCGTGGGTCGACCCGCAGTCCGGTTCGTGATCCGTTTCGCGGCCACCATTTTTATTCCTCGCTTTGCCCTAATGTTGGGAGATCCGAGGTTCCATCTTGTCACACGTGTCCCCTCTCCTTGGGACTATAAATAACAATGATTAGGGCCTCCCACAAGTAAGAAGAAAAGAAGAGAGCATTCGACCTTATCGTGTTTTTGTCTTGTAGGAAGAAGAAAGCTCGTGGGAGCCCTTCCATGCGCAAATAGAAACCATCCTCTTCGAAAATGGGTCGATCCCCGTGCTGATCAGATGCATCCTGAGCAAGAACCGAAGCTCTCCTTCCTTATTTGAAGCCGGGCAACTTGGATCTCGAGCTGCACATCAACATCCGGGGTTCTTCATGAAGATCTGTCCTCATCCTACCTCATCAACCAAGCTATGAAGAACCACAGCTGGAACATCATTTGAAGGGGGATTTCTGGCGACTTCAAGATCCTTATTCCATTTATCCTGTTCATTCTATTTCTAGTCTGAAGAATCATTGTGTATCTGAACATCTATCTTGAACGAAACACTCTGTGTGTGTGTGTGCGTTTGCTGGTCGCAGCGCACGCGTGTGTGTGGCTGTGTGTTTCACAGCGTGTGTGTGTGTGTGTGTGGGTTTTCACTCTTTAGTGGAAGCTTTCCTCACGTTGTGAGGGGTGGACGTAGGGGTCACTGTTGTGAACCCGAACCACCTTAAATTCAATTGTTCATCATGGTTTGCTTCTACGTTATTACACGAGTGGGCTTCTAGTCGAGTTGAGTGTCATTCATATCTCGTCCTTTCAGATCTCATTACATCTCTGCTGTTCGTGTGTTTTCATCATCGGGTGAGAAGAGTGTGCTTCATTCATTATCCTTCCATTTCATCTTCTGTAAAAGTTGGTTGTTAAATTTTTTTATTGCCAATCAATTCACCCCTCCCCTCTTGATTGCCATCTACCGGGGACAACAATTGGTATCAGAGCCGGTCTCTGATTTTTACTGATCTCACGATCTTAGAGTAAGATCCAGTAAATGGCAAACAAGGGGCAGATGCCCGAAGGGCACTCTATACATAGACCTCCATTCTTCGATGGGTCAAATTATTCATATTGGAAGAATCGGATGTATGTATTCCTGAGGGCTCAAGAATTTGAAATTTGGCATGTAATCAATAATGGTCCATATAAATTGCCTCCCAAAGAGGAAGAGTGGGGAGAAGATCATATTAAGAAGTGCATAGCTAATTTCAAAGCCATGAATATAATTCAATGTGCAATTCATCCAAACGAGTACTCACGAATTTCGATGTGTGCTTCTGCGCAGGAGATGTGGAATAAACTTTGTTTAATGTATGAAGGAACATCAGAAGTGAAGGAGACTTAAGCGAATTTGCTCGTCCGGGACTACGAATTATTCATGATGAAGCCGGATGAAAACATTTCAGAAATGTTTGCTAGATTGTTGGAGATCACCAACGGGCTGAAGGCACTTGGGAAGGAATACTCCAACCAAGATCTTGTGAGGAAGGTATTAAGGCCCCTCTCATCACAGTGGCACACTAAGGCCACGGTCATTGAAGACTCAAAGAACCTTACTACTCTGACGCTTGATGAGCTAATTGGGTCATTAATGACCTATGAGTTGAACATAAAAAGGAATGAGGAAGATGTCAAGAAAAAGAAGCCGATCTCAAGCATGGCCTTGAAGACCAATCTCCAAAGATCGGATGACAGTGAAGATGGATCTGGTTCAAACAGTGAGGATGAAGAGCTGGTGGCCATGATAACACAAAGGGCCAGAAAATTCATTAGAAGGTCCAGAAGAGCAGGAGCTCCATTCAGAAGAGGGCCAAGGAAAATGATTCCAAGGAAGGGAGAAAGCAGCAAGAAAGAAGAGATTATCTGCTAGGAATGTAAAAAACCAGGGCACATGCATGGAGAGTGTCCCGAACTTCAGAAAAAAACTCAAGAAAGGGAAGTTCAAGAAGCCTAAGGCAATGGTGGCAACGTGGAGCGATGAGGATGACACCGAAGACAAATCGAAAGATGAATTGGACGAGCTTGTCCAAACATTGTGTCTAATGGCGGATGATGAAGAGTCCAATGAGGTACATTCTGAAACTGATGATCTCTCATGTGAGCAATGGGAAATTGCTTATGAAGCCTTGTATGACAAATGCAAAAAGTTAAAGTCTGAAAACAGAATGTTAAAGAAAAAGATTGACCAAAGCATGTCGAATGAATCTCCATGTCTGAAATGTGCTGAATTATCATCCAAGCTTGAAACACTATCTTACAACAATGAAATGCTCATTTCCAAAGTCATTTTGTTTGAAGAAGAACTAACATGTTTAAAAGAAGAACAACATAATGATGAAAAATCCATGAATGCCATTGAAGAAGTGAATGCAAAAGTCCAAGCCTTGGAAAAGGATAAAATGGAACTTGAAGAAGAAAAAGGGGTTTTAATGGATGAGGTGAAAGATCTGAAAGATTCACTAGCCAGATTTGTCAAAGGGAAGCAAAATCTAGACACCATGCTAGGAATGAGAGTGAACTTTAGAAAGGAAGGACTAGGCTATGAGCCATGCAACCAGAAAGCTTTTGTAAACAAAACTCAAACTTCCTTTGTGAATGCTAATGCATCATCTTCATCATGTTCTTCACATAAAAAGAGTGAGAAATACATTCCGGCTCACAAACCATTCGTGAATGATTACAAGAAAAGGAATCATAACAAAAAGGTTGTTTCATGTTTCTACTGTGGAATGTATGGTCACACCATGTATACATGTAGGTTAATGTTGGCTGATGAGAAACAATTTGCAAGAAAATCAATGTGGTTGAATAGATCAAGAGCTTCTAACTGATATGGACCCAAGCAAGCTTGGGTACCAAAATCATAGAAGTCTTCTTGTTTTGATGATATGTAGGTCTGCATGAAGGCTCAAAGAAACAAATGGTACCTCGATAGCGGATGCTCGCGACACATGTCCGGAAACAAAGAAATCTTTGCAGACCTCATGGAAAAGGATGGTGGACTTGTTGCCTTCGGGGGCAAGGACAAAGGAAAAATCGTTGGAGAAGGTAAGATTGGTAAGGGATCTCCTCATAGTGTGGAAAATGTTTTGTTGGTCAAAGGTCTCAATCATAACTTACTTAGTATTAGTCAACTTTGCGATAAAGGGTGCAATGTGATTTTTGACTCCACGCACTGCACTGTTGTAAATAAAACCACACAGGAAATAATGTTCATAGGCGTTAGACAAAATAATGTATATATGATAGACTTAGATGACACATCACACAATAATCTTTGCTTAGTTGCGAATAACTCTGACAATGCTTGGTTGTGGCATCGCCGTCTTGGGCATGCCAGTTTTAACATTCTTTCAAAGTTGTCCAGAAATGATTTAGTTGTTGGGATGCCAAAGCTGAAGTTTGAACCTGACAAAGTGTGTGAGGCATGCAGCAAAGGTAAGCAAACAAGAGCCTCTTTCAAAAGCAAGAATGATGTGACTACCACTAGGCCTCTTGAAGTTCTTCATATTGATTTGTTTGGTCCTAGTAGAACTCACAGTCTAGGTGGTAAGTTATATGGCTTTGTCATTGTAGACGACTTCTCACGATTTTGTTGGGTATACTTTTTGTCACATAAAAATGATGCTTTGATGGAGTTTGAAGGTTTTTGCAGGAAAGTGGAGATTGAGAAGGGATGTTCCATCAAGAGAATTCAAAGTGATCATGGTAAGGAGTTCGAGAACACTGATTTTGATGAATTTTGTAGGGAGCACGGATACTCGCATACATTTTCAGCACCAAGAACTCCAGAACAAAATGGCATCGTGGAGAGAAAGAACAGAACCCTTATTGAGATGGCTCGGACAATGATAAGCGAGAACAACCTTCCTAGGTACTTTTGGGCGGAAGCCGTTAGCATGGCATGCTACATCATAAACCGAGCTATGGTAAGACCAATCTTGAGAAAAATCCCATATGAACTCTTTAAAGGTAAGAAGCCAAATATCTCTCACTTGAAACCATTTGGATCAATTTGCTATATTCTTAATAATGGAAAATCTGATTTGGGCAAATTCGATGCAAAAAGTGATCGCGGAATCTTTCTTGGGTACTCTCTTACTTCTAGAGCATATCGGGTTTATAACCTGAGAACTCTTGTTGCAGAGGAGAGCCCTCATGTTATTATAGATGAATCATGGAATGAGAATGTTGATAAAAGCTCAAAATTGCAGGATGAAGAAGAAGAAACCAGTGAAGAGATTCCACCAAAGGCGGCACAAGGTCAAGCAACTCTAGGAGAAGGATCGGAAAGTAAGGATGATGAAAATCAACAAGGATAGCAGCTTCCTCGACAATGGATTTTCCACAAAAGCCATCCTTCCGAGAATGTGATTGGTAATGTAGAAGATAGAGTGAAAACTCGATCTTCATCAAGGGAAGTTGACAATTTGGATTATCTAGCATTGTTCTCTCAATTTGAACCACACTCTCTTGATGAAGCCTTAAAGGATAATTCCTAGATCTTAGCCATGCAGGATGAACTACACCAGTTCCAAAGGAACAAAGTGTGGTTCCTTGTGCCACGTCCTAAAAGCCACTCCGTGATCGGAACCAAATGGATTTTCCGAAACAAGTTAAATGATCAAGGAGTGGTAATTAGGAATAAGGCCAGGCTTGTAGCCAAAGGCTATAGCCAAGAGATAGGAATTGACTTTGATGAGTCCTTTGCCCCTGTGGCAAGACTTGAGGCTGTAAGAATTCTTTTAGCATTTGCATGCCATCATGATATTAAACTTTTTCAAATGGATGTGAAAAGTGCATTTTTGAATGGCTTCATACAGGAGGATGTGTATGTAGAGCAACCTCCATGATTTGAAGATCACGCTTATCCAGATTATGTTTACAAATTGGACAAGGCGCTTTACAGGTTGAAACAAGCTCCCCGCGCTTGGTACGAGAGGCTGAGTTCTTTACTTGTCGACAATGGGTTCAAACGTGGTAACATTGATCAAACCTTGTTTACCAAAGTAAATGGTAAGAAAGTTTTAATTGTTCAAGTATATGTCGATGACATAATTTTTGGTTCTACTGACGTCACCTTGAGTGAAAATTTTGCCAAACTTATGCAAGGTGAGTTTGAAATGAGTATTGGGAGAATTGACCTTCTTCTTGGGCTTGCAGGTCAAACAAATGGTGGATGGTATCTTCATATGCCAAAGGAAGTATGCTCGAGATTTACTCACAAAGTACAATTTCAGCAAGGTGAAACCTCAACCCACACCCATGTCAACCTCAATCAAACTCGATCAAGATGAGAAAGGTAAATCCGTGGATCAAAAGCTCTTTAGAAGCATGATAGGATCACTCTTGTATTTAACTGCCAGCCGGCCCGACATTCAGTTTGTAGTTTGCTTGTGTGCGAGATTTCAGTCCGATCCGAAAGAAACACACATGTCGGCCGTGAAACGTATTTTTAGATATATTACTGGTTCAGTACATTTGGGCTTATGGTTTCCGCGTAATTCGAGCTTTGAACTGATTGCTTATTCTGACGCCGATTATGCGGGTTGTAAAGTGGATCGAAAGAGCACCAGTGGGTATTGCCAGTTCCTTGGGGGATGCATGGTCTCATGGGCCTCCAAGAAATAAAATTCAGTGGCCTTGTCAACCGCCGAAGCCGAATATGTGGCTCTTGGTAGTTGCATTGCCCAAGTGCTTTGGATCCAACAACAATTGATTGACTACAGCATCTCCTTCAAAAACACCTTAATTTTGTGCGATAACACCTCTGCTATAAACTTGTCAAAAAATCCGGTTCATCACTCTAGAACGAAGCATATCGAAATTAGGCATCATTTCATTCGTGATCAAGTTAGTAAGGGTGATGTTGAAATAAACTTCATTGAAACAAATAATCAAATTGCCGACATATTTACCAAACCACTAAATGAAGAAAAATTTACATCTTTCAGGAGAGAGTTAGGGGTTTGTAGAATAGAGGAGTCGGATTCTTGAGGTTCTGCATTTTGCATCATACTTAGTGTTGCTAGCATGCATATCATGCATTTGTGTCTTTCATATAGTTGCATTCGATGGGTCTCCTTCTTCATGCATATGCACCACTTTGCTTGAATTGCAAATAAATTGAATTGTGTGAAATCTCCACCTTTGTATGAATTGAATTTCTTCTATTAAATATGTACGAACCCTTTCTTTGCACTCTTCTATGGCCACACTATTTTTTTTTGGTTAAACAAGTGCATCTCTGTGGAGCTGATCAATCGAAATCTGAACTATGGAGAGTTTGGTAAATAAACTTCTAAGGGAATCTATCGCTTCCTTGAAACATCCTCCCCAATTGATTCAAACCTCAAATATATCTTATTTCCTTGACCTTCATATGTTTTAATCAGTGGGGAATTGAGCCTATCCTCCTTGGTACTCCATGTCTTCATTTTAAAAGGAAATCTCCATCAAAACAGGGGATGGGTCGACCCATGGGGTCGACCCCTGTCAGTTCGCTCTAAACCGGGGCTCGGGCTACCCGTGGGTCGACCCATCGGGTCGACCCATTACGGGCGGTCGCGGTAAAACGCGAACCATCCCGTTTTGGAAAGGGCGTGAACGCCCTCTTCTTCAACCCTAACACTATAATACTGCCCCAGCTCCCTAGATCGACCAGCCACCACCTCTTGGAAGCCTTGAAACCCTCTCTTGCAACCCAAAGCCGCTCCAGCCCTAAAGGTGAGATCTAACAGGTGGCTACTCGCGGGTTCCTTCTTGGCTGCATCCGCAAGCATCCATCTTCCTCCCAGATCCACTGAGGTAAGGCCATGGTATTTGGAGAGTCACTATTTCTGCGTGAGGGGCTCCTCTTCTCGAACCAACACAATCTAGAAAGCCTCTAGAGTTTCTAATCTGTCCGGTGATTCAGATGGCACCCAAAAGGCAGCCTTCTCGTCAGGGGGAGGAATCCAGCCGATCTGCTCGTCAGCGAGAGAGTTCTAGCCGCGCAAGAGAGATACGATCCAAGGATAAAGAGCTAGAAGCAATGAAATCACAAGCCTTGGCCTCCGATAACAAAGCTGCTCACAGAAATATCCTCCGCTCTCGTGCAGTAGATTTTATGAACTTGGTTGAATACGTACCAGGCTTAGTGGATATCATCTGTAGTCAACCTAATCTTGATCATTTCATGTCTGCACACCATCGGGTCTATTACAAGCTGGTGATTCAGTTTTATGGCAATATGTCAATCAAGGCAAACAAGCAGTTTACTATTGTAAATGGTGAAGTGATCACCTTGACTCTTGAATTTGTGGGTAGAGCTTTCGGTCTACCATATCATGAAGGTTACACATTTGGTGATCTTGATTTTGATGAAGAAGAGGTCTATCAAATGATGACATCTGAGGAAATAGGAGACAGGTCCGTCGCCGGCCTGAATGCAAACCGTTTTCCCTCCATGCAGCGCATTCTACACCACATGATGACGACCATTATTATACCAAAGGGTGGTGGAAGAGACAAAGTAACTGAATTCCACATGTTCTTGTTTTTCTATCTTATGAAGGGTCTCCCAATCAATTTCCCTGCTACTATATTGCTTCACATATCGGCATGCATGCAGCATACAAACCGCACTCTACCATATGCAGCAGCTTTGACAACACTCTTTGAATCAGCTGGTATTAATTTGTCCAAAGAAAGATATCACACAATTTGTGAGAATAACATTTACTCCATCCCCACAATTTGCAAGAATATGCATTATGAATTAATAGATGGTGTACTGGTTCGTAAGATCAAATCTGGTCAAGTTCAACAACAAGTCAACTCAGAAGAAGAAGAGGATAGTGAAGAAGATGAAGCAGATCAACCTCTACAACTAGAACTTCCTGATGAAGCACTGTCTGATGGGTTTCCTAAGTTGATTACTGAAAGATTGGATTCAATAGATATCCGACTAGACAAGTATGGGGAGAGAATGGATGCCCTTATCAATGAAGTAACTGACTTGAGGATTTCCCATGTTGCCCACACTCAGTCTTTCCAAAGGGTCACCTCCTTTCTTGATGCAAACACTACTGCTCTGGATGCCCAAACCAGGATGTTTGAAGAAATGATGACTTTACTTAGAAGGTCACATGCTCCACCCTCTCCACCCCCGGTCTAGGTTATGAAGCTCCTATGATATTGCACAGTAATTAACATGTTCTCCCTCTCTTTTTTGATGATGCCAAAGGGGGATAAATTCAGATATATGTGTGTGCTTGGTTAACTATTATGTTATAGTATGTGTGTTGTGTGCTTGCTTGCATGTTTACTTTCATTAGTCTGTCAGTTAGAAATGTTTAGTTAGAACTGTTGCATCTCATGGCATTGCACATGTATGCATTTTTGTAACTCATGAACCCAGGCTTTGTAAGTCTTAAAAACTATGTTGTCGGCTTGTTAACAATGGATGATGCTTTTGACTGGTCAATCTCACATTGCTTGAATGAGGCCCTGTGTTTTAAGGAATGATGCTTCCTAAATGGTTCAGCTTGGTGCATGGAAAGAATGTGTTTCAACATTGTGGTCACGGTTTGATGCATTGATTGGGTTCTCCCTCATTTGGTCTGTGGCCTTGATTTCATTCAGCTTGTTAACTCCTTTTGAGCTCATTTGGATATACATATGGAGGTTTTAGTGTTAAATTTCTATTGAGGTGTTGATTCAGAAATTATGTATATAACTGTTTTCTTGTCAATCCTAAACTCTAGCATAGTATTTTGTCATCATCAAAAAGGGGGAGATTGTTGAACCCTCTGTGTGAATATTCTAATTGTTGGTTTTTGATGATGACCAAACACTATATTAGACTAGAACTTTTGATGGGTGAATAAATTTAATCAAACTCATTTTGAAATGCTTTACTATATATCACCTTTTTTCTCTTGGTTCATGAATTACTAATGTTGCCAGATGTGATATACTTGCAGGATCAAGATCATCTATCTTGAGTAAGTGCTTTGAGTCATGTTTGTCAAAGTTTTAACCTAACTCCAATTTTGTGTTCTTACGAAATATGGAATGAAGTTAACATCCTAAAACAATTGAAGAATGATTGGTGAGATCCACACAAAACCTTAACCCTTACTTAGTTAATTTTCTTCATTAGTTGTCATGGGTTGATCCTTGTTTATATCCAGCTCATGGAATTCATTAACATGTTTATTGTGATGGGGTGGACCCCAAGGGTCAACCCCTTGGTGGCTGTTAGCTCTATTCTTTCTTTTTGTTGAGAAGTAGTTCGTGGGTCGACCCCATGGGTTGACCCCTAGGCGGTCCCGAACCCACAGGTTTTCAGTTTTGTGCATAACGTGTGTGGGTCGACCCAATGGGTCGACCCTTTTTGGCACCCGAAACTCTCGGGTAACTCACAGTTTTTGGTTTTTGGAAAGAATGCGCTATGGGTCGACCCCATGGGTCGACCCCTGAAAAAATACTCTTGTCGGGCTTTTAACCCGTGCGTCGTGGGTCGACCCAATGGGTCGACCCATAGTGTTACGGACCGGCAGTCTGGTTCGTGATCCGTTTCGCGGCCGCCATTTTTATTCCTCATTTTGCCCTAATGTTGGGAGATCCGAGGTTCCATCTTGTCACACGTGTCCCCTCTCCTTGGGACTATAAATAACAATGATTAGGGCGTCCCAAAAGTAAGAAGAAAAGAAGAGAACATTCGACCTTATCATGTTTTTGTCTTGTAGGAAGAAGAAAGCTCGTGGGAGCCCTTCCATGCGCAAATAGAAGCCATCCTCTTCGAAAATGGGTCGATCCCCGTGCTGATCAGATGCATCCTGAGCAAGAACCGAAGCTCTCCTTCCTTATTTGAAGCCGGGCAACTTGGATCTCGACCTGCACATCAACATCCGGGGTTCTTCATGAAGATCTGTCCTCATCCTACCTCATCAACCAAGCTATGAAGAACCACAGCTAGAACATCATTTGAAGGGGGATTTCTGGCGACTTCAAGATCCTTATTCCATTTATCCTGTTCATTCTATTTCTAGTCTGAAGAATCATTGTGTATCTGAACATCTATCTTGAACGAAACACTCTGTGTGTGTGTGTGTACGTTTGCTGGTCGCAGCGCACGCGTGTGTGTGGCTATGTGTTTCACAGCGTGTGTGTGTGTGTGTGTGGGTTTTCACTCTTTAGTGGAAGCTTTCCTCACGTTGTGAGGGGTGGACGTAGGGGTCACTGTTGTGAACCCGAACCACCTTAAATTCTATTGTTCATCATGGTTTGCTTCTATGTTATTACACGAGTGGGCTTCTAGTCGAGTTGAGTGTCATTCATATCTCGTCCTTTTAGATCTCATTACATCTCCGCTGTTCGTGTGTTTTCATCATCGGGTGAGAAGAGTGTGCTTCATTCATTATCCTTCCATTTCATCTTCTGTAAAAGTTGGTTGTTAAATTTTTTTATTGCCAATCAATTCACCCCTCCCCTCTTGATTGCCATCTACCGGGGACAACAATTAGCATACCTAATAAACCTATTAGTCTACCTAATCTATACTCCAGACCAGATATAGATAGAGTTTTACCTATCTGAAAACCCTATCTCCATGTAATTCCTGTAGAACGTAAACTAGTATGATAAGTCATGTTAAAATTTTGATATTTGAACAACTAAAGCATGAAACGAGTGCATGAATACAGATATGTAATCCTCACAATATTCTCTACCTATCCATGTCATCAATTTTTCATAAATCAGCTTAAATTGAAGGGCGTCCTTGACACAGACGCCATTCACTGAACAATGATTGTACAACAGTTGCTTAATTCAAACAGAAAATGGGCAAAACTACCCCTCTGTAAAGGGCGCCCCCCCTTGGGCGCCTATTAAAAAGTCATGGCAGCCCCTAAGGTGCCTATTAATAGAAGATGGCAGCCCCTGAGGCGCCTTCTTCTTATAGGTGGCAGCCCTATGGACGCCTTCTATTAACCTACAGTTAATCGATCAGTTAACTTAGACCCTAACTAATTAGCTTAAACAGTGCTTAATAACCTCTGTCATTAGTTAAACCTAGATTAGTTAAATCTCTGTTTAACTAATAAATCATCTAGTTAAACCCCTATTATCATTAGTTAAACCTAGGTTAGTTAAATATCTATTTAACTAATAAATCATATAGTTAAACCCCTATTGTCATTAGGTAAACCATTGATTAAACTAGTTAATCGCGTATTAACCCCCAGGCCTCAGTCTGATAGGCGCCCAATGCAGGGGCGCCTATTACTGATAGGAGTCTGGACCCTGGGTGCCATTTCTTGAAAGGTGGCAGCCCCTGGGGTGCCATTTTTAATAAGATGGCAGGGGTATGGGCGCCTATTACATCTGGCTCTGTGAACCCTTTAGAATGTGGCTGACCCCTGGGCGCCAATTGCAAGAAGATGGCAGCCCCTTGGGCGCCAATTTCAAGAAGATGGCAGCCCCATGGGTGTCAATTTCGAGAAGATGGTAGCCCCATGGGCTCCAATTTCAAGAAGATGGCAGTGTCCCAGGCGCCTATTAAACAGACCTTGAGTTTTGGTTTTTCCGAGACCGTAAACCCATGAATGACGCACCCTGGTTTCAGGATGCCATTCACTGATAAATCGTAGCATAAGAGGTGCCATTTAAACCTCCGATAGGGTCCTTTAAACCCTGTATAGTTCACAAGAAGGACACTCCATTGTGAGGATGTCATTTCTGAACATGTCAGGTAGCCTACAAGGCGCCGATCTCACCCAATTTTTCTGTGTATCATACGTTACTGGCTTTACTCCTAGTTTGTCCCTACGTATCAATACGCCCTTGGATTCCATTCCATAAATCCGTCTTATATATCCTACTGGTCAGACCTTGAAATTTCATATTGGCTATAAATGAGAGTGGATGTCAAAAAACATGGCTAATGTTGTGCATATAGGGCCCAGTCTAGTCCTGGGAGGAGCACCCGAAGGTACTTGTGCCCATGGGAGTTTATTGACCACGGTGTTTGGCATTGCACCGGAGTACTTGCTTGCTAGACTTTAGACATTCCACTCATTCACGTAATATTACTTGATTGATTGACTTGAGTCCCGCAGAAGGGTAAAAGTATTTGCTTGAATGAAATGGATAAATAGCCAATTCTAGATATGCATGCTTGAAATGTCATTGCTTACCATTGCTTGCTTGACATGAGTTCTTACCTTCTTGAAAAATTATTGTTAATTCCAATTATTGCTTGCTTGATATCTCTTGCTGCTGATATATTAAGTTGGAATCCATATACTCTCACTTGTTATTCCTTACTGCTCTTATCGATTTTACAATTCCTTGATATCTACATGTCTGCATGCATAGATTTACCTACATTTATTGAACTTGTAAACCACTTAAAGCATGTTAAACCTTGAGATGTAAATCCTACTGAGCGATTCGCTCATGTAGTTGTTTTCTAACCTTTTCAGGTAATTCAGATATCAGCCAACACTCGGAAGGGAATGAGTCTGAGTGATGAGTGTAGAAATGGAGCCATCAATTGTCATATTAATTGTATTGTCAAGTGTGTTATTGTAATTCCACTATTGTGTGTTAATTGTAACCCTACGTACGTCAGTTGTATTATCCAGTTATGTCATTTCTATTTCCCTAATCAGAACTAATAAAGGAGTGAGGATTAGTAGTTGATTCTATGAATTTGACAATTTTGGTTAGTTCTAATAATTGAATTTTTGTTCTAATAATTGATAGCTCAAACTAATTTTGTTAATTTCGAGGCTAAGCTTAATAAATTGCTTAGTCATTTACGCACTCTTTAAATTGTCTAAGGAAGAATTCCATCAAATAGCCAGCTTGCTTTGGCTCTATATAAAGAACTGTCGCATCGCGGGTAAGCTTCCGAACTCGGGACGTGACAGTGCTTTTGTGTGTTCTGCTCTTGTTTTTTTTCGAGTCTTCTCGGATTTTCGTTTAAGTTTCTTCTACTTTCTGTTCTCTGTTCTTGTTACGGTCCTCCGGGGTCCATTTCACACTCTGGCGGTCGGTCGATAGACCGCCTCCTCTCATCTCAGGTACGTTTACGCTCTGTCATTCCTATTTTCTGTTTGTTGTAGTTTGCGGTCATTCTTTGGCCATTTTCCCTCTCTGGTGGTCGGTCGATAGACCGTCTTCAGCTCAGGTACGTCTGTCTCAGGTCATTTCCTATTTCCTTATTTGCTATTTTCTGGTCGATTGCGGTCTCTTTCTGGCCGTCTTGTGCAGGTTACGGTCACAATCAGACCATCTTCTCGTTCAGGTACACGCTTAACATTTTCTTCCCAGATTAGTTCATGTTCTATTTATCTTTCTCTCACTGTGTCTTGCTTGGTTGCGGTCTTTCCAAGACCATTTTTAGTGTCGTACGGTCACACATCTGACCGTCTCCCTGTCACCGCCTAGTTCTGTGTTTACTGTTGCTGCCCCCTGACTGCGGTCCCCACAGGACCGTTTTCTTCTTGCTTGCGGCCTCCCATCAGACCGCTAGTTTTACTGTGCACTCGAGAATCACATTTGTGTTTCATTTCACATTATTTCGTTATATCTTTTGGTGCTGCTTGTCCCCTCTGCATTGTCATCTATATTTCTATCATTATTGCATATTATCATTCTTTGATCATTACGTGTTAGATTTTTAGGTTAGACATTGCATGCACTTCGGTGCGCATAGGATCATACATTCTTATCATATTAGTTGCATACCTACCTTGGTAGGAGATCCTCTCGCCTCCATATTCCTTGGAGTTGACTAGGTGATCTTATCCGGGACCTCCGTAAGCCTCCGTGAGCCGTGGATTCCCACACAGATGCCGGGCAGGTTGTACCTTCGCCACCCCGTGTTTAGGTTCCATCCGTGAGATAGAGTGTACACATATAGTCAACCAAGTCCCCAAATACACTCCCATTCAGGATTCCTATTACGGAGAGAACTTTGATCCAATTCAAATCATTAAGGTTTGAAAGGGGAAAAACAAGTTAAAATTTTCCGTGCATCATCATAACTTGATTGACTTTGATTGCCTCTCATCTCCTCTCTTTATTTGTGCATTTGTTTAGTCACCCCATTTAGGTGCCCTCATCCTGTGTCATTGTCATCTTTGTGATAGGTGCCCCCATTGCATGTGGAGTTGCATCCCTCCTTTAGGATCTTCTCATAGGGGAAATTCCCATTTCATTTCCGACCTAAACCCATTATTTGGTTCTGCCATGTCTTCATATGATTTCTCCCATGCCCGCGAGGACTCCCTTCCTCAGGGCCTCCTAGAAGACCCATCTAGGGTCATTGTTCAGGGGTTCGCCCCTCCTCCTTCACTCATTGCGCCTGAGGGTAGTCAACCCTCTCTTGCAAATCCCCCTGCACAAGCTTCAGCAAACCAAGTTCTCCAAATGATGGCCCAGCTGGACACGACCCAGCTCTAGGCCCTTTGCCAGACCCTGCAGAGGTCAGCTATCCTGTCTCCTTCTATCCTACATGGATTTTCCGCCACTTCTGCTCCTCAGGCCATTGGACCCGGGACTTCCCTTCCCGCTCCAATAGATCTTACCCTGGTCCGGCCGAGGGTCCTCCATTTCCCTAATTTGGAAGTGGGCCAATCTTCCAATTCGGCCCACCAAATTCTCGACGAGGGGAAAAGCACGCCCCTCCCATCTTCTCAAATGGATCTTTATGCATCTTTTCCCTCCGCGCCACATGCTTTAGTGGGCCCGGTTGATCCTTTTCGATCTCAGGTCGGGGTCGCCTCCTCTACTTACATGGACATGGGTCCTTCTTTGGCCGAAAATCCTTCTTATGGGCTACCCCCTACATCCACTTATCCTTTGGCTCCGTGTGCCAGGCTCGCCCCACCTCCTCTTGTATTCCCTCCTCCATCTCGAGAACAGGAGCTTCTCGACAAGTGGGATGCCATGCAACAATAGCTTGACTCCATCCAAAAACGGGTCGGCCCACATTCTTCGGCAGACATTCCTGTACCTAGTTTCCACAACATTCGCTTTCCTCCTCAATCCGAGCTCCCTACGTACCAGAAGTACGATGGGAACGGCAACCCTTACATTCATGTGAGGGATTTCTTGTACGAGTCTGCACAGTTTCAGTATGACGACCGGCTCGTGGCATATGTGTTCCGCCGTTCGTTGGAAGGGGTTGCTCTAGAATGGTTCTACGCCCTACCCTTGGAGGAGGTAGAAAGTTTCAAAATTGTAAAAGATAAGTTCATCCAGAGGTTTCAGGACCGGGTCGGCTTGGAATACTCATTCACAGACTTAGTGGCCGAAAAGATGAAACACGATGAAGATTTCACCACATATGCCGACTGATGGAGGGAAATGGCTACCCGCATGCCCGGCCACATCCCGGAGGAAGAGAAGGTGAAGCTGCTTGTCTCCAATGCTACCCTCACCTTCAGAAATATTTTGGCTATGAATGACATATCCAGCATGCACCAGTTGTATAGCAGGGCCAAGTTCATACAAACCCAATTCAAGGACTCCCCTATTCATACCCTCTTCGAACCCCAGAAGCCCAAGTACACCAAGAAGACCCAGGGGCCAGTCACCGAGGGGGTCCAGACCAATGAGCAGGTGCGGGCCGTCAATTTCCAACCCGCCAACCAGTCCGCTCCACCCCGCTTCCAGCAACCTCCTCGTAACCCTCAATTTGCCACTCCACAGAATGCCTAACCTACCTTCCACGCTCCTCAACAACCCCAACAGCCACCGCAATACCACAATGTCCCTCCCCCTAGCGGCTATGCACCCCCGCGTCCGGGACCTAAAATAGCACAGTACCCTCCCTTGTCGGAAACTCTTTCAGATATTTTCACTGCCCTCATGTTTGCTGAGCTCTGCAACTTCCTCCGGAATGGCCGAATTGGAACCTGGCTGTTGATCAGTCCAAGTATTGTGTTTTCCACCGGCAACTAGGGCACACGATCGAGAGATGCTTCTAGTTCAGAGATCTCGTTTACGACTTGCATGAAGGGCAGCACATCGACTGGGTTGAGATGCACAAAGTCATTACAGATATCAAAGAAAGAAGAAGACAGCTGCCACAAAAGCAACCGCAGTAGCAACCCCAACCATAGCAGCCACAACAACAGCAACAGCCTGCACAGGAACTGGGGATTCATCAAAATCCGATGCCCAACCATCTGCCCACTCCGCAGCCCCAGCCGTCGGCGCCGGCTCAGGTTCACATTGTCCATCGCCCGACTGCCAACGTCGAGTGGTCTTTTGATGACGAGTCCTCCGCCCAGCTTATGGCCCTTCACCACACCTACCGCCACTCACCTTCACCCCCTACCCCCATTATCATCCAACCTACCATCACCACGACTCCCATCGCACCCACCATTCTCCCAAAACCCCTCATTGTACCTTTCGCGTCACCCATCATTTCACCTGCTTTCGCGCCAGCGCCCTCTACACCCGCCATCGCCACCCCTTTGGCCAAACGTCCACCTCTCATTCTCCCTGTTGGGCCCATTAATCCCACCACCATCACTACGCCCAGTTTACCCACATCTTCTACCCCCCTTATCCACGCCCCCGGGCCCACTAAGCCACTCGTTACAAGCCCGTCAGATACCGTGCCAGCGCAAAACCTCACCCTCCGGAGCGGGCGACTGTTCCATCGGACTTTTCCTACTACAAGTGTACTTGCACCTACCCTCCAATTCTAGTCTCAAGCAGTCGATCAGAATGAAGCAGACCCGTTGCCAGGAACCCAGTATGACATGTTGCACCATTTGGACCGCACGCCTGCTAAGATCTCGGTTCTTGAGTTGATTAAAAGGTCTAAGCAGCATCAGGATGCTTTAAGAGATTTTCTGCAGAAAGTTCTTGTCAATGAGGACATGGCAGTAGAAAATTTACCCTCGTCCCTAGCCACAATTTCTAAGGGGCCGGCTATTTCTTTCTCTGGAGCTGAATTGGCACCTCTTCAGGTATGCCAGATGCTGCTCTGTATTTCCATCACCTTGAATAAGGTGGCTATTGAGGTGGCTTTGGTGGATACAGGAGCCTCTATTAATGTTTGTCCTCTTAGCACACTCCGAGCATGTAATATCTCCAAAGATTTGTTGAGGCCGACTCCCACCACCATTGCTGCATATGATAATTCAAGGAGGCCATGCCACAGAGTAATAACTGTAACAGCTGAGCTCGGGCCACTAACGATGCATGTTGAATTCTATGTGTTAGACATCGACCCCATGTTTAAAGCAATCATGGGTCGTCCTTGGATTGACAATCTCCACACTGTGCCATCCACTGCCCACCAATGCCTTAAGTTCCCGTTTCAGGGGCGGGTAGTGAAGGTTAAGAGTATATCTACGGTGCAGATGGTTGAGGCCATCTCAAACAAGATGTTGCCGACATTATGGCCCACTAACAAGTTGGTCAGTTCAGTAATGGATCTGAATTTTACATGGACCTATGCACGTCGCAAGCCGGTCACCACGCCGGTTAACATCAAAGAGAAGCCCAAGATAAGGGACCCTAAGGGCTAGAATATATTGTTAAAGTTAGGGTACAAACCAGGCATGGGTCTGGGCGCTCAGCTACAGGGGCGAACTAAGCCCATCTCAAGGGGTAGGAAAATGAATAGGAGAGGCCTCGACTATCGGGAATCGCCGCTGTCCATACAAGAGGATCCACTGCCATTGATGTGGGACTATTGTCAACATTTTGTGAAAGGGCCATTGCAACCGAGCACCCTGAAGAAGCCACCTTGTTCTGATAAAGGAAGAAATGTTGCTTATACTGTCTTCGGCCCGCCATTGCTGCCAAAGGGGCCGATTGGCGACATGAATGACTTCTGTGAAGATTTTGCCAAGCTATTTTATGAAGCAGAAAGTTCAGTAAAGCCAGAGGTGCGGGCTGTGGAACACTCGCTAGCAAAGCCAACTCAAAGTCCACGGGAAATGGAGAGCTCACTTGTTGCCTTCTCTTGGTCTCCTTCCCGCCTCACTTCTCTTTTCCAAAAGCTGGAGTTTATACCCCGTTCACCTCCAATCTGATTGATCCATTGTTGGCAGAAATGCCAACTGAG
Organism: Amorphophallus konjac; assembly: GCA_022559845.1. Classification (NCBI taxonomy): domain Eukaryota; kingdom Viridiplantae; phylum Streptophyta; class Magnoliopsida; order Alismatales; family Araceae; genus Amorphophallus; species Amorphophallus konjac. Next base: position 283,577,276 of record CM040120.1, on the reverse strand, counting down.
TTTTTGATTGTTACATGTCGATGTGGGCGCTGCCCATCGATTGATCTTTCAACCATGTGGTTCTCTTCCTCCGATCCCTTCTTCAATGTTCTTTTTCCATCTCTCTATCCTCTTACACTTCTTCCTCCTCCTCCCCCCTCTGATCCATCTTGTTGCATGGTCTCCACCAGTCTCCAAAAAAAACGTCAATTTTAAAACGGAGATTTCAGTGGAAGATTATGTTGTGTTCTGTCAGCCCTCTTCCCAGGGGCACGAGGCCCATGTTTCCCTTCCATTAGATTTTCTGTCACGTCCCGAGCGCGGAAGATACTCGGTTGCGTGACGCGTCTATATAAGTCGTGTCATTAGAGCGATAAAATTTTTACCATACATAATTACGGAGTGCGCAAAAGACTAATAAAATCTAATAATCCCAATAGTCCAAGTTATGTTTATTTGATTAACCAAAGGAATTAAAGATAGTCCATGACAAATTCCAAATTTAACAAGACAACACTAGGCTAAGTGCCTTAACATGGCTCGGACAAGTAAACTAACTTACTGGAATACAAAGTAGGACTCAAATAAAATTCAAGGACGCGACTAGCTAATGATAGGTGACTGGCGTTCTAGCACTCATCACTCGGTTTCAACCCCATTCTTGTCGCTATGCGAATCACCTGAAAATATTAGGAAGCAACTGGATGAGCGAATCGCTCAGTAGGAATCACATCTCAAATTCGAGGAATCTTTACATGAATTACAACTTGCATATATTATCAGTATGGCTATGCATGACATACGTATAAAAGAATCAGATATACAGGTAAATCAAGACATGATGAACAATAAAAGATCAAGAATTGTATAAAGAGAGTACATCAAGATTTCAAGTATTTGACAAGCAGTATTTCAAGAGTTTACAGATGTAAATGCCACTTCGGGCAAGTAGGGATTCATGTATAAGTATGAACTCAAGTGCAAGAAGGATCTCATATACAAGTATATCTCAGGTACGAGCAAGTAAAAATTCAATTCAAGCAAGTAATGTCAAGTACGTATCAGTAGAATTGGCTATTACCAAGCAAGTATTTTGACCTTTCTCGGGCCACAAGTCAAGTATTACCCGTTCCGGACCACGCAAGTCAAGTCAAGCAAGTAAAAAGAGTAGGTGCGGAGTGTCTCAAGTCAAACAAGTACTCCGGTGCAATGCTAATGTCACGCCCCGAGCGTGGAAGGTACCCGCAGATGCGTGACGAGTTTATATCAATCATGTCAATCAGAGTAGTAGTGTATTCGACACAAAGACAGAGTGCGCAAATATAAAGATAACCCAATCCATTTATTCCTTTAATAAGAATATGTCTATTACCAACCCTTGCAAATACTAGACTTAATAAAAGAAAGGTACATTTCTGACTCAACAAAATATAGAGAAGACAGGACTGATGGATGCTTGAATAGCTCTAACTCTTTCACTCTTGACCTTCCTCGTCAGTTTGGGTCTCGTCATCGGACTTACCTGAAAAGTATGGAAACACTGAGTGAGTGAACGCTCAGTAGGAAATTATATCTCAAGAACTAGCAATGGGTTTAAGTAATAACATTTTTCACATGTAAATGCACTATGGCTATGCACGCTTGCGTAAAACGACAAGATAGAGAGTATAACAAGAGATAATGAAGTGATCTATTCATGAACTTTCAAGAACTTGTATCAAATATATGTCAAGATATTTATCATGCCATGTGGGAATTGGCTATTTCACGCAAGTACTTTGCCCGTGTCGGGCCACGCTAGTAAAGTCACGCAAGTCAAGTCATGCACGCAAGTAAGAGAGAGATTATGGAATGCCAATTAGATCAAAAGAAAATAGTACTTCGGTGCAATGCTAGACACCGGTATCATTACAACTCCCATGGGCACTAGTACTTTTGGGTGCTCCTCCTAGGACCAGATCGGGCCCTTATGCACAGCATTAAAGATAGATCTAGACATCCACTTTATTGTATAGCCAATATGGAATTTCAAGGAAAAAAAACTTGTGGAAATTTAAGATAGGGTAGAGTTCAAAATTGAACTCGATATAATCACGAATATCGATAAAACTGGGTGGAATTGGTTCCCTAACTTGGGTACCATGACAAATAAGTGCCCACAAGTAGATGGTCACTCTTTTAATATAGAATTGAGGTCCACAAGAACATCACAATAATGTTTGATATAGAATTGGGGTCCACAAGAACATCACAATAATGGCATGCTTTCCCCATTCATTAAGATAATTCTCATATCATACCCATAGCATAATATGAGGGCCGGTATACCATGTTTCTATAGAGTGACATGGCAAAGTAATGTAATAGGTTTTTATGGTACAACCCGCTCAATCGGCCTTGAGGGAATCCAAGGCTCGAGGAGTCTTATGGAGGTCTCTATGACTAACTTGCTAGTACAAAGGAATGGAATGTCCAATGGAGAGCTTGTATGTCACTGAGAATTGAGGGGTAATGTGATAAACCATCGTGAAATATGGGACTATATTCACAGACTGGAATATAGTGCCAGATACTATAATTATATATATATATATATCAAAACCCTCGGTTAACAGAAAACAATTCAAAATAGTAACACAGGAAAATAGTGACTTAATCTAAGTCATTACTTATCAAATTAACGCCTTCTATAGGGGCGTTTATTTATGATTTGATGACTTATACATCAGGCGTCCATCACATTTCTTCTATTTTACAAAATTTCTAAATTCTGGAATTTTAGTAGAAAGCGCCTTAAACAGGGGCGTTACTTTCAAATTCGCGCCCTGGTTCAGGGCGTCACTTTTATAAGAGACGACCTCATGCAGGTCGTTAATTCACTATCTTTCGTAATTCGGGATATTAACATGAACAATGTAAATTTTCCAAATAATAAATTTCAGGAACCAAGGTACAGGGTCAGGACAAGAAAAATAGCAGGATTCAACAGGTATGATCATGCATCATATTAGATTCGTAGTTTCATAGATATTAAATTTTAAACACGGTTAATTAACAATTAAGTGAAATTGACAACTCCTGGGCAGGGCGTCAAAATTACAATTAGCGCCCTGGTGAGGGTCGCTTCTTTTAAATTAGCGCCCTTGTCAAGGGCGTTTCTTTTGAAATTTTATACAAAACATTTGAAACCATAGTAAAACTATATGCATGGATGACCGATGATATTGTTGTGCAGGTGGAATGGCAGTCTAGGGGGGGGGGTGAATAGATCTGCCCTCAAATTCAAGAACTATTGCAGACTTATGTAAACAATTTAAACTATGCGGCTTAAGCGGAAATTAAAGCGTATACTCTATGCATAACAAAGACGAACCTAGGCATGCATCTAGCGGAGATCACAAACAATCACACAAAGGAGACAGGGATTTTAGGTGGTTCGGCCAGACATCCAGTCTGCCTACATCCACCCCTCACCAAACCCAGTGAGGCTTCCTTCCGCTGAATCACAGCTTGAACACTCCGCTGACTCACAGCTTGAACACTCCGCTGACTCACAGCTTGAACAACCTCAGATCTGAGCAGCTCAGCTCAATCTGAATATTCCGCTGACGAACAGCTTGATTAATAGAATAGAAAAGTAAAATGAAAGATTGAATAGAGATATAAATACAGATCGAGTGTAGAATTCTCCTGATGATTGGGTATCTCGATCTGTAGATGGAGTTCACCGAGCTTCTTCTCTGATTTCATATCTTGGCTGATCTTGTGCTGCTGTCGGTGCTTCTCCTACTGCTGCTATTCTCCTACTGGTGCTTCTTCTGCTGTTGCCCTTGTTTTCTTCTTCTCCTTCTTCTTCTTGATCTAGGTCGCACATGCCCCTTTTCTCTTTTCTTCCCATGAGATGCAGACACTTCTCTCTAGATGCAGCGCACTTCCTTTTTCCAGTAGCTTCTTCTTGCTTCTTTATCTGGGTCGCACAAGCTCTTCCAAGTATGCTTCTTCCACAACCTGCAGATTTTTCTCTCTAGATGTAGCTCTCTCTAGATGTAGCACACTCTAGATGCAGCGCTTCTCTTCTTTCAGCAGCCTCTCTAGATGTAGCCCCCTTTTCTCTTTCTGCCCAGAAGATGCAGACTTTTTCTCTCGAAGTGCAGAGCAGCTCTTTTTCCAGCAGCCTCCTCTTTTTAGTTCGTGGCTCCTCTTTTTTCTCTGCCTTCCCGCCATCGCTTTTCTTATTTTTGAATAACTCCACGATATCTGCTGGTTCAGTTGGAGAATCGGTGGGAAAAGCTCCTATTTTTTAGCGAGGAAGTTGAAGACCAAGTCAAATCCATGAAAAGAACCACAATCTGGCAAAGACCCATGTTTCCTGGCTTATCTGGACCCTCTAGGTGTGTGCCATAATGGATCCAAGCCTTGGGTATCGGATCTCACATGAAACGGGTCCATTTTAGGGCTTACAATTCGCATCTCCGCCCGTGGTCGGCTTCCAGGGCCTCCGTGGTCGGCTTCTGAACAGAACCAGAATTCCCTGGTTTCTGTCTGCCTTCAAGTGTCGGCTTCAGAGCCCTCAGGTGTCGACTTCTGAACAGAACCAGAATTCCCTGGTTTCTGTCTGCCTTCAAGTGTCGGCTTCGGAGCCCTCAGGTGTCGACTTCTGAACCAGTCCAGAACCTGTTTTGGAGATCTTGAAGGGCTGAGCTTCTGAATTGAGTTTGGTTCATCCTTGACCTTTGGCTGGCCTATTTTAATCATCAATATACCTGCATTGATCATTTAGATATTAAACATTTGGCATATGCTTATGGTAAAGACAATGAGATACAACTTGTCATCATCAAAACAAGGGATGCACAACATTCTCCCCCTTTTTGATGATGGCAACTGTAGATCATTGTGAACTTTGCATGAAAAGTATTCATGATAGATAAGTCATTATTATGAATGAGTCAATATGATGAATGGACAGACAAGACAGACTTGACACTCTCTCCCTCTTCATATCTCTCTCTACATCTCCCTCTTAACAATCTCTCCCCCTATATGAAATACATTGACATTCTCACAATGACACTCTCTCCCTCTTCATATCTCTCTCTACATCTCCCTCTTAACAATCTCTCCCCCTATATGAAATACATTGACATTCTCACAATGACACTCTCTCCCCCTTTGACATCATCAAAACAAGATTTGGGAGTTTAGAGGATGAGAGATAAAACTAATATCAGGGATTGAGGAAAGATGTGAACTAAGTTGTTAGGGATGAGAGGAAGTAATGGCATGAGCAAAGCTGTTCAACATGGTTCACATGAGAGATTTCACCTGAGGGTTGAAATTGAGAAACACTCATGAATTTTCTTAAAGGCTAAGGTAACTGGCCTTATTTTTGCCAATGGTTCAAGACATATAAGCCTCAAATCTGAAGTTAAAAAACCAAGAGCAATTTCATTCTAGCACATATAACAGTGTTAAAGCAACCTCTTCAAACCAGTTCCCGTCCAAGCTCTTTTGATCGGCAAGATGATTTCATTAGTCACCTCTCGGAAGGGTTTTCACTAGTATTGTGGTTAAACTTGTATAAGTTTTGATATTTGCCTTGGGTCAACCATTTTTACAATTTGCTCCTCTCCTTTTTTTTTGTAATGAGCAATCAAGTTTAGCATGGCTTTTCAGTGCGAGGAAACATGTTTATCAGACACCAGAGTCCCCGATTACTTCGCACAACTGACCATTTTGCTTCCTTTTCGACAGAGTTAGCATTTCATATCATGACGCTGTCCTCAGCACTTCATTGGTGCAGGGACTTGGTTTCTCAATGAAATATGCCAGTGCTCTGCATTTCCCTTTTTTTTCATTCAGAATATCTTGTAGAAATTTAATGGCGTATTCCCATTTGGCTTTTTCAAGATACACGTTTAAAAACAATACTAAGTTAAAACCATTCAACTAGAGTTGCCTCACTACTATCAAAAATTCAATCTCAAGAGAAGGTGAGGACATAGTTCCCTTAGGCTGATTCAAAACAATTATATGAACACAGGCCGAAATTTTCATAGGCATTTAATTTCAAATTTCAGAGGTTTATAGACCCCAAACCATTGACTTATTTCCATGGGTCAATTTCAATAGCTCTCTAAGAAATTAGAAGAGTATTTGCCCATTACTCCCCCTGAAATCATGAACCTGTGTTGAATTCAAATGGGTTGGAATTATTGCAATAAGGATGTAAGAATGATGATATAAATTGACGATAGTGAATTGAGGAATTTTGCAAGGGTTCTTGAGAAGATGGGGGAAAATGCATGAACAACGTTTAGAGCAGTAGGGTGGAAATGGTCTGAGCTCCCTCTCAGTCAAATCAGGTGACTCCATATGCATTCATGACATGTAATGCATCTTTTGACCTATCCAAAGGCTTTCTGTACATGAATTTTGGACCTTTGGTACTTGGCGGAGGAAAGTCCTCTACGCATAGTGTGACTTTCATACAAGCTTAACATGCCCTTCCACCAATCACCATTTAATATACCACAAGAATCCATGCTATGAATGCATGACAACTGCATAAGCAAACTCAGATATGAAAATATATGCATGACTCATGCAGAACACCTATACCACATGTGCAACTCCCCCTCACTGTGTCATACAATAAGAAATTAAAATCAAGATTGTTGCAGCAAGATCATGAAATCTGTAAATGGATAAATGTAGCCGCCTTCAAAATTTTCATGAAGCAAATTTTAATTCATAAGAATTACCTGATTCCAACATGTTGTGCAGCTAATTAAGAGAGCAAAAATCTTACTGTTCAACCATAAGCAGAATTTCATTTGTTCCCCCTTAGTCATGTCTTGGACAGCCATTTTTATGAAGCCCCTTTTTGTGAGTGGCTGCAAGGCTTAGCTGCAAGCACATTAAGCTGCAAATTTGGGAACCCAAGTAGCTTTGGGCCCCTTTTGAGTGTTTAATTCTTTGAGACATGATAGTATGGTTTTTGGTATCCATTTCAGCCTTGCTCGCGTTGGATTCTCATTAGGTCTGCATGAAGATTTCTTAACCACATCAGTAAAGACATTAGAAAGATTCACCAAATTTTGCTTCTTTACAAGATTCATGTTTTTATCTTTCCAATAAGTAGAGGGTGATTGGGACTTACCATTAACTCTGGATTTACCTACCCATTGACATTTAGGATGATGATATAATCCATGATGCCCATGCGTTGACCTATGTAAGGGCAAGCATCGACTTGGAGGGGCTTTATACCCTCTGCTGTAGCCAGAAGTCGACTTTGGAGGGGGTCTGTGTCGACTTCCATGTTGCCAGAAATATGTGATGTTGCTGTTGCTTCCCATAGTCGACTCTTGAAGGGGTCTTGGTCGACTACTATTCTGCCAGACTTCAGGAAAGCTTCTTGCTCTGCCTGTGGTTGACTCAGGATGGGGTCTTAGTCGACTTCTGTTCTGCTTCCAGAATTACTTTTCTCTCATTTGATGGTGGTTAATTGACCTTGAAACTTGGCTTGGTAGTTTGTTCCTATTTGTTGAGAATTTTGATCTTTCTGACCCATCTAGATAGAGCTTCTACTGCCTTAGATCCTCTTTAGTTGTTTTGAAGTGGCCGGCTTGTTTCACGGCCTTCCCACTTGATTTCTTGTCATTTGATCTCATGGTTGCTTGGATCTTGGTTGAAGTGCTTACATCAGCTATCTTTTCTGATCCATACATGTCAACAAGAGGTTTTTTCCCTTTTATGTCTTTTTCATCCATAAAGGTGATAGTTTTTAATTTAAATTCCTTTTTGGCTGTTGGGTTGAAACCTAATCCTTCCTTTTGAAAGTTTACTCTAGATCCTAACACAGCATCTAGGTTTTCTCTACCTTTCATCAACTTTTCCAAGGATTTTTGTTTGTCTTTCAGTTCTTCTTGAATCTTTTCAATTTCCTTTTGAAGTTGACAGTTGACCTCCTTGATTGCATCATATTTTCATTGGCTAGTATGGTTTCCTTTTCATAGTCTTGCAATTTCAGTTTGAGATCATCTATTTCCCTTTTTAAGCTCTCATTTTCATCTTTCAAATCTTTTGAATCTGAATTTTGCATTTTCATTCTTAGCTCATCAATTTCATCTCTCAAATTTTCATTCTCATCTTCTAGATCTTTTAGTTCAGACTTGGAAGCCTCTAAATCATGAACTTATTTCATCAGATTTGAAATCTCAGTTTGCAAGCATGCAATATTTTCAGATGAAGTTGTATCATGAGCCATGGTATTTATTTTCTTTTTCAAAGCTTTATTTTCTTTTCTTACAGTATCGCATTTATCAAGCAATTCACCATATGCTTCTTGCCAATCATCAATGGTGAAATGCTCAAATGGAGAAGAGTTTTCATTTACCTCATACTGACCTATTGCCATAAGACCTCAGTCTTCATTGGTTTCACTGGATGAACTCTTCCCTTCACTTTCCTCTTCATCACTCCATGTGCCTATCATGGCTTTCTTCTTGTCTTTCCTCTTGGAGTGTGTTTTCTTCTCATTGTGTGGACATTCAATCTCGATGTGTCCGGGCTTGCTGCAATTGTAACAAATAAGATTGTTAGATTTTTTCTCAAGTGATTCAGATTTGAACTTGGATGGCATTCTTACCTTACCCTTTGGATTCTTGAAGTTCTTACCTTCCATCTTCAAGAACTTTTTGAATTTTTTGGTTAACTTGGCAAACTCACCCAAATCCTCCTCGGTGCTGGATGACTCACTATCATCTGAGGATGCCTCGCTAAGCTCTTTAGCCTTTAGTGCTAACGACTTCTTCTTTGATGTTTCTTCCTCATTTCTCTTCAGGTTAAGCCCATAAGTCATCAATGAGCCTATCAGCTCATCAACAGTCATAGTAGATAAGTTTTTAGAATCCTCAATCACTGTTGCTTTGGTATGCCAAGTAGAAGTTAAAGATCTAAGGACTTTCCTCACAAGTTCATTATTAGTGTAGTTTTTTCCTAGACCTTTTAAGCTATTAGTTAACTGAGTTAGTCTAGCATACATTTCAGAAATGGATTCATGTGGTTCCATTTTAAACATTTCATAATCGGAGATAAGCATATTGGCTTTAATTTCTCTTACCTCAGAAGTGCCTTCATATATTACCTCTAACCGGTCCCACATTTCCTTGCCAGTGGCACATGAGGAAACCCTTGAAAATTCTGTTGGGTGAAGCGAGCATTGCATAATATTCATTGCTCCCCAGTTCTGATTTGACTTCTTTATCTGCTCTCGTGTCTAGGTGTCTTCATCTTCAGGAAGTTGATGTGGCCCTCGGCTTACAACTCTCCATATTTCATGGTCCTGCGCTCTGAGAAAGACCTGCATTCAGTTTTTCCAATACGGGTAGTTAGTACCATCAAAATATGGTGGCCTAGTCACCGAATGACCCTCTGCCAATAATCCTTTGGCGTCCATTCCACTAATCTATCCGGGTTGTTGGACCTCTTGAATGGATAACCCGCTCTGATACCACGTGTTGTGCAGGTGGAATGGCGGTCTAGAGGGGGGGTGAATAGATCCGCCCCCAAATTCAAGAACTATTACAGACTTATGTAAATAATTTAAACTATGCGGCTTAAGCGGAAATTAAAGCGTATACTCTATGCATAAAAAAGATGAACCTAAGCATGCATCTAGCGGAGATCACAAACAATCACACAAAGGAGACAGGGATTTTAGGTGGTTCGGCCAGACATCCAGTCTGCCTACATCCACCCCTCACCAAACCCGGTGAGGCTTCCTTCCGCTGAATCACAGCTTGAACACTCCGCTGACTCACAGCTTGAACACTCCGCTGACTCACAGCTTGAACAACCTCAGATCTGAGCAGCTCAGCTCAATCTGAATATTCCGCTGACGAATAGCTTGATTATCAGAATAGAAAAGTAAAATGAAAGATTGAATAGAGATATAAATACAGATCGAGTGAAGAATTCTCCTGATGATTGGGTATCTCGATCTGTAGATGGAGTTCACCGAGCTTCTTCTCTGATTTCAGATCTTGGCTGATCTTGTGCTGCTGTCGGTGCTTCTCCTACTGCTGCTCTTCTCCTACTGGTGCTTCTTCTGCTGTTGCCCTTGTTTTCTTCTTCTCCTTCTTCTTCTTGATCTAGGTCGCACATGCCCCTTTTCTCTTTTCTTCCCACGAGATGCAGACACTTCTCTCTAGATGCAGCGCACTTCCTTTTTCCAGTAGCTTCTTCTTGCTTCTTTATCTGGGTCGCACAAGCTCTTCCAAGTATGCTTCTTCCACGACCTGCAGATTTTTCTCTCTAGATGTAGCTCTCTCTAGATGCAGCGCACTCTAGATGCAGCGCTTCTCTTCTTTCAGCATCCTCTCTAGATGTAGCCCCCTTTTCTCTTTCTACCCAGAAGATGCAGACTTTTTCTCTCGAAGTGCAGAGCAGCTCTTTTTCCAGCAGCCTCCTCTTTTTAGTTCGTGGCTCCTCTCCTTTCTCTGCCTTCCCGCCATCACTTTTCTTGTTTTTGAATAACTCCACGATATCTGCTGGTTCAGTTGGAGAATCGGTGGGAAAAGCTCCTATTTTTCAGCGAGGAAGTTGAAGACCAAGTCAAATCCATGAAAAGAACCACAATCTGGCAAAGACCCATGTTTCCTGGCTTATCTGGACCCTCTAGGTGCGTGCCATAATGGATCCAAGCCTTGGGTATCGGATCTCACATGAAACGGGTCCATTTTAGGGCTTACAATTCGCATCTCCGCCCGTGGTCGGCTTCCAGGGCCTCCGTGGTCGGCTTCTGAACAGAACCAGAATTCCCTGGTTTCTGTCTGCCTTCAAGTGTCGGCTTCGGAGCCCTCAGGTGTCGACTTCTGAACAGAACCAGAATTCCCTGGTTTCTGTCTGCCTTCAAGTGTCGGCTTCGGAGCCCTCAGGTGTCGACTTCTGAACCAGTCCAGAACCTGTTTTGGAGATCTTGAAGGGCTGAGCTTCTGAATTGAGTTTGGTTCATCCTTGACCTTTGGCTGGCCTATTTTAATCATCAATATATCTGCATTGATCATTTAGATATTAAACATTTGGCATATGCTTATGGTAAAGACAATGAGATACAACTTGTCATCATCAAAACAAGGGATGCACAACAGATATTATCAAAGATCTTAAACTAGTTTGGGCTACGTTCTTGAGAAAACCTACCTGATGATGTTCTGGGTGAAGACACGTGAAGAAAGTTGAAGAGAGAACGATACTCTGTTTTAATGCAAGACAGCAACAGCAGAAAGAAGAAGCAGCAGAAAGCTTCCTCCTTTCACGGTCGGTTGGCTGCAAGAGGAAGAAGGAAGGTGAAGATCAATCTACGTTCTTCACACGGTAACAGTAACAACTTGCACAAAAAGGATGTATAGATCGTTTGACGAAGAATCCACGATCTTCTCTTTGACACGAGAGTTACTACTTATTGTAGACTTCCTACATGAAATAAGATGAAGACATTAGTCTTCGTACTCATACATAACCGAAGGTGAAAGCAAAGTAATGAAGAACAACTTACGTTCCTCACGGATGACAGCAGCAATACACAGAACGCCAAACAGCGGTCTGGGTCGAAAAGCAGGATACTTATAGGATTTTTAGAACCCTAATGGAGTTAGTGTTGTATTGGAAGTAATGTTTCCCTCATAGAGTCCTTGCCCTAATCAATCTCCCTCGTAGTTATCCAGAACTTTCCCTGGATAATGTCCTGGTTCGAACGAAACTCGAACAGAATTAACACCTTGCCATAGGGCGTTAGTTTAAATTGACGCCTTTGTTAAAGTCATTTCTTACGTAAAACGCGTCCATGTGGAGGGCGTCACGTTAACTTGCCCTTTTTATTATTTTGGCCGTTTTAAGAATTGACGACATCTTCTGTTGTCGTCCTTTCTGGAATTCGCGCCTTGTATAAGGGCGTTTCTTTTTGAATTAGCGCCTTGAATCAAGGCGTTATTTACATTTTGGTTTATTATTTACTTCTTTTGGCTCTTATCATTTATTAATTAAATCTTTTAATCTTATTTTGATCAATTGGGGTTATTATTTCCTTTTATTTTTTACCAGGGTTGCTACACCCTCCCCCACTTAAAGGAATTTGGTCCCCAAATTCAATCGCATATATTTATATATATGTGGAGCGTGTAGAGTATATACCTTTTTAGAACAAGTTCGGGAATCGTTTCCTCATATACTCCTCGGTCTCCCATGTGGCTTCGTGTTCTGAACATTTACTCCATTGCACCTTTAGCATGGGGATAACTTTATTCCTTAATGTTCGTACCTCGCGATCGAGGATCTTCATAAGCCTTTGCTCATAAGTGAGATCCCTTTGAATCACTAGGTCTCCATGATCAATGATATGTGACGGATCATGCACATATTTCTTCAACATTGATATATGGAATACATTGTGAACTTCGGACAATTGAGGAGGTAAAGCGATGCGATAAGAAACCTCGCCAACTCTCTCTAGTATCTTAAAATTTCTGATAAACCTTGGTGCAAGCTTACCCTTAACACCAAATCTCCTTATTCCACGTCCAGGTGATATCTTAAGAAAAACGTGATCTCCGACTTGGAATTCGAGATCTCTCCTTCTTGTGTCAGCATAAGCCTTTTGTCTACACTGAGCTATTTGCAATCTTTCTTTAATCAACTGTATCTTCTCGGTGGTATCCCTTACCATATCTGGACCTAATAGTTGTTTCTCTCCAACTTCGCCCCAGCATAAGGGTGATCGGCAACTCCTTCCGTATAAGGCTTCGAAAGGTGCCATTTGTATACTTGCCTGGTAGCTATTATTGTATGCAAATTCAACCAGAGGCAAGTGGTCATGCCAGCTTCCACCAAAATCAATGATGCAAGCCCTAAGCATATCTTCAACCACCTGATTAGTTCTCTCGGTCTGACCATCCGTTTGAGGATGAAAAGCTGTACTAAAGTTAAGTCTCGTTCCCAACAAATGTTGTAGTCCTTTCCAAAAATGCGAAGTAAAACGGGGATCTCTGTCAGACACAATCGAGACAGGAATACCATGTAATCTGACTATCTCCTTGCTGTATAATGCAGCCAGAACATCAACTGACCATCGACTCTTGATTGGCAAGAAGTGCGCTGATTTGGTCAATCGATCAATGATAACCCATATTCCATCATATCCTTCTTTTGATTTAGTTAGACCCATGATGAAATCCATACCAATATCCTCCCATTTCCATTTGGGAATATCCAGAGGATGTAGCTTTCCGGCAGGCTTCTGGTGTTCAGCCTTAACTTGTTGGCAGGTGAGACAGCGAGACGCAAAGTCCGCGACTTCTCTCTTCATATTAGGCCACCAGAAGGTCCTTTTTAAATCTTGGTACATCTTAGTAGATCCTGGATGAATTGTGTACCTTGATCTGTGAGCTTCATCTAAGATCTTCTTCTTTAATTCTGGACAATCCGGTATACAAGTTCTATTTTGGAATAACAACCTTCCATCTGAAGCTAGTTGGAACACAGATTGTCCTTCTAGTTTGCCCTTGATTTCCACTAATACCGGGTCACTACCTTGAAGTCCTTGTATTTCGGATAGCAAGTCTGGCTGTATGCTCATATGGGATAAGGTGACACACCTACTGTCCTTGTCCATGCTTATATTAAGTCTAGTGAATTGTTATAGCAACTTCCACTCCTGAATCATACAATTGGCTAATAATGCTCTCGGCTTTCGACTAAGGGCATCAGCTACAGGATTACCCTTTCCAGGATGATATTGTATCGTAAGGTCGAAGTCCTTAAGATATTCTAGCCAACGTCTTTGCCTCATATTCAATTCCTTCTGAGAGAAGAGATACTTAAGACTTTTATGGTCAGAGTATACATAAAACTGCACTCCATACAGATAATGTCTCCATATCTTCAGTGCAAAAACTACCGCATCCAATTCCAAATCATGAACTGGGTAGTTCTCCTCGTGCTTCTTCAATTAGCGAGAAGAGTAGGCTATAACCTTCCCTTGTTGCATTAAAACACATCCGAGGCCAATGCCAGATGCATCGGTGTATACCTCAAACTTTTCTCTTTCAATTGGTAGAGCTAAGACTGGGGCAGTAGTCAAGTGATCCTTGAGAGCTTGGAAGCTTCGTTCACAATCCTCGCTCCATTCATAGCGTATCTCCTTATGAGTTAGCCTAGTGAGTGGTACGGCTATCTTGGAGAAATCCTTGATGAATCGCCGATAGTAGCCCGCAAGACCCAAGAAACTACGGACCTCGCTAGCATTGGTCGGTCTTTCCCAATTCCTTACAGCTTCAACCTTTGATGGATCTACGGATAAACCGTCTTTTGATATAACATGCCCCAAGAAAGCTACTTCTCCTTACCAGAATTCACATTTGCTGAGCTTTGCATATAGCTGATTTGTCCTCAATATCTGTAATGCAATCCTTAAATGTTCCTCATGCTCTCCCTTGGTCTTGGAGTAAATCAATATATCATCAATGAAAACCACCACGAATTGATCTAGATAAGGTCTGAATATACTATTCATCATCTGCATAAAAGTAGCAGGGGCATTTGTTAGTCCAAAAGGCATAACAACAAACTCATAATGGCCATACCTGCATCTGAATGCGGTCTTATGAATGTCATCATCCTTGATCCTTAGTTGGAGATAACCTGACCTGAGATCAATCTTTAAAAAATACTTGGATCCAGATATTTGATCAAATAACTCATCGATTCTCGGCAGTGGATACTTGTTCTTGATAGTGAGATGATTCAATTGTCGATAGTCGATGCATAACCTCATGGATCCATCTTTCTTCTTTACAAATAGCACAGGTGCTCCCCACGGGGAAGTGCTTGGTCTAATAAATCCCTTCTTGGGAAATTCCATCAATTGCTCCTTCAGCTCCTTGAGTTCGGCAGGGGACATCCTATATGGTGCTTTAGAAACTGGTCCAACACTAGGGACCAAATCGATGGTGAAGGCCACTTCTCTTTGTGGGGGTAATCCAGGCAAGTCCTCCGGAAACACGTCCGGAAATTCTTGCACAACTGGGATGTCTTCTAGCTTAGTCTCCTTAGTCTCCTTAATGGTGACAAATGCAAGGAAAGATACACATCCTTTCCTTATTACCTTGCTAGCTCGGAGAGCCGAAATAAGAGGTGACTTGCTCCGACTCTTAGGGCTAGAATAGACTAGTTCTGGAAAGTCCTTGAAAGTAACTTTGCTGTTACGGAAATCCACAGTTGCCTGATACCTAGATAACCAATCTGCTCCCAATATGACATCATATTCCTTTAGGTCTAAACATATGAGGTTGATAGGAAGATCTCTTCTTTTTACTAAGACTTCACAGTTTTGATAACGGTGCGTAATATCGGTTTCGTTTCCGAGAGGAGTAGATAAAAATATTTTCATCCATTCCGGTTCCATAGGCAGTGGGTCAGCAAACTTCTTGGAAATAAAAGAATGTGATGCACCCGTATCAAATAAGACATGTGCAGACTTGGAACAAACTTTCAGTGTACCTTCTACTAGTCCGCCTTCGTCTTCTTCGGTCTCCGTAATTGCGTGGAGATGAGCATTCTTTGTTACCGGGCACTTTCCGTCACCAGCTTGATCATTGAGTAGGGGACAGTCGGGAATCCGATGATCACTGCTCCCACAACGGAGACACGCTCCAAGTTTCCTCCAACATTCTTCGGCCTTGTGTCCGGCCTTATCACAGTGCTTACATACCACCTTAGCAGGTGTAGTGGTGATGGAGAAAGGTTTGGTCTTCTTGAACTTTTGCTCCTGGGAGGGAATGCCTCAATTTCCTGGCCTCTTCTTGAAATGAGGTTTGAAGGTACCGGAGCTAGTAACATTCTCCTTCTTGTCTTTCCCACGGATCCTATCAGATAGTTCCGTGGCATCTTCTAGTAATTGGGCTCGTCGAACCATCTCTGAATAGACTTGTATGTCCATCGGTGCCAGTTGTGTGATATATTGGGGCCTGAGCCCATTAAGGAATCTTCGAGCTTTCATCTTCTCAGTACTAACTAAGTGTTTAGCGTACCGAGACAACCTAGCGAACTGCGCTTCATATTCAGCCACCGACAAAGATCGTTGCTTAAGTGCGGCAAATTCAGCGGCTTTCTTCTCTTGAACTCGATCTGAGAAATATTTATTGTTGAAATGTTCAACAAACTCCTCCCAAGTAACTTGTCCTTGATCTAATGTGGCTTCTACCGACTCCCACCAGCATCGGCCGTCTCTTTCCAATTGAAATGTGGCTAATAGGACCTTCTCTTGGTCCGAACATTGCATGACACTAAAAACACGTTCCGTCTCTCGGATCCAGTGTTCGGCATCATCTGGATCAGTGGATCCCATGAACTTAGGAGGGTTCATGTTCTTGAAGCTTTGGTGGAGATTTCCTGCTCCACGATGTGCACCTCCTTATGCCACTTGTTGAAGTGCCTGGGTCATGCCTTGAAGAGTGCGTTGCATGTTGCGCCATTGAGCACGTTCGGCAGCCATTATCCTACAATTACAATAGCTATTTTAGTATGTGATTGCGTTAAAAGGCTTTTAATTCTATGTTGACTTTAACCCTTGGTTCTACCTAATCTCACTGGTTAGAGGTTCAGACTTATCATTGGACTTGGGTTTCCTAGGAATTGAATACCCTAGGCTCTGATACCACAAAAACTGTCACGCCCCGAGCGCGGAAGGTACCCGTAGATGCGTGACGAGTTTATATCAATCATGTCAATCAGAGTAGTAGTGTATTCGACACAAAGACAGAGTGCGCAAATATAAAGATAACCCAATCCATTTATTCCTTTAATAAGAATATGTCTATTACCAACCCTTGCAAATACTAGACTTAATAAAAGAAAGGTACATTTCTGACTCAACAAAATATAGAGAAGACAGGACTGATGGATGCTTGAATAGCTCTAACTCTTTCACTCTTGACCTTCCCCGTCAGTTTGGGTCTCGTCATCGGACTTACCTGAAAAGTATGGAAACACTGAATGAGCGAACGCTCAGTAGGAAATTATATCTCAAGAACTAGCAATGGGTTTAAGTAATTATATTTTTCACATTTAAATGCACTATGGCTATGCACGCTTGCGTAAAACGATAAGATAGAGAGTATAACAAGAGATAATGAAGTGATCTATTCATGAACTATCAATAACTTGTATCAAATATATGTCAAGATATTTATCATGTCATGTGGGAACTAGCTATTTCACGCAAGTACTTTGCCCGTGTCGGGCCACGCTAGTAAAGTCACGCAAGTCAAGTCACGCATGCAAGTAAGAGAGAGATTGTGGAATGCCAATTAGATCAAAAGAAAATAGTACTTCGGTGCAATGCTAGACACCGGTATCATTACAACTCCCATGGGCACTAGTACTTTTGGGTGCTCCTCCCAGGACCAGATCGGGCCCTTATGCACAGCATTAAAGATAGATCTAGACATCCACTTTATTGTATAGCCAATATGGAATTTCAAGGAAAAAAAACTTGTGAAATTTAAGATAGGGTAGAGTTCAAAATTGAACTCGATATAATCATGAATATCGATAAAACTGGGTGGAATTGGTTCCCTAACTTGGGTACCATGACAAATAAGTGCCCACAAGTAGATGGTCACTCTTTTAATATAGAATTGAGGTCCACAAGAACATCATAATAATGTTTGATATAGAATTGGGGTCCACAAGAACATCACAATAATGGCATGCTTTCCCCATTCATTAAGATAATTCTCATATCATACCCATAGCATAATATGAGGGCCGGTATACCATGTTTCTATAGAGTGACATGGCAAAGTAGTGTAATAGGTTTTTATGGTACAACCCGCTCAATCGACCTTGAGGGAATCCAAAGCTCGAGGAGTCTTATGGAGGTCTCTATGACTAACTTGCTAGTCCAAAGGAATGAAATGTCCAATGGAGAGCTTGTATGTCACTGAGAATTGAGGGGTAATGCGATAAACCATCGTGAAACATGGGACTATATTCACGAACTAGAATATAGTGCCAGATACTATAATTATATATATATATATATCAAAACCCTCGGTTAACAGAAAACAATTCAAAATAGTAACACAGGAAAATAGCGACTTAATCTAAGTCATTACTTATCAAATTAACGCCTTCTATATGGGCGTTTATTTATGATTTGACGACTTATACAGCAGGCGTCCATCACATTTCTTCTATTTTGCAAAATTTCTAAATTCTGAAATTTTAGTAGAAAGCGCCTTAAACATGGGCGTTACTTTCAAATTCGCGCCCTGGTTCAGGGCGTCACTTTTATAAGAGACGACCTCATGCAGGTCGTTAATTCACTATCTTCCGTAATTCGGGATATTAACATGAACAGTGTAAATTTTCCAAATAATAAATTTCAGGAACCAAGGTACAGGGTCAGGACAAGAAAAATAGCAGGATTCAACAGGTATGATCATGCATCATATTAGATTCATAGTTTCATAGATATTAAATTTTAAACACGGTTAATTAACAATTAAGTGAAATTGACAACTCCTGGGCAGGGCGTCAAAACTACAATTAGCGCCCTGGTGAGGGTCGCTTCTTTTAAATTAGCGCCCTTGTCAAGGGCGTTTCTTTTAAAATTTTATACAAAATATTTGAAACCACAGTAAAACTATATGCATGGATGACCGATGATATTATTAAAGATCTTAAACTAGTTTGGGCTACGTTCTTGAGAAAACCTACCTGATGATGTTCTGGGTGAAGACACGTGAAGAAAGTTGAAGTGAGAACGATACTCTATTTTAATGCAAGACAGCAACAGCAGAAAGAAGAAGCAGCAGAAAGCTTCCTCCTTTCACGGTCGGTTGGCTGCAAGAGGAAGAAGGAAGGTGAAGATCAATCTACGTTCTTCACACGGTAACAGTAACAACTTGCACAAAAAGGATGTATAGATCGTTTGACGAAGAATCCACGATCTCTTCTTTGACACGAGAGTTACTACTTACTGTAGACTTCCTACATGAAATAAGATGAAGACATTAGTCTTCGTACTCATACATAACCGAAGGTGAAAGCAAAGTAATGAAGAACAACTTACGTTCCTCACGGATGACAGCAGCAATACACAGAACGCCAAACAACGGTCTGGGTCGAACAGTAGGATACTTAAAGGATTTTTAGAACCCTAATGGAGTTAGTGTTGTATTGGAAGTAATGTTTCCCTCATAGAGTCCTTGCCCTAATCAATCTCCCTCGTAGTTATCCATAACTTGCCCTGGATAATGTCCTGGTTCGAACGAAACTCGAACAGAATTAACACCTTGCCATAGGGCGTTAGTTTAAATTGACGCCTTTGTTAAAGTCATTTCTTACGTAAAACGCGTCCATGTGGAGGGCGTCACGTTAACTTGCCCTTTTTATTATTTTGGCCGTTTTAAGAATTGACGACATCTTCTGTTGTCGTCCTTTCTGGAATTCGCGCCTTGTATAAGGGCGTTTCTTTTTGAATTAGCGCCTTGAATCAAGGCGTTATTTATATTTTGGTTTATTATTTACTTCTTTTGGCTCTTATCATTTATTAATTAAATCTTTTAATCTTATTTTGATCAATTGGGGTTTTTATTTTCTTTTATTTTTTACTAGGGTTGCTACAGCTAAACACCATGGTCAATAAACTCCCATGTGCACAAGTACCTTCGGGTGCTCCTCCCAGGACCAGACCGGGCGCTATATGCACAACATTTCATGTATTACCTTTGACATCCACTCTCATTTATAGCCAATATGGAATTTCAAGAATTTAGAAACATAGTATTCCAGACGAGATTAACTAGTCATTTGGTTATGGAGGATTCTAGAGGTGGCCCATACAGGCTCAAGATGTGGCTCCCGTCGTGTAGCACTTTGCGCCGTACGGCCTCAAGAGGTGGCTCCTACAACGTAGCACTTTGCCCTGTATGGCACTAAGCTCTTACACTCCCAAATGGTAGTTTAAGAGATTCAAGGTTTGACCATGTAGGGTATACACAAGTATATTTTTCAAGGAATGGAATTTCAAGAACTCATCATACGCAGGAGTATGGATTAGGGTTGTGTTCGCATAATTCTTGAGACAGATAAAGATCAGAAGTTGTAATTACTGAGTTGGCATCTGAGGGTTTGCTAATCCTTTAAATTTTCAATATTTAGAAATTTATATATGTATATATCAAATTGGCGCCCCTCAAGATGTCTTTATTTAATTGAAGACGCCCTAGAAGTCGTCATTTGAAGAATTGACGCCTGGGGGTTACCCAACCTTTCAAATTTATGATTTTTCAAAAATTATATATATATATTGAAATTGGCGCCCCACATGAAGTCTTCAATTAATTGAAGACTTGAGGGCTATCTTCAATTCAGTAATTGAAGACTTAAGGGCCATCTTCAATTCAATAATTGAAGACTTGAGGGCCGTCTTCAATTCTTGATTTTCACCCAGTCGATGCGTTTTGTGACTCAAATCACTGTTCATTTTGAAAAAGTTTCTCAAAATTCAAAAGTAATGACACGAATATTTAGTATAATTCCTCGGGAGTCCAGAAACATGTTTAGATATAATTACTGAGTTTTAGTTTCACAGATATGAATTTTCTAATGTTATAACTTTAATTCCTCAAGAAACGGAATTGACACCCCTATGAGCAGTCTTCAATTAATTGAAGACTTGAGGGCCGTCTTCAATTCAGTAATTGAAAACTTGAGTGCCATCTTCAATTAATAAACTGAAGACTCTGTGGGCAGTCTTCATTTAACAAATTGAAGACTCTGTGGGCAGTCTTCATTTAACAAATTGAAGACTTCCAGGGTGTCTTCAATTTAAGTACATGTTCAACTCAAATTGACGAAACACCAATTGAGTTGTTTTCCAAGTGAGTTGTGCTTCGCATCAGAACTGTAGGTTCTGTGACACAAGTTACTGTTCATTTCTCCAAAGTTTCTCCGAATCAGAATCCGAAGACATGGTTAGATGGAGAAAAATCTCAGGGTAACAGAAGTATATTCTATCAAAAATTTCAAGGTCCAGTTTATCAGTTATAGATTTTTGAATGCGCTGATTTACTGATTTATGATAATTACAGAAAATTGAATTGACGACTTGGCCCATGTCTTCAGTTAATTGACACCCTCGTGGGCAGTCTTCAATTTTGAAATTGGCGCCCTGGTCAGGGGCGCCAATTACAGTGAGATGTCCACTATTCATCAGTGTGAAAAAGCTCGGAATAAGAAAGTAATGGCACGAATATGTTGAGAAAAATGTCAGGATTCCAGAAACATGTTCATGCAAAAATTTCGTGCTTTAGTTCGATAGTTATGGATTTTTGAATGTGTTAGATTATCAATTACTGAAAATTTTAGAAATCGAATTGACGACACTGGGGGTGTCTTCATTTAAATCACGACTGTTTGCGCAGTCTTCAATTTTATAATTGGCACCCTTGTCAAGGGTGCCATTTACCACAGAGTTGGGCACCTTAAAACATGAGTATTATGTCTAACAGAGGCTATATATTAAGGTTTAAAATATGGTTATTACAACTATAAAACTAGTGTGATAAAATACGTTCAAAAACTCATGAAATCATGCTAATAACTAAGTTAAACTCATAAAGATCATGGTAACAGTATGTATAGAATCAAGTGTAACAAGTTATTAACATATGTATAACATGGTATTATTCTTGATCATGGTAAAGCCAGGTAATATATATATATATATAGCATGGTTGACTAGTTATTCAAACTCTAAGCATGCATCATTTAACCTATTTAGCTACTAGTTAGGCAAGGATTTGGGAACACCTACTTTTTGACGTGTGATACGAGGTTCAGAAGATGCAGCAGGACGCACACTCGGGAAGAAGACGCTCCTTCAGCACTGACGCGGCAGTAACCTATGTCAGGGCTACGGAGGGGATTAGATATAGGGATGGTAAGACATTGGTTTAATGTCTTGTGGGTCTTGCTGAGTGTGCATTGTCTTTGCC
Organism: Amorphophallus konjac; assembly: GCA_022559845.1. NCBI lineage: Eukaryota > Viridiplantae > Streptophyta > Magnoliopsida > Alismatales > Araceae > Amorphophallus > Amorphophallus konjac. The sequence goes on along the minus strand of CM040120.1, from coordinate 283,555,230 downwards.
AGCAAAAATGGGTTGCTCGTGTCTCATGCTTCTAGAAACATAGGGTTAAATGACGCTTTTGTAAGGTGTCATTCATTTAATATAGGTTACACTATTCACGTAAATGACACCTTGCATGAGGGCGTCATTTGTTTGTGTGACATTATTAATGAGACCCCATTCACGTGTTACCATTCGGGATGTTCATATATATTTTAATATTCAAATGGGATGGGGTCCTATTGAAAATGGTGCCTTTATGCATGTCTTCAATTTGGAAATTGAAGACTATGTGAAGGGTCTTCAATTTTGGTAAGTGGAAAAGTTGGAAAGCACTTACGTACAATTCATGGCCCATGTGTTAAAGTCTATCTTGTACTTTTATAGAATAACCCTCCCATGGTTTTGTTTCTTTGTGCAAGACCTCCCATGTAAGATTCATTACCCATGTGCATAAAGTTGGATTGCACAGCTGTATGCTAGTCCTCTTATAGTTTAGTTCTTTAAACAAAACCTAGAATTCTATTAAGAATAGTAGATTACGTATGCATAAAGTGGTGATTTGTAATTTTATATACTAGCCCCCCTTAATGTTTGGCTTTTTACACAAAGCCCTAAGGATTCTTTATGTTATAAAGTAGGGTTGGCTTGTATTTTTATATAGTAGTCCTTGTGAAGTTGGATTCTTTATGTAAGGCCTTCATGTATGATTTCTTTTAGGAAGAAGTTTTAAATTTACTCAATGGTTTTTATCGGGGGTGCTACACCCTCCCCCACTTAAGAGAATTTGGTCCCCAAATTCAACTGCATTAAATGGGAATAAGAAAGGTGCAGAGTACTTACAATTAGAATAACTATGGAAATCTCCTCTTCATAGATTTCTCAGTTTCCCATGTAGCTTCTTGTTCTAAGCATCGACTCCATTGGATTTTCACCATAGGGATCGTCTTGTTCCTTAGAACTCAAACTTCTCGGTCAAGGACCTTCATTGGCTTCTACTCGTAGGTAAGGTCCTTCTGTACCACTAAATCATTGTGGTCAATGACATGGAAAGGATCGTGCACGTATTGCACGTATTTCTTCAGCATAGAAACTTGAAACACGTTGTGCACTTCTGACAGTTGCGGAGGTAGGGCGATGCGATAAGCCACCTCGCCTACTCTTTCCAGCACTTCGAATGGACCAATAAATCTTGGTGTGAGTTTGCCTTTAACACCAAATCTTCTAATACCTCGGCCGGGAGATGCCTTGAGGAAAACATGATCCCCGACTTGAAATTCTAGGTCTCGCCTTTGATTATCGGCATAAGATTTCTACTTGGACTGTGCTATCATTAACCTTTCTCTAATGAGGTGTATCTTCTCGGTAGAATATCGTACCATGTCTGGACCTAAAATTTATCTTTCACCGACTTCATCCCAGCATATAGGAGATCAGCAACTCCTGCCATGTAACATCTCAAAAGGTGCCATTTGTATACTGGCTTGATAGCTGTTATTATATACAAATTCGGCTAGTGGTAAATGGTCGTGCCAGCTTCCGCCGAAGTCTATAATGCATGCTCTCAACATATCTTCCACAACTTGATTTGTCCTCTCGGCCTGTCCATCTGTCTGGGGATGGAAAGCAGTGCTGTAGTTGAGTTTCATTCCCAGAGAGTGCTGTAGACTCTTCTAGAAATGAGAAGTGAAGCACGGGTCTCGATCAGATACGATCGAGACGGGAACTCCATGCAATCTAACCATCTCCTTGATATATAGGGCAGCAAGTACGTCGACTGACCATCAACTTTTGATGGGTAAGAAATGGGCCGATTTAGTTAGCCGGTCGATAATCACCCAAATTCCATCATATCCGCCCCTAGACTTGGGCAAACCCATGATAAAGTCCATGCCAATGTCTTCCCACTTCCACTTGGGAATATTTAGCGGATGTAGCTTTCCGACGGGTTTTTGATATTCCGCCTTCACTTGTTGGCATGTGAATCAACGAGATACAAAGTCTGCTACCTCCCTTTTCATGTTAGGCCACCAGAAAGTTCTTTTCAAATCTTGGTACATCTTAGTGGCTCCAAGGTTGATCGTGTACCTCGATCTATGAGTTTCTTCAAGAATCTTCTTCTTCAATTCGAGACAGTCGGGCACACATGTTCGTTCATAAAATAGCAATCTGCCATCAGGTGCTAGCTTGAAATCCAGTCTCTCGTCCAGCTTGCTCTTTATCTCCACTAGTGAGGGATCTTCTTCCTGTAGCTTCTTTATTTCAGGTAGCAAATCTGGATGTAGGCTCATAAGAGATAGAATAATACACATGTTCTTCTCATTTGTGCTGATATCAAGCTTAGAGAATTTCTCCAGCAGCTTCTATTCTTGTATCATATAGTTGGCTAATATTGTTCTCTGCTTTCGACTAAGGGCAACAGCTACGGAATTACCCTTACCAGGATGGTACTGTATAGTGAAGTCAAAATCCTTGAGATACTCGAGCCAACGCCTTTGCCGCATGTTCAGCTCCTTTTGGGAGAATAAGCACTTGAGGCTTTTATGATCGGAGTACACAGTGAATTGTTCTCCATAAAGATAATGCCTCCAGATCATCAAGGCAAATACTACCGCGGCCAATTCTAAGTCATGAACCGGGTAGTTCTTTTCATGTTTCTTCAATTGTCGGGAAGAGTATGCAATGACTCTTCCATTCTGCATCAATACACATCCGAGTCCAATACCCGAAGCATCAGTATATACCTCGTATTTTTCTCCTTCAATTGGTAATGATAAGACTGGGGTAGTGGTCAAGAGATCCTTTGAAGTTTGGAAACTCTTTTCACAGTCTTCATTCCACTCAAAAGGCACTTCCTTGCGGATTAACCTGGTCAGAGGAACAACAATCTTGGAGAAGTCCTTGATAAAACGCCTGGTAGTAACTAGCTAGACCCAAGAAGCTTCGAATTTCCATTGCATTTGTTATTCGTCCCCAGTTCTTCACGGCTTCGACCTTTGACGGGTCAACAACAATTCCGTTCTTCGAATTGATATGGTACTTCCTCGAGCCAGAACTCGCATTTGCTGAATTTGGCATAAAGCTTGTTTTTCCTTAATATCTGTAGTGCCTTCTTGAGATGTTCTTCATGATCCTCTTCGGTCTTTGAATAGATCAGAATATCATCAATAAAGACCACAATAAATTGGTCTAAGTAGGGCCTGAATATGTTGTTCATTAACTGCATAAAAGCTGCGGGGGCATTCGTTAGTCCGAAAGACATAACAGTAAATTCGTAATGCCCATACCTACTTCGGAATGCAATTTTATGAATGTCATCTTCTTTGATCTTCAATTGGTGATAACCAGAACGAAGATCAATCTTAGAGAAATATGTAGCTCCAGATAACTGATCGAACAGCTCGTCAATCCTTGGCAGTGGGTATTTGTTCTTAATTGTAAGATGATTTAGCTGTTGATAATCGATGCATAATCTCATCGATCCGTCCTTCTTTTTGACGAATAACACGGGTGCTCCCCATGGGGAAGTACTCGGCCTGATGAAACCCTTTTTCAGTAACTCCATTAGCTGCTCTTTTAGTTCCTTCAACTCGATAGGGGACATTCTGTACGGTGCCTTGGAAACATGACTAGCACTAGGGACAAGGTCGATTGTGAATGACACTTCCCTTTCCGGGGGTAAGCCGGGTAAATCTTCTAGAAAACATCGGGAAAATCCTGAATTACACGGATGTCTTCAAGTTTAACCTTCTCGACTTCCGTGACAGTCACGAATGCTATGAAAGCCATGCATCCCTTATCCATAAGCTTTCTAGCTCGGAGTGCTGATATAAGAAGTGATTTACTCCGAAGGCTATTGTAAACTAGCTTTGGGAAATCCATGAAAGTTACCTTGCCTTGCCGGAAATCTACAGTTGCTTGGTATGTGGATAACCAGTCGGCACCTAGTATGACATCATAACCCTTCATATCCAGGCATATCAGGTCAACAGGTAAATTACTTTCCTTAATCATCACTTCACAATTTGGATAGTGATAAGTGATATCAGACTCATTCCCAAGAGGTGTAGATATGACCAAATCTAACAGTTCATGTTTCTTAGAAAATGAAGCAGCAAAGTTCTTGGAAACGAATGAATGAGTTGCTCTGGTATCAAATAAAACTTGAGCAGTTTTTGAACAAATAGTGAGAGTACCTTCCACAATTTCGCCTTCAGTGGGTTCCATCTCTCGGAGAGCTTGCAGACTGCCTTGTTTATTTACCGGACGCTTCTCATCTTTGATGTCTTGCTCCTTCATCAGTGGGCAGTCTGGGATTAGATGTTCTCGGCTCCCGCATCGAAGACAAGCTCCTAACTTCCTCCAGCATTCCTCGATCTTATGACCAGCTTTATCACAATATTTACAAATCTCCTTTGAGGGTGTGGAGGTGGAGAACGGCATGTCAGTCTTCTGGAATCTCTTTGCCTTGGAGGGCTCCCCTCCCATGAAGAACCGCTTCTTGTTGAATGCTTGTTTGAGTTTTCCCGGGCTTGTGAAGGGTTCCTTCTTGTCTCTTCCTCAGATTATCTCGGATAATTCAGTGGCATCTTCTAGCAATTGAGCACGCCAAACCATCTCCGAATAGACTTGGATGTCCATCGGTGCAAGTTGTGTAATATAGTGGGGCCGAAGCCCATTGAGGAACCTTCTTGCCTTCATCTTTTCTGTACACACCAAGTGAGGTGCATACCTAGATAATCTGGAAAACTGGGCCTCATACTTGGCCACTTTCAAGCCCTGTTGTTTTAGAACGGCGAATTCTGCGGCCTTCTTCTCCTGGATATGGTCAGAGAAGTACTTGTTGTTGAAATGCTCCATGAATTCATCCCATGTGACATGATATTCTGGCAGTATTGCTTCTATGGATTCCCACCAGCATCGAGCGTCCCGCTCTAGTTGGAATACGACCAGTAAAACCTTCTCCTCGTCCGCACATTGCATTACACGGAAGATTTGTTCCATCTCCTTTAGCCAATTCTCGGCATCCTCAGGGTCGGACGAAACCGTGAACCTCGGTGGGTTCATGTTATGGAAACTTCAGTGGAGATCTCCCCACTTGATGTAGTGCCTGTGTGAGGCCTTGCACGGTGCGCTGCATCTCGCGCCATTGTGCTCTTTTCGCAGCCATGATCCTATAAAAGAGTTAAGTATGATAAAGATCGGGTTTACTTGTAAGGTCAAAAGACATTATAGAACTTAAACCATGGCTCTATCCATCTCACCGGGTAAGGTATATCTATCCTTGGACTTGGGTTTTACCTATCCTTGGACTCAAGTTTTTACTTAGATTTCAATTTGTAACCTTTTATTTCTTCTAGTTCCCTAGGTTTGAAAACCTGGCTCTGATACCACAAAGACTATCACGTCCCGAGCGCGGAAGATACTCGGTTGCGTGACGCGACTATATAGATCGTGTCATTAGAGTGGTAAAATTTTTACCATACATAATTACGGAGTGCGCAAAAGACTAATAAAATCTAATAATCCCAATAGTCCAAGTGATGTTTATTTGATTAACCAAAGGAATTAAAGATAGTCCATGACAAATTCCAAATTTAACAAGACAACACTAGGCTAAGTGCCTTAACATGGTTCGGACAAGTAAACTGACATATTGGAATACAAAGTAGGACTCAAATAAAATTCAAGGACGCGACTAGCTAATAATAGGTGACTAGCGTTCTAGCACTCTTCACTCGGTTTCAACCCCATTCTTGTCGCTATCCGAATCACCTGAAAATGTTAGGAAGCAACTGGATGAGCGAATCGCTCAGTAGGAATTACATCTCAAATTCGAGCAATCTTTATGTGAATTATAACTTGCATATATTATCAATATGGCTATGCATGACGTACGTACATAAGAATCAGATATACATGTAAATCTAGACATGATGAACAATAAAAGATCAAGAACTGTATAAAGAGAGTATATCAAGATTTCAAGTATTTGACAAGTAGTATTTCAAGAGTTTACAGATGTAAATGCCACTTCGGGCAAGTAGGGATTCGTGTATAAGTATGAACTCAAGTGCAAGAAGGATCTCATGTACAAGTATATCTCAAGTACGAGCAAGTAAAAATTCAATTCAATCAAGTAATGTCAAGTACGTATCAGTAGATTTCGCTATTACCAAGCAAGTATTTTGCCCTTTCTCGGGCCACAAGTCAAGTATTGCCCGTTCCGGGCCACGCAAGTCAAGTCAAGCAAGTAAAAAGAGTAAGTGTGGAGTGTCTCAAGTCAAGCAAGTACTCCGGTGCAATGTTAAACACTGTGGTCAATAAACTCCCATGGGCACAAGTACCTTCGAGTGCTCCTCCCAAGACCAGACCATGCCCTATATGCACAGCATTTCATGTATTACCTTTGATATCCACTCTCATTTATAGCCAATATGGAATTTCAAGAATTTAAAAATGTAGTATTTCAGACGAGATTAACTAGTCATTTGGTTATGGAGGATTCTAGAGGTGGCCCCTACAGGCTCAAGAGGTGGCTCCCGTCGTGTAGCACTTTGTGCCGTACGGCCTCAAGAGGTCGCTCCCACAACGTAGCACTTTGCCCTACATGGCACTAGCTCCTACACTCCCAAATGGTCGTTTAAGAGATTCAAGGTTTGACCATGTAGGGTATACACAAGTAGATTTTTCATGGAACGGAATTTCAAGAACTTATCATACGCAGGAGTATGGATTAGGGTTATGTTTGCACAATTCTCGAGACAGATCAAGATCAAAAGTTATAATTACTGAGTTGGCATCTGAGGGTTTGCTAATCCTTCAAATTTTCAATTTTTAGAAATGTATATATGTATATATCAAATTGGCGCCCCTCAGGTTGTCTTTATTTAATTGAAGATGTCCTGGAAGTCATCATTTGAAGAATTGACGCCTGGGGGTTACCCAACCTTTCAAAATTATGATTTTTCAAAAATTATATATATATATTGAAATTGGCGTCCCTCATGAAGTCTTCAATTAATTGAAGACTTGAGGGCCGTCTTCAATTCAGTAATTGAAGACTTGAGGGCCGCCTTCAATTCAGTAATTGAAGACTTGAGGGCCGTCTTCAATTCAGTAATTGAAGACTCGAGGGCCGTCTTCAATTCTTGATTTTCACCCAGTCGATGCGTTTTGTGACTCAAATCACTGTTCATTTTGAAAAAGTTTCTCGAAATTCAAAAGTAAGGACATGAATATTTAGTATAATTCCTCGGGAGTCTAGAAACATGTTCAGATATAATTACTGAGTTTTGATTTCACAGATATGAATTTCTAATGTTATAACTTTAATTCCTCAAGAAACAGAATTGACGCCCCTGTGAGTAGTCTTCAATTAATTGAAGACTTGAGGGCCGTCTTCAATTCAGTAATTGAAGACTTGAGGGCCGTCTTCAATTAATAAATTGAAGACTCAAATTGAAGACTCTGTGGGTAGTCTTCATTTAACAAATTGAAGACTCTGTGGGTAGTCTTCATTTAACAAATTGAAGACTTCCAGGGTGTCTTCAATTTAAGTATAGGTTCAACTCAAATTGATGACACACTAATTGAGTTGTTTTCCAAGTGAGTTGTGCTTCGCATAAGAACTGTAAGTTCTATGACACAAGTTACTGTTCATTTCTCCAAAGTTTCTCCAAATCAGAATCCGAAGACATGGTCAGATGGAGAAAAATCTCAGTGTCACAGAAGTATATTCTGTCAAAATTTTCATGGTCCAGTTTATCAGTTATAGATTTTTGAATGTGCTGATTTACTGATTTATGAAAATTACAGAAAATTGAATTGACGACTTGGCCCATGTCTTCAATTAACTGACGCCCTCGCGGGCAGTCTTCAACTTTGAAATTGGCGCCCTGGTCAGGGGCATCAATTACAGTGAGGTGTCTACTATTCATCAGTGTGAAAAAGCTCTGAATCAGGAAGTAATGGCACGAATATGTTGAGAAAAATGTCAGGATTCCAGAAACATGTTCATGCAAAAATTTCGTGCTTTAGTTCGATAGTTATGGATTTTTGAATGTGTTAAATTATCAATTACTGAAAATTTTAGAAATTGAATTGACGATACTGAGGGTGTCTTCATTTAAATGACGACTGCTTGCGCAGTCTTCAATTTTGTAATTGGCGCCCTTGTCGGGGGCGCCATTTACCACAGAGCTGGGCACCTTAAAACATGAGTATTATGTCTAACAGAGACTATATATTAAGGTTTAAAATATGGTTATTAAGACTATAAAACTAGTGTGATAAAATACGTTCAAAAACTCATGAAATCATGTTAATAACTAAGTTAAACTCATAAAGATCATGGTAACAGTATGTATAGAATCTAGTGTAACAAGCTATTAACATATGTATAACATGGTATTATTCTTGATCATGGTAAAGCCAGGTAATATATATATATATATATATATATTAGCATGGTTGACTAGTTATTCGAACTCTAAGCATGCATCATTTAACCTATTTAGCTACTAGTTAAGCAAGAATTTGAGAACACCTACCTTTTGACGTGTGATACGAGGTTCAGAAGATGCAGCAGGATCACAGTAGGACGCAGACTCGGAAAGAAGATGCTCCTTCAACACTGACGCGGCAGTAGCCTATGTCAGTGCTGAGGGATTAGATATAGGGATGGTAAGACATTGGTTTAGTGTCTTGTGGGTCTTGCTGAGTGGGCATTGTCTTTGCTAGCTAAAATGGGTTGCTAGTGTCTCAAGCTTCTAGAAACATAGAGTTAAATGATGTCTTTGTAAGGGGTCGTTCATTTAATATAGGTGACACTATTCACGTAAATGACGCCTTGCATGAGGGCGTCATTTGTTTGTGTGACATTATTAATGAGACCCCATTCACGTGTTACCATTCGGGATGTTCATATATATTTTAATATTCAAATGGGATGGGGTCCTATTGAAAATGGCGCCTTCATGCATGTCTTCAATTTGGAAATTGAAGACTATGTGAAGGGTCTTCAATTTGGTAAGTGGAAAAGTTGGAAAGCACTTACGTACAATCCATGGCCCATGTGTTAAAGTTTGTATTGTACTTTTATAGAATAACCCTCCCATGGTTTTATTTCTTTGTGCAAGACCTCCCATGTAAGATTCTTTACCCATGTGCATAAAGTTGGATTGCACATTTGTATGCTAGTCCTCCTATAGTTTAGTTCTTTAAACAAAACCTAGAATTCTATTAAGAATAGTAGATTACGTATGCATAAAGTGATGATTTGTAATTTTATATACTAGCCCCCCTTAAGGTTTGGCTCTTTACACAAAACCCTCAGGATTCTTTATGTTATAAAGTAGGGTTGGCTTGTATTTTTATATAGTAGTCCTTGTAAGGTTGGATTCTTTATGTAAGGCGTTCATGTATGATTTCTTTTAGGAAGAAGTTTTAAATTTACTCAATGATTTTTATCGAGGGTGCTACATTTTCTATCCTCTTGGTTAGACGTAGGGCTTGTTGAGTCTAGGGAAGTAGAGTCAGTCAGGTCTAGTGAAGTAGGATCTTGTTCTAGTGTCTCCAACCCTTTCACGCTTGATACGCGCCCAATGACACATCATTCTAAAGCCATCCCTGATAGGTTCTTCCAGGATCTCGCCCAATGTTATCACGCCCTCCTTAGATGTCCGGAGTTCTTAGAAATGGCCGTCGTCTTAGAAGATGATGAGGAGCAAGATAGGGTGTGGAGTGATGATGGACTAGGAGTTTATGAGATTGTAGATGAGAAAGACCCAGTAGATTTTAAGGATAGCGGCGTGGATGACACTGCCGACTTGTACGCGCATGGTTTGAAGAGATTCGATGAGCCATCAGTGGCTGTGGATGAGTCTATGAAAGAAATAAATCTTGGAACTGAAAAGGATCCCATGATCATTCTTATTTTTGCTAACCTCCCTCCTCAGGTTGAAGAAGAATTGGTCAAAGTTTTGAGGGAGTATAGCGATTCCTTTGCTTGGTCCTATGAGGACATGCCTGGTCTTGACCCCGCCTTGGTAGAACATAGACTTGTGCTTAAACCAGGGGCAACACCCATGAAGCAGAAACTAAGAAGATTCCACCCCCATATGGCCTTGAAAATGAAAGAAGAAGTCGATAAATTGCATAAGGCCAGATTTATTCGGGTTGTCTTATATCCTCAGTGGGTGGCCAACATAGTCCCTGTTATGAAGAAGGATGGTAAAGTGCGAATTTGCATTGATTTCAGGGATTTAAACAAGGCATGTCCCAAAGATGATTTTCCATTGCCTCATATCGATGTGTTAGTAGATAACACCGTCGGGTACGAAGCTATCTCATTTATGAATGGTTATTCTTGTTATAACCAAATCCGTCTAGCTCCGGAGGACCAAGAGAAAACCTCGTTCACCACGCCCTAGGGCACTTATTGCTACGTGGTCATGCCATTCGGGCTGAAGAATGCAGGTGCCACTTATCAACGGCGATGATGGCAATATTCCACGATATGATGCATGTGTATATGGAAGCTTACGTGGATGATATTTTGGTGAAGTCGAGGTCAAAAGAAGAGCACCCCGCTATTTTGGCCAAGGTGTTGCAAAGGGCCCGGGAATACAAATTAAAGATGAATCCGAAGAAATGTGTATTCGGAGTGTCCTCAGGAAAGCTGTTAGGATTCATAGTTAGCAAAAGGGGTATTCAGATTGATCCTAATAAAGCAAAAGCCGTCATGGATATGCCCCCGCCGAAGAACATTACTGAACTTCGAGCGCTGATTGGATGTATGTAATTCATTCGAAGATTTATATCTCACCACTCTCAAAGGTGCCGTCCGTTTTACAAATTATTGAAGGCAGGGGCTAAATTTGAATGGAATGAAAAATGTCAGAAGGCTTATGAGGATATGAAGGTTTACTTGTCTAATCCCCCGGTCCTGCAACCTCCTACCCCTGGGAAACCCCTAATCTTATACATCTTTATCATTGAGGACTCCCTAGGAGCTGTCCTGACACAAGTGGATGATGAAGGTAGAGAAAGGGTAGCATATTACCTCTCTAGGTTATTCAACCATGGAGAGGCCAAATACACTACCATGGAGAATAACTGTGCAACATTAGTTAGGGTAGCTCAGAAACTAAAACATTATTTTCTTGCCCATGAAGTTAGGTTGATCTCTAGAATGGACCCAATTCGCCATCTTTTAGAAAAGCATGTCCTTTCTAGTAGGTTAGCTCGCTGGCAGAGCTTCCTCTCCCAATTTGATATCACCTTCGTCACTCAGAAGGCAATCAAGGGTTATGCTATTGCTGAACACCTCGCCCATTTTCCTGTTCCTTATACCGATTCCATCTAGGATGAATTCCCCGATGAACACCTTGCCGTACTTACTCATCATCCCTTTTGGTCCTTACATTTTGATGGTGCACTAAATTCTCAGGGCCGAGGGATCAGCACTATCCTCCTCACTCAGAAAGGAGTAACTATCCCCTTCGCATATCAACTCTCTTTCCCTGCTACCAACAACATAGCCGAGTATGAGGCTCTCCTTGCTCTCCTTGCTGGATTAAAGCATGCCCATATCATGGGCGCACATTATCTGAACATTATAGGAGACTCTCAGCTGGTGCTGCACCAGGTTCTCTCTACCTATCGCACCCGTGACCCCAAGCTCAAACCATATCAAGATCTGGTCACACTCTTGGCTAGGGAATTCCATAAACTGATTTATATCCATACTCAGCGATCTCAAAACATTCTTGCCGATGCGCTTGCATCGCTTGCTTTTTCCCTGCCCTTTCCTCTCAGCCAATCTACTGAGACCATTATGGTCCAGCGATTAGATGCTCCTTCACTTCCGGATCCCTGGTTTGATAACCTTAGGAAATCCGTAGAAAAGAAGGCTGAGAAAGAAGACTTGAAAGAAGTATCGTTAACTGAATTTGAAGAGATCTTGGATGAGGAAGAGTTGCCATGCTACCATGAAATCAAAATGTATTGCAGGGACGGTTCATTCCCAGAGTCAGCTAATGCGGAGCAACGAAAGGCCATTAGAAGAGTCGCCTCGAGATACACGATTATTGCTGGAGAGTTATATAGGCGCACTCTTAACAGAGTTCTTATGAGATGTCTGGATGATGATGAGGCCTGGAAGGTCGTTGAAGCGGCCCATTTGAGTGAGTGCGGAGGGCACGTCAATGGTCAGGCATTGGCGAAGAAGATTCTTAGGCAGGGATATTATTGGCCAACCCTAGAAGAAGACTATTCCACCTATGTTCGTAGGTGCGTTCAATGCCAACTCCATGCTGACAAGATTCACGCTCCTGCTTCATCCCTTCATCCTCTTTCTGCTCCTTGGCCATTCTCCATGTGGGCTTTTGATATTGTAGGCCCACTAGGTGATCCAAACTCTCAGACCAAACAGAAATCTTTCATCCTCACCACTACGGAGTATTTCACCAAGTGGGACGAAGCCAAAGCATATGCAAAAATCAAAGCAACCACAGTTTGCCGCTTCGTCTTGAAGAATATCATCTCGCGGTTTGGAGTGTCAAGTGACATCATCACCGACAACGGACCACAATTCGTGTCACAAGAACTTCAAGATCTCTGTAAGAAATTCAATATTGCATTGCATCATTCATCTCCATATTACCCTCAAGACAATGGCCAAGCCGAGGCTACTAACAAGACACTTTTGAAAATCATCAAGAAAACATGCGAGTCACATAAGTTTGCTGATTGGCCTGAAAGGCTAGTGGAAGCTCTATGGGCTTATCGCATCTCCATCCGCACTCCCACGGGACAAACTCCTTTTGCTATCACCTATGGGATGGAGGCGGTACTTCCATATGAAATATTAATCCCTTCCCTAAGAGTACAGCTCGATAAGGAACTTAATCTGGATGAACGTCGAGAGGCGTTGCTAGTCCAGCTGGAACTCTTGGACGAGAAGAGGGTTAATGCAACCAATCACATTTCCATCTACTAAAAATGAGTCTCGTGTCATTTTTAGAAGAAGGTCATTGAGAGAAAATTTCAAGTGGGTAACATGGTTTTGAAACATAAATTTATTAGAACAGGAGGTCCCAGGTCTAAGTTGCAACCCAACTGGGAGGGCCCATTCGTCGTCAAGGAAGTCTATCCAGAGAACGCATACCGTCTAATCAACGCGGAGGGTGAAGAATTATCTCATGCGTGGAACGGGTTGTATCTCAAATGCTTTTATCCTTAGGGTCGTGCTCGTAACGGCTCGGTGCCGAGGTGTTCCTCTCCTTGATCATAAAGGAAGATCCCTAGCATAACACTCACACACTACACAACATCCGTGGTTGGGTTTTCCTCTTTTATGCAACACCGTTTATCCTTTGGCCATATTTGGGGAAAGTAAAGGTTCTTGTTCTTTTCCTCTCTTCGGCTGAATATAGGGGCAAGTGGTGAATAAGGGGGCGAGGACCAATCTAGACACCCCAATAGAAAAGAGGTCTCAAATAGGGGCAGTCCGTTATGACCTAATTCCGCATGAAGCAATCACAAAAGAAAGAAAGAAAAGGAAAGAAACGAAAAGGGGCAAAAATCAAGGCAAAGGCTAAAAGCTCACCCAAAAACTCGAAGCTCAACAAAAGCTCGAAGCTCAAAAGTCCGACTGCTCCAAAGAATGAAAGTAGGTATGGCAAGAGTGGCAGTATAGTTTGTCTGCGAGACGTCATGAGCCCGGTCGTACGCGTGCCTAGAGTGGATGAAGGTTCGATGACGGCCACAAAGCGTCGGCGCAACAGACCGAATCTCTTGAAAAGGGATTGTCATGAGAAGAACTCAAGCCCTAAAAACCTATATACCTATCCCCAGCTTCCCTTTCAAATTCTCTTTTGATTTCCAAGGACTGGATCACACCCCGGATATGGCCTTAGCAGATGCACCGTTATGTGAAATTGGACCCTAGCCATGGATGGTCACCCATAATGCACGTTGTACTTGGGAAGCCCCTAATGAGATATGTGGGTCTCTCGCCACCGAGTCTGAATTGGTTCAAAAATCTAAAAAAAATCAGATATTTCAAAAATCTAAAAAAAATAGATATTTTAAAAATCCAAAAAAACTCAGATATTTCGTAATCCCCAAAAAAATCAGATATTTCAAAATTCCAAATAAAATAAAATAAAATAAAATTCCAAAAAGAAAGAAAAACATTTCAAAAAAGACCAAAAAAACAAAAAAACAAAAAAAACACATCGAATCCAAAATCAAATATTTCTAAAAAACTACAAAAATATTTTCAAATTTGTCACATAGTCCCCCTGCATTTCATGGCATGCATTGCATTTTCATGCGTTATTTTTGCCTATTTAATAAGGCTTCACCCCTTGACCAAATCTCAAGAATTGGTCTCACATTGAGCTTGCTCTCGGCAAGGGGTTAAGCCTAGAACAAATCTAACTTGTTTTGTTTTCTCTATTTAGTGTGTGCAGAGACAGGGCTGCACGGTTCAAGTCACAAGCCCATGGACTCCTCTTTCATGGTTTCTTATGTGCGGTCCCTTTCAGACCGTTTCTACTCACTCAGCGGTCTCCTTTGGACCGTCTCATCTTCCAACGGTCATTGGGTAGGCCACCATTTATACGGAGCCCAAATGAAGGGGTCCTCCTACTTTCAACGCTCATGCGGTCTAATCCAGGACCGTTTCTAGAAGCCCGGCGGTCAACCTCTGATCGTCTTGTCATATGACGGTCCCCTGATAGACCGTTTCTTCCCCCCAAAGAAGTCCACTCAGACGTCCACCTATTTGCGGCCTATTGAAGGCCGTTTCTCATATTTCAGCGGTCATGTTGAGGGCCGTTTATCTTGTCTGAGCGGTCTTTTGTCAGGCCGTTTCCATTTTCGAGAGCCACATCAAACCATGCATATGAGAAAAAGAGAGAGGCAAGTCGGTAGCTCAAGCAATTAGACCCTTTCATTTATTCAATCTCAAAAACATCAAGTTCAAGCTATCAATCCCTAGTACATCATGATAAATCACTCAATCCTCAGCCGGGCATCCACGCGAGGTCGGATCTCGCGTAGCTCTCTCAGGTAAAGCTGGTATTCCTCTTGAATCTTGGTCACCTCTACTGGTAGGATGCGCGTCTTGTTGATCTCTCACATGATCAGTGCGATCCTGACTGCCTGCTCGTCCTCCTCTGTGCCGAGTCTCCTCGCCTGTAGAGCGGGTAGGTGGGATAGTGCCGGAACCATAGTACATGGGAGTCCAACTTGGAGAAAGTACTTGTGGTGGCTATACATCACCAAAGTAGTGTTCCCCACAAGCCTCAAGTCCAACCCAAGCCTCCTAGGAAGCCTGAGGGTAGTGCCAACAAGGAAAGCCGGGCGCATCACGAACTGGTCAAGGGGCAGAGTGTTGAAGTAGATCCGCCATTCATCCCTAGTCTTTCTGTGTGCCGTTCTGCACTCAACCTGTTGTGAGAATCCAAAGGCACCTCCAATGAAGAAAAGTGGGTGGCTCCCGAAGATCCAGCTAAGAGAAGAGATGTCTCTCTAGGTGTAAATTTCACTTCAACTCCCATCCAACACTCAAGTAGGATCATGGACCCAAAGAGAGGCCCACCAAGGGAAGCTGAGCTAAGGCCCTCATATAGGAAAGAAAGAATGGCCTGTGAAATGGATAACCCTCTCCACAACCCACTAATAACACTCAGATTTGGTATATCTAAGAGGTGGTCAGTGGTAGGGAAAAGTATGGCCCCGCACAAGCAAATTGAAGCGGCCTAGGCTACGGCCTCATTCCACCCACATTTATTCTTACAATGAGCAGTAACCCACTGGGCCATAGGAAGCAAATTGATATGTTGAGAACTAATCATGGTTCTGATATCCTTCGAACTGGGTAAGAACTCACCTAGGATGAGAGAAGGGTCAATAGGGGCAACGGTGTGACACACTAAGTCCTCATCTCCTACCTTAGACCTAGGGAAGGCTAGCAACATCTCAACCTCTTCTAGAAGGATAGTAGCCTCAAATGTGGGAAAAAAATGTGTGGGTCTGAGGATGCCCTATCTCTACTAAAGCTGAAATACTATGCCAATCAAGTGAGAGCTTTTGGTAATTTTTAGCCAGAACAAGTAGTAGATGGAAGTGCCAGGCTTTCAGGATAGAGATCACATCTAATGAGAGTTCACGAATCATGGGAGCCACCAATTTCAAGTTGGGGTAACACCTAGGGCCGGGGAAGAGCTAAGGGAAAGAAGAAAAGAAGAAAGAGAGGAACAACATAAGAATTTGGAAAGAATTGTGAACAAATTTGAATGTAAATTATACAACTTACCTCTCTCAAGGGATTTGTGCTCAGATGATTTGGAATGGAAGTCAGTCGTTGTAGCACCTCACGCTCCTTCCTAGACGGTTGTGGGCCATTGTAGGAGCTCTCCCCCATTATGCTAACCTCAAGAGCTCGTTTCATGTTGATTTGAATGGTTGCACTAAGAATTTCAAGGCTAAAGAGAGGGATTTGGTGTGAGTTACGAATTTGAGAGCCCCTCTACTTATAGGGTGCAAGTCCTTGGCTTTTATCCGCTAGGATCGAGTTAGGATAGGCTCAATCAAGGTTAGGATCGCTCTTAGTGCAGTTTGGATAGGCATATCCACAGGTTGGGACTCTCAAGAGAGCCCTGATCGGAGTTATCAGTTTTTCGGCCTATGCGGTCTATCGAGCAACCGCTATTTCATTCTTAGCGGTCTCCCCGAGACTATTTTCATCTTCGCTCATATCCTTATCTACCTGGGTGGTAAACGGTCTCGGCCAGACCGTCTTTATTTCAAAGCGGTCCATAGGAGACCGTCTCTCCAGCTTTGCGGTCTTAAATGAACCGTCTCCAACATTCATTTAGCTGTGGTTCAGCGGCCTATCTTGGGACTGCTACACTCGTTCATGCGTCCTTACCATGACCATTTCTCTCTGCTATCCTATCCCACCGCACCTAAGTTTCTCTCCCCTTCCCCTTCTCTCTCGCTATTTGTTATCGCCTCATGCTGTCAGTCAAAGGATGCATTGCTAAGTTAGTTAGTTAGTATTCACATGCACACATTCAAGCCTTTCTAAAAATCAAAAAAAGAAACATGTCATTCCACTAAAAACCATCCATACATGCATACATCTCATAAGTACATCAAGTCTGACCCTTCCCAGGGTCGTCGCTCTCTCCTGAACCCTCATGGCGCTTCGCTGGTGGTGCCATGGAGGTGCTCTCCTCCTCGCGCTGGCGTCGCTGATGCTCCTCGTCCTCGTTCCTCCGATGGCCGAAGGAACCTGTAAGGTAGTCTCGGTAGGCAACGCTGGGCGTGCCACCGTGGGTCCTGCTCCGTCCTGATCTCTGGCTCATCTGGTGGTACGCTCGCACCTCTCCCCGCAGCTCTGCCACCTCTATGCGGGCGCGCTCTGCCTCAGCTCGGTATCGGTTTGAATTCGCTGCCTGGGCACGGAGAAGCTCCACCTCCACCATCCTTACGCGGGATCGCTCCATCTCTACATAGAGATGTGCGGCCTCCACTGCCTCTGCGCGGAGTCTCTCTGCCTCAGCACTGAATCGCTTGGTCTTCTCTCTCTGACGGGCAGCCTCACCCAGTGCTGCTGCCAGCTCCCTCGCCTGCATATGCGTTCATCTTATAAATCATTTTTCAGTTTTAAACATAAAATTCAGAAAGGAAAAAAGAGTGATTTGCTTACCCTCTCCGCAAGAGTGGCCTCGGCCTCCTCAGCGCGCGCTGTCGCTCGCGCGAAGTCTACATCCCGCTCGGCCCGATCCGCCAGTGGCTGTGAGGAAGAAGACGGTGCATCTGGTACCTGGTGCTGGGGTCCCTTGGCTCACTGCATATAGAGGCATGTCAGTTCCATAGCATTGCATTTTAAGTCTAAGGTTAAGTGAAACTTACCAGAAAGTCCAAGGAACGCTGGAGCTCATCCCGCTGCTGGATCGTCGAATGGAGCAACCCTAGAAGCTCCGCGATCCGTCCCTAGGGGTCTAGCTGCATAACAGAGTGTTAATCATTAGTATCATAATAATAAGCATGTATGGAAATCATGAGTTTAGGAATCATACCGGTCGGCGTGCGCCTCGGAAAACCTGGTCACTATAGCATCGGGCATAGGCCTTTAGATAGGCCTCGTCGCTGGTAGCTCGGGCGCGCACCACTCTTCCCAGTCCGGTCCAGTCCCAGATCTGGTCCACCGCCTGTGTGAGCCAGTCGATCTCCATCGCGAGCCCGCGTGCATGGCGTCCCACGCGCTCTTCTGGCCTCTCCCGCACCGGGAACTCCACCTCTGGCTGGTGGGCGCCTGTGGTCCTCATGATCAAGCAGTAGTGGAGCGGCTTGACCACGTTCATGCAGTGAAGCCAGATATCCCATCTTGCGTACGCCAGGGCTGCCACCACCCATGGCTGGCCCTCGTGCCCCTCTCCCTGGTATGGTGTCCATCAGACCTGTCAAATAGGCAAATTGCATTAGTATCCAAGCATAAAGACATATTTGCACAATTCAAATTTAAAGTCTTACCGATGCATAGGGAAGAGCGTCGAGGTCATCCTGGATCGTCCGCGCCTGACGTCATAAAGACCCCACCTCCCGAACCGCTGTCCATCACCTCGCGATGGGTACCCGATCGGGGTGCACCTCCTGTCCTCTCCCTAGTCCGGGGAGGTACATGTAGGCCCACACCTGCATCAAAAAATGTCAGCATATAGCATTTCATGGAATCATATAGCAATTGTACAAATCAGTTTAGAGTTCAAGGCTTACCTGAAGTAGTAGGGAGAATCTGCCAAGCATCGTGCGTCGGCCAGTCGAGCTCAAAGTGTTGAAGAGGAAGGCGAGAACCGCTGCACCACACATGTACTCGCCAACTCAGTCCACCTCCTCGAGTAAGGGGAGGAGCCTGTAGCTCACTCCATCCACCCTGGTGGCGAACAACAGCTTCCCAAACAACAGCATCAGGAAACATCGTAGCACCACGTTTGCCTACGGTCCCGAGCAGCCGCTACCCGCTCCCATGCACGGTCCGTCAGTTGCCCTAAGTGCTGCTCCGGCAACTATCCAACTGCGATCCCGGCTCCCCTCAAGCCTAGGCACTCCTGCATCCTCGCTCTAGGCAGGATCATCGAATGGTGCTCTGGCCTCTGCAGCTCCAAGCCCAACAGCCTCTGGGCCAGCTCCCGGTAATCTGTCAATGTCCTCCCACTCACTAGCGCGCCATGTACCCGCAGTCCGGTGATGCACGCTACGTCCTCTAGCATCGGGATCATATGACCCCAGGGGAACAGAAAAGCCCAGCTGACTAGATCCCACCGGTCATGTAGTGCGTACAGGAGGGCGGGTCGAGCCTCGCTACCTCCATGCCCAGAAACTCCGTGAACCCCATGGTCACCAGTCTCTCCATCTTAAAGTCGGGCAGTGCAAGGTACACCGCCTGGACCTGGAGCCATGAGATCCGGGTCTGGCGTTTTCCCTACGTACATTTTGCATTCTAGGTTGGTCATTAATTCTCATGAGTCATGCATTGCATAAAAGTAAAAGAAAGGATAAAATAAAAATGCAGTCTGTTAAATAAGCGGTCATTACAGGACCATTTTCATGTTTCTAACGATGTTCTATTGACCATTTCAGTTTTCTTGCGGTCCCCAACAGACCGTTTTCATTCTACAATAAGCCACCTCGCTGATCTGGGTTCTAACAGTCATCCCTGACCATTTTTATCTACGTGGCGGTCTGTTGGAGACCGTGTTATTCTCTATGTTAGGTGGTGATAGGCATATCTAGAGGGGATGGGTGAATAGATCAGCCCCCTTCTGCCCTTCTTTATGAAAATAAAAAATAGATCTAACACAAATGATAATAAGACATATATTCGTTAATAGCTAAGAAGCTGGATACACACATGATATCCATGAACGGTCCAACCAAGCTTCTACTATTGGAACAAGCGAGAAAGCAAACCACAAGACACAATCTTTAAGGTGGTTCGGTATTAATCTAGAGACCTACGCCCACCCCTCACACAACACGGTGAGGCTTCACAGGTGCCACCGCACAGCCGCTGATTCACAGCTTCTAACTGAGAGATACACTCTCACACTCCGCTACCACACAGCTTGAGGGATCACAACCCAAAACACACAGACCGGTGTCCACACCGTCTGTCTTCCTACTCGCAGGCAGGGAACAAATGAGATAGAGTGTGTTTTAAAGAAAAGCAAACTGAAAATGAAACAGCCAGACAGAGTATCGTGATGAAACGCTATGAGAAAGAGATCTCTTGTCTGGAAAGAGCTTGAGGACTCCTTGGCTCTCTTCTTATTCTTCGTGGTTTTTCACCACAACCCTTGCGAGGGAAGAATGATCTAGCTTTCAGCTTTCAAGGGTTCTAGACGGAGCTTCACGAAAACCTCCTGCTTGCTTAGAGACCTCTCATGGTGAGGAAGAGGATCGTCTTCTTCATGTTGCACTCATGCCAGTAGCATCAGGAAGGAGATCGCTTCATCAGCAAGTCTTCTGTACTTCTTTTTCTCCCTTGCTTGCGCTGCTGTTGAACTGGAGCTCATGCTCCTGATATATTGGTCAGAGCCGGCGACACCAACGTTGTCCACTTTTCAAGCTAAACCCAGAATGTCACATCCACATTATTTGATTTGCTCCCATTTGCATAGTTGGCACTTTTTTTGTCAAGTCTGCAGATATGTAGGTAGGTAGGAGACAATATGATGGGGGCATCAAAGGCAAATGGCTTGTATTAGTGTGTATTGGCTTGTATTAGTGTCAAT
Organism: Amorphophallus konjac; assembly: GCA_022559845.1. Classification (NCBI taxonomy): domain Eukaryota; kingdom Viridiplantae; phylum Streptophyta; class Magnoliopsida; order Alismatales; family Araceae; genus Amorphophallus; species Amorphophallus konjac. The sequence continues at coordinate 283,534,435 of CM040120.1, read as the reverse complement.
GGGCTTGTATTAGTGTGTTTATTTGGGTGTCTTTCATTTGGGCTCCTTTGTAAGACTTTTAATAAGCCATTGGGCCAGATTTCATGTAGAATCCATTAGTGGCTTTCATTTGTTAGGTCAATTAAAGGGGGTTAGTTCATATTGGACTTAAAGCCTTCATTATGGACCTTAAAGTCACTTAAGGCCCAAGTGGGCTTTTCCCTCTCATGGGCCATCTAGGTGGGAGAGTCCATAGGCTAAGCATGGGTTAGTGGGCTTGTTTCATAGCCTTGAACCACACTTGGCCCAAGGAAGGCCCATGAAGGGGGCGCCCCCTTCCTTGTCTTATTAGGCTTGGTAGGTGAAGTTTGAATAGAATTTGTATAAGTTTGATTAGAATTTGTTTAATGTGTTTTGACCACATGGGAGAAATATTTTCTTCTATCCTCTTAGTGCCCATTTCAACCCTAGATCTGAGGTCATTTTGAGTCTTTTTACATTTTGTATAAATACTTGTATTTTCACATTTTGTTAGAATTAATGAGAAGAAAAAAAATATTGAGTGCAAGAAGCAAACCTGTGCCCCACACCTCTCTCCCTCTGGTTCCTTCCTCCTCCTTCAAGATTTCAGGGTGTAAACCCCTTCTATCTCAGCCCCTCTACATCTAGATTCTATTTCTGGTGCCACCGTCGCCGTTCGTGCCGCCATCGAGCCGCCGCGAAGCAATTCCGAAGTGCTGTCTAGGTTTTGTTTTGCTGGATAGAGGTTCACTCTGAGAATTTTAGCTCTCAACTCTGACATCATCTGGAGCTGAGATTTTCAGGGTTGGTTCCCCTCTTGATTCACAAACACCAGTAAAATTATCCCGTCATTTACCTTTCGTTTTATATTTTTCCAATTTTGTGTCTTTCCACCTTCTAGTTCTGTCTCATTTCAGATCTGTGTAACAGTAGCTCTGTATTTCTAGGTTTTGACCCCCTTCTTGATTTTTGTTTGAATCCCCAAATTTATTGGAGGTTCTGTCCACCATCCCCATCATCTACAAATTTTCTTCGAATTTCAAAAGTCTTCTACCTATTTTTAGAAATTGTTTCTTTCCCCCAAATTCAGTTCTGTCTCTGCTGTCCAGATCTGACCCCGGGTCAGTATAAAACCCCCACAAAATTGAAACTTCCACCAAACCTTTCATAAGATACATCTCCGTTTTCCTCTCTTCGGCCTCTACAACGTTCATGAAGGGCTCAAAAGCTGAATCGAAGATTTACATTATGGTCAACACCAACTCTCAGGAAAAAGTATTTCTATCCTGAGTTTTCAGATCCTATGAGTCAGTTGCTTGAAAATTTGACAAAGGCTATCAACGGGAACTTCAAGTTTCTTTCTCCAGCAATAGATCGAAGGATATCGAGTTAGCTTTCCAACGGTATCTCTTGCGCATCGATCCGACGTCGGGAGTGACCGCAGCAGCAGATTTCGTCGGGGTGCGTGGGTCTGAAACATCAGTTCAGATCCGTGGGCAGCAACTCCGACGAGTGAAGAACGGAGCCACCCGGCATCCGGCCGGCGAATCAGCGCGTCGCCTTCCTAGAGAGCGCCCCTCCGGGCGTCCCCACCACAGTGGTGCCACGCCGGTCCCACGCGGCCCCACTGACTAGCACGTCAGCCCCACGGTCGTGAGTACGCGTGCTGCCGAAGCTACACAAGAAGCTGCCCGTCAACCCGAACCCGCTACTCCCGGGTGCCATTGTGTCACCCTTTACCTCCCTGCGTGGAGTGGGCAGTAATTTATTTTTATGTAATTATTGTGTATTTACTGTTCTGGGAGTACGATTTCGACCGGGATCATCTTCCCCACGCCCGGTAGCGTGGAGGTATCGTATTCGCTCCCATCTCGGCATTTGCTTTATTTCGTATATATTTCTTTATGCCGCTGCTAGAGAGCATGCTAGGATCGTAGCTCGCTATACTTTTTATATCATCGCTACTGTGAGAGAGAGCGAGACCGTCCCGTGACCCGATCTGGGCACGAATTTGTGAGTTGACCACCCTAGCTCACTGCCGGTTTCTCAACCGTGCACGTCCGTACGCTTCCCTCGTTAGGGGCGATCGCGAACTTGCTTAGAGTCCGAGGGTCGCATATCCATTCATCTCGAGTCCGTGGTCCGTCTCGCATCACAATATCAGCAAATGTACAGTCCTTTTAGGTGATTTCTCTGCCAGACTACAGTCCTCTGATAAAGTAACCTCTTTGATGTCTTTTTCCAGAGTGACCAGATCCTCTAGGACAAGTTCCGGATCCTGAAAATGACTTCAATCAGTTTCAGACCCGTTCTAGTCGAACATGAATGTGTCGACATTTTCCATACAGTGTGTCGAGACATCCCATTGAATATCTTGAAGATAGCTTCAATTGGTTTCAGAACCATTCTGGTCGAACACTAATGTGTCGACACTTTACACACAGTGTGTCGAGACATCCATTGAAACCTTGAAGATCCGTGGCTGATGTGTCGAGACGTCACACTACTGTGCCGGGACATGTGTACTTGGTTCCGAGATGACACCATGACTATGTCGAGACATTGTCGAACGGTGTCGAGACATGTGCGTCATGTGCAGAGTTGCCACACGAAGGTATCGAGACATTAAACGCCATGATCCGAGTCATTACATGAAGGTGTCGAGACACGTCCGCCATAGTGAAGTGAGGCTTGAAGTGTGTTGACACTTTTCACTCAGTGTGTCGAGACATTGATTCATCGAGAGGTAAGACAGAAGATAGCTTTAGCTTGATTTCTTCTGGAGGTGTCGAGATATTGGTTAGATGTGTCGACACATGCTTTTATGCTAGAGCTCAACCGTTAGCATATCAACACAATCTCTTCTAGATGTGTCGAGACATCATCAGCTGATGTCGAGACATCACTTAAGGAAATTCTCCTGCACTTGTTTAGTCTATTCATTAAACCAAAACATGTTAGATATTCCTCACATATCTACTAATGATTTATGATTTGTTATCATCAAAACTAGGGGACACAACATTCTCTCCCTTTTTGATGATGACAACCATGAATCATTATATCCAAGCATTCATATAGCAATACACATTTTGGTTGAGGAACCATCAAACAAGTGAGATTCATCCATTCAACACAACAACTGAACGTTAGCATTTTTCAACAAAAGGCTTGTTTCATTGATCAACCAAAGTTTCATAAAGATCAAGCAAGACATGTATTCAAGCATTTATATGCACTAACTAAATGCAAAAAGCTAAAATCTAGATGAAAAAAGCTAACTACATGCTAGATGATGCTTATCTTCGCAGAAGGTCTTCAGTACTTCTCCCCCTTTGTCATCAGCAAGGAGGGGGTGAAGGAGGAGGCTGCTGTGGTGGAGGCATTGTGCTAGTGCTGGCAAGGTGAAGAATCTGTGCCTCTTGGACTTCCTGTTGCAGGTGTGAGATAGCTGCTGCAAGAGAAGCAACCCTCTGATTTAACTACTCATCTCTTTGTCGGGCAGACTCCTATAAAGTCTGGATATTCTCCTTGATGTTCTTGTGCCAGTTATAAATCATCTCACAGATATATTCTGTTTCTGCCCTCTGTTGGGAGCCTTGTGGTGGTAATCGAGAGGAGGTGGCTTCTGTTTGAGGAGGAGGGCACCATTCATCATTTGTGTCTGCTAAGGCTGGTTGGAGTTGAGCTTTATGCAGATGAATGAGTTCCAAAATTTCAGTGCCAACCATATCCAGTTTGTTGTACACCACATCCATTTTAGCTTCAACTTTGGTGGTGCTGTTGACTGCTCGAGCTGTGTCAGTGTGCACTGTTTCTGCAAGCTTGGATGAGGCATCGAGTAGTCTATTGCAGTCAGAATACATCTTTCCCTTCAGCCGTTGGGAGGCATCCAGTAGTCGAGAAGTAGTTGCATTAACTGTTTTCTCCAGATTGGAAGTGGCATCAATATATCGGTTGGACTCTATGGTTACTTGTGCTCTGATGGATGTAGTTGCGGCAGCCACTTGTTCAACAAGCTGATTGGAGGAGTCCATCAGTCGAGCACACTTAATGTTGATATGACCTTGCTCTTCTCGTATGTCATATGCATGCCTCACCATTTCTGTAGTTTTCTCTTGGGTTTCAATGTGAACTTGCCTAAGCCTCTTCATTATTGTTCCAGTGCGTTCACACACAGTGATGATAGAGTTCATGCAAATTTTTAATCTTTCATCTGACTTTTGTTTGTCAAGCACAATTTTTTCCCATCTGCTGTTCTGGACTTGCTCATAATGGAGTTGTCTGGCTTCTATTCTATCCACTTGCAGACTGATTTGACAAAAGGATGAATTCATACTCCCAAATTGTGCAGTGAGAAATTGAATGAGGGCAGGATTAATATCCATTAGACTACCAGTGGCACCAAAAGCAGGACCTTGTGAGGTAGAGGCTTCGGTATGAAATTCAGGAGGGGCATCCCTAGCACTAAACACTCTAGGCTCATTGTCCGGAGACAGTGGGGGTTGGATGCCAAAAGTTGTCATCATCCCTGGCTGGTCCATGGGATCTTCAGACAGCTGCTGCTGTGGTGCCTGCTCATAGTGAATGTCTGCATGGAACATTTCTTCAGGCGGATCTAATTGTGGATCTGAAGGTGGCTGTTCAGGCTATTCCTGGGCAGGCTGTGCCTGTGTTGCTGGCTGTACAGGAGGGTCAGGTAAATGTCCAGGCAGATTCCTAACAATTTTGTCACCTTCCTTTTTGAAGTGCATGTAATTTTCTATGAACCTCATGTTGTAGACATTGCTCCTGGGAATAGGTATGGACTTTTCATTATCAAGAGGGATGCAAACCTTTTGAAAATAGCAGTTAGATGTGCGGCATAAGGCAGGCTACGCCGGTTGTAAGTGCAACTGTCCATAATCTGGAGCATGATCTCAGGAAGACAAACGTGGTAATTGTTGAACAGATAGTAAAAGAGGAACCTTTGTGTCTCAGTAAGTCTGCTTTTGCCACCCCTCTATGGGGTAATCATGGTAGTGAAGATATGATGCAAAAGACGTTGTAAGGGGGGAAACCGATTTGTGTCAAAGGATTTGACAAGAAGTTGGGTAGCATCTTGAGGGTCTCGAAGCTTTCCTGTCAAGATGGTGCAAGCCAGAGACAAGTCAATCTGAACCTCAGATTCTATTTCCCCATCCCGAAGTATGTGTAAGGCTCTATGAAGAAGTTTTGTTGTAAGCTTGATGGAAACCCCCTTTACTTCAGTCCGAAGGACTTTCTTATTTTCATCAAAAAACAAGTTCTTGTAGAATTGCTAAACTAAAAATGGGTAGTATACCCTGTGATCGGACAGAAACCGTCGCCATCCTTGAAACTCAAATAACGATAGTAGTTCAGGAAAAGACTCAAGCATCTTGTGGTCACTAAAATCCACATACCTAGGGAAGAGAATCCTGGTGGGATCACTTTCTTCTTCCCTAACTGAGGGAGCAGAGCTGGGCTGCGGAGGAACAGACTTAGCCTTGGCCTTCCCTTTTTCCTTGGCAGATAGCCATGGTCGCTTGGCCTTTGGTTGTGGTGGCAAAACCCTTTCACTGTTTGAACCTTGGGCCTCGGCAGCTCTTCTCTTGGCTGGTTTAGCTGTTGGGCGGTCTTCAACTCTTGGAGCGCCCTTCAGTGTGTGCTTTCGAGGCATCTGCCTTCTTGGATGAAGCCGTGTCTTTCTTCTTGCCGCGGGTGACCGGAGGAGACATGGAGAGGGTAGAAGGAAGGGAGGAGAGGAGATGGAGGGCAGCTGGAGCTAGCTGGGGAGAGGGTTTCACAGACGACGGAGAGGGAATGAGGGCGTCGACCTCCACGGTGAGAGTGTGCAGGGTCACCGGAGAGCGGATGCGAGAGTGAAGGTTTAGGGTTTAGAAATAAAATGAGGAATGTTAAAGTAAAATGAAGTTCACCGTCGAGTAAATAAGGAAAGTTGAGATTTTTGAGTTTAAAATAGCAACCCTGAGCTGAGAAATGACGTATATACCCCTATGTTAAGTTCATAACGGTTTAAAGCTTATAAGCTCATTTTTGAGAATGAAGGTTTGAGAAAGAACCATTTTTGCAACAATTAATAAGATTAAAATATTTGAGAAGGTTAAAGAAAATGGAACCAAGCCTGTTTGGCTTACTCATCACTTTCATTTGGCATGATTGGAAAAATGAAGATAAGCAAGCATTGAAAGTAAACAAATACCTTTTTGTTTTGAAGCAAGGTGTTGAGTCAACCCCAAACCATTTTTTTTATTAATTAAACAATCCGATAAAGCATTCACTTTTTGACTCAAGGAAACACGTTGTTTAGACGCCAGAGTCCCTGGTTACTCAGTGTAGCTTATCTTTCTGAATTCTTCAGAACAGAGTTGTCAGCCTTCATCATGACTAGATTAACCTTCATTTCATTGATGGAGGATCTAATTTCTCTGAAGATGAGGTCATTGCTCTGAAATTATTGCAGAATGTTTTTTAGGAGGCGTATTCTCTAATGACTTCAGATTAGGTAACTTGTTTAAGGACAATACAAGCCAATCAATACATAAACCAAGAAGCCTATTTGCAGTGAACTTTCAGACACTTAGGCAATGGTCATTTTCAATGACTTAATGAATGTTTTAATCCTATTATGAGTGCAAGATTGGTAGAACTCAATGAAATGATTAACAAAAATGAGGATTATAAACAAGAAACCATCTCTTTAACCAGGAGTAAAACAGATGAACTTACCCAGGGTTGTATAAATGAATGAAAACATTCTCAACTCCCCCTCACTTAATGCTCGGTGAAAAGTGAAGGTTCAGAGGCAAAAGATTTGAGGTGGAAATGAAGGAAGCAGTGTGCAGAAAGAATCAATGAAACACTCCAATGGATCTTCAAACCCAAGGGCGGCTGAGAGACAGTCTCGACACATGACTGGAGGGTGTCGACTTGTTCAACAGACTTGACCTTCATGTCTCGACACATAGCTGTAAGGTGTCGACCTGTTCAGCAGACTTTGTCCTGCATGTCTCGACACATGACTGTTTAGCACCCTGTACTCAGCTAGCTTCTGTGAATCTTCATTTCTGTAAAGTACCTGCCAGCTTCTACTGCTGATACCTCTAACTTTCTTCTTTCAGACAATCATCCAAGACTAGTTTTACCTCTTGCTCTTATTGAGAAGTGCTTTATGGGATGCTAAAGCTTTAAACATGCTCATGCACTAGAAATCAATTATGTAGTTAACCATATGCATTTCTGACTCATGGTACTTGGCGGAGGCCTGTCCTCACGCATGAGGAGAGTTTCCCGACAGGCGTGACCTGTCTTTCCACTTCTCGACATTTGATATACCATTTAGTCACAAGATGAGGTTCAACTAAAAACAACTAGAAATGCAAACAAGCTCCCCCTGAATGTGACCATCATTCATAGCAAGGTTCATACAGCTAATAGACCAGTTCTAAATCAAAATAGATACGCTTGTTCCAATCATAGTACAGACAAGTAAGTTGAGCATCGAAGGAGGAATAGATAGCGCAAACCTGAGTGGATTGAGGTCTGCATAGACCGAGCTCTCTCCTTAATGTTGTGAACCTGTCATTGCTTAAGGGTTTTGTGAAGATATCTGTAATCTGATTTTTTGAGTCTATAAAATGGTGCTCAAAGTGATTTTTGAGGAGTTCATCCCTTATAAAATGATGCCTAATTTCAATGTGTTTAGTCCTAGAGTGCATGACTGGATTTTTTGCAAGATTTATAGCACTTGTGTTATCACACAGAATTGGAACACAGCCAAGATGTAGTACCCCAGAATTTATATATATAAATTTTGAATTATAAAATAGTTTTTTGGAAATTATAAAGGCATAAATAAATTAATGAAAGACTATTGGATTAATAAGTCATTATAAGGCTCAATTAGGCTAATTAGTTAACCTAGCCTATCTAATTATTATCCCAAAGGTTAATGGACTAAGCCCATTAAGTTTGGCCCATATTCTAGAAGGGTAATTGGCTTATTCACGTATTTTAAGGATAAATACTAATTATATAAGATAATTATATGGATAAACGAATAAAAGAGTTTTATCAAATTGAAACTCTATATACGTTACATGTAACGGTCTATCGGGCGACCGCCACAGCCCTGTAACGCACCTAGACACGACTGTTACATCCTGCAGATTCCGTAAGGTGAGGAAATTGTAAAAAGATTGGAACTTTCAAATCCTATCTATAAGAGATTGACTTAGGGAAGCTTATAACATTACTAAGGACTCTTAGGGATTAGGTTCTGACAAATTAAGGACTCTAGAATTGGTCTAATCTTCAAACCCTAGTCAAAACCCTATAAATAGGACCTAGCTCTGAACTGAGCGACCCTTACTTTTAGCTCATGAAGAATCAAGGTAAGGAGTCATAAATTCGGGTATGTTCTTTAGAACCTTTTGTTTGGTATACTTTAGACTAATGGTTCTCTAAATTTCGTGCTAGGAGATCAAGCAACCAAGGAGATAGAAGCTTTCAAAGTTGCTGATTCAACCTTAGCAACCCAGGAATCTGAACGCAAGCCCCCTGAAGATCTAGAGATTAGGACGACTAAACGAGATAATTAGAGTACGATCCTTTAGAACTTTTTATTCCCAATAGTTTCATCTTCTTACCCTCAAAATTTCACATCCTTAGGTCAAGAGGCTGAGGAAATAGAGCAGATTGAAGTTGCTGATTTATCACAAGAAGTACAAGGGACTAAGGGTAGCACCTAGCATCAAATTCGAAGTTTTAAGGATCTTCAAGAGGTAGGTTATCTCATGATTGGAAAAAATAACTTGTTAGGAATAAAATCCCTCTGATTGTACTTGATTTCATGCATTATAGACTAAGAATTTCAGGATTTCATAGTTTATACATTCATGCATTTCTTAGCCCTAAATGGAAATTTAAAAGATATTATCCTGTCTATTCACTAAACCTATGCATATAGTTGGCCTATACTTCGTTATCATGACTAGAACAGTGGTAATATGTTGATTTCCAGGCATGTTATGTTTTCATAAACCTTTACTTAGTTTACTGCCAACGGATTCTCTAACGCACCAACGTAAGACCGTCACATGAATGTAACGGCCTTACGATAGACCGTTACATCCTATTATGCTTTTATTTGTTCTATTGTCTCTGACGCACCCTAGCAGGAGCGTTACACCACTGTAACGGCCCCTTGATAAACCGTCACACACTGTAACGCACCTATCCTAGACCGTCAGACACCTATGTTCTGTCAGCCCAAGGTAGAATAATAACCAGTTATGTTTACTCATAAATAAGCTTAGATAGCTAAGTTTGGACCTATTATCATGACTTTGAGTTTAGTTTCTGATTCATAATCAAATTGCATGATTAATGTGTCTTAGGTTATTTTAAGTTATGCTAATTTCATTGGCTAAAACTCTATAGTTTTGTATTCTAAATCATGATTTTCCAAAGTTGTATTGACGGAGTTTTATCTTGGTTTCATAATGTTACACATTCTTTCCTATCTATAGAGTCATTTCTTTAAGTATATGGCACATATTTCGGTATGTTGTCCATTAGTTCACTTTGCACTATAGGAACACAATTCTTGGACATGAGGACCTCTCTATTGGATATTCCTTCCAATGGACTAGGAAATCTTGTTTCAAGGCCTCTGTAATTCTCCGCGAGCCTGGGATTCCCACGAGGACACCGAGTTGGTTGTACCATTAAAGCCCATTGATTAGATTACACTATCGATGATTTTGGTTATCAGTAATGTAACGGCTCTATGTTGGACCGTCAGGCACAAGTAACGGCCCAATATACGACCGTCACATTCCACTGAGTCCGATTTCTTGGTTCTAAATTCAGACTAATGTAACGGCCCAATACAGGAGCGTCGCATCATATAACGGCCCAGTACACGACCGTCACACTACTTGAGTATTTTAACCCAAGGATTGACCAAGGGTTGATATTCGAAGGTTCTAGATAGACTCTTGATGATCTAGAACTTATCATATTGATCAAGAAACCTAATATAATGAATGAAAGATAAAGAACGTATCGTTATGCTGCCGATTTATTTCCACAAGCATAACCTTGTTTAAGTCATTCTCGATTTCTCATGATTCTTATTGAAGCATTCATTCATTGAATTATTCTTATCATGAGCTTATTGAACTTATTACATTCTTGGCCATATTTTATTGTTACATGCGTGGAAGTAACTTGATTTATACTTGAAGATGCGATCGAGCACTGATTGTGTTCAAGGGCTCTATCCTAGTCTCCTCGGCTGATTGTCGAAAATATACTATTTTATAAACCATGGGGTATGATGCTACTGGCGTCGCATTACACTTGGAGTACTTTCTCTATAAATAAGTGAAAATCCACGGCACGACATGACATTCTTGTACATGACTTTCTTGCTTGATATTCCACAGAAATTCACGAAGTGCTTGCTCATAAGCAAAAGATACTGGAGTGATGATTATGTGGCTTGCTAGTACATTCTCGATACATTCTTGTTCATGAAAGGCCAATATCATGTTCTTGTTACATTCTTACTAGTTCGTATTTATTCTCATTCTAACTTACATGATCATCTTGTTACTTTGGTTTAATCGCATTCGTATGATTTTTACCTTATAATTTAGAGCTAAATTATTAATTACTTTAATATTGCGTTCATGTTGATGTGAAGATACCTACTGGGCAAGTGTGCTCATTACCTATTTCCAATCTTTTCAGGAGATGGAAGTGATTCGAATTCGGATTCGGGTTATACAAGTAGCGGGTCCGAGAGCGAATGAAAGTATTGTCAAGATGAGAGTGAAGACTTAGGAAGTCTAAATTGATTAGATTGAGTCTATGTAATTATCCTATTTCTTGAGTCTAGTGCATAATGGTAATTGAATTAGTGGTTGTACTTGATTATTTTGAAATAATGTTGAAGTTTGAATATATATTGTGCAATTGCATTTATGTGTGTGATTGTCTTTCGCTCTGATCGTTCTTGCTTGCAAGAGATTTACCATGCCGGCTGTTTGCGCTCCCCGAGTTAGTCTTCCGCTGTAATAAAGGCTCAGGGCGTGACAGTTAAGTTGGTATCAGAGCCTAAGTCTCAGGACTTAGGAAGAAGAGTCATGTCATAGGAAAAGTTCAATGTTTAAGGACCCCTACCTATAAACTAAGGAAAAAATTTCCATACCCATGTGAGAATTGGGTAGAGCCCGGGATAAAATAATTAATTAGCTTTAAGATTACTCCTTCTAATTTCATGAGAAATTAGAAGTTGTTATTTTTCTCTCAGGTACCTTATCTTACGAATGGCTCATCGTGTAGATTGGGATGGTATGCCTTGACATGAAAGGTTATGATGCCATTTTAGGGGTAGACTGGCTTATAGATCATGATGCTTATATCAATTGCCGAAATAGGATTATATCCTTTCGAAAGCCCGGTCTTCCAAGATTCTCTTTTCTTGGCATCAAGTACAAGAAGCATCATACTATCATATCTTCTCTTCACACTTGCAAACTTATCTCGCAAGGATGTGAAGCTTTTCTTGCTTCCGTAATTATCACCGAATCTAAGGAGATTATCTTAGCAGACATTCCTATTGTAAATGAGTTCCCCGATGTGTTTCCGTCCGAATTACCCAGTTTACCGCCCGAGAGGGAAGTGAACTTCACTATTGAACTCATTCCGGGAGCAGCACCTGTTTCTATAGCCCCTTACAGAATGTCCCCCACGGAGCTTAAGGAATTGAAAGGTAGTTGTAGGAACTACTAGACAAGGGCTTCATCAGACCTAGCACATCTCCTTGGGGTGCGCCGGTTCTATTTGTCAAGAAGAAGGATGGTTCTCTCAGGCTATGCATCGATTATCGATGACTGAATCAACTCACAATTAAAAATAAGTATCCATTGCCGCATATTGATGAGCTCTTCAATCAGCTTTCAGGAGCAGAATATTTCTCTAAGACTGACCTCAGATCAGGTTATCATCAGCTTAGAATTAAAGAAGATGACATTTATAAAATGGCTTTTTGAAGTCGTTATGGCCACTATGAATTAGTAGTGATGCCGTTTGGGTTAACTAATGCCCCAGCAGCATTCATGCAACTTATGAACAATGTCTTCCAGCCATATCTGGACCAGTTCATCGTCGTCTTCATTGGTGACATCTTGATATATTCCAAGATGAAAGAGGAACATGAACAACATTTGAAAATAGCTTTACAAACACTCAGAGAACACAAGCTTTATGCCAAACTCAATAAGTGATAATTCTGGCTCGAGGAAGTCTTATTCCTAGGCCACATTATTTCAAAAGAAGGTATTACTATGGATCCTTCTAAGGTAGAAGCTGTCAAGAATTGGAGTCGGCCAACGACTGTATCAGAAGTAAGAAGCTTTATGGGTCTAGCTGGTTATTATAGGAGATTCATTAAAGACTTCTCAAAAATTGCGGTTCCTTTAACTAGACTCACAAGAAAAGAAAATCCTTTTGTCTGGTCAGATGAATGTGAGAGGAGTTTCTAAACTCTTAAGAATCATCTTACGACAGCCCCTATTTTATCACTACCAATGGAGGGTGGTGGATTCGAAGTGTATACGGATGCGTCTAGCATTGGCTTTGGATGCGTTCTCATGGAAAAGTAATCTGTTATTCTTCAAGACAATTGAAACGTCACGAGATAAACTATCCCGTACATGATCTGGAATTAGCAGCGGTTATTTTCACCTTGAAAATTTGGCGTCATTATCTTTATGGAGAAAAGTTCACGGTCTACTCGGACCATAAAAGCTTGAAATATTTATTCTCTCAAAAGGAGCTTAACATGAGGCAGAGGAGGTGGTTAGAATATCTCAAAGACTTTGATTTTGCTATTCAATATCATCCTGGAAAGGATAATGCTGTAGCAGATGCACTCAGCAGAAAACAAATGGGTATGCTATCAAGTCTTATGATAAGTGTAACTAACCTTGTTCCTCAATTTACTCAGTTGAACTTAGATATTGACATAAAAGAAGAAGATTGTTTCATAGCTAATATCCGAGCTCAACCTACATTGATAGAAGATCTGGTCAAGCTGCAAAATGATGATCCTATATTACTGGAAATTAAAGCCAATATAGAACAAAGGCCGGATTTTTCTATTTCCAATGACGTAAGATTGTTATTTAAGGGCCGAATATGTGTACCAAATCATGAGGTTACGAAGAAGCTAATCCTAGATGAAGCGCATAATTCCAAATACATAATTCATCCAGGAGGAACAAAGATGTATCAAGATCTCAAAAGAAATTTCTGGTGGCCCAATATGAAGACAGAAATAGCTGATTTCGTGTCTCGCTGTCTCACCTGCCAACAAGTAAAGACAGAGCATTTTAGACTCGCAGATAAATTACACCACTTGAGTATTCCCGAATGGAAATGGGAGAGTATAGGGATGGACTTTATTATGGGTTTACCCCAGACCAGAGGTGGACACGATGGAATATGGGTAATCATAGACCGATTGACTAAATCCGCACACTTCATACCAATAAAGAGTCGATGGTCTGTGGATATTCTAGCAGCATTATACATAAAGGAGATTGTCAAACTACATAGTGTCCCCATCACTATTATATCCGATAGAGATCCTCGATTCACATCACAATTCTGGAAGGGTCTACAACATTCACTAGGGACTAGATTGAATTTCAGCACAGCTTTTCATCCACAAACAGATGGTCAAACGAAAAGAATAAATCAGGTAGTAGAAGATATGCTCAGAGCTTATGCTATCGACTTTGGAGGTAGTTGGCATGATCACTTGCCTCTAGTAGAGTTGCATATAACAATAGCTATTAGGCTAGCATACGAATGACACCTTTTGAAGCTTTATATGAAAAAAGCTGTCGATCACCAATATGCTGGAACGAAATAGGGGATAAGCAATTTCTAGGCCCCAACCTTATAAGGGATTCTACCGAGAAGATCAAGCTCATTCAAGAAGGAATGAAGATGGCACAAGATAGGCAAAAGTCTTATGCTGACAATCGAAGACGTGACTTGGAGTTTCAAGTAGGAGATCATGTATATTTAAAGGTTTCTCCATGTCGTGATATTCGAAGATTTGGCATTAAAGGAAAGCTAACTCCAAGATTCATAGGCCCGTTTGAAATTCGAGAACGGATTGGTGAAGTGGCTTACAAACTGGCTTTACCTCCACAATTAGCAAGAGTTCATGACGTATTTCACGTCTCTATGCTGAAGAAGTATGTATATGATCCCGACCATATTATTACTTATGATAATCTGGAAATTCAGAAGGACATGACATAGGAACAAATGCCAATAAAGATTCTGGAACGGGAAGTGTGTCAATTAAGAAATAAAGGTATTCCTATGGTCAAGATTCAATGGAAGAAAACATGGCCATATGAAGCAACTTGGGAAACCGAAACAGCCATGCGGAAAAGATTTCCAGAATTATTTAACTGTAAGTACACTATCTGAAATCCATATATTGAATTTAGGGACCAAATTCTTCTAAGTGGGGGAGGGTGTAGTACCCCAGAATTTATATATATAATTTTTGAATTATAAAATAGTTTTTTAGAAATAATAAAGGCCTAAATAAATTAATGAAGGATTATTAGATTAATAAGTCATTATAAGGCTCAATTAGGCTAATTAGTTAACCTAGCCTATCTAATTATTATCCAAAAGGTTAATGGACTAAGCCCATTAAGTTTGGCCCATATTCTAGAAAGGTAATTGTCTTATTCACGTATTTTAAGGATAAATACTAATTATATAAGATAATTATATGGATAAACGAATAAAAGAGTTTTATCAAATTGAAACTCTATATACGTTACATGTAACGGTCTATCGGGCAACCGCCACAGCCCTGTAACGCACCTAGACACGACCGTTACATCTTGTAGATTCCGTAAGGTGAGGAAATTACAAAAAGATTGGAACTTTGAAATCCTATCTACAAGAGATCGACTTAGGGAAGCTTATAACATTACTAAGGACTCTTAGGGATTAGGTTCTGGCAAATTAAGGACTCTAGAATAGGTCTAATCTTCAAACCCTAGTCAAAACCCTATAAATAGGACCTAGTTCTGAACTAAGCGACCCTTACTTTTGGCTCGTGAAGAATCAAGGTAAGGAGTCATAAATTTGGGTAAGTTCTTTAGAAGCTTTTGTTTAGTATACTTTAGACTAATGGTTCTCCAAATTTCGTGCTAGGAGATCAAGCAACCAAGGAGATAGAAGCTTCCAAAGTTGCTGATTCAACCTTAGTAACCCAAGACTCTGAACGCAAGTCCCCTGAAGATCCAGAGATTAGGATGACTAAATAAGGTAATTAGAGTATGATCCTTTAAAACTTTTTGTTCCCAATAGTTTCATCTTCTTACCCTCAAAATTTCACATCCTTAGGTCAAGAGGCTGAGGAAATAGAGCAGATTGAAGTTGCTGATTTATCACAAGAAGTACAAGGGACTAAGGGTAGCACCTAGTATCAAATTCGAAGTTTTAAGATTCTAGAAGAGGTACGTTATCTCATGATTGGCAAAAATAACTTGTTAGGAATAAAAACCCTCTGATTGTGCTTGATTTCATGCATTATAGACTAAGAATTTCATGATTTCATAGTTTATACATTCATGCATTTCTTAGCCCTAAATAGAAATTTAAAAGATATTATCCTGTCTATTCACTAAACCTATGCATATAGTTGGCCTATACTTCGTTTATTCACTAAACCTATGATTACATGACTAGGACAGTGGTAATATGTTGATTTCCAGGCATGTTATGTTTTCATAAACCTTTACTTAGTTTACTGTCAACAGATTCTCTGACACACCAACGTAAGACCGTCACATGAATGTAACGGCCTTACGATAGACCGTCACATCCTGTTATGCTTTTATTTGTTCTATTGTCTCTGACGCACCCTAGCAGGAGCGTTACACCACTGTAACGGTCTCTCGATAAACCGTCACACACTGTAACGCACCAATCCTAGACCGTCACACACCTGTGTTAGGTCAGCCCCAGGCAGAATAATAACCAGTTAAGTTTACTCATAAATAAGCTTAGATAGCTAAGTTTGGACCTATTATCATGACTTTGAGTTTAGTTTCTGATTCATAATCAAATTGCATGATTAATGTGTCTTAGGTTATTTTAAGTTATGCTAATTTTATTGGCTAAAACTCTATACTTTTGTATTCTAAATCATGATTTTCCAAAGTTGTATTGACGGAGTTTTATCTTGGTTTCATAATGTCACACATTCTTTCCTATCTATAGAGTCATTTCTTTAAGTATATGGCACATATTCCAGTATGTTGTCCATTAGTTCACTTTGCACTATAGGAACACTATTCTTGGACATGAGGACCTCTCTATTGGATATTCCTTCGAATGGACTAGGAAATCTTGTTTCAAGGCCTCCGTAATTCTCCACGAGCCTGGGATTCCCACGAGGACGCCGAGTTGGTTGTACCATTAAAGCCCATTGATTAGATTACACTATCGATGATTTTGGTTATCAGTAATGTAACGGCTCTATGTTGGACCGTCAGGCACAAGTAACGGCCCAATATACGACCGTCACATTCCACTGAGTCCGATTTCTTGGTTCTAGATTCAGACTAATGTAACGGTCCAATACTGGAGCGTCACATCATGTAACGGCCCAGTACACGACCGTCACACTACTTGAGTATTTTAACCCAAGGATTGACCAAGCGTTGATATTCCAAGGTTCTAGATAGACTATTGATGATCTAGAACTTATCATATTGATCAACAAACCTAATATAATGAATGGAAGATAAAGAACGTATCGTTATGCTGCCGATTTATTTTCACAAGCATAACCTTGTTTAAGTCATTCTTGATTTCTCATGATTCTTATTGAAGTATTCATTCATTGAATTATTGTTATCATGAGCTTATTGAACTTATTACATTCTTGGCCATATTTTGTTGTTACATGCATGGAAGTAACTTGATTTATACTTGAAGATGCGATCGAGCACTGATTGTGTTCAAGGGCTCTATGCTAGTCCCCTCGGCTGATTGTCGGAAATATACTATTTTATAAACCATGGGGTATGATGCTACTAGCGTCGCATTGCGCTGGGAGTACTTTCTCTATAAATAAGTGAAAATCCACGGCACGACATGACATTCTTGTACATGACTTTCTTGTTTGATATTCCATAGAAATTCACGAAGTACTTGCTCATAAGCAAAAGATACTGGAGTGATGATTATGTGGCTTGCTAGTACATTCTCGATACATTCTTGTTCATGAAAGGCCAATATCATGTTCTTGTTACATTCTTACTAGTTCGTATTTGTTCTCATTCTAACTTACATGATCATCTTGTTACTTTGGTTTAATCGCATTCGCATGATTTTTACCTTATAATTTAGAGCTAAATTATTAATTACTTTAATATTACCTTCATGTTGATGCAAAGATACCTACTGGGCAAGTGTGCTCATTACCTATTTCCAATCTTTTCAGGAGATGGAAGTGATTCGAATTCGGATTCGGGTTATACCAGTAGCGGGTCCGAGAGTGAATGAAAGTATTGTCAAGATGAGAGTGAAGACTTAGGAAGTCTAAATTGTTTAGATTGAGTCTATGTAATTATCCTATTTCTTGAGTCTAGTGCATAATGGAAATTGTAATTAGTGGTTGTACTTGATTATTTTGAAATAAAGTTGAAGTTTGAATATATATTGTGCAATTGCATTTATGTGTGTGATTGTCTTGCGCTCTGATCATTCTTGCTTGCAAGAGGCTTACCATGCCGGCTGTTCACACTCCCCGAGTTAGTCTTCCGCCGTAATAAAGGCTCGGGGCGTGATACAAGATCTATTAGATAGTCTTGGAATTGGTGTTTGATCTATAGTACTTGGATGCCACAACTCCTGCATCAACATATTCTGCCTCTACAGTTGAGAGGGCAACCGAGTGCTGTTTCTTGGAGGCCCAAGATACCAAACACCCACTAAGAAATTGGCAATAGTCACTGCTGCTCTTGCGGTCTAGTTTGCATCCTGCATAATCTGCATCTGAATATGAAATATGTGAAAGTTCATAGGATGCAGGATACCATAATCTCAATTCTTGAGTGCCAGCAATGTATCTAAAAATACGCTTGACAGCAGTCAAGTGGGACTCTCTAGGACTAGACTGAAATCTAGCACAAAGGTAAACACTAAACTGAATGTCTGGTCTAGATGCAGTTAGATAGAGTAATGACCCGATCATACCTCTATACCTCTTTGCATCTATAAGAGTACCTCGTTCATCTGCATCCAGTGAAGTGGCAGTCCCCATTGGAGTTCCTAATGGTTTACAGTTGGTCGGATCAAACTTTTTCAGCAACTCCTTCACATACTTGGCTTGATTGATAAAACAGCCTTCATTGCTTTCATTAATCTATAAGCCAAGAAAGAATTGAAGCTCACCCATTAGACTCATTTTAAATTCATTGGTCATGAGTTTGGCGAACTCCTCACACATTTGAGGTTTAGTGGACCCAAACACTATGTCATCCACATAAATCTGAACTATCAAGATATCCTTACCTTGTTTCTTGGTGAATAGTGTATGGTCTACATTACCTCTTGAATATCCTTGTTCGGTGAGGTATGAGCTTAGTCTATCATACCAAGCTCTAGGTGTCTGCTTCAAGCCATATAATGCCATATCCAACTTATAAACATGATCTTCAAAATATGTGCATTCAAAATCGGGGGGTTGCTCTACATAGACTTATTCTTTAATAAGACCATTTAGAAAAGCACTCTTAACATCCATTTGATGCAGTTTAATTTTATGAGAACATGCAAATGCTAGCAAAATTCTAATGGCCTCAAGTCTAGCAACAGGAGCAAAAGATTTTTCATAATCTATGCCAAATTCTTGATTATACCCCTGAGCCACCAATCTGGATTTGTTTCTTACTATCTTTCCATCTTCACTTACTTTGTTTCTGAAAATCCATTTGGTTCCTATGACTGATTTCTCTTGAGGTCTGAAAATAAGATGCCATACTTTATTTCTTTCAAACTGGTTTAATTCATCATACATGGAATTTATCTATTTTTCATCTTTTAAGGCCTCTATAATATTTTTGGGTTCAGTTTGAGACACAAGAGCAAGTTGTTCAATTTCATCCATAATTTTAAAATGAGACCTAGTTTTGGTTCGGTCATGCAGATTACCTAAGATGTTTTCTAAAGGATGGTCTTTCAACACTCTTAGATCAGGTTGAGTATTACCTTCATCTGCTTCGGTGACTGGAATATTACTTGGTCCTCCTTGGTCTTCATTTGCTTGTGTCTCCTCTTGTGGAAGTTCCTCTTTTCCTTTTATGTTCAGGAATCCCCCATCATCATCTTCCCTACAAGTGTTGTTATGATCAATCTCATCAAAGGTGATGTGAGGGGATTCTTCCACACAAAGGGTCTTAAGATTATAGAATCTATAAGCTCTAGACTTGTCGGAATGCCCAAGGAATATCCCTTCTTCACTCTTGGGCTCAAACTTGTCCAGAACTCTTTTATCATTCTTATGAACAAAGCACTTTGACCCAAAAACTTTCATGTGAAAAAGAGATGGCTTTTTACCTTTTAACAGCTCATACGAAGTCATTTTGGTGAGTGATCTTACTATTGAGCCGTTGATGATATAACATGCAGTGTTTACCGCTTCTGCCCAAAATCTCCTTGGCAGATTTCTTTCAGCAAGTATTGTGCATGCCATCTCTATGAGAGTTCTGTTTTTCCTCTCAACTACCCCATTTTGCTCAGGAGTTCTTGGTGATGAAAACTTGTGAATGATTCCTTCAGTCCTACACAAATTTTCAAAGTTAGCATTGTCGAATTCACCACCATGATCTGAAATAATGTTAGAAATCTTAAACTTATCATCTTGCTTCACTTGTATATATAGTGCTTGAAACTCATCAAATGCATTATTTTTATGTGCAAGATAAAATACCCAAGTGAATCTAGTAAAGTCATCTACTAAAACATAACCATATCTTTTACCACTTAAGCTAGCCATTTTGGTTGGACCAAACAAGTCCATATGACTTAGTTTAAGTGGTTTAGATGATGAGTTTTCAGTTCTACTTTTAAATGACTTTCTACTTTGTTTTCCTTGAGCACATGCATCACAAATCTTAGAGTTCAGTTTGAATTTTATTTCAGGTAGACCTTTGACAATTGAATGCTTCACCAATTTATGAAGTGTATTGTAGCTAACATGACCTAGTATGCGATGCCACAAATAAGCTAATTCATATTTGGGTGCAGCAAGATAAAGATTTATGTGAGCACGATCATCTAAGTCAATCATGTACACATTATTTACTCTTTTACCAGAAAACTTGGTTTCTTTTGAATTAGGTTGCAAGATCCTACATTCATTAGAGTGAAAGACTACAGTATGACCTTTATCACATAGTTGACTAATGCTCAACAAATTGTACTCCAGACTATCAACAAGTAATATATTATCAATTGAGGTGGAGGTGTTCTTACCAACTTTAACTGTACCGATGATCTTTCCTATGTTGTTTCCTCCAAATGTGACATGTCCAGCATCCTTTTCAATCAGGAGATAGAATTTGGTTCTATCTCTAGTCATGTGTCTTGAGCAGCCATTGTTATGATACTAACGGTTGTGCACGGCTGCAAGACACTCCTGCACAGGGAATTAAGTGACAATTTTTGGAACCCAAGGACAATTGGGTCCCAAGAATTTCGTCATTTCTGTAAAGCAAGATAACACAGATTTTGAAATCCAGACTTTCTTAGCCTTTTTGCTTTGCTGGGAGTTCTGGTTTTTCTTCTCTTTAGTCTTTTGGACTTTATGGTTTTTAGAATTGGTGGAAAAGGATTATTTATTAGACCATCTGTTCCAGTTGGTTGGTCTAGTGGAATAGGAGGTGTTATGGTGCCTAGGTTGTTGACGTTGAGTGAACCTATGACCATAGGGAACGTAACTGCTCCTAACCCAAGAAGGTGTCGATCTATAGAAGGTATAGTCTCGACCTGTCTCGTGATATGTCCATCTATAACTGTCTATGGATAAGGGATGTGTCGACCTCCTATATTGAAATTGTCGACCTGTTGGTGCAAACCTGGGGTATTGTTGGGCATTTGACCAGGTGGGTGTCGACCTATTCCATGGAATGTCCCGACCTGTTCCAACATTGTGACTGTTTCTTCTTTTGGGATATGCATGCTGAGGCTTGGATGGTTGTCGGCCTGTTTGGGATTGTTTGTGAGCCTTTTTGGGTTGTTGGCAAGTTTTGTTGATTGGTTCTCCTATCTTTTCTTTTCCTTTGTTTTCAACATTTTCTTGGTGAGTTGATTTGGAGGTTGATGCTTCGGAAGATGAAACAAAAGTGGTAGTTTTTAGCCCAAATGTTTTCTTTTTGGTTGGGTCATATCCTAGCCCTTCTCTGTTGAAGTTTATTTTAGTTCCTAGCAGGGCATTCAAGTTTTCACTCCCATCAACAAATTTTTCTAGAGAGGTTTGTTTATCTGCTAGGTCCTTTTGAAGTTTCTCATTTTCCTTCAATAGTTGTGAGTTGACTTGTTTAAAGGCTTCAGACTTTTCATTGCACAGGTTGTTGTCCTTCACGTAGCTTTGCATTTTTAGTTTCAATTCATCAATTTCATCTCTTAGTCTTTCATTTTCATCTTCCAAATCTCTCATCTCTTTTCTTCCTTCTTAAAGATTTTCATTCATTTTTCTTAAATCCTCAATTTCAGTTTCTAGAGAGATTATTTTTTCATTGAGAGTTTTATCATGCCCACAGGATTCAACCTTCTTCTTTAATATTTTGTTTTCTTTTCTGTATACTTCATATTTATTCATCAATTCAAAGTAAGCTTCTTCCCAATCATCGGTGGAGAAGTGCTCAAAGGGAGAGCTCACCTCGCTGTCATTTTCTCTTTTGGCCATTAGGCATAGATCATCTTTCTCCTCTTCAGAGGAGTTGTCTTCAGTCTCTTCCTCTTCTTCATCACTCCAAGTGCACACCATGGCCTGCTTCTTCTTGCTCTTCCACCTGGGCATAGCTTTCTAAGCTCCTTCTGGACACTCATACTTGATGTGTCCTGTTTTTTTGCAAGAGTAGCAGACAAGCTTTTTAGTCTTTTTAACATTTTCAGGTCTTGGCCTGAAACCTCTTTTTACCTGGGACTTCTTTTTAGTGAAGCATGTACCTTCCTTTCTTAAAAATCTTCTGAACTTCCTTGTTAATAAAGCAACTTCATCCTCTTCAGTGTTGCTTCTTGAAGGCTCTTCATCTTCAGATAAGTCCTTAGTGCTTGGTCCAGCTTTAAGAGCCAGAGGCTTCTTTTTACTTACCTCAGCCTCTTTTTTCTGCAGATTCATCTAATAGGTCATTAGGGACCCTATGAGTTCTTCTACCTTAGATGGTAGTTGAGTCTTTTGATTCTTCAACCACTGTGGCCTTTGTATGCCAAATAGGAGTTAGTGA
Source organism: Amorphophallus konjac (assembly GCA_022559845.1). NCBI lineage: Eukaryota > Viridiplantae > Streptophyta > Magnoliopsida > Alismatales > Araceae > Amorphophallus > Amorphophallus konjac. The sequence continues at coordinate 283,511,843 of CM040120.1, read as the reverse complement.
TCTCAGAATCTTCCTTACTATCTCCTGCTCAGAGTAGGTCTTACCTAGCTCAATCAAGCCATTAGTGAGCACGGTTAGCCTAGCGTACATGTCTAAAATGGACTCATCAGATTTCAATCTAAACTTCTCATATTCAGATACCAACATGTTAGCTTTGGTTGCACGCACCTGCTGTGTCCCTTCATATATTACCTCAAGGTGATCCCACATTTCTTTAGCAGTAGCGGAAGTTGACACCCTTGAGTACTCAGTTGGATGAAGGGAGCACTGCATGATGTGCTTGGCACCCCAGTTCAGAGTTGATTGCCTGATCTGTTCTTTAGTCCATGTATCTTTGTCTGGAGGCAACTCAAATGGTCTCTTGCTGATCACTCACCAGAATTCATGATCATGGACTCTAATGAAGACCTGCATGTGGTTTTTCCAGTAAGGATAATCTGTCCTAGTGAAAAAGGGAGGTCTATTTATGGAATGACCTTCGGCCATAGGACTCTAAGTAGCCATATCACCAGTTCTCTCAAGGTCATTAGACCATATACATAGAGACTAGCTATGATACCACGTGTTAGGTGGTGATAGGCAGATCTAGAGGGGATGGGTGAATAGATCAGCCCCCTTTTGCCCTTCTTTGCAGAAATAAAAAATAGATCTAACACAAATGATAATAAAATAGATATTCGTTAATAGCTAAGAAGCTGGATACACACATGATATCCGTGAACGGTCCTACCAAGCTTCTACCATTGGAACAAGCAAGAAAGCAAACCACAAGACACAATCTTTAAAGTGGTTTGGTCTCAATCTAGAGACCTACGTCAACCCGTCACACAACACGGTGATGCTTCAATGGTGCCAATACACAACCGTTGATTCACAGCTTCTAACTGAGAGATACACTCTCACACTCCACTGCTACACAGCTTGAGGGATCACAACCCGAAACACACAGACCGGTGTCCACACCGTCTGTCTTCCTACTCGTAGGTAGGGAACAAATGAGATAGAGTGTGTTTTGAGAAAAGCAAACTGAAAATGAAACAGCCAGACAGAGTATCGTGATGAAACGCTATGAGAAAGAGATCTCCTGTCTGGAAAGAGCTTGAGGACTCCTTGGCTCTCTTCTTATTTTTCATGGTTTTTCACCACAACCCTTGCGAGGGAAGAATGATCTAGCTTTCAGCTTTCAAGGGTTCTGGACGGAGCTTCACGAAAACCTCCTGCTTGCTTAGAGACCTCTCATAGTGAGGAAGAGGATCTCTTCTTCATGTTGCACTCACGCCAGCAGCATCAGGAAGGAGATCACTTCAGCAGCAAGTCTTCTGTACTTCTTTTTCTCCCTTACTTGCGCTGCTGTCGAACTGGAGCTCATGATCCTGATATATTGGTCAGAGCCGGCGACACCAACGTTGTCCACTTTTCAAGCTAAACCCAGAATGTCACATCCACATTATTTGATTTGCTCCCATTTGCATAGTTGACACTTTTTCTATCAAGTCTACAGATATGTGGGTAGGTAGGAGACAATATCAGTAAAAGTACAATCCTTTCAGAGGATTTCTCTGCCAGACCACAGTCCTCTGATAAAGTAACCTCTTTGACGGCTTTTTCCAGAGTGAACAGATCCTCTAGGACAAGTTTCGGATCCTGAAAATGACTTCAATCGATTTCAGACCCGTTCTGGTCGAACATGAATGTGTACACACTTTCCACACAGTGTGTCGAGACATCCCATTGAATATCTTGAAGACAACTTCAATTGGTTTCAGAACCGTTCTAGTCGAACACTAATGTGTCGACACTTTACACACAGTGTGTCGAGACATCCATTGAAACCTTGAAGATCCGTGGCTGATGTGTCGAGGCGTCACACTGCTGTGCCGGGACATGTGTACTTGGTTTCGAGATGATACCATGACTGTGTCGAGACATCGTCGAACGGTGTCGAGACATGTGCGTCACGTGCAGAGTTGCTACACGAAGGTGTCAAGACATTAAACACCATGATCCGAGTCATTACACGAAGGTGTTGAGACACGTCCGCCATAGTGAAGTGAGGCTTGAAGTGTGTCGACACTTTTCACGAAGTGTGTCGAGACATTGATTAATCCAGAGGTAAGACAGAAGATAGCTTCAGCTTGATTTCTTCTGGAGGTGTCGAGACATTGGTTAGATGTGTCGACACAGGCTTTTACGCTTGAGCTCAACCGTCAGCATATCAACACAATCTCTTCTAGATGTGTCAAGACATCATCAGCTAGTGTCGAGACATCACTTAAGGAGATTCTCTTGCACTTGTTTAGTCTGTTCATTAAACCAAAACATGTTAGATATTCCTCAGATATCTACTAATGATTTATGATTTGTTATCATAAAAACCAGGGGACACAACACTCTAAGCAGCCCAGTCAGGACCGTTTCACCCTTCGTGAGTCTGTCCTCACGATGCGGTCTTTTGGAGACCGTTTTATTTCTATACGATCTAGTTCAGACCGTTTTCTGCCCCCCAATGTCGGTTCATATCTAGCAGCCCTTATTAAGACCGTTTTCATCCCACCGCAACCGATGGCATTCATCTATCCCCCCATTCTTTGAAAATGGCCCTATGGTCCCTACAATTGTCCCTAGGGGTTGGGGTGACCCCAATTCTCCCATCCAAACCCCCATGCATCTATTTAAAAATTAAAAAGTGAGTTTTTGGTCCGTGGCCTACCTCGGACGTGGAAGCCAGGGTGGTTCCTCAACCTCCGCGGCGGCTGCTCCGCCTTCGGGCATTGCTGCTACCTCTTCCGGCGCCCCGGCAATCGCAGGAGCTCCCTCTTCCATGGCCACGACATGTGGTGGCGTCGCCTCCTCCGGAGGGTTCGCCGGCGGGTGAACCTCCCTTTCCCGGGCTGTCCGACGCTTTAACCTCATCAAGGCTTGCTTCTTAAGCCTCATTTGAGGGATAGGAGGAGGGAGTTAGGAGAAGGGGAGAGTTCGAGGGTGAGGCTCGGTGTGATGGGTTTTGGTTGCGGGCGTTTGAGTGGGAATAGAGAAGATGGGGGAGACGAAGGGGAATGGTTTCTTTTTTTTTTGAAATTGATGGCTTTACGATGGTCTCGCGACTGGCAATTTTAGTTTATAGGCGGTCATATGGAGACCATCTTTGCAATCATAGCCCCGCTTATGTGTTGAATCACATTTCGTGAAACGGTTTGTTTCTGACCGTTACTTTGTCAGACGGCCCCCACTTGACCGTTTAAGTGGTGACGCTTGAAGTTCAAATCTGGCTGATCTATGCGGTCAGATCTGTGACCATTAATTGCTTAGGCGGTCTGGGTGGAACCATTTTTAGGTGGCCTATATGTTGGTTATTGTTTATCCAAATGTTTGGTTGCATGATGTGCCTGATTGATAATTCTTATGGCTTGATTGATTTATCCTATATTGCAAAACCTTCTTGGGATCTCTTGCAACATTGCTACAGACTTTAATCCGACAGGTAAGATAGGTAAGTATTTTGTATCCCTTTATCCCTTAATGCATTACTATATGGTATCTATTTTATATTATCTTGAGAACCGGCTGGTCATTCATGTGTTCTAGGATCTAATGTTCCCCTTTACCAAAAATGATGATGATCTAGGTACACATGTTTAATCGTTGGATAAGGCCGTTAGGTTGGAAGAGTTATGGGACGATGGTTCTATCTTGCACGTCGTGGTTGCAGACAGTGTCCTAACCCTAATTAATCCGGTCTAGTAATACTATTTTTGAGTATTTTATATTTTTATCTTTCTTTGCATTCGTTTTAACAATTTCTTTTATTTTAGCCCAGCATTCATCATACACATTTTTGAGCATTTATACCCCTAATCTGTCTAAAAATGTCTCACTAGTGCCGGACATATGTGCGTCCACGGTCTTTGGTAAGAAAGGGTATTCCACTCACAGTTGGAAGGTCTTTTCCAGTCTGTTCACTTGGTTCAATCGATTGAAGGCCCTTGTCTGGAGTTTAGTCTGCTCTATTTCCTTTTCTATTACTGTTTATTCCGGTCCCCTCATTGGTCCATGGATTGTGTCCCCTGATGAGGTTGGCCATGTTTTCTCCTTCCATTTATTTTATTAGTTCCTCCAGATTGGTGTCATTTTGGTCTGACTATTCCGTGTGTTTGGTTCGGAGTTTTTCGGAAGATTCCTATCGCTCATTGGTTAGGAACGGGTGTCGTTTACCTTAACGCCCACTTTTCAGTCCACTCCGCTACATCTCAGCTTCATCTCCATGTTTTCATCTCGCCTTCGCTTCACATCTGCTCGCTCCCCTGCAAAGAGGACGTTAAGGAGGGGCATCTGTTGACACCCATTTTTTTACCTTTGAGTTGGGCTACTTTCTTACCTTTATTTATGATGTCCCAAAGTTGTCCATCACTCATTAGGCCATTTTCAGATGGCTTTGGGCCTATTTTATGGGTTACCTGCTCCCTGGCTGGGGTTTGCTCATGTGTTTGCTCAAGTTTGGACTTAGTAGATCTTTGGACTGAGTAGGCATGCTTGCCTCTTATTTTTTCTTTTTCGAAGATCACCTCAAGTAACGGTCTCACAATAGGCCGTTTTCAGGAAGGTGGCGGTCTATTGAGTGACTGTTTGCTCTCCTTGTGTCGATCTTCTGCGTCGACCTGTTGCTTTTATAAACGGTCTCAGGATAAACAGTCCCGTGACTGTGGCGGTCTTCTGAGATCCGTTTCTACTTGGCGGGAATGCCCATTTAACTCGGTCAGTGGATAATTAAGTGGATTTATCTTGTTCTATCTTTCAACAACCATGGTAAAAGCGGTCAGGCAATAGACCGTTGAGCCAAGTAGCAGTCTGTCAAAAGACCGTTTCTACTTGGAAGGAATTCTTTTTGACTTGGTCTTTGGATAAATGGGCGCATTTATCTTATTTTTAATTTTCTACCAGCCAGATGCATAACAGTCATTTGATAGGCCGCTTAGTACACTGGGCAGTCTATCGATGGATCGTTTCTTTCAACCGAGATTCCTACGTCGACGGGCAATTTTTCTCTCATCCGTGGTCAAACCCCTTGCTTGATCCGCGGATTTCTCTGCAGATACTTGACCAAATCGTGCGCATTTGTTCTACGGATTTTTGGGAGTTTTATCTTCAATTTATTCAAAAGGACTGACGGTTGATTCTCGCCAAAAAGCCCCCAAATTGAGGTAGGGTTTATGGGCTCTATAAATAGAACCCATAGCCTACGGTCGCGAGGGGGGATCTCAAGCACTACGGCAAAGCCCTGCTGCAGTCTAGAGCGAGTTTAAGTCAAGAAGAAAGGCTTTTCCACGTCCATTGAGCCCACAGTCCAGGGAGTAGTCAAGGTTTTAGTGTTTCTCGTCTTAGTTCTTAATCGTCATAACTCCATTTAAGTATCATTTCACCTGCATTCCTTCACCTTCCTCTGCACGTTTTACATCACATTTTGCATCCATCTGTTCTTTCCTATCATTTTCACACCCCACAGGGGTTAAAAACCACTAACCCCTAGGTATCGTCCCATCCTTTATGTGTTTTAGTCGTAGTTTGCATGCATAGATACTACACATTCCTGATCTGATCTGGGTTATTTCTTATTGTTTTCGTGTTGTTTTGCAGTCAATAGGTGTTCCTATACGAGGCCCATCCCTCTTGGCCGGTCGGAAGGGGTGGAGGATTGAACCATTGAAGTACGGGCTCTAGACTACGACGGCGGTCGATCATGGACCATCTTGGAGAGGATGCGGTCTCACGCAGACCATTTTTGTACTGGTAGTGGCTCCTCATCGACCATTTTTTCCTGTGCCCGTGCTGCTTCCTCCCGCATCCTGTTCAAACGTTGGTGGCGGACCATCGGGCGACCGTCTTAGTAAGGTGGCGGTTCGTGCCAGACCATTTTCCATCTCGCCCCAACATCTTCTCTCGGTGAGTGCTTTATTTTTTCCAAGGTACATAGTGCGGCCCCCGTCGCGCTATTCATATTGGTGGCGATCACGGTCAGTTCCTCTATTTTGACCCCCCTTTGTTTCTGCTCAGTCCTCATTCTCATCATCTCTTATTAAGTTTGGGGGGGTGGGGTAGATAGAAATATCTACAGCTGCAAGGGGGAGCGTGACGGTGCGTTGGCCGGCACTCATGGCAGTTCTGGTTCGTGGAGGAGAGAGAGGGTGCGCAGGGCACCTGTGGGCACACGGGGACAAGGTGGCGATGGTTTGCAGCGAGGGGGGGAAAGCAAGGGATGGGGGAAAAATAAATGGCTTCTAAAGGTAAGAAATATGTCGTAAGGGTGACAAATAGGTCGTAAGGGTGACAAATGCTTCTAAGGGTAACAAATAGGTCATAAAGGTGACAAATAGCTTCTAAGGGTAACAAATGTGTGTCTAAACGTGAAAAATAGCTTGTAGTGGTGACAAATGAAAGAGAGAGAGATAGACAGAGAGAGAGAGAGGGGGGGGCATTAACAAACAGAAAAAATGGTGGCTCCTGGCACACGTCTCTCTGTCCTGCAGTCCTGCACTCCTACTACTGCTAAAGTATTCATATTTGTTTACTAAAGTCGGTGGAAGATGAAGGGTCTCTCCCAACTTATGCCAACTACTCATGAGTTGAGGTTTTTAAAGACGAAGGGTCTCACTACGGCTGGTTTTAATTTTAGAAGTCAAATGGTTAAAATGGGGTAGTTATTATAGTTTCGGGAAGCGTAACAATCTTCCATCTTATCATATTTTTTATTTTTTATATTTTATTTTTTCATATTATATAATATATTATTTACATATATATATATTATGTGATATATAATATTACGAAGGGATATTTTATGAAACGAATATTATAATATCCGTATCCACTCCGATTCAAATTCGAATATTATCCGTATCTAAAAAAATAAATACGATTTAGAATATTATCTGCTAATTAATACGGAATCGAATTTGAATATTATCCAGCTAAACTATTGATATATTTATATTTATTTTTGTTATTTATTACATATACGTATTACGGTTAAACATAAGCTATTCCATGTGTTCCCAACGGAATCTTATTCAGTCGGAAATAAGTCAGAATTTACACACATATTTCTGTTCATTTCTGTTAATTAATACATATATATATGAAAATATTAATGACAAAATTTTGTTGTTGAAAATTAGTGGGTAATTACCAACGTAATTCCGACGAAATTTAAATTATCTGAAAGCTATCTCTTTTTAGAGATAAATTTTCGCCCGAAATAATAGGTCAGAAATCAGTCCGTATTTACCAACGAATTTGTGACAAAATATTTTCCATTGGAAAGTTATAATAGTTCCGACGTCTTTTCGACGGATATATTTCCATCATAAAATTGTGTCGGTATTTCCCATTTTTCTTATAGTGTTAATTCTACGAGGATATCCAATTTTGCGTTGAGGGTTTGGAGAGCGTCAGAACTCCCGTTGGGGGGTTGCACCCCCGTGGCTGGTGGAGGCAGCTCGTCGGCTTGGTTGTTCTCATCAGAGGGGAGGTTTTCTGCGGGATGGGAAGGCATAGGTTCTCCTTCCTATGCCACCACGGTCCTTCCCTTGCGGCCGGCAGTCCTCTTACCGGAATTTCTTCGCACCATGATGGCTCTTCGCTCGTTTCCCACAGACGGCGCCCGATGAAGGGGCGTAATCTCGCGCCGATCCTAAGTCGTAAGATGCTGGAAGAATCCTTGATCACAGCCACCACACATATATGAACTGTAAGGTAGGAAATAGATCAGGGGTGCCCAGGGATGAAGCCCTGGGGAAAACCCTCCGATGCCTAAGTTAGCGAATATGATGGAGCACGGGTGCGAAGGGAGGTGGTAGAAGAAGAAGAGGGCGCGAGATTATTCTCCATCAAGAGATGTGGTGGTTCTCACTCAGGATCGTTGCTTACCTCCTCGAAGAGTCTCCCTTGGGTTTATATAGCGATCCGTTTAATGTAGGAGCCCGGGGAGTCGAGGGGATTCAGGGGGGGTTATGTCCTCATCGTGGGCTCTTTATGGCACAAGGACTCTTGCTCTCCCTTATCCCTTGGGGTTCCTTGCTTCTAAAGGATGCGTAATGGATGCTTGGATAAGCTTACGACAGTCGGTCCGAGCTTGGGACTCTTGCTCATAGTTTTCTCTCGAGCGATGGGTGCGTAGCTCGGATACGCAGGGTCCCCGCAGGGGCCTTCTCGACTGATCTGTCGCTCGGACTTCCCAACCTGGTGGTCGCCTAGGAAGTGCTGGTCCTAGTGAGTTTTGGGCTTAAAGTAAGTTGGCCCAAAATGGGGCTGTCACTTTGGGGAGCTGAGCCTGGTTTGGTGAAATTGGACCTAGTTGGGCCGTGCTCTTGGGCAGTGGATTTTCCCCCTCTCCAGCTACCTTAGATCGAGTCAAAGAGGAAGAAGAAAAAATGGGATGAACGCCCAAGAGCTCACTTTCTCCTTCAAATCACGCCCCCAAATCACCACCAATCTCTTGCTCAACGTAGCAAAGGCCTAGTGGGTGATTAGAGGGGGCCCATTTATAGGAAAAATTCAGCCAAAAAAGTCAATATTCCTTTCCCCAAAAATCAAAATTCTCCACCTCCGAATTGAATATTCTTGGAAGAAAATTCCAACTTTTCCACTAACCTAGCCTTAATTGGGTGGAAAAATGTGGGAAAAATGTCAAATCCATGGCGGCTATGATGTGAGGGTTTGAATTTTGTGACAAACTTCTAGAAATTGGACCGATTTAATCATATAGAATGGTGTTTAACATGTGCTACGAATTTTAACCCTATTTAGCCCATTAACCCATAATCCAGCCCATTATGGGTTATCCAAAGGTCCAATTGTTAATCATAATCAATTCTAGGGAATTTAATTAGGTCTCCTATATTTTTTTGAAATTTATAACATTTAATTTCAATTTATTTCAAGAAAAGTTCAATTATCTAGTTTATTTTATATAGTAACAATATAATTTCATCATTTCATAAATATTATAATTATTTAACTCAATGTAAATATTTATTTATTTATCTATTTATTGGGTTACTACATCCTCCTCCCACTTAAAAAGAATTTGGTCCTCCAAATTCACATTATGCAATTGTAATTTAAAATTTCAAGGAAAGGGGTCAAATCCTAACCTGAGATCAAATATAGATATTTCTTCTTGATTGACTCCTCTAATTCCCAAGTAGCTGATAAGTGTGTATTTTTCCCTCATAATTCATGTTATTTACATTTTTTATGGGCTTTAATAATAATAAATATGCACTTATCACACTTACTTTTAATTTAGAGTAAAATAATTAATTTTCTGTAATTAAATAATTTTAATAAAGATATTTCCTTATTTAACAAGTACTCAAAATAATAAAAATAAGAAAAAATAAGAAAATATAATGTATGTTGAAATGGGCCAAAAGCCCAAGGATTTGTTCAATAAGAATAAACATAACAAAAGAAAACAAAAAGAAAAAAATAATAAATTTATTTGCTATTTTTTTAGGCCTTAATAAGCTATATACATAATATATACATATATATATATATATATATATATATTATGAAAATAAAAAATATAATAAATAGAATTTTGGAATTGTTCAAAAAAAAATAGAAAAAAAATAAATTGATTTGACATTTTTTAGAATTTTCTAAGCTAGATATGATATATATATATATGTGTGTGTGTGTGTGTGTGTGTGTGTGTGTTATAACTAAACTAACGTTAATATAACTGTGTGTGTGTGTGTGTGTGTTTGTGTTTTGTTGCAGGATCGCGGGTTCGATCTCGCCATCTCGCGGGCGGGCACAGTCAACCGCCGGGGCGGTCAGCGGTGAAGGCGTGGAGGAAGTGGCACGCGGCCACGCGGCGGGCGAAGGGGCAGGCGGCCGCGGCGCAAACGCGGCGCAGCCGCGTTCACACGGAGGCGGGCGCACGAGCAAGCGCGTGCGCCAACGCGAAATAGCGGCACGCGGCGGTCCACGGTCCGGCCAGAAATAGAGAAAGAGAGAAAGAGAGAGAAAAGGGCCATAAAAAAATGCCAGAAAAATTCAAAAAAAAATCAGAAAAAAATGCTCAATTGTGCAACACATGTTGGCACACAATATTGGGTCAAAAGTAGCAGCAATTGGTTGTTCACATTGGCAAGAATGTTCACACTATCTAAAGGGTTATGTGTTACCCTATATAAAGGGATTCAATTGTAATGAAAGTAAGGAGGTTAGGAGAGGTTAGCTAGGAGTAGCAAATTATGGATTGATCAAATTTGTAAGTGTTCTTGAAGTTCTTGCTTTGTGGCTTTGGTAGGGATAGATTTTGAGAGCTTTATGTTTAAGTTTTGAAGTTTGTGTTAAGTTTGTATTGAATACTTTCATTGTACTCTTAGCCATTTCTGACTTTTCATAATCAATTTACAAGCTTGTGTGATCCTTATTTCAATTTATTGTCTTCATGAAAGTTATTCATCTTTGAGTATTCTTCAACTTCTCTTTCTATCACATCTTCCAATTCCTTCTAGGTTGAAAGTTATTTCTAATTTTCTTAAGTGATGTTTTATGTGATTACTGTTCATCCGAGTTGATACATTCTGCCATTTCTTCATTTTAAAGTCTTTCCAATCATAATTTTACTCTGCGTTCTTCATGAAAGTTGTTTCTAACTTGTAGATATAAGTTTTCTTCCTCTACCACTTCTCCAAATTCTTCTTATTTTGTGAGTTAGAATTAATTTGGTACAGTTCAGATTTTTGCTATTTTACTGTTCATCAGCACCAATATGTCTTGGTTTTTCATGTTTTTCACTGTCTTCCTTTCATTTTCTGTTTCTGTGTTCTTCATCGAAGTTCTTCATCTTTTCATTCTCTACAACTTTAAAAAAAAATCAGAAAAAAATGCTCAAGTGTGCAACACATGTTGGCACACAATATTGGGTCAAAAGTAGCAGCAATTGGTTGTTCACATTGGCAAGAATGTTCACACTATCTAAACGGTTATGTGTTACCCTATATAAAGGGATTCAATTGTAATGAAAGGGGGGTTGTTAGGAGAGGTTAGCTAGGACTAGCAAGTTATGGATTGATCAAATTTGTGAGTGTTCTTGAAGTTCTTACTTTGTGGCTTTGGTAGGGATCGATTTTGAGAGCTTTATGTTTAAGTTTTGAAGTTTATGTTAAGTTTGTATTGAATACTTTCATTGTACTCTTAGTCATTTCGGGCTTCATAATCAATTTATAAGCCTGTGTGATCTTTATTTCAATTTATTGTCTTCTACAAAGTTGTCCATCTGTAAGTGTTCTTCAACTTCTCGTTTCATCATTTCCTTTAATTTCTTCTAGTTTAAAAGTTATTCTTTGTGTTTTTAAGTGTTATCCTGTTCATGTACTGTTCATCCGAAGTGATAGTCTCCACCAATTTACCCTTTTGAAGCCTTTACAATCATAAGTTTACTCTGAGTTCTTCATTAAAGTTGTTACTCTCTTATAGATCTAACTTTTGTTCTTCTTCCACTTCTTCAAATTCGTCTTATTTTGAACTCTAGAATTAATTCTTTACTGTTCTATTTTTCTGTCAGTTACTGTTCACCAGCAGCAATAGATCTTGATTTTTCAAGTTTTTCATTATCTTCCTTTCGTTTTCTGTTTCTATGTTCTTCATAAAACTTCTTCATCTGTTAATTCTCTACAACTTTCATGTATTCCATTTTTCTAATTCCATTTAGATTTTAAGTTATTCTATTTCTTCCAACCCCTATTTTCAATAGAATTCTGTTATGTTCTCAACTTAATATTTCAAACTTGTTCTATCCAACCCCTTTCTTCATAAGTGTTTCACTCACACCCAAAGCGGTAGTCATCTTTTGATCATCTCACGACGTCGACTTCCAAGGCGGAGCGATCTTCATCAAAGGCTCGGCGAGGAAACGACGGCATTCTTCAATTCATTGGCTAAATATTTCTTTAACTTATCTCTTGTTCTTTCAAATTGCAATTTCATTTCCATTAGTTGTAATCGCACTCAAATCAAACAAAAGCAATTGGTTTTCCAAAACATAAGGGTATTTTCCAACTTACATTCAAATTTCCTCCCCGTGGGATCGACCCGTTCTTACCACTTTACTCGTATTTTCAAAATCATCTAAGTGAGTGAGTGCGGTTGTATAAATTTTAAAATTTGTTTGGCACGGCATTTTTAAACGACGACTGTCGAGCGCATCAATTTTTTGGCGCCGTTACCGGGGATAGAATTTTTACATGTTGGGATATTCTTGTGTTTGATGTGTATATCTGTATATTGATTTTGCTATTTTTATTTTACAGGAAAAAGAAAACAAATCAAAAAAATCAAGGAAAGAGGAAACTCATACCTGAAGCTAAAGGGCAGAAACGTAGGAACAGGTTCTGTTTTTTCACTTTCTGAAAAATCTTTAACAAAAATCTACAAAATTCTTTAAAACTCTATAAAAATCAAAAAAACATCAAAACAAAAGAAATTCTTGTGCTGGCTAGATAGGTTTATTAAATAAGAAAAATACTTGCACTAAAATACAAAAAAATTTCATTCCAAGAATAGAAACCAAACACAACATGTTCTAGGTCATGCATCATTTAGCATAGAATTTTTCTTTGTTTAATTCATGTCATTGCATTTGGAAGATTGTGAGGGACAATGTACATTCTACTTATCCGATTATGGCATGCATATTACATAAGAACCCCTTGTTTGAAATTGTGATGAGCATTTCATTTCAAAATATTCTAAGGGCACTACCTTTAAAAAACATAAGGTGGGGATTTCATCACCCTTCCTTAGCCCACAAACCACATTTCCCTTGCATCTTTGCATGACCTACGCCTTAAATAAAAGTCAGTAAACATTGGCCCTAGGATCACACTGTGATTTTAGTACGATTTGAGTTTACCCTCTTGTGAAAACCGGTGTCTAAGGTAAGACGGTCGGACGGCAAACGCCTTAAGCGGGCTAGTGGTTTGACATAATTAGGTCCCTACAAAAGTAGGGGGAGCCTCCCACTACCCCACCCCTTACCTGGCCGGTGGAAATATTGAGGGTGAACTTCAGTTGCACTTTAGTTACTTTGTGAAACCCTATTTGTAGGTTTGAGTCACATCTAGGTCATTAGATAATTTGTGTTAATTTGTTTGTGTTTGCATAAAAAAAATTCAAAAAAATAAAATAACAAACTCGCGCCTATGCTGAAGCACTTTATTCCTTCTACTTACAATCTCTCAACCTGTATTTAACTCCCTGACATTCTTGTTGATCAATATGAAATTCGCCCTAGTCTCATCCAGATGCTCCCATCTTTTTATGGGAATCTCAATGAAAATCCTTATAGGCATCTAGATGATTTTCTAGAAGTTTGCTCCCTGATCAAAATTCAGAATTTTAATGATGATGCCTTAAGTTGATCTTATTTCCATTCTCATTGAAAGATAAAGCAAAATGTTGGTTAAGGAGTTTTGGAAAGATTATCAGGACTTGGGAAGATATGACGTTAGAATTTTTGAAAAAAATTTACCCCATAGTCCGAAGCAACATAATGAGAAGGGCGATTATAGGATTTACTCAACGTCCGGGAGAGCAAATTCATGAATCTTGGGAGAGAATGAAGGATCTACTAAGTCAATGTCCACACCATGGGTTGCCCAAATGGCAAATTATATTTACATTTTATGAGGGATTATCCGATTTTGATAGGCAAATGGTGGATATATATTGTGGAGGGGCATTTATGAGCAAAGGTGAAGATGAGGCATATGATCTGTTTGAAATTTTGAGTGAAAATTCGATAAAGCGTGCCTCCATCTCATCTTATCAATAATCCGTAGGACATGTCAGACTGGCTGAAAATCCAATCCACACTTTCACTGAAGTCTGTGAATTCTGTGCCAGTCTCACTCACCATGTGAGTGAATGTCCTACTATAGCCCGACTCTCTCCAGTCATCCAAGCACAGGTCCAAAATTCCCTAGGATTCTCTCAGCTCAAGCATGTTACAGATGATTATAATCTTGGCTGGAGTAATCACACAAATTTACCTTGGATGGATCCAACAACCCAAACCCATTTGTCTACACTTTCACCCCAAGAAGGCCACGGGCAGCCCCTGTGTCCTCAACTTCAGCTCAACTCATCTCACCCAGATTTCGGATTCAACATTGATACTAAGGGTGATTCACCGGGCCATTGTTTTGAACCTCAACTCGCATACTCTCAGTCTATTTATCAACCCTCTCCTTCAACATTACACCAACCCCCTCAATATGTGAATGATGATGATGATGATCATGATCTTCTACCTGTCATTTTGGCTCAAGATATCACTATTGAAAGTGAGGGGGAGGGCGCATGTAATACCATTATGAAGGAAGGAAAGGAAGAAGGGGGTGGCTTCAAGGATAATGATGATCATATCACCCCATTATCTGAATGTTTTGAGATTGAGAATACTACGGTAAAGGATAATGGCCCAAACAACTCAATTGAGGAAATGAATAAAGAGGAGGATTACTTTGTAAGTAATAATATTGTTGATTTACTGAAACAACATTCTGAATATCCTCCTTCCTTGGAAGAACATGATGATGGGGCCTTATTAGAAAAGTTTACGTTTCATCTACCGACCCCATTTCAGGAAATTTTGAGTGATAATTCTCAGTTGAGTGAGAAGTGTGATGAGTGGCCCTTCTTAGAGAACTTCACATTTGATATGACCTATGATGAAAGGGCCGGGCTAGAATCATTTACATTTCCTCTATCCACCCCATTGTTGGACAATTTGGTTAATAATCCTCCGATGAGTAATGGGTATAACGAAGGGGTTTCATTAGAAAATTTCAAATTTGATCTAACCCCTGAGGCCTATCCAATGAAGTCTAAATTTGTAGATGAGTTAGTGCTTCCTTCTACTTTGATTTCCCTACCAGTTGAGCCTCTCCAATTTGAGATTCTAGGACCTTAGGGGGATGTGCCAACCACATTCATCTTCGATTTAACTTCCTCTCAGAAAGACAAGTTGATCAATGCCCTTAAAATTCATGAGGTTGTTACTGACAGGAAGGTGGCTAAAGATGATGATATTATTCCTAAGATACTAGGAGATGAACAAGTTTCCATGGAGGAAGTCATTCCTAAAGGACTCGTCAGGAGGGACGATACAGGTGAAGGGGACCAAGGGATTGATATGGTGCAAGGGTTCCACCTTGATCTCGACAAATTGGCCATTGATCATTTCTGGATCCCTACAGTTGAAAACTGGCTCACACACAGGGTTAACGCTAAAATCCATAATGTGCGAGTCTTGCCTCTTTCTAGCCCCGGTCCGTACATGTTTAATCTTGTCTTCCAATGGCATAAGGACTGGAATTTGAAGGAGGACAAGATCACGTGGTCGCTCATTCTGAATGCCACACGTTGGTTAGTGCTCTACCTTGTGTCTGGCTGATGACATAAAACTTAGCGCTTCTTGGGAGGCAACCCAAAGATTAAGTGATTTTTGTGTGGTGATACATTCTTGGAGGCTAGTTGTATGCAAGGATTCAAGAGACCCGACATAAGAGAGAACCAAGCATAAAAAAATTCTTATTCCACTCTCAAACAACAGAAACAAACAACCAGGGATTACAAAGTTTAAACAAACAACAAAGAGATTACATCAGGTTCCACCCTCTTTCTCCACATTACTCGTCTTGCCACTCTCTAGGCAAGAAACTCTAGAGGGTGTTCCCACGCCGATCAGCAAGGGAAGCAAAGAAGCTACTGACACGAAAGCCATGCTCTCGTGCTCTTCGATAGTGCTCCTCGCCATCCTTCAGCCATTGATCGGCAAGGCCGAGACTGGTCCTCAATTCGAATAGTTGGGCCTCTAGGGCCCTCTTCTCCTCTTTCTCAGCCACTCTCTTGACTTTCTCTCTGTCTCTGTCCCTTTCTCTTTCAGCCCGTTCTCTCTCTCTATCTTCTCTTTCCAGCTGAAGGGTGATCCTCAGCTCCACAACGTCCCTAGAAGAGTCCTCATCAGGATGACGCTGCAGTTCCTTATCCAGCTCAGCTATTCTAGCTTCCTTCGGGGTGATAAGCACGAGTGCCTCCTGTGTTTCTTTCTCCTGCCATACATATCATCTCAGGCATATAGCAATGCTTGCACAAGGGATATTAAATGGTGAAACCCTCACATGTGCAGAAAGCATCCCTTCTGCTTCCGCAGCACGTTGTGTGGCATGAGCAAGCTACTCGTGGAGTAGATCCAGCTCTGCAATAGGAATCCATAGACTGGAAGAAACGCCATCTTCCCCCATCGCCGATGAAACTGCATCGAGCTGGGCACGCTGCAACACATATGAGGTGACATTAAGTGGGTAGCACCGTGAATCTCAAATCATACTTGGAGTGTATACCTAAAACACTTACTGATGAACCCAGAGCCGCTCGGGTGTCACTCAACTCTTGCTCAGTGTCCGCCAGACGAGCTCGTAAGTTCATTATTATGGTATCACGGGTATCCTACAATTATGGCTTATGAGTTCACACAAACAAAAATCAAAAACAAAAATGAAACAACAATGAAAAAGATAAAAACATGGTTTCTTTTTACTTAACCTCTACAAGCCCTCCAGGCTGGAGCCTCTCAGCATACATTGCCCTATAGAGGCGTAGGTAATCCTCGTTGTCTTGTGCTTGAGATTCCACGAGCGTGCCACCCCTTTGCCACTCTTCATATTGTTCGGGGAAGCGCACCCTCCAATCGACACAGGTTACCGGTCCTCGCGTCTGCTTTCCGACGCTGGGAGATATGGTCATATCTACCCATTCCTGGGCCAGCCCTAGGGTCCTCATAACTAATCTCAATCTGAGGGGCTCGATTTCATTCAAGCAATGGAGCCAGAGGTCTCGTCCGAATCGGGCGCGGCTTCCAATAACCCACGGTTGGTCAACATCGACCATTTTCAAGAAAGGCCTCCAATTCACCTTTGATGGGTTGTACGCATCTTCTTGGTTAGCTAAAAAATGCTAAAACAAAACAAACAAAAAAGAAGGGAGAAAAAGTATCATACCATCGCTGCAGGGAACTCTTGCAACTCCCGCCTTAACACCATCAGTTGGTAGGATAGAAGTGTTGTGCTCATGATGGGTTGCCACCGTCTAGCAAGCGGGACCGTCACTGGCCGGTAGTGACGAGCTCTCCCCATTGGAAGGTAATAGTAGCTCCATAGCTACACCATCATGTGTCATTGATATCAACAAATTCAAGAAGAAAAAAGGGGCATAAAACAACTACAACATTCTTTACCTGGATGAAGGGCGTAAACCCACTTATTGTCATCTCTCGGTCTGTCCTTTGCGACAGAGCTGTAAACAGATGTGCCAACACGGCAGCTCCCCAGGCATATTGTCCTACTCTTTCCAAGTCTACAAGCAGCTTTAAGATGCGACAGTGGATACTGTCTCCCTTGGAGCCCAATAGCAACTTACCCAAAAGAAAGAGGAGGAACCTCCTAAGATCCATGTTGGTCCTCTCCCAGTTGCTGGTATCCACGCAATATACAGCACGGGCACCTCTTTCTGCCCTTTCCATAAATTCTTCGAGGGATTTGTCATCACGCGTACGCGTGTCAGTAAGCCCTAATGCCTCCATGATCGATGCCTTAGCTACTGACCTGTTCTTCCTGCCATCTAACTCCATCCCCAACAGTGTCTAGACACCTTCTCGGTAGTCTGCACAGGTAACGCCAGTCACTGCTTCCCCATCTACTTTGAGGCCCGTAATCCGGACCATGTCTTCCAGGCTAGGCACCATGTGCCCCCACGGCATCAGGAATGCCTAACTCGCCGGGTCCCACCTTTCACGAAGAGCTTGGATCAGGGCAAGGTCGAGCTTGATCGGCTAGATTCTGAGAAAGGCCCCGAACCCCATCACGTCTAACCTCGCCTTCTGGAAGGCCGGGAGACCTCGATAGGCCGCCACTACCACCTCCCACGAGATGTGCGATCTCATCACGTTCTGCACATACACACGAAGTGAGAAATGAGAGCTTTGCAAAGGAAGAACAGAGACGAACGCATGAAGAAAGGAATGCAAGGAGCCACTTATAAGATGTGATAGGGTCCTCTCCCTCAGTTGTCCTTCGACTTCTGGGAGTCTCCTGGAACTACTACTCGATCTGCTCCTCTTCGAGGAGCGAGAGGACTCACCTTCTGCTCTGAAGCTAGATTCACCCTCCATTCTAAATTGAGCAACCCTCACTACTTCCCTTTATAACCTTTCACTCCTCAAAAACTACTCTCAAGCCTTTGATGTGCCTAAGTTGAGCGGAAAGGGAGGTATTTATAGGATTGGAGTGAAGGTGATCTGCATCCATCCCCGTCACCTTTAGCAACAGCCTTGGCGACAAGTCCTCATCCCTTTACTCTCGTGCCCACTCTACCATGTGGAGTGATCGAGTCGGAGGCCTGCTTTATTGACTTTTTCGGCCCAAAGATTCCATGTGTTCATTGTCCCGTTGTGACTGCCTTTCGCATACACATGAAATAGGGGGACATTTCTGCGGGAAATCCGGATCCGTGACCCACGTTGAAATCAGTAGTCGATTCCCTTTGCAACTCATGGACACGGTAAGTTCCCCTCCTTCTGTGCTAAGTAATGGCTTCTGGGAGGGAATCCAAGATTTTATGATTTGACATTTTGCTTGAGTGAGTGTGTGTTTCAGTTGATCGGCCATGCGAAGAAGGAGCCTTCATCACTTCGCCCCACCCATCAGGTTGTATCCTTCCATCTCAACCATATTGTCAATTTACTTGTTCTCTAATCTGTCTATTGCTTATGCCATTGAGGACAATGTCATTTAAGTTAGGGGGAGAGCAAAATTTTTTCTATCTTGAATTATCACAGTTTTCCCATTTGGAGTTTCTTGATTCATGTCTCATGAAAAGTAATTCCGGAATAGAAAAGACTAGGAAAAGGATGATGGATAATTTCGTTAACCTAGCCATGGAAAACTGATTTAAGAATCTCTTTAAAGTTCATGTGCACTTTAGAAAACTGAAAATCACTTTGCACGCTAAGAGAACAAGAAGGACAAGCCTTCTACTATTTTTAACAATTGTCTGATATTCAGCACTTCTTGAAGAAGGGATCTTTTATAAGCTTTCTGCCAAGTTATCACAATTAGTGCAAAAGCACAATTGAAATTTTTTGAGAAAAACACCATGAAAAATGCTCCGATTCTGAGTAACCGGGCCTACTTCACCTAAGACGTGTTGAGGTTCGCGTCAAAAGGAAAAGAGAACTTTGATCTGTGTAACCGGGCCTACTTCACCTAAGACGTGTTGAGGTTCGCGTAAAAATAGTGACGGGTAGTGCGGCATCATGTGTGTATAAAAATTTGAGAAGAAAAGAATACAAAAGATCCCAAAAGGGACATAGCAATAAGGCAGATAAAAAGCTATTATGCTTAATGCTCTGGTTAAGAAGTGCACAGTTGAAAGACACTTACTTACAATAGCAAATGGGGGACGCAATTATCTTCGCTGTAAACTTAGCATTTCACATGCACAAGTGCTACTGAATTTTGATTAGAATTCTTAATCATGTATCTTAATTTCCTACATAATGTTAGTATGTGATAATGATTCTAGATTCCTAATATTTTGTCGATTCTATGAACGATGATCTGGAAATGAGGCATGGATAATTTAAACTCTTGTTAGTCTTTATCTTTTGAGACTATTTGCATTGCTAAGGGACTAGCAATGAGTAAGTTGGGGGGTGTGATAAGTGTGTATTTTTCCCTCATAATTCATGTTATTTACATTTTTATGGGCTTTAATAATAATAAATATGCACTTATCACACTTAGATTTAATTTAGAGTAAAATAATTAATTTTCTGTAATTAAATGATTTTAATAAAGATATTTCCTTATTTAACAAGTACTCAAAATAATAAAAATAAGAAAAAAATAAGAAAATATAATGTATGTTGAAATGGGCCAAAAGCCCAAGGATTTGTTCAATAAAAATAAACATAATAAAAGAAAACAAAATGAAAAAAATAATAAATTTATTTGCTATTTTTTTAGGCCTTAATAAGCTATATACATAATATATACATATATATATATCTATATATATATATTATGAAAATAAAAAAATATAATAAATAGAATTTTGGAATTGTTCAAAAAAAAATAGAAAACAAATAAATTGATTTGACATTTTTTAGAATTTTCTAAGCTAGATATGATATATATATATATATCAATATATATATATATATATATATATATTATAACTAAACTAACGTTAATATAACTTTGTGTGTGTGTGTTTGTGTTTTGTTGCAGGATCGCAGGTTTGATCTAGCCATCTCGCGGGCGGGCACAGTCAACCGCCGGGGCGGTCAGCGGCGAAGGCGTGGAGGAAGTGGCACGCGGCCGGGCGCAAAGCGCCACGTGGCCACGCGGCGGGCGAAGGGGCAGGTGGCCACGGCACAAACGTGGCGCAGCCGCGTTCACACGGAGGCGGGCGCACGCGCAAGCGTGTGCGCCGACGCGAAAAAGCGGCACGCAGCGGTCCACGGTCCGGCCAGAAATAGAGAAAGAGAGAAAGAGAGAGAAAAGGGCCATAAAAAAATGCCAGAAAAATTCAAAACAAAATCAGAAAAAAATGCTCAAGTGTGCAACACATGTTGGCACACAATATTGGGTCAAAAGTAGCAGCAATTGACTGTTCACATTGGCAAGAATGTTCACACTATCTAAAGGGTTATGTATTACCCTATATAAAGGGATTCAATTGTAATGAAAGCGGGGTTGTTAGGAGAGGTTAGCAAGGAGTAGCAAGTTATGGATTGATCAAATTTGTAAGTGTTCTTGAAGTTCTAGCTTTGTGGTTTTGGTAGGGATAGATTTTGAGAGCTTTATGTTTAAGTTTTGAAGTTTGTGTTAAGTTTGTATTGAATACTTTCATTGTACTCTTAGCCATTTCGGCTCTTCATAATCAATTTACAAGCTTGTGTGATCTTTATTTCAATTTATTATCTTCTATAAAGTTATCCATCTGTAAGTGTTCTTCAACTTCTCTTTTCATCATTTCCTTTAATTCCTTCTAGTTTAAAAGTTATTCTTTGTGTTTTTAAGTGTTGTCCTGTTCATGTACTGTTCATCCGAAGTGATAGTCTCCACCAATTTGCCATTTTGAAGCCTTTACAATCATAAGTTTACTCTGAGTTCTTCATTAAAGTTGTTACTCTCTTATAGATCTAACTTTTGTTCTTCTTCCACTTCTTCAAATTCTTCTTATTTTGAGCTCTAGAATTAATTCTTTACTGTTCTATTTTTCTGTCAGTTACTATTCACCAGCAGTAATAGATCTTGAGTTTTCACGTTTTTCATTGTCTTCCTTTCGTTTTCTGTTTCTGTGTTCTTCATAAAACTTCTTCAGCTTTTAATTCTCTACAACTTTCATGTATTCCATTTTTCTAATTCCATTTAGATTTTAAGTTATTCTATTTTTTCCAACCCCTATTTTCAATAGAATTCTGTTATGTTCTCAACTTAATATTTCAAACTTGTTCTATCTAACCACTTTCTTCATAAGTGTTTCACTCACACCCAAAGCGGTAGTCATCTTCCGATCATCTCACGACGTCGACTTCCAAGGCGGAGCGATCTTCATCAAAGGCTCGGCAAGGAAACGACGACATTCTTCAATTCATTGGCTAAATATTTCTTTAACTTATCTCTTGTTCTTTCAAATTGTAATTTCATTTTCGTTAGTTGTAATCGCACTCAAATCAAACAAAAGTAATTGATTTTCTAAAACATAAGGGTATTTTCCAACTTACATTCAAATTTTCTCCCCGTGGGATCGACCCGTTCTTACCACTTTACTCGTATTTTCAAAATCATCTAAGTGAGTGAGTGCGGTTGTATAAATTTTGAAATTTGTGTGGCACGGCATTTTTAAACGACGACTGTTGAGCGCATCAGTAGCTTCCTCGAATCCTCGCTTACTCCATTGAAATTTTACCATCGGTATAGCCCCATTTCTCAACTGGTGTAACTTCCGATCTAATATCTTGATCGGTCTTTCTTCATAAGACAAACTCTTCTGTTGCTTCAAGTCATTAAATTGAATCACATGTGAAGGATCATACACATATTTCCTCAGCATGGATACATGAAATATATCGTGGACACTAGCTAATTGTGGAGGCAAAGCCAGGTTGTATGCCACTTCCCCGATTCTTTCCAGAATCTTAAAAGGGCCAATAAACCTTGGACTCAAATTTTCTTTGACACCAAACCTTTTAATTTCTCGTGTGGGTGAGATCTTCAAGAAGACATGCTTCCCCACTTGGAATTCAAGGTCTCTTCTTCGATTGTCGGCATAACTCTTTTACCGCAATTGAGCAATTTTCAGCCTTTCTCGGATCAACTGGATATTGTGAGTTGTATCTTGAACAATATCTGGACCAATCAATCCTTTTTCTCCAACCTCATCCCAGCATAGAGGTGATCTACAACTCCTGCCATACAGTGCTTCAAAGGGTGCCATTTGACTGCTAGACTGATAACCGTTGTTATATGAAAATTCAGTCAAGGGCAAGTGTTCATGCCAACTTCCATCAAAATCCATCATACTGGCTCTCAACATATCTTCGATTATCTGATTCATCCTCTCAGTTTTTCCATCTGTCTGAGGGTGAAAAGCTGTGCTAAAATTCAGCCCAGTACCCAAAGATGATTGTAAACCCTTCCAGAAATGAGAGGTGAATCTCAGATCTCTATCCGAAATAATAGAAGTTGGAATACCATGCAGTCTTACTACCTCCTTGATATATAGTGCATGTAGAACATCCAGGTCCATTTGCTTTTGATGGGCAAGAAGTGAGCGGACTTAGTTAGTCGGTCCATAATTGCCCATATAGCATCAAATCCATTACCGGTCTTTGGCAATCCAACAATGAAATCCATACTAATACTATCCCATTTCCACTCTGGTATCTCGAGAGGTTTTAGCTTCCCAGCCAGTTTGAGATGTTCAGCTTTAACTTGTTGGCAGACCAAACATTGGCTCACGAACTCGGCTACCTCACTTTTCATGTTAGGCCACCAAAAGATTTTTTTGAGATCTTGGTACATTTTATGGCACCAGGATGAATGGTGTATCTCGATCGATGTGCCTCCTCCATGATTTTATCCTTGATGGCAGAACAATCAGGCACACAGGTTCTTCCTCGGAAAAGTAGCCTTTCAGCATCCGCCAAAAGGAAATCAGGTCATTGATCTAATTTCTCTTTAATTTCAACAACCAACGGATCATCATCTTACAGCTCCTTGATTTCTGAGAGTAACTTGGGCTGGAGTCTAATATTTGCATTCAAGACTCCATCTCCCTTCTCTTCCACATTGAGGTCTAAGCTTGCCATTTGCTCTAACAAGTTCCATTCTTTAATCATTTGGCTTGATAATAATGCCATCGAGTTCTGGCTACGAGCATCTGCTATGGCATTACATTTTCCTAGATGATACTATATAGAGAAATCAAAATCCTTCAAGTATTCCAGCCACCTTCTTTGCCTCATATTGAGTTTTTTTTTAGGGAATAGGTACTTGAGGCTCTTGTGGTCGGAATACACAATAAATGCCTCACCATGGAGATAGTGTCACCAACTCTTCAAGGCCAAGACTACAGCCGCCAGCTCTAAGTCATGAACGAGATAATTCTCCTCGTGCTTTTTTAATTGCCTTGTGGAATAAGTGATTACCTTGCCATGTTGTATCAAGACACAACCCAAGCCAGTTCTGGATTCATCAGTATAGACTTCAAATCCTCCTCCTTCAGTAGGCAATGTGAGTATAGGGGCAGTAGTCAGACAATCTTTCAAAATCTGGAAGCTTTTCTCACATTCCTCAGACCATATGTAAGGAATCTCCTTTCTCGTCAATCTTGTCAAAGATACAACGATCTTGGAGAAATCTTTAATAAATCTTCTATAATATCCTACTAATCCCAAGAAGCTTCAAATTTTGGTCACGCTAGTAGGTCTCTCCCAGTTCTTTACAACTTCGACCTTTGAAGGAGCGAACGCAATACCCTTCTAGGAAATTATGTGACCTAGAAAAGAAACTTCTTCTAGCCAGAATTCACACTTGCTAAGCTTAGCATATAATTTATGATCTCTTAATAACTGTATGGCTATCTTGAGATGTTCCTCATGCTCCGTTTTGGACTTGGAGTAGATCAAAATGTCGTCAATAAAGACCACCGCAAATTGATCAAGGTATGGCCTGAGTACATTGTTCATCAATTGCATAAATGCGACATGCGTATTGGTTAGGCCAAAAGGTATAACAATGAACTCATAGTGTCCTTTCCTGCTCCTAAATGCCGTTTTATGAATATCCCCTTCTTTGATCTTTATTTGATGATAACCAGATCGGAGATCAATTTTTGAAAAATATCGAGCTCCAGAAATCTGGTCAAATAGTTCATCAATCCTTGGTAATGGATATTTATTCTTGATTGTAAGTTGGTTCAATTGCCAGTAGTCAACACACAATCTCATTGACCCGTCCTTCTTTTTGACAAATAGGACTGGGGCTCCCCAAGGTGAAGTACTTGATCAGATAAATCCTTTCTCCATTCATAACTCCATCAGTTGTTCTTTCAACTCCTTCATTTCGATAGTGGACATCCGATACGGAGCCTTAGATATCAGTGCAGCTCCCGGAATCAAATCAATAGGGAAGACCACTTCTCTTTCTAGTGGAATACCATGCAACTCATCTGGAAATATATCAGAATAATCTTGAACGATAGGAATATCCTCAAGATTGGGTTCCTTATGCTTGGTCATAGTAATGAAAACTAAGAAAGCCGCATAAACCTTTTTGAATAATTTGTCGGCTTTAAGGGCCAAAATAAGGGATAGGTGTCTAGAATGCCTGACACCAGAAAATAAGAGGTTGGGGTACCCACTAAAGGTTACCGTACCCAACTTGTAGTTAACACTGGCACCATGTGTAGATAACAAGTCAGCTCCCAAAATAATATCATATCCTTCCATTTCCATGCATACTAAGTCAGCAGGTAGGTTGCAACCGCTGACTAGAACTTCACTAGCAGGGTAGAAATATTTAATCTCCAATCCCGCTCCAATAGGAGTAGTAATAACAAGTTTGGATTCTAACAGAATAGGCCTCATAAGTAAAGTATCAACAAAACTCTTAGATATGAATAAATGCGTAGCTCCAGTGTCAAATAAAACTGAGGTGAGCTTTGAGCAAACAAGAATAGTACCTTCCATAACGCCTCCTTCTTCGGTAGGTTCCGCATTCATAAGGGCTTGATGTCTTCCTTACTTTTTGATAGCAACTGGAAGTTTTTCGGCAGAGCTTGGTCATTGAGAAGTGGACAATTCGGGATTCTATGATCCCGACTCCCACAGCGAAGACAGACACCAAGTCTTCTCCAACACTCTTCCACCTTGTGTCCGGGCTTTTCACAATGCTTGCATAATTCTCTTGATGGTGCAGCAACATGGACAATTTGTTTGTCATACTATCTTGGCTTCTTGTCCTTATGAAAGTCACGCCCATCCTTGTGGAAGTTACGCCCATCAAAATTGGGCCTCTTTAGCCCAAAGGAGGGCTTGAAGTTATCGGAGCCAGTAACTTGCTCCTTCTTGGCATCTCTTTCCCCAGATGCGACCAGACAACTACGTTGCATTTTCCAAGAGTTGGACTCTTCTCACCACATCGGCATATACTTGGATATCCATCGGGGCGATTTGAGTGATATACTGGGACTTTAAGCCATTTAAAAATCCTACCACCTTCATCTTTTCAGTACCCACAAGGTGTGGTGCGTACCGGGATAATCTTGCGAACTGGGCTTCATATTCTGCCGCCATCAAACTCCTTTGCTTCAAGGAAGCAAATTTGGCAGCCTTCCTTTCTTGCACCCTATCGGAGAAGTACTTGTTGAAGTGTTCCGCAAACTCTTCCCACAACACCTGATCGTGTGGTAGAGTTGCTTCGACAGACTCCCACCAAGTACGGGCATCCCTTTCTAGCTGAAAGGTAGCAAGTAGGACCTTCTCCTCATCAACACATTGCATGACTCGAAAAATCCTCTCAATTTTCTTCACCCAGTGTTCTGCCTCATCTTGGTCCGTGGACCCCGCGAACTTGGGAGAGTTCATACTTTTAAAATTTCTATGTAAGTCTCCCGCTCCATGGTTAGCTCCTCCTTGAGCCACCTATTGCAGAGCTTGGGTTAATCCTTGCATTATTCTTTGCATCTCGCGCCATTGTGCTCTTTCGGTGGAAATTGACCAGAATTACACCTACAACCACAACTATAAAACTTAAGCATTTTGTTTATTTTCTTGATTAATACTACTTAAAGCTTACCCATAGCTCTACCCAATCTCACCGGTAAGGTTCAAGATTCTATCTAAAATTCTAGATCAACATCTAGAACCTATATTAAGGGAAACCTAGGGTTTATGAAACCTAGGCTCTGATACCAAAAAGACTGTCACGGCCCGACGTGGAATATCGCGGCACGACGAGTAGTAACACTCGTGTCAATCAGAGCATGCATGTAAAAGGGTCCAACCACAAAAGAGATAATGACAAGGATACTTTTATTTCTTCAAAATAAAATTTTACATCATCATTAAGCCTTAAGAGGCATAATACAACTTCCAAGTACATTTAATTCTAGCAAGAGCAACAGATTTAGACCTAGGTATCTAAGATAAACTTGGTTACTCTTTTCACTCTTGCCCGTCCCCATTTGTTTGGGGTTCATCATCGGAACTACCTGAAATATTAACCGAAAACGCAGGGTGAGCGAAACACTCTATAGGATTTATATTTCTATACCAGGCAACTTTAAGTAATTAACATTTTAGATGAAGTTATTGTGCTATGCCGAGAAACGTAACTAAAATATGGAACATGAATAAGAGGGAGAGAGTAAAGGAATGCAAGTATTTGCACAAGTAGACAAAATATCAAGAATAAGATTCCAAGTAGAGAACGATCATGTAGCAAGTATTATCATGGAATTGGCCATTTCATGCAAGCATGCACAACTCAAGTTTTTCATATAATTCAAGTACTTTTAAGTATTCAAGCAAGTCAAGTATTTCACTAATTGTGGAATGTCATAAATGAATCTTGCATGCATGTTTCGGTGCAATGCCACACCAGGTCAATAATAGCTCCCATGGGCAAAAGTACTTTCGGGCGCTCCTCTTAGGACTAGATCGAGCCCCATTAATGCTAGGCATTATGGTTATGGATCATATATCCCAAGTATATATTTAGACATCCACATAGTATTTATGGCCAATTAATTTTAAAGGTGAAGCTCATGAAATAAAGTACAGATCTAGCAAAATTTATCATTCAAGGAACAAGTAGTATAAGAGCACAAGTAGTTGTAAGATAAGCTCAAGAATGATTTAAGGCATCATTTTTAATGACATTAAGTCGAAAAAGAAATGGATTGATGGCCACGGCACGATCGGCTCTCACGGAAATCCTTGTTAAACATGTTTCGATTAAGTGTTTCACAGTCGGGTGCCTAACTAAAAAACCAAAGAATCACGGCCAGGTAAGAGGTGGGACAATGGGAGGTTCTCCTCGTATTCACGAGGGCCTAATTAAGTAACCACTTATCCACTTTAAGTGTTTGCCCATGGACCTCTTTCCTTAGATATCGTTCTTCCTTAAAAATCTTGCTAGCTACACGACTTGACAGAAACACGGTAACACGGAAATCGCTAGACTTGTATCGATCAAGATTATGCAACTAAGCACATGCAGTTTTAACAGATAATATCTACTCCATTGATCATGCTGGAAAGATAATATAATTATGGGGTTCAAGGATATTATGAAGGTAACAAAAACTAGAAAGGAAATAAGCTCATAGAATAGAATTATTATCTTTCATATACTTAACTTAATCGTTTGAGGATTTAAATGATATGCATCATAACATGACTTAGAACTTAAGATGTAACAGATCTAACATGTTGGATGATATATTGGTTCAGTTAGAACCTGAAAATATCACGATTGTGGCGCAGATCGTGCATCCGAAACACGGTCTAGAAAGACACCGTGATCCGAGACAGATCTTCTGACACTTAAAAATCTTGATTTTAAAACTCATGTTGAGTGGTATGAAAAGATGCTTGGAAACAGCGTAACGATGGTTCACACCTTTTTTTTTGAACCCGGATGAACAAGAAACCTTTTTGAGAATGCGTTCCCCTAGGGGACAGCAACCTTCAGGTCGCGGTCCCCTGGGGGACCTCGATCTGAATATTTCTGCCCCCCTTTTTTTTTCTCGAAAGAGGGATGGATGCGGTCTAGAGATGAAGGCGACCTTCAGGTCGCGGTCTGCCCAAGACCGTGTTCTGATTTTTTTTTTTTGAAACTAAATACGGCGGGAGAAAGCTCTGAATGAAGGCGGTTTGTCGAAGACCACGACTTAAGGTCAAGATTTCTATTGAACCGCGTTCAAGAAGAGACATTGTTCCGGTGAAATGATGATACCTCTTCAATAAAATGGCTCTAGCATGCTTATTACTCAATAAAAATTGGGGAAAATGGTATAGAATCAAAGTAGACATATATCTACATCTAATTCTTGCATCAATTTGAGTTTAGTCCAAGAGATTACCTACCTTAGATTGAGTCAAAGAGGAAGAATAAAAAATGGGATGACCGCCCAAGAGCTCCCTTTCTCCTTCAAATCACTCCCCCAAATCGCCACCAATCTCTTCCTCAACGTAACAAAGGGCTAGTGGGTGATTAGAGGGGCCTATTTATAGGAAAAATCCGGCCACAAAAGTCAAGATTTCTTTCCCCAAAAATCAAAATTCCACACCTATGAATTCAATGTTATTGGAAGAAAATTCCAACTTTTCCACTAACCTAGCCTTAATTGGGTGGAAAAACGTGGGCAAAATGTCAAATCCATGTCAACTATGATGTGAGTGTTTGAATTTTGTGACAAACTTCTAGAAATTGTACTAATTTAATCATATAGAATGGTGTTTAACATGTGCTACGAATTTTAACCCTATTTAGCCCATTAACCCATAATGCTGCCCATTATGTGTTATCCAAAGGCCAAATTGTTAATCATAATCAATTCTAAGGAATTTAATTAGGTCTCCTATAATTTTTTTGAAATTTATAACATTTAATTTTAATATATTTCAAGAAAAGTTGAATTATCTAGTTTATTTTATATAGTAAGAATATAATTTCATCATTTCATAAATATTATAATTATTTAACTCAATGTAAATATTTATTTTATCTATTTATTGGGTTACTACACTCTAGGTACCCTCGCCTATAGTCTTCAGAGACACCGCTGCCGCTGCTCTCCCCCGCCGCCAACTCCGACGCCGGCAGTGCGTCCTGGGGGAAGCACAGACATTTTTAGGGAACCCCATCTGGGGGGGGGGGGGAACTCCTCGCCTGATGAAGAACCGGACTTCTCTGACGACATCCTGCAGGACTTCTTTCTGGCAACCCAGCAGACCCAGGATGGCCTTAGGGCTTGTCACGGGTGCTATTTGTAGGGAAGGAACGAAGTCCCAAAAAGGAAGGAGGAGTCTTGTCGCCTCTCCGATTTCGTAAAAATCGAAGCGACAGACTTTGAAGAATGCGCCACCTCAGAAAGCGAGTCCCTAACTGTCGCTTCGTATCCTTAGAGGGAGTTAAAGCGGAAAAGACAACTGGCAGACTAAGTGGCTGGCGCCAGTAGTTCCAGAGTTTGCGGGAAAAATGAAAGCTATCATTTCAGAACATGAAAGGTTTACAGAGCGGGGGGTGGGTAGACTACCTAGAGGCACCCCAATTACACAAAAGGGGAAGTGCAATGCAGAGAAAACAAAATAAGAAAAAGGAAGATGGCGAGCACGCTCTCAAGGGCCCGCCTTGGCAATAACAACATCACTTGGCCCTTGGTCTTGGACCCCGGGCACGCTCCCAACAACGGCTATAGGTGGGGGGTCATCGGTCAGGTCAACCAGCGCTTCCCCCACTGATGAGCCGATCCCAGATGCCTGCTCTGTGCTGCTTGCCTCCTCCGCTCGCTCCTCTTTGCTCGGCTCCTCCTCGCCGTCACTGGCCTCTGGGCCAAATGGCATTAGTGGCGGCTGCAAGGTCGGCACAAGGACACCCAAGCTATCAGCGGCGGCCTGGAGAGCGGCCGACCAACCCTCTTGGAAGCCATGGTCTCGGGCCGGACCATAGACTTCGATGGCCGTCACATTCAACTCTTCCCGGTCGGCTAAGGATGAACGGTAATGCTTTACCGCCTCTACGCCCACGGCAACCAACGACGAGCGTAGGTTCTCGAACTACGCCTCCTCCTTCCGAGCCCTGCCTTCGATTGCATCAGCCAAGGCCCCTAGCCTAGTCGACCGAGCCTCAGCCACTTCGGCTCGCTTGGTCGCATCCTGAAGGGACTCCTCCAATGCTTAGGCCTGAACACGGAAAGCATCCCGGTCTCGCTCAGCCTCTGAGAGGACTCGCTACCGCAGCTCAGGCCGCTCCCGGAGCTTAGTGTAGTCGGCCTCTTGCGCCGCTTGACGTGCCCTGAGCTCGGTGCACTGAGCCTCCAGTCTTGTCTACGGAGCCTCGTTAGCCTCCAGCTACTACGCAACCCCGGTGAAGTGGTACCCCCACATGCCAAAAGCCTTGGCGACTGAACTTAGGTTCTTCGCCGCCAGGTCAAACAGTTCCCTGTGGGCTCCAAAACCAAAAACCCCAGTGCGATCGTGTACACCAATGCCCTTGTCCATTAGGGTAACTGCTTCTAGTCGGCCCGCGTACCCCAGTGTGGGCTTCTCAGGTGGCAGGAAGCGAACGGTAGGAGGATCCCCAAAAGGCAGGAGGCGGGCAACCGCATCAGAATAAGGTGCTTTTCCCTTATCCAGAACACCCCCCCGCGGGGATCGGAACAGGCGGGGTGAGAGCTGACTCTTCAGCATGCGTCGGCGCTGGCGGAGTCGCGGACCGAGGGGGATAAGGCACCTTCCAGCTCACCCCGACTGTCGACTTCTTCCTCTTTCTTTGGCGACGCTGGCACCTCATCCAAGTTCACCTGGATATGTGGACCACCCGACATGGAGGAATCAACCTTGGGTATGCTTACCGTGCCTTCGGAGGCGTCTCGACGAATGCTCAACTCGACGCTGGCCACGGGCACTAAAGATGAGCCCTCCACCGGAAGTGCCACAGGGAGCGGATACGGTAGGCGCCCCGGCGCCAAGACGATGGTCTCCTGATGAGCGACAACGGTCACCTGGTCGGTGCCCGGTTCGATGTGGTCAATGGGGCCGGGGGGCAAACTGCGGCAACTCGACCGTCTTATACCGCAACTCCGACGACTCCCGCGCTCCTGCAAAATAGCCCGGAGAAGGTCAGTTCAACGAGTGGTTAACGAAATATGATGAGTGAGGAAATTAGTACCCTAGGGTGATGGGGGGCTCAACCCCAGCTCCCAAAGCACCGTCGGGGTTAGCTTGACGTCAGCGTCAAGGAGTTGAAAGAGAAGGACGGCTTTAATCACTTCGGACTCCTGAGCAGTAGGTTTGTGCAGCCTATCTTCCCTAAGAGGACGGGAGCCCGCAGCAAAGCTCTAGTCACTTGGGTGGCCGCTACCCCCCGCTTTGGTAACGAAGATAAAGCGCTCAGACCAGCTCTTTTGGTTGGACACCATGGAAGTGACACGAACAAGAGTCTGGTCATTCCGTGCCCGAAGATAAAAAGATGACGTGTCAGCAGGACAACACTAAAGGCTGTAGAACTGCCGGAAGAAGATGACATTCGGGGCAACTGAGGCTTAGATGCAGACGAAGACAAAACCCCAAAGAATAAGCTAGGAATTAGGGGAAAGTTCGCCTAGATATCAACTGTAGTAGTGGAGGACAGACTGAAAGAAGGGGTGTACGGGGAGGCGGAAGCCAACTTGAAAGGACTCTATGGGTACCCTAAGACCACCCTGAGGGCGACTCCACAAGTCATCATCGACGGTCGAGAAGACAATGTCAAAATTCGTAGGGATCTGAAAGGCCTCCTGCAGCCCATGGACCACCCTATAAGCGACCAACGGCGGCGAGCGAGGACGACTAGGCAAGCGCCCCAAGTACTCGAGGCATCGCCACGACCGGATTCCGCCTCCTCAGCGGAAGACGTAGGGCCAACACGGAGGACGCTCCTGCGAGGCGCTATAACCCAAGAAGTTATAACAAGGGGGAAGCCCTCACCAGGATAGGAGAAGCTGTAGGGAGGGCAACTAGCACTCATGGCTGGCACCGGAGGAGCAAAAAGGGTCCCCTTGGGGGCCCTGCAGTGACTCTTATAGCTTCCAGAAGTGGGACGAACACTTCGAAATCACACGGAAGGGGAAAAGGCGTCTGTCACCATCAGTCTACGATCACCAAACTCAGGCGACCATTCGCGCCCGCACTCTGAGACAAAAGCAGCCCGCATCATGATTACAGTGACGCCACCTGCCACCACTAAGGGTGCCTTATGCGCCAAGCCTATGGTCGGGCTCACCAATACGAGGAGACCATCCTCGGAACCATTCCTCGACCCACCGTCTCGAACTCGACTCTCAGTTCCCGAAAAGGTGCTCGACATCTAAGAGTAGGGGGGCTAGTGAGGAGGGTAAAATCAGCTCGGTCCATGTAAGGCCCATTTCTGCCAGGACCAATCAAGCCCACAATCTGCAACGCGCCCAAGGGGCCCCGACAGCCACAGCCCGTAGCGGGCGGCCCACAACAAATAGGTCTCAGATTCGCCAGCCCATGAAGGGCATTAACCCAGGCACAACAGCCACCAGATGACCCTCCGACGATCGAACGTTACCTCCCACGACGTCAGCTTCTACCCCACTAAGGGCGAGTACGCCTCCCAGGCGCCGTAAGACTCGCCAGAGAACCGTCCTACTCTGGAGAAACAGACCCTCAACGGAAAACCCCCCACGATCGCGGGGAGATGTTATTCAACGACTTGCGCCCTTCCCTGCTAAGGGACTGGCCCTCGCCACCAAGACAACCCCCTATAAAAGGAACTTCGATAGACAGGTAGAGAACACAGTGATTCCCACCAAGAAAACGTATTTAGCTCTAGGCAAGGGAAAAGAGAAGCTGACTTGCTGCCAAGAGAGAAAGCTCCCACCAAGCTTCGACTGCCGTCCGAGCACTCTCTGAGCGCCCACTGGTGACAATGAGAACCTCCCCAGAAGGCAGTCCGTCCCTCCAGGCTTGCTTCGCCATTCTTCAACTCTCTCTCTCTCTCTCTCTCTCTCTCTCTCACCCTATTTCTGCTTCTCCGTCTCCCGAGTGCTGACTTAAGCATCGGAGGGTTGTCCCCTGGGATAGCGTCTGGGGCTCCTTCTGACACCCTTTATTATATTCCTGGTGTTTGCAGGCTTCCATGAGTGCTGGACGATCTTCTCTAACAAATAAATATAAAAGTGTGATACGAGGACTAGGAACCGATTTTCCACCTCTACACCTCCCATGCTCAAGCTCGTGCCCTAGAGTTGCACTCGGAGTTGCTGACTCTCAACAAATTAAGGCTCCCTCTTTGTCACGACCTATGTTCAAAAGGTCAAAAATATGACTGATAACCTAGCTGCCATTGGTCAGCCAATACCCAACTGTGAAGTCCTCCTTCATGTTCTCGGTGGTCCGGGCATTGCCTATGAAGCATTTGTTCCTATTGCAACTACACGTTCTCCACCTCTCTCTGGAGGAGTTACATAGCCATCTCTTGGCCCAGGAAGCTTGGCTTGCTCGCTAACAAAATGCTCAGTAGGAGATGCCCATCTTTCCCTCCACCAACAC
The DNA here is from genome assembly GCA_022559845.1 of Amorphophallus konjac. NCBI lineage: Eukaryota > Viridiplantae > Streptophyta > Magnoliopsida > Alismatales > Araceae > Amorphophallus > Amorphophallus konjac. The sequence goes on along the minus strand of CM040120.1, from coordinate 283,477,915 downwards.
AGTAATTCAAAGAACTCGTGTGATCCGGGATGATCGTGTCTTAGATGCCCGGGGACGTGGAGAACGCAGACAATGACGAAGCTCCCCACCGGCAGCTGGAGCGAATGCATACGCATGACATGGTAGCCGTGAGCTTATCGCCAAGAAACAGCTTCCCACGAGGCACTCGGGAGTCAGTTTCAACAGCAACGCGTGCATGGCGGACAACTCGGACGTGGGCAGGAGCTTCATCCATGGGAGGCATCATCCTCTAGTAGCACTTATTGTAAATGGTTTCCTTGATATAAAAAGGGGAACACATCTAATGGGAAAAGACACATGCATGTACTCAGGAACTAAGGAACAAGCAAACCTCTCTTGAGAGGATTTTTCCCAGCTCGTCATTTTCTCTCAGTCCCACTCTAACTTTCTCTCTCTAGAGGAGTTCATTCCTGATGTGCGTGCTTGGAGTTCCGTGAGAGTTGCGAGTGTCCATTCTCTCCTAATCTCTTACAGATCAAGTGGTATCAGAGCATTTGTTCCTACCTGTGCATGGTCTCCACGAGGCAGTCGTACAAGGCCTCTGGTGAAGCGCTCTCCATTTTGCAAGTGCATCGTCCCCCACCCAAGAAGAAAGAAGTTATTGCTACTGCCCTGTCTGCCGAAGGAATGGCGTTGGAGCAGCCCAGTCTTGCTGACCAGGTTGCTCAGCTAACCCAGCAGATGGCCACTATGCTGGGGTGGATCTCAAGGTCAGCACCGTCCCCTTCCCATGAGAAGGAGGTTGGTGCGACGCCACCAAAAGCTAAGGTGACTCCGGCCAAGTCCAGAGAGCAGGCATCTTATGATGTGGAAGGTGACAACGACGACGTTGATGTCAGCATCACGTCGACGAAGGGGGAGCCACGACCATTTAAAGTTGAGGCTCGAATCGAGATTCCTACATATGACGGCACTGTGGATGCGGAGAAGCTCGACTCTTAGATCGATCAGCTGGAGACTTACTTCACTTTGTATGGGTATAGTAGCAGAGACAAGGTGGCTTTTGCACGTCTCAAGCTTACCAGCCATGCGTTGGCATGGTGGAACGCTCATCTTCGCAGTAACAACCGTGAGCATCTCACCTGGAAGGAGTTCAAGGTGCTTCTACGACAAGAGTTCTACCCAATCGGATATGAACAAGAGCGGTGGAAGCATTGGCATAGCTTGCGACAACGACGGGATCAGTCGGTACAGGAGTATACCATTGAGTTCTGTCGGCAAGCTGTGTCATTGGGGGTCTCTCTCGATGACCCCTCCATCTTCATGAAGTACACGGCGGGCCTTTATGGAAGCATCGTTGCTGAATTGAGCCTTTTTAAGGTTCAGGACGTCGCCACCGCAAGCATCATTGCCATGGTGATCGAGAAGAAGAATCAGCTCGGAGGAAGCAAGCCTAGCGAGGGGTGGGAGGACTCCACCAAAAGCAAATATATGAAGAAGGGGGAAAGTGGTAAGAAGTATTGCTCATCCTCTATCTATGAACATTGCAAAATAGCAGGGCATGAAAAAGAAAAGTGCTGGAAGCTACATCCCGAGCTGGCTCCCAAGAAGAAAAAAAAAGATACCAAGGGGAAAAAGGCAGCAACCACGGTGGCCCAGGAAGGACCCATCGTCCTAGGCCCAGTGGACAAGGTGGACGGGAGCATGTCTCTAATGGCAATGCCGAAGGACACAATCTCTCGTCCCCGGGCAGTCGATGTACATGAGGAGTTGTTCACATTGCGGATCCAAGTGAAGCAGTCCGTGGTTGGGGCAATCGTAGACACAGGTAGTCAGAAAAATTTAATTTCTGCTGCTCTTGTGGATAAGCTAGCCCTTGCAACCATGCCACATCCGCAACCTCATCCTCTTGGGTGGATTCAAAAAGATGCAGGTCTGAAAGTGGAGCAACAAAGCAAGTTTCGATTTGCACTTACACATCAATATGTTGATGAGGTAATATGTGACGTTGTTCCCCTTGATATTTGTCAAGTAATTTTTGGTAGTCCATATCTATACGATATGCATGCCATTTACGATCGACGAGCACAACAATATCACTTGACAAAAGATGGACAGAAATACCTCATCAACAAGGAGCCGGTGCCACAACCTTCCGAACTGGTCATGGCTGGGCAAGTCAAACGCATGGTGAATACTCACATGGGGTTTATCTTGCTGCTGATACGCCCAGCCGAGGATGAACCACCTATGTTCCAGGTGTCTCTCTCTTGCAGGAAGGACGAGGATGGACTTGGAGTGCTCCTTACAGAGTACTCTGATCTTTTCGAAGAAGCCAAGGGATTACCTCCACAACGAGCTATAGAACATGAGATTCAGCTGATCTCGGATGCACCTTTACCCAACATAGAGATGTATCGCATCTCTGTGTTGGAGAACGACGAGATCAAGCGGTAGGTGGAAGAGGCGATTGAAAGGGGCATCCTCATTCCGAGTAGCTCATCTTGCCACAATGAAAACATTAGATTTTCTTATTTTGAAATCCATGATTCTTGAGATGAGTTTTCTTAGTATGCATTTTACTGGCATTCAGATCATCTAATTCCATTAATTCACATTCATGCATTTGATGACCAGCCTTGTGACAGTAATGACATGCCATGGTTTTCTTGCGTGCATATGTGTATGTGGGTGATTTATGAACAACATGCACAGGGGTGGCAGAGTCCTTTTTGTTCTTTTCTTTTTGTTTTTTAGTTGTCTTCGTGGATTTTTGTTCAGAAAACTGGAAGACAGATGAGCTCGGAGAGTTGTGAGGAGCAGAACTAGAGACAAAAGATGTTTGAGGTTTATTTTTATAGTTCTTTTCATCTGCATGGTTATAGCCCAACCCTTCCTTCTAAAAATTAACCTTTGTTCCAAGAATCTTGTTCAGATTGTCCTTACCTTTGACAAATTTTGATAGAGAATTTTTTAAATCTTAAATCTCAGAATTTAAGGCAACAATATTAACCTCATATCTGTTGATTTGTTTCTTTAATTAGATTCCTATCCCACCCCCTTTAAATACATACATGCATAAACATGTGAATCAAAGACGAGGGGGATGAAAGGATGGAAATACTAACCGTGATCGCCACCAAGGATTAACAACACCAACGGATGAAGAAGTGTAAAGAACGGCGCCGTGTACCTTGGAAAGGGATGAAGACTTGATCGTGCTTAAGAACGGGATGCGGGGAACTTGTGGACTCAAACCTCCTCTCCTTCCAGCCGGCTTGATGAAGAGGGCCTCACATTGTATTCATGCTCTCCAGCAAAACAAAGATGAAACACAAAGGCAAAAACCCATTAGAACATGAAGTGTAGAAATCTGTCCAAAGTGATAAAATAGCATGAATAAAAGGGGGAGAACGCACCGGGGGGAGGTTTTTAACCCCTGTGGAAGGGTGGAAAAGATAGGTGGGTGTGTTGTGCATGCATGAGATTTGAAATCATGAGATTTGATTGAGAGAATAGATAGAAATCAATGATGAAAAATGGAGAAAAACGCATGTGTAGCAGAAAGTGCAGAAAACTGTGATGATTTGTGATTTTGAGGAGAGGAGAACTAAGACTATAGACCATAAAATCAAGCCCAGATGGATGGAATTGGAAGCTAATACTTCCCTCTTCAAGCCAGGGTCGAAGGATTGAGTTGGCGTTGTAGCATGGCTTCGCCCCACGTCCGGAAAGAGCCCCCTGTCGCGACTGCGAACTGGGCAGTTTTTATAGAAAAGTGATGAAACCCCCAACTTTCCTCCATGAGTTTAAGAGATAGAGTCCATCAAATCTTAAGATCTATGGATCAATCTCGAGATAATAGTCAAGATAAGTCATAGGAGAAAATATGACTCTATTTGGATGAAGGATCTGGAAGATATGGCTTCTAGAAGGGAGCCCCGGAGCTTAATCTGTAGAGTTTGAGTTGAACCAGGACACCTAAACTCTCAACTTTCGACCCAGATCCTGAGCAAGATAGCCAATTAAATTTGGAGTTCTTCAGACTAAATTCAAGATAATACCAAGGATAAACCATAGGAACAAACGGCGCTCAATTCGGAGAAGAATTCAAGAAGCTATGGACTCTATAAGAGGGTCATGGCATACAGAAACGGAGCAGAGTCCAGCACGAATTGGACTCTCAGGTGTGTGTAACGGTCTATCTTAGGACCGTCAGAGTTATGTAATGGACTAAGGTGGGTCCGTCACACTCTAGAGGTCGAACGGGATGATTTCGGACAAGTTTGGATGTAACGGTCTACTGTAGGACCGTCACATGGACTCTGACGGTCTTACGATAGACCGTTACACTGATGTAACGCACCTACACTAGACCTTCACATCGATGAAGGAAAACTCTGGGCAGACTGCGCGCGACTTCAGAAATTGAAGCGTAGCTCTCAAACGGAGCAGAGCTAGCGAAAGTGGTAGAAGAAGAAATTGTAGATAACTGAGAGAGAAACAACTTTCATGAAGAAAGTAAGTTGACAAAATGATCAGAAGAGGGAGAAAATGGGGCTGTAAGAGAGAGGAAAATTCTGGAAAATAGGTGAACAGCACAGCATGTTGGAAATATGCGAATAGCTCACAAACGGGGCAGAACTGGCCATTGGCGTAGAAGAAGAAATTGTAGATCTTTGAAAGAGGAACAACTTTGGTGAAGACAACTTTTTGAAAAGAGGAACTGAAGAAGATGAAAAAGGACCACTTTCAAGACTGCGCAGTGAGAGAGAGCCGATTACTTGAGAGAAGCCGAACTAAATGGGCCGTAAGTTTGACTTGGAAGCTGGAATTTGATAAGATAAGCTCCAGGGCTCTAAAAAAACATGATCTCCAAGACTCAAAGGATAGGGAATGGTAAAAATGGGCTCAAAATCCATCCAAGAAAGCTCCAAAATAATGGCTAATTCGGCACATCAAAATGATGAATAAGAGAAATGACGACTTGTGGGCTAAAACGGGTGTCAACAGATGCCCCTCCTTGATGTCCGCTTTGCAAGGGAACGAGCGAAAGTGACATAGAGGTGAAATGGAAAGGAGATGAAGCGAAAGCAATAGCGACGTGAAATGGAGATGGAGCGAAGATGAAGCGGAGAGAACTGAAAAGCTGCCATCAAGGTAAAAAGACACCCGTCACAACCAACAAGTGACAGGAATTCTCCCGAAAACGCTGAACTAACCACAAGGAATGATTGACAAGGATGAGACATGTCTGGAGAACTAACTAAGGGAAAGGAAACATGACCAGCCTCATTGGGGACACAATCCATGGACAATGAGTGGGTCGGAAAGAACACAGCGTAAGAGCTGGAAAGGAGAGTAAGACTGAGATAAAATCCAGACAGGAATCACACTGGCCAAACAGACCAAGCGGCAAGATCAGAAAAATCATTCAAATTCAGAGTGGAATGAAGAATCTCTTATCCAAGAGAACTGAGTGCAATCAACCATTGCTGAGGAGAAATCCTTGAACAGATCACGAGACATGAGTGCTCAAAAATGACATGATGCATGCTGGGCTAAAATAAAGAAATCATTAAAACGAATGCAAAGAAAGTATAAAATAGAAAGTACTCAAGGATAATATTGCTAGACTGAGCAAAATAGGGTCAAGAGTCTTCTTGCAACCACGGCGTGCGAGACAGAGTCTATCGTCCTCCACCCGACTCAACCGAGCGGCCTATCTAACGATTAACCGTATGCTCCTAGATCATCATCGTTTTTGTTAAAGGGGAACATCAGATCCCAGAACACACGGGCAACCAGCCGGTCTTTGAGAGGCTATAATAACGTAGATACCAAATAGTAATGCAACAATGAGAAGGGATCGAGAGCCATACCTGACTTACCTGCCAAGCGAAGCGGCATTTTTTTTTTGATTTTTTGATTTTTGCTTTTATGGATTTTCATCATAAGATGCAACCGCATGACATGACATGATGTGAACATGAACGAATATGAACGAGCACGACATGAACATAATAAGAGAAATATGAACGAAACATGGCACAACATAACATAACGAAGATGGATGAAACATAACACACAACCAAATCGCAAGCATGCATGCGACTAAAGGCACGGTGGGACAAGAAAATACGCACATGGCGGGACAGCACACGCAGTGGTATAAGGACATGGTGGGACAAAGACACGTGGGATGACAATACCATGAAGGACAAAGACACATGCGATGAATGATATGGCAGGATGGGGACACGCGTGATGAATGACATGGCGGGATAAAGATACGACCAACACGAGAGGACACAGACACATATGACAAGGACACAGCGGGATAAAAGACATGGAGGACCATAGACATGATAAATACAACAAACACATTCTTCAATCAAAGCCCAAGATCAGATGAAGCGGAACCGTCAGGTTCAAAATCGTGAGATATTGCCTCTCATGGAGATATGATTAAGTAGATAAGCGAAAGCTGAGAAGGCCATGAGCTTCAGAATAGATATTGAAGAGATGAGAATAGATCGAAGAATATGAGCAGGAGGCAGAGCGAAAGATAGAGCAAAGAAAGCTTGAACCTGCAGCCTGCACACTTAGCAAACAGATTACGTATCTGTCCTCAAGATAAAATAAAAGGAACAAAAAGGAAGTATTTTTGGATTTTTTGTATTTCTGATTTTTTTGCCATATTCAAATTTTTGGGATTTTTTTGACATATTTGATTTTTTTGGAATTTTGACATATTTGATTTTTTTTTGAATTTTCACATATTTGATTTTTTTTGGATTTTTACAATATTTCATTTTTTGGATTTTGACAATATTTCATTTTTTTAGATTTTGACAAAGCAATCTGCAGCACCCAAAGACGGGCTCAAACCACTGGCCAGGGATCGTCGTTCCTACCCCTTTCATTAAAGACTTCCCTTAAGTAGGGCGTGCATATTAGGGTGACTTACCATAACCAACCGCCACTAAAGAATGGTGCCCCTACTAAGGCCATACCCGGGATACAACTTAGCCTAAGAGGGAGAAATAGAAGAAAAATTAGAGACAAGCTTTATGCAGGATGGGAGACATCAGGACTTGAATTCCTTCCAGGGCACCACCCCTCAAAGAGTAGGTCTGTTGCGTCGGGACTTTGTGTCTTTGATTTTGAGACCCATATCTATCAGGCACGTATACGACCGGGCTCATGACGTCTCGCGGGGAACTGTACTGCCACTCTTGCCATGCCTTTGATTCATAATATTCTTTTTGATTCATCATTGATTTTCTCATTTTGGTAGCCCTTATTGGCTAGATATTGCATGAAAACTCACTTTCGATGGTCAAGACTGCCCCTATTTGAGACCTCTCTCGTATTAGGGAGCGCCTAGGTTGGTCATCTCATCCATCCATCTCTTGCCCCTACACTTGGCCGAGTAGAGAAGAGAAAACGCCTTCGTGCATATCCAAAGTATGGCCAAAGCAGCAACGGTATGTCTCAGAGAGATCGGCTATGGCTTTCCGTGTAGTGTGTGAAAAAACCCATACTCAAAGGTCACCCTCAACGATCGGGGAAAGAACTGGACTCCCAGCGCGGAGCTATCACTGGCCTAAGGATGCTGCAGAAGCGAACTCATTCTAAATGAACTAAGAAAATTTCTAAAAGCCACTTAACCATGTTAGGAACCAACGTTAATCTTAACAATGTGCAGGAGTAAATAAGTGATAATAATAGCATGTTCTTTGCACAAAATAAAGATACCTTGCAAATCCATGGAACGAAACTAGCATCCTGAAGCAATCGTGATCATCGAGCTTCGCGCAGCACGAGCTTCATATTCCTTGCTTGACAGGACGAAAGAGAGAGGATAGCAAAGGATCAAAGATTCCTCTACACGGAGGAGCGGCAGACATCAAACTAGACGAATAAGGATAAAAAGGAAGAGAGACGAGGGCTAGAACTCCCTCGTTAAGGCACAGAGACCTTGATAACAAGGAACCAATTATAGAAGAAACCAGATTAGCCGAGATCAAGGCGGACTAAAGCCTCGAAAACAACAAGAGAAAGGGCGAAGACCCCGAAATGGTGAAGAGGGGAGAATAGACAGACCATGAGAAGATTGTGGAAAAGGTAAGGGGGAAGAGGAGTGATCATCTGACGTGGTCGGAGAAAAGGAACTAGGACCACTCGACAGAGTCGGGGAAGGAGAATGAGAGTCACCTGACAGGGTCGGGGAAAGAGAATGAGAAGTCAAACCTGAGGATATCGGGGGAGGAGAATCAGACATAGGCGGAGGCCGAGAATGGTGAGGAGATGGAAAGTTCAGAGGTTCCGGATGGGAAAAGGAAGAACGGGGATTCGCGGACCCGAGATGGGAGGAGAGAATCATGGAGGGAGAATTAGGAGAGGTCAGATACACCACCCAGGGGTGGGAACCGAGCAGAAGAAATGACGAGTGAAAGGAAGAAGAAGGAAGAGAAGTGGACCCCTGAGTGCACAACTGACGGCCCTTAAACTTACGCCGCCGCCTCTTCTTAGCTGATACTTCTTGAACATGGACTCGCGTGGCGCAGACTCAGACTTTCGGCCTTCTCAATCTGTAATACTTTCTCAAATAACGGGTCCACCTGACAGATGGCCTGGCCTGGTCATGAATATGCAGCTTCATCAGGGCAGTTGCCCCTAGACACCCAGTGCTAACAACAGTAGATGGACATTCTTGAACAACTAACTCCTCATAATGTTGAATATCATAAAACCATGGAGTCGTGTTACTTGGCACAAGTAGCATTAGATTTGGCAGCTCCACTCGGCAATCAGACTTGAAGCGTAACTCTCTTGCTAGAAGAGACGAGTGAAGCTGAGGGAGAGTAACACACGGCATTGACATGGCCGGCTTGCTAATAAACTGAGGGAGATTGCATAACAAGTGCAGAATATCCCCGAAAAATGTAGAAGATACGGCCAATTGCCCCTTGAACATAGAACCCATAATCTGCTTGGCGGCCATATGCGTTAGCACAACACGGGTAGAGAACCCTTCTTGGCCAGTGAACTGAACAGCAATCGAGTGAGGAGTAATAACAGCATCAATAGTGAACTCTCCGGCGAGCAATGAGATTGCCACCGGCCTTGCCCGGGAAGAAACTAGCATCAACTCAAGGGAACTCTTCTTGTCAACCGTCTTCACTAGGAGTGTAGACTCAACATCCCCAAAATAACCAGGGACGAGGACACGAACCGGCATCCGACAGATAAAATCTTGAATCTTGAAATGCAAGGCCGACACTGAATCATCCTGACTTGGCTTATTGTCTCCCTGGGGATTAGACCCGAGGGGCACCAAAGGAAGCGCACACCCGCTCCGTGGGGTGGAAGTGGTTGGAGAAGTAAAGGGAATATGTTTGGGTGGAACACGTGAAGGTTTGTAAGGCATGGAGGCTCCAACGGGAGTGGTGATGGAAAGTGAAGGCACATGCGATGTGGCGATGATAGGCTCGGGTGGCAAAAAAGGTGAAGTTGAAGGCATGGATGAGGGTAAAGGTAAAGGAGAAGGCTTGGCTTGCTCAGGCTCATGCAAAGGTGATGGCAGAGGTGGAGGCGAGGGTGGAGATGGAGGTGGTGATGGCAATGGAGATGGAGATGATGGTGATGGCAAAATAGAGATTGTGAGGATAGTGATGAAGGCGATGGGGGTAGTGGACATGGAGGTGGAGAGGGTGAAGAGGGAGGTTGTGGTGTCCACCGTCGACGTGTCGACACAACGCGTTGAGCGGTGTTAGGGATAGAATTAGTGGTAGTTGCGGCGGGAGAAGAAGGGGAGGCACTAGCCTGAGCGGAGGCTTGGGTTTGTGGAGGTTATGGAGATTGGATAGGAGATGGCAGAGGTAACTGAGTAGGTGATGGAGCGGGTGCATTGCTAGATAAAGAACCGCAGGGGTGCCCCTGGTCTTGAAGTAACGGAGACGGCTACCCAGGCTGAACTTCTTGCTGTTGCTGTTGGCTGCGGAGATGTAAAATGACTTTATGCATAGCGGCCCAATCAATCCTTTTCTTAGCTTCCAGATCATAAACATAATCTCAGAACTCGGGGCAATCCTCAACCAAATGCCCCTGCTGGCGGTGAAAATAACAGAACTGAAGCATATCCCCGACCGCGGGTTGGCAGGGCACAGCCGGAGAGAACGATAATGCGTGAGTGGCCATCAAAGCCCGAAATATATCGGTGAAACACTCCGGCAACGGAAGATGAGGAGCCTGCTTCGGGCAAGGTGGATGCCGAGGGATATGTAATGGTGGAGAAGGTTGTGGAGACGGAAGTGGAGGTTGCGTAGGCAGGAGTACGTGGCTAGTGGTGGAGGGCTTTAGTGATGGCATGTGTGGAACAGGATGAGGGGGTATGTAGACGGAATCTACTTGCTCGGGATGTAGTGTTGCCTTGATCGGAAGTGGAGATGGAGACGGGTTTGTGGATGCGGGAGGCTGACTCATGGAAGGTTGATATACAGAGGTGTATGGGTACGTAGAGGCGGGAGGTTGGCTCGTGGAGGGTATGTGGCGGAAGGTTGACTCATGGCGGGCTGACTCATGGGAGCGTAGGGTTGGCACGTAGAGGGTGAAGGTTGATATGTGGAGGTAGATGGTGGAGACTCGGGGTCAAGGGAATCTTGGATTTGTTGGCGAATGAAGCGGGCTCGGCTATATAATTGTTGCCAGGAGGTGATGTCATTGAGGGATAAGATAAACCGATACTCGGGCGTGGCATTGGATATCAGTATCTTGATTTGTTCTCCCTCCGGTATGTGCCCCGGGACTTGCGCGGCCAAGCGACGCCAACGATCATCAAAGGTAGAAAACTCCTCTTCGGGCTTCATCATCTCATGGGCCAGATCCACAATAGAGTACTTGGGCCCAACCTGGTCTTGAAACTGCTGAAGAAATTTCCCTTGCACGGCTTGAAAATTCACGACTTGCTCTTGCGGAAGAGAGAAGAACCAATCCCGAGCCGGGCCTTCCAATGATAGAACAAACAGATAAGCCATCAAGTGTTGGTCATGTCGAAATTGGGCCGACTCATAAACAAACTCCTTCAAGTGCACATACGGGTCACCGACTCCACTATAACGGCAATATGTGGGAATTTGTGATGGAGGTGGGAGTCGAAGACCTTGGAAAGCAAACGGAACACTTAAAGAGGATTTGGGATCGATCCGACGTTGAAGCTCATCAAGCTGGCATTGGGTTTGAGCAATCATCTCCTGGGTAGGGAGAGATCGAGAAGAATATGGGCCAGCTTGAGCAAGAGGTTGTGAATTAGGACCAGGAGCATGGTATTGGGCCGGATAAGAGGATCCGGGCTGAGAAGAAGAAGGGCCCATTCCGAGAATGGAAGGATATGCAGGCCTGGAAGAGGCATGAGCATATGGGTTGAATGGGCCAGCAGCAACATGGGCAGAATAATGAGGCCCATTAAGAGAATAATGCCCATTAGCAATTGGGCCAGCAACATATGAAGGAGAAGGAGGAGGCCCATGAATAGAAGATGGCCCATTATGAGAAGAAGGCCCATGAAGATGAGATGCAATAAGACGTTGGGCCTGGGCCGGGTCCATTTGGTGAACAAGGCTTGAAAGATGGGCCATGAGATTAGCATGTTCCTCAGATGAATCAGAAGGACCACGGGAAGATGGGCCCGCGTGAGAAGAAGATTCCACGCGGGAATAAGAAGAAGATTGGGGAAAAGAATGATACAAGGGGTTAGAATACTGCTCCATGAGGGCAAATGGAGACTTAATACAAGGAGATCAAGGACAATACAAATAGGGAAGCAATGGCTTAATGGGCTCGAGGACAAGAGGGGCTGACCCACTAATGCAAAGACGAATGGACAATAGACCACGGGTCAATGGACTGGACAATGAACCAACAAAATGGACTGACTTAAGCTAAATGGGCCTAACAACAACAAAACATATGGATGATGAAAGAATGCAACACAAAAATCACTAATGGGCTTGGACAAGCCCAAACAACATAAACAATGCAGTGTGAGAGTTTTCACCCAAGTCAAACAAGTTGATATGATAGGAAATATTTTAGAGATTTTAATAGACCTTTTAATGATTTGAATTAATAATAATTCCCTCAAGATAGGAATCCTATGGGAATAAGGTCCAAACTTTGGGTTGACTAAGGCTAACTCCCTCACACGTATGCAAATGCAAGCCTAAGGTGTGGAAAGGTACAACCGGCCCGGCATCCGTGTGGGAATCCACGGCTCACGGGGACTTATGGAGGTCCGTGATGTGCTTTCCTGGTCGGCTCCAAGGAATTTGGAGACGAGAGGTCCACGCACCAAGGTAGGAGAATGCAACTATGATATGCAATGTATGGCCCTATGTGCACCGGAGTGCATGCAAATTCTAGCTTAAAACTAGAAAATCAAGACTAGATTAAACTATGCAAACATGATCCAACTAAAACAAATAGTATATGGATGGAAAGATAATACAAAGGTTTGTACAACGGGCCCAAGAAAAGATCAACCTGACCCCAGGAGGTCAATCAAATCACTGAGCAAAGTTACCCCCGTGAACCTATGCGCAGACCACATGCAGATTTTATGGACAAAATGCTAAAATGATGACAATTTTTACCTAAGCAAATGAGACCCAAATGATGCAAATAAGCTATGGATGGAAAGACAATACAAAGGACTATCCAATGGAACAAAAATTAGTACAATCAGACATCAGGAAGGTAGTCAAATCACTGAGTAAAGATGTACTTGTGAACCTGTCCCAGAGCCTGCCTGCAGAACTTATGCATAAAACTCACAAAGTTGGACAATATTAGAATATGCAAATGTTAACCAAATGATGCAAATGATATATGTATTGAAAGACAATACAAAGGGCTATCCAACGGAAGAAGAATCAGCTCAATCGGACTCCGGGATCAAAAGTTATGCCTCGATGAATATGGCCATGTGAGCATGCGCGCAAGACTGCCAGAAGCTGTAACGGTCTACCAAATGACCGTTATATGACCGTGACGGTCTACCATAAGACCGTCACATAACCAGAGCCCGTAAAACACCAAAAATAGTGGGAGAATGGAGGAAATATCACCTAAATATGAACATGCACCCACCCAACTAACAAAAGAGCATGAAAACAAGCGTGATGGGCATTGTTGTCCCACCGTGATCGCCAAAAAACTGTAGATTTGTTTTTTTAATTAGGTTTCTATCCCGCCCCCTTTAAATACATACATGCATAAACATGTGAATCAAAGACCAGGGGGATGAAAGGATAGAAATGCTAACTGTGATCGCCACCAAGGATTAACAACGCCGCAAGGATGAAGAAAGGAGTGCAACGGCGCCGTGTACCTTGGAAAGGGATGAAGACTTGATCGTGCTTAAGAACGGGATGCGGGGAATGGTGTGGGATTGACCTCCTCTCCTTCCAGCCGGCTAGATGGAGAGGGCCTCACGTTGTATTCATTCTCTCCTGCAAAATAAAGATGAAACATAAAGGCAAAAATCCATTAGAACATGAAGTGTAGAAATCTGCCCAAAGTGATAAAATAGCATGAATAAAAGGGGGAGAACGCACCTTGGGGAGGTTTTTAACCCCTGTGGAAGGGTGGAAAAGATAGGTGGGTGTGTTGTGTATGCATGAGATTTGAAATCACGAGATTTGATTGAGAGAATAGAGAGAAAACGATGATGCAAAACGGAGAAAAACACATGTGTAGCAGAAAGTGCAGAAAACTGTGATGATTTGTGATTTTGAGGAGAGGAGAACTAAGACTATAGACCATAAAATCAAGCCCAGATGGATGGAATTGGAAGCTAATACTTCCCTCTTCAAGCCAGGGTCGAAGGATTGAGTTGGCGTTGTAGCATGGCTTCGCCCCACGTCCGGAAAGAGCCCCCTGTCGCGACTGCGAACTGGGCAGTTTTTATAGAAAAGTGATGAAACCCCCAACTTTCCTCCATGAGTTTAAGAGATAGAGTCCATCAAATCTTAAGATCTATGGATCAATCTCGAGATAATAGTCAAGATAAGTCATAGGAGAAAATATGACTCTATTTGGATGAAGGATCTGGAAGATATGGCTTCTAGAAGGGAGCCCCGGAGCTTAATCTGTAGAGTTTGAGTTGAACCAGGACACCTAAACTCTCAACTTTCGACCCAGATCCTGAGCAAGATAGCCAATTAAATTTGGAGTTCTTCAGACTAAATTCAAGATAATACCAAGGATAAACCATAGGAACAAACGGCGCTCAATTCGGAGTAGAATTCAAGAAGCTATGGACTCTATAAGAGGGTCATGGCATACAGAAACGGAGCAGAGTCCAGCACGAATTGGACTCTCAGGTGTGTGTAACGGTCTATCTTAGGACCGTTAGAGTTATGTAATGGACTAAGGTGGGTCCGTCACACTCTAGAGGTCGAACGGGATGATTTCGGACAAGTTTGGATGTAACGGTCTACTGTAGGACCGTCACATGGACTCTGACGGTCTTACGATAGACCGTTACACTGATGTAACGCACCTACACTAGACCTTCACATCGATGAAGGAGAATTCTGGGCAAACTACGCGCGACTTCAGAAATTGAAGCGTAGCTCTCAAACGGAGCAGAACTAGTGAAAGTGGTAGAAGAAGCAATTGTAGATAACGGAGAGAGAAACAACTTTCATGAAGAAAGTAAGTTGACAAAATGATCAGAAGAGGGAGAAAATGGGGCTGTAAGAGAGAGAAAAATTCTGGAAAATAGGTGAACAGCACAGCCTGCTGGAAATATGCGAATAGCTCACAAACAGGGCAGAACTGGCCAATGGCATAGAAGAAGAAGTTGTAGATATTTGAAAGAGGAACAACTTTAGTGAAGACAACTTTTTGAAAAGAGGAACTGAAGGAGATGAAAAAGGACCACTTTCAAGACTGCGCAGTGAGAGAGAGCCGATTACTTGAGAGAAGCCGAACTAAATGGGCCGTAAGTTTGACTTGGAAGCTGGAATTTGATAAGATAAGCTCCAGGGCTCAAAAAAAACATGATCTCCAAGACTCAAAGGATAGGGAATGGCAAAAATGGGCTCAAAATCCATCCGAGAAAGCTCCAAAATAATGGCTAATTCGGTACATCAAAATGATGAATAAGAGAAATGACGACTTGTGGGCTAAAACGGGTGTCAACAATATCTAGATAGGTCAGTTTCACAGGAAATTACTTGTTGATTTAAGGCATCGTTCAGACTTTTGAGTTTTTCAATTTCCTATTTTAATTTTGTTTCATTGTCAGCTTCGACTTCTTTTATGACACTGTTGTAGCCCTGCCCTTCCTCCCTGGCATTAGCCTTGACTCCTAGCAGCTTGTCAAGATTCTCTTGCTCATCAACAAATTTAGATAGGGACTCGTTAAGATCATCAACTTCTTGTCGAAGGGATATAATAGTAAGTTCATATTCAGCTATTTTCTCTTCACAGGAAGTAACATTTCCACTCAACATTTGGTTGATGATTTTTAGGCTCTCAATTTCTTGTTCAGCATCCACCAACCTATCAGAAATGTTCATGCTCACGCACTTACCTTTTTCAATTGTCAGTAGTCTATCTGACAGCGTGGTGTTTAGATGTTTCAGCTTGTTAATTTCCTCTTACAGTTTATTATTTTACTCCTAGAGTTCATCATCAAACACCAACTCACATAAGGAAGTCTGACATTCATTGAACACTTCTTGTTGATTTTCTGATTGAAATTTGTCAAGGTTTTTCCGAAGCTTTAAGTTTGTAGCTTTAACATCCTCTAGCTCTTCGGAGATCAGTATATTTTCACTTTCTAGACTCATTGTCCTATGTTCAGATTCCTGAACCTGGTTTTTGAGTTTCTTGTCTTCAGATTTCAGATAATCAAGCTAAGAGCAAAGAACATCAAGATCTGTCAGTTGTCTTCTAAGAACACCATTTTCAGTTTTCAGTGTTTCATAGTCCTCTATTAAGGATTCAGCTTTTTAAAAATTTTTAAGTTTCCTTTTTAAAGTTTTATTCTGATTTCTCAGCATTTCAAAAGACTCTAACAGCTCAGCATATGCATCTTCCCAGTCTTCTAAAGTAAAAGAAGTGAAAGGATTGTTTACCTCTTCTTCATCCTTGCCTTCATTTTGATCTTCGCTTTGATCAATGCCATCTGCCACCAGACACTTATTTTTACTATTCAATGAATTGTTGTCATTTCTTCCAAGACCTCCTTGGCGGACCTGCAATCACGGATATGTGAAAATTTGTCAATATTTATGGCGTTTCTCAAAATACTTAGAACTCTAATATTCTCAGCATTTTTCATCCTATGTTTATCTGTCCATTTGGACACATCTTTAGGCAGTTTGTGTGGTCCTTTAGAAATAAGGTTCCAGAGGTTGGGATTCACTGCATTTATAGACATGCACACACTGCCTAGCCAAGTAGGGAAATCAGACCCATTAAACACACAAGGATGAGCCATAGGTGAATCGAAAGCAATCGACCAAGAATGATAAATGACCAATCGAAGAAGCACCGAGAGTCACAGGACCTACTGCAGATCGTTGGATCTATAGAGCCAGTAACCCACTCTGATACCAATTGTAGATACGGTGGCGCAGGGAAATGGATCTAGAGGGGGGTGAATGGATCTTTCAAGAAATATGCCAAAATAGAAATGATTGCGGAATAAAACTTTTGCCTACACTCAATTATGTCGAATGAGACCACAGACCTCTCTTCCTCAAGAAATTAAAAGAGCTGGAGATAGATATCTCAAGGAATCGTGCAGACTCAACTCACAAATTCGCTCACGGGACGAGAAGCACTAGGAAGCATAAGTTTCTATTAAGCAATCAGTCGAACACTTAACATCAATACTAAATTCAAAGTGAAATCACACAGGAAGGCTTCTGTCAGAGAACGCTCAAACAACCAGTGTAGGGGGAGGGTCAAGAGATAGGTAAGTGTACGCCAAGCAAACCACGAGAGACAGGTTTTTTAGGTGCTTCGTCCAGACCCATAGTCTGCCTACGTCCACCCCTCACTCTAACTAGAGTGAGGACTCCACTAGCAAGAGCTAGAACCAGCAGACTAGGTCTGCAACAGACGCTGCCAAACAGCTTGGAGACTGAGGGAGATAAATTCCTCAATAAGGTTCAGCAACTCACAGAGCCAGAACCGGAGGTGAACCTCCCTTCCTTCAAATCAGAGGGGAATCACAAGTGACACCCAGTCACTTGCAAACTGGAGGACCAATCCTCTCTTCCCCTGCAGTAGTAGATGGAAACCCAATGAGCAACACCCAGTTGCCCACAGCCGGAGGACCAATCCTCCCTTCTCCTGAACACCCAGGAGGAGCCACGACCTCAAACCAGAGAATCGGAAAAACACTACTGGAAGATGGAAAGAGCAAACGAAAACCAGAAATAGAAACAAGAACAAAAATAGCTCCGAGGGAGCAACTTGGCTTGGATCTGATCCAAAGGCCAATATAACTCTGATCTTCAGGAAAGACTCTCTCTACCCTTCTCTATTCTCTTCTTAGCTCGTTTCTCCTCCTTTCTCTTTCTTTCTTGCTGCTCATTCACTGGTTCTTCTTCTTCTTCTCTCTCAGCTCCCACTCTCTTCCATTCTTGCGCCTCACTCTTTTCTTTTCTCGATTGGGTTCTTCTTCTGCTGGATGCACTCTTTTTCAGATGGGCTCTAGCGGCACCCTTTTTCAGCACACACACCCTTCTTCGAAGGGTAATGTAGCTTTATATAGGAACATGGGCTTCGTATGGATCAAGCAGCAGAACCCTACTGAAATTTCATTGGTCCACGTGTTGAGGAATAGAAAGTTCCTCTCCTCGGATCACATGCCTATCACTTGCCCCCTTTATCCACGAGCCAGCTTTCTCCCATCTCAGAGGACACGTGCCTCTTCTGCAACCTAATTTGTTCCCTGCAAAAGACAGAGTGTCGTTTTAGTATCACTTGCAGAATATTCGATTTTATCACGTGGAAGCGTGGACCTTGTCCAGACCTTAGGCTTAATTAAACCAGATGTGCACTGACCGAGAAATGCGTAAGCAGACATATGCACAGACCTTGTAAGAACTTCCACCGAGTTCTGCTTAGTGTAATGCATGGAGTTGCCTATGTAAAGTGCTGCACAAACCTACAAGTCGGTGCAAAGATTGAACCGAGGCAGAAGATGCAGTGACCTTTACAAGCTAGGTGCAAAGATTGCACCGAGGTGTTATCTGCACCGACCCCGCAAGGCAAACTGTGTACCAACCTGGTGAATGCCTTAGGCATATTTATGCATGGAACTTGTGAGTGCTTTATACAGGAACTTACACAGATGATGTATGGTGACACAAAGCGTGCATTGACCTAAATCTGCACCGACTAGGAAGCTCGTGTACACAAGATCTACACCGAGTTCATTTTTGTACCTTAAACAAAATATGCACCGACTCTAACATGCATGCATATGCACTGGCCTATATTAACATGCTACAGGACTTGCACCGACTCTAGGCCACATGTGAGGCACAATGTAAGACGCACCTCCTATATGCGTTAGAAAAAGATGTACCGAGGCAAACTTACACCGACCTCTATATGAGTAAGTGAAAGTATGCACTAAGTCAAAGTTTGCATTGACCTCAAACAGTGATTGCACCGACCCTACAATGCACTGACCTTGCTACATGCATTGACCTACACAGTGTTTGCACCGAGCTCCTATATGTTCACGGACCTTCAGATGCTCAAGACAAAAACTTGCACCGAGTTTCAAATGTACGCAAACGGTGATATGCACTGAGCAAGGTGTGCACTGACTTTAGATGTGCATTCTACAGTGTTTTGAATAGACTTTGAATGCTATAGAGCAAAATGTGCACCGAGTATATGAATGCATAGGGCTGAAATCTGCACCGAGATAGAATAAGCACCGACCTCTTATATGCTTGGAAAAGACATGCATTGACCCAATGAGCAAAACTTGCACGGACTCTAGTATGCACATACTTATATGTTGCATTAAGCTCAATGCATGCAGCTTGAAAAATGCATCAATCCTGAGAAAAATATATATATCTTGCAAATGAATATGACGACAACATTAATGCGCAAAAATCAAGGCACAGCAAACAATCCTCATCACTGGACAGTGTAATGACCAGATGCATCATCATTCAAACTTTCATACAAACACATGATGACTCATAGTGTTTGCTATCATCAATACCACAGGAGCACAACAATCTCCCCCCTTTTGATGATGGCAACACTATGACATGAGAGTAAAGCAAGATAAAGATGCAAACACGCATGTCAAACCATGTCAAACTTCTTCTCCCCCTTTGATGTCATAAAAAAAAAGTAGTTTGATACGAGAAATACAAACATGCATGATATGAAGGAATCAAAATCTCCCCCTGAGCTAAAAGGCACAATAAAACGCTTTCTCAACAACACACCCCTTGGATGAATGAATCAAATCAACAAAACATAGGGGCAAACAAAGATGAAATAGGCCCATGACAAATTCTATGGGACTAGCTGACACCAATGGAGACAAATTTCTGGAAGAACAAGGATAATCAGAATGAGCAAGGTTAGTCATACAGTTCAAGAAATACTTATGCTCCCCCTGAATTCAAGACAGGGTGAAGATTAGTCAGTGAGCAATGATAAAGACTAACCACAGGGTTTACAATGAGGTTCAATCAAGATTTTCAATGAGATACCAAAAATATAAATCTAAGAGAGTGAATATTTCAGAGTCTTCCATTATAAGGGCTTATGAATGAACTTTATTAATCAGCATGGTTTAAACATGATGCATATACAGTTTGTCAAAAAGTTCTTTACTCATATCTGAGTTCAGATTTAATAAAAGTGAACCAAGCCCTCATGCTAACATGTTGATTAACCTCCCTACATCTTACTCAATCTATTTCAATGACTTCTTTAGAAGAAAAAAATAATCATGAGTATTGAGGTTAAACAATTTGAAATTTCTGAAAAATAACCATTTGGGTTCAGCAGAGTTTTCATTTCTTTTCATTTTCAGAACAGTCAGGAATAATTCATGCCTTCCGTCGTAAAGGTAGACGCTGATTAGACGCCAGTACCCCTAGCTTACTCAGCAGAATGTACCATTCTATTTCAGGTATAGATATCACCTTTTTGCATAAGGGTACACGTTTACCAGACACAGGTACCCCTAGATACTCAGTGAGACTAACCTTTGTTAAATTTCTTGAACAGAGTTAGCTAAGAAGCATCATGACTTTGGGTCCATTGTCTTTGACAAGGATCCTAGTTTCTCATGCATTTAGCCATTGCTCTGCCATTTACATTATAGAAATAACATTTAGATACAACTACCCATAAGGTTTTGAAAGAGAAGACTTGTTTAAAGGCAATACAAATTTCATGTATTTCAACCAAAAAGGTCATGATTTCAAAATTTTAGATTACAGAAGGTTTTTCAAGGTATAACATGAAACAGTTGGTTAAAATTTATTAAAAAAGAACTGATTCAGATATTTTCATGGCATTTAAGAGGCAAGCTGAAAATACATTAAACTCAAACCAATTTGATCTTTTCAGAACATTCATAGTTCATATAATGGAAGATTCCTAGTACAGATGTTTTTCAGATTTATGAATGAGATACGCATATTGAAATCTTCCTGAATTTTAGATTGAAGAGAAGAGAGATTCAGATTGAAGAAGGAACAACTCAATTCAAGGAGGTGAGCAAACAATTCAGACTAGGACAAGAACTCCCCCTAAGAGTATGCATGGCTATTGCTCTTTTTGGTATTTTTAATATGGATGCTATGCAATAAACAAAGTGTATGCGAATGCATTAAACCATCACATGTGACATGAAGACCATTCAGGAGAGGTTTAAACTAACAAGATATGTGTGAAGCACAGAAATTATCTAGACAGACTCCCCTTATCTATATGCCAAACGAAACATATGCATGAGGCACAACCAATGCAATAATCAAATGCAGAAATAAATATTTAAGCATGAAGGTTCTAACTAACAGATCAGGAATGGTATTTAGCTATCTAAAAGGAATTCAAATTACTAAACCTGTAGAGAGCAAAATTTGGGGTTTTACCATACTCAGGTGTCTTGGCTTATTGAACTCCCCCTTTTTGTTTCCAAGGCACTCCTGCAAAACAAAAATCTTATTTTGGAGTTTTAGGTACCCAAGAATTCTTGGGTCCCGAAATGTTAGTGCCACTATCTAAGGAGCCTTTTAGAAGTCTTTGGGCTTTCAGATCCTCATATTTCATAAAATGACAATTATCCATAGAATGTCCAAACCGACCACAGTAATGGCAAGATGAAGTAGATTTTAAACTCTTTTCATGCACATTGGTATTAACATGGAATCTAAGCGCATGTTCATGAAAGTTTCTGTATTTATCATGGAGGATATTTCTTTTATTGCCCCCAAACACATTCTCATTCACGGGAAATCTGGGATATTTAAAGTTCACATTTCTTCCCTGGACATACCAACAGTCCTTGACAGTATGGCCAAACTTCCCACAATTAAAACAAGATGAGTAGTTTCTCTTTTTGATGATAGACCATCATTCACTAGCCAGATGGCCTGAGTTCCAGCAATTGAAGCACTTAGAATATTTTCTTTTAAAAGCAAATTCATCTCTACCGAAGGCATTCTGATTTGCAGGGAACCTAACATGTTTAGAGTGAACTTTTCCCTGAGCATTCCAGCAATGGGCAGCAATGTGGCCCATCTTGCCACAATGAAAACATTGAAATTTCTTATTTTGAAATCTATGATTCTCGAGATGAGTTTTCTTAGTATGCATTTTACTGGCATTCAGATCATCTAATTCCATTAATTCACATTCATGCATTTGATGACCAGCCTTGTGACAGTAATGACATACCATGATTTTCTTACGTGCATATGTGTATGTGGGTGATTTATGAACAACATGCACAGGGGTGGCAGAGTCCTTTTTGTTCTTTTCTTTTTGTTTTTCAGTTGTCTTCGTGGATTTTTGTTCAGAAAACTGGAAGACAGATGAGCTCGGAGAGTTGTGAGGAGCAGAACTAGAGACAAAAGATGTTTGAGGTTTGTTTTTATAGTTCTTTTCATCTACAGGGTTATAGCCCAACCCTTCCTTCTGAAAATTAACTTTTGTTCCAAGAATCTTGTTCAGATTGTCCTTACCTTTGACAAATTTTGATAGAGAATTTTTTAAATCTTAAATCTCCGAATGTAAGGCAACAATACTAACCTCATATCTGGACAGGTCAGTTTCACAGGAAATTACTTGTTGATGTAAGGCATCGTTCAGACTTTTGAGTTTTTCAATTTCCTGTTTTAAATTTGTTTCATTGTCAACTTTGACTTCTTTTACGACACTGTTGTAGCCTTGCCCTTCCTTCCTGGCATTAGCCTTGACTCCTAGCAGCTTGTCAAGATTCTCTTGCTCATCAACAAATTTACATAGGGACTCGTTAAGATCATCAACTTCTTGTCGAAGGGATGTAATAGTAAGTTCATATTCAGCTATTTTTGTTGTGCCCCTTGTGCTTTGATGATAATGTGGTGTTTTAATGATAGCAACATGAATGAGTCACAATATTGCTTTGCTAAGAACATCACATTGAATGATAGCAATATGAATGCATATGACTGATCTGTTCTGTGGAGAATGCATGTGTATGCTAAGTCATGATGTGTTCCATACTAAGTGCATAAATTGTTTTGTGCTTGATTTCTGTTCTATGCATTGCTTCTCTGCTGATATGTTCATGCTGTAGTTCATCAAGTCTATACATTCCACTATAGGTTCGAGTGGTCAAGTCTGTACATCGCCCTACATTGCATTATCAAGTCTATACATCGTCAGGGCTCTTCATGCATGTGCATAGTCTATACATTGCGTGAAGTCTGTACAGAGTTTGCTGTCTGCACGTAGCTTGATGACCAGCAAGTCTATACATTGTCTAGCACACACACATCAAGTCTGTACAGCCAGATCGGTCAAGTCTGTACAGCTATCCACTTGAAGCATTTCCTCAAGTTTATACGGCCTATGTGCGTCTCTATGCCTTTCTGAAGTCTACACATTGATTAGTTGCACGCCACAGAGTTGAGAAAGTCTGTACATCGTGTGTTGCTGAAAGTCTGTACACTGTCTCACTGTTAAAGTCTATACAGACTTCAACGTCTCATTCAGTGTCTCTCTTTGTGTCTCACTGTTCAAGTCTATACATTCATCTTTTGAAAATGGAGCAAGTCTGTACATCGTGTGTTTCATGCATTGGAAGTCTATACAGTGGGATTTTTACCGACGTTGCACTCGCAAGTCTATACATTGGTAGCTTTACCTACGTAGCACTCCTAAGTCTATACATTGTGAACTCTCAAGTCTGTACATTGCATCGTTTCTTCATGCATTGCATAAAGTCTGCACATTGTGTGCTGCATGCTCACTGTCTTGCTTGCATGAATAAAGTCTGTACATCCATTTGCCAGCATGTTAACACAAGTCCATACACTGTCTGGCTGCATAACACAAGTCCATACATTATCTGTTTGCATAACACAAGTCCATACATTCTTCAGTTCAGTTCGTAGCTGAGTATGAAGTCTGTACAGCCTATCAGTGTCTCACTTAGTGTCTCTGTTCTGGTCAAGTCTGTACATGGTCTTGTTGGTCCAACATCAAGTCTGTACATCATTTAGTTGCACGCCACAGAGTTGAGCATGTCTATACATCAGTCTGCCTTGCTTCTTTCCATAGCAAGTCTGCACACTGTCTGGTCGCACACACTCATAAGTCTATACATTACACTATATGCATACTACATTGCATCCAGCATGTCTGTACATTGAGGTCGCATGCTAGGATTCAAAGTCTACACATTGCAATGTCTACACACTGCACATTACTCCCTATAGAGTCTGTACAAGGTTTGTTGTCTTAAACTGATAATCCTATTCGACTGTCTGATAGGGACTCTTTGCAGAGCTTAATGAAAGGCACGTGATTCGAGGTTGGAAGGGCTGACAGGAAGATGACACGTGGCCAAAAGTTCTGGGCGGGAAATGTGGAAGACACACGCCCTATCTACTTCCTGTTGCTCTATATATATATGAAGCCTCTTCCATCAGAATAAGGTGATCGACTGAAGTAGAGGAGAGCCTGCACGATTGATGCGGGATGAGACACGGACACGACAAGCTCGCGATCGTCCCTTGATGAGGGAAGCATCGGACGTGCACGGTTGAGAAACCGGCAAGAGCTAGGGTGGTCGGCTCGCACTTTCGTGCCCGGATCGGGTCACGGGACAGCTTCACTCTCTCTCGCAGCAGCGGTGAATGATAATATAGCGAGCTAACGGACCTAAAGCATGCTCTCTAGCAGCGGCATAAACAAGTATATATGAAAATAAGCAAATGCCGAGTGTAGGGAGCGAGAACGATACCTCCACGCGCTCGGCGTGGGGAAGACGGGCCCGGCCGAAAATCGTACTCCCGGAACAATATTACACAATATTACAGAAATGCAAGCCGCTGCCCACTCCACGCAGGGAGGTAAAGAGCTACACAATGGGGTCCGGGAGGACCGAATTCGGGTTGACGGGCGGCTTCTTGCGTTGATTCGGCAACACCCGAACACGTGACGGTGGGGTCCACGTGCTGTCCGGAGGGGCCGTGTGGGACCCGGTGGCACCGCTGTAGTGGTGGATGCCCGAAGGGTCGCTCCTTGGGATGGCGACACGTTGGTTCGCCGACCGGAGGCCCGGCGGCTCCGTTCGGCACCGGTCGAAAAACCCGATCGGAAATCTGCCGGTTCTGTATTTCGGCGCGCGCTCCGGCGAGAATGGGCGCTGCGATCAGCCCCGATGTCGGATCGACACGAGACTGGCGCCGTTGGAAAGCTAGCTTGAAGTTCATCAACCTAGGCCCAAAGATCTGGCCTAGATCTGCTCGGATCTTGACTTATGTAATTTTCAATCTCCTGTTGTACAGTAACTGAAGACTCAGACTTGTAGAGAACTTGACTATGGGTTGCCTTTGACCGCGAGGTAGACATTCGAATCTGGGGTTGTGTTCTTCAGAAACGTTGTGGGAAATTGAGCTGGGAAGACGGAAAAAGTGGTTTGGATCCGTTTGGATGTGTCTATGATTTTCTGTGGTTTGTTTAGTGGACGAAGGTCGGATCTGGGATCAGGGGGACAGAACTGTAGCTGGGACTGAGAACGATTTGTAGAAAATATGAAATGGACGAACCAAACATTTAGAAAAATTGTGGATGAAGGGTGGATGGGTGTAATCTCCAGTAAAATTGGGCGAAATAAAATAAATCAAAAAGTGGACCTAAGACATGAAACACCGAGCTACTGTCACTGTAGACAGTGACAGAACAGATCTGACATTGAGAGTTGAACGAAATGGGAAAGATATGAAACGGTGGATTTTGATCCTAAATGTTTTTGTGGAGAAGGGGCTATAAGATAGGAACCAACCCTCAAAATGTCAAATCGATCAGAACTCGTGGCTGGCTTCAGGAATTCTCGAACCACACCTCTGTCCAGTAGGACAGAAACTTGATGACGATTCCACGGCGGCTCGAAGGCGGCACGAACGGCGGCGGCGGCGGCACAGACGATCACCGGAGGTTAAGAGGGGATGATAGAAGGGGGATACACTCTAGATCTGGGGTTGGGGAAGAGGAAACCAGGGGGAGAGAGGAAGGGGTGCACCAAGCTCCAAGAACACTCACTAATTTTCTGATTTTTCATTCCATTTCTCATGAAAAAATACAACATTATATAGGCTAAGTCTCTAACTAATTCTAGACCCTTGGATCAAGGGTTGATGAGTGAAGGGCTGGGATGTGGTTTGAACAACTACAATAAAGCCCAATAAAATACAAGGTTCGCCCCCCCCCCCCCCTCTAAGAAGGCAAGTTGGAATTGTCTTCATTAATTAAATCTAGGTCCAAGTCCAAGGTTGGACCATGGACCAGCCACCTTGGGCCCGGGAGTCCAAGTGGACCAATAAGGAGGAGGGAGGGGGCCCCTGCAGGGCCTACATGCACTTTTGCAAAAATACCCAATGGCCCTTTGCAAATAAACCCACTAAGACCTACTATTGTGTACCCATATATCACAAGGGTATACATACAAATATAAAAGGACGGAAATGCAAACACAATGTGAGTGGGATGTCGTTGATGTCCCCATCAATTCTCCCCGGGTGGGAGGAACTCGACCCCGTCGAGTAAGGGTATGGCTGCTCCGGTACTCCGGCGGATCCGTCTCCGTGCCAAGTAACGCGGGTACGCTCCACTCCAAATGATCGGCACCTGCTCATTCCATATATACTCGATATGCGAACTGCTATGGGCTAAAGGTGGTCACTCCGAAGGGGCACTCTCAAAAGGAAGGAAACAGCTCAAAGACTCACTAGGAATCACCGCTGAGTCCCTATAGGTGACTGATCCGGGTATAGATGTAGAACCGGTCCCATACTCATCGGGTGAGTCCAATCACCTCTTACTCACAAGAGAACGACAACGAGCTTACACACGACACATGCAACTCATTATGCACTAACACACGTATGCAAACCACACAAACAAACGACTCAAAACACACCACACAAAACAAACCACACAAGGAAAACACACCGACTCATATATGACTCGAGACTAAGGTGGTAGCATCAATCCCACTAGGTGGCCGCATCCTGGGCGGCAGGAGAGCTCTCCCACTCTTCCCCCCCCCCCCCAAGGCATAGTACTCCTCGGCTAGTGCCTCATCGGCCTCGTAATCAACACACTCAGGTTCGGGAGGTACGGATCCTCCAACACCTAAGGCTAGGGTGGCGCGAGCGGGACACTCGCTGGCAATGTGGCCAAATCCATGACAGTGGAAACACTGCACTCGTGATCGACTACTCTCCCTGAAAAGAGGGGCCTTACCCTTATCATCCCGTCGGGTAGGGGGTGTAGGCAACAATGGGGGAGGTGTAGGTGCCTTGGACAATAGTGGAGGGGGTGCCAGTGCCAGAGGACGGGCTATAGGAGCTGGGGGACGGGCAATAGGTGCCGGTGGATGGGGTGGAGGTAGATCCCGTGGTGGGGGAGGTCGAGGTCTAGGAGCAAAGTGCTCCTGACGGGCGGGCTCCTGTGGACGAGTCATGGGTCCCCTCGGGTATGAACCTAAGGAGCCACGGGAGTCACTACGGGGAGGAGCGGGGCTCCACCGGGGAATAGACTTGAACTCACCCTCGAATTGCTCCATCTCGAGAGCAACTTGGTATGCATCCTCCAGCTTGTCCACCTTGCGGCGGAGAAGCTCATACCGTAGGTGTGGGCGTAGACCACGCTGGAACCGTGAGACGGTAAGGGAATCCTCCTCCGTGGCATCACATCGTAAGTAGTATTCATCAAATTCGGTGATGTAATCAGAGACGGACCGGTCTCCTTGGGTGAGACTTTGCCACCTCTCTATAAGACGCTGGCGATAGTAGGTAGGGATATACTTCTTCCTAAGCTTCTCCCTCATATCGGTCCATGTATCGATCGGGGGTTCTTGACGATGAAACAATAGGTTTTCCATGTTTCTCCAATAGGTTTGGGCTTGGCCTAACAGTTTCATCCTGGCATACTTGACTTTTCGTTGGTCCGACATCTTGAACCACTCAAAATATCGGCCCATACCAGCCTCCCAATCAAGGTAGACCTTTGGGTCCAAGGACCCGTCAAAGGTGGGAGGGTCGGCCCGAACGGTCCGAATGGCCCGTTCATCCATATCTTGGTCGTGGGTACGCCGTGTATGGCGATAATCACGACCATGTCCCTGATGCTCATTATCGGACTCGTAGTCATGCACCTCGGGGACTTCGTGCCTCCTAGTAGCTACCCCTTGAACCCTTGGAGTCGCGGGTTGATGAACCGGCTCCGGTTGACCTTGTGTAGGTGGGGCGGGTGCCTGGACTGGGACAATCGGGTGTGTCTCGGCTGGTCCTTTCTCTAGTGCGGTGACTCTCCCGACCAATCCTTAAACGGACTGGTTCGACCCAGCAGCCCTATCCTCTACAACTTTCATCCTCTCTTCTAGGCGGGTGCCTAGGCCATTCACTCGAGTACTCGCTTCTTCCATCCTATCCAGTCGAGTGCTTAACTCATCCATGCGCTCACTCAACCCATCCATTTTTCCCATAAGTGTTCGGAACATAGTGGCCACCTCATCGGAACTATAGACTCGGGATTCCGCCATTGGTGGTGGTGGGGGTGAGTATTGAGTACCTCGACGAGTGGGCATGCAAACACACCGACTAGACGACGCCGACTAAAGCAAACACACACTAATATGATGCACCTAGACGTAACCAAAACTCGGCACGTGGCGGAGTTAATTGATCCGAAGATCACTCGCGCAAGTGTGCGGTCTTCCCGATAGGCGTAGCCTAACGTTCGGACAACACCTTTTGATATACCGAGTAAAGGGATGCAAATGCGAAAAGATACTTTTTTTTGTTTGTTTTAAAACAATGATGACCCTAAACACGACTTAGACAATGACTAATGACTAGACGTACATGACACTCTTTTTTTTTCTTGACACCCTAGACTCAACCTGGCTCTGATACCAAATTGATGCGGGACGAGACACGGACACGACAAGCTCGCGATCGTCCCTTGATGAGGGAAGCGTCGGACGTGCACGGTTGAGAAATCGGCAAGAACTAGGGTGGTCGGCTCGCACTTTCGTGCCCGGATCGGGTCACGGGACGGCTTCACTCTCTCTCGCAGCAGTGGTGAATGATAATATAGCGAGATAACGGACCTAAAGCATGCTCTCTAGCAGCGGCATAAACAAGTATATATGAAAATAAGCAAATGCCGAGTGTAGGGAGCGAGAATGATACCTCCATGCGCTCGGCGTGGGGAAGACGGGCCCGGCCGAAAATCGTACTCCCGGAATAATATTACACAATATTATAGAAATGCAAGCCGCTGCCCACTCCACGCAGGGAGGTAAAGGGCTACACAATGGGGTCCGGGAGGACCGAATTTGGGTTGACGGGCGGCTTCTTGCGTTGATTCGGCAACACCCGAACACGTGACGGTGGGGTCCACGTGCTGTCCGGAGGGGCAGTGTGGGACCCGGTGGCACCGCTGTAGTGGTGGATGCCCGGAGGGTCGCTCCTTGGGATGGCGGCATGCTGGTTCGCCGGCCGGAGGTCCGGCGGCTCCGTTCGGCACCGGTCGGAACACCCGATCGGAAATCTGCCGGTTCTGTATTTCGGCGCGCGCTCCGGCGAGAATGGGCGCTGCGATCAGCCCCGATGTCGGATCGACACGAGACTGGTGCCGTTGGAAAGCTAGCTTGAAGTTCTTCAACCTAGGCCCAAATATCTGGCCTGGATCTGCTCGGATCTTGACTTATGGAATTTTCAATCTCCTGTTGTACAGTAACCGAAGACTCAGACCTACAGAGAACTTGACTTTGGGTTGCCTTTGACCGTGAGGTAGATATTCGAATCTGGGGTTGTGTTCTTCAAAAAAGTTGTGGGAAAATGAGCTGGGAAGACGGAAAAAGTAGTTTGGATCCGTTTGGATGTGTCTATGATTTTCTGTGATTTGTTTAGTGGACGAAGGTCGGATCTGGGATCAGGGGGACAGAACTGTAGCTGGGACTGAGAACGATTTTTAGAAAATATGAAATGGATGAACCAAAAATTTAGAAACATTGTGGATGAAGGGGTGGATGGGTGTAATCTCCAGTAAAATTGGGCGAACTAAAATAAATCAAAAAGTGGACCTAAGACATGAAACTCCGGGCTACTGTCACTGTAGACAGTGACAAAATAGATCTGAGATTGAGAGTTGAACGAAATGGTAAAGATATGAAACGGTGGATTTTGAACCTCAATGTTTTTGTGGAGAAGGGGATAGAAGATAGGAACCAACCCTCAAAATTTCAAATCGATCAGAACTCGTGGCTGGCTTCAGGAATTCTTGAACCACACCTCTATCCAGTAGGACAGAAACTTGATGACGATTCCACGACGGCTCGAAGGCGGCACGAACGGCGGCGGCGGCGGCATAGACGATCACCGGAGGTTGAGAGGGGATGATAGAAGGGGGATACACTCTAGATCTGGGGTTGGGGAAGAGGAAACCAGGGGGAGAGAGGAAGGGGGCGCACCAAGCTCCAAGAACACTCACTAATTTTCTGATTTTTCATTCCATTTCTCATGAAAAAATACAACATTATATAGGCTAAGTCTCTAACTAATTCTAGACCCTTGGATCAAGGGTTGATGAGTGAAGGGCTGGGATGTGGTTTGAACAACCACAATAAAGCCCAATAAAATACAAGGTTTGCCCCCGCCCCTTTAAGAAGGCAAGTTGGAATTGTCTTCATTAATTAAATCTAGGTCCAAGTCCAAGGTTGGACCATGGACCAGCCACCTTGGGCCCGGGAGTCCAAGTGGACCAATAAGGAGGAGGGAGGGGGCCCCTGCAGGGCCTACATGCACTTTTGTAAAAATACCCAATGGCCCTTTGCAAATAAACCCACTAAGACCTACTATTGTGTACCCATATATCACAAGGGTATACATACAAATATAAAAGGACGGAAATGCAAACACAATGTGAGCGGGATGTCGTTGATGTCCCCATCAACGATCCAGTGAGAAAGAAAAGAGAAGCAGAAGAAGCAGAAGAAGCAGAGAAGAAAAAGAGAAAGAGAAGAAGAGCAGAAGTGAAAGAAGAGAAAGAGAGAGTTAGAGAGCTCGAGCAGAGAAAGAGAGAGCGAGATTAGCAGAAGAAGAAAAAGAGAAGCTTCGTTCTGAAGATCTGTCTTCACTGGACCGTGGATCAAATCCAGGCCAGTCAGCTCATTCTGAGCCACATTGTGCTTCATCGTTTATAGCCTTCCGATTGCTGTTGTCTATGTTTTTCCTTTCCATTTTACATCATTTCTTCAAGCTGTTAGTCAGCGGATGTAGTGGAGGATTCCACTGGACGGGTAAGCAGTAATCCCCAGCGGTTGCAGAGAAGGTTCTTCTCTGGACAGCAAGCTGTGTTACTCAGCGGGCGAGGTGGATACCTCGGACAGCAAGCTGTGAGGCTCAGTGGGTTGTATGGCAAGCTGTGATGCCTAACTGTTCAAGCTGTGAGTCAGCGGAATCCATACTCAGGTTTGAGTGTGGGGTGGACGTAGGTCTGGAGGACCGAACCACCTAAAAACTCTTTGTGCAGTGGTTTGATCTCTTTGTGTGTTTGGCGCTAGATGAATGCATAGGGACGATATGGGTTGATTTTCTATATGTGTTCATTTCATTGCTACGCACACTATATGTTTGACAGTGGTATTCAGTGTCCTTTAACATTGTTATTCCGTAATTGCTTATTAGCCTTCTGTTTGTATTAGGAAGAATTTTTAATTGGGCGAAAGTTTTTAAGGGGAGATTCATTCACCCCCCCTCTGAATCGATCGCACCGAACCGAACACTTGGTATCAGAGCGGGTTGCTGTGCATAGGATCTAACAATCCGCAGCAGATCCTGCATTTCTGGTTGGTGCATTGCAGAGTGGGTTTCTTGTGTTCTGTGTTTTGTTTCACCGAGTTAGTGTCTTGATTTGCTCTTTTGATTCCAGTGCATTTATCATCTCTCGATGGGTCATCCTCTTGTTTTTGATGGTTCTAACTTAAATAGTTGGCTAGGTGGCCTATGTGTTTACATAGACTCAATTGATCTAAATCTGTGGAGTCTACTGTCTAAAGGCCCACATAAATTATCTCATGATGAGACCAAGTGGTCTAGAGAAGACAAAATAAAGAACCGTGATAATGTCATAGTTCTTAATATCATGAGAGCTGCTATTAATACTGACATATATCCTTTGCGCTCAGGTGCACTTCTGGAAAGGAGATATATGACAGAGTGATCTCTGATCAACTGCATGAGGATTAATGCTTAATGGTCAACCGGGGAAATGATGATGAGGAAACCTCATCCAAGGTAAGCTCTGAATCAGAAGAGATTTCAATTGATGAATTATGGGATATAAATGAGGAACTTTCTAATAGATGTGAAAAATTGAAATCTGAAAACAAAAAGTTGAAAAAAAAATGTGATAAAATAAATTTGAAAGCTTCCTGTGAAAACTGTCCAAATCTGAAACAATCTTATGATGCATGTATGCTAGATATTCAGAACCTTAAGAAACAAAATGATTCTCTAAAAATTGAACAACAAACATGGTTGGACAAAATGTCAGAAATTGAGAATCAGCTGAATGATAAGAAAAATGAGCATTCAAAAGACATGCAAGAGTTGACTGAAACAAATTCTATAATGGACAAACTAAAGCTTGAAAATGTTAAGGGTCAAAAGGAAATTGAAGATCTCAAGGCTAGTTTGAATAAAGTCAGCAAGGAAACAATGCATATTTCTACTCTAAGAGAACAAAATGAAGATCTTTATAATGAGAATGAATGGATGAAGAAACAAATTATCTTGTTTAAAGAAGATCACAGAAATTTGCTTGCTGATAAAATCAAAGTGGAGGAAAGAGAAGATGAACTAATTGAAAAATTGGAGCTTATGTCTAGAAATGGAAAATGTAATGAAGGAGTCATGAAGCTATCTGAAGAGAACAAAGAACTGAGAGAACAAAACAAAAAACTGATGGTTTTAAATACTGTTTTCTCACAGAGGTTTCTGACTATCGAAAAAGAGAAATCTGTTTTTAAGGAAGCTCAATCTCAAAAATTTGAGAAGGAAAACACTGAACTGAAAGCTGAAATTGAAAAATTAAAGTGTTTAAACACTGGCTTGTCTGAAAGACTTCTCACCACAATAAAAGGAAAAGCTGTCTGTGATAAAGAATCAGAAAAGTTGAGCAATCTGGAACAAGAAGTTGAGAAGTATAAAACTGTAAATAAAGTCTTAAGTGAATGTGTCAATTGCAGTGAACATGAGATTGCCAGTTATGAGCTTCATATAGCATCTTTGGAGGATAAAATTCATGATCTGAAAAACTCAGCATCCAAGTCTGCTAAGAATGAAGGAAAAATGAAAGCTGTCATGAAAGATAAAAATGACAATTCAAGAGAGGGGATAAGTTGCAGTTATGATGTTAAGGAAATCACTAAAAATCAGCTATACACCACTTTTGTGCAAAGCTCTGATGTAGCTGGTACTTCAAATCAATCCCCAAAACAAAAGGAAAATCAGAAATCACCTTCAAAATATGTATTTCAATTCAAAGCCCAGAAAAATGAAAAGCAAACGAAAATTGTGAAAGGGGGTAAAAAATTGAAAAAGAATGGTCAAATGAATAAAGTCAAAATTGACCCTGCATGTACTGTGAATTCTGCTAGCAGTGTGGGGTCTGATAGATTAACGCATGCCACTCACAATTCATCTACTCACTCGCATGCATCTGAGAAGGAATTATCATGTTATTACTGTGGCAAAGCAGGGCATATAATGGATGATTGCAGACTGTTGCTTGAAGATGAGCATACTAGTGAAGCAATGCATTCTAGAAATTCATCTGATAGAAACCACACCACTAAGAAATCGTATGCATCATGTTATTACTGTGGTAGGCGTGGTCACCTAATGAATGCATGTTTTATCTTGAAAGAAGACAATGAACTACATGCTAAAATTCTCTCACATGCTCATGGCCCATATAGATACAAATCTACTTCAGGCCAGCATATTATTTGTTTCACTTGCAACAAGCCTAGGCATAAGGCAGATGAGTGCTGGTCAGGAAATCATTGGGGTAACAATGAATCAAGAAGCAAGCATCTTAGATGCTTTGAATGTGGGAAATATGGTCATGCAGTCAAGGACTGCTCGCATGTTCAGGGAAATAATATTAACTTCAAATCTGCTGAATTCCCCAGAACAAAAAGTGTGAATTTTTCATGTTATAAATGTGGCAAGTCAGGTCACAAGTATGCTGAATGTTGGTCATCTGGTAATAAGAAATAAAATGTTCATGTAAACAACAGAACATTTAATGTTCGGTCTCATAGGTCTCATGCCGCTTTTGGTATGCACCATAGGACCAGAAAATCTGCTGTTTCATGTAGATATTGTGGTGAATTTGGTCACTCCATGACTGATTGTCATCTGATGGACTATGATGATAATGTTGCTAAGAGACTGTTCAGAACACCTATCAGAACTAACTCGGGACCCAAGGCTGTTTGGGTCCCTGCATGATCAAATTAATTAACATGTTACAGGTGTGCCTTGGAATGAAAAAGAGGGGTAAATAAACCAAGGCACTCAACAGGAAGACCCCAGGGTTCTACTTTTCAGGTTAGTTCTGAACACTTTGCTTAAATTCCATTATATGAAATTGTGAACTTGAAATGATTGCATATCATGTTGATTTGTTGATGTTAAACTGAAACTGTCTGAAATGTGAATTGCACAATCATGTTTATGGTAATTCTCTTCTGTCTAATATG
Organism: Amorphophallus konjac; assembly: GCA_022559845.1. Lineage (NCBI taxonomy): Eukaryota > Viridiplantae > Streptophyta > Magnoliopsida > Alismatales > Araceae > Amorphophallus > Amorphophallus konjac. The sequence goes on along the minus strand of CM040120.1, from coordinate 283,443,384 downwards.
CATGAATCATATATGAATGTAAAATTTGATATCATGTGATGTGCTTTCAATACATTTCATGCATATAGTCAGGGGGAGTCCAACTATTTTTGATCAATGCATATCATAATAATCTGTCTGTGCTAAATTGAATTATCTTGAAAAGTTGATTGCTCTCGCATGATGCTCTCTGAATAAAGAATGCTTTGATGTTTGAATAATCATATTGCATAAATTGCATAAATTCAGGGGGAGTTTGTTGAGTCTTAAGTGTGTCACTGCATATAGACAGGGGGAGCATTATAGTTATTTTGGCACTGGTTGAAATTCTCACTGTCTACACTCTTTCAAATCATCAATTGACTTTCTGAACTATCCATCATCTGAATTCACACTTTCTTGAATTTGAGAATTTGGCTGCTAATCGTCAATCTGTTGAAGGAGAGTTTCATTTTGTTTGACTGAAATTCAATCTCTTCTATTGGTTTTAAACTTTTATTCTCTCTTGCTGATTGACTCTTCCACTAGCTAATACTCATCCTTCAGATATCTCTTAGCTGGTGTGACTGATTTGGTTCTACTGTTGATTAGTTGTTCAGCTAAACTTATTGATTTGATCTGAGGAACTTAAGCTGCATGTCATGCAATTCAGTCTGAGAACTTTTTAGAAATTCCTATCATATAGGTTTAAGAATTACCACTGAATTAGACTGATATAAGATTAATGTATTCTCAGATTTGTAATTAAATGAATTGAAAATATCTGAATGATAAGTTTTAATAAACTTTAACCACATGTGTCATAAAAACCTTAGACTCACTCATCAGATATCTGAAAATTTGAAATCAGTGCTACTTTGGTTAAGATGCATAGAGTGAATATTGTTGTTAAACATTAACTTTGAAAAATTTGACAAGAAATAAAATCAGTGAGTAATGAAATGACTTTGTTCACTGAGAAACTGGGTCTTCCATCAAAGAAATGGAGTGAACCCAAGTCATGAAGTGTCATAGTCACTTAAAATGAAAATTCATTGAGAACCTGACAGAGCAATAGCATTTCTATGTTGAGTAACTGGGGAGTCTGGCCTCTGATCAAGCTGTCTTCTCATGTAAAAAGATACTTATATTACTAACTCTGTTCTCTAAGTTGAGAGGCAATGACAATTATCACACTGAGTAACTGGGTCACTTCACCTGACACGTGTTGTGCCTCATGTAAAAAGGTGTTGATCAACCTAAATTGCTCAGAAAAATATAATGTGCTTCAAATGAAAAAATTTTGAAAATTCTGTCAACTCATGTTTTTAGAAAAGTGTTTAACCTCTGTACTAATCTGTGTTTCTTTCAAAGGAGCTATTGAGATCATGTGTGTAAGATAAAAGATGATTATTTTTTAGTGTTATCTGACTATTTTGTTCACCTTTATTAAAACTTGGATTCAGATATAAGTATTGAGTTTAATTTGACAAATTTGGTATACATCATAATTAAATCAGATTGGTTAAGTTGCCACTTCATAACCCTTTATGATATAAGAGTCTATTCTTCTTAAGACTTATTGTAGTGGTGCAAGCATTAAAATCCCTCATGATCAGATTCGTTCATGATCAACAGAAACTGTATTATCAACTCCTCTCCTATCAGTTGACTGATTCCATCTGCATTTTTCTGACCATACAAATGTGAGGTGCCACTCCCATTATTATCTTGTTCACTTGCAGCCTTCTGAACTTCAGAATCCTTATGGTGGTGGATTTCAGATTGCTTCCTGAGATGTACTCCTTTCCACACTGTTGGAATCTTCCATCTTGTTTTGCAACCAATTCTGGTTCTGTGGTCTTTTCACCTGTTTCATTCTGTTCATGCATATGTGAGGTGCCATAACCAGAATTCAGATTCTTTGTAATGACAGATTTCAGATTGATTTATTGGATAACTAGAGTTCATCCCTGCGCTTCAGGGGGAGTTATGGGTTATCTGCTTTTAAGGGGAGTGTAGTCAATCATGCATGTTGATAGGGGGAGAGCTGTTTTATTGTCATAAAGGGGGAACTCCATTTCAGTGAACCTTGTTTCATTCTGTGTATTTGTGTGCTGAATTTTGTCTCTCAAATCATCTCCTTTTTGCTTATGTCAAAGGGGGAGAATAGTTTGACGAGTCAGTGTGACTCATTATGTTACCATCATCAAAAAGGGGGAGATTATTGTGCCCCTTGTGCTTTGATGATAATGTGGTGTTTTAATGATAGCAACATGAATGCATATGACTGATCTGTTCTGTGGAGAATGCATGTGTATGCTAAGTCATGTTGTGTTCCATACTAAGTGCATAAATTGTTTTGTGCCTGATTTCTGTTCTGTGCATTGCTTCTCTGCTGATATGTTCATGCTGTAGTTCATCAAGTCTATACATTCCACTATAGGTTCGAGTGGTCAAGTTTGTACATCGCCCTACATTGCATTATCAAGTCTATACATCGTCAGGGCTCTTCATGCATGTGCATAGTCTATACATCGCGTGAAGTCTGTACAGAGTTTGTTGTCTGCACGTAGCATGATGACCAGCAAGTCTATACATTGTCTAGCACACACACATCAAGTCTGTACAGCCAGATCGGTCAAGTCTGTACAGCCATCCACTTGAAGTATTTCCTAATGTCTGTACAGCCTATGTGCGTCACTATGCCTTTCTGAAGTCTACACATTGGTTAGTTGCACGCCACAGAGTTGAGAAAGTCTGTACATCGTGTGTTGCTGAAAGTCTGTACACTGTCTCACTGTTAAAGTCTATATAGACTTTAGCGTCTCATTCAGTGTCTCTCTTTGTGTCTCACTATTCAAGTCTATACATTTATCTGTTGAAAATGGAGCAAGTCTGTACATCGCGTGTTTCATGCATTGGAAGTCTATACATTGGGAGTTTTGCCGACGTTGCACTCGCAAGTCTATACATTGGTAGCTTTACCTATGTTGCACTCCTAAGTCTATACATTGTGAACTCTCAAGTCTGTACATTGCATCGTTTCTTCATGCATTGCATAAAGTCTACACATTGTGTGCTGCATGCTCACTGTCTTGCTTGCATGAATAAAGTCTGTACATCCGTTTGCCAGCATGTTAACACAAGTTCATACACTGTCTGGCTGCATAACACAAGTCCATACATTATCTGTCTACATAACACAAGTCCATACATTCTTTAGTTCAGTTCATAGCTGAGTATGAAGTCTGTACAGTCTATCAGTGTCTCACTTAGTGTCTCTGTGCTGGTCAAGTCTGTACATGGTCTTGTTGGTCCAACATCAAGTCTGTACATCATTTAGTTGCACGCCATAGAGTTGAGCATGTCTATACATCAGTCTACCTTGCTTCTTTCCATAGCAAGTCTGCACACTGTCTGGTCGCACACACTCATAAGTCTATACATTACACTATATGCATACTACATTGCATCCAGCATGTCTGTACATTGAGGTCGCATGCTGGGATTCAAAGTCTACACATTGCAATGTCTACACACTGCACATTACTCCCTACAGAGTCTGTACAAGGTTTGTTGTCTTAAACTGATAATCATATTCGACTGTCTGACAGGGACTCTTTGCATAGCTTAATGAAAGGCACGTGATCCGAGGTTGGAAGGGCTGACAGGAAGATGACACGTGGGCAAAAGTTCTGGGCGGGAAATGTGGAAGACACACGCCCTATCTGCTTCCTGCTGCTCTATATATATATGAAGCCTCTTCCATCAGAATAAAGTGATCGACTGAAGCAGAGGAGAGCTTGCACGATCCAGTGAGAAAGAAAAGAGAAGCAGAAGAAGCAGAGAAGAAAAAGAGAAAGAGAAGAAGAGCAGAAGAGAAAGAAGAGAAAGAGAGAGTTAGAGAGCTCGAGCAGAGAAAGAGAGAGTGAGATTAGCTGAAGAAGAAAAAGAGAAGCTTCGTTCTGAAGATCTGTCTTCACTGGACCGTGGATCAAATCCAGGCCAGTCAGCTCATTCTGAGCCACATTGTGCTTCATCATTTACAGCCTTCCGATTGCTGTTGTCTATGTTTTTCCTTTCCATTTTACACCATTTCTTCAAGCTGTTAGTCAGCGGATGCAGTGGAGGATTCCACTGGACGGGTAAGCTCTAATCCCCAGCGGTTGCAGAGAAGGTTCTTCTCTGGACAGCAAGCTGTGTTACTCAGCGGGCGAGGTGGATACCTCAGATAGCAAGCTGTGAGGCTCAGCGGGTTGTATGGCAAGCTGTGATGCCCAGCTGTTCAAGCTGTGAGTCAGCGGAATCCACACTCAGGTTTGAGTGTGGGGTGGACGTAGGTCTGGAGGACCGAACCACCTAAAAACTCTTTGTGCAGTGGTTTGATCTCTTTGTGTGTTTGGCGCTAGATGAATGCATAGGGACGATATGGGTTGATTTTCTATATGTGTTCATTTCATTGTTGCGCACACTATATGTTTGACAGTGGTATTGAGTGTCCTTTAACATTGTTATTCCGCAATTTCTTATTAGCCTTCTGTTTGTATTAGGAAGAATTTTTAATTGGGCGAAAGTTTTTAAGGGGAGATTCATTCACCCCCCCTCTGAATCGAACGCACCGAACCCAACAATTTTCTCTTCACAGGAAGTGACATTTCCACTCAACATTTGGTTGATGATTTTTAGGCTCTCAATTTCTTGTTCAACATCCACCAACCTATCAGAAATGTTCATGCTCACGCACTTACCTTTTTCAATTGCCAGTAGTCTATCTGACAGCGTGGTGTTTAGATGTTTCAACTTGTTAATTTCCTCTTTCAGTTTACTATTTTGCTCTTGGAGTTCATCATCAAAGACCAACTCACATAAGGAAGTCTGACATTCATTGAACACTTCTTGTTGATTTTCTGATTGAAATTTGTGAAGGTTTTTCCGAGGCTCTAAGTTTGTAGCTTTAACATCCTCCAGCTCTTCGGAGATCAGTCTATTTTCACTTTCTAGACTCATTGTCCTATGTTCAGATTCCTGAACCTGGTTTTCTAGTTTCTTATCTTCAGATTTCAAATAATCAAGCTTAGAGCTAAGAACATCAAGATCTGTCAGTTGTCTTCTAAGAACACCATTTTCAGTTTTCAGTGTTTCATAGTCCTCTATTAAGGATTCAGCTTTTTCAAATTTTTTAAGTTTCCTTTTTAGAGTTTTATTCTAATTTCTCAGCATTTCAAAAGACTCTAACAGCTTAGCATATGCATCTTCCCAGTCTTATAAAGTAAAAGAAGAGAAAGGATTGTTTACCTCTTCTTCATCCTTGCCTTTATTTTGATCTTCGCTTTGATGAATGCCATCTGCCACCAGACACTTATTTTTACTATTCTAATGAATTGCTGTCATTTAGTACAAGACCTCCTTGGCGGACCTGCAATCATGGATATGTGGAAATTTGTCAGTATTTATGGCGTTTCTCAAAATACTTAGAACTCTAATATTCTCAGCATTTTTCATCCTATGTTTATCTGTCCATTTGGTCACATCTTTATGCAGTTTGTGTGGTCCCTTAGAAATAAGGTTCCAGAGGTTGGGATTCACTGCATTTAAAGATGTGCACACATTGCCTAGCCAAGTAGGGAAATTAGACCCATTAAACACACAAGGATGAGCCATAGGTGAATCAAAAGCAATCGGCCAAGAATGATAAATGACCAATCGAAGAAGCAGTGAGAGTCACAGGACCTACTGCAGATCGTTGGATCTGTAGAGCCAGTAACCCGCTCTGATACCAATTGTAGATACGGTGGCACAGGGAAATGGATCCAGAGGGGGGTGAATGGATCTTTCAACAAATACGCCCAAATAGAAATGATTGCGGAATAAAACCTTTGCCTACACTGAATTAAGTCGAATGAGACCACAGACCTCTCGTCCTCAGGAAATTAAAAGACCTGGAAATAGATATCTCAAGGAACCGTGCAGACTCAACTCACAAATTCGCTCACGGGACGAGAAGCACTAGGAAGCATAAGTTTCTATTAAGCAATCAGTCGAACACTTAACATCAATACTAAATTCAAAGTGAAATCACACAGGAAGGCTTCTATCAGAGAAAGCTCAAACAACCAATGTAGGAGGAGGGTCAAGAGATAGGTAAGTGTACGCCAAGCAAACCACGAGAGACAGGATTTTTAGGTGGTTCGGCCAGACCCACACTCTGCCTACGTCCACCCCTCACTCTAACTAGAGTGAGGATTCTACTAGCAAGAGCTAGAACCAGCAGACTCAGTCTGTAACAGACGCTACCAAACATCTTGGAGACCGAGGGAGACAAATCCCTCAATAAGGTTCAGCAACTCACAGAGCCAGAACCAGAGGCGAACCTCCCATCCTCCAAATCGGAGGGTAATCACAAGTGACACCCAATCACTTGCAAACTAGAGGACCAATCCTCCCTTCTCCTACAGCAGCATAAGGAAACCCAGTGAGCAACACCCAGTTGCCCACAACCGGAGGACCAATTCTCCCTTCTCATGAACACCCAGGAGGAGCCACGACCTCAAACCAGAGAATCGGAAAAACACTACTGGAAGATGGAAAGAGCAAACAAAAACCAGAAATAGAAACAAGAACAAAAATAGCTCCGAGGGAGCAACTTGGCTTGGATCTGATCCAAAGGCCAATACAACTCTGATCTTCAGGAAAGACTCTCTCTACCCTTCTCTATTCTCTTCTCAGCTCGTTTCTCCTCCTTTCTCTTTCTTTCTTGCTGCTCACTCACTGGTTCTTCTTCTTCTTCTCTCTCAGCTCCCACTCTCTTCCATTCTTGCGCCTCACTCTTTTCTTTTCTCGATTGGGTTCTTCTTCTACTGGATGCACTCTTTTTCAGATGGGCTCTAGCGGCACCCTTTTTCAGCACACACACCCTTCTTCGAAGGGTAATGTAGCTTTATATAAGAATAGGGGCTTCGTATGGTTCAAGCAGCAGAACCCTACTGAAATTTCATTGGTCCACGTGTTGAGGAATAGAAAGTTCCTCTCCTCGGATCACATGCCTATCACTTGCCCCCTTTATCCACGAGCCAACTTTCTCCCATCTAAGAGGACACATGCCTCTTCTGCAACCTAATTTGTTCCCTGCAAAAGACAGAGTGTCGTTTTAGGATCACTTGCAGAATATTTGAGTTTATCATGTGGAAGAATGGACCTTGTCTTGACCTTAGGCTTAATTAAACCAGATGTGCACTGACCGTGAAATGCATAAGCAGACATATGCACAGACCTTGTAAGAACCTGCACCGAGTTCTACTTACTGTATTGCATGGAGTTGCCTATGTAAAGTGCTGCATAAACCTACAGGTCGGTGCAAAGATTGCACCGAGGTAGAAGATGCAGTGACTTTTACAAGCTAGGTGCAAAGATTGCACCGAGGTGTTATCTGCACCGACCCCGCAAGGTAAACTGTGCACCAACCTGGTGAATGCCTTAGGCATATTTATGCATGGACCTTGTGAGTGCTTTATACATGAACTTACACATACGATGTATGGTGACACAAAGCATGCACTGACCTAAATCTGCATCGACTAGGAAGGTCGTGTACACAAGATCTGCACCGAGTTCATTTTTATACCTTAAACAAAATATGCACCGACTCTAACATGCATGCATATGCACTGGCCTATATTAACATGCTACAGGACTTGCACCGAACTCTAGGTCACATGTGAGGCGCACTGTAAGACGCACCTCCTATATGCGTTAGAAAAAGATGTACCGAGGCAAACTTACACCGACCTCTATATGAGTAAGTGAAAGTATGCACTGAGTCAAAGTTTGCACTGACCTCAAACAGTGATTGCACCGACCCTACAATGCACTGACCTTGCTACATGCATTGACCTACACAGTGTTTGCACCGAGCTCCTATATGTTCATGGACCTTCAGATGCTTGAGACAAAAACTTGCACCGAGTTTCAAATGTACGCAAACGGTGATATGCACTGAGCAAGGTGTGCACTGACTTTAGATGTGCATTCTACAGTGTTTTGAATAGACTTTGAATGCAATAGAGCAAAACGTGCACCGAGTATATGAATGCATAGGGCTGAAATCTGTGCCAAGATAGAATAAGCACCGACCTCTTATATGCTTGGAAAAGACATGCATTGACCCAATGAGCAAAACTTGCACTGACTCTAGTATGCACAGACTTATATGTTGCATTAGCCCAATGCATGTAGCATGAAAAATGCATCAATCCTAATAAAAATATATATATCTTGCAAATGAATATGACGACAACATTAATGCGCAAAAATCAAGGCACAGCAAACAATCCTCATCACTGCATAGTGTAATGACCAGATGCATCATCATTTAAACTTTCATACAAGCACATGATGACTCATAGTGTTTGCTATCATCAAAACCACAGGAGCACAACAAGATCGACTAAAAGGAGAAGGTAAAAAGCTCAAACCCATCAGATATGGACCATTCAAGGTCCTGCGTCGAGTTGGTTCCAATGCCTACCAGCTTGAATTGCCAGCCTATATGAATATGCATTCTATTGTCAATATTGACAACTTGAAGCCGTTCGAGCCCTCCATGTTAGATGATGAGCCCGGTGAGATTCTACCATTTGTAGATGATCTGGTCATCGATAATGAGGTGCCACTAACCGAAGACACTGTACTTGAATGAAAAATGACTTCGACTAGGCGGGGTGTTCGTGAATCTTTTCGGATCGGGCGGCAAGGACAGAAACCCAGCGCTGCCAAATTTTTCACTCGGGAGCTTGGCATGGCCGAGTTCCCTCACCTCCAGCTTCCCCGAAAAAGGGGAAGTAATGATCTGGGATGATCGTGTCTCGGATGCCCGGGGACGTGGAGTACGCCGACAATGATGGAGCTCCCCACCGGCAGCTGGAGCGCACGCATACGCATGACGTGGTAGCCGTGATCTTCTCGCCACGAAACAACTTCCCACGTGGCACTCGGGAGTCAATTTCAACAGCAGCGCGTGCATGGCAGACAACTCGGACGTGGGCAGGAGCTTCATCCGTGGGAGGCGTCATCCTCTAGCAGCACTTATTGTAAATGCTTTCCTTGATATAAAAAGGGGAACACATCTAACGAGAAAAGACACAGGCATGTATCCAGGAACTAAGGAACAAGCAAACCTCTCTTGAGAGGATTTTTCCTAGCTCGTCATTTTCTCTCAGTCCCACTCTAACTTTCTCTCTCTAGAGGAGTTCATTCCTGATGTGCGTGCTTGGAGTTCCGTGAGAGTTGTGAGTGTCCATTCTCTCCTAATCTACGGATCATCGTGACCCAGGTGGATCTGACCCACCGCTTCTCCCTACGCCACCAATTGATGTTCGTCAACCCACCCAGCGTCGTGGACGTGGCGGCCAAGGTTGCGGATGCGGTCGTGGCAATGGCTGGTGTCAGCTTTGCTATCAAAATGGTCACCGTGAACCAATTTGTCCGCAATGATTTAATCAAACTTTTCTACCAAATGGATGGCAGAATTCCATGCCATCAAAATTTCAACCTCGATCTTGGAACAATGGTGCTTTGTCTCATGGTTTTCCTCCTACTCTTGCTGTACATTATGCGGCACCGCACACCATTGACGGTGGCTCATCAAGCTCCATCTGGTACCCAGACTGAGGAGCTACTCCCCACCTCACATCTAATCTTCAAAATCTGAGTCTCCATCAGCCATACAATGGCTCCGATCAGGTGTTAATGGGCAACGACACAGGTGTGCAAATTCTTGACTGGCTCTTCCTCTTACTATGAGAATGGCACAACCTTCTCTCTCCAACGCATTCTCCATGTTTATGCTATTCATAAGAACTTATTGTCTATTCATCGCTTCACTACTGACAATGATGCGTCCATGGAATTTCACCCACAACATTTATATGTCAAGGACCGTCGTACGGGTCGAGCACTACTCCACGGCCGGAGTAAGGTAGGTCTCTATATATCAGCTCTCACTTGGAAAGCCACACTTTTCTCCATCAGAACATGTTGATGAGCGAGCATCACAAGAAGTCTGGCATGCTCGGCTTGGTCACCCTTCTCTCCGAGTTGTTCAGCAAGTTATGTCATGATTTGGCCTTCCTTCCTCAGCAAATAAGAGTCCATACCAAGCCTGCTAGCCTTGTGCCCTCTCCAAGAGTCACAAGCTCCCATTTGTGTTCTAGGTCCTCTGGTCCTTTAAATTGAATGTTTAGCGATGTTTGGGGTCCTTCACCGGTGCCCTCACACAATGGCTATCGGTATTATGTTCATTTTCTAGATGACTATAGCAAGTACACATGGATTTTTCCCATGGTCTGCAAATTTGATGTATCTCACATTTTTGATTGTTTTCATCAACATGTGGAAATTTTTTTTTTGGTTGTCCTATTAAGGCCGTTCACTCTGATTGGGGTGGAGAGTATCGATCCCTTGCTCACCATCTTGATGCTGCCTGTATTCTACATCGCTTATCATGTCCACATACTTCAGAGCAAAATGTTGCTGTGGAACGCAAGCTCATACATATTATAAAGAGAGCTCCAACTCTTCTGTCTGCTGGATCTGTACCATTTATTTATTGGGATGATGCCGTCCAAGCTGCCATCTATTTTATTAATCGCATGCCAACACCACTGTTGGGGCATCGATATCCATTCGAAGTTCTCTTCTCTGAGACTCCTCAATATGATATTCTCAAAGTTTTTGGTTGTGCCTGTTCTCCACATCTTTAAGCATAAATGGATCACAAACTTCAACCACAGTCAACAGGTATCTGTCTTCCTCAGCTATAGCACCCATCATCGAGGATACAAATGCCTCGACCCTACTACTAGACGTGTATATGTGATGAGACATGTTCTATTTGACGAATCTCGATTTCCATTCTGAGAATCATCCACTTCTGCACCACCATCCGCTACAACTTCTGGGGTACACATCACTGTTCCTGCTCCTTATGGCATCCTCTCATCAGAGGCCACCTCTCTTGCACCACCTATGCATGCCTCTCCCCAGGATGTTTAGGGACCCTTCACCAGTCCACCTATTGATCATGCCAAAGCCCACTTGGAGAACTCCAGCACGGCTGCTTCACCCTCTGTGATATTGGCGCAACAGAACCTCCGCGACATTCGCCACGTTCTGGTGGAGGTTACGTGCATGATCCCATGTCTGTTGTGGCAGCGGACTCGTCGGCGTTATCACCTCAACCAGGCTGAGCGAGATATGTGCTGAGATGCTACGTGAATGTACATAAAACCCGCATGCTACGGGATACTTACCGCATATTGTTGTAATCTGGTGTACATATTATTACTATATATATATATGCGAACATGAGAAAGCTCCAGTTGAGTTGGAGCCTTCCGAAAACCACTTTGCACTGTTCTTTACATCGTATCAGAGCCTAATCGTCCTACGACCTCTCCTGCCATGGCCTCATCTCCAGAAAGTGCATCTGAAACCCCTGAAGCTTCAACATCCACTGTTGCTTCCAACACCCCAGCACAACAGGTTGCACCGCCCATCATTACTCCGTCTGCTACCTCTGTTATTCCCATCATTACTCCGCCTGCTACCAACGTCACCCCATCTGCTCATTTCTTTTCACCCACTACCTCCATGATGATGTTTCTTCCCTTCAAGCTCTCAGTTGACAATTATCTTCTCTGGTGTGCTCAATTCCTGCCGCTCCTTCATTATCACGGGCTGCTTGATCTTGTCGACGGTACCACATCTGAGCCCCCAAAGATGCTGGGTAATCTTCCGGTCCCCAACCCCGCTTATACATCTTGGGCACAGTGCGATCAACAGTTACTTTCTTGCATCTTTGCTTTGGTCAGTGAATCTCTCATCCCCAGTACCCCGATCATGTCTGTCATCTCTGTCGATCCATTTACGGCCTCCGACAGGCTCCACAGGCTTGGTTCTCCCGTTTAAGCAATCACCACTTAGCTCTTGGTTTTCGCGGGTCCAAGACGGATACATCCTTATTTCTTTATACACGCCAGCAGTCAAAGCTATATGTCCTCATTTATGTGGACAATATTCTTATCACCGGCAATGATGCTTCTCTTATAGCTCATCTTATGAAGGCTCTTAGTGCGGACTTTCCAGTCCGAGATCTCGATCCAGCAAGGTTTTTTCTAGGGATTGATTGTTGGAGAGCTGCAAGAAATATACTAGGCACAAATATATGTGTAGTCGGAGAAATCAACATGGAAATAAATTCTATCCGCACACCTTCGGCGGATCTGTGCAACCACAATAATCTATATGCCATCCACACACGTACATATCCGAGTTGAAAAATACCAAACCAACACAAGCACAATCACACACACACACAATGCACCGGATTTTTAACGTGGAAAACCCTCTCTCGACATGGAGAGGGAAAAATCACGGGGCAAACCGACAGTGATCCACTATGTAGAAATAGCAATACACAGTTTTCTTCTCTCAAGATTTATCCAAATCTTGAGGTATACACATAAGAGAATGGAAGGACGTGAGAATACCTCAATCGGGATAAATCCCCAAAATGAGAGAACAAAATACCCGATCTCAGTGGTCTAACCTCTTTCTCCCACTTTTCTTCTTCCTCTTCCCTTCCTTTTCCTCTTTCTCTTTTCCTCTTGCAAGAGATGCTCCCGGGATGAAGAAGCCGCCGCTCGAAGAAGAAGAAGCCGCTGTTGCGTTTCTTATTTTGTTGCTGCCTATGTGTTATTTTTGGTGGTCTCGAGTGTGTTAGGGATTGAGATGGTGGGGGGGTTAACATATACCCCCACCCCCTCTCACTTATCATGAGCCCACATATGGGCTGGACTACCGAGCCCAACATTGATTTGCACCCTCACGCGGATGGGGTTCTTCTTTCCCAAGCTCAGTACATTACCTCTATTCTTCAGCGAGCTAATACGTCTAATTGCAAGCCCATCGGTTCTCCTGCTGCTGTTGCGGTTCCCCCTTCAAACGGTAAACTGTTGGATGATCCCACTCATTATCGGCGTATCGTCGGGTACAGTATGTCACTTTAACGCGGCCTGACATCTCTTATTCAGTCAATCGGGTCTGCCAATTTATGCACGCACCTAGCTACTGAGGTGAATTGGTCTGCTGTCAAACGGATTCTCTGATACTTGAAGCTCACATACACTCACGATTTACTTCTGCATCGCCAATCTTCTCTTGCTCTTCAGGCATTCTGCGACGCAGATTGGGCTGGTTGCTCTGCTGACCGTCGGTCCACCGGTGGATATGCCATCTACCTAGGCCGGAATCTTGTATCCTGGTCATCCAAGAAGCAGCCCACAGTTGCTCGCTCCAGTACAGAAGCCGAATATAAGTCTGTTGCTAACACCACAACTAAGCTTATTTAGATCCAATCTCTTCTTCAAGAATTGTGGGTCTCTCTTCCGGACACGCCAACCATCTACTGGACTACCGAGCCCAACAATCTCCCCCTCCAGCCCATGGTGGGAGGTAGACTAAAATGACTCCTCACCGGGAGTCCATGCCAGCCAGTCGCCGACATAACTCTAGCTTCTCTCTAGGAATAACTTTTGTCATCATATCGGAAGGATTTTTATCTGTATGAATCTTCTTCAGCTTCATCTGTTGTTGATGTATAGCATCTCGCAACCAATGGTATCTCACATCAATGTGCTTTGTACGGGTGTGATATGTGGAGTTTTTGCTCAGATCCATAGCACTCTGACTATCATAAAATACCACATACTCTTCTTGCTTCAAACCCAATTCCTGCAGAAATCTCTTCAGCCAAAGTATCTCTTTCCCTGCTTCAGTTGCTACAATATACTCTGCTACAGTAGTAGATAAAGCAACACATTTTTGCAATTTGGACTGCCATGACACAGCTCCCCCTGTAAAAGTAAATAAGCACCCCGAGGTAGATTTTCTGTGATCATGATCACCTGCCATATCAGCATCTGTAAAGCCTTCTAGAACTGGTTCTGAACTCCCAAATGTCAAACACACTCTAGAGCTACCTCTCAAATATCTGAATATCCATTTCACTGCTTCCTAATGCTCTTTCTCTAGATTAGAAAGGAATCTGCTCACTACACTAACTGTATGTGCAATGTCAGGCATGGTGCAGACCATAGTATACATCAAACTTCCTATTGCTGAGGAGTAAGGAATGCTCTCCATCTCTCTCATATCTTCCGTAGAAGAGGGACATGACTTCTTGTTGAGCTTAAAATGAGCTGCTAATGGAGTACTCACAGACTTGGCATTCTTCATATTGAACCTGTCAAGCACCCGTTCAATATAATTTCTTTGTGACAATCACAATTTCTTGATTTTCCTGTCACGAAAGATATCCATGCCCAATATTCTGCATGTTGGTCCCAAGTCTTTCATGTCAAAGGACTTTGACAAATCTGCTTTCAATTTATCAATCTCTTGAGTATCCTGACCAACAATCAACATATCATCAACATAAAGCAAAAGGATAATGAAGCTCACATTTGATAATTTTCTGAAGTAAACACATGCATCTGCAGCTGTCCTCTGGTACCCATGGCTCACCATAAATGAGTCAAATTTCTTGTACCACTGTCTAGGTGCCTGCTTTAATCCATACAAGCTTTTCTTCAATCTACAAACCATATATTCCTTACCTTTCACTTCAAAACCTTCTGGTTGTACCATATAAATCTCTTCCTCCAAATCACCATGAAGGAAGGTAGTCTAAACGTCCATCTGCTCAAGCTCCAAGTCTAAGCTTACAACCAAGCCTAGAACCACCCTGATAGAAGTCATTTTCACAATAGGAGAAAATATTTCATCAAAATCAATTCCCTATTTTTGTGCAAAACCTTTCACTACCAATCTACCTTTATACTTCAAGTACTCTGCATTGCCATCCTTTTTCAGCTTGAAAACCCATTTGTTCTTCAATGCTTTTCTACCTTTAGGAAGGTCCACCAACTCATAAGTATTATTCAACTCAAGTGAATTCATCTCGCTCTGCATGGCTTTGAACCACTTATCTTTATCTTTATGAGATTGTACCTCCTCAAAACTTTCTGGCTCCCCCTCCTCAGTAAGCAACATATACTAAGAGGGAGGATATTTTGATGATGGTTGTGACACTCTGGAAGACCTCTTGATCTCTAACTCTTGATGCTCCCCCTGCTTAGAAACCTCCTGCTCTGGCTCAGCATCACTGTCACCCAATTCTGGCATTTCATCACTGTCATCTTCACCTTGCATTTATTCTCCATCTGTAAGCTCTTGCACTGGAGAAGGAATGGGTGCGAGATCTGGAGCACTGTAGAAAGATTGACCTTTCAACTTTGTTTCTTTGATGTCTTCAATATTTTGATCTTCATAAAAGATCACATCTCTCTGTCTGACTACTGTCTTCTTTTCTGGATCCCATAACCTGAAGCCAAACTCTTCATTTCCATGGCCTAAGAAAATACAAGGAATGGCTTTGTCATCAAGTTTCCGCCTTTGGTCCTTGGGGAGATGCACAAATGCCTTGCATCCAAACACTTTCAAGTGATTGTAGGATACCTCCTTCCCTGACCAAATCTTTATTGGAATTTCAAAACCCAAAGGAACAGAAGGAGACCTGTTTATCAAATAGCAAGCAGTGCGAACAGCTTTAGCCTAGAAGCTCTTTGGTAGCTTTGCCATCCTCAACATGTATCTCACCTTTTCCATAATGGTTCTGTTCATTCTTTCTACTACACCATTATGCTGTGGGGTGTCTGGTTCAGTCCTTTCATGTCTTATGCCATGAGCTACACAATAATCTGTAAATTCTTTAGAGATGTACTCTCCTCCATTATCTGTGCAGAGACATTTCAACTTTTTACTTGTCTCTCTTTCCACCATAGCATGAAAATTTTGAAATAATTGAAACACTTGATCTTTTGTCCTCAGTAAATAGACCCACACCTTTCTGGATGCATCATCAATGAATGTGACAAAGTATCTATTTCCACCCATGGACTCCACCTCAAAGGGACCACAAACATCAGAATAAATCAAATCTAAAATGCAACTTTTTCGTTGTGATGAAGAACGAAAAGAAATTCTATGATACTTCCCAAGTAAACAGTAATCACAATGACTAAAAGTCATACCTTTCATGGAGGGAATATAAGACTTCATCGCCAAAAGTTGTAGTCCTTTCTCACTCATATGCCCGAGCCTTCTATACCAAAAATCTGGAGAAGAATCACCTTGGACAGCATTCAACACATCTTTGCACACTTTTGCATGAGTCTTGTAAAAACCACAACAAGCATTTCCCTTGGCAACAATCAATGAGCATGTAGTCAATTTCTATTTTCATTGACTGAATCTGTGCTCAAAACATTTCTTATCTAGAGCAATACCGGAGAGAAGATTGAGACGCAAATCAGGAACATGACGCACATCCTTCAAAGTTAGTGCATAGCCTGCATTTGTTTGCAAACACACATCACCAATGCCAACGACCTTTGAGTAGCTAGTGTTACCCATCTTCACATTTCCAAGATCTCCTGCCTTGTAAGATGTAAAGAGCTCCCTTTTAGAAGTTGCATGATAGGAAGCACCAGTGTCCACTATCCACTTTGAATCATGGCCTGTGAAATGCAAACAAGTGTCTCCCTCTATTGTGAGGATGACATTATCACCCTCTAACAATGTAGCTGCATTGTTTTGATCATCCTCTGTCTTCATCTAATTTTTGTCCTTCTTCTCTTTCATCTCTCTCTTCCATACCCTGCAGTTCCTCTTTAGGTGACCTTCTTTTTCACAATGAAAGTATGTTCTACTCTTGGACTTTGACCTGCCTCTGGACTTGCTTTGACCCCTTGACTGTTCATTATACTTTGATCTACTCCTCCCCCTATTCTCTGTGACAAGAGCCTGTGCATTATCTGATCCAACTAATTTTCTTCTTGTTTCTTCATTAAACAAGCTAGTAGTAACTAGACTCATAGATAACCCACCATTAAGAGTAGAATTACTAACTGACACAACCAAGGTTTCCCAACTGTCTGGCCAGGATCCTAAAAGCAACAAAGTCTAGAGTTCATCTTCTAAAGTCATTTTCATTGTAGCCAATTGATTCACTAAACTTTGGAACTCATTCAAATGCTCTGTAACACTGTTACCTTCTTTGAATTTCAAATTAACAAGCTTTCGAATAATAAAAGCTTTATTACCTGCGATCTTTTGTTCATACAAGGATTCTAATTTTTTTCACAATGCTTGTGCACTGGTTTCACTCGAAACATGATGAAATACAATGTCATCTACCCATTGTTTGACTGTGCCAATAGTCTTTCGATTTAATTTTTCCCAATCTTTAGCGGACATACCCTCTGGTTTGGCTCCATTACCTTCTATCGGATCATACAAATCCTTGCAATATAGGATGTCTTCCATTTTTGACTTCCAAATAATTCAATTTTATCATGGTGCTAGACGCTCCACTGTCCGACATTCCGACTCACAAGAATAATGTCTGTAATTTAACCCCGCTCTGATACCACTTGTTGGGGAGTTGCAAGAAATATACTAGGAACAAATATATGTGTAGTCGAAGAAATCAACACGGAAATAAATTCTATCCCCACACCTTTGGCGGATCTGTGCAACCACAATAATCTCTATGCCATCCACACACGTACGTATCCGAGTTGAAAAATACCAAACCAACACAAGCACAATCACACACACAATGCACCAGATTTTTAACGTGGAAAACCCTCTCTCGACATGGAGAGGGAAAAACCACGGGGCAAATCGACAGTGATCCACTATGTAGAAATAGCAATACACAATTTTCTTCTCTCAAGATTTGTCCAAATGTTGAGATATACACATAAGAGAATGGAAGGACGTGAGAATACCTCAACTGGGATAAATCCCCAAAATGAGAGAACAAAATACCCGAGCTCACCGGGCTAACCTCTTTCTCCCACTTTTCTTCTTCCTCTTCCCTTCCTCTTCCTCTTTCTCTTTTCCTCTTGCAAGAGATTCTCCCGGGATGAAGAAGCCGCCGCTCAAAGAAGAAGAAGCCGCTGCTGCGTTTCTTGTTTTGTTGCTGCCTGTGTGTTATTTTTTGGTGGTCTCGGGTGTGTTAGGGATTGAGATGGTGGGAGGGTAACATATACCCCCACCCCCTCTCACTTATCATGAGCCCACATATGGGCTGGACTATCGAGCCCAACATTGATCTGCACCCTCACGCGGATGGGGTTCTTCTTTCCCAAGCTCAGTACATTACCTCTATTCTTCAGCGAGCTAATACGTCTAATTGCAAGCCCATCGGTTCTCCTACTGCTGTTGCGGTTCCCCCTTCAAACGGTAAACTGTTGGATGATCCCACTCATTATCGGCGTATCGTCGGGGCCTTACAGTATGTCACTTTAACGCGGCCTGACATCTCTTATTCAGTCAATCGGGTCTGCCAATTTATGCACGCACCTAGCTACTGAGGTGAATTGGTCTGCTGTCAAATAGATTCTCCGATACTTGAAGCTCACATCCACTCACGGTTTACTTCTGCGTCGCCAATCTTCTCTTGCTCTTCAGGCATTCTGCGACGCAGATTGGGCTGGTTGCTCTGCTGACCGTCGGTCCACCGGTGGATATGCCATCTACCTAGGCCGGAATCTTGTATCCTGTTCATCCAAGAAGCAGCCCACAGTTGCTCACTCCAATATAGAAGCCGAATATAAGTCTGTTGCTAACACCACAACTGAGCTTATTTAGATCCAATATCTTCTTCAAGAATTGTGGGTCTCTCTTCCGGACACGCCAACCATCTACTGTGATAATATAGGGGCCACTTATCTCGCTGCCAACCCCATTTTTCATGCCCGCACTAAACACATTGGAATAGATTATCACTTTGTGCGTGAGCAAGTTGCCAAGGGCCTGTTGCGGGTCTCATTTCTTTCATCTAAAGAACAGATCGCGGATATCCTCACCAAAGCACTTCCTCGACCATGATTTGCTCTATTGTCGTCCAAGTTCAACGTCTGTGCACCCCCGTTGAACTTGCAGTGGCGTATTGGCGCAACAGAACCTCCGCCACGTTCGCCATGTTCTGGTGGAGGTTACGTGCATGATCCCATGTCTGTTGTGGCAGCGGACCCGTCGGCGTTATCACCTCAACCAGGCTGAGCGAGATATGTGCTGAGATGCTACGTGGATGTACATAAAACCTGCATGCTACGTGATACTTACCGCATATTGTTGTAATCTGTTGTACATAATATTTCTATATATATGCGAACATGAGAAAGCTCCAGTTGAGTTGGAGCCTTCTGAAAACCACTTTGCACTATTCTGTACATGTGACAACTCTATCCACACATGTACCGGCCACCACTTGCATGCAACCACATATAGGTGAGCCTCCATCAACCAACACCCACCCTATGATCACACGATCTAAGGATGGGACGAGAAAGCCTAAGGTTCACTTCGCAACCAAGCACCCTTTCCTACATGCTCTTCTTCATGAATATGTAACTACTGAACCTCAAACATTCTCGGAGGCTTCTCGACATCCTCAGTGGAAGCATGCCATGGCAGATGAATATACATCACTTCTCCAAAATGGTACCTGGGAGCTTGTTCCATGCCATCCTGCCATACATATAATTGACTCCAAATGGATCTTCAAGCTCAAACAACGTGCCGACGGGACTGTTGAACGTCACAAGACACGTCTTGTGGCTAAAAGCTTCAAACAGCAACCTGGCATTGACTGCCATGACACTTTCAGTCTAGTCGTCAAGCGCACCACTATTTGCCTACTACTCACCCTCACTGTCACATTTGGATCGCACATCAGGCAACTCGATGTATCAAATGCTTTTCTCCATGGCGACCTTGATGAAGTTATTTTTATCGCTCAGCCTCAAGGATTCGTGGACTCATCTCACCCGGAGCATGTGTGCCATCTCTGTAAATCATTTTATCGTCTAAAACAGGCACCTTGTGCTTGGTATTATCGCTTGAGTGATTGTCTACGTGAGCTCCACTTCTAAGCCTCCAAAACAGATGCCACCTTATTCATCTACAATCATCATGGTGTTATCATGTATATGCTTATGTATGTTGATGACATCCTATTAAAAAAAATAACACCACAACCATGGCTACGTCGATCAACGTTCTGGGCTCGTCATTTGCTCTCAAGGACTTGGTTCCCGTTCATTATATTTTGGGCATGGAAACCATGCGAACTCCACAAGGCCTGTTCATCAATCAGCAAAAGTATATTGATGACCTCCTTCGCAGGACCACTTTTGATGCTGCGAAACCTATAAGCACGCCAATGTCAGCCACCCTTCACCTTCATCGGGCAAAAGGCACATCACCTATTGATCCCTCTGGTTATCATAGTTGTCACGTCCCGAGCGTGGAAGGAACCCGACACACGTGACGAGTTTATATCAATCATGTCAATCAGAACATAAGGAGTTCGACACATAGACAGAGTGCACACAAGTAGAGATAGTAAATCAAATCTTTTATTTCATTAATAACTCTCAAGCAAATTCAATTACATACTTTTTATTGCCCCAAGTAAAGATACTAGACTCAATAAAAAGGAAAATACAATAATGACTAAAGAAATAGAAAATTCAACAATCGGACAGCTCTACACTCTTCACTCGTGGCCAACCCCATCCGAATGATCTTCATCATCGGAATTACCTGAAAAATAGGAGAAAAATTAGGGTGAGCGAATACTCAGTAGGAATTATATCTCAAGTACAAGCTTACTTTAAGTAAATTACATGTTACATGAATGCAAATATAGTTAGGCATGAACGCATGATAATGTTGAGAGTGAATAACAAGAATTGGTATAGATGGACTAGCAAGATTTCAAGATATTCATGTAAAGGTAGCAAGAAGTTCAAGTACACAATTATCAAGTCATGTCATGAGGATTGGCTATTATAATTTTAAGCAAGTAAATATCTATTCCGGGTCATGTAAGTCATGTCAAGTCAAATCAAGCACGAGATCGTGGAATGTCATAATCTAGAAAGTCATGCACTTCGGTGCAATGCCACACCGTGATCAATATAGCTCCCATAGGCATAAGTAATTTTGGGTGCTTCTCCCAGGACTAGATTGGACCCTATCTGCGCCAGTATTGAGTCATGCATATATTTTTAGACATCCACTATAGTTTATAGCCAATAGAATTCCAAAGGAATAAGCTATTGTAGGATAATAAGGTAGATTTCCCATAATGAAGGAGTTCAAGGACAGAACTTGAACAAGGATAATAGATAAATCGTACAAAAAACCATGACATATCATGAAACTGGGTAATTGGCGTCCACTCAGACAGCCACAGATTACAGAAATAGCATCCACTGTGGTGGTCACTCATTCTTGTGAACGGTATAGGCACGAAGAATTAGCGTCCATATCATGACCGCTAAATTCATAATATGTGCCCACTGGCTGGTCGCCAATTCCTTTTGGCGTCCAAGTCATGGTTGTAGTTTCCAGATAGAAACAGACTTCTCAAAAGAGGCCAGAAACAGTACTCTATGAGGGCTAAGCATCACGTTTCTTTAGAGTGACATGACAATCATTAGTTCCAGAGTTTTTAGGGTACAACCAACTCGGCTGCCTTGAGGGAATCCAAGGCTAGCGTAGACTTATGGAGGTCTCAATGAAGAAAGCACCAGTCCGAAGGAAGGAATATCTCGCGAAGGGTCCAATCATCACCAAGAGTTAGTGTGTAAGCCATAGAAATTAAAACAGGGACTCCATCTACGGATGTGAGATGAGAGTGCCAAAAGACCCGTGATATGGGCTAGAAAACCGATAAAATCTGAGAGACAAGAATTAGCGTCCATTCAGACAGGTGCTCAATCATAATTGTGCGTCTATGTGAAGTGTCTCTTAATCAATATTTAATAGAATTTCAAGAAAAAATACTAAGAATTAGCGACTCTATGCATGGCCGCTAATTATAGTAATTTCCAGAAATCAATAGAATTTAACTTTATTTAGGCGATCGTATACAACGACGCTCAATCTTTAAATAACGTCCATGTTTGTGATGCACATTCATGATTTTCCATTTAATTCTATTTTTCTATTTTTTTTACAAAACAACGCCTCCTTACAGGGGCACTCATTTTTTAATTTGCGACTGTTTGACAATCGTCCATTCTTTTACTGCTACGCATCGGGCAGGAACGTTTACATGCACAATATACTATTCATTTCCTTCTAATTAGCATGAACAGTAACACTTCGCTATTTACATGGAATTTTTGAAAACCGAAGAGATGAACATGTAGGGAAAAATAATAAGACTCTAGAAACATGCTCATAATAAATTTTACACAAGAGGTTCCATAGTTATTTAATTTTTAACACTGGTTAATTATTAAATCATATTACAAGAAATAGCGGCAGTTACTGGGTCACATATTAATGGGCGGCCATCAGACAGTTGCAAATTCTAGAATTCACGCCCGCCTGTATGGTGATTTATTAATTGGCGGCCAAGGGGCAGTCGCCCAATCAGGATTTAGCGGCCACTGTGGTGGTCGCTATTTCCATGCAGAACAGAAATGTTACTCTACGCAAAATCTTAAGAACAGGGAGACAAGGAAATGAATTATAAGCATGATGTTCACGAGTTATATGCATGCAACCTGTAACTAATGATCTTGGGCATTAGTTCTTGAGAAAACCTACCTTTTGGGTGGATTGGAATGACGAACAGAAGATAAGATAAGAGGGGAATAATAACAATGGCAGTAACAACTGCAACTGTAATAGCAGCTGAAACAACTTCAGCAAAGAACGTAGAAGAAGAAGGACAACCTTCCTCTCACGACTGCGGTAATAGAGGAAGAACGGAAGAAGAAGTAAGGCTTCTTCTCTTCGTTCACGACAGCACAATGCAACAATAGGAGGAAGACGACGGCAGTAGGACAACGATACGTACATCGGCAGCAACAAGGTGCTTCCGCCGATTGTAGGGGTTATATTTATAGATTTTTGGCTTCGACGAGTCCTTCGCATCCTAATGGGATTTAACTCTCCCATATAAGAATCCTAATTGGCTTTGACCTTCCATGTTAATCCTCCCTTGCCAAAACCTCAGCCGTCACCCTATTCTTCTACGAGAACCCTAAGGCCTTCCCATGCATGTTCGAAGGGGATAGAAAAACCTAGGTGCATTATAAAAAGCCCTCAAGTATTTATGCATTTATGTCTATGTCCCTTTAACCTTTGGCAACACCTTAATGCCCATTATCCTAAAGCTAATCTTCCATACGTGAGGCCCATGTAGGTTAAGGCCTTTAGTGTGTTTGTGGCCCATTGATGATGGTTGGGGTTGGCTTAAGATTTTTGTTTAATTTTTTGGCCCTTGATTTATTTATCTAGAAGATTTATTATGTTTAATTTATTTAGGAAAATTTTATTCCTTATAATTTTATCCGGGGTGTTACACCCTCCCCCACTTAAAAGAATTTGGTCCCCAAATTCAATTTCATATGGACATGGAGGGTGCAGAGTACTTACCATTTCAAAATAAGTCAGGGAATCTTTTCTTCATAGATTCTTCAGTCTCCCATGTAGCTTCATATTCGAAACTTTTGTTCTAGTGAATCTTTACCATGGGAATAACATTGTTCCGCAGTACACGAACCTCTCGATCAATGATCTTTACTGGCTTTTGTTCATATGTGAGGTCCTTTTGTGTCACCAAGTTGTCATGATCTATGACATGGAACGGATCATGAACATACTTCTTAAGCATAGAAATGTGGAACAGATTGTGTACTTCGGATAATTACGGTGGCAAGGCGGTTCGATAAGCTACCTCGCCCACTCTCTCTAGCACTTCGAATGGACTGATATTGTTGAGGGGAGTTTGTGGGAAAGAATGTTTTATCTTATCTGATTTATGATCCTCTAAATTTAATGTGTTTTGATGCTGACAATAGTATATACTATGCTAAATTTTGATATTGGTAACAATACATTATGTTCATAATTTTGATGATTGGCTATCATGTTTTTTTACCTTACATAAGGTCGATGCACATGTCTATTGATACAATAGGTCGGTGCACATTTAATATCTCATTCATTAGGTTGGTGCACATTCAAATATCTCATTCATTAGGTCAGTGCACATTCATGGCATATGCATGTAGGTCGGTGTATATTCAAGCCTCCATTCACATAAGGTCGATGCATGTTCTGTTTAGACTGCATACAGGTCGGTGCACATTTTGTTAGATTGCAAATTAAGGTCAATGCAAATCTTGCATAGTGCAAGACCAAGGTCGATGCACATCTTAGCATCGCAAAATAAAGTCTGTGCATAGTTTGCATTTAGCATGAAGGTCGATGCATGTTGCATTTCTAGGCAGAGGCAGGTCGGTGGACATTCACTGTAGCACATACTAAGGTCGATGCATGTTTTCTATAATGTACTTAAAGGTCGATGCACATGCTCACTCGTGCATATCAAGGTCTACCTATGTTATTGTTACAAGTCTGTGCACATTTCTCATCTTTCATATAAGGTCGATGCATATCATCCCTCAGTCATACTAAGGTCGGTGCACATCCTGCCTTAGCCATCATAATTTAGAGCACATTTTGCATCCTGCATAGAAGGTCGATGCACATTTGATTTTGTGCATTCTAAGGTCGATGCACATACTGCATCGTGCATATTGAAGTCGATGCACATGTGGCATTTCACACCATAAGGTCGATGCTAGTAATCCAAACTCATTGGAAAGTCGATGCACATTTTGTATCTTACGTAGAGCAAGGTCTGTGCACATGCAAGGCCCGTGCACATATAGGTCTGTGCACATTGGGTAATCAAGTCTACGCATGCATAGAAGTTCATGCATTGTATGTGACTAAGGTCTATGCATATGCAATTTTCAGGTCTGTGCACATGCATTACCATCATGTATGAGGTCTGAGCATGTGCATACACAAGTCTGAGCATATGTACAGATTGCATATTCAAGTCGGTGCACATGCACCGCTTTGCTCAGACAAATCGATGCATCTCTTACATTTACCTAAAATATATTAATGCATCTTTGTCTGACTTATACCATGATCATATTTTCTAAGTCCGAGCACATTGACTATTCACTCATGGCTAAAATCTATTTGACAAAATGCCTTTTTATTCTTTTGACAGCAACTTAAATACCTTAAGTGCAGATCGAAGTCACGTGCCTCGAGGCTCGACTTAAATAGGCACATGATCCAAGAAGGAGCAATGCCTGGAGATTCAAACACGTGGATAGCTCACCTTTATATCTTGACACGTGGACATCCAACAAGGCACCTATTCGAATCTCCTTGGGCGAGAACGTGTTTCCCACGCGCTCGTGAGGCTATTAATAGAGGCCTGATCACTTTGAACATAGTAGAAGAAAACAGTGAAGAAAAGAAGAAAAAGAGGAAGCACGGTGAAGAAGCGAGAGGGTCTGAGAGTCTCCAGAGATCAGTAGAATTCAGTTGAGTTCAGTTGAGAGAAAAGAGTAAGAGTGAAGAGCTGAGATAGAAATAGGGGATCGAAAAGTGGAGGATTCTCTGAGAGCTGTGAGCGTTCAAGAGATCTGTATGTGGAGTCTTGTATGTCTCGATCTTTGGATCAAATCCAGACCTCATTCTGCTCAAGTGAGCTACAGATAGTCTTGAATTTTTCATTTGATTTTGTTCTTGACATTTTCTATTCGCTACGATTTTTGTAAGCTATGAGTCAGCAATTTTTCAAGCTGTGTGTCAGTGGCAAGGAAGTAATTCCTTGGAAGCAAGCTGTGAGGCTCAACAGATCAAGCTGTGAGGCTCAATTGTCTGGGATCTATTCCCCAATGCTGTAGATTAGTGGTATGTAGGGATCTATTCCCCAAAGCTATGGATCAGCGGATTTTAAGCTGTGTCAGCGGAAGCCTTACTCAATTGAGTAAGGGGTGGATGTAGATCTTTAGATTAAGATCGAACCACCTTAAAAACCTTCTTGCAGTGTTTGTGATTTGATTGTGCTATTCTTCTTTCTTATATTGCAATTCATTGAATGTGCATTACAAATTTCTGAATTCCTGATATTTCATTTTAGCTTGAACTTTCAACTAGTGTTGTATATCAAAAGGTTTAGTCTGAAAGATAGGTTATACCTATCTGGAATACTTAACCTTGTGTGAAAAGATTCTGATTCCAATCTCCACCTAGTACAGCTTCATCTGGTTGACTATTTTTTAATCTTGAGTGAAATTTCGTTAAGTTGGTTGTGTTAGCCGCAGCATTTTAATTCCGCATTTTAAGTGCTTTAAATTGGCTAAGGTTAGGGGTAGATCTATTCACCTCCCCTCTAGATCTGTTAGTCATCCGAAACAACAATTGATATCAGAGCCTAACTCTCCTTTAGGGCTTTACATCCCAGAGAGATTAGCAAATGGATGTTAGAGGGTTAACAACTGAATGTCACTCTACTAGTAAGCCTCCTTTTTTTGATGGATCCAATTACACTTATTGGGAGAGTCGTATTCAAGTTTTTCTTAGAGCTAAGGACTACGAAATTTGGAAGGTAGTTTGCAAAGGCCCCTTTGAACTACCTGAGGATGAAGAGGTCTGGACTAGAGAGCAGATTCGTAAATCCACTTTAAACTGGAGCGTTGTAAATGCCATGTAGTGTGCTCTTCATCCCACCGAATTCTTCAGAGTCTCTTCTTGTTCTACAGCTAAGGAGATGTGGGATAAATTGGAGGTGATCTATATAGAGACTTCTCAAGTTAGGGAGGCTAAAGTCAACTTGTTTGTTTCTGAATATGAGGCTTTCAAAATGAAGCCTGATGAGTCCATCTCTGAGATGTTTGCTCGTCTGAATGTGATTACCAACAGCTTAAGAAGTCTGGGAAAAACATATAGTGAGTACGAGCTGGTTAGAAAGATACTAAGGTCCCTGACACCTATTTGGCACACTAAGGTCACTGTTATGGAGGAATCCAGGAACCTAGCCACCACTTCAGTAGATGAGCTCATCGGTTCTCTCATGACATATGAGTTGAACCTTAAGATGGTTGATGAGTTTGAGAAGAGAAAGAAACCCCTAGCTCTTAAAGTTACTACTAGTAACAAAGGGTTATCTAGTGAGCATAGCTCTGGCAGTTCAGATGAGGATCAAGATGAGTCCACCATGTTCACTAGGAATTTTAAAAAGTTCCCCAGAAAGGAAGGAAAGGGGTTTAGGAGAAAATATTTCTTTGAGAAGAGGCAGTCAAAGTATAAACTTGAAACTGCCAAGAAATCTGACAGCATTGTATGTTATAACTACAGGAAAGCAGGACATCTCAAGACAGACTATCCTGAATTGATAAACAAACAACCCCGGTTGAAAAATAAGAAGACAAAAGCCATGGTAAGCACCTGGAGTGATGAAGAAGAAGAAAGTCAGAGCAGCTCCTCTGACAGTGAGAAGGATGATTGGCTATGTCTGCTAGCCAAGGATAATTAAGTCAATGAAGATGACACTGAGGTAACTTCCCTATTTGACAATTTTACACATAGTGATTGGGAAGAAGCATATGCTGAAATACTTGAAAAATATGAAGAAATGCGTAGGGAGAACAGACATTTGAAAAGGAAAGTAAATTCATTAGTTAATGATACATCTTTGACTGATAAACTTGCATGTCTAGAAACTAAAAACTCAGAACTAAAAAACTCTCTTGATGAAGCTGAATGTAATAAAATTATCTTGATTGATCTAAGAATTGAAAATGAGAATATGAAAAACACCATTGATGAAATCAAAATAAAAATGCAAAAATTTAAGGAAGAAACTATGATAGCTACTGAAAAAATGAAGCTGTCAATGGTGTAAATGAAGAACTGAAAAGATCAATTGAGAATTTAGAAAAGGAGAATAAGGACAAACAAAATTCTCTTGACGGCATGACACAAGGAACATATAATCTGAATGACATCATGGGAATAAAAACAAACTTCAGAAGAGAAGGTTTGGGTTTTAACCCAACGAACAAGAAAAGGTTTGATGTAAGAACTATCTCCTTTGTGGTTGAAAAGGGAACATCACAACCTTTAATAAAAATGACTTCTGGAGAGAATCAGAATAAAAAGATAGTGAAAATCATTGAGAAAACTAGGAACAATGCCAAGGACATGGGCAAAGGGAAATTAGAGGTATCTAGGGAGTCATGCTCACATACAACTACACCTCATACCAAGGGACAAGTTAGGGGTCAATTTCTTAAGGCTATAGTTCAAGGGAATCAGAAGTCTAAATCAACCATGTCTCAACAGGAAGGCCCAAGTAACTACCAGAGTGCTTCTACCTATCCTGCATTTCATAATTCCTATCACCAAAATTATAATAGAAGAGGTCAGGGAAACCCCTACATAAGGTCAATGCAGCATAACTTCCAGAATTCATATGTTACTTCTATGCATCGACCTTACCCTTGGAACTCCCATGTGCAACCTAGGCATAGAAATTTTAGAAGCCATAACTCTTATGGTTTTATCCATTCCATGTCTGATCAGTCTAGGTTCTATAATGCATACACTGTTCCCAATGCCCATTGGACTAGTCACTGGCAGAAAAGATATCAAAATGAAATTAAGAAGAAGAATGTCACACCTCAAAAACATTCTTCAAAGATTAAAAGTGACAAAAAAAAGTAGAATAAACTGAATGACAAGAAACGCACAAATTCAGTAAAGACACCTAAACAACTATAGATTCCAAAACACCTCTTGTCCAGCCTGCATAATGTAATTGTTGTTATGGGGCCCAAACACTTTTGGGTTCCAAAACTTTCTTCTTAATCTTATTTACAGGTATGCCTGGCAGCCAATCACAATAGGTGGTATCTTGACAGCGGCTGCTCCAGGCACATGGCCGGGGATAGAGGCAAATTCTGCATGTTGGTAGATAAAGATGTAGGTCAGGTACCATTCGGAGGTAATACAAAAGGCAGAATCATTAGGTCAGGAAAAGTTGGTAAGTGCTCATCTTGCTTTATTGAAGAAGTTCTTTTAGTAGATGGGCTAGCATATAATCTGCTCAGCATTAGCCAACTTTGTGATGAAGGCCATAAAGTTATTTTTGACTCTCTTGCATGCACTATTTTTGAACCAAATTCAGAATCTGTCAAATTTACTAGTAAGAGAGTCAACAACATCTATATGGTAGACTTAGATGATGTAGCACACACTAATCTGTGTCTAACTGTAAATAAGGATGATCTAGCTTACATGTAGCATCGTAGGTTAGGCCATGCTAGCTATAGTGTGCTTCATAAATTGAATAAGCATAATATGGTGAAAGGACTTCCTGAAATTTCATTCAAAAATGATAATAAAATCTGTGTAGCATGCACCCAATGTAAACAAACCAGAAAGTCATTTAAGTCCAGAACTGAAAATCAATCTTCTAAACCTTATGAGCTGATTCACATGGACTTATTTGGACCCACTAAAATAGTCAGTTTATCTAGAAGGAGAGATGGTTTTGTTTTAGTAGATGACTTTTCTAGATTTACTTGGGTGTTCTTTTTGTCCCACAAGAATGATGCATTTGAGGAATTTCAGGAGTTCTTTCATAAAATAAAATAGACATGTGAACATTCCATTTCCAATTTTTGTCTGACCATGGTGGTGAGTTTGTAAACTCACAATTTGATGTTTTCTGCAGGGAAAATGGCATCAATCACAGGCTCTCCTCACCAAGAACTCCAGAGTAGAATGGAGTGATAGAAAGGAGGAACCGAACCCTAGTAGAGATGGCTAGGACTATGCTGGTAGAAGGGAACCTACCTAGAAGGTTTTGGGCTGAGGCTATTAATACTTCATGTTACATCATTAATAGAGCCCTGGTAAGACCTTCTACACAAATGACTCCTTATGAATTTCTTAAGGGTAAGAAGCCTTCTCTAGCACACTTCAAGGTTTTCGGTTGCAAATGTTTTATCCATATAAACTCTAAACGAGATCTTGTTAAATTTGAACCTAAAATTGAACCTGGAATTTTTCTAGGTTATTCTGAAAAGTCCAGAGCCTATAGGATTTTTAATCTCAGCTCTAAAATTGTTGAGGAATCTCCTCATGTTGTCTTTGATGAGTCTACAATTAAAACTTAAACTGGTTTATGCAGGGACAAAATTGATGGAGATATCTTGAAGACCAAAGAAGATCAAAATGGAGAATCTGCTGAAGAGGCTGAGGCAGAAGGATCTGAAGCTCAGGGGGAGGTAAATGAAAATCCAGGTAATCAGGTTACCAATGTTAGATTTCTCAAAGATCATCCTATAGGAAACATAATTGGTAATTTGAATGAACCCCTGTTTGCGATGGGGATTTTTTTTATTTTATTTTATTTTTATTATTTCATTTGGGTTTATTTGGTTTATTTGCGAGTCGATCAACCAATTAACTAACCGGTAATTAACTGACTGATTGACTGCGCGGGCGTGCCAGTCACGTACGTGACGAGTTTATTGTGCGCTCGACCTGACTCAGTCAGTCGATTGTGATATTCGTGTCAGAATCCGGAGTTCGTCATACCATAAAGGCTATGACGTTAATTATGTCCTTCCAAAGAAGGACAACCCTTGATTAGTTGCCAAGAAATCATGCCTCGGGGGAAAAACGAGATAAGACTATTACGCTAACGGGATGCGAAACATGCATAGAAAACCATGCTACGCGGGACATGATGACAGCGTTATGGCGCAAATCCGGCAGCATATCCCCTTATTTTGGACTATGCCAAAGGAGGAAAATAGGGCATCCACCCACGGAATGTCGGGATGGAAGCCAAAAGAGAGGCGGGCGTAGCCTTGGATCCAAAAAGGATTTGAGTGTGATGGGACAGTGTCCATTACCACGGTGTTTGTTGATATTCCATCAGAGACCATTGGGGGACTTGCAATGGCAAGACTCCCAAGGTCGGCAGGGTTAGAAGAAAAACCCGACGGTTAATGGCGTAGAATATCGGGGTAAGACCCCGTTAATATAGCTCTGTTTAGACATGGATGAAGAACCATGAGACCCTCATGATATGATGGGGATTGGTATAATGGCCTGTGGGGGTCAGGGTCCTAAGTCTAGGCTGATGGTGGACTCAGTAGGACTTCTGGGAGATGGATATATGACAGGTGGCCAACAACGGCAGGGGCCGGCGCGGCTAGGGTTTCGGCACGAAGGTAAACGGCGCGGCAGGGTCGGCACGACCAGCTCGTCGGCGCGCCCTTCACCCGGCGTGAAAGCGGCGCCGGGAGGAGGTTGCGCCGGGAGGACTTGTGGCGCCGATAGCTGGGTGTTCATTAGTTTTTCAAGTGCTGTGAGGGCTTTGTGAGTCCGAAGGGATATTCTGCGTTTGATTGGGGTTTCATGGGTTTGTCCATGGTTGTATTTGAGTGGGGTAGAAGGTGAGGGTAGACTCATCCACATGAGGCCTAAGGAGACCATGTGATTGTGATGTTCATATTCCCCTTTCTCGATGGTGGCTAAAGTGTCATGAGATGGTACAGCTCAGCTCTCTGCCACACAGTTGGGGTTAAATTAATCATTTAAATGGAAGCATTATACCGCACTATGAAGTAAAGCTCGTGGACGGATTTTGACTGCACCTCCCCTTATTTTGGAGTGTGCCAAAAGGGTATTATAGGTCATCCACTCACGAAATGTCGGAGTGGAAACCAAAAGAGAGGCGGGCGTAGCCCTGGATCCCAAAAGGATCCCCATCTTATGTGACATTATCCACGTATTGTGAGATTCATTAATGTCCCCATGTAAAGTCAATGGAGGACATACAGTGGCAGAACTCCGTGACTTGTTGGGTTGGAAACATGTGGGGGATTAACCCCTTTGATATAGCTCCCACGAGGGTCTAGAGAAGGATAGTATTTCTCCTTTAGACGGATGGGGTATCATGACCAAGGCTGGCATGGCTCGAAGGTATCGGCACGAGTCTATCAGCGTGGCCGTCTTCAGCACGAAAGGTATGAAGGTCTCGGCGCAACAAATAGAGCCGGCATCGGCGTGACGGGAGAAGTTTAGCCGGCATGGGCAGTCCTCGGCGCGAGACTCACGCCGAGAGGGGTTCGCGCCGGGAGGATAAGAGGGCTTCTGAAATCAGCGTTTCAGCGAGGTTTTGAAGAGATTTTCTTTTGGAGTAGAGGCTTCAAGGGGGTTTTGGAGCTTTAAAGGGGGGTTTATTTAGGGATTTATAAAGAGGGTTTATTCAAGGGTTTGACAACCACTGAAGGTGGGTTATAGAGAGGGTATAATCCAAGGGGATGGTAGCCTTCCCTCTGAGGCCTCACTGGGGGCAGAACCATAGACGAAAACTTCTGAGTCTATCCCTCTTCATTTCACAGACGAGAAGCCATGAGATAGACTGTCTCAGGCTCTCGATGTGGATATAAGGTGGTGAGGGAAAATAGCAGAGAAGCCTTTAGCACTATAAGATATATGTGGCTTGCTGTAGCCGTTGCATATATTAAACCTCGGATGCAGGGGAAGAGAAAAAAATAATGAAAGGGCAAAACTCAGCCCACTTTTATTAACTATTTCATCTAAACGGCGTACACGAATCCAACTCGGAAGAAAATCCAACCAAAAACATATACACCAACTCTATCCCTGACAACAGGGTTACATTAGCATTCAATGCTACTGGAGCAAAGATGCTCGAAAGCAGAGATACAAAAGAAGAAAAAGAAAATATCCAGACAGAACAGGGGGGAGAAGAACTGTAGCCCCTCGGGGCGTCGGACAGCCAACCCCACCTTGCTTCTTCCTTCGAGTCTCTGCCACTCTCTCTTCTCTTCAGCTTCTATGGAGGGCTCTCGAGCTCCCCTTTCTTTCAGTGGCTACTGCTCTCTATTCCCTCTATTGCCTCTTCTTCTCTTCTTTTTTTTCCTTGTTGTCTTGTGTTCCGTCTCCTGTTGTTGTTGTTCTTTTTTTGTATTGTTCGAAGGTAGCAGCCTTTATAGAAGGGTGGCCTTCTGTTCCCGGCGTGCCTCAGCACGCATCATCTCAGCGCGCCTGGCTTCGTATTGGGCTTGGCCCATTTGTTCAGAACCCGGCGCCGGAAGAGGCTCATCTAATGGGCTTCTTTTCATTGCTCTGGTGGGCTTCTTGGTATATTCCTCTTGAGGCTTGTTTAGCACCTTGCGTTCACGCCCATGTGTGAGGCAGTGTGAATCCCTTTTCATGAGAATCAGAATTATCTGAGGTTTCTCTTCAGTAGGCAGATGGTTGCCTGAACGTTTTTATAATTTTATCAGCCCGACTATCTGAATGACAGCATTGCTGGACAGCGGCCTAGCCAGAGATGGCTTTAGCCGGACAGAGTGTTAGGGGTAGTTGACCTCTTCTATTCTGATTCTCAGTACTTCCAGGGATGGTACAGGAGCCGAACCATTGGTTGACCTTAAAGGCCCTGAGTCTACTTTGGTCTCTTCTGGTATATTTTAGGTGTCAACAAATGCCCCCCCACCCGCAGGTGGCGTAAGCGAAGGATGAGTGACACGGGACATGAGGGTGTACATTGCACCGCACTTTGTAATTTCTTCAGGTCTGCTCCTGTTCATTGTTCATTTTTGTGACTTTGAGTCTTCATTCGGTTTGTATAATCCCAGTATTTGTAAGCATACTCGGACAGACATAAGAATTCTTAGTTTAATCTTCTGATTGTACCACCCGTGGGTGAGCCAACTGGCACTGTTGACAGTCTCGGCACGCCCATCTCGGCGTGGCAATGGTCTCGGCGTGACTCTTTGTTTGGTGCTTTCGACATAGTGATACTCTCTGGTATCAACTTCTGATGCCATCGTGGTTTCGTCGGAGGCTTTGGATATGCTACCGCTTGCCACAGTGTCTTCTTCAGAGGCGGTTACTATACTTCACCCTGTGCCAGTAAGAGTACATGTAGCCGCCGAAGTATCATCAATGGAGCTTATCCCACTGGGAGAGAGTCTCGCCCTGGTGCCTAAAACATAATTGAGAGCTGAAGTTGACCCGTCAAGGGGTTCTGCCTTCGTCTCGGCGGCCATAATGAATATTGCGCCTGACCCTGCGGCTCCATCCGTGCCAGAAATAGGGTTGGAACCTCCGCCTCTTCCAGCACCTATAGAAGAGAGTTCTTCAAAGAGCCCGACGGAGCAAGAGCATGCTACCGTGGTACCTGCTACTTCGGCTCTGGTGGCCGTTCCAACTTCTTCTTATGAGCCAGACATTGGCTTATGGGCTTCCATAGACAGGGAGGTGACCTTTGAGGTGGCTCCGGCAGCCTCCCTGGGCTTTACTTCATCGGAGGACTTCGTCTGGCAGTATTTAGAGATGTTGCGCCAAGTTCTGGAGTCTCAGCCGACACTATCTTACCCCCAGTTGAAGGAAGTGGCCGGGCGACTGACGATCGGGCTGCAGGCATTAGGCTATCCTTTGGACACCTGGACCTAGCGGGTGCTGTTCCTGCTGAAATTTGTAAACCGCAGAGACTTTCTCGGGAGGGTGATGAACGACCGGCTAGCGGCCCTTAAATTGCAGAAAGTCGATTGTCAGATGGAGCTGGCGTCCCTGACCTCTGATCTTCACAGGAACAAGGCCCATGTTGAAACTTCAACTGCTCGGGCACAATGTCTACGCAGCCGACGGGAAGAACTCCGGGCGAAATTAGCTACCGTTGAAGCTGAGATACCACTGCTGGAGGCTACAGAAGTTCAGGGCATTGAGGAGACCACCTTGCTAGAGGGCCGAGTCGCATCCCTAGAGACTGAGGTGACTCGCGTTCAGGAGGAAGAAATGCAACTCCATGAATTGGGAGCGGCTCCATATGTTAGGCTCGTTGACTTCGTAGATATCTTCAGGCGGTCTTAGTCGATCTACCTTTGAATTCGTCCCCTCCGAAGGGCCCTTTTTGTATTCATTCCCCTCCTTTTTACAATGAAATACGAGTTTCCTTTACTATTTTAGGTGTCCACCTTTGCACTTGTATTCTATCATATCTTATGGCAACTTTGGCGACCTGCTTGGAAGTATACCCATATCTGCGCCGTAGGAGAGCGTCCACCCTTTCAAGGAAAGGATGGGGGCCTCGCTCCACTGCGTGACGGGGTCCCAGAGGTTGCCAGATTGGTGCAGATGTAAGTCTTGCCGACAAGAAATGTTGAAAATACGACTGCTGGCTGATGAGAGGTCCATCTGGGATAGGCTTTATTACCGGTGGGACAACTGATGGGAGTGCCACTCAGAGGCATAGCATATACTTTATAGTAATCACATTACTGACCCAAGCGCCCTTTCGGGTTTTTGCTGGGGCCCAATTTGGGGAAATGCTGGCCGACCTTATCGATGGTGACAAGGGTCGAAAAGGTAGTTGGTCTTGCCAATGGTGACAAGGACCGAAAAGGGTAGCGACCAATCTTGCCGATAGTGACAATGGTCGAAAAGGTAGACGGTCTTGCCGATGGTGACAAGGACCGGAAAGGGTAGATGGTCTTGCCGATGGTGACAAGGACCGGAAAGGGTAGCGACCGATCTTGTCGATGGTGACAAGGGTCGAAAAGATAGACGGTCTTACCGATGGTGACAAAGATCGAAAAGGGTAGACGGTCTTGCCGATGGTGACAAGGACCGAAAAGGGTAGCGACCGATCTTGCAAATGGTGGCAAGGGTCGAAAAGGGTAGACGGTCTTGCCGATGGTGACAAGGACCGTAAAGGGTAGCGACCGATCTTGCCGATGGTGACAAGGGTCGAAAAGGTAGACGGTCATACCGATGGTTACAAGGACCGTAAAGGGTAGCGACCGATCTTGCCGATGGTGACAAGGGTCGAAAAGGTAGATGATCTTGTCGATGGTGACAAGGACCAAAAAGGGTAGACGGTCTTGCCGATGGTGTCAAGGACCGTAAAGGGTAGCGACCGATCTTGCCGATGGTGACAAGGGTCGAAAAGGTAGATGGCCTTGCCGATGGTGACAAGGATCGGAAAGGGTAGCGACCGATCTTACCGATGGTGACAAGGGTCGAAAAGGTATACTACAAGAAAAATCGCGGATAGCGACCGACATATTCGGTCGCTATTCAGTCGTAGATCGGTCGCAAATCGGCATTGCGACCGAACAGACACTATCTAGCGACCGAATATGTCGGTCGCTATATCATAGTCGCTATATAGCGACCGACATAATTCGGTCGCAGTATCAGTCGTTACCAGAGACCGATTATAATCGGTCGCCTGACCGGTCGCTAATAATTCGGTCGCCATTCAGTCTCTATTCGGTCGCTACAATTGTTGTATTTTAAAAAATAAAATTAACCTATCGGATTAATTCGGTCTCAATTCGGTCGCTATTCGGTCTCGAATTATGTTGTATTTTTAAAAATAAAATTAACCTATCGGATTTATTCGGTCTCAATTCGGTCGCTATTCGGTCTCTAATTTGTTTTATTTTTAAAAATAAAATAAACCTATCGGATTTATTCGGTGGCTAGTCGGTCGCTAGTCGGTCGCCAAGTATAATTATTTAATAAAAGAAATATAATTTATAGTCGCTATTCGGTCGCAATTCAGTCTCCATACGGTCGCTAATTTTGCATTATTTTTTTTTAAAAATTTATTTAAACTGATAAATAAATTACCTGATAAATAACAAATTCATAACATAAATATAAAATCAACTACACAGACAACAATATCGACAAATCTCAAATTCATCACATACAAGCACCTGATAAATAACAATTTCATAAAACAATAATAAATCAACTACACGGATCACAATCTCCACGAACCTCAAATTACACACAATTAAAATAAAATCACAAATTAATCATACATCCATAATAATAAAATGACAACATACACAACTAAAATAAAATCACAAATCCTCCACATATGTCTCATCCTGGTCGTCGTCTCGTCCAACATCATCCTGGTCGTCGTCTCGTCCAACATCTCGCGACGGATGATCCTGTATATCATTTAAAAAAATTATAATCAAATCCTTAATAAAGAAATCAAGCATTAACAAGACTTAATAAAGAAATCAAGCATTAACAAGAGTATGCCAATAGTTTAAGCCAGCTCATTTTCATATATATAAATACACACACACAATATAAGTTCAAATTTCATCTTGTATTTTAAAAATGAAGTTTGAGCGCCGAGCTCAAACCGGGCATCCGATTTGGATTCCGTCAGTTCTGACAAGTCACTTTCATCTCCCCGGTCGTATTGGAATGATCGGCACGGCCATCCGACCGGTATTTCGAATTTTAGACCCCCGGACCCGTCCTAACAGTTCATTTGAACTAAGTGTATTTTAAAAATGAAGTTTG
This sequence comes from Amorphophallus konjac, assembly GCA_022559845.1. Lineage (NCBI taxonomy): Eukaryota > Viridiplantae > Streptophyta > Magnoliopsida > Alismatales > Araceae > Amorphophallus > Amorphophallus konjac. Next base: position 283,406,010 of record CM040120.1, on the reverse strand, counting down.
AGCGCCGAGCTCAAACCGGGCATCCGATTTGGATTCCGTCAGTTCTGACAAGTCACTTTCATCTCCCCGGTCGTATTGGAATGATCGGCACGGCCATCCGACCGGTATTTCGAATTTTAGAACCAAATGCCCCGTCCTAACAGTTCATTTGAACTAAGTGTATTTTAAAAATGAAGTTTGAGCGCCGAGCTCAAACCGGGCATCCGATTTGGATTCCGTCAGTTCTGACAAGTCACTTTCATCTCCCCGGTCGTATTGGAATGACCGGCACGGCCATCCGACCGGTATTTCAGATTTTAGACCCCCGGACCCGTCCTAACAGTTCATTTGAAATAAGTGTATTTTAAAAATGAAGTTTGAGCGCCGAGCTCAAACCGGGCATCCGATTTGGATTCCGTCAGTTCTGACAAGTCACTTTCATCTCCCCGGTCGTATTGGAATGATCGGCACGGCCATCCGACCGGTATTTCGAATTTTAGACCCCCGGACCCGTCCTAACAGTTCATTTGAACTAAGTGTATTTTAAAAATGAAGTTTGAGCGCCGAGCTCAAACCGGGCATCCGATTTGGATTCCGTCAGTTCTGACAAGTCACTTTCATCTCCCCGGTCGTATTGGAATGATCGGCACGGCCATCCGACCGGTATTTCAGATTTTAGAACCAAATGCCCCGTCCTAACAGTTCATTTGAACTAAGTGTATTTTAAAAATGAAGTTTGAGCGCCGAGCTCAAACCGGGCATCCGATTTGGATTCCGTCAGTTCTGACAAGTCACTTTCATCTCCCCGGTCGTATTGGAATGACCGGCACGGCCATCCGACCGGTATTTCAGATTTTAGACCCCCGGACCCGTCCTAACAGTTCATTTGAAATAAGTGTATTTTAAAAATGAAGTTTGAGCGCCGAGCTCAAACCGGGCATCCGATTTGGATTCCGTCAGTTCTGACAAGTCACTTTCATCTCCCCGGTCGTATTGGAATGATCGGCACGGCCATCCGACCGGTATTTCGAATTTTAGACCCCCGGACCCGTCCTAACAGTTCATTTGAACTAAGTGTATTTTAAAAATGAAGTTTGAGCGCCGAGCTCAAACCGGGCATCCGATTTGGATTCCGTCAGTTCTGACAAGTCACTTTCATCTCCCCGGTCGTATTGGAATGATCGGCACGACCATCCGACCGGTATTTCAGATTTTAGAACCAAATGCCCCGTCCTAACAGTTCATTTGAACTAAGTGTATTTTAAAAATGAAGTTTGAGCGCCGAGCTCAAACCGGGCATCCGATTTGGATTCCGTCAGTTCTGACAAGTCACTTTCATCTCCCCGGTCGTATTGGAATGACCGGCACGGCCATCCGACCGGTATTTCAGATTTTAGACCCCCGGACCCGTCCTAACAGTTCATTTGAAATAAGTGTATTTTAAAAATGAAGTTTGAGCGCCGAGCTCAAACCGGGCATCCGATTTGGATTCCGTCAGTTCTGACAAGTCACTTTCATCTCCCCGGTCGTATTGGAATGATCGGCACGGCCATCCGACCGGTATTTCGAATTTTAGACCCCCGGACCCGTCCTAACAGTTCATTTGAACTAAGTGTATTTTAAAAATGAAGTTTGAGCGCCGAGCTCAAACCGGGCATCCGATTTGGATTCCGTCAGTTCTGACAAGTCACTTTCATCTCCCCGGTCGTATTGGAATGATCGGCACGACCATCCGACCGGTATTTCAGATTTTAGAACCAAATGCCCCGTCCTAACAGTTCATTTGAACTAAGTGTATTTTAAAAATGAAGTTTGAGCGCCGAGCTCAAACCGGGCATCCGATTTGGATTCCGTCAGTTCTGACAAGTCACTTTCATCTCCCCGGTCGTATTGGAATGATCGGCACGGCCATCCGACCGGTATTTCAGATTTTAGACCCAAGGCCCCGTCCTAACAGTTCATTTGAACTAAGTGTATTTTAAAAATGAAGTTTGAGCGCCGAGCTCAAACCGGGCATCCGATTTGGATTCCGTCAGTTCTGACAAGTCACTTTCATCTCCCCGGTCGTATTGGAATGATCGGCACGGCCATCCGACCGGTATTTCAGATTTTAGACCCCCGGACCCGTCCTAACAGTTCATTTGAACTAAGTGTATTTTAAAAATGAAGTTTGAGCGCCGAGCTCAAACCGGGCATCCGATTTGGATTCCGTCAGTTCTGACAAGTCACTTTCATCTCCCCGGTCGTATTGGAATGATCGGCACGGCCATCCGACCGGTATTTCAGATTTTAGAACCAAATGCCCCGTCCTAACAGTTCATTTGAACTAAGTGTATTTTAAAAATGAAGTTTGAGCGCCGAGCTCAAACCGGGCATCCGATTTGGATTCCGTCAGTTCTGACAAGTCACTTTCATCTCCCCGGTCGTATTGGAATGATCGGCACGGCCATCCGACCGGTATTTCAGATTTTAGACCCAAGGACCCGTCCTAACAGTTCATTTGAACTAAGTGTATTTTAAAAATGAAGTTTGAGCGCCGAGCTCAAACCGGGCATCCGATTTGGATTCCGTCAGTTCTGACAAGTCACTTTCATCTCCCCGGTCGTATTGGAATGATCGGCACGGCCATCCGACCGGTATTTCAGATTTTAGAACCAAATGCCCCGTCCTAACAGTTCATTTGAACTAAGTGTATTTTAAAAATGAAGTTTGAGCGCCGAGCTCAAACCGGGCATCCGATTTGGATTCCGTCAGTTCTGACAAGTCACTTTCATCTCCCCACTGAAAATGAACTTCTTGTAACTTATGACCTATGCTCCTTTGTATGAACTGCCCTTCCTTTGCTTAGAGGTGCTGTTCCTGGCTTCCTGCCATGACAGTTACCAGACTTTGGGGAGATCTTTTCACCTAAATTGGCATATTTTATTCATGTCTACATGTTACTTTCCTTATATTATTCTAGCTTTATGAATATTTATAGATCTGTATCCTCCCCCACTCAAGTGAATAGAATTTATACATATCTTTTCACTTTCAGTTCTAACCAAAATCTCTATACACCTATGGAAAATCCTGCAGAACAGTCTGCCTGTTGATTCTAATATCCAGAGGATAGGTGTAAGATGATATTTAGAGTTAAGAAAATGATATTTTCCCCTCCTCAATCTAAATTCTTATATTTTGTAAGATGATATTTAGAGTTAACAAATAGAAAATCAATCAAATAAAATACTTACCGGAGGCTGCTGTGCAGGAGGTGCAGGAGGTGCTCTACTACTATCAATTCCCAAGGATGTGAGCATCTGGGAGACGGTCTGAGCGACGATGGTTGAGATATTCTGAGAGATATTCTGAGAGACGGTCTCGTTGACGATCTGCCTAAACATATCTGGAGTCATGGTCGGGGCGGCACTGGAAGAACCATCTGGGGCTGCTGGTGTGGTAAATGGAGAGGTCGCATGTGAGACCGAACTCGAGCATGATGATAACACCCTAGTCGTGCCCAAGCTATGTCCAAAACCATAAACATGTCCTTTCTTGGGTGCCCCAGATGCTGCAACCCAAATGGCAGGATCCAACTCTGGACGCTGACTGTCATCCCCGTACCTCTCATCCATTCGTCTACTATATGAGTCCTGCAAAAACCAAAAAAAAACAAAACCAAATTATTCTACAATTTAATCTTAAATGAAAACTATTAATGTATACACTTACCGCTACCTCCCGAGCTTTCTCACTAATGTAAGCATTTGTCCCTTTCTTCTTATGAGTTCGATCAAAAAGTTCATGAAATTGAGCTGGCCGCTTTAACTGTGCTTCCTGTTATTCAAATAAATCACAGTTTCATAATAGAAACAAAAAATTTATATATGTAGAAGTGTACTTACTAATCTCGCTTTATGTGTTGCAAAGGAGACAGAGCCACCCGTGTGTAAATTCGCTTCAGGATGCGCTGCTCTGTTTTGCTTTGCTTTGTTTGAATTGGCATTCCATTTCTCCGCTTCCCAAATGTTGCACAGCTCTGTCCAATACTCCTTTCTCATCCACACAGGCCCATGCTCCTTCCATATGTTCTTATCAGTACTTGCACATGCTTTTTTTGCATATCTTCGGGCATTGTACATAAGATGTTTGAAATTATCTCTTGCAGTAGCTGTCCATGCAAATCTAGCACGTAACTCATCTGAATGTTCTGTGAATCGATGATTCCTCTATATATTAACAACAACAAAAATTTATATGTTACATAACAAAGTGGGTTAAAATAATAATTGAAAATGACTTAATATGATAAAATAAGATAAATACCAAGAACATAGAGAACAATAAATCCTGAACACCCATCGGAAAATCAGCAAAGCGATGGATGGGGCCTGGAAAATGTGCTTGAATTGTCTTTGTAATAAATTGTGATGCTTGGGCTGGCTCTATTTTATTCCTGAAATTAAAAATATTAATACCACAATGACGAATAAATAACAAAAATAATGCATTACGTACCCTTCATTTATCCACACTGCCCGCATCGTCTCATTACAACAGCCCTCCCCCTCATGATGACTCGCCTCGTCATCAGCACGTACTATACGAATTAAATAGTATAAATAAAACAAACTATCAAAAAAACATAAATATGCAAATGAACATACCTGACTCAGCTGGGGGAGGTGTAGATCCACTCGCCATGTGTGATGGCGGTGCATAGGCCGTCAATGTACCCGTTGTCAGTGGTAACGGTGCAGAGGCCGTGGGTCCTGTAAGGATAAGAATCAGATAACACAAAAACATAAAGAATTATTTTAAACAAATACTCAAATGAATTATACATGAAAGTATACATACCTACTACCGGTGGTAGCGGTGCATCCCTCGGTGGTAACGGTGCAGAGGTCGTGGGTCCTGTGAAAATAAGAATCAGATAACACAAAAACATAAAGAATTATTTTCAACAAATACTACAATGCATTATACATGAAAGTATACATACCTACTACCGGTGGTAGCGGTGCAGAGGTCGGTCGTAACGGTGTAGAGGTCGTGGGTCCTGTGAAAATAATAATCAGATAACACAAATACATAATGAATTATTTTCAACAAATACTACAATGCATTATGAAGGGAAAGTATACATACCTACTACCGGTGGTAGCGGTGCAGAGGTCGGTGGTATATGTGCAGAGGTCGTGGGTCCTGTGAAAATAAGAATCAGATAACACAAAAACATAAAGAATTATTTTCAACAAATACTACAATGCATTATACATGAAAGTATACATACCTACTACCGGTGGTAGCGGTGCAGAGGTCGGTCGTAACGGTGTAGAGGTCGTGGGTCCTGTGAAAATAATAATCAGATAACACAAATACATAATGAATTATTTTCAACAAATACTACAATGCATTATGAAGGGAAAGTATACATACCTACTACCGGTGGTGAAACGGAAGTAAATCTCCTCCCGCTACCCTCTCCCCTCCCACCTCTGGGAGTCCCACGCCGTCCTCGAACCATATCTTCAACTGGTAATAAAATACATGCATATTCATCAAATAGTGAAAGAAAGAAAGTTACAGAGTATTAAAATTCCCAGATAAAATTGTATACCATTAATCAAACATTCTCCATTTCTTCTTCAGATGTTGGAGATATAACAAATTCAGCATTCACATCTTCATTATCAGATTCATTTTGATCACTAATATATTCCTCCTCTTCGGAGTCCCCCAACTGTATTTCTGGTTGTTCTGGATCGACTTCCTCCACTTCATTCTCTTTAGATAAAGACGGTGCCTCCACAGATTCATCACTAGAAGCAGGCAAGTCTACATCATCACCCAAGTCTGATTGAAAGAATTCGGCATTCACATCCAACTGCTCTGTTTCAGTCAAATCCAACTCATAATCCGGGAAAAGCCTTGTCTTAACCTTGCAAACTGCCCACCAATCATTTCTTTCTTTATTTCTAGACGATGGATACTTTGTATAATAGACCTGCTGGGCTTGTGCGGCCAAAATGAATGGATCATAAGTATTCAATTTAGACTTATGTCTGATATCGACAATCCCATATGTTGTGTCATTTCGAACAGAATTAGGATCAAACCAATGACACTTTAACAGAAATATATGGTTGTCATCTCCGAGATATTGCAATTCTAAGATCTCCTCAATAATACCATAATAATCACATTCGTTTTCATTATATGTACTTCCTTTCACACATACCCCGCTGTTCATTGTTGACTTATTCTGCCCATATTGTCTAGTGTGAAATCTATACCCATTCACAATAAATGCTGGATATGTACGTGCAACTTTCGATGGGCCATAACTGATCACTCGAATTCTTTGATCAGTAATAAAATCATTTTCAACCTACATATGGACAGCACACTAGTCAGAATTTGTCATTGACCCAACAAGGAGAAAGAGTAGTAATAATACTTACACGATATTTCAGCCAAGAAGCGAATGATTTTTCTCGTTCTTTTTCAACCTCCATGTCAGTGAGATATGGACATCTTTGGATTAATTCTGAGTCAAATTGTCTGTATTACGACCATTGGAGCATTATAGATGGAATGAAAAATAATAAGTTATAGACACAATGTAATTTGAGCAGAGAACTTACGCAACATAAGGTTCAACCTCCATACAATTTAAAAGGATGTAAATTTCTGCACAGTGCAATTCTCTATCATTTAGCATCCGACTCGAGGAACGTCCATACGCACGTCCAGGATACTTAAATATCGACAGTCGCTCAGAGTGAACGGAGTCTCCCCCATCATCATTACGTGGTGGCCGAGTTCGACGAGTTTGTACCTCAGGTTCAAAGTACATTGAACAGAAATTTGATATTTCTTCCATAATGTACGCCTCGGCAATGGAACCCTCTACTTTTGCCTTGTTGCGAACTTTCATTTTCAATTCATGCATACACCTACCAGAATGTTCATAAGATAATGAAAAACACATCACCATGTAATTGAATTATGAGGAGAAAATATATATATATTACCTCTCAAATGGATACATCCATCTAAATTGTACTGGCCCTCCTACTTTAGCCTCATATGGTAAGTGTATAAGCAGGTGCTCCATTGAATCAAAGAATGATGGTGGAAATATCTTTTCCAATCTACAAACTGTCGTGATCACATTCTGTTCAATAGTTTCCACATCTTCATACCTGAGCTCTGATGCACATAAAATTTTGAAAAACTGACTTAACTCAGTCACTGCTCCCCATATCGCCTTCGGCATCATATCACGAAATACAATAGGTAACAACCTCTGCATGAACACATGACAGTCATGACTTTTCATTCCATATATTTTCCCCTCATTTGTATTCACGCAACGAGCAATGTTAGACACATAACCATCTGGAAATCTCAACTGTTTTAGCCAAGAGCATACTTCTTTAATCTGTGCAGCTCCAAGGGCGTAACTTGCTTTCGGTTTAACTGTTTTACCATTTCTATCAATAAGGTACAGTTCTGGACGTTTACAATGTATTTTCAAGTCTAAACGGGCATTCACATTATCCTTTGTTTTGCCTGTTATGTCCATAACAGTGTTGAACACATTATCAAAGACATTCTTCTCAACATGCATGACGTCGATGTTATGTCGTATAAGAAGAGTTGACCAATAAGGCAATTCCCAGAAGATACTTTTTTTGACCCAATTGTGATCCTTCCCAAATCCAGGGAGTTGTCTTGTGCTGCTCGACAATTGTGCTATATCTGGTAAGTTCTGTACACGTGCTGCTAAATGTGGACCAGACAACCGTTCAAAATCAGCTTCTTCCAATTCAATTCTGTTCTTTAAGAATGCATCTTTTTGCCTTCTAAACGGATGGTCCCTTGGTAGAAATCGTCGATGACAATCAAACCAGCATGACTTGCCACCATGCTTAAGTACAAATGATTTGGAACTGTCCATACAGTAAGGACATGCTAGTTTTCCATGAGTGCTCCAGCTAGATAACATTCCATATGCAGGAAAGTCGCTTATTGTCCACATCAATGCAGCCTTCATAGTGAAATTTTGTTTTCTGCATGCATCATAGGTAGTAACCCCATCAGTCCATAACAACTTCAACTCATCAATCAACGGCCTGAGATATATGTCTAATTTTTTCCCAGGACTTTTTGGACCAGGGATCAATAATGATAGAAATAAATGCTCTCGTTTCATGCACATATTTGGCGGAATATTATATGGTGTCACGAAAACTGGCCAGCAAGAGTAGGAAGTCACTGAACCTCCAAATGGATTGAATCCATCAGTACATAAACCCAGCCTTACATTACGCGACTCTTTTGAGAAAGTAGGGTGAGCACGGTTAAAGTGACTCCAAGCTTCGGCATCTGCAGGATGACTGATTACATTATGTTGTCGACGTACTCTTTCCGCATGCCATCTCATATGTTGAGCTATCTTTGGTGCCATATACATTCTCTGCAATCTCGGTGCAATAGGAAAATACCGCAATGACATATATGGTATATCTTTTTGCTTTGAATTGTCCCCTTTCTTAGGCTTGAATCTATCATGACCACATATGGAACATGATACCTTACTTTTAGCCTCATTATAATATAGCATGCAATGATTAGGACATGCATCTATTTTCTCATATCCAAGCCCTAAGTCAGTGACCATCTTCTTTGCACGATAAAAATTTTCAGGTAATTTCTCATCTTGTGGCAACATACTTTTGATAATCAGTAACAAACGATCAAAACAAATCTCACTGATGTGAAATTCAGATTTCAAGTTCAATAATTGTGACACCGCAGACAGTCGAGAGTGATTTTGACATCCAGTCCACAATGGCTCATCAGCATCTTTGAGTAGCTGATAAAATCTTTCAGCTGTCTTGTTTGGCGGTTCTTCATTATGTACATGCTCCTCGTGAACATTGAATCCTGGACCAGCAGCATCTATGACCATATCAACATATGAACTTCCACTTCCAACATTGGCAGGCTCGTAGGTCGACCACAATGTTTCACCATGACATATCCAGTTTGTATAATCTTTAACAAACCCCTTTCTGTATAAATGACGTTGTACATCCCATGTTGTCAGCCACTTCAAATTCTTACAGACTACACAAGGACATCGGATACGACCCTCACAATCTACAGCTTCAATAGAATTTCTCAAAGCAAACTGAATGAATCTCTCAACTCCATTTTTAAATTCTATAGACACCACCTGATCAACTACTCTACGGTACATCCATGAACGATCTTCAGACATTTTCCCTATGCGAATGAAATGTAAACACACAAAACTTTAACATGTTTAACAAAATAAAAAGTACAACCCTTACCTCACATCGTCCATGTCTGCCATTTTAAATAGGACGGAAATATCATTTAGATCTTCACTTTTTAACCCATCTGTGAAGGTTTGATCGCACGATTAATTACTATATGTGTTGTGTTGTTTGCTAAAAATTTCGGCAGCATCTCCCCACACCTCTCCGATATACCACAAAATATTTATTGATTAAGAAATTTTCTTAAACACTTACTAATAAGTGGTTAAGAAAATAATCAAAATCAATAAAGGTATATCAGAGAGGAGTGAGAAGACGCAGCCAAAATTTTTAACAAACAACACAAACACATATAGTAATTAACCACCTAAGTGCGATCAAACATTCACAGACTGTCCAAACGGGACAATTCAAGACTTTGAGTTAGATATACACATTCTCATCATTCAAAATGAGAACGTGCATATCAATCCCAAAGTCTTGAACGGGTAGGTTGATTGGCACGGGCTTAACACGCTCTCCTAAGATGCGTGCAATGTTAGGTTGCACCCACGCATCTCAGCTCACATACAACACCCAACTAATTAAATATTGACAAGATAATAACACAATCTAAAAACATAGCAGTAACATGTGAAATTGGCAATACATGTACACAATGAAAACATGAATTTTATTTTAACATCCAACATAAAGACAACACTTTCACTAGCTATTTAGCAGAAATAAAATATAGCATGATACTTTTTAGCTTAAAGACAACACTGTCACTAGCTATGCAGAAATCAAGTAAAGAAATTGATAGTATCGTCACTGAATAAGACAATAATAAAACACACTTTACTTTTCATCCAACACTATCCAAACAGTACTCTTAGCTAATGACATGTTTTAGATATTCTAAAATTAAGAAACTGAGCTACAATTCTAAAATGTCAATGTTTCTCTAATACTCATGTCATGTAAATTTAAACATATCAATAATTTATGAGGTTGTCAACCACGACTGCTAATCTTTTTTTTTTTTTGAAAATCTACAAGATGACTAGTAGCTTCCATTGACAGATTCCCCATTTTAAAAAGGCGCGGGTTTACATGATTTGCAACGTCTCGACAGTCCTCAACTATTGTGCCTAGAAGATATTATCTCGTAGGGGTATGTCTAAAATTATTGCAAATTCTGATGAAATGGCCCACATCTGGGTATTATGGAAAGACCATCTGCATGTTTCTCTGGTTACTAGAGATGATCAGCAAATTACTCTTCTCATGGGTCTTAATGGTCAAGTCCCTTTTCACTTAACTGCAGTATATGCAAAATGCAATGTGATTGAGAGAAAGGGTCTTTGGACTTCTTTAATTAACGTCCACTCTAACATTTCTGGTCCTTGGATGGTGGCAGGAGACTTCAACTACATTACTGATACAAAGGAAAAAATTGGTGGTAATGATCCTAATTCGATTGCAATGACTGATTTTAAGGACTGTATATCAAATTGTGCACTTTTGGATACTGGTTTCAAAGGATCTTCCTACACTTGGCATAACAATCAATCAGGAAGCAGGGGTATTTGGGCCAGACTGGATAGAATTCTAACCAATTCTGATTGGATGGCTCATTATGCCTTCTCCGTTGAACATCTTTCCAGGGAAGTCTCAGATCATGCCCCTCTACTTGTGTTGCAGACTCCCCAGATTAAAAGGAAAACCAGATTCTGTTTCCAAAAAATGTGGACTTATCATGACCATCTTCTTGCTGATGTTAAAAAGTGTTGGGATACTAGTCCTTTAGCTTCTTCACCTACCTTAACCCTTTATCTTAAGCTCAAGAGTCTCAGGCAAATGCTTAAAGTTTGGAATTATCAAGTCTTTGGTAATATTCATAATAATGTGGCAAAAGCGGAGGATGATGTTATTAAGGCAGAACACGCTTATGACACCCAGCCTTCCACTACAAATCAGACTGCCCTGGATGAGGCTAAACTTGTTCTGTCCAAAATGTTGCTTCAGGAGGAATGCTTTTGGAGACAGAAATCTAGAGTCCGATGGCTCACTGAAGGGGATAGAAATACCAGATTCTTTCACTCTACCACTTTAGCTAAGAGGAAAAAAATGTGCATATCTCAACTTCAAAACTCTGCAGGCCTTCTCACTTCGGACCCTGGGGAAATGACTTCAATTGCTGTGACACATTTTCAGGAAGCCTTCTCTTCCCAACATCATTTAGCAGATAGTACTGTTCTTGACTGTATTCCCTCTCTGGTTGATCAGTTAGACACTGACACCCTCTGCTCAATCCCTACTGCCGCAGAAATCCAAGACTTATGTCTTCAGGCTATCCCAAGATAGTGCACCGGGCCCTGACGGATTCACAGGTGCATTTTACCAATTTGCTTGGGGGATAATTGCCTCCACTGTGATAAGAGCTGTGCAGGAATTCTTTACTTCCCATGAAGACTTACCCAGATCTGTCACTGCTACCCTGGTTGCTCTCATTCCAAAACAAACAAATGCTACCAGAATTTCTGAGTTTAGACCTATTAGCCTGTGCAACTTCTTTTACAAAATTATTGCCTCTATCATTAATACTAGGCTTGCCAGCATTCTTCCTAAGATCATATCTCCTGAACAATCTGCATTTGTCAAAGGCAGAAATATTATTGAGAATATTGCTTTGGCCCAGGAACTTACCAATGAAATTGGCATGAAAATAAGGGGCTCTAATGTGATGATAAAGATTGATATGGCTAAGGCTTATGATAGGCTTGAATGGGATTTTCTCTTCAATGTTCTTAACAGGTTTGGATTTAATGACCAGTTCATCAGGCTTATTAGAAAAATGGTGCACAATAACTGGTTTTCTATTCTTATAAATGGTACCCCTGCTGGATTCTTCAAATCTTCAAGAGGGGTGCGTCAAGGTGATCCAATTGCTCCCTCACTATTTATCATTGCAGAAGAGGTACTCAGTAGATCTCTGACAAAAGCCTTCCAATGTGGCCTCATAGAATGGTATGCTAGTCCTAGACATTGCCCGAATATTTCACATCTTTTGTTTGCGGATGATACCATCATTTTTTGCAATGGCAATCTTATTTCAATAAGGAATCTCCTTAAGATACTACAAGATTATGAAAGAGCTTCAGGGCAGTCAATAAACACAGGTAAAAGTGGTTTTTTCATACACTCCAGGAATAATAACTCTACTGCCAGGAAAATTCAGGATGTCACTGGTTTTGTTAAACACTCCTTCCCTCATAAGTATCTTGGTTTTCCCCTGATCAAAGGAAGATGCAAGAAAATTCACTACACTGGTATTCTACACAATATTCAGAGGAGGATTTCAGGTTGGAAATGTGGGATGCTCTCCTAGGGAGCAAAACTAGTCCTTATCAAGCATGTCCTGATCTCATTGCCCATATACTTTCTTACATCTTCTTCACTGCATATTGGAACTCACCAAGCTATTGAAAAATCACTTGCCAATTTCTTCTGGGGTTCATCTGATCATGGTCACAGGAAGCACTGGAGAAAATGGAACAAAATCTGCACTCCTATCTCTTAAGGTGGACTGGGTATTATATCACTAAGGAATATGGAAACTCCCTTAAGTGTTAAAATGTTGTGGCAAGCTCTTCATTCAAATACATTATGGGCCGAGTATTTCAGAGCCAAATATATTAGGAACTGTCCTCTCATCCAGGTTCAGTTTACAAATATGAAGGGTTTTGAAAGGAGAAGGTGGATCACTGCAAAAAATTTAATTATTCAGCATAAGAGGGTCATTATTGGAGATGGCAGCAGGACAAGCTTCTGGTATGACAGATGGATAGGCCAACACACCCTTGCTGATTTTGCATTGGCTGATAACACCATCAACCCTATGCTCTCTGTTCGGGACTTTATTGTACAGATGAATTCAGAAGACACAAATTGGCCTAACAGGTTTTTTACTGAAGAAATTAGCACTGCTTTGAAGCATGTTAAACTCAATCAGGAACATGACCTACCTGCTTGGAGCCTTTCTTCTTCGGGGAACTGTTCAGTCTCATCCACCCAAAAGGCTATTAGCAGGAACCAAGAGACTCAGACTTTCAATCAGTGGACTAGCATTTGGTCACCATGGCTGCCTTCCAAGATCTCCATTCATCTGTGGAAAATTATCAACAAGTGTCTTCCTCTGGATTGCAACATTCAGAAGATAGGGATTCCAATTTGTTCAAAATGCTGCTGCTGCAAGACCCCACAGACTGAAAATTATAACCACTTATTTATTTTCGGTGATTGGGCTTCTTACATATGGACATATTTCAGATCTAAGGGGTTGCAAATTGAAGAAAATTCAGCTACCTCAATGATACTCAACAATTTATGCTCCACTCAGAAAAAATCAATGTTTGGCCTATTTGGTCTAGCTGCTGTCGGAGTTAGTATGTGGGAGATTTGGTGTGCTCCACTCCATTCGCCAATCAATCCCCATATCTCGGACAAGAAATGAGCAAACAATCTGCAATAAACAAAGACTCAAATGAATATGAAGTCTGACACTTGCAGTTCATGCAAGCTAGTAACTGTGTGAGGAAAATTTTCCTCGCTAATGTAGTATCCTTGATTAAAGACTAACACAGAAGAAGTAATCTAGAAGAAGAGAACAAACAATCTGCAGCATAGAAAAGCTATAGAAAGACTTCATCAAGCGTATATAGTATAGGCACTTGTGGGCCTGTATACAAGTTAATATTTTCAGCGGTCGCTATTCGGTCTCCATGCGGTCGCTAATTAAATTTTTTTTTTCAAAAATTAATATAAAGCTACTATAAATCACCTGATAAATAACCACTTTTAATAAAATAAATAACCTGTTACATAACAATTTCATAAAAACATATAAAATTGTAAATACCTGTTACGGTACACTTGACATGTCGTCTGAAAACTTTGAAACTAAAAAATCTATTTGGTTTTCATCTCTCTCAACTCTCCCTTCCACACATTAGATGTTAAGTTTAATACCATAATGTGAGTTTCATGGTGAGTTAATGGAGATTTAACGACAGAATGGGATATAAAATACATTTTATATCACATATAGTTTTGCATCTAAATTCAACCGGGAGCACGGTTGGATAAGAGTTTTGAGATTTTTTAATTACCCTCCTCATATGTATTTCTCTCTCTCTCTCATCAGTAAAAGTTAGTTGGATTCTAAAGTTGAGAAAATTTATGTATTTAGTTGGACTTAAATTTTTGTAAGAACTTTTAATGATTAAATTCTCCCAATAAACCCAATAATTAAACGGAGTATAAACCTCTATTGGGACAATTGGATGCCTCAGCTCACAAAGCAACAAAATCGATCTCACTGGTCATTGGTCACATTTTTACGTCTTTATCTTTTGGTTAGCCGCCGTCCAATCTAAAGGCAAATGTATATATATATAATAATATATATATATGCCCCAAACCCCTTCTCTTGCTTATCGGATTGGAGGAGGAGAATAGATAAAAGGAATCCATGAACATTCGCCGCCGTTGAGACCTGCGCGGAGTGCACCAATGAGTTAAGTGGTCCCAAGGCCATGCATATCTCGCCAAGTAGCAGGCTAAGCTTTAATATTATCCTGATCAGATTGGGTCGTGGGCAACCCAAGATGATTTTGTATGCTTTGGACATTTTAATAGTGCCAAGGTGGCGTCGTATGGGTTGACCTGCATTTGGTAGGCCCTGATCCATCAACTCTTTTTGGTGACCTAGACGTCTATCTTCTCTACCTTATCTGAACTCTTCATTCTGATTTCATAGCTTGATATGTATAGTTATTCAAAAGTTTTGCTTCCTCTGGCCTTAGCCATTTTTTTATGTGTGTGTGAGAGAGAGAGAGAGAGAGAGAGAGAGAGAGAGAGAGAGAGAGAGAGGTACCTGTGTGTGAGAGAGAGGAAGCCGGCGACGACGGCGACGGCGAGCGGCGACGGCGAGGCGAGCGGCGCGGCGACGACGGCGAGGCGAGCGGCGCGGAGGGGGGCTCCGGCGGAGGGGGGCTCGGGCGGGAGGCCGCAGGGGGAGGGGGGCTCGGGCGGAGGTTGGCTCGGGCGGGAGGCCGCAGGGGGAGGGGGGGCTCCGGCGGAGGGGGGCTCGGGCGGGAGGCCGCAGGGGGAGGGGGGCTCGGGCGGGAGGCCGCAGGGGGAGGGGGGGCTCCGGCGGAGGGGGGCGGAGGCCGCAGGGGGAGGGGGGCTCGGGCGGGAGGCCGCAGGGGGAGGGGGGCTCCGGCGGAGGGGGGCGGAGGCCGCAGGGGGAGGGGGGGCTCCGGCGGAAGGGGGCTCGGGCGGGAGGCCGCAGGGGGAGGGGGGCTCTGGCGGGAGGCCGCAGGGGGAGGGGGGGCTCCGGCGGAGGGGGGCTCGGGCGGGAGGGGCGTGGGGGGGCTAGGGCGGAGAGGGGGCCGCAGGGGGAGGGGGCTCGGGCGGGGGCTCGGGCGGGAGGGCTCGGGCGGGAGGGGGGGCTCGGGCGGGCGGGGGCCGCAGTGGGGAGTATAACGGGATCAGCGACTGATTGGAGACCGAAGTAAATTCGGTCGCAAGAACAGCGACCGATTGGAGACCGAACTAAATTCGGTCGCCAAAACGGTCTCACATATGCGACCGATTATTTCGGTCGCCGACTTGGTCTCTATTTGGGACCGACTAGCGACCGATTTAATCGGTCTCTAAGTCGGTCGCTATAGCCACTTTTTCTTGTAGTGAACCGGAAAGGGTAGCGACCGATCTTGCCGATGATGACAAGGGTCGAAAAGGGTAGACGGTCTTGCCGATGGTGACAAGGACCAAAAAGGGTAGACGGTCTTGCCGATGGTGACAAAGACCGAAAAGGGTAGACGGTCTTGCCGATGGTGACAAGGACCGGAAAGGGTAGCGACCGATCTTGTCGATGATGACAAGGGTCGAAAAGGTAGTTTGGGATGGAATGACGAACGAGGATAAATCTGTTACTACATCATCTTTTCATTTCATCATCATTTTTATCATCATTTTTTTTCTATTAATTCATTTCATCATTTTTTTAACCACATTACCGACTCAAGCGCCCTTTCGAGTTTTCGCCGGAGTCAGCCCCCTTTTGCTTTTGCCCACGCGCCCTCTCGGGTTTTCACGTTGCGGGACACCCGATTTTACCTGCAACGCCCTTTCAGGTTTTCGCCATAGCCGGGTTATAGCCATTTTTGCCCTTGTCCCCATTTAAGAACAAAGCCGGCAGGGTATCTCTATTTTTAACCACATTTCTGTTTCTTTTCTCTTTTTTTTCTTTTAATTCCCCGGAGGATCCGGAACACAGGAGAGCTTGTTTGCTAGGACGCCGACCGGGCTTGTCGATGATGACAAGGGTCGGATCTTGGTTTGGTTCGTCGACATTGGTTAAATGCCGAAGCAAAGGATATATGGTTCTTGACCGGGATGAAAGGTCCAGGCCAAGGGACAGAGGTTGACCTACCTCACTGATGATGACGAGGGTCGGACACGGGTTTGTTCGTCGACATGGGTTACATGTCGAAGCAAAGGATATATTCAATAACAAGGATGGAAGGTCCAAGTTAAAGGAGTAGAGTTCGACCAATCTTGCCGATGATGACGGGGGTCGAACATGGATTTGTTCATCAACATGGGTTACATGCCGAAGCAAGGGACATGCTCATTAACGAGGACGAAAGGTCCAAGTTATAGGATGGAGGTCGACCGATCCCGCCGATGATGACGAGGGTCGGACACAGGTTTGTTAGGGGATCTTCGGTGGGACTTCTGATGGTTATCCCTTGGGAATCTCATTGAGAGGAGGATGAAGAGAAACTTTTGGATTACCACTTTACTGACCTAAGCGCCCTTTTCAGGTTTTCACCGAGGCCAGCCCCCTCTTGCTTTTACCCACGCGCCCTTTTAGGTTTTCACGTGGCGGGGTACCCGATTTTGCCTACAGCGCCCTTTCGGGTTTTCGCCACAGTCGGGTTATAGCCATTTTTACCCTCGTCCCCGTTTAGGAACAAGGCCGGCAGGGTATCTCTATTTTTAACCCCATTTCTATTTCTTTCTCTCTTTTTTGAACTCATGTAGTAGAAGGATGCTGAAAGGGTCGGCTAGAACATGAAGTATCGCGCCGAAAAAAGGGGTTTATTCGTTAGCAAGAAGATAATGTCAACGCCAAGGGTAGATTTGTGCCGATTTGGGCGTAGGGCCCGCAATGGAAATGATGTATAAAGGTCATCTAGGACACGGAGTCTTGTGCCAAGCAAAGGGGTTTATTCGTTAGCAAGAAGGTAATGCTAACGCAAAGGATATATTTGAGCCGATTCGGGCGTAGGGCCTGCAATGGCAATGATGTATAAAGGTCAGCTAGGACACGGAGTCTTGCACCGAACAAGGGGTTTATTCGTTAGCAAGAAGGTAATGCTAACGCAAAGGATAGATTTGAGCCGATTCAAGCGTAGGGCCCGCAATGGCAATGATGTATAAAGGTCGGCTAGGACACGGAGTCTTGCACCGAACAAGGGGTTTATTCGTTAGCAAAAAGGTAATGCTAACGTAAAGGATATATTTGAGCCAATTCGGGCGTAGGGCCCGCAATGGCAATGATGTATAAAGGTGGGCTGGGACACGAAGTCTTGCGCCAGAAGCATGATTTATTTGTCCGCAAGGAGACCATGCTGACGCAAAGGATGGATTTATGCCGATTCGGGCGTAAGGCCTGTAATGGAAAGGATGTATAAAGGTTGGCTGGGACACGAAGTCTTGCACCAGAAGAAGGGTTTATTCATCAGCAAGGAGACCATGCTGACGCAAAAGATGGATTTACGCCGGTTTGGGCATAAGGCCCGTAATGGTAAAGATGTATAAAGGTCGGCTAGGACATGGAGTCTTGCGCTGAACAAGGGGTTTATTCATTAGCAAGAAGGTAATGCTAACGCAAAGGATAGATTTGTGCCGATTCGGGTGTAGGGCCCGCAATGGCAATGATGTATAAAGGTCGGCTAGGACACGGAGTCTTGCGCCGAACAAAGGGGTTTATTCGTTAGCAAGAAGGTAATGCTAACGCAAAGGATAGATTTGTGCCAATTCGGGCGTAAGGCCCGCAATGGTAATGATGTATAAAGGTCAGCTAGGACATGGAGTCTTGCGCCGAAGAAAGGGGTTTATTCGTTAGCAAGAAGGTAATGCTAACGCAAAGGATAGATTTGTGCCGATTCGGGCGTAAGACCCGTAATGGCAAAGTCGTAGGTATTATGCGAGTCTGGCCAGGGCAGAGTGCCACTAGACCGAGGTAAGTGTAGCTCGATCAGGACAGAATGCCACTAGACCGAGGTAAGTGTAGCTCGATCAGGGCGGAGTGCCACTAGACCAAGTTTGAGGTAGCTCGGTCAGGGCGGAGTGCCGCTAGACCAAGGGTGGAAGGTAGCTCGGTCAGGGCGGAGTGCCACTGGACCAAGGGTGGGGGTAGCTCGGTCAGGGCGGAGTGCCACTGGACCAAGGGTGGAGGTAGCTCGGTCAGGGCGGAGCGCCACTGGACCAAGGGTGGAGGTAGCTCGGTCAGGGCGGAGTGCCACTGGACCGAGGGTGGAGGTAGCTTGGTCGGGGCGGAGTGCCACTGGACCGAGGGTGGAGGTAGCTTGGTAGGGGCGGAGTGCCACTGGACCAAGTTTGAGGTAGTTCGGTCAGGGCAGAGTGCCACTGGACCAAGGGTGGAGGTAGCTCGGTCAGGGCGGAGTGCCACTGGACCAAGGGTGGAGGTAGCTTGGTCAGGGCGGAGTGCCACTGGACCAAGGGTGGAGGTAGCTCGGTCAGGGTGGAGCGCCACTGGACCAAGGGTGGAGGTAGCTCGGTCAGGGCGGAGTGCCACTGGACCAAGGGTGGAGGTAGCTCGGTCAGGGCGGAGTGCCACTTGACCAAGTTTGAGGTAGCTCGGTCAGGGCGGAGTGCCACTGGACCAAGGGTGGGGGCAGCTCGGTCAGGGCGGAGTCCCACTGGACCAAGGGTGGAGGTAGCTTGGTCGGGGCAGAGTGCCACTAGACCAAGGGTGGAGGTAGCTTGGTCAGGGCGGAGTGCCACTGGACCAAGTTTGAGGTAGCTCGGTTAGGGCGAAGTGCCACTAGACCGAGTTTGAGGTAAATCATTCGGGGAAGGCCAGTTGAACCATGTGATACGACCTTAGGTGCTTCCCATTAAGGGGAGAGAATTGGATTACTCCTTTGTGATCCGCAAGGACATACGCACCCCCTTCATATGCTCGGTGGATGACATACGGTCCGACCTAATTTTCAACCAACTTCCCCTTGGGGTTGGAGGCCATCACCTCTCTTCTTTTAACCATCACCAGGTCACCCCTTTTGAACTCCCATCCTTTGACCAGCTTATCAAAAGCACGGGCCATGCGGGCTTGATAGAGTTGAATATTCTGTTGCGCCCGGAGACGCTTTCCTTCAAGCTCGGCGAGCTCTTCTAGTCTTCTTTCTACATTGGCTTGCTCGTTACCCACCAATCCATGCTGTATGTCGACCCGTAATGAGGGGACCTCCAGCTCAATTGGCACCATAGCCTCTGACCCATACACGAGGGAGTAGGGTGAGCAGCCGGTAGGGGTCTTGTAGACCGTACGGTAAGCCCACAGTGCCTCGTACATTCTTTCTTCCCAATCTCTTCTGTTAGTCTTGACAATTTTCGCTAGCAGAGTGCACAACGTCTTGTTAAAGGCCTCTGCAAGTCCGTTGGCCTGAGGGTAGTAGGGAGATGATGTTCTCCAATCAATCTTGTATTTGTTAGCTAGCCGATAAACCTTCTGATTTCTGAAGTGGCTGCCGTTGTCGGAGATGATTCGGCTGGGAATCCCGAACCGAAATATTACATTCTGCCGAAAGAATCTCGCAACTAATTCTCCCGTGACTTCTTTTAGTGCTACTGCCTCTGCCTATCTGGAGAAGTAATCTGTAGCTGCTAAGATGTATTTGCACCCTGATCAAGATGCTGGTAGTGGCCCCACCACGTCCGTGCCCCACTGGGCAAATGACCAGCTTGGTAAGGTAGGATGTAGAGGCACTGGAGGTCTTCTTGACACATTGGCGTGCTCTTGACATTTCTGACAAGACTTGGCAAACTTGTATCAATCATCAAATATAGTGGGCCAATAATAACCCAATTTCTTTATTTCGATCTTCATTTTTGGACCGGCCTGGTGCGCCCCGGCTGACCCGGCATGGACTTCTTGTATTACCTGCCTGGCTTCCCCTGGAGATAAGCATCAAAGTAATACCTTCTTTTGGGCATCTTCCATTATTCGGAACAATGTTCCATTCCTCATCTCATAAGAATCTTTGACTCTCAGGAGTCTCATTCTCTATTCTTTCACCTTCGGGAGCTGTTGGTGTTGGAACCAATGCAGGAGGTATTCCTGCCAGTCGGGCTGCTGGACTGCTTCAGCAACTGCTACTTCATTGGCTTGTTCATCGGCTAAAGCTTCTGTCATACTGAGGACCTGCCGCTGGTTGATGATTGTTATATTCAGGCTCGTATCAGGCGGGACCGCCAAGGAACTTGCCAGCTTTACGAGGGCGTCAACTTGAGGATTCTATCCTCGGTTGACATGCTTGACGCTAACGAAGTAGAATCTTGCCATTAGGCGCAGGGCCAGATGGTAGTAAGGGATGAGCTCCTACTTTCGCACCTCGAACTCCCCTTCCAATTGTTTTATAACCAGCATGGAGTCCCCAAACGCTTTTAGCATTTGAATCTCCATGGACAGAGCAATCTGTAGCCCGATTATGAGGGCTTCATATTCTGCTTCATTATTTGTGCAAGGCTTGTTTATTGAGCTGGACGTGTGTATGACTTCCCCTTCAGGAGACTTCAAGACTATGCCTGCTCCTGTGCGGACTCTGGCCGATCCCATCGCTGAGGTGTCAATTCTGGAGGCACCATCAAAATACAGCTGCCATAGGGAGGGCCGCACCTGCCCGACCTCTAAAGTTTCATCTTCAGGAAGCTCTGGTTCTAGAGGGCAGTCTTCGGGTACTAGATGTTCAGCAAAGAAGTCTGCAATAGCTTGGCCCTTGACGGCCCTCTACGGTACATAGGAGATGTCATACTCCATAAGAATCACCGCCCATTTGCCCAGGCGACCTTTGAGGGCCGATTGGGACATGATGTATCTAAGCGGATCCTCCCTAGAAATCAGCTTAACTTCGTGCAACAGCATGTAGTGCCGTAGCTTCTTGACCACGAAGACCAATGCCAGGAAAATCTTCTCGATGTAGGTGTACCTTTCCTCAGTTCTGACCATTCTTCGACTGAGATAGTAGAGGGCTTGTTCTTTTCCTTCTTCATTATTCTGGGCTAGCATTGCCCCCAGGGAATTGTGTGTGGCTGCTATGTAGAGGATCAGCGGCCGTCCTTTCACTATCGCACCTAGCACTGGAGGGCTTTTCAGGTAATCCTTCAGTTTATCGAAGGCTATCTGGCATTCTTCGTCCCAGTAGAAGGGAACATCCTTCATCATCAGCTTGTGAAAGGGGTGGAATCACCCCGACAAGTTGGATATAAACCGCCGGACGTATGCAAGGCGGCCCTGAAGGGATCTTAGCTCATAGAGATTCCTTGGCAAGGGTAACTCCTGAATCACCTTGATCTTGGCGGGGTCTATTTAAATTCCCCGATACCTGACAATGAAACCCAAGAACTTTCCGCTCGAGACTCCGAACGCACACTTCATAGGGTTCATTTTTAATTCATACTACCTCAGCCTCTGGAAAATGACTCGGAGGTCTTGCAGATGGTCTTCTTTCTTTTTGGTCTTGACTACCAGGTCTTCTATGTAGCACTCGACCTTATGGTAAAGTAGCTCATCAAATATTCTAGTCATCACCCGCTGATAAGTTGCGCCAGCGTTCTTTAATCTGAACGGCATTCTTTTGTAGTGATAAATGCCTTTGGGGGTGTGGACGCGGATTTTTTTTATTTTTTTATTTTTTTATTATTATTTTATTATTTTATTTATTTTTTATTATTTATTTTTTTTATTGGCGTGCCAGTCATCGAAGTGACAATTTCATTGTGTGCTCGATCTGACTTGGTCAGTCGATTGTGAGTGATCGTGTCTGGACCAGAAGTCCGTCATACCATAAAGGCTATGACGTTAATTACGCCCTTCCAAGGAAGGACAACCCTTGATTAAACGCTAAAGGTAGGAGGATGACAGCGGTAAAGCCACATGCTTAAAAGAGACGGAAGTCGTTCATTTGCAAGACATTAAGTGGATTAGACGAAGCAGGGGTTGGTTATTTTCGGGATAAAACCGACGGCATATTCCCACCATCTTGGACCATGCCAAGTGGGGAATAGGAAACCACCCATACAGTGGCAGGGTGGGATCCGTAAAAGATCGGGCATAACTGACCCAGAATCTGAGTAAGCACTGGCGTAACATGACGCGCCCCGTGCGTACGCGATGTTGCATCTATATCCCCCTTCAAAGGACCGTCGGAGAGCATGTAGGGACATAGCTCCGTGGGCCAACGGGGTTGAGGGAGAGGACATCACAGCTACCTGGCAAGGTATGTGTAAATTTCGGCAGCATGTCCCCTCAACTTGGATTATGCCAAGAGAGGATAGGTCATCATCCACGGAGTGCCGGGATGACAACCGAACGAGGATGGGCACCGGGCACCGGGACATCGCTTACCTTTATTCCATCGTTTAATATCCCCTTGAAATCCCTCGGAACTCATATAATGACATGGCCCTTTGGGTTCATAAGGGTGAAATCTAGATCGGGAATGAGGACTGTAGGGGAGGCCTTCCCCATTACTATGTCTTCTCAAGGCATCCATGACGATCTCTGAACATCCCCGGGGCATATGTGTATGGAGACTAAAAGATTGAAGGATGTCAGTGCAGAAGAGGGCCTCGGACTGGGTTTCATCGGCCGGAGAAGGAGGGGCTCTCGGCATGGTTTTAATTCGACAGAGAAATAGGGTTCTCGGCATGGGTTTAGCTGGCCGAATGAGGAGCTTCTCGGCATGGTTTAGGGGTTCAAAAGGGGGGTCTCGGCGGCGGCTTCCCGGCGCGCTCATGGCCGCGCCGAGAAGGTGGCGCCGAGAGGCTTGCATGGAGGGGCTTGAATAGGCCTATAGGGAAGGGGGTCTCGGCATGGAGCTTCCCGGCGCGCTCCTGGCCGCGCCGGGAGCCTGGCGCCGGGAGGCTTGCATGGAGGCTCACGTGAGAAGGGTTGAAATGGCCTTTTTTTGTCGTTTAGCCGAAGAGGGAGGCCTCTCGGCTGGATAGTTCTCGGCGGGGAATTGTGCACGCCGAGAAGGTGAAATCGCTGCAGGGTTTCAGGGTTCAGACGATGCTCTGCTTCTGGGATTCCTGAGTTTTCTGGCTGCGATTGAAGTTGAATTTGAAGTATAGGAGGGGGGTTTCATGGATATTTCCCTGAGAAAGGGCCAAGGGGGATCTGGAGGGTAGGATCGATGGGGAACGAGACCATCGTCTGAATTTCTGAAGACTTTGTTTTATTTCTGCCGCCGGCCGCCTGGGGATCAAGAGATGACTGTCTCTTATCCCCCGGACGAACCCAATGGCATCTAGAAACTGGTGACTGAGGAACCTTTGGCATCAAACTCCAGACCCTAATCATCCAAGGGATTAGAATGGAGGGTCGAGAGATCGAGATTGTCATTCGCTAGAATCCGCGGAATAGCAGTGATCCGAAGAATCGATATACCCTCGTATAGCCAACGGTTCAGGGGACCAAGAGATTGATGTCTCTGGTCCCTGAACAGCACAAGGAGGGGCCCGGTTTTCATGCCTCGAAAGAGAAGATTCGTATGAACCATTAAATGTTTTGCATAAACGATAAACATACAAAGATAAGCAGAGAGCAGACATTTCGATCAAAGGAGAGCAGACATCTTAATCAGTAGATCCCCAAATGGGTCAAGTCGACATTTCATTGCATCGCATCGAAGCCTTACATCGACTGTGAAATAGAAATGCAAAGCAGAAAGATGGAGATTGAGACCGGAACTTGCCGGCTACTTTCGATAAATCAAGACAAAGGCTCACTAGATTACATCGGTAAAAAAAAAACATGGGGAGGGCGGAGCATTGACTCCTCTCCCTCTCCCTAGCAGCCCACCTGGAGCCCTTTTCTTCTTCTTTTCTTCTGCTTCTTCTCTTCTGCTTCTTCTCTTCTCTTAGCCGAGGGGGACTCTCTCTTGGCAGGACTCCCTCTCTACTCTTTCTTTTCTGGCTTCTTTTTCTCTTTTTCTTCTCTCTTTTTGTTCCCCTCCTTTTTGTCTCTCTCTCCAGGCCTCCATCTGTTCGAAGGGAGAGGGTTTTTATACCCATTTCCCCCCCTTCTCGGCAGGCTTCATCTCGGCGCGCCCCAAATGGGGCTTCCCGGCGCGATTGCAAGTGGCTCTCGGCGCCCTCTTTTGGGCTTCGGCAATTGGCTCTTGGCGCCATCCTTTGCAGGCCCAATTAAAGCTTTTTAGCCACTTTCACAGGCCCATTTGGGTCTTTCAAGGGCATCATCACCAAAAAGGGGTCTTCCATTGGTGACACAGCTTGTATCATTATTAAGGTTTTCATCAGTCCGTAGACAGGGGTCTCATCAGTCCGTAGACAAGGGTTTCATCAGTCCGTAGACAGGGGTTTCATCAGAATTACCATCTGAACGGTGACAAGACTGGGTATTATCTTATCGATATCGTCACTTGAATGGTGACGAGCTCGGGCATCAGCTTTAGTCCGGAAAGACTTCCGCCGGGTGTATAATCTGTGGAGACCATTCTTCTTCTGTTCTGACTTTGCAAAAGCCTTTGCAATCTTCATCTGCCGGTACCGGCTTCATCTTCATCTCATATTACATCTGTCAGTAAGCCGACAGCTGACTTACCCTGACATATCATCCGTGGATTCTTGGATGAAACGGTAGTACAGCTCTCATTAAAGGGCTGGAAAGTCTCATCAGTCGAGTGACTGCTGCTTTATCAGTGCTGCCGACTGAGTGACATTGACACCGGGCATCAGCTTTGCCGACAAGGGCTTTAGCAGGGTAGACAGTTGATGAGCTTCATCATTGGTCTTTCACTGTTGGTCTGACCCTCTTTTCAATTATGTTTTCACCCTTGTTCATTTTCCAGGTGTCAACAAATGCCCCCCACCTGCGGGCGGCGTAAGCGCAGAATAAGCGGCACGGGGGTTGCAGGTGTCTTTCATCATTCGAGGGTATCTTCCTCAATTTGTCTTTAATCCGGTTCTCAGACCTGATCATCTTGATGCAACAATATTTTGCACTCTTACCTTCCCTTTTTACATTTTCATTCTTCATACTT